>CM061751.1:152054687-153456260 GCA_030979885.1 Lolium multiflorum
TTAGTGTGCATGCATGGCCTACCATGCATTCGTGCATATATTTTAATGTATATTTGAACATATTCTTGGGGGATTTCAATCTCTCTCTTCTCTCGCGATCATCTATATATAACGTTGGTGTAAAAAAACACACACATATATACGCATGCACTTTTATGCGTAAAGACGCGGGTGCCTCTAATAATGTGTGTGCGCACTGGATCGATGATCCCTAAACCCTAAACGTACAACCCTAAAACCTAAATTAATTATCGATCTCCTGTGATTCATTAATTAATTATATATATAATTATCGATGATAAATTAATTAACTTGAATTTTGACAAGTTCTCTCGTATGAAAGCACATTTGATCAAGTTGCCTAGCTCATAATATATATATAATTAGTGTGCATGCATGGCCTACCATGCATTCGCATATATTTTGATATATATTTGAACATGCATATATTCTTGGGGATTTCAATCTCTCTCTCTCTCGATCATCTATATATCAGCAGTTGGTGGCAAAAAATACACATATATATATACGTATGCACTTTATGCGCAAAGGCGTAGGTGCCTCTAATAATGTGTAAAGTACCTGGATCGATGATCCCAAACCTTAAACAACCCTAAACCCTAATCCCTAATCCCCTAAACCCTAAACACCCTAAACACACTAAACCCTAGACCCTAAACACCCTAAACACTAAACCCTAAAACCTAGACACCGTAAACATTAAACCCTAAACCCTAAACACCCTAAACACTAATTAAACCCTAAACCCTAGACCCTAAACACTAGACCCAAACCCTAGACCCTAAACACCCTAAACACTAAACCCTAAACCCTAGACCCTAAACACCAGAACACTAAAAACCCTAAACACCCTAACACTAATTAAACCCTAAACCATAGACCCTAAACACTAGACCCTAAACCTAGACCCTAAACACCCTAAACACTAAACCCTAGACCCTCTAAACACCGTAAACACTAAACCCTAAACCCTAGACCCTAGCTAAACACCCTAAACACTAAACCCTAAACCCTAGCTAACCCTAAACCCTAATTAAACCCATATATAGGCCAACGACACTTAATTGTGCATCAAGCAGGCCAGGGATGCCTCGCGGTCCTCTAGTTAAATTAAATGTGCCATGCATTAACCCTAAACCATATATATATAACTAACCCCTAGCCAATCAAACCCTAGTTAATTAAAACACATAACCCTAAACTATACTAGCTATAACCCGATCTAATAAAAACATGCTCTATATATAGCATGCAGCGCTAGCAAATTCAACGGTAGATTAAAACCAATTAATATATACATGGCCTATATCGATCATATGTTGTATAACATCTCCCCGAGATTCATTAATTAATTATATAATTATCGATGATAAATTAATTAACTTGAATTTTGACAAGTTCCCTCGAATGAAAAAACACATTTGATTAAGTTTCCTCATAATATATATATAATTAGTGTGCATGCATGGCCTACCATGCATGCATTCGTGCATATATTTTAATATATATTTGAACATATTCTTTGGGGATTTCAATCTCTCTCTCTCGATCATCTATATGTCATAGGGGCTAAAAAACACACACATATACGCATGCACTTTATGCAAAGGCGCGGAAGTTCCCCTAATAATGTGTGTGTGCGCACTCGATCGATGATCCCCAAACCTAAACCCTAAATAAACCCTAATCCCTAATCCCTAAACCCTAAACACTCATAAACATTAAACCCTAAACCCTAGACCCTAAACCCTAACCCCTAACCCTAAACTCCTAAACCCTAATTAAACCTCTACATATAGGCCAATGACACTTAATTGTGCATCATGTGCCAGGGGTGCCTCGCGGTCCTCTAATTAAATTAAATGTGCCATGCATATATATGTGTTTAATTTGGGGATTTCAATCGCTTCGTATGTAGCTCTCTCTACCTCTCTCTTTCTCTCTCTCTCTCTCTCTCTCTCTCTCTCTCTCTCTCTCGTTGGTGGCCAACAACACACACATGCACTTTGTGCCAAAGGCATGCGCCTCTAATAATGTGTGAGTCGATCGATCTAGTTTTGATTAATCATAGCACACAAACAAAGAAGTTGTATTTGAATCCACACAACCCAATCTAAAACACATAACCCCTAACATGGCCTAATTAATTAACCCTTCGATCTCTACCTAATTAGTGGAAATTGCACAAATCAAAAGGGGTCCCTCACTAATTATGCATATCTGCTAGATTGTGATAAACCTTTGCCACATATATATTTGGTGGATGGGTGCATCTTGGCATGTAAACAATTAGTGTTTGCAAATGGCGCTGTCAAAATTATGTACAAATGATTTCTTTCCATCCAAAGTGCATAAAATGGGAGTTTTAATGAAGAAAGTACAATAAAACAGCTCAACATGCCTCCACACCGATTTTCACACGAAGTAGAGCATATTTAAAGGGTAATTCCACAGTTTTACTATTTTTCAAGCAACTTTGCTAATTTTCCCCACTACATGACTTTATGTCGATTTAACGAAAATATGGCGTAATTTAAACTACATGGGCGGGAGAGTTTGAATTGTGCGCGCTGCAAAGGGAACCGCCATTCCTCAACCTTGTGCACGGCAAATTACACACGCAACTCCATTAAACGCCACCTACCAACCTTAATTATCACCCTGGCGGCCCGGCCGCATGACCCCCACCCACCCGCGTACACAACTTATCCCCGTCCGTGCGAAGAGCTCCCCCCTGTCCCGTCCGTGCGAAGAAGAAGCTTCCTCTCCCCGTCGTTCTTCTCGAGACGCAGTCAAGTTGATCCACGGTAGGGCTGTTATCTCTAGCTCAATCATGTATCTGCAAGACAGCCTAATGATTTATATTTTCTTGATGCCGCTAAAAAAATTGTCAGCATGCTCGAACTAATTGGCACTTTATAGTTTTCCGCCTCGATTTGTCATCGATCAATTTGTTCATTTGCGTGGGCATATAGAGTCGGTTCTGCACTCGATCCGTTAATTGCTGAAATGCCATGGCATAGTTTTGTACACGATCTGTTTGCTAAAATGTCGATGGGCATTTTTTGTTTTGTACTCGACATGATTGCTGAAATGCATAATCATGTAGTGTAGTTTTGTACTCGATGGATATACATTTCCTACTTCGCCTTAAATTAATCACCAACCACCTGTATCTCATAATTAAACAGATGGACAGAACTTGGATACTGCATGGACACTTATGTTCCCCTTCATATATAAATGGTGTTCAACCCTTTATGGGGTTTATTAGAGCTCGTGATGGTCACAACCTGGACGTGTATTGCCCGCGCTGCACATGTATGAATGGTGAGAAGAGGCCTCACCCTGTAGTGGCAGATCATTTACACATTTTTGGGATGAACCGCACATATGTTAGGCGGGTTTAGCATGGTGAACCATATAAATGATCCTTTAGCAGGAGCAGCAGGATCTTGCTCACACCGTATGTGTGTCAGCATATGTAGTTAATTATTTATATTGATGTTGCCATTGTTTCAATCAATATTTGCATTGCTGTGCAAGGTTCTGTACTCAAATTTAACTTCTGGCACATGGATGGACGGGAAGGAGAGAAAAAGCGCTTGCTTCAGAAACGGGTTTCAGCTCTGGACATGTGCTGTGTCAGATGAGAAGGTAAATATGTAAAACGGCATTTGTTCAAGTTGCATCCCTTAGATGTTTGTCTAATCGGTTGATGTACTAATTGCAGACGCATAGAGTTAAGGTCTCTCAGCTTGATGGGAGATTTGAAGATGAATCTCAGTTTGATGCACCTGTATGGTACCGATGACGAGCCTTTCATAGACGAAGGTCCTGCACCCGAGATTATCCAGCCTACAGAAGGAGGCCGTGGACCCAGTACACAGCTTTGCGTTGAAGTGGGTGCACGCCATCATCACGGGCGTCCGGTAGTCTCAAGACCACCCAGCCTCGATGCACCCGTGGATGGTACCGATGACGAAAGCTCTCCTTATAGACGAAGGTCCCGTGACCGAGATTATCCAGCCTACGTAAGGAGGCCGTGGACCGAGAACACTCTGCGTTGAAGAGGATGCACACCTGGAGATCATCAGGGGCGTCCCGTAGTCTCCCGTGGACCACCAGCCTCTGATGCAAAATGTTGAGCTACTTTATGATTCGTCCTCTTATGTTCTGGTGCTGTAGGATGTTATGATTTGTACGCCTTTTGCGCTAGATTAAGCATTCAGTGGATGATCTTGCAATTCGACACCCACACAATCAGCTCATCGTATGAGTAGTAGCACACTTACTTCTACAGCCGATTCCTGCCACCGCATTAGTTGGTAGCATGAAACACTTTCAGTACTCCTCCGATTCATATTAATTGATCCACCTCCGTCTAGATATGGATGTATCTAGATGCATTTGTTAACTAGACTAACAAACTTGAGTCAGTTAATATGAATCCGTGTAAACCGCCCAAGTCCTCGGGCAGCTAGTTTATTGACTCGGGACTCCAAGCCTCTCGCGGCAAGCCATCGACGAAGCTTTGACCAGATCTTGGCCCGCAATTTTTTGTGTGGGGCGAATAGCAAAGCTTTGACCAAGCCTTCCTGGATACATCACGCCGTGAGCTTGCACGGCTGCCATGAGCACTTTCCGTGGAACTTCCTCTTCGCCCCTTGCCAGCCGTCACAGACAAAGACGCAGCTGCTCCCGAGGTGGACGGAATTTCGATCTCAGGGCGGTGGTCCGTATCGTCCGAACGATTCTGGTTAACGAGGACATGCATGGCGGCCAGGGGATTGTTTTTTTTTGGTTTGAGCTTGGGATTTGGGGTTTTTCGGATAGGGGAGGAGAACCCAGGAAGAGGAAGGAACAGCGGCGTGCTTGGCGCGTGGCGGTGTGCTTGAATTTCGAATTTTTGTGAAATGTTTCACTTCCCCGCTACAATTCTTTCTTGACGCGCCCACGCGTCCCGCCGGGCAGCTTTAAGTAAATTTGGGGTGCCACACTAGGGGCCCTATTTAAGTGAGACATGTAATGACTAGTCACATCAATAGTTCACTCTGTAATAAAATATGTTACCCTCCTTTATGTAGCACCCCTTCTCTCCCGATCAAGTGCCGATTGCCGCGGATGCAAGCCGCTAGCTCGATCCTCCTTTTCGCCTCCACCGTCCAGGCATCCTGGAGGGGCAAGCTGCATCTAGCCCAAGCGGATTAGGTAGGACTAGTAATGTTCTCTCCTTTCTCGAGATCGATTCTTTTTTCCTCTCCTCGATATCTTGCGCATCTCTTTCCTATTCTGGGCGAAGGGGTGTCTTTCTGGTCACCCTTGAGCTGGAGTGATTGATGGGGGTGGGGTCGGGGGCTTACCTTTGTTTGGATTGGGGTGTTCTTCCTTTATTTGTCGACATTTGCAACCTTGTAGTTTCTGCTGATCCTCGCTGTAACTTTGTCAGCTTGTACAGGAAAGGAAAGACCTCGCGGTGGGGGCAATGGAGCGTAAGGCCACCACGCATGTGGGCAGTTGGCTGAGCTTGAGCTGCGTCCCAGCCCCGCGAAGCAGGTATTCCGTTTGCTTATCCACTCCTTACCTTTTAAGTGTCTCTCTGGTCTCTCGCCTCAATCTGTTCCTGTTCTCGAATATGCTTAAAGTAGCACATGTCTTCACCTGTTTGTGCGTAAAGCCTCCGTGACACCATGCTCATATTCTCCGTATCAAGCTGGTACCTGTGTTCCGTGTCGAGGCTATGGGGAACGAGGATTACGCCCCACCGTCGCAGAGCATGACCCGATCTCGCAGCACACAGCGAAATGCCACTCGACGGGCAGGACCGCCGAGGGGTAATTTTAACCAACTTAACATGATGTAGTCTGAATCTGATACTCTCCTATCCAAATTAATTGACTCAACTATCTCTAGAGATAGGGATGTATCTAGATGTGTTTTAGCTCTAGATACCACTGCCTCCATCCCAAAGCTTTGGGCTTATATTATTTTTAGAAAGTCAAACTATACCATGTTTGACTAAGCTTTTACCAAAATCAGTAACATGCAAAATACAAAATTAATATCATTAAATAGATAATAAAATATATTTTCCTATGGTATCTACACAGGATTTTATATTTGTTGATAGAATGTTCTAAAATTTGGTCAAACTTTGCTTGTTTTGATTTCTCAAAAATAAATAAGGCTTAAGCTTTTGGATGGTGGTAGTACATTCATATCTAGACAAAGCTGAGTTAACTAGTTTTTTTGTCTGTCCATAGCTAGTGTTCACGCTGTAAAAGGCTAAGAGCATCCACTATATGCATCAGTCTATCTCATACAGTAATTCAATATCACTGCTGAGGTCTGCCTTTTGTTTTGCTATTCATATGCAGACTGAACTTTAGGGCCTTTACTCAAAAGGAAGATCAAAACTGCGGCTGATCAGGCTGCCAGTATGTTGATGCCGCCCCATCTTCTAAATGCCTCTACAAGCACAAGGCCACGCACCAGCGGGTGGTGATCTTTTAATGAATATGGTATATTTTCTTAATCCACAAAACATGCCTTGATTTTTCTCTGTTTATTGTCGGTTTTTTTTATTTTTGCCAAAAGTTTACAACAACAACAACAACAACCAAGCCTTTCAGTTCCAAACAAGTTGGGGTAGGCTAGAGTTGAAACCCATAAGATCTCGTCAAAAGTTTAGAAACACCAAATTCGCTTTTGCTTACAATCATCATACGGTAATGTTCATCTCCAGTTCCTCTAACCCAACATAAAATGATGTTAATTACGATTTTTAGATTAAAAGAGCACCATTAGGCGCTGTTAATTACGATTTTGAGATTAAAATGTCATTTGCAATTGTTAATTACAATTTTGAGACAATTGGTTAGTTTAACCTCAATCTCTTCTGCCTTCTGCTCTCCATTTTTTCCCAACCGAACAAAAATGTAACCATTCCATTCCTCTGAAATGGAACCATTCCATTCCATTCCACGCTGTTTAAGAACCGAACACACCCTTGCATTTGTGAACTGTTGTCCATACACGGCCATACCCTTCCACTTACATCTAGCACTATATGCATCATTCTGTCTCAGAGTCATTCAATATCACTGCTGAGATCTGTTCTCCATTCTTATGCAGGCTGAAACCGCTGCGCCTTACTCAAGTCGATGCAAAATGAGGCTAATGAGGCTGCCAGAGGACGATGGTGCCGGCACCATCTTCGAAACCTCTACAAGCACGAGGCCAAGGGCCAGCTGGGTGGTGACTTAATGAATCTGGGATATTTTCTTAATCCACATACATGATTTCATTATTATCCTGCTTAATTACTGTTGGCTTTGTCTACTGCTTACCAAAATTCAGAAACACCGCGTTTGCTTACAATCATCATACACTAATTTTTCAATTTTCGTAGTTATTCTCCAATTTTTCTAAAACTGTTGAGTTCCGTTGGTTTCTTTTTGTAATCATTTGCATTGTTGTCAACTGCTCTCTATGCACAACCCTATTCTTCTACTTACACTCCCGCACTATTTGCATCAATCTATCTCATAGATTTATTAAATATCAATGATGAGTTCGGTTGCTATTCGGATGAAACTTCCGTGCCTCTACTCAAATGGATAAAAAATGATCCCGATGAGGTTGCCGTGAAGACGATGAAGCAGCACCATCTTCCTCGAAAACCTCTCGCGACAAGGCCATTGCCACTGGTGTACCCTTTTCAAATAAGTAGGTATATTTTCTTAATCCTTTGATTTTTGTCCGTTTATTGCCGGCTTTAATAATGCTTACCAATAGTTCAGAAACACACACATCTATTCTTCCACTTATATCCAGCACTATTGCATCAGTGTTTCATAGATTCATTTTATATATCATTGTGATGTCCGTTGCTCTTCAATTTTATATGCATGAAACCGCTAAGCCTTCATTGGTCAAAAGGATTGCAACTGCCGCTGATGAGGCATCTGCAGAGGCTGCCACCAAGTTACTGTCAGCCCCACCTTCTGGATGCTTATATAAGCTCAAGTCCAAGGACCAGCCGGGCCGTAACCATCCAAGGGTTCGGTATATTTTCTTAAGCCACATATACATGCCATGATTTATGTCTGATATTATCACCGGCTCTGCCTAATGCTTTTTGGAATTCGGAAACACCAAATTAGCATGCTTATATTCATCATACACTAATTTTTCACTGTTCAGTTTGTAACATAGTGTTATGCACTTGCTTGTCAACATTTGCATTGCTCTGAACTATGCACTTACACAACCTAATTCTTCCACTTACGTTCAGCGCTACGCACCAGTAGTACCTCCCATGTTTCCTTCACCATCCCGATGCCGATCTTGCGGGAATATGGCGGGCCCATGTACATACCCCGCATATAACACCTCCTATGGCTCTATCTACCTTTCTAGTAGCTCCTTCACAGAGTTACAGTATGTATTCTCCGTGGTTTAGCATGAATTGGCATATAGTAAAGTCTTGTTTTTAGTCTTCCTGCTTCTTACATTTGTATCAATTTTCACACGCAGACTGTACCTTGTGAACTTCGTCCAATGATTAACCAGATGTGTCCGCATGAAGGATCTTTCACTATGCATGGCAATGGCAAATTGATGAACACCCACACGGTCTATGAGGTGTATGTCTACAAGACGCAGGCCATCACATATTTGTATGGACATGATTGGAGAAAGTTTGCTTTTGACTATGGTCTGAAGAAGGGCGACGAGCTGAGGATCAGAAACTCAAACGGGCAGATATACGTAACCGCTTACAGAGTTGGAGACACTTCCAAATATATAATATGTAACTTTTTTCTACTCATATCTTTTAATCTGTATTCTGAGCACTTGTTCTAAACCATTCCCTCTCTTCTAGCTTGCTGGGTTTAACATGATCAAAGTCGCAGATCCCCGCGATGGAACAGGAGCGGGATGTCACAAAGGGCAACCACACAAGCATTCTGCACCGGCTCCCCACTCTCCCGCACGCACCGGGGTTCCCGTACTTCACCATTTATCGTATCTACTCAGCACTCTCCCCTACATCAAAGATTGGTTCCCGTAGAGGACTTGCTCACACATGCCCGCAGCTCCCGCATCAAGACTCGGTTCCCTCTAGCTTCGCACCGTTTATCGCACCGCCTGTCAGCCTCCTCGCAGACGCACCGGTTCCTCTAGAGGCACCGAAGCATCGCACTCGCTCGCAGCCTCCGCGTATCAGCACCTTCAGCTGTACCAGCCCAGCTCATGCACCCGCCCCTGCCCAGATCACCGAGGTCTCACCATTGCCGTGGCCACCCGTGTGGTGACCAGGACGCATCTGAAGGCTATGTTCGTAAGTATATGACAGCATAACTGCTCTTATCTTGATGTCTTCTCTGCTCAAAGTCTCACATGGTTCGGTGCATTGGTGCCATTGACTAATTTTTGGTGGTATCTCTTGCTTTGAATCTGAAATTGCCTAAAAGTATCTCCAAGGATCTCAATGTCGGCCGAAGTGGCAAGATATCCCTCGCCATGGAGAGTGAAGGTCTCACCGTGGAGGGACGGTACTGTCGGCCCCACAGATGGCCGCCTTGTCGTTACTTCCGTGGAAAGTTCATTGACTCGTGCCAAACTCGCATTGGACTGTTGAAGGTCAAGATCTTCGATGCCGCCGTGACATGCTGGTCATAAAGTTCGCTGGTCTAGTTCTGTTGTCTCATGAGCCCTTAGCAAATGCATTTGTAGTTATACTTATAAAGGTTATCTATCTGAACTGCTAATTAATTGTATGGGTGGTAAAACTCGGCAAGCTTTTGCTCTTAGCAAGTATGTATGTATGATCTATTATGATAACTAATGTTTGTGTTCATCTTAATTTGCATTTCCGTTTTGAAAAAACTTAATTTCTATTTTGGCTGACCTGTTAGAGAACTATCAGATTGAACCCACAACATGATTCATATAGATTCATTACACCGAGCCACATGTCTTGACCTTGCGATACACTACTTCCATTAATTAGTGCAAGAAGGCTTACCTGAGCTGCCTGACCATGGCAGATTCGAATCCACCTTATCTATCTAGAAATACAACCTTTGCGGAAAGAGGATTTAGTATGGGGAGGTTGACATTGGGGACCCATGAGCCCAGCGCGCCAACGTTTAAAGGTAAGGAGATCGAAAAAGAAAAATAAGCCAAAATCAAAAACAAATTCAAGAAAAGAAACATTTACCTTTCGAGAGGATGACATGCGGGACCCATGAGGCAAGCATCTCAAATTTCAAGGCGGCAGGGATCAAAATAAAAAGGAAATAGCCAGAAATTAATTAGATCAAAAATAAATCCATCAAAGGAAACTTTATTGTTCATAGAGGATGACATGTGGGACCGACTTTCCAGTGCGTCGACATCGTTTCAAAGGGGGCAGGGGATCAAAAGAAAAAGACAAATAGCCAGAAATAAGGGAAAAAAATAAATCCAACAAAGAAAACTTTTATTGTTCATAGAGGATGACATGCGGGACCCATGGAGCAGCAGCATCCCCAATGTTTCAAAGTCGGCATGAGATTGAAAGAAAGTCAAGTGACATAATATCGAGCCAAAAATAATCCAAGAAAAGAAACTTTATTGTACATAGAGGATGACATGCGGGTCCCATTTTGTAGCAGCGGTCTCAACGCTCCAAGGCGCACATGAGAAAGAAAAATGAAGTAGCCGAAATCAGGGTGTGAAAAAATCCAAGAAAAGAAAGATTTCAATTGGTCTGCCTGGACATCTTCGAACTATCCTGCCGGGCCTTTTGACTCGTACAATTTCAGCCCACTCCAAAACATGAAAGGTCGGATTTTTTCAAAAACAGGAAAGTCCTATGCTTCGCAAAAACAAAACAAGGAGATTCAACATATAAGTTTGTTTATGTAGATATAAAGATTTAATTTATCCGTTTGCAATAGCTCAGAGCGAAATACAACGTTTATTGTGCAAAATAAAATATCACATGTTTCTTGTACGGGGAGGCCGACATCGGGGACCCATGAGCCAGCGGAGTCAACGTTCAAAGGCGCAGGGATCGAAATAAAAAAGCCAAAAATCAGTTGGTAAAAAAATACAAGAAAAGAAAACATTTATCGTTCGAGAGGATGACATGCGGGACCCATGAGGCAGCAGCCTCAACGTTTCAAAGTCGGCATGAGATCGAAAGAAAAGGCAAGTGACATAATATCGGAGCCAAAAATAATCCAAGAAAAGAAACTTTATTGTACATAGAGGATGACATGCGGGTCCCATTTTGCAGCAGCGGTCTCAACGTTTCCAAGGCGGCACAGACCAAAAGAAAAATGAGGCAACAGCATACTTAACAATTCCAAGGCGAGGGGATCAAAAGAAAAATAAAGGAAATAGCCAGAAATTAATTAGGGGTCAAAAATAAATCCACCAAAAGAAACTTTTATTGTTCATAGAGGATGACATGGGGGACCACGGCCAACAGCGTCCTCATCATTTCAACGGGGGCGTGGGGATCAAAAGAAAAAAGGCAAATACGAAATTAGGGGTAAAAATAACTCCAAGAAAGGAAACTTATTGTTCGGAGGATGACATGCGGGACCCATGAGCCAGCAGCTTACTCAACGTTTCAAAGGCGGCATGAGATCGAAAGAAAAAGGCAAGTGACCAAATATCAGAGCCAAAAATAATCCAAGATTTATTGTACATAGAGGGTGACATGTGGGTCCCATTTTGCAGCAGCGGGTCTCAATGTTTGTAATGCGGCTTTGAGATCAAAAGAAAAAGAAAGTAGCTAGTAATTAGGGTGAAAAAAAATCCAAGAAAGAAAGTTGATGGACATAGAGGATGACATGCGTCCCTGAACCAGCAGCTTACTCAACGTTTCAAAGGGGGCAGGGGATCAAAAGAAAAAGGCAAGCCAAAAATCGGAGGGTGAAAAAAAATCAACAAGGAAACTTATAAAGACAAGAGGATGACATGCGGGTCCCATGAGCGAAAAATACCTCAACGTTTCAAACGTGGCATGAGATCGAAAGAAAAGGCAAGTGACCAAATATGAGGTGCCAAAAAAACTCCAAGAAAAGAAAGTTGATTGCTCATAGAGGATGACATGCGGGTCCCATTTAGCAGCGGTCTCCCTTGAGGAGGCGGATCGAAAGAAAAGTCAAGTGACCAAATATGAGGTGCCAAAAATAATCCAAAAATGAAAGTTTTATAGTACATAGAGGATGACATGCGGGTCCCATTTTGTAGCAAGTGGTATCACTGTTTGAGAGGCAGCAGGGGATCGAAAGAAAAGTCAAGTGACCAAATATGAGGTGCCAAAAAATCCAAGAAAAGAAAGTTTTATAGTACATAGAGGATGACATGCGGGTCCCATTTAGCAGCATGTTATCACCGTTTGAGAGGCGGCAGGGATCGAAAGAAAAAGGTAAGTGACCAAATATGAGGTGCCAAAAATAATTCAAGAAAAGAAAGTTTATAGTACATAGAGGATGACATGCGGGTCCAAATAGCAGCAGCGGTATCACCGTTTGAGAGGCGCAGGGATCGAAAGAAAAGGCAAGTGACCAAATTTGAGGTGCCAAAAAACTCCAAGAAAGAAAGTTGATTGCACATAGAGGATGACATGCGGGTCCCATTTAGCACAGAACTCTGAACCAAAGGCATGATCAAAAGAAAAAGGAAGTAGCGAAATCAAAAAAAAATCAAGAATAGAAAGAATTTTGGTTCATAGAGGATGACATGCGGGACCCATGATCCCGCATCGTAAACGGCTCGATCGGAGAACGTGAACGAGATGGCGCGATCTAGAAAAAACAATGCCAGAGAGGCTGCCATCTCGGCCCTATATCCCTGGGCGGTGCGGATTTGCGTTGACTCGGCCGAACACGAGATTTCGAGATGCACCACGTCCCGGGCCACCATACGCACGTTTTGGCGCTTTCGTCGGCTAGGTGGCCTCAAAACGAGGAAAAAGTTTTGACATGCACCACGGAGGGACCAAAAATCGCTCGGCCATGGTACACCAAACAACCACGGCCGAACTTCAACTTCTCGGCCATGGCAACTTTTCTTGTAGTGAAGTTGAAAGCAATTGCTGAAACTTAATCATCCTTTGTGATGCTTCAATGCATTCTACTATGAATTTATTGCTTATGAGTTATCTCTTATGCAAGTCTTATTAATACTTGTCTTGAAAGTACTATTCATGAAAAGTTTTGCTATATGATTCATTTGCTTAGTCATTATCTTTGTTAGCAATCTTTTGTTCAGATCACTCCATTCATCTCATATGCTTTACAATAATGTTGATCAAGATTATGTTGGTAGCATGTCACTTCAGAAATTATTTGTGTTATCGTTTACCTACTCGAGGGCGAGTAGGAACTAAGCTTGGGGATGCTTGATACGTCGCAAAAGTATCTATAATTTCTTATGTTCCATGCTACTTTTATTACAATACTGTGTTTACACATACTTTACAAATACATTTTACATTTTCCTAAGACTAACCTATTAACAAGATGCCGAAGTGCGCTTCCGTTTTTTTTTTTGGTTTCGTAAATCCTAGTAAGGAAATATTCTTGAATTGGACGAAATCAACGCCCGTGGTCCTATTTTTGCACGAAGCTTCCGTAAGACCGAAGAGGAGACGGCTGGGCCACGAGGTGGGGACACCAAGGCGGCGCGCCAAGCCCTCGGCCCCGCCGCCTAGTGTGGCCCTCGTGGCGCCACTTGACCTACCCTTCCGCCTACTTAAAGCCTCCGCGTCGCGAAACCCCCGTACCGAGAGCCACGATACGAAAACATTCGAGAGGCCGCCGCCGCCAATCCCATCTCTGGGATTCAGGAGATCGCCTCCGCACCCGCCGCAGAGAGGGGAATCATCACCGGAGGGGCTCTACATCATCATGCCCGCTCCGGATTGATGCGTGAGTAGTTCATCCTTGACTATGGGTCCATAGCAGTAGCTAGATGGTTGTCTTCTCCGCTTGTGCTTTCATTGTTATAGATCTTGTGAGCTGCCTAACATGATCAAGATCATCTATTTGTAATGCTACATGTTGTGTTTGGTGAGATCCGATGAATAGAGAATACTATGTTAAGTTGATTATCAATCTATCATATATGTGTTGTTTATGTTCTTGCATGCTCTCCGTTGCTAGTAGAGGCTCTGGCAAGTTGATACTTGTAACTCCAAGAGGGAGTAATTATGCTCGATAGGGTTCATGCCTCCATTGAATCTGGATCGTGAGTTCTAAGGTTGTGGATGTGTCTACTACTAGGGATAAAACATTGATGCTTTGTCTAAGGATATTTGTGTTGATTACATTACGCACCATACTTAATGCAATTATCTTGTTCGCAACTTAATACTGGAAGGGGTTCGGATGATACCCTGAAGGTGGATTATTTAGGCATAGATGCATGCTGGATAGCGGTCTATGTACTTTGTCGTAATGCCCTGATTAAATCACATAGTAATCATCGTTGATATGTATTGAATCTTTATTTGTCAATTGCTCACCCGTAATTTGTTCACCCAACATGTTAGTTATCTTATTGGAGAGACACCACTAGTGAACTGTGGACCCCGGTCCATTCTTTTACATCTGAATACATTCTACCTTTTACCGTTCTTTGCAAACAAACACCATCTTCCACTCGATACGCTTAATCCTTTTCAAAAGCCGGTGAGATTGACAACCCCCACTGCTACGTTGGGGCAAAGTACTTTGATTGTGTTGTGCAGGTTCCACGTTGGCGCCGGTTTCATCGGTGTTGCGCCGCACTACATTCCTCCACCAACAACCTTCATGTGCTTCTTGGCTCCTACCGGTTCGATAACCTTGGTTTTTTCGAGGGAAAACTTGTTGGTGCGCATCACACCTTCCTCTTGGGGTTCCCAACGGACGTGTACATCTACGCGCATCAAGCACTTTTTCTGGCGCCGTTGCCGGGGAGATCAAGACACGCCGCAAGGGGAGTCTCCACTTCCAATCTCTTTACTTTGTTTTTGTCTTGCTTATTTTATTTACTACTTTGTTTGCTGCACTTAAACAAAACAAAAAATTAGTTGCTAGTTTTACTTTATTTACCTGCCTTGTTCTCTATATCAAAAACACAAAAATTAGTTACTTGTCTTTACTTTATTTGCCTAGTTTACTTTACTACTGTTATAATGGGTACTCCCGAGAATACTAAGTTGTGTGACTTCACTAGCACAAATAATAATGATTTTATATGTACTCCTATTGCTCCACTGCTACTACAGCAGAATTCTATGAAATTAAACCTGCTTTACTGAATCTTGTCATGAGAGAGCAATTTTCTCGTGTTAGTACTGATGATGTGTTGCCATCTTAATAATTTTGTTGAACTTTGTGAAATGCAAAAGTATAAGGATATACATGGTGATATTATAAAACTGAAATTGTTTCCTTTCTCATTAAGAGGAAGAGCTAAAGATTGGTTGCTTTCTTTGCCTAAGAATAGTATTGATTCATGGACTAAATGCAAAGATGCTTTTATTAGTAAATATTATCCTCCTGCTAAGATTATATCTTTGAGAAGTAGCATAATGAATTTTAAACAATTTGATAATGAACATGTTGCTCAAGCATGGGAGAGAATGAAATCTTTGGTAAAGAATTGCCCAACCCATGGACCGACTACTTGGATGATCATCCAAACCTTTTATGCAGGATTGAATTTTTCCTCAAGGAACCTATTGGATTCAGCTGCTGGAGGTACTTTTATGTCCATCACCCTGGGCGCCGCAACTAAATTACTTGATGATATGATGATCAATTACTCTGAATGGCACACTGAAAGAACTCCTCAAGGTAAGAAGGTACGTAAATTCTGTTGAAGAAACCTCTTCTTTGGGTGATAAGATTGATGCTATTATGTCTATGCTTGCAAATGGTAGATCTCATATTGATCCTAATAATGTTCCTTTAGCTTCATTGGTTGCTCAAGAAGAAAATGTTGATGTGAATTTCATTAAGAGCAATAATTTCAACAACAATGCTTATAGGAATAATTATGGTAACAACTTTAGGCCATATCCTTCTAATAATAGTAATGGTTATGGTAATTCTTATGGTAATTCTTACAATAATAATAAGAGTGTACCCTCTGGTCTTGAAGTGATGCTTAAAGAATTTATTAGTACACAAACTGCTTTCAATAAAACTGTTGAAGAAAAGCTTGGTAAAATTGATATTCTTGCTTCTAAGGTTGATAGTCTTGCTCTTGATGTTGATCTTTTAAAATTGAAAGTCATGCCTGAGAAAGTTGAAGAGTTTATCCTCCAAGAGCAGAGGTTTGTAGAACAACAACAAGTTTTCCCTTAAGTGGATCACCCAAGGTTTATCGAACTCAGGAGGAAGAGGTCAAAGATATCCCTCTCAAGCAACCCTGCAATCACGATACAAGAAGTCTCTTGTGTCCCCAACACACCTAATACACTTGTCAGATGTATATGTGCACTAGTTCGGGAGATGGTAAAACACAGTGGTATAGATGGTGGTAATATTAAGAAAGTAAAGACAGAAACAAGAATAAAAGCAAAAATAGCTTGCTGGCGTGGAAAGCAATTCTTTGTGATGGAAACAAGGCCTAGGGATCATACTTTCACTAGTGGACACTCTCAACATTGATCGCATAATAAATAACTCTTTCTCATATGTGCTACATATACTCTTGTTTGATAATGAACACCATTCGTTGCGTAGGATTACACGAACCCTCAATGCCGGAGTTAACAAGCTCCACAACATTCGATATTCATGTTTAAGTAACCTTAGAGCATAATAGATCATTGCAAAATAAACCAAGAACTAACATAGAGCACACACTGTCACATTACACTATGAAGGAGGAATAGATCACATCAATACTATCATAATGACAATTAACTCCACAACCTACAAGAGATCATGATCATAGCCTACGACAAGAACCACACGGTGCACACACTAGTCACCTTTACACCATGCAGGAGGAATAGACTACTTTAATAACATCACATGAGTAGCACATAACTAGTGGCGATACAAAGCTCATCATATGGATCTCAATCATGTAAAGCAGCTCATGAGATCATTGTATTGAAGTACATAGGAGAGAGATTAACCACATAGCTACCGGTACAGCCCCGAGCCTCGATGGAGAACTACTCCTCCTCATGGGAGCAGCAGCGGTGATGAAGATGGCGGTGGAGATGGCAGCGGTGTCGATGGAGAAGCCTTCGGGCACTTCCCCGTCCCGGCGGCGTGCGGAACGAGACTCGTCCCCGATCTTGGCTTCGCGATGGCGGCGGCTCGGAACTTTTCTCGTACCGTGGCTTATTCGTATCGTGTTTTAGGTCAGGGACCTTTATATAGGCGAAGAGGCGGAGGAGGGCGACGAGGCGTGACACACTAGGGGGCCCGCCCGGCCGCGCCGCCTATCATCTGGGCCACCAGGGCTCCCCTGGTGGCTCTCGGGTGTTCTAGAAGCTTCGTGTAAATATAAGATAGGCGATTTCGTGCAATTCCGAGAATATTTCCTTACTAGGATTTCTGAAACCAAAAACAGCAGAAAACAGGAACTGGCACCTCCCCATCATCTCCCTACTGTAATATCTTGGAAACATGATGTGTATTGCAATCTATCATTTTCACATGATCTATTGTGTTTCTATGTCTTTGTTTTAGTAGTGACTTGTTCTTGGCAATTGTGAGATAATTCGTTGATGGTTGCATATAAGTATTTGTTATCTTCTATGATGATATCTTGTACTAATATATGAGTGCACACATATGTTGGGGAATTCATGGGGTTGTCATCGTTGCATGATGATAGGAGGAGGGACTGGAGCTTGACAAAAACCATGTCCAAATTCTTAGATTCATGTTATATTAATTCATGGTTAATCAATGGGGGTATAACTATGAGAACATTTAAACTTACATCGGTGGTTGGACTTTATGTCTTAATAATTCCTATTTTGCTCTTAACTGTCCTTGGGATCAATCACTAGGGGTGTATTTGCTCATATCTATGGCTACACCTATATATGACTCCTCTCTAGAAGAAACACTAAAAATACTATACCGAGCTTCACTAATTGTGACAACCACACAAATGAAATAGCAATTGGTTGAACATTTACCCCCTTCACTTACTCCACTTTACTTCACCTCACTTCGCTAAACTTTATTTTCTTGCATTAATTTTACTTCTTGCATTTTAATTTCAGCACTTATAGTTTTACAGTAGAAACCTTTTCACACACACAAACACATTATAGATCCTAGCTTTGCATAGAAGACCATATAAGTGGGTTATAGGGATTTAGAGAATATGTAGTTTACCTTCAGCTCCTTGTAGGTTCGGCACTCAAATACCTATCAAATTGTATTGCGGTGATCAGTGAGACATGCCCCCGGTCTACACGCCTCTACATTTGGTAGAATTATTAGGAGTAGAAGTTGTGTAAAAATATTTTTAGCAAAAATTGTGTAAAATTATTCGTAGTAGAATCTGTAGATAAAATTATCTGGTATAAAGTACTAGTGTAGATTATAAGAAAATGTTAAGTGTATTATTAATGTAGTGAATTTCTAGTGTTTGAAATGTTTAGTGTATTGTTAGTGTTAGAAAATGTAGCAGAAACTTAATTTGGCTCCGGGGTGCGTGTGCCCCCTGTATTAAAAAATCATATTTTGAAGTGTCAAAAAAATTTGACAAAAAATTATACTTGTACATTTGCATAATATATGTGTGTTCGTCAAGTTTCATGAAAAATCAATATTTTGTTGTCCATGTAAAAAAGAGAAAATTTATCTTGTGAAAAAAAAATTTAACACTAAATTTTGTCTTTTTTACACACGTCACATGACAAGTCGATTTTTATGAAATGACTTTGTGAGCGAGTAGCACGTGAAGGTATACATGCAAATTTTTTGTTTCAATTTTTTAGAATTCAAAATGTGTGTAAGATGCATTTCAAAATAGAGGAAGCATATGCTCCGATGTTCCAAAACACCACTCCCGTGTAATATTAGTGCTTTAAATGTTTAGTTTTTCATCTTAATGGCGTCGTCTTTAAATGTATGCCACACTAGATGCACATCGAGCTTGTCGAGGGGCAAGTCCTTAGGTTTGTTTCTTTTTAATGGTTTTGCAGATGAAGTGGTAAGTAACAAACTATTGTCCATGCACTTTCACACTTACTAGATTGAATGTATATATTTCTTGATTTATGTAATGTTTGTTTGTTTTTATAATTGTTGCTCAGATTGTTCCATGCAATGTAAGGTCGCAATTTAATGATCTTGTTGGAGGGAGTGCGTTCTTCCAAGCTCATGGAGATACATACAACATCACGATGAAGAAAGAGTCGATAAGGACCCTTCTACATGGCCAAGGATAGAGGAGGTTCATTAGAGAGAAGAATCTCAGTGGAGGAGCCACTTTAACTTGGCAGCTCAAGGGTCAAGAATAATCATTATCTATCACACCTTTGCTGATATACTAGATGAGACCAAGGAAGAAGAGGAGGACGATATATTGAAAATACCATGTTTCCATAAATATGCAACCTTACTGTGCGGTTTCCTGAAGACAACTCCACCCAATACGAGGGAGCGCTGCCGAGATCCGAATCCAGAAGATCTATTTCCGCAACTTCGCCTGATCGGAGCCGGGAGCGTCGTTGAGCATCGTACGTGTGTGAAACTACGAGGTGCTGCACCTGCTCTGCGGCACTCGACGTTGGGGAGAGGACTTCTTCACGACCCTGAGGTCGCCACGTTCTAGCGGACGCTAACCTCTATCGGTCTACGAGGGTAAGTTACCGATATCATCTCCATTACTACATTACTATATGGATAGATCTTGAACGTATTATGGTTCGTGTATAGTTAGAAAACTTTTGTTTTCTCATGCGAGACCCAACAAAAATTGCTAGGAGAAAAGGCAAAAACAGTCACTCTCGATAGTGACCACGGCACTCCCGACAGTGACGGAACCAGAAACCGAGCGAGGGTGGTGCTACTGCTAACTTGCGAAAACTTTGGATAGATTGCGACCAGTCCACAATACACCGATTCGCAAAAAAAAGAAGTCCACAATACACCGTAGTCTTTACTATTATATTGGAGTTGGGGATGGTGTCACTTTGACATCAAACATTGGAGAAATCACAGCCGTAGATCACAAAAAAACGGTCCTCAAACATAATTCCTGCATTGCTCTGAAAATAGGAAACTTATTTATTGTGTATCTTTACTATTATATTGGAGTTGGGGATGGTGTCACTTTGACATCAAACATTGGAGAAATCACAGCCGTAGATCACAAAAAAACGGTCCTCAAACATAATTCCTGCATTGCTCTGAAAATAGGAAACTTATTTATTGTGTATCTTTACTATTATATTGGAGTTGGGGATGGTGTCACTTTGACATCAAACATTGGAGAAATCACAGCCGTAGATCACAAAAAAACGGTCCTCAAACATAATTCCTGCATTGCTCTGAAAATAGGAAACTTATTTATTGTGTATCAAATCCAACCAAAATCATCGTTCCTTGTCAACACACATCAATCACGGTTGTATTATGCACCTCACTCCAATCTAACTAGGAAAGTAATAATTAGCAAATAAATTATATATGTACTATTATATGTGAGCATATCTACATCATAAAAAAATGTTTGATGTCAAAACATCACCATACGTTCAAAGATCACCGTCCAAGCAAAGCAACATTCGATCTGCAACAGTTAAGGAAGTATATCGTGTACTGCCATAAAGAGATTGGCACAATCACAGATTTTTTTTTAAAAAGGAAAGCAATTAACGTCACCTTTAACTTCCCACATATTTTGTCAGTGTCTAGCACTTGCATACCCACGACCTCTCCGCTGGCGTAAAATAAAAACGGCGCATTGCCGCCTCCACAGTACACCATACTCATGACCTCTCCGACGGCGTCATCGCGACCCTCCATCCACGAGTCCAGCACGCGTCCGCCGCTTCCGTCCCGCGCCTTCGCGCCTTCGCACCTTCTTCTCTAGGCGCACCAAATGCCCCGCCCGCCGTCACTCTCCTCCGTACGCCGTGGAGGACGCAAGCGCCACCGGCCGTTGTAGCCCATCCAGGACCCAAGCCTCACAGGCACCAGGAAGACCTCACGACGTGAGTACATGATGCCAATTTCGGGTTTGATTTACCTATTCTTCTTCATATTGGCAACATGAATTTCACAATGGTAAATAAGTTAATTCTATATTGAAACGAGAATTCTTCCATAAGTCAACCCTTTGGTTGTATTTATTCTTCTGTTTAGGAATTATAATTTGGATCTGAGATCTGTCATAGCATCAATTAATGATATCCTCAATCAGTTTATTTTTACGTGAATTTTGTTATACATGCAGATTGTGATAAAATATTTATAAGTCTGAATATGTCTAGGATTTTTCTTCTAAAATGTTCAGAGAAATTGAAATCCTATATATATTAAGAGAATTCTCTTGATGCTAAGTCATAATTTGACAGGGCCGTCGAGCCGTTTGACTGAAGGGATGCGGGAGTGCATTGAGGTGAAGCAGAAGCGGACATATTATAAGCTCCCGAGTTGCAGCTAAGTAGTGCGTCACGACAGTCGACAGGTAATCTCACGATGCCAAAGGAGCAACACGTTGGTCAGATGATCTGATGTGTCCAAGAAAATTGATGCGTTGTTTTACATTTTTATTAGCAGGTTACATGTGAGATTGAGTGAAAGGCTTACTACTATTTGTGTATGCTATGCGTGCTTTGCTATGGATTTTAAACTGCCATCCATTGTGACTTTGTGCCTGCAGCTAAGTGATTGTTGGTGGACTTCGGGAATAAGGATATGAGGGTCCTACACTCCTATATGCATAACATGCACTTTCGAATGGATGAAACATGTAAGTCAAAGAGTGAAATCAACGTAAGGATGTTGTGAAGTGTGCAGGCACATTCTTATTGTCTTTCCCGACTAACACTTACTATGCGCTTTGTATCCCTCTTCTTAAATGAAAGTGTATATTTGGCTTGTTGAATTTGTTTAACTGTAGAAGTTAGTCACGGTGAATTACAAAATGTGGAATACATGCAGGAAAATTTGATTGATCGAGTGGATTAAATTACTAAAGAATGTTTGTTTTACCAGAATAATTTTCTCAAATAACAAGGACAAGTTGAAACTGTTTGTTTTACAAACAGAGTGAATGACGTCTCGGTGCAAGTAGATGCCCAAACATTTTGAACATGTGACGCAGAAGGAACAAGTTACTCCAGAATTTTTTTTGTTGAATTGACTTATTCTCCACAAGGCAATTGGTCTTTGTTTTTCTAACACAGAACCAATCTACTTTTTGCCGAATGGGGCACAATTATATCACATGTTTACCTTGGGATTGCCTCTCCTAACTAAAGGCTCACAAATTTAGTTCACCTTCTCAAACCATGCAAATTCCTGTGATTTTATATCAGCCCAATAGCCTTTTAGTGGTGAACATCTAGGTTGATATAATGCGAAACATTTACCTTTTATACATATCAGCATGGTGGCAGCTTTTCATTCAGATGTGGGATCAGTTTATCTTGTATTGAGTTGGTTTACATGGTTGCGTTTGGTATATATAAAGACATAATTGCATGAAGTAATTTCATCCTATTTTCACATTTTCCTCATATAAAGAGAAGTGAAAACTTCTAAATCCATAATATTTGCAGGAAATGACATTTATTGGTTGACTGAACTGTGAAATATTTAGCTGCAAAAATCATTCAAAATAATCGTGGGACCTGATAATCAATATGGAATGTTGAGCCAAATTTGGAGGCACATGCCCAAGTCTATTTGTCTGATGCAAATACATTGCAGAAAAGATAATTTGGTCTAACTCGTGCTGTTATGAGAGGCTTTAGGGCATGTACAAAGGTAGAGAAGACATGCCTTCTCTTATCCTGCCACATCAGCTAGAGAAGACATTAGATATAAGTCATACAACGGATTATCTCTTACTGCCATCTCTAGCAATTAATATTAATAATTAAATTTTGGTAGGAAATTTGTTGCTAAGGGAAGACACATGTGATACAATGGAGAAAATAGTCTTCCCTTATTTCGTAAGAGATGATCCCTTAGCTAAGGGAAGACAACCTTCTCTCTCTTCATTCTCTCTCCTCCAACTAAGCAAAAATCTGACGTGGCATCTCTAAGGGAAGGCTGACATCACCCCATTGTACGTGCCCTTAGAAGAGAGTAGCACGACAAGAGTAATTGAGGATGTCCTTGTGTTAACTATGAGTTGCATTACGACAACAACATCATCGAAGCCTTTCCCCATGCAAGAATGGACTTATGAATATACTATGTCATATGAACTAACTGGGGGATATATGATATGGATGGTGTTCTACGGATGGAGATTATGTGTATGCGCACGATGGTGCACTTGAATTTTGGATTGCCAACACTGCACAATGAAGCAAATGTATAGTTTATGGGCCATATATCGTTCCGGAATAGCAATTTGATGGTTTTCTTCAACAATATTCTTAGTGATTCGGTGTGAAGGGATCAATAGACTTCTTGTATCTATCATGGTTTCTTTGCATAAAAAGCGAGGAAACCATCCTAGGAGGCTTGCACTGGCAAATATATGAATTATCTTGTTAGGAGTAGCTTTACTGAATCTATAGTCCGACAGTTTGCAATGCATCATCTCAATATATTTTGTGTACCAGTGTGGGTATATGTGAACGATCTATATTCTTGTATGAGAACAACTTGTTCTATTGTCATCTGGTAGTCTGGATCTGATTCTCCACGGGTGAAGCATTTAGGAAAAAGAGAAACTTTTAATTATGAGAAATTTCTAGGAGCAATTTGTTATTCTGTTTATTGTTAATTGTGCTTAATGAGTAACTAAAAAATTAAATTATGCACTATGATGTTAGTCTTTTTGTTGGTTTGAAGAACACATTACTGTTGTTATACTTTGTTTTTGTCAGATATCTATACGTCTCCTCTTTTTGACAAATATTTGTTCATAGGCTTCTCTAGAGATGGATAGTGAAACCCACGTTTCTAGAGATGATCAAAAATGTGACTAGGAAGCACAGTACTTCCTTGAAGGACCACCTACGAGAGAGAATGTTGTTAATGCATTTTTTATTCATACTTGTTTTTTGTTTTTTTTTTCAGTTTGCAGGAACCTTGTCTAGCAGAATGATGCATGTTTCAAAAAATATTATAGTGTTCATTAAGACGGTTTATTCAAAAAAAAGTTGCACATGGTGATGAAAAACTCGAGGGCCGTGGCAACGCACGGGCATTCAACTAGTATTTATACATTGTCAGTGACACAAGCAAAAAATAGTCTAGCTAAGAAAAAAGACGGACAAATGATATGAAACGTTGCATCGGTTTGCGGTAGTTACCATACTACATTCACAATTTGACGCCTTAGATTCAGGATTGGGTCTGGAGGGGCCAGTGGCGCTCCTTCAAATCGGTAAGTGTTCTTCTGCTAGTGCCATCGCGACAAGGCCAAGATTCTTGCATTCAAAAAAGCAAAGGAAAAAAAAAACAAATAAGATTTCGAAGCACAAATGATATCACGGGATGGCAAATCTCACATACAAAAACATTTTTGGGGAAACAAAAGTTCTGGCCTAATCAATTGTACTACCAACTGCAACAAGCCTCAGTTTTGAACAAGACAGTCCAGAGTAGTCCTATCATCAGTGCATTGAAATATATATACTACTCCTATGAGAAGCCTGGACCGAGCACAACATATTTTAACATGCTGTGCGTGAAGGTCCTCACAGAACTAAACAACAACTTCATTGTTTGCTTGCACTCACAAGATGCATGCATATATTTTATTAATTTTACAGACATAGTATAAAAGTCATTATTACTAACAATAGCATACCTCCTTGACTAATGAGTAGCTAAGCAGCAAGCCAATACTTGTTCCTTAGTAAATGGTTATATAAAATACTTCATTGAGACGGGGGTATGGCATGAGTTAATCATGAACAAATACTTGCATTCAAAAACACTATCTCAGGTTCAAACAAAAGATTCGGACTCGCCATTTTGGAAGGGTTTAATGAAAGTGAAAGACGATTTCTTCAACAGAGGTCAATTTCAGGTAGGAAACGGGTTGAAAACTCGATTTTGGGAAGATTCTTGGTTGGATAATGAACTTCTGACCATTCAATATCCCTCGCTATACAAAATGGTGAAAAACAAAAATGTCACGGTAGCCTCTGTCCTAACTAATACCCCTCCCCTTAACATTCGGTTTAGGAGAGGCCTTACAAGAAATAAATGGGAATGGTGGCTGCACCTTGTTGAGCGGCTCATGCATACTCAGTTAAATGATCAAGAAGATAATTTTACTTGGAAGTTGACAAGCAATGGTGTTTTTACAGTAAAATCACTATATTTAGATCTCATGAATGACAACACTCAATATTTGCATAAGGATATTTAGAAGTTAAAAGTACCACTGAAAATCAGATTTTTTATGTGGTTTCTTCACCGCAAAGTTATTCTAACAAAAGATAATCTAGCGAGGCGCAATTGGCACGGTAGTTTGAAATGTTGCTTTTGTAATCAAGACGAAACAATAGAACATCTCTTTATATCTTGCCCGTTGGTTAAAATTATGTGACGCATAATACACATCGCTTTGAATATCACACCTCCCAATAATATTACACATCTCTTCGGTGACTGGCTGTTGGGTGTTGATAAACATAAAAAAATGCAAATTCAAGTTGGAGCTTGTGCGCTACTATGGGCTATATGGAACACTAGAATGACTATGTGTTTGACAAATCAAACAAAATCTCTTTTTTGCAGGTTATATCCCTCACTACACACGGGATCCGTACATGGTCCTTGCTACAGTCGGAGGAGCGGCCACATGATATGGCTTTTGGATGCAGCCGTTTGAAGATGGTTGCTCGGGATTTGTTCAACCAGTTCAGCTGGCGACCTGTTTTTAGAGTGACATGTTGATCAGGCACATCATGTATCTCTTAGTTTTGTTTCGATGGTTGATTCATGTAGCGACCTTATGTGATCCTTGAACTGTAACAGACACGGTCCCAAATATGCATCAATTTATTCCCCATTTCGAAAAAAGAAAGCAACAAGCCAATGAAAATTTGAAATAGTGCCGAAGATGCATGACTGAAATAACCAAGCCAATGAAACCAGTAGCCCTCCATAAGTCACCTATTGTTCCAAGAGCTTGTGGCATCATGCACAATTGAAAATCAGTCACAGAACCAACCCCGTGCTCGATTATGAACGTTACGACTAAACCACTAGCAGGCCCGAATTGCCACTCCAGAAAATCCATAGCGGGACACAGAACCAAACCAAATTCAACAAACCAGACACGGTATCTAAGTGAGCCAGAGCGGCAACAGAGCGGCAACAGGCCGGCCATCCCATCCTTCCTCACGACCCCGACGAGGCATCCGGCCATCCCAACCTTCCTCCCTCCATGTTTATTCGTTTTTGGCAAGTTTCCTTCAAACAGACACAAGATCCCACCATGTTCAGTGCACCGGGACGTTGAGCGGCTTCCCCACGGAGAACCCGCCGTCCACCATGAGATTATGCCCGGTGATGTACCTGGCGTCGTCGGACGCCAAAAACACGGCCGCCCTCGCCACGTCCTCCGCGCGCAGCACCACGCCGCCGCCCATCTCGTTGAAGTCCTCCTCGAACACCCGCCTGACCGCCTCCTCGTCGCCGGCGCCAGCACCCACTAGCGGGAGCCCCAGCATCTCCCTCACGGCCCGCGTCCCCATGGATGTGGCAATGCCGTATGGCGAGATGGCGTTCACCCTGACGCCGCGCGCCGCCAGCTCCGCTGCAGCTGACCGCACCATGCCGACGACGGCCGTCTTGGAGACGCTGTACGCGTGGGGGGCCGACCCGCCCAGCACGCCCGCCGTGCTGGCCGTGCACAGGATGCACCCCTGGCTGCGCGGGACCATGGCCCGCGCCGCGTGCTTGATGCCGGTGGCCACGCCCCGGAGGTTGACGGCCATGACACGGTCGAAGTCGGCCATGTCCATGGACTCGATAGGGCCGCCCATGTAGGTGCCGCCAATGATGCCGGCGTTGTTGAACATGACGTCGAGGTGGCCGTGCCGCGCCACGGCGAGGTCCACGGCGGCCGCCACCTGCGCCTCGTTGGTCACGTCGCAGCGGGCGTAGAAGGCCATGTCCGGCCCGCCGAGCTCTGCCGCCACGGCATGGCCGAGATCGTCCTGCAAGTCGGCGATGATGACCTTGGCGCCGTTTTTGACGAACTCCGCGGCGGTCGCTTTCCCGATGCCGCTCGCCGCGCCGGTGATGATAGCCACCTTCCCGGCCAACCTCCCAGAGCCCGGGGACGCGGAGAGGAGGCGAGACGAGCCTGAGCTCGCCCTTCCCGCAGCTCCACTCTTCGCTGCGCTGCATTCACAGGAGCAACCAGCTGCAAAGCATCAATGGCGATCGATTTTTCCCAGCTAAGAGATGAGACAAAATCCAATTAATCTCGATCATACCTGAGAAGGAGCCGCATTGCTCGGAACATCCTTGACGCCCTAGACGTAGCGTGAGCTCGTGATATCCGTGCTTCGCTTCTGAGTTCTGAGTTTTGACCAGACACGAGCTAGGCGAACCCAGATTTAAGGAGGGCTCACTCAAATCATGCGCCAGTCAGTGGGCACAGTTTAATCACTGACCCAGGAGAGTGACAGCAGCTAGCCGGCCATGGTGCGATGCGATGCGACGCGAGTAAAGACGTACGCTACGCACTCCGTCGAGGTAGCTAGCTAGTCAGCATGTCATGGCTACTGCTGGCTACTGCTGTCGCGATCGATAATTGTGATCTTGAGGTGCGCACGTTTGGCACGAGTGAAGTGAGAAAAATCCAAACTTGGACGAAAAGTGTCTGCCGCACATGTTTAAAAATCATATTTTTTGGATTTTAAAAATATTGAAACTAAATACCCTAGTACATATAAACATTTCGAAGGTACGGTAGAAATTTTGGAGAAAGATATTTTGTATTTTGAGCTAAACAAAATAGATAAGTTTCTGATAAATATCTACTCCTATATATAGTTATAAATTTGTTTTTTTCCTGTAGCTTAAAATACAATGCAATTTCTAGCGAAACTTTACACAAGTATTCAAGACATGTGTATGTGTTCGTGAAGTAAATTTTGACGATTTTTTTTTGGAACGCAGAAGTATGATTTTAGATATTTTAAAAACTAGAAACACTGGTGCTCATGTGCATCAAATATGCTTCAAACTTGGAGCCTCAGATACGGTACCCATGGTTTTTGTCTCTCATGTCTTCCTACTCTTCGGTGATTGGATGCATATATAATAATTAACTAGATGTGTAAGCGCACTTCGGGCGTGCCGCCTACACCCTGTTTTAGCATTGTGTGGTCACTCGCCGCCAACACCCTGTTTTAGCATTCTGTGGAAGCCATGATGGACTTGCTGGTATTTTTGGCCGTGTCAATGTCAATTGTAACAGTGCTTACTTCTTTTGATGCCACCCATAAGTTGAAAGTTTGTCGCGGTAATTATCTCGATAATCTGATGGCAAGCTTCCATTGTCAGTAATGACGCCACCCGGTTATTGGAGTCAACACTACCATTATTATCAAACAAATAAACAAATAACTGATAGAGTAAGTAGTAACAAATAATACATAAATAAATTCTAAAAATAATATTTAGTATATGTCTAGTACATTCAAATATATACAAAGTTGAGAAATCCTTTTATAGATGGGCAGGAGTAGCACTTTGAAGAGGCCAAGATTTCAACAGAAGATAGCATATCTTAGGCGCACAAAGCATCGTTACATAAGTTGGACAGAATGATACATGCACAAGTAGAACTTGGAACTAAAATAGAGAAACAAGTGGGTACACAGAACATGTATCAATCTGAGTGATTAGGCCACCACGCTTCAGCAAATTGCTTCACCGGATTTTGTTCACTTCTTGGCCAGTCGCTCTTCAGTTCATACTACCTTATCGGCTAATGGAAAAAATACAGCCTACAAAACAACAAAAGAAAGTTGTGCATTGAGGATAACATCGTTTTGGCAGAAGAATATCATATCGCATATCCATCAAGAATTCAGAAGATAGAAAACGTATATCGCATTGTTTGTTGATATAATATCAAAATGCAACGCATAATTCTCAGCAAAAAAAGTGGATTTGCGTGCATAACTTGGCAAGAGTTAATACAAAACGATACAGATTCTCTTATCTAGAACTTGCTCTAATTTATTAGTTCACCAAACCAGAGTTTTGTATTTCTCAGCCACAGAATTAGTAATAACAACTTTAGGCCAAAATCATTAAAAAAAATCATTGAGGTGCAGAAGCCTAAACATATTTTCCCTTAACGACCCATGTGGACAAAGATTTCTCTTAGTTATAACACATTTTCCAAAAAAAAATGGTCCTATCCATAAATTCATTAGGGGGTATCTCCATTGTTTATTGTTTTAGAGCTCACAACTAAAATATATATACTAAACCAGGTATATTATATAACTCAAAAAAGGAAAAGAGTGGTCATTGTGGCATACTATGATAATAGTGAATATCATAAATGGGTACCAAAGCTGAATTAAGCAAATAATACCAAATGTAAACTACCAAAGAAATGTGATAAATTGATCACTAAGACCAGCACGTGTGTAGAAAACAAGATACGGTGCATAACTTCAGACTATAGAATAGGAGAACTAACATGGGCATATTTTCCAAGATATCATAAAATAGAAGGCCACATCCTCTCTAAATCACTAAACTGGAGGCATATATGTAACAATGTATGCTGTAAAATCAAGGTTAAGTAAACCCTTTGTTTTGCTTCAGAAATGGATAGCGAGGATGAGATGATCGTGGAAATGATGGAGGAAGAGGAAGCCTCCGGCGACGACCTTCGAGAGCATTTGTCGATCATCGCGTCCTCCAAAACATTCTAGAAGAAGAAGGAGAAGGAGAAGGACAAAAGGAGAAGGAGAAAAGGAGAAGGAGAAGGAGAAGGAGAAGGAGAAGGAGAAGAAGAGGCCACGCCGCGGAGGTTCAAAGTCGGGAAGAAAGAAGTCGAAGCCCCGACAGAAGATGGAGGGGCATACATGATGCACAACGACTACTTCGCGAAGATGAGCGCTGACAATTCAGCGCCGTTGACATAGGCATCCCCAATGGGCCTGCCAAGATGGTACCCGGGGTTTATTGAAGGCCCAAGACTCGAAGATTAAGAAGACTCGGAAGCCCATTTAGTATTAAGGAAAGATAGTTTGTATTAGGAAAAATAGAGACTTGTAATCTTACGGGTTGGATACGAAATCCTCCCGAACTCTGTAACTTCTGTACCACGAAAACCTCGGCTCCGCCTCCTATATAAGGGGAGTCGAGGGACAAAGAAAGGATCGAATCGTGTCAACATAACCCTAGTTTTCATAATCATCGAGTACTTTTCGCCTGAACCTTCGAGATCTACTTGCCCTCTACTTCTAGCAAAACCCTAGTCTACAATCTGTAGGCATTGACAAGTTAATCCTTTGTCAATTGGCGCCGTCTGTGGGAATTAGAGGTTGCAAGGATCTGATCTCGATGGCACGTTCAAGATCTTCGACTTCGTCGACAGCAAGTAACGCGATGGATCGAGGTAACAAGGAAAAACTGATCTATTCAATTTTATTCCTCACCCGCCTCCCGTATGGATGCATGTGCCTATCTGGAGGAGCCCATCATCATGACGTTCGGAGAATTCCGATTTGGCGTCAACAAGGAAGGATCCTACCGTCTCGAAGTTCCATCTCGCCGGAATTTTCAGCGGTCGATTCTAACTTTTCGTCGAGTAACGAGGAGTTTTCGTCGCCACGGCCGACAAAGAAGGCAAGCGGAAAGCTCGCCAAGATCATCAACACATCCTTCGAGTCGTCTGCGGACTCCTTTATAAGCAGCGACTCCGAAAGCGTCGACAACTTCAACTTCATCGACAAATCTGTGCAATAGAAGAAGCGGGTACATCAGAACCACAAACGTCGAGGCTTTCGACGATTTGGGAAATCCATACGTCGATCCCGCTGATCTCGAACAGGCCTATGCACTAAATATGCCGGATCTTCAACTCGCGCAAAAGTCCAACTCCCGCAAGCAGCGTGGGATAGGGCTGCGAGAGCCATGGATGGATCAGAACCAATGAATACTACTGCTACCGTACAAGAGTTACAAGCATATCAATATAGACTTGCTCGGTGCAGAGTGTTACCCTCCAAAACCCCCGACGGGCGTTGGTTAAGCAACACGAAGAGCCGGGAAGCTCCAGGGCCGCTTAGTGGATCCTGGCACCTCGCGTCGTCCCGCAAATCTTCCAGCCAACGTCCCGGCGGTTGCTAGGGCCACCTGACCTAGACCCGATCGGAAGGTGTTAGTGCTTCGATTGTTCCTGCATGGTAGACACGTAAATTAAATACGAGCCCTATCGGCTCTCAGGTTTCCCGTGGATCGGCTCAAGGAGCCGATCGCCCCATGTTTCATGTTGGATTTACAATGGCATGGGGATCCCGCTTGATCAGGACAAAGCTGAAGCGATCCACGGTTTAGGGTTTTCACCGCATAATCGAACGTCCTAAGTGCGATCGGGCCTAGCAGCTACGAGACGATGCAAACTACCCCTGCGAGAGGCCTAAAAACCAACATAACATTGATCCCCGGAACATCCCTCGCAGGGACGGTAAACAACACCTAACGCACCACCGGATCATCCGACCTCAGCATAAGGCCTAACTATGCATATTAAACTAATCCTTGCGTAGCAAGGAGCAACTATAACGGATCGGATCTACTAAGTAAGAACAAGCAAGACGCTGCCCTTACGTCTAGATCGACGTAAGGGCAGCTAGGTGTCTAGGGATGGCATTGCCACGCAGATATGCACGTGAAAGCACCAACGCGAGCCCCTAAACACCTAAGGATAAATAGCACTGCTCGCCATCAACAAGGCTTCAGCACGAGCAGTACAAGGATAACGAATAAACGTATACTGCCTAGATCGCTAGATGCGATCTAGGCAGCATGGTGCTTACCCGGGAGAAACCCTCGAAGAGAAGGGGTGGCGATGCGCCTGATTTGTGTTGGTTGAACGATGATTGTCCTCCTTTTCCGATAACCCTAGATACATATTTATAGTCCAAGGGACTTTCTAATTGAGGCGTGCACCCAACCGTGCACGGGCCGGACTCTATCTCTTTAATCTAAATTACAACGCGATCTAATATGTTACGTATACATGGGCAACTTAGCCCAAACTCTCAGCGCAAGGCCGCTTCAAGATGCTCCACGTGTACGTCCTTCAAGCCCATCTTCACTTACGGCCCAACTCCTGATTTGGCCAGAATCGGGTGGTAACACATGCCCCCTGGTTTTGATAATGGTAATTGCAAAACCATCTGTCTCCTGAAGGGTCATGTCGTGGCGACCGTCGCAGTTTTCTTCGTGATGATGTCTTGCCTTCTCAACTTCCCCCGCACGATTTGACGGCTCCGGCACCACGTCCCGAAACCCTAAGCATTAAATTGCTATACCCCTTTTTATTTGGCCACTTCCTGGTTTCTTTCTTCATCCCCCTGCTCCACAGTCATCGGCAAACCGAAAACCCTCCTTAGCCCCCATGGATTCATCCTCCTCCTCCGTCTCCTCTGACCTGTCCCTCCAGTCTTCCTCTTCCAGCGAGCTCGAGCAGGAGGTCGATCTGATGGCCATCTACGAGGCCCGTGCCCCAGAGCATTGGGACGCGCGGGACTGGGATTCCTCCACCGAGTCGGAAGACGACGAACCCCTCACCGACGGGGAAGAAGATCTTCAGTTCCTCATTGACGGGGAGCTGGAGGCGACAAGCGAGGACGACCTCTTCCCTGGGAGGGGAGCTTTTCCTCCGACGAGGAGGAAGAAGAGGAGGAAGAAGACGACGAATCCCTCAAAGGTTACCCGCCAGCGAAACGCCTCCGCATGTGGTGGGACGACGACAACAGCGATGATGAAGAAGGGGATGAAGCTCCCGCAGAGGGCTATGGGAGCAGCGACGAGGAGCCCATCGGCAGCAGCGCCAATGGGGGCTCCGATGATGACGAGGGTAGTGACGGCCCGTAGGCTAGGACTTACTAGTGTAAGCCTAGCAGTAGTAAATTGGTCAACAGACCCTTTTGTTCTCCCTTTGAACAATCGGCTCTTCCCTGGTAAGAAATCTGGTTTATCAATGAAGAATTTCTCCAATTTGATTTTACCGACTCTTTTTTTATGCTAATTTAGCCGATTGTCAACTCAACCAATGTTTAATGAGCCGATCTCCACGCATCGATCCCCTCTGACTCACCCTTCATCTTTTTGACATCGGAGTGATCGTGAACTTGGTCCATGCTCAATAAGTCAATATCTGCGGGACCAGCCGATGAATCTTCAATCGGCTTCCAAAAAACAGAGCATCCCCGAGGCCAGTTGCCCCCCGAGCCTCGTGAAAACAGTGATAAGAACCCGTGATTTAGACAAACAATCCCGGGCTTGATCACGTCTGAAAGTGACATCACACAGGGCCAGCCAGCCGATCACCTTTCTTCCATTGCTGGCCGATACTTTAGATGATCACCCATAGCTCAATGAGCAACAGGCTGTCTCGGATACCAACCCAGCACTGCCAAACTGGCAACGAGGCAATTTTGAGCACTGTACTAGAGTCGATGGCTGTGCATCGGCTTTGCACCATGAGAGGCCTCAAACCGGGTCATGACTCTTACCCACCAACCTAGCAGGCTGGTAATTTGGGTTTTGGGCAGATGTCCTCGATAGAGCTCTAGGCTTGTCGCTCAATTGACTCGTATGCGGAAACTGATATTTCTGGCGACATCAACACCATTCCCCAGACAAGTTGTGATGCAGAGCCGGCTGAATCCGAAAAAATCGGCTTCCTTTAGCAAAGGATCCTTCAGGGCAAACTGCCCTCCGAGCTTTTTCCGCTCAAGTCCTGCGCCTTGCTGATCAGATTGGCTCATCATCTTTGGCAGGTTAATGCAGCTCCTGGTGAGGACGCTTCCTGAGGCTCCCCCTACTTTGGTCCCAACAACCTTTGACAGTAACGCCGACCAAGTCATAGCCAAACCTTAAGCAACAAATGCTTCAGCCGATTGCTTCGACTGCCCTCCGGTGTTAGCAGAGACATGCTCCTTCGTCGGGCTCTTCTTACCCCGACCGCACGTTTGTGCGCTCCGGCTGATCGTCCGCCGCCCCGCTAGCTGCTGGACTTGGAGGTTTGCTACTATGGTGCTGCCTCCATTAGGCTTCTGCTTGTAACAGTCGTGTCCCTTGAGTCGATGGCCGTGCATCGGCTTTTAATCCTTAAGTCGATGTCTACGCATCGGCTGTGCTCAAAAATTTGGAGTTTTCGATTTTTTGTGGCCGATTTGTTTATGTATCGGCCCGATTTTTTGTGGCCGATTTGTTTATGTATCGGCCCCCATGCTTGAGCTGCTCTGCTGGACGTTTGACATCCGTTCCCAGCTTCGTGTCCTCGTATCTCATCCCTCTATGTGCCCCCCGAGCCGATTCCGTCAATTGATGGCATCGGCTCTTGCATCTGTTGGATCAATGCTGAATGCACAAGGTATGTTGAGGATAATTTTGGCCGATTGCGGGAATCGGCCTCCTTCTCCGTTGCCAGGCTTTGGCGATGATTTGCAACTTCTTGGATTTTCATTGTAGCTACGTGGCATGCTGGAGATAAGATCCTCTGCTTTTCATTTTTTGAGGGCCGATCTCAGGGACCGGCCTTGCCACGTATGTCCAATGTCTTGACTTGCTACTCCGTCCGGGTCATGGATATCATGTTCGTATCGCCGATGCCTTCGCATCGCATCACCGATGCTCGTGCATCGGCTTTCGTTTTGGGCGCCATACTTTCTTTGGCGGGCGCGCTTTGTCTCCAACGTCTCTGGATTTTCACGGGATCGGGCCGTGCTCTTCTCAACGTATACGTGCACGTGCCTCGCTTCTTCCAAGCCAGCCGCACCCTACGCTTCGAGAATGGCTGAGTCCATCAGTGGCACCACCTTGGTCGGTGATATCTATCTTCTTCTCCATCCGACTCCTCAAAGTCTTCTTCTTGAGATGACTCAGCTCGCTTACTCGACGTGGGAGAGGTCCTAGACGCCGAACACCGAAACTTCGTTCGTCCTTCTCCTTTGCCGTGTGCATTCGGGCAGTTCTCGATTGTTGGCAATCGGCTCATTCCCGAGTCCCAGCAATGTTTGAAGAAGGGACAGCCGTGCCTATCCACGTTGTCTTGTTCCCCCGACCTCCCACCGGCGCGACGTTCGTACCCGTTGTTGCCGCTATTCGACGATACCTCGTTCTCCGCATCAGACCGACGATATCTTTCATCGTCTTCGTCGTAGCGCCGACGTCGGTCGTCTGCTCATATTTGTTGAGGAGATGCACGGATAATGGGCGCTGATAACGTATGCTTCTCCCTCCTCTTCTTTAGGTACCGTCTATCGTCGTCTTGGGGCCGGCCGCGTGGAACGGCCTCCTCTTTCCCTTGCCACGGGAGTGGCTGCTCTCCGCTTTGTCCACGCCATGGCGGATCACAAACCCTGCCATATTGACATCGAAAGAGAACCCTGGCTCTCTTATGGATTGGCTTAGGTCCACCATGTTGACGTCCGGAACGGACGCATGTCTACCTTCATGGCAACCTGTCCGAAAGTTAATCGGCCTGATTCTATCGCCATCTGAATTTGTGCGCGCAACACTTTGCAATCATTGGTGGCGTGAACGTATGATGCCATTTGCAGTATGGCCTCTTGTTCATCTCCCGTAAGAGATCTTGTGGCCTTCGGGTAGCTTCAACTGCTTTCGGCAGATCGAAGATCTGCTCAGCCTTGGTCACGTCAAAGTCCAACCCTCTTGGAGGCCCCGGGGGTTCACCCATTTGCAGGACTTGCAAGGCCCGAGTCCACTCGGCCATCGCACCTTCCTGATCTTCCGCGAATCTTCATCCTCATCGCATTGACCAGGGTTATCGCGCGCTGAACTTGTCCTGCACAGTGGATGGCGCTCATATAAGGTCACTATTGACCAGGTGTGTCAACGAGTTGTACTCAACCCGGAACGTCAGGTCTTTGAACGACGCTGCAAGGCCCGCCACGGCCAGCTCTGCCTCTTTCTCATTTAAGTGAGCCGAATAGCATCGGTTCTTGGCAGTGAAACGGATGTATTCGAGACTATCTCTCTCGCACGAACTGAGCTAGTTCGGCAATACCAGCTTCAATACCTTCGAATGGTACCGGTGTGGAACCGTTCCTCCAAATGCTTCCATGAATGCACTGAATTTGGCGGCAACGAGGTATACCATCCAAACGCTGGATGAGGGATCCGAGAAGAACCTCACCCGTAGCTGATCCGATCGAAACCATGCCTAGCTGGGCCAACGGCTCACGTGCTCGATGGAGCTTGACCCTTCGACCCACTGAATTTGTTGAAGTCCGGAAGCGGGTACTTAGGCGGTAGTGGGATCGGTCGAACTCATTAGGGTACGGCTTGGAATAGCCGATTATCTTCTTCTTCGGCAAGATGCCGAACTGATCTCTCAGAGGCGCATTTGATCTGCGGTGGAGGTACCGGCGGCCGAGCTTTCCTGGACCGGTGCAGTGGTGTACTTGGCTAGCCACGCTTGTTTCTCGCCCGCTCCTAGACTCCCGGCCGCAGCCGTTCTTCCTCTTAGAACAATCGCTCCGCTCCGCAATCCCTCCCGGTGGAGCTCGGACGCTGCGTCCGTCTGTTGCAATCCGGCACATACGCGCACACGTATCCGTGTGATTTCCTTGGGCGGGTCGGCAAGAACCGATAGTCGCCCGGGTCACCCCCTACTTTGTAGACGACGTATGCCGGTGAGCCTTGTTGTTGTGGAGCCACCGTTGCGTAGAGGGTGTGGTGTGGTATCTCTCCCGGTGAGTCCCTAGAACAGGTCCCGAAGGGGAGTATCGACGCTCCATGATCTCTTGCACCACACGGAGCGCAACGCGCTCCAAAGTGTTCACCGCTCTCAGAGTGCCGATGCAGTGAATGGGCCACCATGTAGTTGATTTCCGTCGCAGGGCTCGGTACGTTCATCCGAAGGGAGAGCCAGATCTACCCGTCGAGGACGCCTTGTGGAGTGAATCCTTTGAATCTGATACCGTGCGACGGGTCTTCTCAAAGGAGCCGATGAGTTCGGCTTCAATGATGGCCTTCACTCATCGTATTTCTTCTTATGATCAGGAGGAAGGTCCTCGTATGTGACCTGTTCCTCCGCCATCTCGGATGCCGATGTTGATGTGGATGTTGACGTGGGTGTCGCAGAAGATGCCGACGTGGATGTCGACGTGGAGGTCCCACCGGGCGTGCCAGAATGTGTTACCCTCCAAAACCCCGACGGGCGTTGGTTAAGCAACACGAAGAGCCGGAAGCTCCCAGGGCCGCTTAGTGGATCCCTGCACCGTCGTCCCGCAAATCTTCTCCAAACGTCTCGGCGGTTGCTAGGCGTGCCACCGACCTAGACCCGATCAGAAGGTGTTAGTGCTTCGATTGTTCCCGCATGGTAGACACGTAAACATTAAATACGAGCCCTATCGGCTCTCCTGTGGATCGGCTCAAGGAGCCGATCGCCCCATGTTTCATGTTGGATTTACAATGGCATGGGGATCCCGCTGATCGACAAAGCTGAAGCGATCCACGACAGCTTAGGGCTTTCACCGCATAATCGAACGTCCTAAGTGCGATCGGGCCTAGCAGCCACGAGAGACGATGCAAACTACCCCTGCGAGAGGCCTAAAAACCAACATAACGTTGATCCCCGGAACATCCCTCGCAGGGACGGTAAACAACACCTAACGCACCACCGGATCATCCGACCCCAGCATAAGGCCTAACTATGCAGATATTAAACTAATGCGTAGCAAGGAGCAACTATAACGGATCGGATCTACTAAGTAAGAACAAGCAAGATGCTGCCCTTACGTCTAGATCGACGTAAGGGCAGCTAGGTGTCTAGGGACGGCATTGCCACGCAGATATGCACGTGAAAGCACCAACGCGAGCCCCTAAACACCTAAGGATAAATAGTACTGCTCGCCATCAATAAGGCTTCAGCACGAGCAGTACAAGGATAACGAATAAACGTATACTGCCTAGATCGCTAGATGCGATCTAGACAGCATGGTGCTTACCCGGGAGAAACCCTCGAGAGAAGGGGTGGCGATGCGCCTGATTTGTGTTGGTTGAACGATGATTGTCCTCCTTTTCCGATAACCCTAGATACATATTTATAGTCCAAGGGACTTTCTAATTGAGGCGTGCACCTAACCGTGCACGGGCCAGACTCTATCTCCTTAATCTAAATTACAACGCGATCTAATATGTTACAGATACATGGGCAACTTAGCCCAAACTCTCAGCGCAAGGCCGCTTCGAAGATGCTCCACGTGTACGTCCTTCAAGCCCATCTTCACTTACGGCCCAACTCCTGATTTGGCCGAATCGGTGGTAACAAGAGTTAGAAAATAGACAACATCCCCGAATAGGAGGAAAGAAGCGCTCGCATCGCGTACGCCGAGCAGAGTTAAGTCGCCTTTCAGAACTTCGGGAGATAGTCACGAGAAGCTCGGAGGAGAGCGATGTCTCGGCTCCAAAACATACCCGAAGCGAAAGAGGAAGCATAATCCAAAATCTCGACATGTCCTTTATGTCGATTGATGAAAGAGGAAATATCATCCCAAAACTCAGAAGCAGGTTACATGGCAACACAAGCTTACATCCTTGCGACCAGATACGTCCAAAACGTATCTACTTTCCCGAACACTTTTGCTATTGTTTTGCCTCTAATTTGTGTATTTTGGATACAACTAACACGGACTAACGCTGTTTTCAGCAGAATTGCTCGGTGTCTCGTTTTTGTGCAGAAATCCAACTTTCGGGAAAATCCTCGAATTTCTTCGATGGCCCTATTTTACCAAAATATTGACGAGCCGAAGGGCGAAGGAGGTGGAGGCCCGAGGGCCCCACACCATATGGCGGCGCGGCCTGTGGGGCCCGCGCGGCCCTATGGTGTGGCCCCCCGGCCGGCCTCCGACGCCCTTCGGACTACTTATTCGCCTCGACCTAAAACGCACGGAGAGAAGTTGACATCGCCGAAACCCTCCGAAAGCCGCCACATCGCGAAACTCCGTCGCGGGAGCCGAAGTCTCCGTTCGGCACTCCGGGACGGGGAATTGGAGGAGATCTTCACCGCCATCACCGCCAACGCCTCTCCATCAACCAGCAATGTTTCCCCCATCCATGTGTGAGTAATTCCCCGTTGTGAAGGTGGTAGGGATTGGATGAGATTGGTCATGTAATAGTCATAAGATTGTTAGGGCATAGTGCCTAGTATCCGTAGATGTCACTTTTATGATATTGTTGCAACTTGTTATGCTTAATGCTTGTCACTAGGGCCCGAGTGCCATGATCTCAGATCTGAACATGTTATTGTTTCATGAAGATATTCATTGTTTATGGTCTTACCTGCAAGTTGTATACACACGTCGCTGTCCGGAACCAATGGCCCCGAAGTGACAGAAATCGGGACAACCGGAGGGGATGGTAGTGATGTGAGGATCACATGTGTTCACGGAGTGTTAATGCTTTGCTCCGGTACTCTATTAAAAGGAGTACCTTAATATCCAGTAGTTTCCCTAGAGGCCCGGCTGCCACCGGCTGGTAGGACAAAAGATGTTGTGCAAGTTTCTCATTGCGAGCACGTACGACTAAATATGGAACACATGCCTATTGATTGATTAGTACTTGGATACTGTTTTATTATTATCTCAAATGCCCATGCTTTGATTGTTATATGAGTTTCTCTCATCCATGCAACGCCCGTTAAATCCGTCCCTGTGCCTGTATTTTAATCCTGCTGTTTACTATAATCCCTACGCTGTCTTTATTTCACCGTTACTCGCTATTTCCACTACCATAGAACTGTTACTACTGATAAACTCTTGCGAGCAAGTCTGTTTCCAGCAGCTGAATTGACAACTCCGCGTTAAGGCTTACAAGTATTCTTTGTCTCCCCTTGTGTCGAATCAATAAATTGGGTAATACTTCCTCGAAGACTGTTGCGATCCCCTATACTTGTGGGTCATCAAGACTATTTTCTCGCCGTTGCCGGGGAGCATAGCTTTATTTGGAAGTTCACTTGGATTGATATTGTTCGCTGCAAATTCTCCATCATGGGTAAACCTCGCGATACTAAGATCGCCATATTACCATCCACTACAAGAAAAGGTACAACTCTTAGTACCTCTGCTGCTCTTGATTCACCATCTGTGATTGATAAACTTGTTTCACCGCCACATGCTTCGCGTGCTGGTACTTCTGCTGAATCTGAGAATTCTCATAATATTGATAATGTTTCTGTGTGCTTGATGATAGTGGTTCATTGGGATCTTTTCTAGATGCTACAATTGCTAAGTCTAGACAAATTGAAAATACTGAAACTCCTAATGAAAATGTTGCTACACCTGTTAATTCACCTGAGTCTGTTGAATATTCTAGTGATGATCTTGATGAGGATTATGTAGAGCTTAATGATGATTTTATTGAAAAATGCAATGCTACTACTGATGCAAGAAAAATTAAAAAGTTGCTTGCAGAACATGCTGTTAGATATAAACCATCTCCCGATCCTAAATTTGCCACATCTCCTATAAACATTAGGGATAAAGATTATGATTTTTCTTGATTTATCTCATATAGCTATTGTTGAGAAAACACCCTTTTGTGGTACTGAAAAAGAAAGTGCTGTTGAACACATGACTGAGTTATCTACTCTTAGTGGCGTGTTTTCCGATGATGTCAAGATGCGTACTTATTTTGTTACTAAAATTTTTCCGTTCTCATTAAAGGATGATGCTAAAACTTGGTATAATAATTTGCCTCCTGGTTCTATTAAAAGTCCAATTGACTTGCGTGATGTTTTCTTTCGAAAATACTTTCCTGCTAGTGCTCAACATGCTGCTTTGCAGAGAATTTATAATTTTGACCAGGAAGATGGAGAGAAATTGCCTGAGGCTTGGGCTAGATTTTGTTCTCTTATTAGAGCTCAGCCTGACCATGATTTGGAAAAGAATGATTTACTTGATATATTTTATAGTGGACTAACCATTGAGTCTAGGGCATACCTGGATAGTTGTGCTGGTTGTGTTTTCAGGAAAAGAACTCCAGACGACGCTGAAGAATTATTGGCTAAAATAGGCCGGAATCATGATGATTGGTCTACACCTGAACCAACCCCGACACCGATAGTGAAGAAGAGGGGTATGATTAAATTGAATGATGAAGATATGAGGGAAGCCAAGAAGTCTCTTAAGGAGAAGGGTATTAAACCTGAAGATGTGAAGAATTTACCTCCTATAGAAGATATATGTGAGACAGTTCCCCCTTCATCCATGATTGAGGTACATTCGCTTCAACACTTTACTAGGGAAGATATTCCGTATTCAAAATCTCCTGCTCAATGTTTAGATGAATTTGATAATTATATTGTTAAGCAAGAAAATTTTAATATGAGAATAGAGAATCATTTAATGGAAAATTCCCGAGCTATTAGTGAATTGCATGGTATTGTGGAGAGAACCTCCAATGATGTTAAGATACTTGTTAAACATTTTCAAATGGTTCAAACTCAAATTGATCAACTTACTAAAGTGCAAAATGACTTGTTGGGAAATAATTCTAAAGAAAAACATGCTTGTGAAGTAACAACTAGAGGTGGTGTTTCTACCCAGGATCCTCTATATCCTGAAGGGCATCCCAAAAGAATTGAACAAGATTCTCAACTAATTAAAACTAGTGCTCCATCTAAGAAAAAGAAAAAGAAACATAAGAATGTTGTAGAATCCTCTGAACCTGTTAGTGATCCTAATAGTATTTCTATTTCTGATGCTGAAACTGAAAGTGGTAATGAACATGAGGAAGATAATGATAAGAATGATACTCCTGATAAAGAAGAAATTGAAAAAGAACCTGAAAAGCATGCTAAAAATAAAAAGTATACTAAAGAAGATTTTATTACTGAGAAGCATGGTAATGAAAGAGAACCTTGGGTTCAAAAGCAAATGCCTTTTCCTGCTAAGAAACTAAAATCAAAGGAGGAGGAACATTATAATAAATTTTGTGATTGGATGAAACCTTTATTTCTGCAAATCCCTTTGACTGATGCTATTAAATTGCCTCCTTATTCAAAGTATATGAAAGATATTGTTACTAACAAAAGGAAAGTCCCCAATGAGGAAATTTCTACTATGCTCGCTAATTACTCCTTCAATGGTAAGATTCCAAAGAAGTTGGGCGACCCAGGTATACCGACTATTCCTTGTTCCATCAAGAATAATTATGTTAGAACTGCTCTATGTGATTTGGGAGCAGGTGTGAGTGTGATGCCTTTTTCTCTTTATAAGAGACTTGATTTAGATAAATTGATACCTACTGATATATCTTTGCAAATGGCTGATAAATCTACCGCTATTCCTGTTGGTTTATGTGAAAATGTTCCTGTTCAAGTTACTCAGCATTGCTTGATATTAACTGATTTCGTTGTGTTGGAAATGCCTGAAGATGATAATATGTCCATTATTCTTGGAAGACCCTTTCTTAATACTGCAGGGGCTGTTATTGATTGCAATAAAGGCATGGTTACTTTCAATGTTGATGATAAGGAACACACTGTCTATTTTCCCAAGAGGATTGATAAAGTATGTGGAGTCAATACAATTTTTAATGTGAAAACTATCAAAGTGGGATCCATTGATTGTCCTATATATGAGCCTAAAGAAGAATATCAAACTCTTGTGATTGGATCCATATCAATTCAATATAAGGTAACATGATTGATTTGAGGTTTATTTCTTCTTATGTCATATAAAATTTATTTGGTAGCAAGACTTGATCACCCTTGTTAACAAGTATATTTTATTGCATAGGAGAGTTAAACAACACTTCTTTCTTTCTCTCTCCCTTCACCTATTTTACTTGCTGTAGCACTTTTGTTTTGCAATATGCTTAGGTCATTTAAGATTTTAGAAATCATTTTCCTGCGCAGTAATCATTAATTTAATACCCAGAAATGTGCATTTTTCAAAGTTCTCTAAAAATTACAAAAATTACACCGTTGGTCCTATTTTTCGATGAGGCACCTGGGAGCACCAGAGGATGACCTGTGGGGCACCAGGGGGCCACACCATAGGCGGCGCGGCCAGCAGGGGGGCGCCACCATGTGGTGTGGGCCACCCCTTGCCCCACTACACCATCTCTTCCTCCCAGCACCTTCTCTCTCCCGAAAAAACTCGTACCAAGTTTCTCTCACTCGTGTTTCTGCTCAAGAACTCGCGATTTTTCGATCTCCTTGCTCAGCCCAGATTTCTGTCTGAAATTTGGCACATTTACTCCTTGGTATGTGACTCCTTTGATTGTCCAATTAGAATTTCATTTGGTTGAGTATATCTTGAATATTTTGCTGCTGTAGATAACATGTTTAGTGAGCTTGCATGCTTGTTCTAAGTGGAAGAAATTAGTTTTGATGCATGTGAAGTACTCTAGCAAGTTCCTATAGTAGTTCCCTTCAATTACATACCTTGAAATCAAATTTTATAATGATTGTTGAAAATTTCAGAAGGGGAAGATGAAGAAATTCAAGTTTGGAGAGTTGTTCAAGAAAGCAACAACCAGCACCGGTAGGCCCTCAAGGGCGTCCACTCAAATTAGGCGATCCTACAATGAGGATGTCATCGCGCCTAGCTTCGCGCCCGAGGAGGACCAAGGGGCCCCTAATGCTTCATCCTTCCCTTGTTATGAGTTTCTAACCAATGCAGGGTTATTGGATGACTTCTTCACCCTCGTCAACAGGGCAGGCCTAGCCACCTACGTGGGAGACGAGAGGGGACAATATTACAGGCTCACCAAGATTTTCGTTGAGAGCTTCAAGTTCCACAACACGGAATATGAGCCGACAGTCGCATTCAAGATTTATGATATTCCTGTTACCATGAAATTGGAGGAATTTTGTTTTGCATTGGGTATCGCCCCTGTAGGTACAGCAAGAAGGATTGATGACAACCCCCGGGACTTGTTGGAGCTATACCGAGGGATCACCGGGGATGATTGCCGCACCATCCAGCGAGGGAAGATAAGAAACATTCAACTCCCGCTATTAAGTATTTCGCATATTACATTGGTACTAGCATTTTGGGTAGAGAAAATACTAGTAACATTTCTAGCTACCATCTTGCTTTCTTGAATGTTGCACTTACTGGAGAGACACCTTATCATCTTGGTTCTCTTATTGCTCGCCGCCTGTCTAGCAGGGGGCCTATTTTTGGAGGAACTATTGCATCACGCATTCTAACACATCTAGATATTCCTCTTGATTCTAATGATGTACCATTAACCCCTAGGAAGCTAGATATTGCTGCTATGAAGAGCCATCATTTTGTTACTACTAACTCCACCATAGATAATATTGTCTATAAAATGTTGTTTGCTGACGGGAACGAGAAAGAAATCCCTCTTCCCCAGCAGGGTTTGTTTAATATTGACAGGCAATCATGGTCGCTAACAAAGGAGGTGGTGGAAGAGCATATGAAGATACAAGAATTCCACCAGCAACATGACTCCGAGAACGCCGAGCCCTCCTACGACTACACCGTCACGTACCCCGACGTTTCCTCCAGCACATACATGGAACCGGGTCGTTCTTCGTCATACTACGAAGACACCACTTCATGGGGACCGTGGGAATGAACTCCACTTAGGCTAAAAGCCTAAGCTTGGGGGAGGTATACCGGCATCACTCATTCTTTGCATATTATGGTTGCTGGATACTTGTACATACTTGTTTAGTCTCTAGAGTGGTTTTCTAATGAGAGGAGATGATATTTGGGGAAGTGCTGTCCAAAAACAGATTCTGTGCTGTTACCAAAAAAATTCGTACGCACAGCCAGAACGTTATTTTGAGTTGCCAATTTTTGAGCATGTGCCCCAGGTTGTTATCTAACTTTCATTAGTTGAACACTTTTTGGTCTGAGCAATGGAAGATTTTTGTTAAATTCGATTTCTGTACTGCTGTCAGGATTTGGCAGATTTCTGTCATCCTGCTTTTCTGTGTTTCTGTTAGTTTGCATTCTTTTGTTTTCGCTTTGTTTCTTTCCTAAAACACAAAAAGATCAAAAATATTTCTGTTGTTTCTTTTCACCATTTGTTTATTTGGTACCTTGCTCTTAGTTTGCTTTATTTGCTATCGTTGGTTTGCTATGAGAAAACCCAAAAAGATTTTGCTTTGTTTGCTTGTTTTCTTTCGTTCTTGTTTCCAATTCGAAAACACCAAAAATATTTGCTGTTCTTCTTTGGTTTGTAAAGTTCATCATGAGTTCAATGGTCTTCGGTGGCTGGAGCGTGGTTTTCATTTCATATTATCCAAGCTACACAAGTGAAAAGGCAATAATGACGATCTACGACAATCTGATTGTGGTGAGAGGCTGGTATGAACTCTATTTGCTTTCATTTTTGTACATATACTCATCCATATGAGCATGCTTAGTTGGTTCATGTGAGGTATATGTTATTTGAGAAAGTCTAGTAGCTCATGATCTCTCATGTTTGGTTCCGATTTATTAATATGAGTAGCATGTCATGGATGTTTGCTTGCATTGTTTTATTCATAAGTAAGTATGGCATTGTGGTATCCTCCTCTGAATAACTCATTTATATCGACTTGGCACATGCTCACGCATGCATATGACTGAACAAAAAGTCAATTAAGCCTCGATGATTTATAATTGCTTCAGAGTTCTTGTATCACTTTTATGCCTCCGTTAATTTATTTTGCCGCAAGCATGATTATGATAGTTACTGCTCTCTTGATTTGTCGCTCCCTAGTCTTTTGCTAGCCTTCACTTGTACTGAGCGGGAACGCCGCTCGTGCTTCCAAACACCTGAAAACCAAGTTGTTCCATAAGTGTCCACCATAAATACCTATGCATGGCATTTCAAACCATTCCAAGTAAATTCTCATGCGCTACCTTTAAAACCTTCAAAATGCTTCTCAATTTGTGTTAATGTTTCATAGCTCATGAGGAAGTATGTGGTGTTTAGCTTTCGACCTTGTCATTTACTTTTGACGGACTCTCATATGGACTAGTGGCACATCCGCTTATCCAATAATTTTGCAAAAAGAGCTGGCAATGGGATTCCCAGTCCCGAATTAATCAACTTAAATAGACACTCCTCCATGGTTTGTGATTGTTGGACGGCACCCGAAGGATTCGGTTAGCCATGGCTTGTGTAAGCAAAGGTTGGGGGGAGTGTCATCATCATAATAAAATTTAAATAAAAAGGCACTCCTTCATGGTATGTGATTGTTGGCAGGCACCCGAGGATTCGGTTAGCCATGGTTTGTGAAAGAAAGGTTGGAAGGAGTGCCACCCAAAAATAATTCATGGGAGCCGCTCTTGTGAGTCCGGTTGATGAGGTAGTTAGTGTACCCATTACCATTCGTTGACAACAACAAACACCTCTCAAAATAATTTTACTCCTGCTTTACAAATAAAAAGCTCTAGCGCATGTTAATCCCCCTCTCCGAAGGGTCAATCTTTTACTTTTATGTTGTGTCTCCATTCTTTCTTTGAGCACTATCTTGAGAGCACAACTGTCATTCTTAGTATAATATGCTTGTCTCAAAATATGATTGATTGTGGTATAACTTTGATGCTTTTATCTTTGACAATCACTACTTCTAGTCTTTCTATGAACTCAAGTGGTGCCTCGGCATTTATGTTTTGCTGATCAAATACAGGCAAGCGAGATACCACTTTATCATATTCTCTTATGAACATTGCAATCTTGCTTACATACATGATTCATGATGCTTATTATTAATTGTTGGTACTTCTCCATGATTGACATAGCTGTTGGATGATCTTATTTGCATGTATCTCATTATGAACTGCTTAAGTATTAGCCATAGCATGAGAATATATACATCATATGAGCAAATGTGTTCGTGAAAGTTCTTTTATCGCTCAGTTGTTAACTGAATTGCTTGAGGACAAGCAATAAGCTAAGCTTGGGGGAGTTGATACGTCCAAAACGTATCTACTTTCCCGAACACTTTTGCTATTGTTTTGCCTCTAATTTGTGTATTTTGGATACAACTAACACGGACTAACGCTGTTAGAATTGCTCTGGTGTCTCGTTTTTGTGCAGAAATCCAACTTTCGGGAAAATCCTCGGAATTTCTTCGATGGCCCTATTTTACCAAAATATTGATGGAGCCAGAAGGGCGAAGGGAGGTGGAGGCCCGAGGGCCCCACACCATATGGCGGCGCGGCCCAGGGGGCCGCGCGCCCTATGGTGTGGCCCCTCGGCCGGCCTCCGACGCCCCCTTCGGACTACTTATTCGCCTCGACCTAAAAACGCACGGAGAGAAGTTGACATCGCCAAAACCCTCCGTAAAGCCGCCACATCGCGAAACTCCGTCGCGGGAGCCGAAGTCTCCGTTCGGCACTCCGCCGGACGGGGAATTGGAGGAGATCTTCACCGCCATCACCGCCAACGCCTCCATCAACCAGCAATGTTTCCCCCATCCATGTGTGAGTAATTCCCCCGCTGTAGGCTGAAGGGGATGGTAGGGATTGGATGAGATTGGTCATGTAATAGTCATAAGATTGTTAGGGCATAGTGCCTAGTATCCGTAGATGTCACTTTTATGATATTGTTGCAACTTGTTATGCTTAATGCTTGTCACTAGGGCCCGAGTGCCATGATCTCAGATCTGAACATGTTATTGTTTCATGAAGATATTCATTGTTTATGGTCTTACCTGCAAGTTGTATACACACGTCGCTGTCCGGAACCAATGGCCCCGAAGTGGAAATCGGGACAACCGAGGGGATGGTAGTGATGTGAGGATCACATGTGTTCACGGAGTGTTAATGCTTTGCTCCGGTACTCTATTAAAAGGAGTACCTTAATATCCGTAGTTTCCCTAGAGGCCCGGCTGCCACCGGCTGGTAGGACAAAAGATGTTGTGCAAGTTTCTCATTGCGAGCACGTACGACTAAATATGGAACACATGCCTATTGATTGATTAGTACTTGATACTGCTTTATTATTATCTGCAAATGCCCATGCTTTGATTGTTATATGAGTTTCTCTCATCCATGCAACGCCCGTTAAATCCGTCCCCGTGCCTACGTATTTTAATCCTGCTGTTTACTATAATCCCTATCGCTGTCTTTATTTCGCTGCTGTTATTCCGCTATTTCCACTACCATAGAACTGTTACTGATAAACTCTTGCGAGCAAGTCTGTTTCAGTGCAACTGAATTGACAACTCCGCTGTTAAGGCTTACAAGTATTCTTTGTCTCCCCTGTGTCGAATCAATAAATTGGGTAATACTTCCCTCGAAGACTCGATCCCCTATACTTGTGGGTCATCCACCTCCTGGGGACCCGAGAGAACCATTGTTCAATATGGCGATGGCTGGAGTAGTAATGGGAACAGCGTTTGCAACAACGCCTCCCGAAGAAAATCCTAGGCGAAATAGTCCACGACCCAACACAGCAGTTCAAGACCCCCAAGAACAAGTGGAGCAAGAGACACGGTCCAAGTAAGGGTAGACAGAGCGACAAGAAAGAAGGGAGCGTCAGCACTCACCAGCTTGCCGACGAAGATATGTGTGGGCTCCCGTGTTTTACGAGAAGAGTTCGAAAGACTCGAGTCCCAAAAGGGTTCAAACTACCCGAAAATTTCAAGAAATTCGACGGCCTGCAAGATCCCGAGGATTGGCTCGTGGATTACCTCGAGATGGTGAAGCTGGTAGGAGGAACCAGAGCAACTATGCAAAGTATCCAAGTTCATTTGAGCGGTGCCGCGAGATCTTGGATAAAGAAACTCCCCCAAGTTCCATCGACACTGGGATAACTTCGAGGACGTCTTCGTGAAAAACTTCCGATCCACCTGCAAAAACCCGCGTCATTGGAAGAGTTGAGAGCGTGTCGACAGAAACACGAGTCGATGAGGAAATACATACAGCGGTGGAACATCATAAAGAACTCGGCGGAAGATATATCCAACGAGAGGGCAATAGATGCGTTCGTGGCAGGAATCCGGCGAGGAGATTTTGTCGAGGACTTAGGGAGAACCAACCCTAAGACCATATCAGCACTCATGGAGATAGCCAATAAATGGGCAGATGGAGAAGACGCAATATACAACAAGCGACACAGGTCGCCAGAAGAGGATCGTGGTCGAAATTATCAAAATAGAAGGCGATTTTCTCGCCAGTTCTACAACAACGATGCTCCCGGCCATATATCGGCTGGTTTTCGAGGAAATCCTGGAGGAAACAGTCGAGACGACTACCAAAGGAGTAACGAACATCAAGGTGACAATAGAGGTGATTCTCGCGGCAACAGACAAAACAATGGACCAAGGTTTCAACGACCTTATGTATCCCCCGAAGAGATGATGAACGGTCCGTGCCAGATGCATTTTTATCTTGACAACAATGGAAAGAGGCAGTCAGGGCATCTCCAGAAAGATTGCCGAAACTTTTAGGCAATGTTGCGAGCCGCAGGAATCGCAAATGCCCAACGAACAGAAACCCCCAGGGGCCAAGGAGCGAAATCCATCTCCCACCTCCTCCCGCAATTACGGACGAAAATCGGCACCAGCTTAGAATTGCGGCAGCACCGCATCCACCTCCATATGTTGACCCCAGAAAGCTAGGCCATCAAACAGGGCGCAGAAGGTAATCTCGCGACAAGTGTTCATGGCAGAGAAGATGCCTCCACCAACATAGAGTACTTAAATTGGTCGGGGCAAGACATCGGCTTCACAATCGCAGACCATCCGCAGCAAGTTCCTCGACCAGAGCACTCATCTTACCCGCAGTAATCGCTGGTTTCGACGTGTCGAGAGTTTTCATAGATGGCGGCAGCAGCTTAAACCTCATGTATGCAGATACATTGAGGAAGATGAACATATCCCTAGCAAATTTGAAATCAACTGACACATGTTTCCATGGGATTACACCAGAGAAGCCAAGTTACCCATTGGGCAAAATCAACCTCGACGTTTGGAACCCGAGAAAACTACAGGATAGAGAATTTGGAGTTCGAAGTTGTGGATTTCCCGTCGCAATATCACGCTTTGTTGGGACGACCAGCGTATGCTAGGTTCATGGCAGTGCCGCATTATACATATCTATTGTGGAGGTTGCCCGGGCCCAAGGGACCTATCACAATCAAAGGAAGTTTCGCGCTATCCGATAAATGCGACAAGGATTTTCATCGACTGTCGAAACTTTCGGGATGCAAGCAGAATATGCGCGCGGGTCACTGATTATGATGTGCTGCCAGAGGTAGGGAGATCTTCTAAGGAGCCAACTTTCAATACAACCAAGGATTCAAAAGAGGCACAGATCCACCCGACAGATCCAAAGAAAACGACGTCCATTGCCGCAAACATGGATGTCGCATAGAAAGCGCGCTCGTCGAGTTCCTCCGTGAGCACTGGAAAATCTTCGCATGGTGTCCAGCTGACATGCCAGGAGTACCAGGGAACTTGCCGAGCACCACCTCAATTTGGATCCTCTCGCAAGACCAGTAAAGCAACCTTTGCGGCGTTTTCGGAGCCTAGCCGCAAAGCCATGTTATCTGAAATAGATCGACTCAAAGATGCTGGTTTTATCAGGAAATATCTACCGAAGCCACGTGGGTAGCTAACCCAGAATGGTGCCGAAAAACACACAATAGTCCTTCGCATGTGCGTCGACTTCACGTGTCTCAATAAACATTGTCCCAAGGATCACTTTCCTCCCAAGGATCGATCAAATCATCGACTCCACGGCATGCGAACGTCTTTCCTTCCTGGACGCATATTCTGGTTATAACCAGATAAGATTAAAAGAAGAAGATGAAGCCAAGACAGCGTTCATCACACCTTATGGCGTGTTTTGCTACAAAACAATGCCCTTTGGTCTAAAAACGCGGGAGCAACATATCGGATGATGCAGAAGTGCCTAGCAACACATTGGAAAAAATGTACAAGTCTACATTGACGATGTCGTAATAACATCAAAGAAAGGGTCGACTCTGATCGAAGACTTGAAGGAAACCTTCGACAACCTCGACAAGTTCTGCCTCAAGCTAAACCCGACAAAGTGCTCTTTTGGAGTTCCCAGGAGAACTTCTCGGTTCTTAGTATCAGCAAGGGGGATTGAAGCTAATCCCGAAAAATACAGGCCATCGTTACTATGAGAAAGCCAACAAAGTTGAAAGAAATACAACAGCTTAACGGGGCGAGTCGCAGCTTTGCGATCTGTCGCCGCTAGGAGAAAAGGCGCCGTTCTATGCATTGATCAAACAGGGGAAAAATTTCAATGGAACGAGGAAGCAGATAGAGCCTTCGAAAACCTCAAGCGAGCAATTTCGACACCACCGATATTGGTGGCACCGAAAGAGAAAGAACCTCTCCTCTTGTACATTGCAGCCACACCTCAGGTGGCACGGCCCTAGTAGTCGAGAGGAAGAAGAAGGCAAGCTTCATGGAGTTCGGAGGCCAGTATATTTCATCAAGTCTGTCGCTCAAAACAGGTACCCGCAATATCAGAAACTGGCATATGGAGTATTCACGACAGCAAGAAAATTGCGACACTATTTCTCGGCGCACCCGATAATAGTGGTCAACGAGGCTCCCTTATCAAATATACTAAACAACCCAGAAGCTACGGGTCGTGTCTCCCTTTGGGAATAGAACTTTCCTCGGGACATCACGTATGAAAAGAAAAGCAATAAAATCACAGGTCTTACAGATTTCATTGCAGAGTGGATGGAGCTACAAAACACGGGACCCCCAGATTTATCGAGAACTTGGACCATGAACTTCGACGGGTCCAAAAGGGAAGAGCAGGCGTGATATTGGTATCACCCAAGGCGACAAGTTGAAGTACGTTTTGCGGATGACGTTCCCAAACGCGTCTAATAATGAAGCAGAATATGAAGCTCTCATACACGGGATGAAGATGGCGAAAGCTGCGGTGCAACCCGATGAAAATTTTCGCGACTCACAATTGGTGGCACAGCAAGTCATGAACCAATGCGATGCAGTCAACGAAAGTATGATAGCATACAAAGAGGTGTACAATGAGCTGGAGAAATTATTTGATGGTTGTGAGGTAAACCACATCAGCAGGATGAGCAACGATGAAGCCGACGTTCTTGCAAACATCGGGTCACAGTGTCTCGCGATTCCTCCAGGCGTGTTTTGGGAAGAGATAAGCGAGAGATCAACAAAGCCAGCAAAAACAAAGAAGGAGAAGAAAGAGAAACCCTCGAGTATCACCAAAGACACAGAGAAGAAGAAGAAGAACAAGAGCTAGTCATGATGGTGCAAGTTCCATGGATGCAAGCTTACATATCATATATCCTAAGGAAAACGATACCCGACGACCCGAAGCAAGGCGAATAATCGGAGATCAAAAGCTTTTACTGTGGTAAAAGGGGAGTTGTACAAACGAAGTATTTCGGGCGTGCTACAAAGATGCGTTACACCCGAAGAACGAATTATCCTGAAAGATGTGCACGAAGGGATATGCGGGCATCACGCAAGCAGCCGGGCTATCGCGGCTAAGGCTTTCAGAGCAGGATTTTATTGGTTAACGGCAATCGAGGACGCGAAGGAAATAGTGAGAACTTGCGACGCGTGCCAAAGATTTGCCGCCAAACCTCACTCTCCTGCAGCAGAACTCATGCCAATCTCACTATCTTGGCCCTTTGCTCAATGGGGTCTCGATATGGTAGGAAAACTACACAAAGCTTCGCCAGGAGGTTATGAGTATATGCTTGTTGCTGTCGACAAATTTACAAAATGGATAGAAGCAAAGCCGATAAATTCACCGGACGGTGCGTCGGCGATTAAATTCGTGAAAAGCATCGTCTTCGATTTGGAGTCCCTCATAGCATCGTCACGACAACGGCAGCAACTTTACGTCCAAGGAGTTCAAAGCATACTGCGCAAGTGGGCATCAAGTTGAGTTTTGCGTCTGTCGCACATCCACAGACCAATGGACAAGTTGAGAAAGCCAATGGCATTATCTGCAATGGCATCAAGAAACGCCGCTAGGACCACTGGAAAAAGCTCGGCATACTTGGCCGGAGGAGCTGCCAAGTGTATTGTGGAGTATCCGAACAACACCAAATACGGCGACACAGAAACGCCGTTTTTTCCATGGAGCCGAAGCAGTCTTGCCGATAGAAATCGAGCATGATTCCCCGAGAGTTGAATATAATGAAGAAACCTCGAGAAAAGCCTTGGAGGACGACGTCGATGCACTTGACGAAGCTCGAGATGAAGTTCTGTCGCGAGTCGCTAAATATCAACAGGACCTGAAGAATTACCACAGTCGAAGATTGCGGCCAAGATCTTTCCAAGTTGGTGATTTAGTTTTGCGACTCAATCAAAAAGTCACGAAAAACTCGAGTCACCATGGCTTGGACCCTACATCGTCACAGAAGTCATCGAAGGAGGAGCATATAGAATCAAGGACAAGAAGACGGGAACGTTGAGCCAAATCCTTGGAACGTGGCGCAGCTCGGCGTTTCTACGCCTAGATAGCAAAATATAGTCTCTCGTAAACATACAATGTACCGAAAGCCCGCGAGTTTTCAGACGCACTCTTTTCCTTTTCGGCACCGAGTGGGGCCGGAAAGGTTTTTAATGAGGCGGGCTCGCGGTGCTGCAATATAATAAAAATAGTAAAGATATACTTCTTATTCGTCGACATACTCGGGGGCTCTACACCCTCAAATATCAAAACAGACAAACTCGATTTATTGAAAAATATTTCGCCTTGGTACAATAATACCTCGCCAAATATATAAATCGGAAGTTGGTCATAATTAAATATAGTGCAAACGTCAGAAAATCTCACCACTGTGGTCCAAAAACCCGACAAACAAAAATATAGAACTTCGACACCAAGACCCTGTAGTCCATCAAGGTGTGTTATTACAGCACAAGAAGAAATCTTGGGAAGAGAAAAATAGTACAAACTCCAGCCAAAGGCTCGGGGCTCCAACAATATAGAGCATTCTGTGGTATACAACAAATGTTTTCGACAAATTTTACAAATCAATCAGAACCCAAAATAGTATCTATTGACAAGCCTCTGTTGTTTTATGCTCGCATAAGATCCCTTGACGAAGAATTCCGAATCCATCCGAAGAAGCTCGTCTATCATCGACTCGGCCACAGGAGTCACCATCTCGTTGATTGCATCAATATTATTCTTCCGCCGCGTTTTCTTCGCCATGCAATCAACAACAATCGTCGACAGGTCTAACTTTGGATGGCAAATATGTATCATAATCATGGCAAATCTTGCTCCAGAATTGGGCTCGTACGAAATTATGAATACGAGGATCTCTCGAAGGTCTCGCAATTCAGAAGAGTCGCAGGAACCTCATTCCGGGAAACAAAGTCTTGAAAACAAGGGTCAACGTTGTCGTGCAAAAATTTAGAAATTCGCGCACTTGGCAAGCACGATCTTGGAACCTGACAATCTGCTGGGTTCGTTCAGGAGTGGCCCAAAATAAAGAGCCATGGTTAAGGGAAAGGTTAACAAGAAGATTTGTTCTCTCATTCACTCTTCGATCTTCGGCAGCAGCATCAAGAACTGAGCCTATTAAACAACAAGGCAAGAAACTTGGAAGAAGGCACACAAATAAAGAGAAGGCATCATAAAGTTTGAGATACATACCTAACATATCCGTGCTAGCTTCCAACATCAGCTCGAGCATGCTATTTTCTCGCACGGGCTCCTTTTGCTTCCAATACAGCAAGATCCTTGGCAGCCATAGCCTCTTCGGCTTGCCGACGAGCAAGTCGTTCTTGTTCAGACGCTTCCGAGATTGTTCCATCATTGCCGAGTTTGTTTCTTCGTGGATTGAAGTTGTTGTCGAAGTTCTGTAAATCTTCCGACAAAGGTGTGCTTGAAGAACCTTCTAGGAAATTGTCATCGGCTTTTACTTTCTTCGACAAGGAAGACGCGGGAGCAGCATCGGGAGAGCAAGGATTGGTTGAATAATTATCAAATATCAACTGGAAAAGAAAATCCCCATCAATGATAGCACCAAGAGGAATTTCATTGCTTCTAGAAAAGTTACATGGTCATTACAAAAGAAGTTCTCCTAAGGGACTGGCAGGGTAATTGTCGCCAAGGCTAGAATGGCGACAATAGCAAAGGAAATAAAGAAAGCAAAAAATAGAAAAGACAAAGGCATTCAATTAGACCTCCGGCCTTGACGAGCTAGGAGTCGAAGATGGCTTGATCCCGAGATTTTTCTTCGTGTTAAGCTTTTCCGCCTTGATCAATGATCGCCACCTTGTTTGCTCTATTTGCTCCGTGTCGCCAACTTTGGCCCAGTCAATAGTCTGTTGACTGTCAGCAACTAGGGCAACGGTGCTTTCCACGGCAACCTTCATGTTCTCATGGCGCATCTTCAGCCCAAGATCTTCGGGAGGATTAAAACACTTGGCAAGACCAAGGAAAGTCGCGGGCTCCTCTTTCTTCGGGAAGAAGTAGGGGAAAAGCTTCGACAACCCCGCCCTGGCTTCATCCATGCCTTCACGCGCTCCGTCCCATGAAACTCAAGGAATGAAACGGCGTCAAGAAGAGAATCGTTGTCGGGATTCTCAAGTTCAAATTCTTGAGAGGTCCTATCTGACAAAATAAAAATAGAAAATTTGGTCAACAAACAAGTGCAAAAAAGAAAAATCCAAAGGGTATGAAATGGTGCAAATACTTACTGACAAAGCGACGACTTTGTGTCTTTATGGTGGATCGCAGCAGATTGCGCGATGTGATGATTAGCGAAGTCTCGGCATCATGCGACGTTTCCGAAGATCTTCGACACCAGCAGATCAGCCTTAGCTTTGTCGGCTTCTTGCCTAGCTGCAACAGATCCGACTCGGCCTTCTTACGAGCCTCTTCACATTGCTCTAACTTTTGAGCAAGCGTGTCAGCACGTTCGTTGGCTTCTCCGAAAAAGGAAGACAAGATTAGTTATAAACGTCGACAATGCAGAAAGAAAGCAAAAAGTAGCCAGGCATTACCTTCAGTTTTGCTGGCGTAATCACGTACCAACGAATTGGGCACCGATGCGAAGAAGCTCTTTGATCATAGGCTATCAAGGAGAGACAAAGAAAGAAAGTGTCGGTATGGGAAAAATGACGACACATAGGAGCAAACGGAGAAAATATAAACAGCGACAAGAGCGTTAACAACTTACATCATCCAAGAGAGGGTTAGAAGAGCTACTCGATTGAAGAGTAAGCTCCGGATTTGTTTCAACCCTTTCCCTTTTTGGTGAAGGGACAAGGGGCTTGACGGAGGAGTAGCAGCGCCGACATTCTGTCGAGGAGGCGACGTTTCTTCTCCTTCGACTGGCGTCTCCGAGGCGACTAATGTATGTGACGTACTCGTTCGAGCAGCCACATCAGCAGCTGGTACTTCTTCTTCATCATCACTACGAGTAAATGTCGACAATATAAAAAGCAAGATAGACAAGAATCTTCAAGTACAAATAAACAGAGAAAGGGTACTCACGAACGATGAGAGCCTCGAGGTATGGATCATAGCCTGCCTTCTGGTGCGAAGGAACAGCTTCGTCGACTTTGGAGGTGCCGGATCTTCGCATCATCCCTTTTCCTTTTGTTCCTTGGAGAAACAGCAGGAGGAGGAGATTGTGCCGACGCAGTAGCTTCAGAGACATCCTCTTTTTCTTCTCCCGCAGATTTTCGAGATTCTGCGGGTTCATTTGCAAAAGAGGGGGCATGGTTATCATCGGAGATAACGGCCCTTTCTTCGACTTCCCCACCTTCGGAAGAGGAGGAAGTGAAACAAGATTTGGGTGGTCCTGTATAAAAAGAGGGAAGGATGTCGAAAGGAGTAACAACACAAACAAAAAGGCAACAACAAATTACGCGACAATGTTTACCTTAGGAAGCGCATTGGCGCTGTATGGTTTTACGCGATAAGTGGAAGGGATAGAGTCTTTCTTCTTGAGCGATGAAATCTTTCGAATAAGCCTATCCAAATCCTTGACTTCCGGATTCGTCGACAAGCGATCTGTGTCTTCATCGCCAACATAATTCCAGAAAGGGTTTTTGCGAGCCTGAAGAGGCGCACTCTAGTCTTGAGGAAATACGCGTAATTTGGATGCCTGATAATTCCTTTCCACGAGTATTTTGCAATTCATGGATGCGAGTCATCGAGCCTCTCGTCACGCTCTTTCTTCCTCGTAGCTTCCGCATCCCAGGAACGGCGGCGAAGGATTTTCTCGGACCGTCAAAAGGAGGAATGTTGTCTTCGCGCATCCATGGTTTTCTTCACGAATGTACAACCACTTCTTGCGCCACCCTTGAACGGAGTCAGGGAGTTTGACGTCGAAGTAGTTGACAGACGAGCGAACAGAAATAACAACGCCGCCTATATTATAGGCGACATTGGCGGAGCCATTACGGCGACAGAGAAAATGCGTTCCATAATGCCCAGTAGGCTGGACACCAAGGAAGGCTTCGCAGGGTGATAAAGATAGAAATGTGAAGGATAGAGTTGGGCGTGAGGTGGTGAAGTTGGAGACCATAAACATAAAGTAACCCCGAAGAAAAGGGTGAATGGGGGCGGAAAGACCGCGGATGAGGTGATCAACAAAACTTACCCGATACCCCATTGGAGGGGTTGGGTAGCTTTCTTCACTGGGAAGCAAACCGCTTTGGGTTTGGTAATCCCGCTTCTTCAAGAGATTGAGGTCCTGGTTCGTGATCTTGGACCTCTCCCACTCCGCGGCTCCTAGATCCGCGGCAGCCATCGATGAATCAGGGGCTGTGCCTGGTCAATCGACGCGGTGGCATCAACAATGGCGGAGAGGTGTAGCTACGAAGAGAAGAGCTTTGGGAGATGAGGAGCGCAGGAGGAAATTTTGCAGAGGAAAGCAGGGGAACGGCGCGAGCGGAAGTGTTCGAGGAAGAAGAAGAGGACCTTATATAGAGGTGCGGTGAAGCGACGGAACCGTTGGATAAAAAAGAATGCAGCAGATGATCGCCACGTGGATACAAGGGTACAATGGTATTTTAACATTGACGAGGTTACGGAACGTGTGCCAAAAAGGGAGAACATGTGTCCCCCACTTGCACGACGTGTCCGTCGGATCAGGAATTGGGACCCACAAGGCAGCGAAACAAGCGGTAATGGTCAGTTTCCAAAATAGAAATCGTGGCTATCATCAGCAATGACGTCGTCAAGATAAAAGAAAAATTCGACTATGAGGTTTCAAAAGTTTATCGACAACGCAAGATTATCTCGGGAGCCTTTGATCAAATACAAGTTTTTGCCCAAACGCTCGGGGGCTACTTTGGAAAAATAGAAAATTTCGAGTATGACAAGATAGAAATGGCGAGAGCCTATGACCAAATGCAAGCATTTGTTCATAGCCTCGGGGGCTACCATCGGGAGCGCTGGTCGCGCACCCGATAGATATAAAATATCGAGAAGGATTATAAATATAGCGGCAAAGGATACTAATCTGTGGAGCCTACACCCAAGCACAAGTTCTTGGTAGCCTCGGGGCTACTCCCATCGGGAACGCTGTTCGCGTGCCCGATGAATTTTTAAAAGTGAGTATATTTCGAGTTATAACTCTACATATACTCCCATTGGGAAGACAAAATAAGTCATCAAATATGACTCGATAAAATGTGCTATTTCAACAGCCAAAAGCACTCGACAATATATTCAGAGCGCTAAAAGTCGCGAATAAATCTGAATGCCGCAAAACTTTGCGAAGGTAAGACCCCAGATCCGTTCCGAGCGGCGTGGCACCGTCTCTGACGGCGGATTGCTACTTTTTTCCGTATCAACGAGATACGAAGAAAAATCCTAACGGACGTGTTAGGTACCCGATAAAATATGACTGGGACTCGACGAATGGTAAGACCTTAAGTGGCACCTGTCGAGTTAACACCAGTATCCCGAGATCATGTCAGGGACGTGATTTTGAAGTAGGTTTTGCGGATTGCCACTAGAGTTTAACTAGTACCTGATCCGTCGATGAACTAGCCCCAATTACCATTATCCCTGTACAAAATAGTGATTGCATATCGAAAGATTATGTGATGAGTAAAGTGGAGATTTTCCTTGATTCTTCGATTCAAGAAAAATCTCGGGGGCTACGACATAGGCATCCCCAATGGGCCTGCCAAAGATGGTACCCGGGTTTATTGAAGGCCCGTACTCGAAGATTAAGAAGACTCGGAAGCCCATTTAGTATTAAGGAAAGATAGTTTGTATTAGGAAAAATAGAGACTTGTAATCTTACGGGTTGGATACGAAATCCTCCCGAACTCTGTAACTTCTGTACCACGAAAACCTCGGCTCCGCCTCCTATATAAGGGGAGTCGAGGGACAAAGAAAGGATCGAATCTGTTCAACATAACCCTAGTTTTCATAATCATCGAGTACTTTTCGCCCGAACCTTCGAGATCTACTTGCCCTCTACTTCTAGCAAAACCCTAGTCTACAATCTGTAGGCATTGACAAGTTAATCCTTTGTCACCTGTATAGGATGAGCAATGGTTTGTTCATGAATATCCTCCACGGCCTTCGAGAGTTCGACTCCTACTTCAAGCTAAAGCACGACGTTGTTGGCACGGCCGGGTTCTCGTCGATTCAGAAGTGCACCACCGCCATAAGGATGCTTACATACAGAGCACCTTCCGATACACCGGACGACTACCTTCACATGAGTGAGTCGACTGCCATTGAGTGCATGCATAAGTTTTGCCGAGCTGTGGTGGAAATTTTTGGAAAGTACTACTTGAGAGGGCCAACTGAAGAAGAGATTGCAAGGATCATGGTCCAAAACGCAGCGAGAGGATTCCCTGGGATGCTTGGAAGCATCGATTGTATGCACTGGTCATGAAAGAACTTCCCGTTTGGTTGGCAAGGTATATAGAAAGGGTGTCATAAATATTGTAGTGTGGCGCTTGAAGCTGTGATAGATTATGACCTATGAATTTGGCATTTTTTTCTTTGGCATGGCGGGATCACATAATGACATCAATGCGTTGCAGCGGTCTCCGGTGTATAGCAAACTAATGAAAGGTCATGCTCCACCATGCAACTATGAGATGAATTGCACTAATATACCAAAGGCTATTATCTAGCCGATATTATATATCCAAAATGGGCGACATTTGTCAAAACAACCCCGGTGCCATCAGGTCAGAAGAATTTCCACTTTGCGTCGCGATAGGAGGCTTGCCGGAAGGATATCGAGCGGGCATTTGGTGTTCACCAGCTTAATTTGCTATTTTTCGGTACCCTGCTCTAAGCTAGTCTCACAACCAAATGCGGGAGGTGATGCAGCCTTGTGTGATCATGAACAACATGATCATCGAGGATGACCCTAATAATCGGGCCATGACACATATCGGTTCCTATGAGTGTCAGGGCCCTCTTGCGGAGGTTGATCACGAGGTGCCTGAGAATTTTGCTGATTTCCTCGCCATGCATGCAGAAATCCGTGACAACAACGTTCACGGTCAACTTCAACATGACCTCATTGAGCATATATGTAGAATCAAAGAATTATCAGCAAATGCGGCGGCGTCGTGATCTAGCTCAACTTATTATATTTGTTTGTTTTGTTGTATTTAAATTTGGAAACAATTTTAGCAAACATATTTTTTTGTGTCCTATGTTTAATAAGTTTTGTTTCGCAAATACTCTAACCAAAAAAATTAGGACCTTCTTGGGGTGTGACTGGGGAGCTAAGATGCACCCCAAGCACAACACAAAAAGCACAACACGAAGCGGAGTCGCGATTTGGAGTCCGCCACTGGAGAGGAGATGCTCTAATACAAGTTCGAGACGACTTCACTTGTAATTCGGAATCCGATTTGATCTTTGTATATTTCTAAGTGCTGATATATTGGATCCGCCAGGTAGGGAGGGTTACCTAAACCAGGAACGCCGCTTTGGGAGGTAGGGACGACCGAAACAGGGAGAGAAACAGACACTCCCGGGCGGCGGCGGCGAGGGAGCAGAGCAGAAGGATGGTGTTTGGTCGGAACAAGCCGGCTTCGTCCACAGCGTCTCCGTCGTCGGCTGCGGCGGCCGCGTGCGGGGAGCTTCGAGCGGCGTACCACGAGTGCTTCAACCGGTGGTACGCGGAGAAGTTCGCCAAGGGGCAGTGGCACAAGGACGACTGCGCCGGCCAGTGGAGCAAGTACCGCGCCTGCCTCGAGGTAAACCTAGAGCCCCCGCCCCCCTGAATCCTCTCGACATCCGCCTCGATCACGGTTCGCTATCATGGCTTGCGCTCCGATTTGAATCCGATCTCTGGTTTGCCCTGCTACGCGCGGTAGAGATCCATCCCATCATTGGCCGCCTCGTTTCTTAGATTCCAAGATGTTCTAGTGGCTACCTGCGGTGATGATTTCCGGAGAGAGCATTGCCTGATTGTGCCGGGCTTGTAATTTAGGTTGGAATTGTTCTAGGGAGGTTTAAACCTTATGGTAAGATCTGGAATTTCTTGTTTAGAGAGGATCTTTGAGTAGCTTCTTTAGCTGGGGCTGGATTGAGGTGGGTTTTCTGGAGAGAATCTGAAAATCATCACAGCAGAAACTTATGGTAGTCATGTTGCATTGTTGATTATATGATCTGGATTTGCATTGTGCTGAAACTGTTTACATATTTGGGGCCGATGCTACTGTGCCTGGTGGCAATCCTAATATTGCAAATGTGGATTCTGTGCAATCCCGTGCGATGGCAATTTAGAGCACTTATGCTGACAGGCGATGTCAGATGTGGGGGAGAATGTATTTTCTGTTATTAATTCTTCAACTCAGAAAGTGTATTGCCTAAAAAAAGGAGGTTATTAATCAATTGAAACTATTAAGCTTGCAAGGCTTTGCTAGTTTTATCCCATTTGCATGTAGAAAGCAGTTAATTGATATCTCAGGAGAGCTCGGATTGTTGAGAGGACTGATATCTGAAAACCATTTACAGTTATAGCTGTTCCTGCTTTGCTTACTGTGGTCTGCTAGGGCTGTTCTCTGGACAAGTTTTGGCCATAGCTGGTGCAATGCTGACTGAGAATTTGAGGCATGGTTGCTAGGCAGGCTGGTCGCTTGGTGACTGTGCCAGCCCATCCAAAGATCAGCCATTTTTCAAGAAAACTCATTATTGCCAATTTCTACTTCTGAAGGAGCTCTGCCTGTTTCATGACTTAAAAATAGCAACAATGTGTATCCCCTCAGATAGGTGGTTATATCTGGTTCACAGCTATGTGTTTTGTTTGAGGTGATGATTTGCTAAGGGACAAAACCTTCTTAGGATATGAATGTTTAGTCAAATTATTTATTTGTAGAAAACAATTATTGCTTGGCCATATTCATCCTATATCTTTGTCATTTACCTATTTTATACTCTCTGAGTTGTTGCTCTATACCCGACAAGGTTCAAAAAAGTGCTAGGTGTTAATTCATCCTAGTTTTGCCTCTGCCTAGCGCTTATCTCGCCTAAGTCACCTAGGTGCGCTACGCATATCACGATTAAGCGCTAGGCGTTTTGCTGATAATATTTATGTTACAAGAATAATAACAGTGTTCAGGATTTGAGTTCAACAAAGTTGTCTTATACACGCAAGCACTGTTGTTTGATTGTAATCATCACATATTGAGTTTAACATGCACCAATACCATACTTTCTTCAGTTCCAAGAAATCCGTCTTATTATTTCTTTTTAGGTTCAGAATATATGTATTTTATGTTGCTTCTTTCTGCTTACCTGACAGCTGATAAATCCATGTTTAATTGTTTCCAGGAACATCTCGAAGACAAGCATCTCAGGCAAATCCTATTGGAGTCGGAAACGTCCTCCTGTTATGCGCAGCTTGATCCTGATTCATCATCAGGTCAAGGTGCGGCCTCATCAAAATGACAGTCTAGGACTAACAACATGGTCAAGTTCTTTGCTTGACCAGAACTCGGAGACCCTTGGTAGACCGAACCAAAATGTAGTTGTGTTTGGACACATGTTCTGTCCCCGGATAATGTTGAGTTCAGCACATGAGATTAATTTGTTAATTTTTCCAGGATCAAATTGTACGCGAACTTACAGATATGTACTTTTATATACTCGGTCGACCACTAGTTTGTAAATATCCAGGGATTCTGGTCCTGAAATTAGCAGAACAGGGTCTACTTTATCCTATCGATGCTCTGGAACAATATTTCATGCCATGATGTCCTGTGGGCCAAAAACTTCAGTTCCTTCATAAGTGTTTTGCAGCTGAATCCGGTGTACTGATTGCACCACAAGGTTTGGGTGCATCAGATATCCATATATCGATAGATATTGATAGCTGGCCAAGCAATATATCAGGGTTGTATACTCATGACGGTCAATGACTGTTGAGGAGACGCCAAATGCAAAATTATTTACATGGTGAACGCATATACATATAAAAAAGAGAAAAAACTAGATGCATTGTACTCAAATCTGGTTTGTGTTTGAAATGTTCTTGCCTGTTACGAACAATGCCTTTCCAGTAAGACGTACATTTCAATACAAAAACACATGTGTTGTTGGTCAATGCTTAAACCAAAGAGAAAGAACACATTTCATATGACCATGCAAGAAGACTCTTACACCAGCAACTTCTATTTATTTGCACTTAAATAGTATTTCTGCAATATACACTCTAGAAGTATGTATCAAGATATTTATTAGACATGCACATTCTAGTGGTGCAACAAATTTATAAGAAATCTGAAATAGGCTTATAGGCATGGAGATATAGATACGCTGCTAATACATCAGGTGAAACATATTTATAAATGCTTATTTATTTTGTTGTTCTTAGAACTCAAAAGGATACACTTGACAAGAAGTTTTTTCTCAAGGGCCTCAATCTAAAGTTTATCAAGCGAACAAAAATAACTGCTACACGTATTAGGAAATACTAAAATACCTTACCACTTTAAAATACGATTAAGATATGGAATGAGTGTTTGTGATGAGATATATTTGAATTATATAACCAAGAGCAGTGAATTTAATGTTTATTTTGCATAGTAGGTTGGTACACTTTGTATCCCTAATGCAAAAAAAAAACTAATAAATATTGTATACACAAATAAAATTCTAAGCAAGTACAAAAAATTAGTATAAATGAATGAGAGCAAAATAAGTTGAAAATACATTTGACCTATAGCCCCAACGTTTTGTCAGCTTAAAAAAACAACAACTTTTTCTCTACCCACACACTCTATGCCATCGGTCACTACATTCTGCTTGGATGAGAAATAATTCTCAAGTGATAATCCATATATATCCCAATCCTCTCGTTTTCAACATAGTACATGGAATCGACAATTAACAGCAGTGATGTCCCCACACACACTTCCACTGCATGGATTGTTTTTTTTAGATTAGAAGTTTATAAATCTTTTTAAACCATCACCAAATCCAACGTATTATAGTATTAGCCAATAATGGTACCGTGAGATATGTTAGTGGAATGATGAGAGAAGAGAACATACAAAGAAGCAGAACACTTAATTTGTTAATAAAAAAAACAAGTGAGAAACGGTAAGTAAGAAGAATGATATATTTCTAAGATAAAAAAAATATAGTAAATGCAAAAACATATTATCAGCCTAAAAAAAATTAAATGCAAATTGACTTGTTGGTTATGAACTTTAGTCTCATATTATATCTTTACATTTTCATCTGCGAAAATGGTTAAATGGGATGTTAATATAGTAATATTATTATGTTGACTTGTGTTTAAGGATTTCTTGCATTGTTCTGTGGCATTGATTTGTTTTCCTTCGTCATTTGTGTCATGTTCAAGATGTTATTGCCAGAACTATCTCTATCAATATGTTTAGAGTCTCAAAATTTTAAGGATAGTGAGATATACATGAACACATCTATTACTACATAAGTGAAAAACTAATCGGTGTGTATAGATGTGATATATTTATTTTATTCTTCTTATAACTCATAAGGATGCAACTTGCTGAGGCAATGCCTCAGTCTAGAGTTTAAGAAAATAAGCTAACATAAATACCACTTAGAATATTTTTTGGACAATTCCTCAAAAGTTTGGCCTAAATTTGTGCATACGGGCTGAGAATGATATGGGTTATTTGCAATGGCTGTGACTTGCAAATATCCAAAACAAATAGCTATATTTCAGGGGTATTTGACATGAATAGTTGTGGTTGTGGTGCACCACAAAATAGAGATGTTTTATTTTGGCGGGGTTTCAGGTAATGGGCCCCAACTCTTCTGCAAAAAAAAAACAAATATATGGTCTAGGGGTATGAATGCATGATCATAAGAAACATTGAGATTATATGAGAAACCACCAGGCCAGATAAGTACTCAAATAATTTTGATATACACTCGCTCTAAACCAGCTTGTTACAGTTATTATACATTATCTAAAATGCTTTCGTTGAATCTATTGTATTTACCACTATCATTATCACCATCTCCTTGTTCAGGCATAAGTATTTTTATTCGGTGGAAAAAATGTTTCAACAAGACAATCCTTCGAAGTTTATAGAACACAAGCACACATAAGCCCAAAAACCGAGAGAAACTTTCACTTGAGAATCTTCCCATCAAATAAAAACTCCCTGTAAAAGGAGTCCATAATTAAAACACAAGGGGTATAATTGTCAGATCAGAAACTGAAGTTGTGAACATTTCTATATAATTGAGATGAGCTAATTTGTCGCCTTGCATTTATTAGTCACGGTAATCTCAAATTTCTGATGACTTACTAGTTACAATTCAAATCAATGCCCCCATGATTCCCACCTAGTGGTAGCAAATATGTTGTTCTTGATATTGCAGCAACTTGGCAAACTGAAAATGTTTGCAAACACTGTGGCATTAGCATTTGAAATAGATGTCAGCAACAGAATCCATGCCGTTGGACAGAGATACCTGAGATGCTTTGAGGTCAAGCTCATCCCATTCAAAAGATGGATTTGTCCCTTCAACAATCCCCGCACCGGCATAAACTAAAGTGCTATGGCCCTGATACAAGATAGCTACGTGACTATATGCTTCTTAGTTAGCATAAGTTAAAAACAAGGATGAGGTTTCATGAACACTATAGACCCAAAATTTCATAAAACATTTTTTTACTTACTTTTCCTAGTAGTGCTGATCTAATCCCAACAGCAAACTCACTTTCAGTTCCTCCAAACCAACCAACAGGTCCAGCATACATTCCACGGTCGAAAATTTCTGTAACAACGTCAAAGATAGCAGCGATCGCCATCAGTGGCATGTGGTTGCATATTTTGTAAATACATGACACCCATAGCATGCGTTAATTTGAATATAATATTGTAACACACACACACCATAATCTCGTATGAATTGGCGTGCCTCCTCAGTGGGCAAGCCACAAACAGCTGGACTTGGATGAAGAGCATTTAGGATGTCAAACTGCAGTGCCAACACAACGAATTAAGATTCAAATTATGAACAGCAGCCAATTTTTTACAATAATCTAAGGCAAAAGAATATCCCAGTAATGTGAACATATACAACTGCTGGAGGATGGCCTCATGATAGATTACCTCATCATCTTCGTTACGTAATCTTGCAGCTAATTGGGCTGACAAATGTTGTACTCTAGGAAGTTTCCGAAGGGCCTTGCTGGGATTGACAACAACCTCATTACAGATCATCTGCAGCCAGAGATCAGAACCACTGGTTCAATAAAACTGCAGTAACCATGTTGTTTATTTTCTTTTCTGAAAAGCATTACTTCAGAGTACCAAGAGCAAAGCAAACTATCACAGGATCATATCTGAATTCGGACCATAAAACTTAACTTGCCTCAAGCTTCTTCTTTATGCTGTCCCTTACTATGGTAAATTCAGTATCCTCTTTGGTGCTGCAAGAATTATTTACATTACTAACCAGTTGGTTTTCATACAAGGTGCTGATATCACCATAAAATTTAAGAAACATGTCAATCTTTATGATTATGAACACGAAGAGGTGAACAAACCTTAGAAGCAAATCCTGGCCAATTTGAAAATCATCAGCCCTTGTTTTCCCTCTTGCTCGTGTACCAGCTAAAGCCTCGCTAGAAATATTCAAGTACTTCCGGTGAAATAGTTGCTCTGGCTATTCAGAATGTTTGGATAAAATTAGCAATAGTTAGCACAAAGGTATTTAACAATGAAGGTGGTACACATATAAACATGCAATGCATAATTAGTAAGACGATTTCAATCAAGGATTCCGAATATAATTGATGCAAAGAAATGTCAGGTATTAAGTAAAAAAAATAAAGTGCATTTCAGAAGACATACACTATTGCCAACAAATGCAGGAGCGTCAGGTGGTTGTATACAAAACTGGTAGGCATTTTGGCCCTCGACCTGTATACTCAAGAGTCACAGATTTATCTTCTCATAAACTAGATGGTTTGACTACATACATCATGAGGGAGGGAACAACAATACAGCATACCTTCAGACAAGCTAACAGCTCCAAAGGGTCAATGCGAGAATCAGTAATGTACCTGCTGCACCTTGCCAGTACAACCTGCAGAACACATTTCACTAGCAAGTTCAGAATCTACATCGAAGAAAAATGGAAAACATGTATGTTCGCAACTAATTGAAAATTATAGCATTGGGAGAAATGTCAGATTTGAAACAAGACTGTCTAGTCTTTCTTTTAGCAAACAGCGAGATTAAAGAATTATTTACCTTCACTAGTTCCGTTTGCCTCCCTTTGATCATCTGGAGAGCCTTAGTAACAGCAAGATCCCAGGACGCCTTGGTGGGGACATGATTAAGATTTACGATGGCTGTTTGTAGGTTGGACCTGTTCACCTTAGCTGAAGATGGTGATATCTGCATAAAAGTACAAATCAATGGTTGCCATCTTCTTCTTCTTTCCATCTTTTTTAGATGACTTGTTGCTATCTTCGCCATGGCAATACAATAAAAGAAAAGAAAAAATGCATGCCTTGTGCAATGTTGATTGGAGCTCTTCCACAGCGCTCCGCCATGTCCAAGAGAGCGAGTCGTCCCACGCAATCGTCGTTGCAAGAACCGAGCTCTCCTCGAGCTCATTGAACTCAACCTGCAATGCAGTGTACACACACTTCAAAGAGGCCACATTCCGTTGAAATGAAACTGGCATAAGTTCAGATGAACTTACCTGTGGAACGACGAAGTAGAATGCACCGTAGTCCTCCCACTCGACCGAAGCGTCGCTCGTCGCGTCGAAACGGATGGCCCCGTACGCCCGGATCAGCGGGCAATCTCTTGAAAGAAATCTTCAGGGACACAGAACAGGAGGAACAGCATCGTGAACAACCTGGCCAAGCTGACATAGTTCATCGAGTAGTGAGATTTTGCTACTTGTGGTGGGTAACGCTACCTCTTGATGGCGCGCCAGTCGCGGAGGGAGAAGGGATCCGTGCCGCGGAAGAAGACCGCCGACCCCACGCCGGCGACGCTCACCGGCTGCTCCCACTGCTCCTTGTGGAAGCCGTTGCCGTTGTTGCTGCTGTCGGCGGCGGCGAGGGCTGGCGTGTCCGGCAGCGGCGCCCGGGCGGAGAAGAAGCAGCGCGGCAGCGAGCTCTGCCTCTGTGCGTGCAGCCACTCGATGGCGTCTCCTCGCTGCCGAATCGGCACCTGCGTGCGCGCGCGCATTTTAAGCTACAGTTAAACGCAACGCAATGCAAGCCACACGTAAACGACTTAGACGTGTCACACTGGCGATATCTTTACGCTGCCTACCTCGATGCGGATGATGCCGGAGGAGGACGCCGGCGGGTCGGCGTTGAGCGCGGCGACGGCGGCCCTGAGCTGCCCCACCGCCTCAAGCGGTGCCGACGCGGCCGGCAGTACCCGCGTCTCCTGCAGGCTCACCGCACCCCGGTCACCGGCACCGGCCGCGCAGCCGTTCATGGCCAGGGAGCAGGACGGCCGGAGCCACCGCCCGACCTATATGTGCAAACGAAGCAAGAAAGATGCTGCCATATTAGTAGGTGAACAGAGCTAGCTAACTGAGCGCACGCGGCTCAAGAGAGGAAAATTCAGCAGCCTGGGTTGATGTGACGCGTACGAGCCTCGCCGTCGACGCCGTGCGGGAGGTGAGGAAACGGCCGGAGGAGTACAGCGACGATGACGGCGCCATTACCGACGCTGTGTGCACGAGAGCGTGTCCAGTCCAGGACTCCAGGTAATGGAAGGAGGGGAGGGGTACGGTAGAGACAGTAGTACCCCACGCACGTCAACATTTCGTCGCGAGGGAAACGGAAGGAGATAAGACACGATTCTCACAGGGATAAGTGGCAAACTCGTAATTTCCACGTGAAATACAGGCTGGGCTACACCATTTCGCGACGTGGACAGTCAATCAGCCGTTCAATGCTGCTCTAGATCGGCCTAGGATGTCTATCTCCCTTGCTGGAATTACACAGCTCATGCTGCGACTTGCACAAAGTGACATAAAAAAACATGCGAGCATCAACAGTATCACTGCAGGCTGTTGAAATTTTGGTAAAAATGGTACAAGACGAGCAGCGAAGCAAGTTCAGAATTTTTCAGAGCTTGAATTATTGCAGTAGGTTGCTCAATGGACACGGACTACACCTGACGAAGACAAAATTTCTCAGAATGAAATACGGCAGTTCTTCAAATCTAACAGACTGCAACAGCAACCGAAGGACAGGGTCTTGTCAACTCGCCCCAATTTCATCCGAAACCGAGGCACGTCCTGAGAGCTTACGATGACCGGCAATCAAGGCTTGAGGGCCAAAGCGATGCCGACCTTGGAGCTCTTCTCAATGGCCTTGGTGTCGACTTCTGCAGAGATGGTGATCAACGACTTCGGCCTGAACTCGTGCTGGATCAGCGTGCTGACCTTTCCAGAGTTGTTGAAGCGGGCCTTCACGAGGGTAAGCGGGTCAAGAATATGCTGGGTGCCGATGGTGAGGCTGTTCTCGTTGCTCGAGAAGCTGTGGGTCAGCTCCGCCCCAACAGCTGCGTTGGACTTCTCCACAATGTGGTAATAGGATGCAGTGAGGCTGTCTCCCTTGTTGTTCCTGAAAGATAAAACTTACATCAACTGTGGAACATGGCTAGCAGTGCACTCAGAGTTGATGCTAGTTCCTCATAAATAGGAGCAGCTCATTATCCATCTTGATTATCAAGACAAAGCTCACACACAGAAACATAGATATTCAACCAACAAAATAAGATTAGACTAATAACAACTATTCACATATATATCTTTTGGATTCAATTAAACAAGTCAAACTGCACAGCATCTGAACTTTTTAGAGTAATGACCAATGTTTAATTAGTTAAACCTGGTATACCTAGCTTGCATTTTTTTAATCCAATACAAGCAGGCACCAATACCACTTGCCAGATCAGTTATATTTGCGATCTCAATAGCATACTCACTTCGTTCAAAACATAATGTGTAGTTTGACTGCTCAAATCAATGCTTTGGCCAATAATTAAACCAAAAGCACTCAGTTATGATTGTGAATTTTGAACAATTAACAAATATTGTACAAAAGCTTCATGGTCAAAGTCCAAATATGGAGAGTCAAAATATGCCCAACATTTCAAAACAAAGTAGTACGAGTTAGCTGCCAAACAAATACTACACCCTACACACTTCAAAACAAAGAAGTATGGGTTTAGCAACATAATGGACTACAAACAAGATAAACATATTGGTGACTGATTTTAAGGGTATTTTAGTTACTTGACTAATACCTAGTATGAAGATGTCACATAGATCAAATAAGCAAAGAATTGTAAAGTAAAACTTAGAAGTAACAATTACATAGCTAGATTCTGAAAACTCACAAGTTCAGGGATGCAATAAGATCTTTATTGGTGTAGCTAAGCCCAGCATTGTATTTGGTGAGATTCTTTGTGGCAGTATCAAGGGCGACATCAGCACCAACAGCTAGAGCGCTATTTCCAAATGCAGCAGAGAGGTTGACAACAGGATTAGCAGTCAAACCAATGCTTGCATTAATACCAGCGTAATCATGCAAGTACTGGAGCTCGACCTGCAAAGAAAGGGTGAATAATCAAACTAAGAAATAAATTTCCAGTTACGATACGAATACATTGAGGGTCAGAACACTACCTTTCCAGATTTCTGATCAGGAACAGCAAAGCTGAAGATGGTCTTCAGCCCTGGCGCCGCATACTCATCAGCGGTAATTGTAGTAATGACCTGCCAAAAAGATCAACGCAGTCAGTACCAAGACTTCAAAGTCACAACAAAATGATTACAATGTTCAATGCTAGTGTGTCAGACAGCAAACTGGTCACAGTTATTTCATCATAAGTATTGTAGAAATTGTTTGCACAATACGACATATCAGATACAAGTATATATCAAGAGACGGAGAGAGGTAGGTACATTAGATGCTGAGTTGGCCTTCACATCTACAGTGATTCCCTTGTTCTTGATCTGTGACTGGATCTCACCGAGTATCAGATCACCCTTCTTTGTACTGGTAGCAGTAATTGCCTGCATAAGGAATGTAAAAAATTATAGAGCTTATATATAGGAATGGCACAGTTAAAACTTAAAAGCATCTACCAAAATAACATGTGATACATCAAAAAGTAATATCAAGTGAAAACTAAGATATGCAGAGCATTATAGCAGTGAAGCACATACTATACTAGGTTTTTTCATTATAATGATCCTTCACACGAAGGTTGTTCTAAGAATGGGATGCATCCACAATGCTGATTTGCAAAAAGCATCATAAGTCAAAGAGTATGACATTGATGAAAGCATAATTTCAGTTGCGGATCAGTACTGGATTAGCCCATATCAAAGCTAAGACTGTATTCATTAATCAAACCATCGACCATGACAGAAAACCCAGCATACAGCTCTAGAAGACTCAATGCAACAAGATAGTGTATGTGCTTGTTCATCACTGGCAACAACAGTATTGCAGCTATTGCTGCCCAGGCTCCAACCATAGGCTGATGACTTGATGACAAATTTAACCTACCTACTAATGCTTACTAAGCATTTTTCTATAACAGGCTATCGCGCCACAACAATACAGTGAATTTCAGGACCATGCCAAGTGAGTTCCACCCCTTTCTGTACGAACCAAGAAAGGCATAAGCAGCAACACCAATCTGAATACCGCTGCGCTACCCACAGCTCGCCAAACCACCGCGCAGCGATCAATAAACCAGATCGAGCGGCGGAACGATTAAATCGCGCAAACAGATCAAGAACCCTAACAACAATCTCCTGCAGCCCGGATCAGACCACGTCTCTATCTCGCACGACGGACCACACGACCTGATGAAACAGAGCAACAAGGGACGAGGTACGGCGGGGAACTTACGGCGCCATTGGCGGCGTAGGTGGTGAGGGTGAACTTCTGGTCGGTCTGGTAGTCCTTGTACAGCAGATCTGCAGCGAGCGAGCGAGCACGTCAATCGAACACATCTCAACGGAAAAAGAAAAGCAGCTCGGAAAGAAATATCCAAGAACCGCGGCGAAAGGGCCGGAGGACGTACCCTTGGCCTTCTTGCCGATCCCGGTGTAGAGGCCTGGCCCGCCCATCTCTCTCCTCCGGCGAGCTCGGTTGCGGCGGTGGAGCTGCGTGGGGTTCGTGGAGGAGGGTGTTGGGAGGCGGCGGATGGGTGGAGGGGGTGGACGAGAGGGGAGGAGCGGGGGAATAAAGGCGGAGGAAATCTACAGCGCACGCGGCGATGGCCAGAGCGGCTGCGGCTGCGGCTGGGCCCTCGTAAACCCTAGCGCGATATTTTATTTTTGCATTTTTTCTCCTGTGATGTCAATGCTATATATTTTTGTCTCTCTCGTTTGAGTGGCGTTTCTGTATCTTCATTTTAAAATGGCAATATTATATCTCTCTTGCTGTGCACACATAAATTTCATAATGGAATCATTCTCCATTGCACAACTATTATGCTTTGGAGATTCTCTTCTTAGGAAAAAAATACCTTAGGCAGTGGTGAATGAACCAACACATGTACGGAGTAGATGTTAGAGCGGCGTCTAGAGCATCCATGGTGGACCCCCTAAAGTTATAGAGAAACAAAGTCTTTTTAAACAATTTTGTTGATTTACTCTACCAACGGATATTATATAAAGGGAGATGTTTAAAAACACGTGTTGTTTACACTTTATTTCATAAATCATAATTAAGGATGGAGAGCACAATGTACCATATTGTTACTACAATAGGAAGATTCGAATCTTTGTTTGTTGCGTATCTTTTTTGCGTATGCCTTAGCAACAATGTTGATGCCAAGCTTGTGATGTGACTTGCATGGACCTGTGGATCTGCAACCAGATCTATGGGCCAACTTACCACGAGTTTGGTTATGTCCGACGCTCTAGCATGTACGAGCAGTGGTGATTGTGTTAGTTTGAGTAATCTTTTCTAGTAGTTTTCTTGAGGTGATAAATTTCTGTTGGTAGGACAACATGTTGGAACTATTAGCAATACCGGCTTCTTTTGGTGTGAATGAGGATTGACCTTCATGTTGCTTGGTGTGCAAGATTGTTAGCTTGGTATCTTCATCTAGACTCTCCGGGAGTGTTGACATCGGGGCAGAGTGTGACAAGGTTGGGCGCAGTTGAGCTGATGTATTGTCGACGTTGTCTTTGTCCAAACTATAGGGTGGGCTTAAGTTATGGTCATCAAAAGCCACATGACGATTGAAGTTTGTTAAGAGCTTGTTGCGGTTGTTGGTTGTTTTTATTTGTAGCAGCACCGGCAGCTCTCTCGTTCTTGTAATTAATCTCAGCCTGATACAAGCTATGCATACACCTAATAACCCTATGAAATGCAAATAAAATTATAAATGGATCTGAAATGTTTGGTGTTTCCTTTAAAAAAATGCTCTAGAAATACTCTTAAGAAAATACTCCCTCCGTCCCAAAATGTAAGACACCTAGGATTAGTTACAAATCAACGTTTTTTTTAAGTTCGACCAAATTTATACATAAAAATATGAATATTTACAATAATAAATCAGTATCATTAGACTGGACACAGATCAGATGACATGCACCTTTTGCATGTTACCGTGTGACATGCGGCCTAAATCCAAATTTAAACATTGCGAAAAAATCTGAAAAAAATCATGCATGTTCACAACACATATTAAGATAACCCCTAAAAATTTCAGATCAAAATTCGAAACATACATCGAGAAACAAAAAGAGAAACTCAGATGTGAATAGTGTACAGAGAAACTCAGATTTGAATTCGGAACTATTCATGACAGATTTATCTTTTTTGTATCTCGATGTATGTTTCGAATTTTGATCTGAAATTTTTAGGGTTTATCTTAATATGTGATGTGAACATGCATGATTTTTTTCAATTTTTTTCGCAATGTTTAAATTTGGATTTAGGCCGCATGTCACACGGTGACATGCAAAAGGTGCATGTCACCTAATCTCTGTCCCATTAGACTCACCATAAAGTATATTTTTCTTAATGTGTCCATTCAATATTACAGACGTAAATGTTTTTACCTAAATATTTGATCAAAGTTAATGAGGTTTGACTTTTGGCCAATTCTTAGACGTCTTAAATTGTGGGATGGAAGGAGTACTTAATTTTACTACTTTGAGAAGTAGAGATAGTAATAAAGCCAGAAATTCAATTCGGCTCCCGGGTGCGTATGCTCCCTCTACCAACAAAACATATTTTGAAGTGTGAAAAAAATTTGACAAAAAATTTTACATGTACATCTTCATAATATATGTGTATGCGTCAAGTTTCATGAAAAAATAATATTTTTTGGCCTATGTAAAAAAGAGAAAACTTATCCTGTGAAAAGCATTGTTTTCAGCACTGAATTTTGTCTTTTTTACACACGTCACATGATAAGTTCATTTTTTATGAAACAACTTTGTGAGCGCGTAGCACGTGAAGATGTACGTGTGAATTTTTTGTTTCAGTTTTTTTGAAATTTAAAATATGTGTAAGATGCGTTTCAAAATATAGGGAGCATATAAAGCTAGCTATTATTCGTGAAGAAATCTAATCATCCTTGTGAGATCGGCTCCCTTATATTTTGATTCAAACTCCATACTGTTGCTTCTAGTTGTGACTTTAGTATTTCCGTCTGATTTTTGCAAATATCCACACGTAACGTGGAGTCCTCCAATATGCAGAAAGAATCAAAATGGTTTATTCTTCTCCAATCATGTGGTTCAAACAAATTGTTTTGGTGGACTTTTTAATTGCTTAATAGGTACATGATTGGGTCAGCATGTATACGAGCATTTCCTAAATGTTATTTCCGCTGTTGCCAATCTTATCTAGCTAGTCCGGCAACTTTAGGCCCGTGCAAACTGTTATGACCGTGTTTTCTTTTTGCAACTTGTTAGAGCATCTCCAGCCGCGTCCCCCAAAGCGTCCCCCAAACCGCGCCGGATCGAGCGTTTGGGGGACGTGTTTTGTTCGTGGGGGGACGCGCCCCAGCCGCGTCCCCCAAACGCCGCCAAATGAATATTTGTGCACAAAATAAAGATTTTCATTCAATTTTGATTATATATTACAAAGTTTGAATGAAAACGGCTAGATTTCATCTAAACCTAGACTACGACCGCCCGGCGGCGCGTTCGACGGCCCCGCCCGTCGTCGCCTCCCCTACGCCGCAGCTCCTCCTGCGCGCGCGCCTCCTCTCCTTGCGAGCGGCGGTGGCCGACGGTGCCGCTCCCCCGCGCGTCCTCCGCCGTCCCGCTGCGTCGGAGGGGAGCTCGATGGCGCGACGAATATGCGCCTCGCGGGCACGGGCGTCGTCCCGAGCTTCTTCTCCGACTCGAAGGACTCGACGAGGGCTCGTTGCTGATCGGCCGTCTCGTCCGGTGCGGCCCGTCGTCGTCGGACCCTGCTCGTCGCCGTCGTCCTCCACCTCGGTCTCCTCCGCCGGCCTCCTCCTCCTCCATTGGCGCCTCCTCCTCCACATCTTGGCGCTCCATCATCGCCGCCGCTAACGCGTCGGCCTCCGCGCCAACCGCTCCGCCCGCCTCCCCATGCGCGCCCGCCCCGCCGCCGACGCTCCTCCGCCGTCACTCGCTGCTGGAGCTCGATCGACTCACGCCGGCGGCGCTCGATCGACTCACGCCGTTCACGAACACCGCCGCCGCGGCGGGCGCCGCGCGCTCGTCCCATGCTCCATCTCCTCCCGCACCGGCCCGCCCGCTCTGCCCGTCGCGTCGAGGCCGCGACGCTGGCCGCTCGCAGCTCCGCCCCGCCCCGGTGCTCAGCGCCGGCGAGAACGCCGCCCGGCGGCGCCTCCTCTTCCTCCCTGTTGCCCCGGAGGGCTGGGAGACGGCGGTGGAGGAAGTGGCCATCGCCGGGGCGGTTCGCCATTGCCACTGGTGATGGAGGAGACGGCTGTGGAGCGACGAGGGCTGTGTTTGTTGCCGGCGGGGTGTGGTGGGTACCGTTGATGAGCCGGGAGATCTTTTATAGATGCCGGCGTCGGGAAGAAAGCGGGAACACGAGAAGAGGCGGGAAGATCGCGCGGGAACGGGCGGTGGCGTGCGAACGCCGGCGACGCGTGGAGGCTGCGCAGCACCGACGAGACGTCTCGCCTGCCCTCCGTCGCCATTAAGGCAAAGATGCCGCGCGCGAATAACTTCCGTCGCGTGGTAGGCGACGGTTAGGTTAAAATTAATCGTGCCGCCGACGCGTCGGCCCCGCGCCTCCTCGCCTCTCATTTCGTTGTGTCCGCGTGCCGGTGCGTCCCCGTGGACGGGACGGCTCGGGCGCCGGACACGATAGGCGCGCGGAAAAAAAGGGCTTTGGGGGACGCGGCTGGAACGCTTTTTTTGTCCGGCGCGCCCCAAATCCCTTTGGGGGACGCTTTGGGGGACGCGACTGGAGATGCTCTTAGTGTACACATTTGAAGGAAAAAAGGAAGATGACGGCATTGATCTTTGTTAAATCAATCCAGCATTCTTTGCAAGAAGCCAGAACCATCCAACTACTCGTTCCATTTCAAAACAGAGTGTAGTTTGATTATCTAAATATGAGCTTTTCGTCAAAAAACTCAATTCGGCTCCCGGGTGCGTATGATCCCTCTACCATAAAAGCATATTTCTAAGTGTTAAAAAAATTTGACAAAAAAATTTACATTTACATCTCCATAATATATGTGTGTTGGTCAAGTTTCACGAAAAAATGATATTTTTTGTAGTCTAAGTGAAAAAGAGAAAATTTATCTTCTGACAAGTCTTTGTTTTAGCATCGAATTTTGTCTTTTTTACACACGCCACACGACAAGTCGATTTTTCGTGAAACGACTTTGTGAGCGCGCAGCACATCGTACGTGCAAAATTTTTGTTCCAATTTTTTTGACATTTCAAAATATATCTAACATGCATTTCAAAATAAAGGGAGCATACGCTCCCATGTGCCAAAACATCACTCCCCTTTTCGTCGTGCTAGTACTTTTGTACTACTTCCTCTGATCCATAATTTAGGGCCTATCTTATTGGCATCATCGGGAAAACATAAAATTCATATGAACCAAATTTTGTTTGATTTCACCACAGAAAATGTAAATGATTCTCAAAAACGAGGTATGAGTGAATGTTAGATTTTCTACGAAATCTAGTGCAAAAATTGCTTCGAAAAAAATCCTATAGAATTCAATTCTACAGATCAAACAATTATCATACTACCTCTGTTTTAAAATAAGTGTCGCAATTTTGTCTAGATGCGGTTGTATCTAAACATATTTTATTTGTAGATCCATCGCCATTTAGATAAAGTTGTGACACTAATTTGAAACAGAGGGAGTAGGAAAATTTTCTATAGGATTTAATTCTACAAATTTGATATGCAAATTCTTTGAACCGAACATGCCCTAGGTGCCGTATGTTTTATTTTAATTTTTTTGACTAAAAACAAACTAAAACTATGACACTTATTATGGACCAGGCTATATTTTGTTTAACGTAACATGATGGAAACTGCAGGGCGTTCCCAGGGGGATCTGATTTCCCAGCCCCCAGGTCGCCAGCCGTCAGATCAGCCATCTTGGCGGCCAGATTTGCTTTTGCTGAATGTAGTAAAAAAAACACTTCCCGGCAGCAAAAAATAACCCGATTTTGCTACATTGTAGCAAAAAACGGTTCAGTCACGACAATCAAATAAAAAGGCTGAACTCGCCGGAGAGCTCGCCAGAGAGCTCGTAGCAAAAAAAAATTATGCTATTGTAGCAGAAAAATGTTAATGTAGCAAAACCCAAATATCATCGAAAAAAATGGACGAAAACCTTGCCGGAGACACTCGCCGGAGACCTCGTAGCAAAAACATGCTATTGTAGCAAAAAATAAATATTGTCGGAGACAACCATGAGACTTTAATGTCTACGGGTGCTTCTATTCTTGTAGACAGTGTTGGGCCTCCAAGAGCAGAGGTTTGTAGAACAGCATCAAGTTTTCCCTTAAATGGATCACCCAAAGTTTATCGAACTCAGGGAGGAAGAGGTCAAAATATCCCTCTCAAGCAACCCCAATCACGATACAAGAAGTCTCTTGTGTCCCCAACACACCCCTAATACACTTGTCAGATGTATAGGTGCACTAGTTCGGCGAAGAGATAGTGAAATACAAGTAGTATGGATGTATATGAGTGGTAATAGCAATCTGAATAAAATATGGCAGCGAGTAAACATGCAAAGAACAGTAAATAAGCGGTGTTTGCAGTATTGGAAACAAGGCCTATGGATCATACTTTCACTAGTGGACACTCTCAACATTGATCGCATAATAAATAATAACTTCTCTCATTTGTGCTACATACACTCTTTGTTGGATGACAAACAGCATTCGTTGTGTAGGGCTACAAGAGCTCCCTCAAGCCGGAGTTAACAAGCGCCACAACTTTCGGCATTCATATTTAAGTAACCTTAGAGCATAATAGATCTTTGCAAAATAAACCGAGTACTAACATAGCATACACACTGTCACCATTACACTATGAAAGGGGAATAGATCACATCAATACTATCATAGCGATAATCAACTCCATAACCTACAAGAGATTATGATCATAGCCTACGACAAGAACTACACGATGCACACACTGTCACCATTACACCATGCAGGAGGAATAGACTACTTTAATAACATCACATGAGTAGCATATAGACTAGTAGCGATACAAAGCACATTGCAATCATAAAGGGATATAAATAAGCACTTCACTATGCCATTCATAAAAGTGAATAAGTATTCTGTGAAATATAGCCTAAGAGACCCACACGGTGCACACACTGTCACCTTTACACACGTGGGACAAGGAGTCTCCGGAGATCACATAAGTAAAACCCACTTGACTAGCATAATGACATCTAGATTACAAGCATCATCATATGAATCTCAATCATGTAAGGCAGCTCATGAGATTATTGTATTAAAGTACATAGGAGAGAGATGAACCACATAGCTACCGGTACAGCCCTTAGCCTCGATGGAGAACTACTCCCTCCTCATGGGAGACAAGATCGGTGATGAAGATGGCGGTGGAGATGGCAGCGGTGTCGATGGAGAAGCCTTCCGGGGGCACTTCCCCATCCCGGCGGCGTGCCGGAACAGAGACTCCTGTCCCCCAGATCTTGGCTTCGCGATGGCGGAGGCTTGATACGCGTAGATGCACACGTCCGTTGGGAACCCCAAGTGGAAGGTATGATGCGTATAGAAGCAAGTTTCCCTCAGTATGAAACCAAGGTTATCGAACCAGTAGGAGCCAAGAAGCACGTGAAGGTTGTTGGTGGAGGAATGTAGTGCGGCGCAACACCGGTGAAACCGGCGCCAACGTGGAACCTGCACAACACAATCAAAGTACTTTGCCCCAACGTAATAGTGAGGTTGTCAATCTCACCGGCTTGCTGAAAACAAAGGATTAAACGTATCGAGTGGAAGATGGTGTTTGTTTGCAAAGAACAAAAGGTAGAATGTATTCAGATGTAAAGAATGGACCGGGTCCACTCACTAGAGGTGTCTCTCCAATAAGATAACTAGCATGCTGGGTGAACAAATTACAGGAGCAATTGACAAATAAAGATTCAATACATATCAACGATGATTACTATGTGATTTAATTAGGGCATTACGACAAAGTACATAGACCGCTATCCAAACATGCATCTATGCCTAAATAATCCACCTTCAGGTTATCATCCGAACCCCTTCCAGTATTAAGTTGCAACGAGATAATTGCATTAAGTATGGTGCGTAATGTAATCAACACAAATATCCTTAGACAAAGCATCAATATTTTATCCCTAGTAGCAACGCATCCACAACCTTAGAACTTTCATGTCCCATTTAATGGAGGCATGAACCCACTATCGAGCATAATTACCCCCTGGAGTTACAAGTATCAACTTGGCCAGAGCCTCTACTAGCAACGGAGAGCATGCAAGAACATAAACAACACATATATGATAGATTGATAATCAACTTAACATAATATTCTCTATTCATCGGATCTCACCAAACACAACATGTAGCATTACAAATAGATGATCTTGATCATGTTAGGCAGCTCACAAGATCTATAACAATGAAAGCACAAGCGGAGAAGACAACCATCTAGCTACTGCTATGGACCCATAGTCCAAGGATGAACTACTCACGCATCAATCCGGGGCGGGCATGATGATGTAGAGCCCTCCGGTGATGATTCCCCTCTCGGGGGTGCCGAGGCGATCTCCGAATCCCCGAGATGGGACTGCGGCGGCGGCTCTCGAATGTTTTCCGTATCGTGGCTCTCAGACAGGGGTTTCGCGACGGAGGCTTTAAGTAGGCGGAAGGGTAGGTCAAGGGGCCACGGGGGCCACACCACAGCCGGCGCGGCTGTGGCTTGGGCCGCGCCGCCCGGTGTGTCGCCACCTCGTGGCCCCACTTCGTCTCCTCGGTCTTCGGGAAGCGTGCAAAGGGACCCGGGCGTTGATTTCGTCCAATTCCGAGAATATTTCCTTACTAGGATTTCTGAAACCAAAAACAGCAGAAAAAAGCAACGGCACTTGCATCTTGTTAATAGGTTAGTGCGGAAAATGTAAAATAACGTGTAAAGTATGTGTAAAACACTCAAGTATTGTAATAAAAGTAGCATGGAACATAAGAAATTATAGATATGTTTGCGACGTATCAAGCATCCCCAAGCTTAGTTCCTACTCGTCCGAGTAGGTAAACGATAACACAAATAATTTCTGAAGTGACATGCTACCAACATAATCTTGATCAACATTATTGTAAAGCATATGAGATGAATGGAGTGATCTGAACAAAAGATTGCTAACAAAGATAATGACTAAACAAATGAATCATATAGCAAAACTTTTCATGAATAATACTTTTGTAAGGGTATATTGCCCCTATGAGTGGTTTTGGTAATTAATGACAACCCCTATAGACTAATGTTTTCATTGAGTTTATATGAAGGAATATTCCATAGGTACTACTTGTACTCCATATGTTGGATTCAAGTATGGATGCCATGAAGATAAAGATATACCTAGTGTATTGGCATCAAGATCATCGGTTAGAAGATACAAGGTTGAGTCGTGCAAGTTCAAGATGAGCATCTCAAGTGGATCACATGCTTGAAGCTTGCCGTCCATTTGGTGACATTGGACATATGAAGATGTGCATCAATGGAGCTTTCCCATCATGGTGTATAGGGGAGCATTTGCGAGTCTTCACGAAGCAACGATGATCAAGTAAGGCATTCCGGCTTGTGTAGAGCTTGAAGAGTTATCATCAAGATCAAGATGCGCAAGGCACAGGTATGACCTTGATAGGTTTTCCTTTTACCGGTCTCAAGGTGGTTGATGGGAGACCGGATTATAGGATAGATAGCCGCACTATTAAGAGGGGCTTTCGGTTGGGTAACTTGATCACATCGTCTTAGGGAGCTCAACCCTTTGCATACTTTGCATATCCTTATTGCTTCTTGGTGTTTCTCTGTGAGGTTCTTGAGCTTGTTGCTAGCTTTACAACAAGCCCAAGTTCATCGAAACGGAATCCGCATGCATCTTCTATTGCGTTTTCGAGTTTGGACGTCTTCACCGTTTCTTAACGGAGACTCCCTCTCTAAAAACATCTAAAAATATCCTGTGAGGAGTCTCCATATTTCCAGTTTTGTTGGGGTTCTATTCGTCGTTATCTTTCCAACAAAATTGGTTTCATGTCATTCGGGGTTCGGGAGCAAAAGTTATTAAAGAAAAGAATAAAGAGAAAAAGAGACAAAGGGGGAGCCGGCCGGCGATCGCCCAGCCACCGCCCACCCGGTCCGCGACCGGGTCCGGCGCTGTGCCATCCGGGCCGCCTCCCGGGGCCTTTTGGCCCAAGTCCGGTCGCAGTGGTCACCGACCGGCCGGCGCACCCGCCGGACCCTCCCACCGGCCGGCCTCAAAGCCACCAGGCGCCCACCGCCCTGCCGCCCAGCTTCGCCGCCGCGCGCTGCTGCTGGTCCATTCCGGGCCGGTCCGACGGGCTGATCGCTGGCCGGGTCTTCCGGTGACCGACTGCACGGCTGGGCTGATTTTCGGGCGTTTTCACGTGCGCTTTTTCCCAACGGTTATTTTGCCCCCTTGCTATAAATAGCTCTTCTTCCACCTTGAGCAAGTTAGTTCTTCCCATTCTCTCTCCTCCATTGTTGCATTTGAAGAACTTGCTCTCCCCTTTGATTCCTCCAACCATTCTTGCTCATTCTTGAGGGATCTAAGAGAGGAGATCTAGATCTACACTTCCACCAATCCATTTCTTCTCTAAGTGAGGGAATCTCTTGGGATCTAGATCTTGGAGTCTTTTGTTGACTTTCCCCATTGTTCTTCCTCTCCAATCTCATCCTAGCATTTGTTGTTCGGGTGGGATTTGAGAGTGAAGGACTTGAACACCTCTAGTGTTCTTGCTTTGCATCATTGCATAGTGTTGAGCTCTCCACCACGATTTGTTCGAGTGAGAGACCGTGAGCTTGTTACTCTTGGAGGGTGACCTCCTAGTTGGCTTGGTTGGTGTCCCGGTGATCTCTTCGTGAAGATTGTGAAGGGGCCCGGGCTTCTCCTTCGTGGAGCTTGTGAAGTGGTTGTGGAGCTTGCCATCTCCGGAGCGGAGGAAAAGCTAACCATAAGGAAAGGGCCATTATCCTTCGTGGGTGTGGTTCGGAGAATAGGGTGAGCCTTCGTGGCGCGGGGAATCCTTCGTGGGACCTCCACTCCTCCAAACGTGACGTACCTTGTTGCAAAGCAAGGGAACACGGGAATACATCCTCGTCTCCGCGTGCCTCGGTTATTTCTATACCCGAGCTCTCTTTCCTTGTGATAGCCATCGTGCTTGAAGTATATATATATCTTGCTATCACTTGTGCTACATATATCTTGTGCCTATCTTGCTTAGCTCTAGTTGTTATTGTTATACCTAGTTGAGCTTAGCATATCTAGGGTTTGTGCTTGTAAACTAAACGATAGTTTAATTCCGCATTCTTACAAGACAAATCCGAAAGAGTTTGTAATTGCCTATTCACCCCCCCTCTAGGCGACATCTCGATCTTTCAACTTTCAAGACAAGTATCAATAATACTTGCATAAGAGCTAACTCATAAACAATAAATTCAAAGTAATGCATTGAAGCAACACAAAGGATGATTAAGTTTCAGCGAATGCTTTCAACTTGTAACATGTATATCTCATGGATATTTGTCAACATAGAGTAATATAACAGGTGCAATAAGTAAACATGTAAGAATCAATGCACACAGTTAACACAAGTGTTTGCTTCTAAGATAGAAGGGAATGGGTAAACTGACTCAACATAAAGTAAAAGAATGGCCCTTCGCAGAGGGAAGCATTGATTACTATTTTTGTGCTAGAGCTTTTGTTTTGAAAACATAGAAACAATTTTGTCAACGGTAGTAATAATTCATATGTGCCATGCATAATACTTCCTACAAGTTGCATGTCTCATGCATAGAGTACCAATAGTGCTCGCACCTTGTCCTACTATCTCGGAAAACACGGATTCTCATCGCATAACATATGCTTCAACCAAGTGTCACAAAGGGGTACCTCTATGCCGCCTGTACAAGTGTCTAAGGAGAAAGCACGCATTGGATTTCTCGCTTTTGATTATTCTCAACTTAGACATCCAAACCGGGACAACATAGACAACAAATAATGGACTCCTCTTTTTAATGCTTAAGCATTCAACAATAGTTAATATTCTCATAAGAGATTGAGGTTGTATGTCCAAACTGAAACTTCCACCATGATACATGGCTTTAGTTAGCGGCCCAATGTTCTTCTCTAACATATGCATACTCAAACTATTTGATTATGAAATCCACTACTTCAGACAAGACCAACATGCATAGCATCTCACATGATATCCAACAAAGATAAAGTTGATGGCGTCCCCAGAAAACATGGTTACCGCTCAACAAGCAACTTATAAGAATTAAGACACATAACTACATATTCATTACCACAATAGTTTTTAAGCTATTGGTCCCATGAGCTATATATTGTAAAGGTAGAGGAATGAAATTTAAAGGTAGCACTCAAGTAATTTACTTTGGAATGGCGGAAATACCACATAGTAGGTAGATATGGTGGACACAAATGGCATGGAGTTTGGCTCAAGATGTTTGGATGCACGAGAAGCATTTCCTCTCAGTACAAGGTTTGGGCTAGCAAGGTTGTTTGAAGCAAACACAAGTATGAACAGGTACAGCAAAACTCACACAAGAACATATTGCAAGTATTATAAGGCTCTACACTGTCTTCCTTGTTGTTCAAACACTTTACCCGAAAATATCTAGACTTAGAGAGAACAATCATGCAACCCAAATTAAACAAGCTCTACAGTAGTTCTTCATTAATAGATTAAACTACATGATGCAAGAGCTTAAACATGATCTATGAGAGCTCAAACAATTGCCAAATTTACCAAACCATATGCAGCATTTTCCAATTCCAACCAAATAGCAATCTAACGAAACAATAAGCTTTCGCCATGAACATTAAAGCACAATTAAGAACACAAGTGTTCCATATGAAAAAGCGGAGCGTAATATATCCAATATAAGAATGGCGAGATCCAACTTTATTCAAAACAAAACAAAAATAAAAACAAACCGACGCTCCAAGTAAAGAACATAAGAATGTGACTGAATAAAAATATAGTTTCACTAGAAGTGACCCGATAATGTTGTCGATGAAGAAGGGATGCCTTGGGCATCCCCAAGCTTAGATGCTTGAGTCTTCTTAAAATATGCAGGGATGAACCACCCCAAGCTTAGACCTTTCACTCTTCTTGATCATAGTATATCATCCTCTTCTCTTGACCCTTGAAAACTTCCTTCACACAAACTTCAAGCAAACTCATGAGAGGGTTAGTGCATAACCACAAATTCACATATTCAGAGGTGACACAATCATTCTTAACACTTCTGGACATTGCACAAAGCTTCTGAAAGTTAATGGAACAAAGAAACTCATTCAACATAGCAAAAGCGGCAATGCGAAATAAAAGACAGAATCTGTCAAAAACAGCACAGTCCGTAAAGATGCATCTGGACTGGGCACTTAACTTGCTCAAATGGAAAAACTCAAAACTAATGAAAGTTGCGTACATATCTGAGGATCACGCTCGTAAATTTGCAGATTTTTTCGAATTTTTGCAGAGCTATGCCAATTCGTGACAGACAGCAATGCTGTCACACGATCCCAAATATAACATCAACTTTAGCATAGAAATTTTACTTGGCACAAAAACATGATAAGGAGAGGTTGCTACAGTAGTAAACAACTTCCAAGACTCAACAAAACAAAAATTGCTGTAGTAAAATAAATACATGGGTTATCTCCCAAGAAGTGCTTTTCTTTAACGCCTTTCAGCTAGGCGCAGAAAGTGCAAATCAAGTAACATCAAGAGAAGAAGCATCAACATCATAGCTTGTTCTAATAATAGAATAAAAAGGAAACTTCGTTCTCTTTCTAGGTAAGTGTTCCATACCTTTCTTGAGAGGAAATTGATATTTAATATTACCTTCCCTCATATCAATAACAGCACCAACGGTTCGAAGAAAAGGTCTTCCCAACACAATAGGACAAGATGCATTCATTCGATATCCAAGACAACAAAATCAACGGGACAAGGTTATTGTTAACCGTAATGCGCACATTATCAATCCTCCCCAAAGGTTTCTTTTTAACATTATCGGCAAGATTAACATCCAAATAACAATTCTTCAATGGTGGCAAGTCAAGCATATCATAAATCTTTTTAGGCATAACAGAAATACTTGCACCAAGATCACATAAAGCATTACACTCAAAATCATTGAATTTCATTTTAATGATGGGCTCCCAACCATTCCTCGAGGAAAAATTCAATCCTGCATAAAAGGTTTGGATGATCATCCAAGTAGTCAGTCCATGGGTTGGGCAATTCTTTACCAAAGATTTCATTCTCTCCCATGCTTGAGCAACATGCTCATTATCAAATTGTTTAAAATTCATTATGCTACTTCTCAAAGATATAATCTTAGCAGGAGGATAATATTTACTAATAAAAGCATCTTTACATTTAGTCCATGAATCAATACTATTCTTAGGCAAAGAAAGCAACCAATCTTTAGCTCTTCCTCTTAATGAGAAAGGAAACAATTTCAGTTTTATAATATCACCATGTATATCCTTATACTTTTGCATTTCACAAAGTTCAACAAAATTATTAAGATGGGCAGCAGCATCATCAGTACTAACACCAGAAAATTGCTCTCCCATAACAAGATTCAGTAAAGCAGGTTTAATTTCATAGAATTCTGCTGTAGTAGCAGGTGGAGCAATAGGAGTACATATAAAATCATTATTATTTGTGCTAGTGAAGTCACACAACTTAGTATTTTCAGGAGTACCCATTATAACAGTAGTAAAAGTAACTAAGTAAATAAAGTAAAGACAAGTAACTAATTTTTTTGTGTTTTTGATATAGAGAACAAGACAGTAAATAAAGTAAAGCTAGCAACTAATTATTTTGTGTTTTGTTTAAGTGCAGCAAACAAAGTAGTAAATAAAATAAAGCAAGACAAAAACAAAGTAAAGAGATTGGAAGTGGAGACTCCCCTTGCGTGTCTTGATCTCCCCAACGGCGCAGAAATTTAGCCTTGATACGCGTAGATGCACACGTCCGTTGGGAACCCCAAGTGGAAGGTATGATGCGTATAGAAGCAAGTTTCCCTCGGTATGAAACCAAGGTTATCGAACCAGTAGGAGCCAAGAAGCACGTGAAGGTTGTTGGTGGAGGAATGTAGTGCGCGCAACACCGGGAAACCGGCGCCAACGTGGAACCTGCACAACACAATCAAAGTACTTTGCCCCAACGTAATGAGGTTGTCAATCTCACCGCTTGTGAAAACAAAGGATTAAACGTATCGAGTGGAAGATGGTGTTTGTTTGCAAAAAACAAAAGCAGAGAATGTATTCAGATGTAAAGAATGGACCGGGGTCCACAATTCACTAGAGGTGTCTCTCCAATAAGATAACTAGCATGGGGTGAACAAATTACAGCGAGCAATTGACAAATAAAGATTCAATACATATCAACGATGATTACTATGTGATTTAATTAGGGCATTACGACAAAGTACATAGACCGCTATCCGGCATGCATCTATGCCTAAATAATCCACCTTCAGGTTATCATCCGAACCCCTTCCAGTATTAAGTTGCGAACAACAGATAATTGCATTAAGTATGGTGCGTAATGTAATCAACACAAATATCCTTAGACAAAGCATCAATATTTTATCCCTAGTAGCAACAACACATCCACAACCTTAGAACTTTCTGTCACTGTCCCAGATTTAATGGAGGCATGAACCCACTATCGAGCATAATTACCCCCTCTTGGAGTTACAAGTATCAACTTGGCTAGAGCCTCTACTAGCAACGGAGAGCATGCAAGAACATAAACAACACATATATGATAGATTGATAATCAACTTAACATAATATTCTCTATTCATCGGATCTCACCAAACACAACATGTAGCATTACAAATAGATGATCTTGATCATGTTAGGCAGCTCACAAGATCTATAACAATGAAAGCACAAGCGGAGAAGACAACCATCTAGCTACGCTATGGACCCATAGTCCAAGGATGAACTACTCACGCATCAATCCGGAGGCGGGCATGATGATGTAGAGCCCCTCGGTGATGATTCCCCTCTCCCAGGCCGAGTGCGATCTCCTGAATCCCGAGATGGGATTGCGGCGGCGGCCTCTCGAATGTTTTCCGTATCGTGGCTCTCGGTAGGGGTTTCGCGACGGAGGCGGAAGGGTAGGTCAAAGGGCGTCACGGGGGCCCACACCACAGCCGGCGCGGCCAGGGCTTGGGCCGCGCCGCCCTGGTGTCGCCACCTCGTGGCCCCACTTCGTCTCCTCTTCGGTCTTCGGAAGCTTCGTGCAAAAATAGGACCTGGCGTTGATTTCGTCCAATTCCGAGAATATTTCCTTACTAGGATTTCGGAACCAAAAACAGCAGAAAACAAGAACTGGCACTTCGGCATCTTGTTAATAGGTTAGTGCCGGAAAATGTAAAATAACGCTGTAAAGTATGTGTAAAACACTCAAGTATTGTAATAAAAGTAGCATGGAACATAAGAAATTATAGATACGTTTGCGACGTATCACGGCTCTGGAACTTTTCTCGTACCGTGGCTTATTCGTCTCGGGGTTTTAGGTCAGGGAGCTTATATAGGCGAAAGGGGAGCCTCGGAGGGGCCCTGGTGGGGCCAGACAACAGGCCGCGCCCCCCCGCCGCGCCATCACCATGTGTGGTGGGCTGTGGCCCCCTCTGCGACTCGTGTTAAGCTTCCGTGAAAATAGGTCTTGGGCATTGATTTCGTCCCATTCCGAGAATATTTCCTTACTAGAATTTTGAAACCAAAAACAGAAAACAGAACTAGCACTTCGCATCTCGTCAATAGGTTAGTTCGGAAAACGCATCAAAACGATATAAAGTGTGAACAAAACATGTAGGTATTGTCATAAAACAAGCATGGAACATCGGAAATTATGGATACGTTTGAGACGTATCAGCATCCCAAGCTTAGTTCCTACTTCCCAGGTAAACGATAACAACAAATAATTTCTGAAGTGACATGCTACCATCATAATCTTGATCAACATTATTGTAAAGCATATGACATGAATGGAGTGATTCAAAGCAATGATCTATAGTTTGACAAATAGATGACATATAGCAAAACTTTTCATGAATAGTACTTTCAAGACAAGCATCAAAAAGACTTGCATAAGAGTTAACTCATAAGCAATAAATTCAAAGTAAAGGCATCGAAGCAACACAAAGGAAGATATAAGTTTCAACAGTTGCTTTCAACTTTCAACATGCATATCTCATGGATAATTGTCAACATCGAGTAATATGATGAATGCAAATAAGCAAGTATGTAAGAATCAATGCATAGTTGACACAAGTGTTTGCTTCTAAGATGGAAGGAAATAGGTAAACTGACTCAACAATAAAGTAAAAGATAGGCCCTTCGTAGAGGGAAGCAGGGATTAAATCATGTGCTAGAGCTTTTCAAATTTTGAAATCATATAGAGAGCATAAAAGTAAAGTTTTGAGAGGTGTTTGTTGTTGTCAACGAATGGTAATGGGTACTCTAACTACCTTATCAACCAGACTTTCAAGAGCGGCTCCCATGAAGGACGTTATCTCTACCAGCAAGGTAGATCATCCCTCTTCTCTTTTGTTTACACATGTACTTTAGTTTTATTTATTAGATGACACTCCCCCAACCTTTGCTTACACAAGCCATGGCTAACCGAATCCTCGGGTGCCTTCCAACATTCACATACCATGGAGGAGTGTCTATTTGCAAATTTAAGTTGCTTACTGATAGATAGAGCAAAACATGTGAAGAGAATTATTAATCCAAGTTAATTAATTGGGGCTGGGAACCCCATTGCCAGCTCTTTTTGCAAAATTATTGGATAAGCGGATGAAGCCACTAGTCCATTGTGAAAGTCTGTCGAAGTAAATGACAAGATCGAAAGATAAAACACCACATACTTCCTCATGAGCTATAAAACATTGACACAGATAAGAGATAATAGCTTTTGAATTGTTTAAAGGTAGCACATGAAGTATTTACTTGGAATGGCAGGAAATACCACATAGTAGGTAGATATGGTGGACACAAATGGCATAGGTTTTGGCTCAAGGTTTTGGATGCACGAGAAGCATTCCCTCTCAGTACAAGGCTTAGGCTAGCAAGGTTGTTTGAAGCAAACACAAGTATAAACCGGTACAGCAAAACTTACATAAGAACATATTGCAAGCATTATAAGACTACACTGTCTTCCTTGTTGCTCAAACACTTTTACCAGAAAATATCTAGACCTTATAGAGACCAATCATGCAAACCAAAATTCAACAAGCTCTACGGTAGTTCTCCACTACTAGATTTAACTACATGATGCAAGAGCTTAAACATGATTTATAAGAGCTCAAAACAATTGCCAAGTATCAAATTATTCAAGACCATATGAAGCATTTTCTTATTCCAACCAAATAGCAACAAGTGAAGCGATCAACTTTCGCCCTTGAACATTAAAAGCATAAACGAAGAACACTAGTGTTTGATGGCGTGTAACTCACACGTTCGTTGGGAACCCCAAGAGGAAGGTATGATGCGCACAGTAGCAAGTTTTCCCTCAGAAAGAAACCAAGGTTTAATCGAACCAGGAGGAGCCAAGAAGCACGTTGAAGGTTGATGGTCGCGAAATATGATGCGCGCAACACCAGGGATTCGGCCAACGCGGAACCTGCACAACACAACCCAAGTACTTTGTCCCAACGAAACAGAGAGGTTGTCAATCTCACCGGCTTGCTGTAACAAAGGATTAAACGTATCGAGTGGAAGATGTTTGCAAAGAAAACAGTAAAACAAGTAGATTGTATGCTATGTAAAGAATAGGACCGGGGTCCACAGTTCACTAGAGGTGTCTCTCCCATAAGATAAAGCATGTTGGGTGAACAAATTACGTCGGGCAATTGACAAATAGAGAAAGGCATAACAATGCATATACATGATATGATAAATATAGTGAGATTTAATCCGGGCATTACGACAAAGTACATAGACCGCCATCCAACCGCATCTATGCCTAAAAAGTCCACCTTCAGGTTATCATCCGAACCCCCTCCAGTATTAAGTTGCAAAGCAACAGACAATTGCATTAAGTATGGTGCGTAATGTAATCAACAACTACATCCTTAGACATAGCATCAATGTTTTATCCCTAGTGGCAACAGCACATCACAACCTTAGAACCTACTGTCACGATCCCAGATTCAATGAAGGCATGAACCCACTATCGAGCATAAATACCCCCTCTTGGAGTTAAGAGCAAAAACTTGGCCAGAGCCTCTACTAATAACGGAGAGCATGCAAGATCATAAACAACACATAAACAATAGATTGATAATCACCATAATCATAGTACTCTCTATCCATCGGATCCCGACAAACACAACATATAGTATTACAGATAGATGATCTTGATCATGTTAGGCAGCTCACAAGATCCAACAATGAAGCACAACAAGGAGAAGACGACCATCTAGCTACTGCTATGGACCCATGGTCCAGGGGTGAACTACTCACTCATCACTCCGAGGCGACCATGGCGGTGTAGAGTCCTCCGGAGATGAATCCCCTCTCAGGGTGCCGGAGGCGATCTCCAGAATCCCCGAGATGGGATTCGCGGCGGCGGCGTCTCGTAAGGTTTTCCGTATCGTGGCTCTCGGTCTGGGGGTTTCGCGACGAAGCTTTAAGTAGGCGGAGGGTCAACGCGGGGCCACACGAGGGGCCCAGGAGGTAGGCGCGGCCAGGGCTGGGGCCGCGCCGGCCACCCTCTGGCCGCCTCGTGGCCCCACTTCGTTAGGTCTTCGGTCTTCCGGAAGCTTCGTGCAAAAATAGGACCCTGGGCGAAAGTTTCGTCCAATTCCGAGAATATTTCTTTACTAGGATTTCTGAAACCAAAAACAGCAGAAAACAGCAACTGGCTCTTCGGCATCTTGTTAATAGGTTAGTTCCAAAATGCATAAATATGACATATAATGTGCATAAAACATGTAGGTATCATCAATAAAGTAGCATGGAACATAAGAAATTATCGATACGTTGGAGACGTATCAGCATCCCCAAGCTTAGTTCTGCTCGTCCCGAGCAGGTAAAACGATAACAAAGATAATTTAAGTGACATGCCATCATAATCTTGATCATACTATTTGTAAACATATGTAATGAATGCAGCGATCAAAGCAAAGGTAATGACATGAGTAAACAATGAATCATAAAGCAAAGACTTTTCATGAATAGTACTTCAAGACAAGCATCAATAAGTCTTGCATAAGAGTTAACTCATAAAGCAATAAATCAAAGTAAAGGTGTTGAAGCAACACATAAAGATTAAGTTTCAGCGGTTGCTTTCAACTTATAACATGTATATCTCATGGATATTGTCAACATAAAGTAGTATAACAAGTGCAATATGCAAGTATGTAGGAATCAATGCACAGTTCACACAAGTGTTTGCTTCTTAAGGTGGGAGGAGATAGGTAAACTGACTCAACAATAAAAGTAAAAGAATGGTCCTTCAAGAGGAAAGCATCGATTGCTGTATTTGTGCTAGAGCTTTTATTTTGAAAACATGAAACAATTTTGTCAACGGTAGTAATAAAGCATATGAGTTATGTAAATTATATCTTACAAGTTGCAAGCCTCATGCATAGTGTACTAATAGTGTCCGCACCTCGTCCTACTTAGCTTGGACTACCGGATCTTTGCATGCCATGTTTCAACCAAGTGTCACAAAGGGGTACCTCCATGCCGCCTGTACAAAAGGTCTAAGGAGAATGCTCGCATTTCGGATTTCTCGCTTTTGATTATTCTCAACTTAGACATCCATACCGGGACAACATGGACAACAGATAATGGACTCCTCTTAAATGCATAAGCATGTAGCAAAGTTATTATTCTCATATGAGATTGAGGATATATGTCCAAAACTGAAACTTCAACCATGATTCATGGCTTTAGTTAGCGGCCCAATGTTCTTCTCTAACAATTTTGCATGCTCCAACCACTAAAATGATAGATCCTTCAGACAAGACGGACATGCATAGCAACTCACATGATATTCAACAATAGTTGATGGCGTTCCCCAGAAGCATGGTTATCGCACAACAAGCAACTTAATAAAATATAAAGTGCATAAGTACATATTCAATACTACGATAGTTTTTAAGGCTATTTTGTCCCATGAGCTATATATTGCAAAGGTGAATGATGGAATTTTAAAGGTAGCACTCAAGCAATTTACTTTGGAATGGCGGAGAAATACCATGTAGTAGGTAGGTATGGTGGACACAAATGGCAAAGTAGTTGGTTCAAGGATTTTGGATGCATGAGAAGTATTCCCTCTCGATACAAGGTTTAGGCTAGCAAGGTTATTTGAAGCAAACTCAAGGATGAACAAGTGCAGCAAAACTCACATAAAAGACATATTGTAAACATTATAAGACTCTACACCGTCTTCCTTGTTGTTCAAAACTCAATACTAGATATTATCTAGACCTTAGAGAAACCAAATATGCAAATCAAATTTTAGCAAGCTCTATGTATTTCTTCATTAATGGGTGCAAAGCATATGATGCAAGAGCTTAAACATGAGCACAACAATTGCCAAGTATCACATTATCCAAGACAGTTTAGAATTACTACATATAGCATTTTCCAATTCCAACCATATAACAATTTAACGAAGAAGAAACTTCGCCATGAACATTATGAGTAAAGCCTAAGGACACATGTGTCCATATGCAACAGCGGAGCGTGTCTCTCCCCACAAATTGAATGCTAGGATCCATCTTATTCAAACAAAAAACAAAAACGAAAACAAACCGACGCTCCAAGTAAAGAACACAAGATGTGATTGAATAAAAATATAGTTTCAGGGGAGGAACCTGATGATTTTGTCGATGAAGAAGGGGATGCCTTGGGCATCCCCAAGCTTAGACGCTGAGTCTTCTTAAAATATGCAGGGGTGAACCACGGGGCATCCCCAAGCTTAGAGCTTTCACTCCTCTTGATCATAGTATATCATTCTCCTCTCTTGACCCTTGAAAACTTCCTTCACACCAAACTTCAAGCAAACTCATTAAAGGGTTAGTGCATCATTAATAATTCACTCATTCAGAGGTGACACAATCATTATTTTCACTTCTGGACATTGCATAATGCTACTGGACATTAGTGGATCAAAGAAATAAATCCAACATAGCAAAAGAGGCAATGCGAAATAAAAGGCAGAATCTGTCAAAAACAGAACAGTCCGTAAAGACGAATTTAGAAATGGCACCAGACTTGCTCAAATGGAAAAACTCAAAACTAATGAAAGTTGCGTACATATCTGAGGATCACGCTCGTAAATTGGCAGATTTTTCGAATTTTCTACAGGGAACTGTGCCCAGATTCGTGACAGACAGCAATGCTGTTTCTGCGCAGCGATCCCAAATATAACATCAACTTTGACATAGAAACTTTACTTGGCACAAAAACTTGATAAGGAGAGGTTGCTACAGTAGTAAACAACTTCCAAGACTCAACAAAACAAAAAATTGCTGTAGGTAAAAACATGGGTTGTCTCCCATAAGCGCTTTTCTTTAAGCTAGGCGCAGAAAGTGCAAATCAAGTAACATCGAGAGTAGAAGCATCAACATTATTATTTTTCATGCAAACACAACTTGTTGCAGAGGGTGCTTTAGGTGCTCCATTATCTAAATTTTCTATGGTGGTGCTAGGGGTTTTAGCAATTTTAGGCCTATAGTAATTCTTTTGTTTAGGCACTTTAGAGGCATACATGAATTTTTGCTCTTTACCCACATAGGCTTTCTCATTATACTTGAGAGAAGAAAAGGTTGAACCCAAGGTTCCCATAGCTTTTTCAAGTTCATCAATCCTATTGGTTTGATTATCATGGATAACACAAGTTCCTAGGACACTAATTCTTTCATCAATTCCTCCTAGGGATTTATCAAGTTCATCAGTTTTATCCAATAACATTTCTAATTTAGTTTCAATACTTGGAAAATTTTTCTCTATGGTTTCCAATTTTTTCATAACATCTTCAAGAGATATTTCAATTTTAACTTCATTAACAGGTGGTATTCCAACTAGACTCTCAATGATGCAACTAGCTTCTAAAGCGGGAGTACCTAGGAAATTACCTCCCGAAAGAGTATCAAGAACATATCTATTCCAACTAGATAAACCAACATAAAAGTTCCTAAGAAGGATAGTGGTGGAGTGTTTCTTAATGCACCTATGATGAGCATTACTAATTCTATACCAAGCGTCTTTAAAACTTTCTCCACCTTGTTGCTTAAAAGAACGAACTTCAACTTCAGGATTACTCATTTTAGTAGCAGTAAAATAAAACAAACTAGATAGGGTAAATGCAAGTAATTAATTTTTTTGTGTTTTTGATATAGAGAGCAAGACAGTAAATAAAGTAAAACTAGCAACTAATTTTTTTGTGTTTTGATTTAGTGCAGCAAACAAAGTAGTAAATAAAATAAAGCAAGACAAAAACAAAGTAAAGAGATTGAGAAGTGGAGACTCCCCTTGCAGCGTGTCTTGATCTCCCCGGCAACGGCGCCAGAAAAGAGCTTGATGGCGTGTAACTCACACGTTCGTTGGGAACCCCAAGAGGAAAGTATGATGCGCACAGTAGCAAGCCCTCGAAAGAAACCAAGGTTTAATCGAACCAGGAGGAGCCAAGAAGCACGTTGAAGGTTGATGGTCGCGAAATATGATGCGGCGCAACACCAGGGATTCCGGCGCCAACGCGGAACCTGCACAACACAACCCAAGTACTTTGTCCCAACGAAACGTGAGGTTGTCAATCTCACCGGCTTGCTGTAACAAAGGATTAAACGTATCGAGTGGAAGATGTTTGCAAAGAAAACAGTAAAACAAGTAGATTGTATGCTATGTAAAGAATAGGACCGGGGTCCAGTTCACTAGAGGTGTCTCTCCCATAAGATAAAGCATGTTGGGTGAACAAATTACAGTCGGGCAATTGACAAATAGAGAAAGGCATAACAATGCATATACATGATATGATAAATATAGTGAGATTTAATCCGGGCATTACGACAAAGTACATAGACCGCCATCCAAGCATCTATGCCTAAAAAGTCCACCTTCAGTTATCATCCGAACCCCTCCGTATTAAGTTGCAAAGCAACAGACAATTTAAGTATGGTGCGTAATGTAATCAACAACTACATCCTTATACATAGCATCAATGTTTTATCCCTAGTGGCAACAGCACATCACAACCTTAGAACCTACTGTCACGATCCCAGATTCAATGAAGGCATGAACCCACTATCGAGCATAAATACCCCCTCTTGGAGTTAAGAGCAAAAACTTGGCCAGAGCCTCTACTAATAACGGAGAGCATGCAAGATCATAAACAACACATAAACAATAGATTGATAATCACCATAATCATAGTACTCTCTATCCATCGGATCCCGACAAACACAACATATAGTATTACGATAGATGATCTTGATCATGTTAGGCAGCTCACAAGATCCAACAATGAAGCACAACAAGGAGAAGACGACCATCTAGCTCTGCTATGGACCCATGGTCCAGGGGTGAACTACTCACTCATCACTCCGGAGGCGACCATGGCGGTGTAGAGTCCTCGGAGATGAATCCCCTCCCGCAGGGTGCCAGGCGATCTCCGAATCCCCGAGATGGGATTCGCGGCGGCGCGTCTGTAAGGTTTTCCGTATCGTGGCTCTCGGTCCTGGGGGTTTCGACGGAAGCTTTAAGTAGGCGGAGGGTCAACGCGGGGGCCACACGAGGGGCCCAGGAGGTAGGTCGGCGCGACCAGGGCTGGCCGCGCCGGCCACCCTCTGGGCCGCGTGGCCCCACTTCGTTAGGTCTTCGGTCTTACGGAAGCTTCGTGCAAAAATAGGACCCTGGGCGAAAGTTTCGTCCAATTCCGAGAATATTTCTTTACTAGGATTTCTGAAACCAAAAACAGCAGAAAACAGCAACTCTTCTTCGGCATCTTGTTAATAGGTTAGTTCCAAAATGCATAAATATGACATATAATGTGCATAAAACATGTAGGTATCATCAATAAAGTAGCATGGAACATAAGAAATTATCGATACGTTGGAGACGTATCAGTGTTCATATGAAAAAGCGGAGCGTGTCTCTCTCCCACACAAGGATGAACTTATTCAGAGAATGAAAATAACAAAACAAAAATAAAAGCACACAGATGCTCCAAGTAAAGTACATAAGATGTGACGGAATAAAAATATAGTTTCACTAGAAGAAACCTGATAAGTTGATGAAGAAGGGATGCCTTGGGCATCCCCAAGCTTAGACGCTTGAGTCTTCTTGAAATATGCAGGGATGAACCACGGGGCATCCCCAAGCTTAGGCTTTTCACTCTTCTTGATCATATATCATCCTCCTCTCTTGACCCTTGAAAACTTCCTCCACACCAAACTTCAAGCAAACTCATTAGAGGGTTAGTGCATAATAAAAATTCACATGTTGAGAGGTGACACAATCATTCTTAACACTTCTGGACATTGCACAAAACTTCTGAAAGTTAATGAAACAAAGAAACTCATTCAACTTAACAAAAGCGGCAATGCGAAATAAAAGCAGAATCTGTCAAAAACAGAACAGTCCGTAAAGATGAATCTGGCAGGGGCACTTAACTTGTTCAAACGGAAAAACTCAAAACTAATGGAAGTTGCGTACATATCTGAGGATCACACACGTAAATTTGCAGATTTTTTTGATTTACCTACAGAAACTTCTGCGCGAATTCGTGACAGACAGCAAATCTGTTTCTGCGCAGTAATCCAAATCTAACATCAACTTTAACATAGAGACTTTACTTGGCACAAAAACATGATAAGGAGAGGTTGCTACAGTAGTAAACAACTTCCAAGACTCAACAAAACAAAAATTGCTGTAGTAAAATAAACACATGGGTTATCTCCCAAGAAGTTCTTTCTTTATAGCCATTAAGATGGGCTCGGCAATTTTAATGATGCTCTCGCAAGAAAGAAGAGTTGAAGCAAAAGAGGGCATCAAGAAGCAAATTCAAAACGCATTTAAGCCTAACCCACTTCCTATGAAAAGGAATCTTGTACACAAATAGATTCATGAAGAACAAAGTGGCAAGCATAGAAAAGCAACACAAGCGCAATTTCAAGATTCTCAACATAAAGAGGGGAAACTTAATATTATTAAGATGCATATAACCATGTTTCCTCTCTCATAATAACTTTCAGTAGCATCATGAACAAACTCAACAATATAAGTATCACATGAAACATTCTTGTCATGAGCCACATGCATAAAACTATTACTCTCCACATAAGCATAATCAATTTTATTAGTTGTAGTGGGAGCAAATTCAACAAAATAGCTATCATTATTATTCTCATCAAGTGTAGGAGGCATAGTATAATCATAATAAAATTTACTCTCCATAGTAGGCGGCACCAAAAGACCACTATCATTATAATCATCATAAATAGGAGGCAAAGTATCATCAAAGAAAATTTTCTCCTCAATGCTTGGGGGACTAAAAATATCATGCTCATCAAAACCAGCTTCCCCAAGCTTAGAATTTTCCATATCATTAGCAACTATGGTATTCAAAGTGTTCATACTAATATGTTCCATGGGTTTTTTAATTTTCGCATCAAACCATCCATGTCTTAACTCAGGAAATAGAATAAGAAGCTCATTGTTACTTTCCATTATGCCTAACTAGTGTAAACAAGAAACCAAAAGATGCAATTGCAGGATCTAAAGGAAATAGCTTCGAGTACTTACAACGCGCCGGAAAATAGCTTAGTAGCCGAGATCCGGAGTGTGAGTACCTTTTACCTTTCCTCCCCGCAACGGCGCCAGAAAATAGCTTAATGTCTACGGGTGCTTCTATTCTTGTAGACAGTGTTGGGCCTCCAGGAGCAGAGGTTTGTAGAACAGCAGCAAGTTTTCCTTAAGTGGATCACCCAAGGTTTATCGAACGCAGGGAGGAAGAGGTCAAAGATATCCCTCTCAAGCAACCCTACAATCACGATACAAGAAGTCTCTTGTGTCCCCAACACACCTAATACACTTGTCGATGTATAGGTGCACTAGTTCGGCGAAGAGATAGTGAAATACAAGTAGTATGGATGTATATGAGTGGTAATAGCAATCTGAATAAAATATGGCAGCGAGTAAACATGCAACAAACAGTAAATAAACGGTTTGCAGTATTGAAAACAAGACCTAGGGATCATACTTTCACTAGTGGACACTCTCAACATTGATCGCATAATAAATAATAACTTCTCTTATTTGTGCTACATACACTCTTTGTTGGATGACAAACACCATTCGTTGTGTAGGGCTACAAGAGCTCCCTCAAGCCGGAGTTAACAAGCGCCACAACATTCGGCATTCATATTTAAGTAACCTTAGAGCATAATAGATCTTTGCAAAATAAACCGAGTACTAACATAGCATACACACTGTCACCATTACACTATGAAAGGGGGAATAGATCACATCAATACTATCATAGCGATAATCAACTCCATAACCTACAAGAGATTATGATCATAGCCTACGACAAGAACTACACGATGCACACACTGTCACCATTACACCATGCAGGAGGAATAGACTACTTTAATAACATCACATGAGTAGCACATAGACTAGTAGCGATACAAAGCACATTGCAATCATAAAGGGATATAAATAAGCACTTCATTATGCCATTCATAACAGTGAATAAGTATTCTGTGAAATATAGCCTAAGAGACCCACACGGTGCACACACTGTCATCTTTACACACGTGGGACAAGGAGTCTCCGAGATCACATAAGTAAAACCCACTTGACTAGCATAATGACATCTAGATTACAAGCATCATCATATGAATCTCAATAATGTAAGGCAGCTCATGAGATTATTGTATTGAAGTACATAGGAGAGAGATGAACCACATAGCTACCGGTACAGCCCTTAGCCTCGATGGAGAACTACTTCCTCCTCATGGGAGACAACATCGGTGATGAAGATGGCGGTGGAGATGGCAGCGGTGTCGATGGAGAAGCCTTCCGGGGGCACTTCCCCGTCTCGGCGGCGTGCCGGAACAGAGACTCCTGTCCCCCAGATCTTGGCTTCGCGATGGCGGCAGCTCTGGAACTTTTCTCGTACCGTGGCTTATTCGTCTCGGGGGTTTTAGGTCAGGGAGCTTATATAGGCGAAAGTTCGGGGGTTTTAGGTCCTATTTGAGGACAATTCTTCGAGTCCTTCTTGAGGCAAATTCTTCGGGTCCTTCTTCAGGCAAATTCTTCGAGTCCTGCCTGAGGACAATTTTTCGGGACCTCCTTGGAGATAATTTTTCGGGACCTCCATGAATAAAATTTCGTCGGGTTCTCTCAAGATTTTGTCGTGTACTCCCTGTAGACAATTTCGTCGGGTTCTCTTTTATATACTTTGAAATTTGCTTTCTCCTGCACAAATGAACAAACTTTTTCTATCTTTTCTTTGACTCTCTTTTTCGCATGCGGTGTCAGATGCTCGGATTCGATGATATGTAAAGTGAATATATGTCACGCAGCCCCCGAGCGTCGGGTGCGGCAAAAGATAAATGATAATCAACTTTGTGCAAAATAAACTTTTAGCTTTTTGGACACGACGAAGTTGATGCATGATGAAATCTTCGAGTGTGGCGAAAAAGTCGAGCCGAAGTAGAAACCATAAAATAATGAAAGTAGATGTCGCCAAATTATTGATGGAGAAATAGCCCCCAAGCGCTACTGAGTTGATATCATGATTGTTCAAATAGATGCTATGTCACAGTTGCGACCCGAGGCGAAGTCGTTGTCGAGCTCCCGAGTATTATCCGTGTCGCCGAAAGAAAGCCATTAAGGATGAAATACTGAAGATGAATTCGAGATGAAGTACACCATCAAATATGAATCATATATTGAAGATGAATCCGCCGATATCATAGAGGATGAATCCGTTGACCCGAAAAATCCAGTAATAACCATAGAAGATGAATCCGCTGATATCATAGAGGATGAATCCATTGAGCCGGAGAAAATAATTCCAGTAATATCCATAGAAGATGAATCCATTGACCCGGAAACGCGTCGGGTAATATTGTATAAGTGAACCAATAATAACCCAAAGAAAACCAATCCAGTAATCCAGAGAATAAATCCAGAGCCGAAGAAGATAAATCCACTAAGTCGAAGAAAATAATTCCACCGAGCCGAAGAAAATAATTTCACTGAGCCGAAGAAGATATATCCAGAGCCGAAGAAAATAAATTCACCAAGTAACCAAGTATATTTGTGGTAACGAAGTAATAGCGCAGCCCCCCAGTGTTTGGATGAATTTGTTGTAATAATGCAATGGCGCAGCCCCCGAGTATTCGGGTGTGGCGAAAGTAAATGATACTTGAATCTTGGAGGAAAAAGAAAACTTAGCTTTTTATCAGGTGTGGCGAAGCCGATATGGACGCAAGTTGTGCCTCAGACGCAGTCGACGAAGTGGACGCAGCCGATGCAGCGGAGCCGTGCGGCATTTAGCCAAAAATATTCGACACAGTGGAAGTAGTCGGCATGTTGAAAAGAATCATCGAGTTCGCGGCGGGCAAACCCCCGGGCGAGGCGAATACGCGTTGTCGGGTTTATGGCGAGCGAGCCCCCGAGCATGCGACTGTACGCGGCGAAGTGATCGGAGCTTCTTCCGATCTAAAGTTGTATTGGAGCGCAGAAATCTGCGCGCATATAACAGCACAAACCGAAAAAATATTTGGCCAAATAATTTTTACGAATAGTAATTGATTGGAAAGATAGCACCTGATCCTTGTATTAGATATGCTGAAGCGAGACGACTTCCCGGCTTAGATCGCCAACATCGTCCTCGTTTGATACTGCCTCAGGTCTTTATTTCGCGAATAGTCGACTGGTAAGTTCGCATAACGTAGAAACCGCCGAGGTGAACTCCTTGCTCCTGCTCACGAAGCAATGGACGCCTTTGTCTTCGTGGCTCGACTCCAGCCATGCGGTGCATGCAGAGCAAATCAACATGTACGCATTAGAAAAATAGTTAGGTAGATGGGAGAGAGGAACTTGGTTTTCAGGCCTTCACGTGATGGAAGCTGATTCTTTCCTTGCTGTCGTACGCACGCGATTCTCTTTTCACGCGACGTACTGCTTCCAGGCAATCTCTACTTTTTCCGATTGGCCGCAGCCGTGAATTACCGATGAACCGGCCAGACGGATCTGGTGATTGTGGATGATGCGAAAAAATCCGGCCGACCGGCGGATATAGTAGTTGATGATGAACTGAAGGTTGCTGATGATGAACTCGACGGATCCCGCCCGGATGACAAAATCCAATCGTCGCAGTCCCCACAGACGGCGCCAATTGACGAAGTATTAACTTGTCAATGCCTACGGATTGTAGACTAGGGTTTTCGGAAGAGCGACGATGGAGATTCCGGGAGCGAGATTAGGCACACGACGTACCCCTTGGGGTTAGGATCCCTACGTGCTGCTAGCAATCCTCTATATGATCACAAGTATCTTTACAGGGTGCCGCCATAAGCGGAGCTATGTTGTCTATATTCTGTCTATCTGTTGGCCTCTCTCTATCGGGTGCCCTGGCTGGCTTTATATATGCAACCAGCCTAGGGTTTTACAAGAGTCCTAGTCGACTACTTCTTCGGGTTGCCTTGTTGGGCCTTCTCCATATTGGGCCGAGCCAGGTAGACTAATAATGGGTACCCGAAGGGTATGCCCATGTCAGCCTCGGAGGGGCCTGGTGGACGCCGGCCGCCCCCTCTCCGCCACCACCATGTGTGGTGGGCTGTGGCCCCCTCTCTCGGGTCGGAGCTTCCGGTGAAAATAGGTGGGCGTTGATTTCGTCCCATTCCGAGAATATTTCCTTACTAGGATTTCTGAAACCAAAAACAGCCGAAAACAGGAACTGGCACTTCGGCATCCCGTCAATAGGTTAGTTTCGGAAAACGCATCAAAACGATATAAAGTGTGAACAAAACATGTAGGTATTGTCATAAAACAAGCATGGAACATCAGAAATTATGGATACGTTTGAGACGTATCAGACTTCACTGGAGACTTCGCTGGAGTAATTGGAGCAACACCACATAAAAATTGTAGCAAAAAAATATTCCTACGGTACAAATCAACATGATGGAGACCTCATCGGAGAATGCCGTCTAAAGTTACAGCAACTCCGTCCACCTAAGGCAGCAACACCTCGGACCGCCGGTAGCAACGTCGGACACCTAAGATAACAATCCATCCCTCCACTGGTAGCAACGCCAGATGCCAAATGTAGCAACGCCGGCATCCGCCGGTAACAAGGCCATGTGCCGGTGGTAGCACACGCCCTCGCCGGTGGTAGAAACATCTGACACCCCAGGAAAGCACGGCTTGAGGGCGACCGGAAGCCTTCTGCCGGCTCCTCCACGTTCTCCTCTAGCCATGGCGCCGCACATCCTTGGCCTCGACCGGAAGCTAGAGGTTGTTCGGTTGTTCCCATGGGGATACAGATGAGGCACGGAGCAGGCAGTGGGGAGGCGCTCCATCCAACGCGCAGGGGAGGCGGACCTTTGCGTTAGCGCCGGCGAGGACGCGGCGTCACGGCTACAGGACGAGGAGTTCAGGGGAGACGGCAGCGCGCAGGAGTGGGGATGCTCGGCGAGGCGGCCTTGGAGGAGGCGGACGGCGAGTCGGCGACGAGGGCGCGTCGGTTGCAGGTGGAGGAGGTCGGGGAAGGCGGCGGGCACACGCAGGGGAGGCAGAGCAGCGTCAACGGCGGCGGCAACACGCAGGGGGGGGGGCAGAGCAGCGACAACGGTGGCCACGTACAGGGACTACGGCGGCGGCACTGTATCTCTCCAAGGTGGACAATGAAATCGAATGGGGGATGAGGAAGAGATAGCTGCACGTGGGTGGGACCCACCAGAAATCAATCGGTTCATACGTCACACAGGGACACGCGTCGTTCGTACAAGCCGGAGGCTGCGTGACGCATATCCTCCGGGGGAATAGGATCATTTTCCTAAGGGCATCTCCAGCGGCGCGACGCATTTTAGCGTCCGCGCGCGTCCGTTTGCGTCGGCCCATTTGGTCGAAAACGACCGCGCGTCCGTTTGCGTCGGGGGTGGCTCCAGCGGCACGACGCATTTTTTAGGACGAATCATTTTTTTAAGCATGAAACATAATTTACATACTTAAAACATAAAAAAACCTAAACGCCTCGCTTCTCATCGTCGCGTGCTGCTCCTCGTCGCTGTCGAGCACGATGAGCTCCGGTCGACCCACGGCCGTAACCATCCGGGGGAGCGTACGCCGGGCGCGCCGCCGGTGCTCGAGGTTGAGGAGGCTGCGGCGAGGCGTGAGGCGCCCGGGGCTGCGGCTGTGGCGGCGGATGAGGAGCCCAGCCATAAGGTGGCGGCGGTGGGAAGGCAAGGCGTGGCGGCGGTGGAGAGGCGCCGCCGAGTCTAGGAGCGCTGTCGAAGGGCTTCATCCGCGGACAGGCCCGCGGCATGACGGCCGCGGTAGGGCAACGCGGCACCGGCGCGTCGTACTCGGAGACGAGGAGGCTGAGCTTGGCCATCTCGTCGTCCATCATGTTGTCGGGGAACTCGAAGTTCCGGCCCTCCGCCATGGCCTGCTGCCATTCGTGGAAGACGAGGCCGACGTAGTCCTCGTCGTCCTTCACCTCCTCACTATGGTACGCGAGCGCCTCGATGTAGTCGTCGTCGTCGTACACGGCGTAGGCTTCGTCGTCGTCGTCCTCCCTCGCGGTCGTTGTGCTGCGGCTGCTCAAGTCGCGTCGGCACTGCTGGCCACGACCACGCGGTGCGGGCCGAAGGGATAATCCGTCGCCCAGAAGCCCTTCGTCGTCCGTCTCCGTGGACAGTACGTCGCCAAGTCTCCGAGTCGATGGCGTACGCCGGATCGGCGCGGAGGTCCGCCGGCAGATATCGCCTCGCGCCGATCTCCTTGGTCCGCTCGGCTCGCGCAGTACCGAGGGATGGGCACCCGCGGCGGCTGAGCGCCGCCCGCCACAGCCGCACGCGATGGCGTCGCACGACACCCATTGGCCGTGCATGAGCCTCCACCGTGACCGGGCGGCACCTTCTTGCTGCCGCCGGAGGCTCCAGTTGTTCTTCTTCCCCATGGCGCAGCGGCGGATGTGGTGCGAGTGGAGCTGTGGGCGAAGCAACGCGGCCGTGGACTTTTAAGGCGGCGCGCGCGGATACGATGCCATTGAAGCGCCGCAGCCCCGCCGCCCGCGGTGCACGCGCAACAGAAGCTGCGACATTCATGGCGAAGCTGCGCGACGCCGCGCGACCGCGGATGCGATGGCCAAGAAGCGATGCCTCCATGCGGCTCGCTGCCGTGCCCGGTGAGACCGCAGCGGACACTGCGCGTCCGCAGCGTCCCGCAAACCTGCCGCATATTTGGGCGTTGCTTCATGACGTGGCCACTTTCGTCGTCGGCTTGACGATGACGACTGTGCGGATGCAAACGGTCGTCGCCCCGCTGGAGATGCCCTAACATGATACTAACAATCACCGAAAATTACTGGAGCGCAATTCAACGTCTCAGAGCAAAGTTCCCTCGAAAAAGAACGTCTCAGAGCAAAGCAACGCAACAGACATCACACGCTTGAATTGACGTTAGCCAAGAGCTAATCCGGTAGCCTCATTAAATTCCTCGAGAGGAACAGCCTAGGGATGACGCCGCTCTTCGTTCCCCAATCAATTTGCGTGTCACTTTCGGGCTTAGTCGAGCAATCAGCCTGCATAAGCACATCTTAATTTATGCACGCCATGTCGCTAGCATGGCATCGGATTTGTCCACAACCACAAACCACCTCATCTCCCCATCCTGGAGACTAAAGAAACCACGATCGGCAGCTGCAAATAGCCGAGCTGATCGCTCAAATTCAACCAACAAAAGTGACATCGGAAGCCAAGGATAAGAGGTCAATCGGACGCCGAGAGCCGGAGGAGAGCTCCAAGGTTTCTGAAGCCAATCCAAGAACTGGACTTTCTTGGGGCGGGCCGGCCATGGCGCCGCCGGAGGACGAAGGGGATGTCCCGGCGGCCGCGCTGCGCGTGCCGGAGCACGTGATCGCGCGGGTCTTCTCGCAGCTGGATTGCGTCGACCTCCTCAGCTGCTCCCTCGTCTGCAGGTAACGTCCCCCTATTTTCTCCTCTGAACGCGGGGTGTTCGACAGAATGATTCCTGAGCTATAAATTGGCCATCTGAACTTGCTGATCACTTGGAGACTGGCTTCGGCGACACAACGTCGTGTTGGATCGGTAGCTGTGTGTCTATCGGTTACTACATGCACCTATGCTAGAGTTTGCGTGGGACTGAGATACTTGCACAACCTTGCCATCATGCCATGCCTCTCCAGTGGAAGACGTCCATACCGAACTCATCATCTTGCCCCTGTCTTCTTTGCAGTGAAATTGTTATCAGTGGCCAGCCCTAACATGTGACCTCAATTGTACTCACCAGGCAATGGTTCAGCGACTCTGCAGAGCTACGGGATGAGTGGAGAAAGGAGTACCTAGAGGCCTGGAACCTGCAGGGTCTTAGCTTCAAGACCTGGCCGCAATCGCCATGCCCGACTTGCTCCATCAGAAGCCTGCAAACCTGGTGCCCTTAACTTGCTGACATCCTTTCATGCGCTCACCAGACAGAGCAGAGCACCGGAGTTACATTGTAGATGAGCATTGTCACAAGCATACTGAATAGCAGCAACTGTCATTTCTACCTGCAAAGACTAATACATCATGCAAGTACATGTCTAATAAACAGTATACTGTAGTATATGTTACATGATGAGTGAGCACGGTTGTGCACTTGTACAGTTATATGCATTGCATTGAGTTGGTGTCGACACTGGGGTGCTCCACAGTCCACACCTTATGGTGCTAAAATATTTCTGCTCAGAAAAATGAATTGCAGCCTAACTGGACAATCAGCAACATGCATACCATTTGACAACATATTGCGATAACACAGTCACAAGGCCACCCGAGGTTGTGCACAACAACAAACTTCTCAAAGGCAATTAAGCTCAACCTGGTCGAGATGGTGTTAACGCATAGCACAGATCATAGAAGAATATCACCAAAACGATGTTAAAGACTGGCCATCCAGTATCACATGCAACAAGTACCATTCAGGGTAATATTCTGCCTAAACCCCACTCCATGCAAGTCTTACCAGGTGCTCGTCTGGGTAATAACACCGTGTGAAATCCACAGCTTAACGCAGTAGTTCATGCACATAGATAACTCACTAAACTAAGTTGCCTAAAATTGCTTCGCAAACTATACTTCTACTAGGACATTGATGGAAGAACTTCAAAACTCTTGCAAAACGGAAGACATCCTTTTCCAAGGCCCTCTTAGATAGTGTTGGCCTGCAGGAGACCATCTCTGATCTGCGCCGCGACATCCTTGACGGCTCCAGGACCATGGGGGATGAACACTGAAGAGGACTTGGACGAGGCCCCAATCTCCTTCATGGTGTCGAAGTACTGGGTCACCAGAACCATGTCCATGATGTCCTTTGCAGTGGTACCGGGGACATTCTCTGAGAAGGCGAGGACGCTGTCCCTCAGCCCGTCCACTATGGCCTGACGCTGCCTTGCGATGCCCACACCAGCAAGGTACTTGGACTCAGCTTCTCCTTCAGCTCTCTTGATCTGAAGAATCTTCTCTGCTTCAGCTTTGTCATTGGCTGCCGACCTCATCCTAGCAGCTGTTTCACAAAATAAAAGAAGATATCAATACAAACTGAGCATATATACTGGTGGGGAATAAAATCATAATATATTATCTAGCATATCAATCTTATGCACATGTACTGACAGCAAAACGATAATTCTGAACATGTACCCTAGTAGAGAATAAAATCATATCCTATACTCCCTCCGGTCCATAATAATTGTCAGGGCTTGAGTTCAAATTTGGACTAAATTGAACTAAAGCCTTAACAGTTATTATGGATCGGAGGGAGTAGTATTAATCTGATGCACATGGATTGAAAGCAAAATAATAATTCTGAATATGTACCCCAGTAGAGAATAAAATCATATCATCTACTCCCTCTGATCCATAATAAGTCTCAGGGCTTTAGTTCAAATTTGGACTAAATTGAACTAAAGTCTGGACAGTTATTATGGATAGGGGGGAGTAGTACTAATCTGAATACAAAACTGAGCATGCATCCTGGTGGAGAATAAAATCATAGTACTATCTAGTATCAATCTGATGCACATGGATTGAAAGCAAAACGATAATTCTGAACATGTACCCCAGTAGAGAATAAAATCATATCGTCTACTCCCTCCGATCCATAATAAGTGTCAGGGCTTTAGTTCAAATTTGGACTAAATTGAACTAAAGTCCAGGCAGTTATTATGGATCAGGGGGAGGAGTACTAATCTGATGCATAAGGACTGAAAGAAACCAATCATTAACACTTACCTGCATTGATCTCATTCATCGCTCTCTTGACATGCACATCAGGTTCAATATCAACTATCAGAGTTTGCACGATCTCATACCCATACATAGACATTGCCTACAACATTAGCAAATCAGGTCAGGCAAGATATTCTCTGCTCTACAACAACAAACAGCGGACACAAACCTTTTCAAGCTCCTCTTCAACAGCCTTTGCAATGTCATCCTTTTGCACAAATGCATCATCCAGCTCCAGCTTCGGGACAGTGGCTCTAATGACTGAAGCAGAAACATAGCTCTATGAGAACTAGCATAAGGCTAAAACTGGACCGAAAGATAGGATGTAGTCAAAACACGAGACAGGAAATTTATTTACCATCAAAGACATAGGACTGAATTTGTTGCTTTGTGTTGCTTAGTTTGTAGAAGGCGTCAGGTGCCTTTTCAACAAGAGCACGGTATTGGACAGAAGCAACAACAGTTACAAAGACATTATCCTGAATTCATAAAAATCGAGGCATCAGAGTTGAAAAAGCAGGAAAGTATTAACCAAAGAATGTTAGCGAAAATGCTGTGGTGAACAGAGAAACACCCTGTTGGGAATGTTCTTCTTTAGTTGAAATTGCTTCAGCAAGTTGTTAAATAAGTACAGATGTGATGATATAGAAGAAAACCTTTGTCTTAGTTTCACAGCGGACATCTAGCTGTTTCACACGCAGTGAGAGGTAACCAACAATCCGATCTCCTATGCACCAAGGCAAGCAGTGGCAACCAGGCTCCAGGACCGCATTGAATTTCCCAAACGTTTCTTTGATGGCTACAGTTGACTGATCAACCTGAACTAAACCCAAAACGCCACCCATGATTTATCTGCACAAAGGACAAGATAGCCATCAGAAAGTTGGGCAAAGAGAAGCATAAATGTCAACAGCATCAACAGCGCAGACTACAAAGGCAAGATTATTTGTTCATCATCCAAGGATAACCTAACTTTTAGCTGATATCAGATATAGCAGCAAGCAGCAGACCAAATACATGGTAGATAACCTACCAAGTACCAAGTATCTGAACCATCTACCATTCACAATAACTGAACCACCTAACATTCACAAGGCAGATTGCATACACCAAATTTTGGTAGCTGGTTTAGTTTCTTTTCCGTTTTTGCGATGAGATGCCAATTATTACTTGTCAACTTAAGCTCATAATGTAAAAAAAAAATGGCGTAACACCGTAAGTTAAAGCATCGCATCCACATCAATAAATGCATCAGTTATCACCAAATAGGATAAAATCACCAATATGACTACAATTATTTGATGTGTTAAACATGTCCGCACAGTGGCTCACACATTCCAGGTGCAAACCATTACTAGTAAGCAACATTTAGATATTATCCTACTTCAAGAAAGGATATGATCATGCACAATTATAATCTCTGAAGCCTCTAAAAATCCATGGTGCAGCATAATGCTTTCAAAATCAGCAAACGTGAGAGACGCAACAAAACACTGGAATAATATTCTTTGGCAAATGGAGCTATGAAGTACGCTTTGCCAGAATTTTACTTTGCCGAAAAAAGACTGCAGATCGGTGAATGTTGAAACAAAGCGAGTGACTTAAATCAGAGGTACGGACGGCCAACTGGCTGGAATCCTTGGGAGCTAAGATATCTAAACAAAGGTAGCTTGAATAAGATGTCTAAACTATGCATAGATACAGGCACGTGACAAACAAAAACAACCACCACAGTTTTGACACGGTTTAGTGGGGTTAAGCACCAAAGGGTCTGACAACAAGTAGCTAGTAACAATTGATACAAATAAAGCCCCGAAATTTTACAATCTACATGAACACTCGCACTTTTCAAGCACCTACAAACCACCATCAACCCAAGAAGTGACCAAGAAAGCACGATAGCCGATAGGTAACAAATCACGCTCTAGCTTGCAACCCACAGGAGCACATATGTAGGATGAAAAAACCACAACTTCAAGTGGGGAATTTGCGCAACTGACTAAACCCATCTGGAATTTCGAAGATCCTCTGCTATCTGAAGCAGCACAGCTACATTGTACAGGAAAAACAACAAATTGCAGTACCGCCAGTACGGGAAGAAGAAAATTGAAGGTACGGACGGGGACCTAAAAGGGGGGAATTTCGCATCTATCAGAACAGGAAACTGCAACATCCACCGAAAAATCCCATCCAAGAAACCTATACAGCGCACAAATCCGCGTTGCTCCTCACACGAACGCGCCCCTCCGAGCTAATCTGAAGAACGAAAAGAAGCAGGAAAAGAGAGCGCATCCATCTGGACTCCCGCGCGAACAAAGAGATTCCCGCGAGAAGGGGAAGAAGGAGGAGGAGGAGATCGGTTACCCCTGAATCTTCGCGAGCGAACCGGTCGGCCGAAGGATGATTTCTCCGCAAGAAAGGTGCTGGCTTTGGGGTTTTTGCGCTTCTCCTCGGAACCCTCGCGGGGGATTGGGGCAGCGGTATATATATGCGCGGCAGCGGCGGGGAGGGTTCTGGTGCCTGCAACTGCCTTCCGTGGTTGGGGAAAGCCTAGAGAAATGGACGGTCCAGATCTTGCTGTGCCGATCTTGTGATCTTAACTACTTGTTGAAACTGATCAAGGGCTTATCTATTTATTATTATCTGGCTTGGAGATATTTTATCTTGTGCGCACGAGATATTACTAGATGGAAAATCTATCTGTTTCGTGAATGTCTTGGAAAAGTTTGTGGTTTATTTCCTGAAGAAAAAGCAATGAACCATCAAGAAAATAATTTTGTTAGTGTGCCATCATAGATGGGTCCTACGTGTCATAGAGGGTAAGAAAAAGAGTAAAGAAATTCAAGCCGCAATAGCACTTCCTTCTGGTTTTGGGACTTCCAACACAGTTCAACCATAAGTCCTATAATACACTTTTGTTACCATCTTGTAAAACGAGCATATGGATACCTAAGGATTGGTCTAGGTCGTGAGTGGGTGTGTTGTCGGCACGTGTGACACCATGGTGACTAACGCACCGTTGTGTATAACTCTTGTGGAAAATCCCTGCCCATTTAATCTCAGAGGAGGTCCTTTATCAAGTTAAAAGAAGAAACATGGAGGAATCCCCAATTCGGAACCCTAAAAGCTAGCTCTTTCGGCCGCGACAATGACGATCGAGGGTGTGAAGCGGAAGGCAGAGAGATTTGGGGAAGGAGGAGCACATAGGTATTCATATGGGATTGATTCGAAGCACGAGGTTGTTCCAATCTAACCTCGCAGGTAGCACCGTTGGCGGCGGCGGTAGTAGCTGGGCGGACGATGAGGTCTAGACAGTGATAGGTGAGGTGTTCTATCCGATGGCAATGGCAGCGACGATGACAATTACAAGACCCGATGCTGCTCTGCAGGTATCTATCGATTTGTTTGCACACCTCTCAATTTGCTCTTCTATGTTCACTAGTTTTTCCACTATCTATAGTGCACAAAAAATTAAGTTCAAAAACTAGTCTAATATTTTCCATGTCTGCTAACAACAGAGAGAAAAAAAAGCAAGCGTAGTGTTTGTCACTCACAATTGTCTAGTGAGATGTGTTGGTGGTGTTCACATCATCTTTTAGATTTCTGAGAAACCATTCCCGAGAGCTTGTACATTCAACTTCAACCTAAGCCAAATGCAATGGGATAACTGCAATCATTTGGGTCTATTCCTACTATTGTCAATAGCTATCCTTTGTAGCTGGTTTTGATATGGAAACCATCTAAACATATGAAAGTCCTTCATCTAGCAAGGAAACCCTTTTGCAAGCATCATAACTCCAGTAAACAATGGCTAGATACTCCTTAGGTTTTGCACTATTTGGATCATTTACTAATTGGTTGTCGGGAACAACTCAAAACCACAATTTCTCCTTCTGAGCTCTTGCCCATAATCCATTAGCGGTCTGAACTGTCCTTCCTCATTAACATGTATATGTAGCAATGCAACTTTCCTCGTTGTGCCCAACTTAAATCTTTTGGGGCTTAGAATATTTAAAGAAAAATTCTACACATCTAATTTTAAGTTGTCTTTGAATTCCTGCATGAACTTCTATGTCAGAATTTTGGAAGTGGTGGATTTTTTTGCAAAAGGAATTCATCGATTTAATTGGCATGTTCCCCTCACATGTGTGAGTGCTTTTAGATGCATTGATTACAAAGCCACATTTTCCTTCTATTCTTTGATGCTTTGAGCAGCCAAGGACAACCAAGAGCATAAATGACCCTTAACATTCATTTTTCATTCTTTAAATTTTTTATTTGTACTCTATTCTTGACATTGTATGATGCTAATGCCTTCCTCACTTCCTCAACACCACTGAACACCATCTCATTTTTGAAAGAAGGTTTTTTTCATGTCAACTTATGTATTGAATGCCTTGAACTCACTCTTCAACTTACATCTGTTTACTTATCTCAGATTTAGATCACCCTCCTCAAGGGCATCATCATCTTCAAGTTCCACACAAAATTCCTTCTCACTATGATCATTGACAGATTTATCAACATTATCAACAAATAAATCATCATTACCATCGATCTTCAACATTGAAATCATTGTCATAGAACTCACATTCACTATCATTGCCATCTGAATTTACATTCTCTGAGACACAATCCTTCTCTGCTACTAGAGCAGCATATGAACTAGTAGAAGCTTCAGCTTCATCAGTGCTCCTGGAATTTTAGTAGGACTGATTATAGAGGGCAAGTGAGGACCACTCATGATTACATCTTATCTCCATTGTCTCAATTTTTTGTGTGATCTACAAACAAGACAAGTGTTTTCTATGTCTTGCCAGCTTTGATCATTTCTACAATATGTGCGCATCCTTCTCAACTAGTACTAACCCATTTGTTATGTCCTTGCTTAGCAAACACCAATACACATGAAGATCTCTGTGGCTACTCAGAATACTCGACATTTCATCAATCCACATAATAGACCAAGTGTCAGGACTATAATTATGAAAACATGCAGTTAATGCACTAACATATGCCATGTTATCTCCTAAACCACGGAAAACTTCATTGTGCACTACTTCAACTGAGAACAGATCACAACCTTCTCTACATTGAACATTGTAACATACAATTTTCAACGATTGAGCACATGTTCGACAACACATTAAGCACATATTCAGACAACACTTAGGAAAAATTCAGACTTTGCTACAAACTGCAAAATCATGGCTTGCATTGATGCACACATTATTCACCAACACACAATTACACTAAATGTTACTTCTTGAGAATATTACAATGCCTAAATTGAACAAAAATACATCAGATTTCGCCGCTGCGGAGAACACGCCATGAATTGGGCAAAAAATATTGAATAAATTGGGCATCATCTGCAATATTTGTACGACTAAACGACGTAGCAGTGCTATTAACACTAGTTCCCAACAAATTTCACCACTATAATTAGCTAAATCACTCCTGATCATACGCCCACATGAGCCCTACCGAACTCCACGACAAACCAAGAAAGGGAGAGGAACAAATTGCCGTACCGTGTACTCTAGCGTGTCTTCGTGGTGCTCATGGTAGTGCATCTCCTGTGGCATATGCACGGAAACGATGGCATAAACGAGCTCGCCGTCGTCGCGAAGTGCTTGAGGTGGTTCCTCTCCGTCCATGTTTTGTTCTGAAGCGGCCAGGTAAGAAAGAAATGGAAATAGCGGAATCAGTGGTCCCTTCCATAAATCCTAATTGTTGACACGTGAAAGGACCCGAACAAGGAATTTCTTCGACTCCCGTGGACTAAATTGAAAATTACCATCGAGACTGCGGCCCCGTGGCATGATTCAGACTAAATTAACTAGGCTGCCACTTCCAAGTTGTGGAACTAAACTGCACATCTGGTATAAGTTATGGTACCAAACTTGTGTATACAACTCTAAATCTTAAGACGCCTTTGGCTTAGTTTTTGTCTGTGATAACCAAAGGTGACGAGTGCGATCTAAATAAGATCTTAGTGACAATGTGCAAAATGTAAGGAAAATCTTATACTCCCTCCAGTCTAAAATAATTGCGAAAAATGGATGTATGTAGACATGTTTTAGTGTGTATTTCGAACCGGAGAAAGTTACTAACATATAATCTATAGACTGGACAGTGAGTAGTTTACTCGATTCAAGCTCGACCCACACTTTTGGTTCGAGGTAACGCATGGATTTGGCTCGTCATCTAACCTTCCTTTGTAACTTGTAAGCACCAAACAGTACGAGTGGGGAATGCCCCAACAAAACCCATTGATTTTTCGGTGGATTAGCCCATCGAAAGATGGAAATGTGCAATGATACCAGCCGCGCAATTTCCTCTGGACAAACTTGAACATCCTTGCCAATAGCAACTGCCATATATTCAGCCTTCCTTTGAAAAAAAAAAGTATGTTCACTTCAGAAGCTCCTCTGTTCCCTCTCCTTGTTTGGACTTTGGACAAGCTGATATAAGAAAGAAAGCGATGGAGCCGTGCAATGACAGGACCAACAATTCGGAAAAAAAAAACTGCAGATAAGAGAGGACCCATCTTAAGCATTGTGCTTTTTATCGGTCAGGAAGGAACGTTCCAATCAGTTTCCACGAAAGGAACCCTTCTCTCTTATCTTCTGGTGCCTTACACTGGTCGCTAGGAGCCTAGGACACGTACGCCCCAACTACCACAACTATGTCTCGAGACGGTTTCATTGCTAACCATTTCTATCTAGACATTGCAATTGTAGGTGATAGTTCCTGCGTTTGATTGCCTCCTTGTCATACACGCCAATATCGACGGTGTTCATGGAGTGACGCACACCCTAAGAGGACAGTCCTTCCATTGCTAAAATAAACGCTACGCGTCATTGTGACTTGTGAGGAGCCTTTGCTTGCTACAGCCTACAGGAGCAAGATGCATCTTTACACAAAGAAGAGCCAAGAAAGGAAGTGCGGTGTGCAGCTAGGCTATGCCTACCCAGAGAGTAACTTCAAATCAGGCAGACTATCCTGTGATGAGATTACCCAATGCTGGACAGAGAGAGATCAAGATGTACAGAGAGACGGTCTACCAGCAGCATCCTTCAACGCAAAGCATCCACAAGGGTTTAAATCCCCTCACCTACATCTCCCTTTTCACCTATATCCTTCTTCACATGTCGAATCTACACGACAGACAGATCAATTCAGGTCGCACAACACCGTTCACCCGCCCCCAGTTCAACCCAAGTTTCATCGGAAGAACAGATTCAGGATTACGACGAGCCAAGCTAGCTATTTCATGTTTGGCTTCGGCGAGTAGCGGAATGGGGAAGCACGGGGGCCGTCAGACATGCTCCTCATGGGCTGCTGTCCGTTCGCCCGCGCGAATGAGCCGTGCACCTTGAGGCTGTGGCTGCTCCTGCCGTTCATGCTGCTCGAGTGCGCCATCCTCTCGGCCTGCATAGTTTGGTAGAAGTAGGAGGAGCTGGCCATGTCCTTGAGGTTGAGCAGAGGCTTGAGAGCTTCCACCACCTGGCTCATCAGTGGCCGGGCTTTGGGGTCCCGGCTAAGACACGCGCGTGCTAACTGTGCCGCCTTCTGGGCACCTTTGACGGAGAAGTTGCCCTCCAGGCGAGGGTCAACAAGCTTGTAGAAGCGCTGCCTCTCTCCTAGGAGTGGGCGTGCCCACTCAACAAGGTTGTGCTCGCCGTTTGGGCGGTTCTTGTCCATTGATCGGCGTCCTGACATCATCTCAAGCAGCACCACACCGAAGCTGTAGACGTCACTCTTTGATGTCAAATGACCTGAAAAGTTGGAAAAATATGCAACAAATGTTATGAGATCAAGTAAACATCACAACAAAGGTTGCACAACTACCTGCTAGCCGAGGGAAAGGTATCAAAACTTTAACTGCACAAGGTAACCAAACAGCATTCTACTATGCAGACAATGAAGATCTACGTTACCAAAATAGCTAATTTGTGGTAGGATTAGTAACACATTGTATTTTTGCCAGGAAAACAGTATACACAAGGACATTAAGTACTTATTGCAACCCAACATAATACTAAGCTACTATACGAAGCTTTGTATAACACCAAGAAATTGCTCAGATCGTATCCACAACATTTACTACTATCATCACAATGTCATCCAAAGAGCAGCATCTCTATATCTTAAAGTATATCAATAACAAAGATCAAATGATGCATCGTAACCTATCAAAGCACTCTAAATCCCCACAACTAACTTGTTTTCGTAAGTATCTTTCACTCTTTCAGAGTTGGCAAGTTATGTCCGCTGAAGAACTTACCTGTCATGACATACTCTGGAGCTGCATACCCATAGGTTCCCATTACTCGAGTAGACACATGAGTTTTGTCACCTACAGGGCCATCTTTAGCAAGCCCGAAATCTGAGAGCTTTGCATTGTATTCCTGCAAGAGCACATGTAAACATATGAAATAACAGTATGCGACTACCTGAGTCATATGACCCACAGTGCAAAATCCAATTCATGGATTCAATACTTACCGCATCTAACAGTATATTAGATGTTTTAAAATCGCGATAAATGACTGGTCTTTCTGCTTCTTCGTGAAGGAAGGAAAGACCCTGTGCTGCCCCAAGAGCAACCTTCATTCTGATGGACCATGGGAGAGGAAGAGACCCTACAAATAGATCATAATCCAGGTAAGGTTCAAATTTCTACTAATAATTGTTTTTCAACTGAGAAGCAATGAGCAAACAGTTGGAACGTGTCCTCTAATATGATAATCAGAAGGGAAAAACATTTATGAAAATTTAATGATTCAGTACATACTTCTGAATAGATGATTATCCAAACTTCCGCGTGGCATAAATTCATATACCAGCAATCTTTGGTCATCTTCAACACAATATCCAATCAATCTGACCAAATTGGGGTGGTGAAGATTACCAAGAAAGTCAACTTCTGCCTGCAAAGAACAAAACAAAGTAGAATATGGGGCAGAATTAGTGTGAGTCGTAATGAGAATGGATAGGCACCATGATAAAAATAAACATAGCTTGTAGTAACAAAGCACGTACCACCCATTCTTTGTGCCCTTGAAGGCCATCATGATTGAGTGTCTTGACAGCAACTGTAAGACCTGTACCAGGTTTCACAGGTGCAGTTCCATTTTCTTCAATCCACCCTTTGAACACACACCCAAAACCTCCTTCACCAAGAAGACTCTCGGGTCTGAAGTTCCGTGTGGCACATTTTAGGTCATTGAATGCAAACTTGCGCAACTTGGAGGAAACCTTTATGTCATCTCCAGCTTTAGATGCTGATGAACTGCTCTCGGCATTACTAGTAGATGTCGAGCCTGAGACTACTGATGCAACTGGTTGGTTCCTGCTACCATTTTCTGTTGATTTTTCTGCTGTTCCATCAAATGAATAACAGTTTTAGATACCATAATAATACATGAATGTCCGTACACAATATGCAGAAACATAAATTCAATCTACATGTCTGAGGAATGGTTGAAGGACACAGTGAAGTGTAAGAATTATGGGGCATGGACAGCACAAACTAAATGCAAGTACCTCACATATTATTACCAGTCTTCCTAAGAGATGTTTTATGGTGTTCATGAACTATAATCTAATGATCTAGAGTAAGAGATACTTGTACAAAGCTATTTATGTTGTGGAACAGGTACTAGCTTAAAAAAGAAAATTATCTTTTAGCTACATAACTCATAACCACAAATCTGGATCTAAGTAACCAAAGTAAACCTACATAGCTCTCTCAAAGTTTCACACAACACAAGGGCATATTAACGGCATTATAGGCATGTAAAAAAAAGCTGGCAGGCACAAATTAAAGACCTTCCAATTTGCTATGGTTATCCACGCTCGTTTGGACCGGAATGAGTTACAATCCCTGCCAGCTTGACAGATCTAAGGAGAGCGAGAAAGTGGTAACACGGGTAGGTGGGGAATGGGAGGATCAGTGGAGCAGAGATGGATTTGGAGAGGATCAGCCAAAATGATCCAGGTGACTGGTTGGCAAAGAATTGCAGCGGAAGAGATGCTACTAATTACCAAATTAATCTGGTTTACACAAATCTCATAAAAGAATGTCCTGCAAATCAATTTCTGGTACTTGTCGAGTGGAGATACCTTGCAGTACCTCAAGCATCGCAAAAGGCAAAGCATCTCATATATAAATACCTAGCGTAATAGTCAACCGTTTTTAGATATTTCTAGAAGAAATAAAAATAGGTTTCTCTGGAGAAGAAAAGAATGATTTATTTATCCTTCTTCACTAAGAGAAGTAGCACCTGCCAAAGGGGGGTTATAAGTTAATATACATCGCAGAAGAAATACAAATTGACAGGCTAAATGGCGTCCTTTCTCATATATTTATATGTGTTTCAGTAAGCGTTTTAGTTCCAAGATATGTAACCTCAAGTTAAAGGAAAATCCAGTATCTGACTAGACTCATTCCCCCCATATTTTTCTGTGCCATGTTAATTTGTTGATGCCTACAATTCTATAATAATATAGCTACCAGATGGAGAATAATTAACTATGGGAGATTAGGTATAAGAGTTGTTGCTTTCTAAAATCACTTTGCTTGTCTACTTTAGATTATCAACTAAATACAAAATTACTACTGGTATGCACAACTGCATACAACTTACTAGATTTCACAGGAGTACAGCACAACATACGAATTGAAAAGCAGACCTAAAGTATCTATCTGAGATCTAACCACTTATTATTTGTTAGTCAAATAATTGACACCAACTATAAACTAAAAGAGCTTCACATGGCAGCTATCTTGATCTCCCGCATAATTCTAAACTATCTATCTCCATCCATGGATCCACAAAATAGTCTCAACGAAAACGATTTACAAAGCAGATGCTTCTTAACCATCTCATTCACACCAGAGGAGATAACAATAAAAATCATCAAATAAGGCAGGTGGCTGAGTCTAACAAATCATGTTGTCAACAACCAATGTACGTGCCAGATGCAAGTGGCATTTCTTATTTGTGCATCAATCTCGAGACTGTTACAGAATTTAGTGCGACCTGCGACCTGTATGGGGCGAAATAACCACATGCTACTCTAAAAATAGATACCCATGAATGCCACATGAACACTTGCTCCTCCAAAATCCCATCCTCCAATTTCACATTAACTAGGTGATAAGGTGAACCGCAGCTCAGCTAGAGATACTGCGCACAATGTCCGGTACGGTTTCACCAACTACTTGGCGATTTACTTGTTTTGTCGGCTTGTCATACTCGCAACGGGTACATTTCTACATTCACTGCTTGACGACACAGATACGCCCAAAGAGCGGCGTCCCCAGCTGGACACGCACCTAGTGCAGCTCTCCAGCAATTTTAACCACCAGACCACACACATCATCAGCATTATAACCATCTAACAAACTATGACCAAGACCAATAACGGCATGCGTTATATCTGACCTACTTATCGAAAACGGCAACTGTTACAGAATTTAGTGCGACTTGTGTGGGGCGAAATAGCTCCATAAATCTTTGTAGTGGCTCATGAATAGCCACATGCTTTTGTAGTGGCTCTTGAATCCACAAATCTGGATCCAAGTAATCAAAGTAAACCCACATAGCTCTCTCAAAGTTCCACACAAGGGCATATCAATGTCATTATAGGCATGTAAAAAAAGCTGACGGGCACAAATTAAATGGTTATCCACGCTCTTTTGGATCGGAAAGAGTTGCAATTTCTGCTAGCTTGACATATCTAAGGAGAGCAAGAAAGTAGTAATGCGGTAGGTGGGGAATGGGAGGAGCAGTGGAGCACAGATGGATTAGGAGAGGATCGGCCAAAATGATCCAGGTGACAGGTTGGCAAAGAATTTCAGCGGAGGAGAGGCTATTACTTACCAAATCAATCGTGTTTACACAAAAGACAAATCTCATAAAAGAATGTCCTGGTAATACCTTGCAAGCATCGCAAAAGGCAAAGCATCTCATAAATAAATACATAGCGGAATAGTCAACCGTTTTAGATATTTCTAGAAGAAATAAAAATAGGTTTCTCTGGAGGAGAAGGAAAGAATGATTTATTTATCCTTCTTCATTACAAGAAGTAGCACCTGACAAAAGGTGATTGTAAGGGTTATAAGTTAATGTACATAGCAGAAAAAAATACCGATGGATATAATAAATGGTGTCCTTTCTCATATATTTCAATGTGTTTCAGTAAGCGTTTTATTTCCAAGATATGTAACCTCGAGTTAAAGGAAAATGCAGTAGCTGACTAGGCTCATTCACCCTTATATTTTTCTGTTCATGTTAGTTTCTTCATGCCTACAATTTTATAATAATATAGCTACCAGATGGAGAATGATAGACTAAGGGAGATTAGGTATTAGAGTTGTTGCTTTCTAAAATCACTTTTGTTGTCTACTTTGTATTATTAACTAAATAAAGAGTACCTTTCTGACCCGTATGATAACCACTTTACCAGAATTACTACTGGTCTGCACAAGTGCATATAACTGACTAGATTTCACAGGACTACAGCACAAAATATAAATTTAATAAAAGCAGACCTGAAGTATCTACCCGAGATCTAACCATGTATTATTTGTCAGTCAAATAATTAACAAAAACTAACCTAAAAGAAACTTCGCAAGGCGGCTATCATGATCTCTTGCATATTCTAAACTATCCATCTCCATCAGTCTCAACGAAAATGATTTACAAAATGGATACTTTTTAAACATCAGACTCACTGACTCACACCTGAGGCAATAAAATCATCAAATTAAGGCAGGTGGCTGAGTCTAACCAATCAGGTTGTCAACAACCAATGTACGTGGCAGACGCAAGTGGAATTTCTTACTTGCGCATCAGTCTCGTTCAACTGCTACAGAATTTAGTGCAGCCTGCTACCTGCGTGGCGCGAAATAGCCACATGCTACTCTAAAAATAGATGATCATGAATGCGACATGAACACATTTGCTCATTCTGGAATTCCTTCATCCTATTTCCACATTAATAACTAGGTGATAAGGTGAACTGCAGCTCAGCTAGAGATACTGCGCTCAATGTCCGGTAAGATTTCGCCAACTACTTGATGATTTATGTGTATTGTCGGCTTGCCATACGTGCTACGGGTACATTTCGACATTCATTGCTCAACGACACGGATACGCCCCCAAAGAGCAGCGTCACCAGCTGGACGCACACCTAGTTCACGCAGCTCTCCGGCAATTCTAACGACCAGACCACACACATCATCAGCATTAACCGTCTAACAAACTATGACCAAGACCAATAACGGCATGCGTTACATCACACCTAATTATCCAAAACGGCAGCTGCTACAGAATTTAGTGCGACCTGCGTGGGGCGAAAAAGCCACATGCTACTCTAAAATTAGATACTCATGAATGCCACATGAACACTGGCTAATCCGGAATTCCATCCTCCAATTTCACATTAATAACTAGGTGATACTGAGAACTGCAGCTCAGCTAGAGATACGGCGCTGAATGTCCGGTGCGGTTTCACCAACTACTTGATGATTTATTCGTTATGTCGGCTTGTCGTACTCGCTACGAGTACATTTCTACATTCATTGCTAGACGAGACAGATACGTCCCCAAAGAGCAGTGTCACCAGCTGGACACGCAGCTAGTTCACGCAGCTCTCCAACAATTTCAACCGAGTTTCTACATTCATTGCTCGACGACGCGGATACGCCCCCAAAGAGCAGCGTCCCCAGCTGGACACTCACCTCATCTAGTTCACGCAGCTCTCCGGCAATTGTAACGACCAGACCACACACATCATCAGCATTATTAACCGTCTAACAAACTATGCCCAAAAGACCAACAACGACATCCGTTATATGATATCAAAGTACCTAGCTTATCCACACACAAAAAAGGGCAAGGGTGGGTACTGCGGAAGGGGCATTACCGCCGTGGGTGCTGGCGCTGCTGGTGGAGGTGTCGACCTTGGAGCGCGGCGGGCGCGGGCAGCTCCCCGCCGGCCACAGCCGGATGCAGCACCCTGTGGCGACGCCCGCGTCGTCCCCGCCCTTCCCGGGCAGCCGCTTCCCGCGCCTTCTGCTGCCGCTGCTGCTGCGGCTGCGGCGGCACCACCCCCACCGCTCCCGCTCCTCCTCGCCCGAGCTCTCCCACCCGTCGAACTGCCCCAGCTCCGGCGGCGCCAGCCCCATGGCCTAGCTAGCACCACCGCCAAAAGAGCTCCGCGGACGGAGATCCCGCCAAATCGCGCCGAATCAGCTCGCTCCCCCGCACGAGCGCCACCAGATCGGCCGCCCTCGCCACGAAACCTCCGAATCCCGCCGCCACCGAAGCACGCCCGTAGAAACCGAGCCCCGTCCGCCGAATCCCGTCGAATCACACCCGGCCAACGTACCAGCCACGCCGGTCTCCACCACCGCCCCCACGGAGCCTGCGGCAGGACCGCCGCATGAGCCGCGCCTACCGGGCAACCCGGAGCAGCAAGCGGCGGGACCCCCGGGACGCTCCGGCGGCGGTCGTCTCCGGCGGCGGCTGGCGGGGCAGCAGCGAGCAGTGGGAAGGAGAGAGAGAGAGAGAGTGGGGAATAATAATAAGCGAGAGAATAATGGATGGATTGTGGAGATAGAGAGAGAGGGAGGGACATGGCAGCGGGGGAAAAGCACAAATGTCCCTGCCTCTTTTCCCAGCACGTGGCCGACGTGGACGCCTTTTGCAGCGTGCGGCGCCGGGCCCGCGCGCCGCGGGGCTGACGTGGCGCCTACGTGGCCGGCGGCTCTTCAAATGAGCTGTTTTTTGAATTTTCGATGGGCTAATTTTGGACGGAACTTGTGCGTGTACGTTCTGGTCTTGCAAAGGTAGGCACATTCTCGTCCCAAATCTTGGCATGTATACATGGACTCTCTCATGCAGCGGCCAAAGAACTTCATACATTCATCGCCAAAAAAAAAATAGGAACTTCATATGCAGAGTATATACTGTATATTATTTGAATTTTGACTGGCCGTGCCGCCAGCCACTAGACCAAGTCAAGGCGCGTCTGCAAGAAGAAATACGAAAGCGCACATGTCACGCAAGATGACCAGAAAGCACCGTCAGACCATGTACGTTGTTAGAGCATCTCCAACAGACGCTGTAAATATCGGTGCGCTATACGTCCCTTCCGACGCGCTGTAAACGTTTGCCGCGCGCTTTGACGAACTTTCCCCCGCCGGACGCGCCAAAATGCAGCGCCTGCGCGGGCGTGGGGCCTCCTCGGACGCTCTAAAATACAGCGCGCGCCGCCACGCGAACGGCTAGTTTTTTGTATATCGTTTGAAACGGATCAAACAATTCAAACAAAATTACGGAAATTTAACCGAAATTACGAAATATATTAAAAGTTCGACAAATACCGACATTTTATTTAAACTAAACTAAACTAGACTACTCGGAATCCTCCCAGTCGAAGTCCGACGATCCGCTAGTCGGAGTCGTGTCGGAGACGAGAGTGCTCGTCCACCCCGGGAGGAGGAGGAGCTCGGCAGTTCCTCGACGTTCCGACGCCTCTCTTCTTCTCCTCCGCCCTCTTCGCCTGCGCGCGCCTTCGCCGCCTCGCCTTCCTCGCCCGGCGGCGGCGGGCTCGGCCTTCTTCTTCGTCGCAGCTTTCGTCTTGGCCTCCTTCTTCTGCCGTAAACGCCTCCGTGGCAACGTCCTCCGGAACGCGAGCGCCCACTCGAGGCGCAGGCGCTCGTCCTGCTCCGCCACGCGCAGGCGCTGCTCAAGGTCGCGGGCGCGGCGCCGCTGCTCGGTCGTGATGAGCGCCGATTGTCGTTGCCTAATCGACGATACCTCGGAGGAGGGATCCTCACGAGGGGGAGAAGAAGTAGGGGCCATAGGGCGGAGTGCACACGGGACGGTGGTACGCGAGTTACCCAGCTTCGGAACACGCACGATGACGGGCCTCTGCGCTTGTCCGGAATTATCGGCGCTTGCGCGTTGTTACAATGGTTGTCGTTGTGCCTCTAGGGCTCCCGGATCCGGCTTATAAAGGCGCACGGATCTAGGGTTTACATGGAGAGTTCTAGCCGAATACAAGTTGCCTAACTACGGTACAATATCTTGCCGTGTACGTCAAGGATCCGCCTCCCTTAAGGCCGTACTGGATCCGGATACTTTATGGGCCTTCACGGATCCGGCCTCCTTCGTAGGTCGGTTAGGATCCGGCTCCAGGTTCCTGAGCTGGACTTCATCCTTCTTAATCAACAGCAACTGGCCGCCCGATGGGCCCCATGCCACCATCACCGTCTGTGGGCCACCCGGGCTTGCCGGATCTAGGCCATGTCGTTGATATACCCATAAAGTATACCCACAACAGTAGCCCCGAAGTTCTCCGAGATTCATCATTATTCCTTCTTCAAATAACCCGGAACCGAAGAGAATCTTGAAGAGCTTCCAAACTTTCTGTTTCCGATATCATTTAACCGGAAATTCTCATGTCCTTCAGTATCGATAATGTAACGGAGTTAGCATTTTCCCGCGCACAACTTCCTATCTTCCCGCGCTAAGGAGATGCGAATCTTTAGCCGGAAATTTCGGGAGTGCACGGTTAAATCACCTCCACGTCATTTTACCGTTTTTAACCTAAGACACGTGTCATGCATCCAACGGTGAGACCGTTCAGTTTCCGCCGCCGGATCCGGAACGCGAATCTCCGCGCGTGGTCTATAAATACCCCATCACGCGGTGATTTCTCATTCTTTTCACCCCGTTACCACTTCGTCTTCCTCCTCCAGCCGCGCCGCCAGAAGATCTGAACTCCGACGAGCCCCGCCGCAGACCCGCCGGTCGCTTCAAGCCGCCATTCGCTCCAAGATCACCGCGGTTGATCGGAAATCTTCCCCGCCGCCGATTCTTGGTCACGCGTTTCGCAAGTTCGTCGTTCGTCGTCTTCGGAGCACCGTCGGGTCACGCGCCATTGACGGTACGTGCACCGGACTTGTAGAAGAAGAAGTAGTGTAGAGTAGATTCCGGTACTCAAACACTTTGCATGGGTGCAGCCGGAAGCATGCCGATCGACTCGCATTGGGTAGTTCTCCGAATAGCCCGATCCCGATTCATTAGAGCCAATCTGTCCGGATCCCATTGCATTCCTACCACCACATGTTTCCGACATCCGGTGGCTCAACCTTTTCCGCATCTTCCAGCACCAAGTTAGGCCGGATCCCAACCGCACAAGAAATTGAAGAAGAACTTCAAGGGCAAGCTAGAATGGCTGCCAAGGTGCAGGAGACGGAGAACAAGAAAGCCTCCAAGGCCCGGATCCGCGAAGGAGAACGGGGTCAATGGTGGCCTGCGAAACCACGATACGGAGCTTAGAGAGCTCCAGAGCGAAGGTATGATCTCCGCATATTGGAGTTTCATACGCGACACCGTCGTCCCCAAGCCAGGAGCCGGAGAAGTGGTCATGACCAAGGCTTGGGTGGAACGCGGACTATCGCTCCCTTGCTCGGAATTTTTCCTCTCCATCCTCACAACATACGGGCAGCCCCACAACATCTGCCCCAACTCCTACCTTCTGCTTTCCAACTTCGCACTCTCTGCGAAGGGCATCTCGGAATCCGGCCGACGTCAAGTTATGGCAGTTTTCTTCCGAGTGAAGAAAGAAACAAAAGACAAAGCTATGCTGAACTGCGGGATGACATTCATGCTCCGACCTGTCGTATGTACCCTCCACATGACTCGCACGAATCCGTCCGGTACTGGAACGCCGGATGGTTTTACGAGAAGAATGCGCCAGTTCCGGAGATCCATGATGGTCTCCCCGAGTTCAAGAACGAGCCTCCGGAAGAGCTCGCAAGCTGGAGCTTCATCCCGTCGCTTTCCTAACTCCCATCCTGGAGAAGGCAGCGCGGAGAATCTCTGGTTAGTCCACGACGGGCTAACCGGAACCCGCCTTACGAGCTGGTTTACTCGGCGGATCCAGCCTCTACGATACAACGCGCGATTAATCTGCGCATACACCGGGCGGACGACCAGCTCCGAGCTACCCGCCACGATCTTCCGCTGATTCTCTCAAGGAGATTCAAGACGTTGGTGAAGGTGGGCCGGGTCAACCGATCCCGAACTGATTAAAGATATTTACACGAACGACCAGTGTCCTCCGGTAAGCTTCGATCCTTTCGTCACTTCAAACTTCACAAGTTTTGGATATTGACTAACACTTTATATCTTTCCCTCCAGCTCGCTACATTGGCGGAGGAAAACTTACGCACCATTCTTCGCGTCCCCGTCAGCGACACGGCGGAGGAGGTTCCGGAGGACGAAGAAGAGGAAGAGGAGCCCCCCGCAAGGTAGCTCCTCGACCTACGAAACGTCCCCGCGCCAAAGCTTCCGGCTCCGAAGCCGGAGCGGCGAGGCCTCCGCCAAGAAGCCCAAGGTCATCAAGCCCCCTCCGCTCGACTCAAGGAAGGCGGAGCGGGAACGTTTGAAAATGCTTTCAACAGCAGGCAAACGCTCCCCAACATCCCCGGCGCCCCGTAAGTTTCCGGGCATGGTACATATTTATTTTGATGCATCTGTTGCTTATGCGATCTTCTTCTATTTGTTCGCAGGACTCCGACTATCACCGCCACTCGGACCGCCAGCCAAAAACCTATCACGGAATTCATGAAGAAATCTCCGCTGTCGGTCCTCCCACCCCAGCTCCGCCAAGTGCTTCCCACACTTTGCTCCCGTCGTCCCCTCCTCGCGGATCGGTCTCCCCTCTCGCCGCAAACACTCCACCGGAGATAATTCCGGTCAGCAGCGAGAAGGTGGGCGGAGAGGATCCCAAGGCCAAAGGCCCTGCCCAAGAAGAAACTCAAGATCAAGGAGAGGCGGAAGTCACTTCCTCCGAGAAGGTCGGAGCCGGTGCTGGCGATGTCGTCGTATTTCCAAAGAACTTCGGAGATCCGGACCTCACCTCCACCCCCAAGGCATATGCTACAAAATTTTTCAAACAGCTCACTGAGCCGGAAAAATGGGAGCTTGAACAAGACTTGCTCAATGCTATGCTGAACAACGCCTGGGGGAAGCCGGACGCCGGTACATCGGAAATCCAGGACTTCAAGAAGGGTGTCGGCGAGTTTCTCGACAAGCTCATCTGCAAACAAAAGGTACTCCCCAGTAGCCCCCAAGCATGTAGGCGGAAACAAGTACTAGTTAGCGCTTAGATGCTTTCAGAGTACAGCCATTTTTGGGAAGATTTGTTTAAAATGTCACAGTAGCCCCCAAGCATGATGTCGGAAAGATTCCGGCAATAATGCTTCAAAGGACACCACTGTTGAAGGCAGAATTTTTACTCCTGCTTTGTTTGTTTTTTACAGGAACAGAAGCACTATGAGCTGCATAAAAACATTGCTCTGCAGCGCGTTACCTTGGGTCAAGCGGAAAACATCCGGACCCTTGCGATAAAAATGAGAACAAACAGTGGCGGATGCCCAAGGTTGGTTTCCGACCTTTCTGTAGTCCACGTTCCGACTTTGAATTGTATCTAACTTGAATCCTTGTAGGCGCATCTTCCTCCCGGCTACGACCTCCTCCGAGCTGAAAACCGCGCTCTCCTACCAAGAACCGGAGATAAAGCTGAAAGAGGCGGGCAGAAGGAGCGTCGAGAAGCAGTGGCGGAGAAAAACTCCGAGCTCATCGGGAGAAGGCGAATTTGCTGGCGTAATGCTGATAGCGAGACCATCAAGAGGCTGCAAAGGAGCTCAATGGACTCCGAAAGTATATGGAGACTGCAGCACCATTGGGATCTGCTGGCCGAAAATATCCTGGGTACGTATACTTGGAATTTCTTATCTCGATGGATAATCTCTTGTGCTCAATTTGAATTTTTGCTTATGTGCAGAGCCACTCGGATACCCTGAAAAACGCCGGAACAAATTCCCCCGGGACGACGTTCTTTCTCTCGCTGGCGATGACTGCAAGGATCTTATATCCGCTTCTCGGAAGATATGCCATAACTTGTCCCTGAAGAGGAGCCGCACATGCAGTCTGCGCAAGCTGATCAAACGTATGGATATTCTTCCGGAGCTGGTGACCGATCTACAAGCGTCATCTGCCCGAGGTGCAGCTGCTATGACTCTAACCATGTGCTTGGCGCATAACCGAAGATGGATCTGGATCGGGTGTCTTCTGGAGTTCCTCCGACCGCAGACGTCGGAAAGCTTCTCGATGCGGTGAGTGGCTATGACACCCGCATCGCGCGGAGGATCCGTCACGAGGAGTTCTACGACAAGGTGGTTCTCCCAGCAGACGAGCCCCTTGAAGATGAACTCCAAAAAGAGCGCGACGCGGAGGCCCGTCTGCGGAATCCGGAACCCAGTTTACATGGACCAGCTCCAAGGATGCTCCCGAAGAGGAAGAGCCCAGGACCAGCGCTGCAACCTCCGACGAAGATGAAGAGAGCGATGAAGACGTGTCGTCTCCGGCTGAAGGCGCCAAGGGAAAAGATCCAGAGGCGCTTCTCCGTCCAAGGCGGAGTGAAAACTTCTATGTCCTGCGGGATGAAACAATGCATCATTTTGGCCCCAGCGAGGGTTTGTAATATAACTTAAATTCTTAAGTAGTTAGGGACGAAACAGGCATGCATGCGTGGGCGGAAAAAACTTATCCTGCTATCCGTTTATATATTATTTGCATGTGTTGTTTCTTGAAAGCAAGTGCTGGTTTGATAATTTCCGGCTTGCCCACTTGACCTTCCACGAGCCGGAAGACCCGTGCGAAACGCTCGCCGGCGACGAAGCCCAATGGCAATCCGTCAATAACCGCGGAAACAAGCCCCCGGACCAAGTGCCGGAAGTCGCCAGGAATCCATGGGTTCGCAAGAGAAAAAATTTCCGCCAGAAAACTTAAGCTTACGTCCTAAGGGACGATTTTGAAAATCACAACTTTCATACACGCCTAGGCGGAAAGATCCAGCTCTGCGGTTTTAGTCGGAAAAACATACACGATCCAGAAATGAAAAATTAAAGGAGGTAAAAGACTCTAAGAGTGAACCAAAAGCTTTATTTCATTGATCATGTATCATAGATATTACAAGGTATGTAATGCGTAAAGCGCTAAGTGTGGAAAGGACGTAGCTGTGCTATGTTCCAGGGACGATCTGTTTCATCATATATGTCACCGGATCTTCTCGTTTCGTTTCCGATGCGGCAGGTCTATCCTTTAGTTCCCGGAAATCAACGAGATAGTAGGATCCGTTGTGTAGTACTTTGCTGATGACAAAGGTCCTTCCCATGGAGTTTGCAACTTGTGATCTTTCACGGCGAAGGCGGAGGACTAAGTCTCCGACCATGAACGAGCGGTTCCGAACTCGACGGCTATGATAGCGTCGGAGCTTGGGTAAATGGTGGAGCGTTGGTCGGCTAGATTCGAGCTTCTTCGATCAGGTCCACAGATATGTCGAGCCTCGTCAAGTTTCTTCATTGTAGGCGGAAACTCGCGGTGAATCATGGATGATGTCATGGGGAGCACAGCCGGATCCGTATACCGAAGAAAGGAGTAAATCTTGACTGTAGTAGTTCGTAACTCCACGAAGAGTCCACTCATCAGCCCAAGCTCCGGCGCGGCGCCGGTTCTTCAAGGCGAGGTTTGATTCCGACTAGTATAAGGCCATTGGCTCGTTCGACCTGACCGTTGGATTGTGGATGAGCCACGACGCAAGGTCAAGCCGGATCCCAACTTCATCGCAGTAATCCTTGAGTTCTCCCCGCGCAAAGTTTGTGCCATTGTCCGTGATTATGCTGTGTGGGATGCCGAATCTCGTCACGAGGCTGCAAACAAATTTCGTGTAGCACCATCGGCTTTTCTCCGGCTTTGCCTCGATCCACTTACTGAACTTGTCAATAGCGACCAAGAGGTATTCATGACCACCGGAGATGATTTCTTTAACTTACCAACCATATCGAGCCCCCACCGCAAACGGCCAGGTGATAGGGATGGTCCTCAGCTCTTGGGCTGGAGCGTTTGGTTGAGTAGCGTAGTATGACAACCGCGGCAAGTTTTCACCAGCTTGTCGTCGTCTTCTTTAGTTAGCCGGTAAAATCCTAACCGAAAGGCTTTTGCGACGAGGGACCTGGGGCGGCATGATGCCCGCAATCCCTGCGTGGATCTCTCGGAGGATTTCAATGCCATCTTGACTAGAGACGCATTTGAGAAATACCCCGTTTGCACTTCGTTTGTAGAGCTGTCCATCAACAATTGTGTAGGATCTTGCTCGTCTAATGATCTGTCGTGCGTGGACCTCGTCCTCCCGCAACTTTTGATCAATGAGGTAATCCAAGAACGGCTGAGCCCAGGCCGGAATGACTGCCATCACTTCCTTAGCCGGAGAAACTGCCATCAGGATTTTCCGGTTTGCACCCTTCACTGAGGGTACTCGCAGATGCTCAAGGAAAATTCCAGGCGGAATTGGTTTCTGCCGGATCCGAGCTTTGACAGCATATCTGCTGCTGTGTTATCGTCTCTCTGACGTTGACTTCGTATCCGAGGAAGCATTTGGCGATCTCGTCAACTTCGTCTCTGTAAGCCGCCATGACGGAGTTTCTGGCGTTCCAGGTTCCGGCTACTTGTTGTGCCACTAGGTCGGAATCTCCGCAGCATATGATGTGTTTGATCCCAATTTCCTTAGCGATGCGCAGACCGTGTAGTAGAGCCTCGTATTCCGCCATGTTGTTGGTTGCTTCGAAGTGAATCTGCAGAACGTAGCGTTCTTCTCCGGTTGGTGACTTCAGGGTAACTCCAGCCCCGAGCCTTGATGTTGCTTGGATCCGTCAAAGTGCATAACCCAAGCTTCAGGTTCCGGCACGGTGTGCCCTCCGGTGCCACCAATCCGCGATGAAATCCGCTAGGACCTGAGACTTGATTGCGTTCGGGCTTCGTAGTTGATGTCGAAGGCGGATAACTCGATGCCCCATTTTGCTACGCGTCCTGTTGCGTCGGAGTTGTTGATGATCGTTGCCAGGGGAGCCTTGCTCACCACTGTCATTGGGTGCTCCTGGAAATAGTGTCTCAGTTTCCGGCTTCCTAGGAAAACTCCGTATGCCGGTTCGAAAGTGAGGGTATCTCTGCTTGGATTCCGTCAAGACTTCGCTAATGTAATAGACAGGCCTTTGGACTCCGTGCTCAAATCCTTCTTCCTTTCGCACCACCACGATTACGAGGCTGATAACTTTATTGGTAGCCGCTATGTAGAGGAGCATAGGCTCTGACTCAGCTGGAGCTGCCAATATAGGTGGGGAGGAGAGTATGTTCTTCAACTCTGAAGTGCTTTATCTGCTGCCTCATCCCAGACAAACTTGTCGGTTTTCTTCAGCAGCTTGTATAGAGGTAGGGCTTTCGCCAAGACGGCTAACAAATCTACTGATTGCCGCAACGCAACCAGTTAATCGTTGCACATCTTTGAGACAAGTTGGCCTTTTGATGTTCGGGATAGCCTTGATTTTTTCCGGGTTAACTTCAATGCCCCTATGAGAAACAATGAAGCCAAGGAGTTTTCCTGCTGGTACGCCGAAGACGCACTTTAGCGGATTCAACATCATCTTGTACCGTCGGAGATTATCAAAGGTTTCCTTGAGGTCGCTCAGCAGGTCGGATCCCTTCCGGGTCATGACCGCGATGTCGTCGACGTAGGCGTGCACGTTCCGACCAATTTGGTCCTTCAGCACCGCTGCATCGTCCGTTGGTATGTGGCACCCGTTTTTCAAACCAAAAGGCATGGTAACATAGCAGTATGTGCCAAAGGGTGTGATGAAAGAGGTCGCCTTTTGGTCGGACTCCTTCATCAAAATCTGATGATACCCGGAATATGCGTCAAGAAAACACAGAAGCCCCCCCCGTCGAATCAATGACTTGGTCAATGCGCGGCAAAGGGAACGGATCTTTCGGACAATGCTTATTCACGCCGAGTAATCGATGCACATTCTTAGTATTTCAGAATTCTTTTTGGGTACAAGGTTTGCGACCCAATCAGTATGGATAACTTCTACTACAAAACCTGCCTCTAGTAACTTTGCTAATTCCATTCCTATGGCGCGGCGCTTCTTGTCTCCAAAGCGTCGCATAGCTTGCTTCACCGGTTTTGCACCCGGATTTATGTTTAGGTAGTGCTCGGCGAGTTCCCTTGGTACTCCGGACATGTCGAAGGTTGCCATGCGAAGATATCCATGTTAGCTCGAGGAACTCGACGAGCGCGCTTTCCTATTTGGGATCCATGTTGGCTCCGACTGAAACCTGCTTGGAGCTGTCACCTTCGACGAGGTCATGCTTCTTGGTTTCTATCGCGGCCTTGAACGAGGTTTTCTGTTCGGAGATCTGCTTCTTGGTGGTCTGCATCTCAGTCGGATCCACCGCGGCTCTGTAGCCTTGCAGCTCCTCTCCAGATATGACGGATTCTGCAAAGGCGGCTTCGCCCTCCTCGCAGTCCTAGCTTTCTTGTAGTCTCCGGACACGGTGATCCAACCGTTAGGACCCGGAATCTTGAGCTTGTTGTAGATGTAGCATGCCCTGGCGTGGAACTTGTGGTAGGTGGGCCTGCCGAAGATCACGTGGTAGGAGCTTTTGAAGGGCACTACTTCGAACGTGATCATCTCTTCGCGGTAGTTGTTTACATCGCCGAAGGCCACGGGAAGTTTGATGCTGCCCAGAGAGTTTGCCTTCTTACCCGGAACCACACCATGAAATTCAGTGGTGCTGTGTTTGAGCTGTTCCTTGGTGAGGTTCATCTTCTCCAGGGTCTCCAGGTACATGATGTTCAGGCTAGCTCCTCCGTCCATGAGACATTTGGAAAAGTCGTACCCGTCTATGCGGGGACTCACAACCAGAGCGTAGCACTCTTTGGGGATGACGGCCGGGTGATCCGACCTGTCAAAGGTACAGCTTTCTCCGACCACTTGACATACTGCGGCACAGCCGGAACTGTGGCGTTCAAGATCCGGAGCGCTGATTTTTTCGCGCGGACAGTGGGGGTTCCGAGGAAGGTGTGGTAGGTTCCGACACTCTTCTTACCAAAGGGGTTGGACTTGTTGGCTGCGGTACCCTCCTTGGGTTCCGGCGAAGCGTCGTCCTCATCCATGGCTTCGGAACTGTCTTCCTCTTTGTCCTTGTTCTTGCCCTTGCCTCCTTTGCCGCGCGGGCGGTGCTTCCGGGCTCGCTTGTATCCTGCCTCCGGGTCGTTCTTCAGATCGTTGACCCACTTGCTGCGATTGGTATGGGTGGATTTGCCCGTAGCCGGATCCAGATGGGCCAGGCACGGCATATCCCTGTATTCTTCGTACGTTTGGGGGCGCGGGATCCGGCTGCGGTGACCTCGTCGCGCTTGCCCCTGCCTGCTCCGCCTCCACGTCCGCGGCCTCTTCCGCCTCCTGGACCTCCGCGTTGGAACGTCATGGCTACCATGTCGGATCCTCCGCCCTTCGGTCTTCGGGGGTTCTTCCGCTTGTTGCTGTTGCTGACGCCGTTATCACGGTTTTTCTTCTGTTGGTATGGCTGTAGCTGCAAGATCTCCGCTGCGTCGTCATCGGCGGCAGTATGATCGCTGGCGATGTTTATCATCTCATCGAGAGTGAGTTTGTTTGCGTTCACCAGGCAGGTAAGCTTATGGCGCAGCAGCCCCCCACGCTGTAAACCACCAATGAAGGCGTGCATTGCTGTGCGGTTATCTACGTTTTCGCACTTTCTGGTTGCCAACCATCGGGTGAGGAAACTCCTAGATGTCTCACCCTTCTTCTGGATGCAAGCTTGGAGGTCGCTGGTGGTGGCCGGTCTCTTGTAGGTACCCCTGAAGTGGTTCTCGAAAGCCTTCTTCAGGTCCAACCAGCAAAAGATGGTGTTCTCCTCGAGGTCGCTGAGCCAAACACTGTAGGATAACGTTGCATAGAAAACAAAAATTTTCCTACCGCGAACACGCAATCCAAGCCAAGATGCAATCTAGAAGACGGTAGCAACGAGGGGATGATCAAGACTAACCCTTGAAGAGATTCCAAAGCCTATAAGAGTAGGCTCTTATTGCTGCGGTAGACGATCACTTGCCGCTTGCAAAAGCGCGTAGAAGATCTTGATCACGATCGGTTCCGGCGCCACGAACGGGCAGCACCTCCGTGCTCGGTCACACGTTCGGTTGTTGATGAAGACGACGTCCACCTCCCCGTTCCGCGGGCAGCGAAGTAGTAGCTCCTCTTGAATCCGACAGCACGACGGCGTGGTGTCGGGTGGAGAAGTCCGGCGGAGCTTCGCTAAGCGTGCGGGACGTGGTGGAGGAGAGAGGCCGCTAGGGTTTGGGGAGAGGGGGCCGGCCACTATGGGGGCGGCCAAGCTGTGGCTTTGGTGTGTCCGGCCCCCTCCCCTTGGCCCTCTATATATAGGTGGATCCCAAGTGTTGGTGTCCAAGTCTTCGAATAAGACCCCAACCTTCCTAGCCCAACTAGGACTCCCACCCAAAGGTGGGATTCCCACCTCCCATGTGGGGGCCGGCCCCCTATGGTGGAGTCCACTTGGGACTCCACCCCCACTAGGGCTGGCCGGCCATGGAGGTGGAGTCCCTTGTGGACTCCACCTTCCTTGGTGGTTTCTTCCGGACTTTTCTAGAACCTTCTAGAACCTTCCATAGAACCTTCCGCATCATTTTATTCACATAAAATGACATCCTATATATGAATCTTATTCTCCGGACCATTCCGGAACTCCTCGTGATGTCCGGATCACATCCGGGACTCCGAACAAATATTCGAACTCCATTCCATAATTCAAGTGCTACCATTTCAACATCCAACTTTAAGTGTGTCACCCTACGGTTCGAGAACTATGTGGACATGGTTGAGTACTCACTCCGACCAATAACCAATAGCGGGATCTGGAGATCCATAATGGCTCCCACATATTCAACGATGACTTTAGTGATCGAATGAACCATACACATATATTACCAATTCCCTTTGTCTCGCGATATTTTACTTGTCCGAGGTTTGATCTTCGGTATCACTCTATACCTTGTTCAACCTCGTCTCCTGACAAGTACTCTTTACTCGTACCGTGGTATGTGGTCTCTTATGAACTCATTCATATGCTTGCAAGACATTAGACGACATTCCACCGAGAGGGCCCAGAGTATATCTATCCGTCATCGGGATGGACAAATCCCACTATTGATCCATATGCCTCAACTCATACTTTCCGGATACTTAATCCCACCTTTATAACCACCCATTTACGCAGTGGCGTTTGATGTAATCAAAGTACCTTTCCGGTATAAGTGATTTACATGATCTCATGGTCATAAGGACTAGGTAACTATGTATCGAAAGCTTATAGCAAATAACTTAATGACGAGATCTTATGCTACGCTTAATTGGGTGTGTCCATTACATCATTCATACAATGACATAACCTTGTTATTAATAACATCCAATGTTCATGATTATGAAACTAATCATCCATTAATCAACAAGCTAGTTTAAGAGGCATACTAGGGACTTCTTGTTTGTCTACATATCACACATGTATCAATGTTTCGGTTAATACAATTATAGCATGGTATGTAAACATTATCATAAACACAAAGATATATAATAACCATTTATTATTGCCTCTTGGGCATATCTCCAACAGTCTCCCACTTGCACTAGAGTCAATAATCTAGTTTACATATGTAAAGATATAACACCTTGGCCTTCTGGTGCTTTATCATGTTTTGCTCACGGGAGAGATTTTAGTCAACGGTTCTGACATGCTCAGAAACGTATGTATTTTGCAATTCATATGCGTCTCAACGCATCACTCATTTTCCAAATGAGTCGGCATATATGTTTATCTTCTGGTGGAACCTTAATTCCGCGGTCTGAAATATGTCACTAATATTGTCACACACAATATAGCTTCAAAGTTCTGACTAAACTACACCAAGTTCTCAAAGAACCTCTTGACTTAACATCCTTTGTCATTGTCAAAACAATGACATACTCTGCCTTCTTTTGTAGATTCCGTCACAATATTTAGAACTCTTCTAAATCTAGCATAGACAACTTTATTGCTACCTTTTAAACAACACTTAGTCTAATTTGAGATTGAAATTATATTTTATATGTGACAAAACCAATATCGGTGTAACACCTTACAGCGATTTGTTTGTCATTTCTTCATACAAAAATATATATATATTTATATCCTTAGTTCTTCTAAAGTACTCAAGGATATTCTTACTGTTGTCCAATGATCATCATATGAATCATTCTGGTATATGCTCATAACACTTTATAGCACATGATATCTGATTGTGTACATATTATTCGTGATCTATAATCACTCATGTGTTTTTACTCATTGAGTGTCAGATACACTCAAGTCTTGTTAAACCTTCACATGACAAGAATATTTTCTTAATTTTTCTATATTGAACTACTTCAATATCCATCATATGTACTTTGACTTAAACTTATTTATGTGTTTCAATCTATCTTCATAGATCTTGACACTAAATTTTGTTTCAGTCCATATCCTTTCATTGAAGTTAATTCTCAATGAAACCTTTTAATCAAGTATATAATTACATCATTTATAACCAACTATATGTCACCTACATAAAGTATTATAAATGTGTCTTAGCGCTCCCACTTAATTTCTTGCAAATGCAAGCCTCTTCATCGTCTCTGATGAAATCAAAAACTCTTTGACTATTTCATCTGGTGAAGATTCCAACTCCGTGATACTTACTTCATCCAATTGAAGTTTGTATACCTATCTAGTATTCCACGGACCAGCAAAACTCTTGGTTGTATCTTGTATACATACTTCTGTTAAGTAGTGTATTTTGCCATCCTACTAGCATATCTCATAAAAGAAATATGTAGTGATTACTAGAATAATCCACATAGACTATAAGCATTGCTACGGAAGATCTAATCTTATCGTATTCAACTCTTTGAACTTTGTCGTAAACAATTTTTCGATAAGTCAAGCTTTCATCAAGGATATTTCATCCAAGTTTATCAATTTCATAGATCCATTTACTTTCATAAAGTATTCATCTATCTTGGATTTCATGGCGCATGGCCATTTTAATGGAGTCAGGGCCCATCATAACTTCTTTGTTTTGTAGTTGGTTTATCATTGTTCAAAATTAATCCTTTGTCCTCAAATCATTTATTTGATCACAAAGTAAACCATATCTACAAAGGTTCAATATGCACTTCGATCTCAATGGCTAAAACACTTTGTAGTCATGAGAGCCATGATCGTCGTGGCTGCTTCCGAAACCAATTCCGATGCTGCGCTACTCTGATCATTATGCTCAGGTTCATAAACCTTATCAAATTATATTGTCCTCCCACTCAAAAACTTCACTAGAAACAATTTCTCGGAAATAAGAAACATTGACAAACACTTTTGTCTTTGTCTCGTGGGAAGAATTCCCAATTAAATCTCGGGATAACCAACAAAGACATTCATCCGATTTTGGTTGACTATTAGGGTTTATACCCATGCCATAACTTGTATGGTGTCATTTCAACGGATCATAATGATGCTCTATTCAGTGTAAAGCGGTAGTCTCTAAAGCATAATCCACAAAAATATAATGGCATTAATATTTTATCTCATCATTGACCCAACTAGGTTTGGATACATCTCTCGGATACTTCATCATCACTATGATACTCCAAGAAATGTGAGTTGTAGAACAATTTCATAACTCTTTTAGATGTTCGCTAAAATTCGTAATTCAAATATTTCCTCCATGATCCAATCATAGATATTTGACTTTTCTATTACGATGATTTCCACTTCATGCTGAAATTTATTTGAATCCTATTCAAATGTTTCAAACTTTTCCTTATTGAATATATCCACATATATATACTCAATTCATTTGAAAGTTTTCATGAAGTAGAAGAATCTCCCGCACACAACTATGCCCAGAACCACATACATCATCATGTATTTTCCACTAAGTTAGTCGCCCGTTCAACTTTTGGCCTATGAACGGTATTTTAGTCATTCTCTTTAGAAAAGATTTGCAAACGCCAAACGATTCAAAAATCAAATGACTCCAAAAATCCATTTGCATGGAGTTCCTTCATGCGTTCCTTTCTAACATGACCTAAATGGCGGTTCCACAAATAAGTGGAATTCAAATCATTTGCCTTATGGCATTTTAGCGTCAGTGTTATGTATGTGTGTTTCACCATTAAGATTTATAATAACTTATCCATCATACATGGAGTAATGTCATAATTTGAACAACTCATTGTTTTTATTTGACCAGAGCAAAATAACAATTATTAAGTTCTTTATTATAAATTCTAAGGGCTAGATAGAATGCCAACGATGAACATAATAACACTTTATTTTTGTTCCAGACGTGCATTCCTATCATATTCCTTGTCAATCACTTAGGCCTTTGTATTCTTGTATTGCGTTGTTTTGTATGACACTTCATACCAACCAATATGGTACTAATACCCAAGAATTTCATTATGTGACTTAACTAGGAATACAACCATAACATGTATATCATTTATATACACCTGAGCTAGACTTTCTAGTCTTTTCTTTCTTTCTGCCAAAATATCTTTTGCAGTTTTTCTTTTAGCTTTCCTCATTATTCAGAAAAACACTTCAACTTTAATAACTTCTAGGTTTGTTGGTCTAATACCAATAACCTTGAGGTTATTATTTTGAAGTTGATCATCATATGACAAGTGTTCTAGATTTCACTTATTAGTAACTATGATGAACAATTTCACTCATAATTTTATCCATCAATTCATGACAACTTTTTGAGACCATGTCTGTACATGCTAGGCTCATAAAGTTTAACCTTAGTATTCGCATGTGCAAATCTGGCTTGCACCCATTGTAAACACACGTAGAATCTATAACACCCGATCATCACGTGATGCTTCGATACGACGAGTCTTAGCAACGGTGAATACTAAGGATGATAACTTCATGGATATGCGAATATCGTTAGTGCTCCAATAGTTGGAGGATTGTGACGCCTGGCGTCTTCAACCTTCATACATTCCCATAAAACTTATGAGTTTATGTAGTCTCACCAAATTATATTCTATCATCTTGCAATAAGGTCTTAGATATCACATATATCTTATACCTTGATTATTTCTGAAAACTAAATTTTCAGCTCCTTACTTTTCAAACAGATTTGAACTTCAAGTTTCACGGAGACAAGATAACTTTAGGTACTAATTGAAACCATAGCTCTCTGAATCAACAAAGTGAGTTTCACTAAAAGTTTGCAATAGGACTTAATCAATTCTTGATTCTTTAACAATACGGTACTAATCCGTAAAGTTTCTTATCAGATTTTAACAGTATTTCTATCTCAATAACAAGACTAGCGCATAGTAGTAAACGGATGCCAATACTACAAAATTAATTCAAAATACTACTCAGACTATGTTTATGATAAATTGAGTTCAAAATTTTAATTCAATATAATTAAAAAACTAGGTGAACTCCCACTCAAAACAATATCCCTCGCATTGTCTTAGTGATCACACGAACCAAATCTACCGCACCTAAACCCGATCATCACGAGAAAAAGTGTGATTTCAATGGCGAACACTCAAAGTGTTCATCATATCAATCATATGATTCATGCTCTACCTTTCGGTATCACGTGTTCGAGACCATGTCTGTACATGCTAGGCTCGTCAAGGCCACCTTAGTATCCGCATGTGCAAAACTGTCTTGCACCCGTTGTATGTACTTATTGAATCTATCACACCCGATCATCACGAGATGCTTCGAAACGACAAGACTTGATAACGGTGCTACTAAGGATGAACACTTTATTATCTTGAGATTTTAGTGAGAGGGATCATCTTATAATGCTACCGTCGCGATCTAAGCAAAATAAGATGCATAAAAGGATTAACATCACATGCGGTTCATATGTGATATGATATGGCCCTTTTGTCTTTGCGCCTTTGATCTTCATCTCCAAAGCACGGACATGATCTCCATCATCTTCGGGCATGATCTCCATCATCGTCGGCGTAGCGTCAAGGTTCATGGCGCCGTCTTCATGGTTGTTCACCTCATGTAGCAACTATTACAACTACTTTGAAATACTACTCAACATGAAAATTAAAGACAACCATAAGGCTCCTGCCGGTTGCCACAATACAATAATGATCATCTCATACATATTCATCATCATATCATGGCCATATCACATCACCAAACCCTGCAAAAACAAGTTAGACGTCTCTAATTTGGTTTGCATATTTTACGTGGTTTAGGGTTTTCGAGTAAGATCTAATCTACCTACGAACATGAACCACAACGTTGATACTAGTGTTGTCAATAGAAGAGTAAGTTGAATCTTCACTATAGTAGGAGAGACAGACACCCGCAAAGCCTCTTATGCAATACAAGTTGCATGTCGAACGAGGAACAAGTCTCATGAACGCGGTCATGTAAAGTTAGTCCGGGCCGCTTCATCCCACTATGCCATAAAGATGCAAAGTACTCAACTAAAGATAACAAGAGCATCAACGCCCACAAAACCATTGTGTTCTACTCGTGCAACCATCTATGCATAGACACGGCTCTGATACCACTGTAGGATAACGTTGCATAGAAAACAAAATTTTCCTACCGCGAACACGCAATCCAAGCCAAGATGCAATCTAGAAGACGGTAGCAACGAGGGGATGATCAAGACTAACCCTTGAAGAGATTCCAAAGCCTATAAGAGTAGGCTCTTATTGCTGCGGTAGACGATCACTTGCCGCTTGCAAAAGCGCGTAGAAGATCTTGATCACGATCGGTTCCGGCGCCACGAACGGGCAGCTCCTCCTCGGTCACACGTTCGGTTGTTGATGAAGACGACGTCCACCTCCCCGTTCCGGCGGGCAGCGGAAGTAGTAGCTCCTCTTGAATCCGACAGCACGACGGCGTGGTGTCGGTGGCGGTGAAGTCCGGCGAGCTTCGCTAAGCGTGCGGGACGTGGTGGAGGAGAGAGGCGCTAGGGTTTGGGGAGAGGGTGGCCGGCCACTATGGGGGCGGCCAAGCTTGTGGCTTTGGTGTGTCCGGCCCCCTCCCCTTGGCCCTCTATATATAGGTGGATCCCAAGTGTTGGTGTCCAAGTCTTCGAATAAGACCCAAACCAAAACCTTCCATAGGAAAACCTAGCCCAACTAGGACTCCCACCCAAAGGTGGGATTCCCACCTCCCATGTGGGGGGTGGCCGGCCCCTATGGTGGAGTCCACTTGGGACTCCACCCCCACTAGGGCTGGCCGGCCATGGAGGTGGAGTCCCTTGTGGACTCCACCTTCCTTGGTGGTTTCTTCCGGACTTTTCTAGAACCTTCTAGAACCTTCCATAGAACCTTCCGCATCATTTTATTCACATAAAATGACATCCTATATATGAATCTTATTCTCCGGACCATTCCGGAACTCCTCGTGATGTCCGGATCACATCCGGGACTCCGAACAAATATTCGAACTCCATTCCATAATTCAAGTGCTACCATTTCAACATCCAACTTTAAGTGTGTCACCCTACGGTTCGAGAACTATGTGGACATGGTTGAGTACTCACTCCGACCAATAACCAATAGCGGGATCGGAGATCCATAATGGCTCCCACATATTCAACGATGACTTTAGTGATCGAATGAACCATACACATATATTACCAATTCCCTTTGTCTCGCGATATTTTACTTGTCCGAGGTTTGATCTTCGGTATCACTCTATACCTTGTTCAACCTCGTCTCCGACAAGTACTCTTTACTCGTACCGTGGTATGTGGTCTCTTATGAACTCATTCATATGCTTGCAAGACATTAGACGACATTCCACCGAGAGGGCCCAGTATATCTATCCGTCATCGGGATGGACAAATCCCACTATTGATCCATATGCCTCAACTCATACTTTCCGGATACTTAATCCCACCTTTATAACCACCCATTTACGCAGTGGCGTTTGATGTAATCAAAGTACCTTTCCGGTATAAGTGATTTACATGATCTCATGGTCATAAGGACTAGGTAACTATGTATCGAAAGCTTATAGCAAATAACTTAATGACGAGATCTTATGCTACGCTTAATTGGGTGTGTCCATTACATCATTCATACAATGACATAACCTTGTTATTAATAACATCCAATGTTCATGATTATGAAACTAATCATCCATTAATCAACAAGCTAGTTTAAGAGGCATACTAGGGACTTCTTGTTTGTCTACATATCACACATGTATCAATGTTTCGGTTAATACAATTATAGCATGGTATGTAAACATTATCATAAACACAAAGATATATAATAACCATTTATTATTGCCTCTTGGGCATATCTCCAACAAACACGAGCTGGACCAATAAGGTACAACTGGAGCATGCGGCAGGCTATATTCGGGGTTCCTCCGGCGAAGGTTACTGCATTGTAGTAATCCTCGATCCAGGTATCCGGCCTCTCGCTGCCATCATAGTGCTTCAGATTTCCTGGTAGCTTAAGGTTCAGGCTTCTTGGCTTTGGTTCCACTCGGATCATCTGGCCAAAGCACCTTGGACCGATGTAGTCGGATCTATACTCATTGAGGCGATCCCGGGCATCACGAGGGGCGCCGCCGGTGATTTTGAGCGGGAACGGGATCTCCGGCCTCTGCCTCCGCCTCCACCTCCGCCTCCACTTGGTGGTGGTGAGGGAGCTGCGAGGGGGCCTGTAAGGTGATCTTCCGCCTTCGGACTCGCGGCGTGGCTCCCTCGGCTGGCTCCGGCGGTGGCTCCTTTCCTCTTGGTGGTGGTCGCCTCCGTCGTTCCGGCTCCTGCGTGGCTCAGGTGCGTACTCCTCGTTCGGCTCCTCCTTGGTTCCGGATCGCGTCCTTGGCTTCTGCGAGGCTCGGGGTCGCGTTCTTGGTTCCGACGAGGCTCGGGCTCGCGGTCTTGATTCCGGCTTCTGCGTTGCTCCAGCGTACGCTCCTGTTCCTGGTCTCTAGGTGCTGGCATGCGTCGCGGATGTTGATTCCTCCTGGCCCATGGGGCCGGGGGTTTCCGGCAGGACTGCGACGTCGAGGGGTAGCGGAGGACGCGAAGCTCGGGGTGGTGGTGATGGAACACGATATTTGTCTCTGCCGTGTACATCGCACCCTTTCCCTTTTCCGATCTTTCGGAGCTGAATCCGATGGTATTGGGATTGGGTTTGGATGATCTCTGACTTTCCTCCTGCGCTCCGTAGATCCGGTGCGCGACTCGTCATCACGATGTTGACTTGGTATATGGCCTTCTGCGCGGTGGATATGCATTGTTCCGGATTGGATGCTAACTGCGCGAAGTGTCTGCCTTGCTCTGTTCGCATTGAAGCAACGAGCTTCGGACGTAGTTGATGTCAATCTCCTCGTCCTTCTTCTTTAGGAGCTCCGCAGCCTTCTTCATGTTATCCTTTGGAGTTGCGGCGGCTGCTGCTCTGTAGGTGTTGCGAAGGTAATCTTGCGGGGAAGAATGGCCTCTCGCGATTCTAGCTTCTTCCTCCCGCACAAATTTTACCTTGGCCTCCCAGTGCTTCTCGAGTTGCCTGACCTTTTCGAGAGATTCATCAACCTCGCGGTCCTTCTTCGAAAGTGGTCCACGAAATTTGCCGCTATGGTTCTTTCTTCCGCCATTGCGCGGTCTGCGAACTTCTGAGCTGTTGCTAACATCTCCTGTCTTCGGCTTCTAAGGCCTCCGGATCTGCGCTTCCTCGGGAGTTATTGGTTTGTTGAGGATATCGGACTTTGCGACTAAATCCATGCGTGCTTGCTCGACCATCTCTTCTGGTGACAGGACATCGTTTCGCGGTCGTGCCCGATCTAACGGAGACCTTACGTTGGATGGTCCTGGGTCGGAGTTGGAAGCTTCGTCTTCCGTTTCCGGCTGATCCAGCGGTGCCACGGTTGCTAAAACCTGCATCGGCTGGGCGGATTCCACTTCAGCTTGCTCACCGCCTCCGAGTTCCTCGAGCTTGCGGTTGAATTCTTCTGTGTTCATGGATGAATCGCCTCCGTCTTCTTCCCCGATTGCGAGCTCCTTCGTCAAGCGATTGTATTCTTCTGTGCCTATTGAGGAGGCATCATCGGAATTTGGGCTCAAGTTTCCGAGGATTGATTCCTCGGGGTTTCCGCTTCCTCTTGTCCCGAGCGTCGCTGTCTCCGACCGCAGATCCGGAGCTACGTTGTTTCCGTGTGCCTCAACCTGCAAAGGATCGGCCTCCTCCTGGTGGAGGGCGTCTCCTGCGGTATGGGCCAAGAAGTGCACGAAGTGACACCTTTGCTTCTCTAACACATGGGAGACCCAGGCGGATGCATTGGTCTTCCACCGTTTTCTCCTGCTCATGGGCGGATTGGGTGGGTTTTGATTTTTCTGATCTAAGGCGGAACCTTCCTTAAGAAGCTCCTGCGACTCAGATCGGATCTTCGACGGCGTCCAGCTCGGCGGCGGTCGGCGCACTTTGCGTTCGTCGGAATCGACGGTCTCGCCGATGAAGATGTGGATGCCGCCGATTGGGACGATGGAGAGCTTGACGGGGTTTGACTTAGCCGGAATCCGAACTCGTCCGGAGGGACGATCGGAAAATTCCGGCGTAAAGTACGCGCCCCACGGCGATCGAGTCGTCGTAGCTTCCCATGGCGGAGCCCTCCCGGTTCCGGCCTCCGGACGCCTCGGGCCCCACGGTGGGCGCCAACTGTCGTTGCCTAATCGACGATACCTCGGAGGAGGGATCCTCACGAGGGGAGAAGAAGTAGGGGCCATAGGGCGGAGTGCACACGGACGGTGGTACGCGAGTTACCCAGCTTCGGAACACGCACGATGACGGGGCCTCGCTGCTTGTCCTGCGGGCGCTTGCGCGTTGTTACAATGGTTGTCGTTGTGCCTCTAGGGCTCCCAGGATCCGGCTTATAAAGGCGCACGGATCTAGGGTTTACATGGAGAGTTCTAGCCGGAATACAAGTTGCCTAACTACGGTACAATATCTTGCCGTGTACGTCAAGGATCCGCCTCCCTTAAGGCCGTACTGGATCCGGATACTTTATGGGCCTTCACGGATCCGGCCTCCTTCGTAGGTCGGTTAGGATCCGGCTCCAGTTCCTGAGCTGGACTTCATCCTTCTTAATCAACGCAACTGGGCCGCCCGATGGGCCCATGCCACCATCACCGTCTGTGGGCCACCCGGGCTTGCCGGATCTAGGCCATGTCGTTGATATACCCATAAAGTATACCCACAACACCGATGGTGGCGCGAGCATCTCTGCCTGCTCGCGCGTCCAGACATCGTGGAAATTCATCTGCCGGCGGGGGCGGCCAAGGCGCCACGCGACGGCGTCGTAGGCTCGCGCCGCCTCATGCGCGGTGTCGAAGGTGCGAGCCGGATCCGCTCTCGCCGAGCGAATCTCGGCGTCGGCGCCCGCTCGGCGCGCGCGACGCCGTAGCGAGGCGGAGCCAGGCGGAGGCATGGCGCCGGAGACGGAGGCGGACCGTCGGCGGGAGGCAGAGCGGTGGCGCGGAGGAGCGGGGAGAGGCGGAGCGACACGCGGAAGTTTCAGACGCAGGAGGCAGTTGGCGCGTTCGCGCGTGTCGTCTTTATAGCGCGCGCGGCAACACACGCGGCAATTTTCCCGCGTGGGATGGCGCAAACGCGCGGGCGCGGTTTTGCCGCGCGCGTCCTTTTCCCGCGTCTGCTGAGCTTCGCGCGAGCGTTCGCGCGCGCCAAACTGGCAAGTATTTTGCCGCGCGCGCCTTTTACAGCGCTGTTGCATGCAAGTTGACGGATCCCACATGTCACTGCTGCTTACGCCGTAAATCACGGCCTTAGAGTAATCACAAACAGCTGCCGCATGTTGGTTTCGTTCGTGAGAAACTACATTCACTGGAAAAAAAAAAACTTTTAAACTACTCTTCGTAAAATTTAAGTTAGTTATACTGCTATTTGTATAGTATCCAAAGGAAAATAGTGAAAATACTTTATACTTTACTAGGCTGGCAGCACCTCACCTCTTATAAAAATATTTTCTCAGAGAAAAAATTGCGTGTAATTTTCATGTCTCGTAAATTTTATATATAAAAAATATACGGAGTACGTACATAAGTTGTACAAGCTATACAATTTTAACAAATAACTATGTCCGGAACATCATGTTTATCTGGACTTGAGGAAACATCGTTTTCAGCTATCCAATACACGTTTTTAATAAGACTTTCAAATTAGACTGTCTGGAACTTTGACCCACTTGAATTCTGAAGCCAAAACGCAACATTGGTCTAGTTCATCTTTGTATATGTCCCCTCCACCCTTTTTTTTTTAGGAATAATGGTTATGCACAAAAAGTTAATGGTCAGCTGGAGGCCCTCTATCCCACAAGCTTCATATGTGGTTTGCTATCCGCAACCGTCTGTGGACGGCCGATCGCGTTTGCTGCCAAGAGCAAGAAACGGTGGACCATATCACGGTTCAATGTTCCTTTTCCAGACAGGTTTGGTACATGCTGCTCCTCGACTACAGACTACACCGTTTCACCCCTGCTGTCACCTCTGAAATTGCACTTTGGTGGACAACGCTTTCCGACGCTATACCAAGGAGCAGACGGAAGGAAATCAACGCGCTCGTTTTGCTGGTGGCTAGGTCTATCTGGTTGGAAAGAAATAGTAGAGTGTTTGACAAGTTCGCCACTTTGCCGGCTGAGGTTTGTAGGAAAATCAGAGAAGAGTTTGTGCTTTGGAAAAAAAGCCAAGCTGTGTGGAGTGGAGGTTTTGGGTGAGTAGTCCCCTTAGGGTGTAGATCCGTGGCTGAGGCCAGATCGCATGTGATCTGAGACTCAAATCTCTTGTACATGATGTTTTCCCTCCCTATCTTAATATAGAAAACACGCGGTTCTCGCGCGTGTTCTTGAAAAAAAAGAACCTCTAGTCAAATTCAATAGTACAGCAAACACAAACACAGGTACAGAGGCAAGTACAGCAAAACGCCACTACGATACAGTGGCAGAAAGAATGCTTTGACATGGGAATGGAATTTTCACTCTCAGAATATATTCAGGTAATAATTTGACAAACTAAAGTCGCCGCCGATTTTATTCTTCAACAACACTATCAAGAATCTGTTTCTCTTTACCTGCAAAAATTCTGTTTCTGTTTTTTTTCTCGCTTCTCTCAACCAGGAGAACTGCTATTCCCGTTACCACCTACTATATGTACTTTCACCCTACAAAAATTCTCTATGCAATGAATATTTACCCTAACAAAACCTATATGCTATAGGTTCAACAGATTATGTACGGACTCGCATGGAGTGCAAGCCAGGGGTTGCGGTCCCCTGCCGTCCATGACGAATACACTCTCTAAGTCACAATCTACGCAACATCATTGAACACCTCCGCTCCCTTGGCAACCTTGATGAACACATCCTCCAAGGTAGTGTCAACCAGGCCCCAGGCATGTATGCTGAACCTGCTTTTCGCAATCTCAACTGCACGAAAAACATCAGCTATTCTCACCTCCTGCTTCGGCAGTTCGAACTTTTGGGTCCCAGAAAGATTGTAGATCTTGTTTGCGCTTGGAGACAGGCGACGCACTAGCTTGTCAACTTCCGACTCTTGTTCTGGAGATGTTGTGATTGTGAATATGTACGCACCTCCGTATCTCGCCTTCAGCTACATGTAGTGGCAAATAATTTAGAAGTGTTTCTACAGAAATTTGTGTGATTCAAGAAGGTATAATGTACCTCTTTAGGGTTTCCGATGCATTGGAACTCTCCATCAACAAATATGCCAAGTCGATCACAAAGTACTTCTGCCTCCTCCATCGAGTGTGCTGTCAGATCGATTTAATCAGACGATATTCATTGTTATTTTCAGACGCAGTAAAGTGGTGAACTTGAGTCTAGGATTTTGTATGGGTGGACAGGGAAAAGTAATTACTTGTGAGAACAATTGCACAGTTTCTCTTGGCCTCCTTCACAATGTTCCATAGGTTATTTCTTGATGCTGGATCTAGCCCTGTGCTCGGTTCGTCCATGTAAACAACCTAAGGAATGTTTCCTTCAGTTTCATAACCAACTTTCGATTGAATTTATAGGATATATGGGTAAAACTTGAAACATAAAATTAAGAATAATACTTTGGGGTCTCCGATTAATGATATTGCCACACTGAGCCTTCTCTTCATGCCTCCGCTGTACATTCCCACTTGCTTATCACCAACTCCACCATGAAACAGATTTACACTTTTAAGAGAATCATCAACAGCCTGATTGTGGAAGAAAGATCAATGTGTTTAACTAAGGCCCACAATACTGAAGAATAATACTGTACACAAACTGAGATGCTGAGTAGAGTTCTCCAACAATGAGATGCAAATACTACACTCAAACAAAGTTACACAGATTAGAAGTACCTTCACTAATGCAGCCCCTTTGAGATTCTTCAATCTAGCATAAAAGAATAGATGCTCTTTTCCCGTTAATGTTTCCCAAAGTAAGCTGCATTTCAGACACCACCAGTTACAATGAGAAAGAAGACAATCTGATGCCGGGAAAAGAGCACATGGCCAGAAAAGTTATAAGTTTCAGTAAATACTCATGCTGGGGGCACAGGCCCATATTTGTATATATGTCATCCATATCCATTGTTATATCCATTCCATGGGCATAAGCAGTGCCAGATGTAGGTCTAGTAAGCCCAACCATCTGAGGAAAGATCAGAGCAAAGTTAATCAAGGTGTGTGCCAAGACGTTATGCAATTTACAGTAAAAATGCTACCGTCTGTTTCAGTACTTTACCATACTAATGAATGATGTTTTCCCAGCTCCATTAGGGCCAAGCATTCCGAAGCATTGCCCTTTTGGTAGGGCCAAAGATAATCCTCGAACAGCCAGCTTGTCTGGGTTTCCATCTCTTCCAGGATACATTTTCCTGAGGTTGTCACAGATCACAGCTTCGTTTGCATTGCGGTCCATCAATAATTGCTCAACTAGTCGTCGCTGAATAGATATCAACACAAGAGTTTTAATAAAATGTGCTGTAGAAAAAGCTGGAAGTGATCAAGTATGGCAGGTAACCTACTTCTTGAGCAACATCTTCTTTCTCCATATTAACGATTACTTTAGAATCCTGTTGTGCAGAGCTACTTTTATGCAATGATGGTGCATGCTTCTTCTGTGAAGATCTAAAGAGGAGTAAGGGGTTTCTGACACTACCACCTACTGAAGACATTTGATCCAAATAGAATGCTAACACGAGCAGTAATGCCCATTCTACAGTCATTATAATCAAGATATCGCACATTCCGTTGACTGGGTCTTTCAAATTTCCCCACATCATGCCACTGGACCCCGTAGCACTTCCAGCAAATGCGTATTGACCAAGCTCATACAACCCTCGATAGAGCGAAAATCCCGGGACAATCTCCATAACTAATACCCAGATACCTGAGTAGAGAACACAACCTTGTTAACGTATGGTCATAAAATTTAAATGGGATTGCAGATTACCGCTAAGCTAGCAACTTACCAGAAAAGGTTTTGTCCTCAATAAAAAATAGGAAAAGAAATGCCCCTAGTAAACCAGATCCAAATACATAGATGTAACCAATCACTGCAGCAAGAAGATACATAAAGTTTGTCATTTCTAAGAAGAAAATTTTGACTTAGATGCTGCATGTTTAAGTCACTGACCTGTGGCTATCTTGACAGATGAAAAGAAAGATGCCACAAAAAAGGCAAAAGCAATCTGTAAATTTATGTATACAAAGAAAAAAACAAACTGTATGCCATAGTTGTTGAGTCTGAAGAAATTGAGACCTGCACAAAACAAGGTCAACTTGAAATACATATAGTTGTTTCCGCAAAAGCAGTTTCATGAGTAAACTGGTTATTTCAAGAATACTCATGAATAAAGAGTGGAAGTTCATTACCTATGAAGTATCCAAAAATCACAAAACATGTCATATAGACAACTGATAGAACAAAGAAATAAGCATAAGATATCATCCAGTAAGGTACATCCTTCAGACCTTGCATCTTCATCATTATTTTTAGCTTTTGTTGCTTCTCATACACCAGATATGCCAACATAACCTAGAAAGGAGAGTTAATTTGCTAGCTTTAATGATATTGTAACACGTTCAGCCATTTTTTCAATGTAATTAAGGAATGTTACGTCTCATCATACTCACTGGGAAAAGCAGTTCAACGATCCATGTGAAGAATAGCGCACTGAGAAGAGAAGAGAGGTCGAACCTATAACTTGTTCCAACTTTGGGCATCTCTTTTACATATTCAAGTCGCATTTCCACCCCAGGTCCTCGGATATATTTGAGATATGCGTTGGATACCTATAGGAAAGAAAGATGAGGTAGAAAAAAGTTGTCAAGTTCCAGAATACAATGAAATTAGCCAGAGATGAATTAATGGGAAGCAAAGCACATACGGCATTCACCAAGCGTGGAACTCGTAATGCTGCGATAAATGAATATGCAGTTTTATCGTTATATGTAGAGTTGTACAAAACATTTATACCAAGTCCAAATTCTGTTGTACTCAAGAAGTCATAACCTGCAAAGAATAATGAAACTTTACAGTATGCATGGATGCAAATAAGTGTTGTCATATGTTCAAATGAGCTGCTCATCATGTTTTAAGGGATAGCTTCTCAGAGGGTATTAGGAAATCGCACACCAGAATCTCACTGCTGTGCAAATCCATTACAAATGCAAAGAGGCCAAAAATTGGAGCTAAGAAGATAGAAATATAACCTGCAATAAACTCGTTTATTTTTCCTCCTTTTTGTTTATAACCCTTTAATAATTCCTCATTGATAACCGATGTACTCTCCCGCCATAACATCACACCTTCAACACACTGTATATCTGGTTCATTTCATAAACACATCAGAGCTGCAATCATAGCAGTCCTAAGAAAGAGTCCAAACGAAAGAGGAACATATCTAATTGTTATTTTCAAACATGCTACACTAAAATTCAGTACCGATTAGTCATTAAAATAGAAACTAACCATACGAAATACAAGATTCACTTTGTGAAAGGAAACAAGAAAACATAGTGAACTATGAGTTATAATGATCCATGTTTTAAATAGAAGATAGCAGGTTCATAGTCTTTGAACATGCTACACTAAAATTCAGTACCGATTAGTCACTAAAATAGAAATTAACCAAACGAAATACAAGATTCACTTTGTGAAAGCAAACAAGAAAACATAGTGAACTATGAGTTATAATGATCCATGTTTTAAATAGAAGATAGCAGGTTCATAGTCTTTGGAGAGGATTATCACTATAATGGATACTGGATAGCAAGTGATAGAGCAAGTGCTATATTTCCACACCAATTTACGAAAAGATTCATCATCTTGAGTTACTTGTATATATAAAAAGGTCTGTTGTATAAAACTAACATGGAATTAATATAATGCATTTGTTTACCGCCGTAGTACACATATATATTGCAAAAAAATCTTGAAGTTCTACTTTCACATCGGTACAACTGCTATCTTAGTTGCTACCATCGCAATAGTACCCACAATCATCGCTCTCTCGGCCTCTATCACTGCAATAGCTCTCAATTTGCTCTGGCCTACCATTCTAAACCACTACATTTATCAATAGTATGCAGACCCTGCTGATGCTAAATGGAAGCTACAGTCACTCTTAGGGTGACTTCTTTTGGGCTTCTTAGCCAGCTTCGAGGTGGCACACCGCTGAAGCCCAAAAGATGTCTCTAGCTTCAGCCCGGCTTATTTCCACCGAGAAGCCCAATTCGTGTGTATAGCCAGAAACTGCTCGTGAGGTGTTTCTCGGCCGTTTCCCGAGCTTCTGCGACAGGGAGCGAACAGGCAGCCTCCTCCAACCTCGCCGCCGCGCCCCACGGCCTCCTCCGACCTCGCCGCCGCGCCCCACGGCCGCCTCCGACCTCGCCGCCGCGCCCCAAGGCCGCCTCCAACCTCGCCGCCGCGCCCCACAGCCGCCTCCGCCTCCGACTCCGCCGCCGCCCCACTACCTCGCCCTCTGCCGCCGCCCCACGTCCTCCTCCGACCTCGCCGCCCCACGGCCGCCTCCGACCTCGCCGCTCCACGGCCGCCTCCGCCGCCGCCCCACTACCTCGTCCTCCGCCGCTGCCCCACGGCCTCCTCCGATCTGAGCTCAACCTTCTACTCCAGATGCGGTGCTGACCTCGAGCTCGACCTCCACAACCGCCTCCCTCGCCTTCTGTCCACCCTCGGCCGACGACAAGCTCGAGGGCCACCTCCCCAACCAGTGCCGAGCTCGACCTTCTTGTCTACAAATGGCGCCGACCTCGTGCTAGTCCTCCCTGAACCCAAATGAACCAAAAATTCTAGAAGCCCCAAAGAAGTCTCTGGCACAGTTGGAGTTTATCTCCACCGCTGCTTTTCCGGACCGAAAATCAGAAGCTGGCTTATGCATAAGCAGCAGCCCAAAAGAAGTCACCCTTAAGTACAGAGCATAATGATATTTACATACAAGTATGTTTCCTAGATGTGTACAGGCTTAGCCAATTCCGCACAAAAGAGCATTAATTAACTTCAACACGTTGTCAATATTCAACATAAGACCCATGAAAGGTACTCGCGGTCACCTGGCACTTGGAGCTATATAAGGTATGTTCTGCTAGTCCAAAACCCAAACTGGCTAGCATTTGCATAGTTTTGGACTTTTGGCTGTATCTGTATTTTTTTCATCGTCTTTTATGTTTGTCGGTCATTTTCAAGCCTGGAGATTTTTTTTTATTTTTCACCCTGTAGCTTCTTTTTAATACAAAGATGTGCAGAACACATGCATATTCGAGAAAACAAAAGGACCCATGAAAGACTGAACTATTGATGGTCCACATCTATATAGAACTCCTTCAAATGCAAATAAAGTTTAACGCGAAGATCACATCCCTACACTTAAGCTGCTGCCCGATTCAGCAATTTAAGTTTCCCAACGCAAATTGTAAATTCGGTATCAAATGGAAGGAGACTTTAACTTACTTAGCTGAAGGGGTATGCCCCTAGCTCTATACGAAATGGTCTGTGATAAGTAGGGCACGCACTGAGGCTGAAGCAGATAGATGGTATCCGAAGAAGAAAATGCGGGCTCTAGCAATTGTGTATACCATGGCGCAGTGTCTGAACCCTAAGACAAATCAAGCCAACCAGTACTTGGGTAAGCAAAACACAAAAATTACTGCATACTAATAATTACGAGAGAAACTTACAACAACTATCCTGGATAGCGCATCAAGATAATCTGTCACATTAAGACTGGGAGAGAAAGCAGGAAATAGACCTCCTGCAACACCTGTCGATTGGAAAATGGTTAGTACTCAAGACGCAAGGCACATTGGTCTTAATTATGAATAGCTGGTATGAATTGAGTTGTATTGTGGCAGCACATACTTTCAGCAAAGTATCGGTCCTTTCCAGTGATGAGGACGCTGGTGGGGCAAGACCAGGAGTCACGGCATGAGGGATCAGGCAAATCATCAAATGGTTGGGAGACTGTTTTGACAGCTCGGGACTCAGGCTGGGGAACCTGAATCAGGGCCGGCCACCGTGGCGGGCTGGGAATTGCGCAGTTCCAGACCTGCTCCAGTGTCGAGTATTGGACGCCACACTCCCTCCTCTTGCAGGTTCCATTTATGTCGGTCTCGACACAGGCGCAGCCACATCGGTACTTGGGCTTGTCGAGCTCGCTGTTGATGATGTTCTGGAGCACGATAAGCAGAACGCAGATGATGACTGGGAAGAAGGTGATGCCAATGTTTGTCTTCCAGTTCCTTTTCTGCATCGCAGTTATGAAGGTGTAATCAGACACTGCAATCTCCGTCATAGAGGAACTCAGAAGTAGAAAAAACAGAACCAGATGCTGCACAAAGAACTGACATATTTGACAGGAAAAATAAGAAGGCGCATAACAACATCTATCTGGTGAGTGGTTTTCCACAAACATTGCGTGAAATCCTAAAAGGACATCAAGATTTTCAAAAACATATGTTGCTTCATTCACATCATGCTGTCGCTCGAAAGGCTCCTTATCCATGGACTCTCCTGAAACAGTTGGCCCAATCACCAATAGATCTTTACTGAACCCCACTTGAGCTAAAATTTCACAGGCGCCTCAAAATAAACCAGATTGGCGGGCACCTTTTCCGCTCGATCCACCTGCCGCAACTCCAAGAACCGTGTAGGCATATTCACAAGCACTTGGTGGGCGCACCCAAAGTAACGCATCAAGAAAGTAGAAACAGGCAGATAGTAGTGAAAAAGGAACAAGCGCGAGGGAGAAAAACGGAGCCGTGCCTGGAGGCAGATGTTCTTGCGGAGCAGGGCGTTGGCCTGCGTCAGGAAACTCGCGGGCCGCCTCAGCGTATCCATGCGAAGATGGGGAAGATGGTTAGGTCTGAAGCAGAGAAAGGGGGAAAGACGGGGAGGAGACAGAGCTTTGAGGCGTCCCGAGGCGTTCAGAGTTGGGAATCGACACGAAACCGATCAAAGGATTGAACTTTGCCCAGTTATATAGACATCAGTTACCAGACTCCCGCCAATTTATCTTCACGAATCAAGCGGCCACGCTATTTAAACAACCAAAACCCCCGGATCTTATCCCCCAAAAAAAAGAGACTATGTGCTGTACCTGGACTTGTCGTGCATGAGTGCATCAGGTGCGAGTTGGCACCTTCAGAAGTTCATAACCCATCTACTGTATTTACCTTTTAGCTCTTTCCTTACAGGATCTAGACTTTTTATTGGGTAGTTCGCTTAGTTTGGTATGTACCTTTGTCTAATTTAAAATATTTTTATTTTACAAGCACAAAACCTAAATAAGTTAGGTTCAATTAGGTGTACCAAAAATAACGAAATAACAAGTCGCGTGTTGCAGCGACCGTCCATATAGCGAATAACAAAATAAATATTTTACAAAAATATGTTGAAAAAATCTGAGAAAATTTGAAAAGGTCAAATTACATGATGGGAATTACACGACTGTGTGAGGAACATGCCAGGGCTATTGGGTTCATGGCATCCCAGGTATGTCCACTATAGTTCCGGTTCTAAATTAGCCATATTTGGATTTTCCCCGTGTGTCGAGAGCATGTCTTCAGGAAATGGTTCATCTTTTAGGGGGTGGCATGATCAGAATAATATGTTTTTAAGAAATTGATGAACTTGCATGTAATTTGTACTTTAATCAATGAGAGAATAACCAAGTTAAATATGACCAGAACTTAAAAGCAGCGGGTTCGCCACAACAACGTAACATCAACAACCAACAATTATAGGAAATTACCATCCAGTACTGACTGATCTTGTTCCAAACTTTGTACAAAGTACATGTAAAGCAAAAAGGACATCCTGAAAGGTGTGGTCGTGGTCTAGCAAGGCAAGGGTGGCGTGCTCGTGCTACGTGGGTAGCGAGTCCGTCGGCCCGGTCGGCGCGACCGGACGGTCGGCCTGGCTGGCACGTCGGGGTGGCGGCCTCGGATCTTTTGGTGCGACGTTCGTGGTCCGCGGATGGTCGTCTAGTGTAGCCTGTGTTAAGTAGTCTAGCCTGTATATCTGTTTGTATACGTGTATTGTACATGTACTGATCCTTATATATAGTGGAAAGACGTGGGCTGTTTCACCCCACGCAAAACCCTAAACCACTTCGTTTATCTTGGTATCAGAGCAAGCCGCCTCCGCGAGCCCTTCACCGCGACGCGCGGCCGTAGATCCGATCGGAGCTCGCCTCCGCCTCTCTCTCACCGCGAGCCTCTCCTCGCGGCATCACCATGTCGTCATCCGCACTCACGACAACGGACATCGGCGCCCTCGCCTCATCATCGACGGCCTCTACCCCTGCCGCGATCTCGCTCTCCGTTCCTGTTCGTCTTGACCATGGCAACTTCCTGCTGTGGAAGGGCCTCCTACTGCCCAACCTCTCCGGCGCCGATCTTCATGGGCATCTCGATGGGACCAAGCCCGCGCCGGCAACGGAGATCACCACGGGGGAGGGAGACAAGGCGGTGACCGTCCCTAACCCCGCTTACCACCCCTGGTGGCTTCAGGACCAGAAGGTTCTGGGCTTCCTCCTCGGAGCCATGGAGCCGTCAATCTCGTGCCAGCTGATTGGCTGCAAGACGGCGGCTGCGGCGTGGACATCCGTTCACGCCATGTTCGGTGCACACAGCCGCGCCAACGTCAGGAATATTCGGCGTCAACTCCAGAGCCTGCGGAAGGAGGATCGATCCGCAGCTGAGTACATGCACATGATGAAGGCTCTGGCAGACTCCATGGCCGCCGCCGGATCGCCCATCTCCGACGATGACCTCGTCGATTACATCATCACCGGGCTTGGCTCTGCGTACAACGGCATCGCGGCATCACTCACCGTTGGTAACAAGTCCGTGCCTTATGTTGATTTCTACTCTCACATCCTCTCCTTCGAGGCTCTCCAGGCGCAGCAGGCCCAAGTCGAAGGATGGACCTCGTCGGCCAACGCCGCCTCTCGACCACCACCTCCGGCCGATCACCGCCCTCGTGCGCCCGACTACTATACCCCGCCCGCTCCAGGCGCATATCGCCCCAATGGCGGGGGCAATCAGCACGGTGGCGGAGGTGGCAACCCCTACGGGGGGCACAACTCCTACGGGGGGCACAACCCCTACGGGGGGCACAACACTTATGGAGGCGGCAACGCGTACGAGAACCGCGGAGGCGGGAACAGCGGCGGTGGCCGCAACGGCCGCGCCGGTGGTCGCGGCGGCGGTGGACGCAACGGAGGAGGACGCCAGCGCTGGCGTCCACGCTGTGACTACTGCGGTTATTGGGGGCACCTTGCTCCCGATTGCCGTCGCGCTGCGGAGGACCAGCGCGCCAACAACTTCATCACCCAGCGCTCCGGCAACGCTGCGTCGACTAGTGGTGGCGGCAACCCTCAGTGGCACCTGGACAGTGGCGCGACGGACCACCTGACAAGTGAACTAGAGCGCCTTCAGTTCTATGAACGTTATGGTGGCAAGGATCAAGTGCAAGTGGCAAATGGCTCAGGTTTGTCAATTTCGCATATTGGCTATTCGAATCTTCATCTCTTCGTCTTAAAAACATCCTCCATGTACCCTACATTAGCAAAAATCTCCTCTCTGTTTTTCGCCTTGTTTCTGATAATGACGTGTTCGTTGAATTTCACCGTCATGCTTTCTTTGTAAAGGACAAGGTCACGAGGAGAGTCGTCCTGCAAGGTAGAAGCCATGGAGGGCTCTATCCTATTCCATTCGCCAAAGCAACGTCAGCCTCCACTCGCCATGCCTTCGCTAGTGTCAAGGTCACCCCATCACAGTGGCACCAACGCCTCGGTCATCCATCCAATAATGTAGTTCAATCCATTATTAGAACAAATGAACTCCCCTGTTCATCGTCAGACAATTTATCTCTTGTGTGTGATGCTTGTCAGCGTGCTAAAAGTCATCAGTTGCCTTATTCTTTGTCATCTCATGTTACTACTATGCCTCTTGAGTTGATACACACTGATGTTTGGGGTCCAGCACGTGCTTCTTCAGGGGGGTACAAATATTACGTTAGTTTTGTTGATGACTATTCACGATTCTGCTGGATTTATCTCCTGAAAAACAAGTCTGATGTTGAGCAGATCTTTTATGCTTTCCAGGCTCATGTTGAGCGTCTTTTGAATGCCAAAATTAAATCTGTTCAATCTGATTGGGGCGGTGAGTACCATCGCCTTCACCAGTATTTTCAGCGCACGGGTATCTCTCACCGTGTTTCCTGTCCACATACATCTCAGCAGAACGGTATTGCAGAGCGTAAACACCGTCATCTAGTGGAAACAGGCCTTGCCTTGCTCGCTCATTCTTCACTTCCTCTCCACTATTGGGATCAAGCTTTCCTTACAGCGTGCTATCTTATAAATCGTATGCCTACACCCGTTCTTAAGAATGAGACACCCATGTTTCGACTCCTACAGATTCAGCCAACCTACTCTTCTCTTCGCATTTTTGGGTGCGCATGTTGGCCTAGCCTTCGCAAATACAACTCCCACAAACTAGATTTCCGTTCTAGGATGTGTGTCTTTCTCGGGTACAGTCCGATGCACAAAGGGTACAAATGCTTGGATAAATCAACAGGCCGCATCTATATTTCTCGTGATGTCGTGTTTGATGAATCGGTGTTTCCTTTCGCCACACCCGGAGTCTCTGTTGATGTTTCCACTTTAGAGCAATCCATCACATTCCCCTCCGATGAACCAGTTACGAGTATGCCAATTCGAAATTATGACTTGACCTTTTTGTCCACTAATGCTCCTGTTTCAGATGCCGTTTGTTCGCAGGTGCCAGGTCCTGCGTCGCCGCAAGCCGCATCGCCAGCGTCGCCGATCGACGTGCATGGCACGGCCATGCAGGGATCACCACGCGTGGCCTCTGTCTCGCCCTTGCCTGAGGCCGCGTCGCCCACTGTCCCCGCATTGCAACTGGCACCGGAGCAGCCCGTGCCGCCTCCTGCCGATCCTCTGGCCGCGGCACCTTCGGCTGCTCCTCCTACTGGCTCTACGCATGCTATGGTAACTCGTGCGCGTGATCACACAAGGACGGAGAAGGTCTACACCGATGGGACGGTTCGTTACGATCCTTGGCGCCTGATGCGCGTAGATGTACACGTCCGTTGGGAACCCCAAGAGGAAGGTATGATGCGCACAGTGGCAAGTTTTCCCTCAGTATGAAACCAAGGTTTAATCGAACCAGTAGGAGCCAAGAAGCACGTTGAAGGTTGATGGTCGCGAAATGTGATGCGGCGCAACACCGGGATTCCGGCGCCAACTAGGAACCTGCACAACACAACCAAAGTACTTTGCCCCAACGAAACAGTGAGGTTGTCAATCTCACCGGCTTGCTGTAACAAAGGATTAAACGTATCGAGTGGAAGATGTTTGCAAAGAAAACAGAAAACAAGTAAATTGTATGCTATGGAAAGAATAGGACCGGGGTCCACAGTTCACTAGAGGTGTCTCTCCCATAAGATAAAAGCATGTTGGGTGAACAAATTACAGTCGGGCAATTGACAAATAGAGAAAGGCATAATAATGCATATACATGACATGATAAATATGGTGAGATTTAATTGGGCATTACGACAAAGTACATAGACCGCCATCCAACGCATCTATGCCTAAAGTCCACCTTCAGGTTATCGTCCGAACCCCCTCCAGTATTAAGTTGCAAAGCAACAGACAATTGCATTAAGTATTGTGCGTAATGTAATCAATAACTACATCCTTAGACATAGCATCAATGTTTTATCCCTAGTAGCAACAGCACATCACAACCTTAGAACTTTCTCACTGTCCCAGGTATCAATGAAGGCATGAACCCACTATCGAGCATAATTACTCCCTCTTGGAGTTAAGAGTAAAAACTTGGCCAGAGCCTCTACTAATAACGGAGAGCATGCAAGATCATAAACAACACATGAACAATAGATTGATAATCACCATAATCATAGTACTCTCTATCCATCGGATCCCGACAAACACAACATATAGAATTACATATAGATGATCTTGATCATGTTAGGCAGCTCACAAGATCTAACAATGAAGCACAACAAGGAGAAGACGACCATCTAGCTACTGCTATGGACCCATGGTCCAGGGGTGAACTACTCACTCATCACTCCGGAGGCGATCATGGCGATGAAGAGTCCTCCGGAGATGAATCCCCTCTCCGGCAGGGTGCCGGAGGCGATCTCCGAATCCCCCGAGATGGGATTCGCGCGCGGCGTCTCTAAGGTTTTCCGTATCGTGGCTCTCGGTCTGGGGGTTCGCGACGGAGCTTTAAGTAGGCGGAAGGTCAACGCGAGGGCCACACGAGGGCCCGGGGCTAGGTCGGGCGCCAGGGCCGGGCCGCGCCGGCCTCCCTCCCGGCCGCCTCGTGGCCCCACTTCGTTAGGTCTTCGGTCTTGGAAGCTTCGTGCAAAATAGGACCCTGGCGAAAGTTTCGTCCAATTCCGAGAATATTTCTTTACTAGGATTTCTGAAACCAAAAACAAAGAAGCAACGGCTCTTCGGCATCTTGTTAATAGGTTAGTTCCGAAAATGCATAAATATGACATATAATGTGCATAAAACATGTAGGTATCATCAATAAAGTAGCATGGAACATAAGAAATTATCGATACGTTGAGACGTATCAGCTGTTATTTGTCCCAGCAGGTAAAACGATAACAAAGATAATTTCTGAAGTGACATGCCATCATAATCTTGATCATACTATTTGTAAACATATGTAATGAATGCAGCGATCAAAGCAAAGGTAATGACATGAGTAAACAACTGAATCATATAGCAAAGACTTTTCTTGAATAGTACTTCAAGACAAGCATCAATAAGTCTTGCATAAGAGTTAACTCGCAAAGCAATAAATCAAAGTAAAGGTGTTGAAGCAACACATAAGAAGATTAAGTTTCAGCGGTTGCTTTCAACTTGTAACATGTATATCTCATGGATATTGTCAACATAAAGTAATATAATAAGTGCAATATGCAAGTATGTAGGAATCAATGCACAGTTCACACAAGTGTTTGCTTCTTAAGGTGGAAGGAGATAGGTAAACTGACTCAACAATAAAAGTAAAAGAATGGTCCTTCAAAGAGGAAAGCATCGATTGCTGTATTTGTGCTAGAGCTTTTATTTTGAAAACATGAAACAATTTTGTCAACGGTAGTAATAAAGCATATGAGTTATGAAAATTATATCTTACAAGTTGCAAGCCTCACGCATAGTATACTAATAGTGCCCGCACCTCGTCCTACTTAACTTGGACTACCGGATCTTTGCATGCCATGTTTCAACCAAGTGTCACAAAGGGGTACCTCCATGCCGCCTGTACAAAGGTCCAAGGAGAATGCTCGCATTTCGGATTTCTCGCTTTTGATTATTCTCAACTTAGACATCCATACCGGGACAACATGGACAACAGATAATGGACTCCTCTTTAATGCATAAGCATGTAGCAAAGTTATTATTCTCATATGAGATTGAGGATATATGTCCAAAACTGAAACTTCCACCATGATTCATGGCTTTAGTTAGCGGCCCAATGTTCTTCTCTAACAATTTTGCATGCTCCAACCACTAAAATGATAGACCTTCAGACAAGACGGACATGCATAGCAACTCACATGATATTCAACAATAGCTGATGGCGTTCCCCAGAAACATGGTTATCGCACAACAAGCAACTTAATAAAATATAAAGTGCATAAGTACATATTCAATACTACGATAGTTTTTAAAGCTATTTTGTCCCATGAGCTATATATTGCAAAGGTGAATGATGGAATTTTAAAGGTAGCACTCAAGCAATTTACTTTGGAATGGCGGGTAAATACCATGTAGTAGGTAGGTATGGTGGACACAAATGGCATAGTAGTTGGCTCAAGGATTTTGGATGCATGAGAAGTATTCCCTCTCGATACAAGGTTTAGGCTAGCAAGGTTATTTGAAGCAAACTCAAGGATGAACAAGTGCAGCAAAACTCACATAAAAGACATATTGTAAACATTATAAGACTCTACACTGTCTTCCTTGTTGTTCAAAACTCAATACTAGATATTATCTAGACCTTAGAGAAACCAAATATGCAAATCAAATTTTAGCAAGCTCTATGTATTTCTTCATTAATGGGTGCAAAGCATATGATGCAAGAGCTTAAACATGAGCACAACAATTGCCAAGTATCACATTATCCAAGACATTTTTAGAATTACTACATGTAGCATTTTCCAATTCCAACCATATAACAAATTAACGAAGAAGAAACTTCGCCTTGAACATTATGAGTAAAGCCTAAGGACACATGTGTCCATATGCAACAGCGGAGCGTGTCTCTCTCCCACAAAGTGAATGCTAGGATCCATCTTATTCAAACAAAAACAAAAACGAAAACAAACCGACGCTCCAAGTAAAGAACACGAGATGTGACGAATAAAAATATAGTTTCAGGGAGGAACCTGATGATGTTGTCGATGAAGAAGGGGATGCCTTGGGCATCCCCAAGCTTAGACGCTTGAGTCTTCTTAAAATATGCAGGGATGAACCACGGGGCATCCCCAAGCTTAGAGCTTTCACTCCTCTTGATCTTAGTATATCATTCTCCTCTCTTGACCCTTGAAAACTTCCTTCACACCAAACTTCAAGCAAACTCATTAGAGGGTTAGTGCATCATTAATAATTCACACATTCAGAGGTGACACAATCATTCTTTTCACTTCTGGACATTGCATAATGCTACTGGACATTAATGGATCAAAGAAATAAATCCAACATAGCAAAAGAGGCAATGCGAAATAAAAGGCAGAATCTGTCAAAAACAGAACAGTCCGTAAAGACGAATTTATAAATGGCACCAGACTTGCTCAAATGGAAAAACTCAAAACTAATGAAAGTTGCGTATATATCTGAGGATCACGCTCGTAAATTGGCAGATTTTTTCGAATTTTTCTACAGGGAATTATGCCCAGATTCGTGACAGACAGCAATGCTGTTTCTGTGCAGCGATCCCAAATATAACATCAACTTTGACATAGAAACTTTACTTGGCACAAAAACATGATAAGGAGAGGTTGCTACAGTAGTAAACAACTTCCAAGACTCAATAAAACAAAAAATTGCTGTAGGTAAAAACATGGGTTGTCTCCCATAAGCGCTTTTCTTTAACGCCTTTCGCAGAAAGTGCAAATCAAGTAACATCGAGAGTAGAAGCATCAACATCATAGCTTGTTCTAATAATAGAATCAAAAGGCAACTTCATTCTCTTTCTAGGGAAGTGTTCCATACCTTTCTTGAGAGGAAATTGATATTTAATATTACCTTCCCTCATATCAATAACAGCACCAACTTCGAAGAAAAGGTCTTCCCAACACAATTGGACAAGATGCATTGCATTCGATATCCAAGACAACAAAATCAACGGGACAAGGTTATTGTTAACCGTAATATGCACATTATCAATCCTCCCCAAAGGTTTCTTTTTAACATTATCAGCAGATTAACATCCAAATAACAATTCTTCAATGGTGGCAAGTCAAGCATATCATAAATCTTTTTAGACATAACAGAAATACTTGCACCAAGATCACATAAGGCATTACATTCAAAGTCATTGAATTTCATTTTAATGATGGGCTCCCAACCATCTTCTAACTTTCTAGGAATAGAAGTTTCAAGTTTTAGTTTCTCTTCTCTAGCTTTTATGAGAGCATTTGTAATATGTTTTGTAAAGGCTAAATTTATAGCACTAGCATTAGGACTTTTAGCAAGTTTTTGCAAGAACTTTATAACTTCAGAGATGTGACAATCATCAAAATCTAAATCATTATGAGCTACAGCAATGGGATCATTGTTCCCAAGGTTGGAAAAAATTTCAGCAGTTTTATCACAAGCAGTTTCAGCAGTTTTAGCAATTTCAGGCAGTTTTGTACGCTTTGCACTAGGAGTAGAAACATTGCCAACACCAATTATTTTACCATTGATAGTAGGAGGTGCAGCAACATGTGAAGAATTAGCATTACTAGTGGTGGTAATAGTCCAAACTTTAGCTACATTATTCTCTTTAGCTAGTTTTTCATTTTCTTCTCTATCCCACCTAGCACGCAACTCAGCCATTAATCTTATATTCTCATTAATTCTAACTTGGATGGCATTTGCTGTAGTAGTAATCTTATTATCAAGATCATTATTAGGCATAACTTTCAACTTTAAAAGATTAACATCGAGGCAAGCCTATCAACTCTAGAAGCAATAGTATCAATTTTATCAAGCTTTTCCTCAACAGATTTGTTAAAAGCAGTTTGTGTACTAATAAATTCTTTAAGCATGGCTTCAAGACCAGAGGGTACACTTCTATTATTATTGTAAGAATTCCCATAAGAATTACCATAACCATTACCATTAGCAGAAGGATATGGCCTATAGTTATTACCGAGTTGTTCCTATAAGCATTGTTGTTGAAATTATTATTTTTAATGAAATTCACATCAACATTTTCTTCTTGAGCAACCAATGAAGCTAAAGGAACATTATTTGGATCAACATTAGATCTACCATTCACAAGCATAGACATAATCACATCAATCTTATCACTCAAGGAAGAGGTTTCTTCAACAGAATTTACCTTCTTACCTTGTGGAGCTCTTTCCGTGTGCCATTCGAGTAATTTATCATCATATCATCAAGAAGTTTTGTAGCCGCCCCCAATGTGATGGACATAAAGGTACCTCCAGCAGCTGAATCCAATAAATTCGCGAAGAAAAATTTAGTCCTGCATAGAAGGTTTGGATGATCATCCAAGTAGTCATCCATGGGTTGGGCAATTCTTTACCAAAGTTTTCATTCTCTCCCAAGCTTGAGCAACATGTTCAGTATCTAATTGTTTAAAATTCATTATGCTACTTCTCAAAGAAATAATTTTAGCGGGAGGATAATATCTACTAATAAAAGCATCCTTGCATTTAGTCCATGAATCAATACTATTCTTAGGCAAAGATAGCAACCAATCTTTAGCTCTTCCTCTTAATGAGAAAGGAAACACTTTCAATTTAATAATATCACCATCTACATCTTTATACTTTTGCATTTCACAAAGTTCAACAAAATTATTGAGATGGGCAGCAGCATCATCAGAACTAGCACCAGAAAATTGTTCTCTCATGACTAGATTTAGTAAAGCAGTTTAATTTCAAAGAATTCTGCTGTAGTAGCAGGTGGAGCAATAGGTGTGCATAGGAAATCATTATTATTTGCATTTGTGAAGTCACACAACTTAGTATTTTCAGGGTTGGCCATTTTAGCAACTAAATAAAACAAACTAGATAAAATAAATGCAAGTAACTAATTTTTTTGTGTTTTCGATATAGAGAGCAAGACAGTAAATAAAGTAAAACTAGCAACTAATTTTTTTGTGTTTTGATTTAGTGCAGCAAACAAAGTAGTAAATAAAATAAAGCAAGACAAAAACAAAGTAAAGAGATTGAGAAGTGGAGACTCCCCTTGCAGCGTGTCTTGATCTCCCCGGCAACGGCGCCAAAAAGTGCTTGATGCGCGTAGATGTACACGTCCGTTGGGAACCCCAAGAGGAAGGTATGATGCGCACGGTGGCAAGTTTTCCCTCGTATGAAACCAAGGTTTAATCGAACCAGTAGGAGCCAAGAAGCACGTTGAAGGTTGATGGTCGCGAAATGTGATGCGGCGCAACACCAGGGATTCCGGCGCCAACTAGGAACCTGCACAACACAACCAAAGTACTTTGCCCCAACGAAACAGTGAGGTTGTCAATCTCACCGGCTTGCTGTAACAAAGGATTAAACGTATCGAGTGGAAGATGTTTGCAAAGAAAACAGTAAAACAAGTAAATTGTATGCTATGGAAAGAATAGGACCGGGGTCCACAGTTCACTAGAGGTGTCTCTCCATAAGATAAAAGCATGTTGGGTGAACAAATTACAGTCGGGCAATTGACAAATAGAGAAAGGCATAATAATGCATATACATGACATGATAAATATGGTGAGATTTAATTGGGCATTACGACAAAGTACATAGACCGCCATCCAACTGCATCTATGCCTAAAAAGTCCACCTTCAGGTTATCGTCCGAACCCCTCCAGTATTAAGTTGCAAAGCAACAGACAATTGCATTAAGTATTGTGCGTAATGTAATCAATAACTACATCCTTAGACATAGCATCAATGTTTTATCCCTAGTAGCAACAGCACATCACAACCTTAGAACTTTCTGTCACTGTCCCAGGTATCAATGAAGGCATGAACCCACTATCGAGCATAATTACTCCCTCTTGGAGTTAAGAGTAAAAACTTGGCCAGAGCCTCTACTAATAACGGAGAGCATGCAAGATCATAAACAACACATGAACAATAGATTGATAATCACCATAATCATAGTACTCTCTATCCATCGGATCCCGACAAACACAACATATAGAATTACATATAGATGATCTTGATCATGTTAGGCAGCTCACAAGATCTAACAATGAAGCACAACAAGGAGAAGACGACCATCTAGCTACGCTATGGACCCATGGTCCGGGGTGAACTACTCACTCATCACTCCGAGGCGATCATGGCGATGAAGAGTCCTCCGGAGATGAATCCCCTCCGGCAGGGTGCCGAGGCGATCTCCAGAATCCCCGAGATGGGATTCGCGGCGGCGTCTGTAAGGTTTTCCGTATCGTGGCTCTCGTCGGGGGTTTGCGACGGGAGCTTTAAGTAGGCGGAAGGTCAACGCGAGGGCCACACGAGGGGCCCAGGGGCTAGGTCGGCGCGGCCAGGGCTGGGCCGCGCCGCCTCCTCCTGGCCGCCTCGTGGCCCCACTTCGTTAGGTCTTCGGTCTTCGGAAGCTTCGTGCAAAAATAGGACCCTGGGCGAAAGTTTCGTCCAATTCCGAGAATATTTTTTTACTAGGATTTCTGAAACCAAAACAGCAAAAACAGAACTTCGGCATCTTGTTAATAGGTTAGTTCCAGAAAATGCATAAATATGACATATAATGTGCATAAAACATGTAGGTATCATCAATAAAGTAGCATGGAACATAAGAAATTATCGATACGTTGGAGACGTATCAGCGCCGAGCATTCTTTGCTGCACCGTCCTCTCACCGGGAGGCATTACAGGAGCCTGCTTGGTCCTCCGCCATGGCTGATGAGTTCGCTGCTCTCACACGGACAGGCACATGGAAATTGGTCCCGCGCCCTCCTGGAGTAAACATTGTTGGCAGTAAGTGGATTTTTAAAACTAAGCACCGCCCTGATGGTAGCATTGACAAACACAAGGCTCGATTGGTCGCACGAGGTTTCACTCAGCAGCACGACATCGACTATGGCGACACTTTTAGTCCGATTGTGAAGCCTGCGACAGTCCGACTTGTGCTCTCTCTTGCAGTATCTCGTGGCTAGTGTCTGCGTCAAGTTGATGTTAGCAATGCTTTTCTTCATGGATTTTTGAATGAAGACGTCTATATGCAGCAGCCCCCAGGTTTTGAGGATGCACGATACCCTTCTCATGTCTGCAAGCTTCAGCGGTCTATCTATGGTCTGAAGCAGTCGCCACGTGCCTGGTATGCTCGTCTGAGTCAGCGTTTGTATGAGCTTGGTTTTTCGGCCTCTAAAGCCGACACATCTCTGTTTTTCTTCTCTCGAGATGGTGTTGAGATTTATATGTTGGTTTATGTCGACGACATTGTTATCTCTGGCTCTACACCTGAGGCAGTGGATCGCTTGGTACATGCTCTTGCTGCTTCTTTCCCCATTAAGGATATGGGAAAGCTGGATTATTTTCTTGGATTAGAAGCATCTTACAATTCAGGGGGCATGACATTGACTCAGCGGAAGTATGCACTTGACCTTCTTCATCGAGTCAATATGGAGAATTGTAATTCTGCTCCTACTCCTCTGATGACATCAGAGAGGCTTGCTCGTGATACAGGAACTGCTCTTAGTACTGATGATGCTTTCAGGTACCGCAGTGTTGTGGGAGGCTTACAGTATCTGACCCTGACACGCCCAGATATTTCATTTGCTGTGAATAAGGTGTGCCAGTATCTCTCTCAGCCTACTGACGCTCATTGGGAAGCAGTGAAGCGAATTTTGCGATATGTCAAAGGGACTCTTCAAGTTGGTTTGCAGATTCGGAGGTCCCCGTCATCCATCATTAGTATTTTTACTGATGCAGATTGGGCTGGCTGTGTAGATGATCGCCGTAGCACGAGCGGATTCGCAGTGTTTGTTGGTTCAAACATTATCTCGTGGAGTTCAAGGAAACAGCCAACAGTTTCGAGGTCCAGCACCGAGGCAGAGTATAAAGCCTTGGCAAATGGCGCTGCTGAAGCATTATGGGTTGATTCACTTCTGAGAGAGCTTGGAGTCACACAGCAGCGTCCTCCCATATTATGGTGCGATAATCTTGGGGCTACATATCTGACAGCTAATCCAGTTTTCCACGCTCGCATGAAACACATTGAGGTAGATTTCCACTTTGTGCGTGAACGAGTTGCAGCAGGCTTATTGGATGTCAGGTTCATTTCCACTAATGATCAGTTGGCCGATGTTTTTACTAAACCGGCTACACGGCAGATGCTAGACAGATTTAAGAACAATCTCAACCTAGTTAGCAGAGGTTTAGATTGAGGGGGAGTGTTAAGTAGTCTAGCCTGTATATATGTTTGTATATGTGTATTGTACATGTACTGATCCTTATATATAGTGGAAAGACGTGAGGGCTGTTTCACCCCACGCAAAACCCTAAACCACTTCGTTTATCTATGAGGCGTCTTGTCCGTGCGGCGTTGCGGCTCGTAACCGAGCAGGGGAAGCCGGAGTGGCGGCTCCGGGCACGGATGTGTTTGTTTTGTGCAATGGTGGCTTTGTGTCGGTGGGCGACGAGGCTCTATTGTTTGTGCGGTTTTTTGACCCTTTTTTCCTCAAAAAGTGGGGTCGTTTTGTGCGGTTTTTGGGCCCGGTTTTCCTCATAAACTGGATCAACTGGTCGTCTTGACCCTCTCCTATATTGCGATGAATATAACAGTTCTCCTGTTGTTATTCAAAAAAAAAAGGACATCCTGAATAATGCTGAGCGTGTTCTAGCAAAATCACATTAACTAAGTTAATAAGCACGACACTATTAATAGCATCCTTGGCCTTGTGAGCAACACATGGCAGGGATGTGAAGCTTTCACTTTTGTTTCTGGGATATAGAAATCCCATGATAGTTTGATACCTGCTAGTAGCCTAGTACAAATGTAGTTCTTTCCATGCGCACGCTAAATTGGGCAAGGTATCACTGACATGTAACTTATCTTTCTGGAAATATTATTGCACTAGTGAAATCCAGAAACCTCATGTTTGTTGTTCATACCTGGTAGTCCAGAAACCTCATGTTTGTTAAGATATAGTATTTTGAAAGTTTTATGAAATTAACCTGCTAGAGAAAATATTTTATTGGTCTAAAGAAATCATACGTTGCCATGTTTTGACTTAACAAAATCTTTGTGTGAGGAGATTGGTGCTCTTGTCTGTCGGTACTGGTGGAATCAGCAAGAGGAGACGAATAAATGTCATTGGATTAGCTGGGATCGTATGACAAGATCTAAAGACGTTGGGGGTCTTGGTTTTAGAGATTTGCACATCTTCAATCTAGCCATGTTGGCCCGACAAGGTTGGCGTCTCTTGCAAGAACCAGATTCGTTGTGTGGCATTGTTCTCAAAGCGAAATATTTTCCGTATTGTTCCATCCTTGAGGCACAACCACAGGCTGGCATGTCGTACACCTGGAGAAGTATTTTGCGTGGAGTAGAATTATTAAAACAAGGAGTGGTTTGGAGAGTGGGTACCGGAGAGAACATAGACGCATGGACTGATCCATGGATTCCTCGGGGAACCACTAGAAGGCCGCTGAACCGACGAGGGGTTGCTCTTGTTGAACGTGTGGCTGATCTTATAAATCCAATCACTGAACAGTGGGATTCTGATCTTGTTCTCGATTTATTTGGTGAAGAAGATGCAAAGCATATTCTGGAGATACCACTGAGAAGCGGTATGGATGACCAATTGGCTTGGCATTACGAAGCAAAGGGGGTTTTTTCAGTCAAATCGGCTTACCATCTTGGCGTTTCCATCCGTGATGCAAAGCAAGGAAGTGACGCGAGTTCATCTTCTGTACAGGCACAATATACCTCGCCTTGGAAGCATATTTGGAGTTTGAAGCTGCCGGCTAAGATACGAATTTTTCTGTGGCGTTTAGCTCATAACAGTCTACCGACAAGAATGAATATTCAGAGGAAGCATATTGATCTTGATACTAGATGTCCGGTCTGTCAACGTTTGGATGAAGATGGAGGCCATTTATTCCTCCGGTGTAAGGCGGTGAAGAAGGTTTGGAGGAATATGAACCAAGAAGAGCTGCGAATGGCTTTACTAGATTGCCAGAACCCACGTGAGTTGTTTGAATTGCTATGGACAAAGCCAATGCAACAACAACAGCTGGTCTCAATCCTTTTGTATGACTGGTGGAATGCAAGAAATAGAGTAAATGTTGGGGATAAAGCATGGTCTACTGAGGAGATTTGCCATCAAATTAATAAGCATTTCCACGAGTTTGTGCGGGAGACAGTCCCTAATGTTCCGGTCATCCATCCACCTGCTAGCTGGGAGGCTCCTAAGCAAGATCTTGTGAAGGTCAATTTTGACGCTGCTTTTCAAGAGACGTCACACTCTGGTGCATGGGGTTTTGTACTACGATCAGACCAAGGACTTTTTTTGGCAGGTGCAGCTGGCAAGATTGAGCATGCTAAATCTGCATTACATGCTGAGGCAATTGCATGTGTGGCGGCGATTGATGTTTGTTCTCGGTTGGGAGTCTACAGGGTTATGTTTGAATCTGATTCATCCACTCTCGTCCATGCGCTGAAGACATCAACATATGATTTGTCAGAGATCGGGGTTCTTCTTCGTGACGCTAAAAGTTCATGCACCTTACATTTCGATGATTTTGAGTTTTGTTTTTGTCGGCGTGATTGTAATAAGGTAGCACATGAATTCGCTCAATATGGTGTTAGGGCGGGTTTGCCGATCTCTGAGTGGATCGAGCATTCTCTAGACTTTGTCTCTGGTCTGGTTGCTAGCGATTCTGCTGAGCAAGTGTTTTAATAAAGTTTATGAAAGTTCAAAAAAAAAAATCATACGTTTCCTGATCATGTAAAAAGGTCAGTTCTTCCGAAATAATAGCATGCTATTGAAAGTAATTGCTGGCTATAGCTATTGACACAATAGCACATAATGCAGAAAAAGCAGTATACTTAATGGATGAACTATTACCATATTAGTGGATCTTCTCCTATGAAGACATGCTTTTCTTCCTCACATTTAACTGCAGATCTGACTCTTTGCCAACTGTATCATAGCATGCTCCTACCAAGAATGGACCGATAAAACAAAATGGCACATTCAGCCACACTAAAATCTCTTCAAGGACATTAATGGTTATTCATATGATCAGTTCTCCACATCTATTACTTTGGTTTTCGAAGCCAACCAAATAGTCATTATCTTGCAACCTAGAGACAACGGACGGACCCAAAACTTTAAGTTAAATTTCTGGTGCAGTAAGGTTGCAAAACCATTCTAATCCTTCGACATGTAGATCAAGATAGCAGATTAAGTTTTGCCTCTCCGTGGCCTAACAGCACAGCCTGGTCTCTACCTCATTCTAATTGGTGTCAGGACTCAGGATACATGTCGTGTTGGTTATAATATGTTTTTTAAAGAGTTTTTCAGGAGTTGGTAGTCTAAATGGGCCAAAGGGCCATAAAATCCAATACATTCCATACTCACATGTATACTGGGACCTGCTAGGCAGACTTTGCTCTTCTGGAAACCCGGCCCAATACATATTGCTCTGAGAATTGAGATACCATATGATAGCTGCTTATGGTTAACTGAACTTGCAGCAATTTTCACAGAAAGAAGCGAACCGAATTGATAGTTTAGTTACGAAGAAAGGAGTGCCGTCCTTTCTGAAAATTATCCAAGAACTGCTCAAATGTACTTTACCAATTTTTGAAGTACTCCCTCCGTCACATAAAAATTATCTTAGATTTATTTAAATTTAAATGTATTACATATTACTAGATAGTATCTAGATACATCTAAATTTAGAGAAATCTAAGACATCTTTTGTAGGATATGGGATGGAGGGAGTAGAAAACATCCATGTGAGGTTTCAACCTTGATCAGCAGGATGCAATGGCAAAATGTATTTCGGCGTACGATGAGCTAGTTTTTTTTTCTCGCGTAGAACGAGGAGCTAGCTTAGCTAAGTAGATTGGCCGGATAATGCTAAATCTACGGAGTATCGGGTTTTCGGGAAAACTCGGACGAGCTAGCAGACCCCGTATACCCACCCCGTAAAACAGAATATTCTGTTTTACGGGGTGGGTATACGGGGTCTGCTAGCTCGTCCGAGTTGTCAACCCCTCAAAACAGGGTTTTTTGACAAATTGCATATTAGAACCAACACACCATTCACATAAAATAAATGTTTTGCATCACACAATAATCGTCATAATTATTACAATAATGTTTTTCGAAAATGTCAACAAGAATTAAACAAATAATAACAAATGTTTCACACATACAACAATAGGAAATGAATGTTTCACACATACAAGAATGTAATAAATCATTGGCCATGCAACTGCCAATGGTGATCAATCAAATCTTGGGTGAGCTGGTGATGAGTCTCGGCATTTTCAATGCCTCGATGAGCTGCAAGAAAAGCTTCAATCCGATCAGGGTTCCTCTCGGGCTGCACTCGGGTGCCAACATTGTCATAGAAACACGGCAAGTTCAAACCGCTTTCATCTTCAATGATCATGTTGTGAAGAATCACACAACATGTCATGACATCAACAAGAGTTTCCTTGTCCCAAAACCTAGCAGGACCCCGGACAATTGCAAACCTTGCTTGCAAGACACCAAAAGCTCTCTCAATATCCTTGCGGCATGCCTCTTGATTTTTGGTGAAGCAAGCTTCCTTTCTTGTCAAAGCCCTGTCCTTTTTCTCTTTTATGGACTTGACAAGGGTTGCATAGTTAGGGTAAATACCATCTGTGAGATAGTACCCCATGGTGTACTCATTGTTCATAACTTTGTAGTTACAAGGTGGAGATTCACCCCTAACTAGTCTTGCAAACAAAGGGGATCTATTCAAGATGTTGATGTCATTGAGTGTCCCCGGCAATCCAAAAAAAGCATGCCAAATCCATAAGTCTTGAGAGGCCACAGCTTCAAGAACAATGGTAGCATCACGGCTTTTGCCACAATACATTCCATGCCATGCTTTTGGACAATTTTTCCATGTCCAATGCATGCAATCCAAACTACCAAGCATCCCCGGCCACCCCCTCTTTTCATTGATCTCCATGAGCCTTTTTGTATCATCCTCATTTGGAGCTCGGAGATACTGCTCTCCATACAACTTGATCACCATCTTGGCAAACATACGCACGCAATCCGTGGTTGTTTGCACACCAATGCGAAGGTACTCGTCGGTATAATCTGCTGGTATACCGTATGCAATAACCCTCATGGCGGCAGAAATTTTTTGATATGGGCTAAATCCCATGACTTGGGCAGCATTTCTTCTTTGTTTGAAATAATCGCAATTTGCCTCGCAATCTTTCACGATTCTCTCGAACAAAGACCTACGCATTCGGTACCGTCTACGGAAGAGGCGGGGAGGATAGGTCGGTACCTCGGCGAAATAATCTTGCATCAGTTGTTCGTGCCCGAGCGCGCGGTTCCGCGGAATGCACATACGCCCCATCACGGATCCTTTCCGCTGATCCAGCAGCTTCAAGCGGTCCTCCGTTTGCTTCAAGCCGAACAGGAGCACCATCACCTCCGTCTCGTCGTCGTTGAGCAACTCGTCGATGTCGGAATCATCGGAATCCGACGACGACCAATCGGTCGACGTCGCCTCCAAATCCGCCATGTGCACATCCTCCGAAGCCATCTACCACGGGGAACCATAGATCAGCCCGAAATCCGACCCATTTACCGGCGGCAACGAGGAAGAACGCGGCGGAATACTCACCGGCGACAAACGGCGGAGAAGACCACGGCTGGACGGCGGCGGCGCGCGCGGAGGGACGCGGAACTTCGGCGGGTGCGGCGGGCGGCGGGCGTCGCGCAGCTCGGCGGACGGCGGAGGGGCGCGGATCTGACGGATTCCGGCGGCGCGCGGGTGGCTGCGGCGCGCGGAAGATGGATGGGGACAACTGAAATATCCGCGCGCGCTTTCGGAATTGGGATAGTGGTTTCGCCCACTATCCCCGCTCCCACCCGCACAAGTAGGGGGCGACCCGCCCCGTAGTCCAAAACAGCAAAAATCGATGCGGGGGCCACGTGGCGTGCTAGACGGCCGGGTAGACGCGAAACCCTCAAATCGGCGGTTATTATACGGGTTTGCCCCTTTTAGGAGTCTGTTAGACCTGCTCTTAGCTAAGTATATCTTGCGCTGTCCTGGACGTACGTACGCGTACGCGTGCATTAATCGAGCGTCACAGAATGGCCCAAAACACATAATGGCTGTCTTGCCGCTCACCGCCACCTCACTCTCTCCAGCTAGCTATAGGCGCTAGGTGTTCTGTTCATGCATAGCGTACGTCCTTTATGTGGCCAGCTGATCAATTCATCAAAGACCATATGGAGGAGCGATAACCCTGCCGTTTTTGTCGCTGGCATTCCATATGATGTAGGTCCCCTTCTTTTGGGCTTAGGTTTAAGGAGAAGCCGGCCGTTCTCTTTCCCCGTCTACAGTTGAAAAAGGCGTTTTTGTGAACTCGCCTCGTCTCCCCGCCTCGCTCGCCGTCGATCCGTGGATTCCTCCGCCTCCGGCGGCCGCTCCGGCGGCGGGAGGTTGGGGAATCCACGGATCTAGGCCTGTAGATAGCGTAGGGGTAGGTGTGGTGTCGGCTGGTGGCGTCTTGAAGGCGGAGATGTCGTCGGTTTGTTTGTAGGTGGCGGTCGTCCCCTTCGACGGCGGCGCTCCGCGGAGCTCTGCTGTGGACCTGCTGCCTCTGGCGTGCTCGCAGCTCGGTGGAGCTGGCGTGCGCGTCTTCCCCCTGTCGGTGCCCGTGGGACGGCGGATCCGGCTCCCGCAGATCTGGTGGAAGATGGTGATGGTTCGGTACGACGACGATTGCGGCCACCAGGGTAGGTCCTCTGGACCGGTGCTCGGAGACTTCCCGCTCGCTGGGGGTCTGCTCTCAGTCCAAGGCTTCAAGGAGAGTAGCTGCGACGGCGCGCCACCGACAGCTTCGCGTCGTTGACGTGGTCGTCTTGCAGAAGGGCGGTTCTTCTTTTTTGTTCTTTCTGTGGTCCTTTCTGTAATGTTGCCGAATTAATATCAACATCTTCTGTTCGCAAAAATATAAAGGTTTAAGGAGAAGCCAGCTTATGCAAACTGGTGGGGAGAAGCTGTAGTGGGGAGAAGCTCCTAGAAATTGTTGGCTTACTTCTTTTGGGCTTATGAGGTTTTCGCTCATTAGATGTGTGATGTCTATATTGCCCCTGATAAGTTAAGTGGTCGTGATGCAAGTGAAGCTTCTATGTGTATGGCACGTACTAACACCAAATGAGATAGAAATGAGCAAATAAAATTACAATATTGTTTAGTACATACCAAAATAAATAGATGGTGACAACGTATTATCTGGTACATGCTAAAATAAATAGTGTTAGCAGTTACGAAAATTACAATGCTCCTCAAGCCACTAAACTTTGAGCAATCTCCATACGTAGTGCGTTCATAGCACCACTATTATCACCATAAGCATAACTGTCTCCACCGGAGATATACTCGTGGAGATATACACCTCGCTCAACACGGTTGAAATGGTCATCATAAAGCTTACTATCACGAATGAAGTTATGCAAACACATGCATGCAGTGATGATCTTCGTTTGTGTCAGAGGATCATAATATGGTATATCAAGCAGAATGCACCACTTCATCTTCAAAACACCAAATGCTCTTTCAATAACATTTTGGAGAGCTGAATGGCGATGGTTGAATTTCTCCTGCATGTTTTGTGGTGGTGCCCCTTGGAAATATGGAACATGGTAGCGTTGCCCTATGAATGGAGCAAGATAACCGGTTCTGCTAGGATATCCTGAGTCAGCAAGATAGTATTTTCCTGCACGGGTAAAAGAAAATAGGAACAACACTACAATATATATGAGCAAATATTGTAGGGGGTACTGAGACATGAAAAAATGGATTACCATGTGGAGGATGTGGAAAATTGGGGAAGTACAGGCGGACATCAGTCCATATACGTGTGTCGTGGGCCATCCAGGAACTGCAAATGTGAACCTCATGTCAAAATCGCAGATTGCTAGGACATTCTGACTTGTATAACCTTTCATGTTTGTTTGATTTTGTCCTTCTCAGCAACAATGACAGGATGTGTGTTCCATCAATTGCCCCAAATCCCCAATGGCATCTTTGAAAAAGAGCCAAAATCTAGGATTTCTTAGTTTTTGATGAACTTGGGTGAAAGTAGGATCATCAGGTACAATGTAATCACCGGCCATACGGTCTATGCAATCCAAAACATGATGGAACTTGTTACTAATGGTAGACACACTACACTCAAAATGGTATGCAGCCTCTGGCTAGGCGTAGTCATAACAAATACATCGACATAACACTACTTCTTCTTGGTATGTTGCTCCCATGTCCTCCTAATCCAATCAAGTCTCTAGCTAGGTGTAGCATCCTCCTCCAAACAAGTGAATACATCACGATATTCATGTATAACGAAAAGATTTGTTGCATAGAAATACTCATCACTCCCGGGCTTAGCTCCATCCTCAATAATTAAAGCCACCATCCTTCTTATCTCTTGCCTCTCATTAGGATGACCCGGCGATGTCACGGAATTTCCACTCTTTTCCTCTTACTCTGTCTTCTTTATCTTCTCATCCTCCTTATTTTTCTCCTTTTTTTTCAAATAAGTTGTTCAAACGGTCCAACCTCGAGGAACTCTCAACCCCCACCCTTGGCGTTGTTGATGGACTAGGTGAGTATGGGCATGATCTCTTATTCCTACCCCTGACATGCAATGGTGTAACTTGCGGCTCTTCGTCCCCCTCATGCCCTGAACCATCAAAATCTTCAACGTTTATTGTAGGCAGCGAAGCTCGAGCCTTAGATGATAGAGGCACCCTAGCAAGCACATTGGTCACGACATTCTTGTAAAAAATTCATGCAAGTCCTCCTCATCTTGTAGTGGTGCTATCCGAAACTTAGCTGCCTCTGGACACATCCACACATCACAAAACAACATTAGAGCATGTCCGAAAGAAAAGCCAAAGCAAAATATATGAATGCACCATTACCTCTATCTCACGTGCCCACCAATCGTCGCTAGCATCAATGGTTTGTGTGATTGGATCCCTTCCTAGACCAGATGCATGTTGAACCAATCCTTTCCAAATGGTGTAATCCTTTTTAGTGTTTCCCATCTATTTTTCATTTGCTTCTTGTCATAATTTCTCTTTGTGCGTGTGTTGAAATTCTTAACCAAATTGGCATACCCAATACTATTCAAAACCTGTACCAGACGATTATTTTCTGCAACCTCTTCTTTGCACACATCAAGAAAACACGATGAGCAACGACATCCCAAATTGCCTTCGAGCGTTTCACCTTTTATTTCCCCGGTCCCATCTACATATAAATGCATGCATTCATCTATATGAAAAGAGGGGAGACATTGTGTCCAATAGCTACATGTCCTCAGATTTGACCAACGCATGCGAATTTCTATTTTAAATCACACTAATTAATTGTACAACAACATACAAATCGTTGCCATTTTCAGAACCATACATACAAATCGCTGCAATCACTAATTTAAAGAAGAAAAGAACGGAGTCATAACTCACTTGGAGCGGCCATGGCGCAGGTTGACTTAGGTGCTTCCCGTGGGCAAGCAGCGGGAGGGAGAGCTTAGGCTAGGCGACCCGCAGAGCCCGCCGGTAGCGGGGGACGGCGGGGTTCGACGCGTGGACCTGGAGGTGGCGGTAACGGAGGGTGTGGCGACGGGGAACCGAGCGGGCGGAGGCGGCGGAGGCCAAGACTGCGGCGGCGCAGCCCGAGGGTGCGGCAGCGGCGCTCGACGGTCGGATGCGCGGCGACGGCGGTAACCCTAGGAGGAAGCCACACCCATTCGTCCTTCTAGAGAAAATGAACACGGGACATGGAAGGGTTCGCGTACGGGTAACCAGGTCGGGCTAGAAAATAGCAAAAAACGTTTCAGCCCTGCGGTGGCATTTATGACGTAATTTGAACGAAAAAGGGGTATTCTAGGGTACCTATCCGGGGTTACTGTTGAGTAGCTCGGGAAGCACCCCTCCGGACGCTTCCCCGGCCGCAAAATTTACACTATAAGTAAAAAAGTGTTGTGGGGTGAAACTCTCCATATGCAAGCACTTCTTTTAAATGGGGAATCTATAAACAACTCTAGAGGCCAAAAGAAGGAGGTCGTAGCCTGCTTGCTTTGGAAGGATCCGACCTGACTGATCCTACTTTTTATTTATTTTGAGATGACATGACTGATCCTAGCTGCAGAAATGGTAGATCGATCGCCATTCGATCTGGAAGTAGCGGTAGCCGGCGATACGTACAGTGTACAGCACGTATTTACGTGCGGCGACAGACGGAATGAAAATGCGCTCGTATATTCTCAAGGGAGATTTTACGGTGCATCGAACTATACATAATTGTACCCCGACCATCAAAAATACTCCGTACAAGTCCGGTAGACCGGTGCCCTAGATAAGAATGGTCCAAATTAGCGTGCCTAGTAGGAGTACTCGCAGCGCTGGATCCCCGAATTAATATTTGGAGGTGGCATCTACGTGTACCATATAGGCGTGGCGGCCATCAATGGCGTGGTCACTCCGATTTCCCTTTGCCTCTGCTCTGTACGTACGTGTCAAGACTCGATCGAGAGCCATGAGAAATCTTTTGAACCTGAAAATGTTAAAGTCTTCTCCATGCCGACATCATATCCGTGCGGGTCACACAGGCAGGTAACACCGGCCGGGGCAGTGTAGCACCCGGTCCGGCGAGTGCCGGGGCCTGCCTGCACTTCGAGGAGGGCGGCACTCCGGCATGGGCAGCCGCGCACGACCCCCGCGCATGGCAGCGACGGGAAGAACAGGGACAGCTGGGATAAATGCATGTACCATATGGTAGCTGAATAGACATCGGACTAGTGGCGGATCCACAAACTTGCCGATGAATGAGCAAACAAAGTCACAGCATCTCCCGTCGCGTTCTAAAAGACGTTCGATAAAAGCGGCGGATCGGTCGAATGAGGTATGCCGTTTTGGCGGTGCCGCTCTGGGCGCGTCTGTTTCCAGACAAGTCCCCGAACACGACATCTAAATATATTTTTTCAATAAAATGTTAATATCTATTCTTGATTTCATCGTTTACATAGAATGAAATAGAAGTAAAACATAGCGACCATCATCGAACACCTTCGATGTCATCCTGAAGCCTAAACTAGAGGTTTCCGCTCGTCGTTCCTGTTATTGTTGTCGCTTTCGCCGCTATCGTGGCTGTCGTGGTAATGTTGACAACACCTCCTCCCGTCAAACACCTTACGAAGCTCGCCATCGCCTTCGTAGATGAAGTTCAGCAAGCAGCCAACCTTTAGGTTGTGGGCGCTGGCGAACTGCTCCCAGCCATTGTGAAGGTGTGGGCGCGGGAGAACTACTCCCATGTCGTGGAAGTACTTCGTCTCCTCCTCCATGCGACGGCGACCGCTACGGTGATAGACCTCGGCGCCCCTGGCCCCGGCAGCGGTGGTCGCGACCGCGGCCCCTGGAACCCACCATGGAGGGCGTGGGGGAGAAGGTGGAGGGTGTTTCTAGGCTTTTTACTGGCATTTGTTTGTCTTTTTTTTTTACACAGGCCACACAAATTATCATTTTACTATGAAAATATAAGTGATGACATAGAATGTGGAGATATATGGCCTAAAAGTTTTCTCTGGATTTTTAATAATTTCAAATTCGTTTTTTGGGTAAAAGGGACATGGTGATTTTGCTCCTGGGTGCATGCATATTCTCCCTTTATTTAAAATACATTTTGAACATATTAAAAATTATCAATAAAAATCAAAATAAAATGTTGCGCGTACATCTCAACATCATACATATTCATGAAGTTGTTTCAGGAAAAAGTAAATTGTTAAGTGGTTTGTGCAAAAAAGACAAAAACCGATAATCAAGTAAGGCTTTTTACTAGCCATTTGTGCATTTGTTTGTCTTTCTTGCACATGCCATAAAAATTATCATTTTAAAACTATAAGTGATGATATAGAATGTGGAGATATATGGGCTAATTTTTTTTGGACAAAATCGATATAGAAAATCACAAATGGCAACCTTTACGCCGTCAGCAAGCCTGGGTGGCGCGGCCGTCCACGCTGCAGGGTGCCGGGTCCGCCATGCATCGGACGATGCTGAACGACATCGTCGATACATGCATTATTCGGAATGGAGGGAGTATAGAGGAAATATATACGAGGGAGGCCTATATGATGCATTGATATTATCAGATCTGACGCATACATTGTACAATCCATTCTGCATTTGTCTATTTGTTTCGATCGGAAAAGTAAGCATGGCATCAATCATTGATTCCTTCATCATGGGTTGCTTAAACAGCATGGACGTCTTTGAGTCGCTTCACTTCAGAAAATAATCAGCACGGCTGACCAACTGTCCCATCTCGCAAATTGTTAGGTGCGGAGCCGGCTCCTCTAACTTAAAGCATCTTCCGACAAAAAAATGTTCACAACCGCGTCCCTGATACGTCTTCAATGTATCTATAATATCTTATGTGTCATGCTAGTTTTATGACAATACCTACATGTTTTGTTAACACTTTATGATGTTTTGATGCATTTTTCGGCACTAACCTACTAACAAGATGCCGAAGCGCCTTTGTTTTCTCTCGGGGGATTCAGGAGATCGCCTCCGGCACCCTGCCGGAGAGGGGAATCATCACCGGAGGGCTCTACATCACCATGCCCGCCTCCGGACTGATGCGTGAGTAGTTCATCCTTCGACTATGGATCCATAGCAGTAGCTAGATGGTTATCTTCTCCTCTTGTGCTATCATGTTTAGATCTTGTGAGCTGCCTATCATGATCAGGATCATCTATTTGTAATACTACATGTTGTGTTTGGTGGGATCCGATGAATATGAAATACTATGTCAAGTTGATTATTGATCTATCATATATGTGTTGTTTATGTTCTTGCATGCTCTCCGTTGCTAGTAGAGGCTCAAGTTGATACTTGTAACTCCAAGAGGGAGTATTTATGCTTGATAGTGGGTTCATGCCTCCATTGAATCTGGGACAGTGACCGAAAGTTCTAAGGTTGTGGATGTGCTGTTGCCACTAGGGATAAAACATCGATTCTTTGTCTAAGGATATTTGTGTTGATTACATTACGCACCATGATTACGCGTGATGCACACGTCCGTTGGGAACCCCAAGAGAAGGTGTGATGCGCACAGCAGCAAGTTTTCCCTCAGAAAGAAACCAAGGTTATCGAACCAGTAGGAGTCAAGGAAGCACGTGAAGGTTGTTGGTGGAGGAGTGTGGTGCGGCAAAACACCAGTGAAACCGGCGCCAACTTGGAACCTGCACAACACAATCAAGATACTTTGCCCCAACATAACAGTGAGGTTGTCAATCTCACCGGATTGCTGAAAACAAAGGGTTAAACGTATTGTGTGGAAGATGATGTTTGTTTGCAAAGAACAGTAGAGAACAATGATTGCAGTAGATGGTATTCAGATGTAAAAGAATGGACCGGGGTCCACATTCACTAGTGGTGTCTCTCCAATGAGATAAATAACATGCTGGGTGAACAAATTACAGGGCAATTGACAAATAAAGATTCAATACATATCATGATGATCACTATGAGATTTAATCAGGGCATTACGACAAAGTACATAGACCGCTATCCAACATGCATCTATGCCTAAATAATCCACCTTCGGGTTAGCATCCGCACCCCTCCAGTATTAAGTTGTAAACAACAGACAATTGCATTAAGTATGGTGCGTAATGTAATCAACACAAATATCCTTAGACAAAGCATTGATGTTTTATCCCTAGTAGCAACAGCACATCCACAACCTTAGAACTTTCTGTCACTGTCCCAGATTCAATGGAGGCATGAACCCACTATCGAGCATAAATACCCCCTCTTGGAGTTACAAGCATCAACTTGGCCAGAGCCTCTACTAGCAACGGAGAGCATGCAAGAACATAAACAACACATATATGATAGATTGATAATCAAGTTGACATAATATTCTATATTCATCGGATCCCACCAAACACAACATGTAGGATTACAAATAGATGATCTTGATCATGTTAGGCAGCTCACAAGATCTAAACATGATAGCACAAGCGGAGAAGACAACCAACTAGCTACTGCTATGAACCCATAGTCCAAGGATGAACTACTCACGCATCAATCCGGAGGCGGGCATGATTATGTAGAGCCCTCCGGTGATGATTCCCCTCTCCGGCAGGGTGCCGGAGGCGATCTCCTGAATCTCCCGAGATGGGATTGGCGGCGGCGGCGTCTCTGGAAGGTTTTCCGTATCGTGGCTCTCGGTACAGGGGTATTCACGACGAAGGCTATAAGTAGGCGAAAGGGTAGGTCAAGAGGCGGCGCGAGGGCCCACACCATAGGGCGCCGCGGGCCCCCCTCTGGCCGCGCGGCCTATGGTGTCGGGCCCTCGTGGCCCCTCTTCGTATCTCCTTCGGTCTTCGGAAGCTTCGTGGAAAAATAAGACCGGGCGTTGATTTCGTCCAATTCCGAGAATATTTCCTTTGTAGGATTTCTGAAACAAAAACAGCAGAAAAAACTGGCGCTTCGGCATCTTGTTAATAGGTTAGAGCCGGAAAATGCATAATAATGATGTAAAGTATGTATAAAACATGTGAGTATTATCATAAAAGTAGCATGGAACATAAGAAATTATAGATACATTTGAGACGTATCACACCATACTTAATGCAATTGTCTGTTGTTTGCAACTTAATACTGGAGGGGGTGCGGATGCTAACCTGAAGGTGGACTTTTTAGGCATAGATGCATGTTGGATGGCGGTCTATGTTCTTTGTCGTAATGCCCTGATTAAATCTCATAGTGATCATCATGATATGTATATGAATCTTTATTTGTCAATTGCCCACCTGTAATTTGTTCACCCAGCATGCTATTTATCTTATTGGAGAGACACCACTAGTGAACTGTGGACCCCGGTCCTATTCTTTTACATCTGAAATACAATCTACTGCAATCATTGTTCTCTGTTGTTCTTCGCAAACAAACATCATTCTCCACACCATACGTTTAATCCTTTGTTTTCAGCAAGCCGGTGAGATTGACAACCTCACTGTTAAGTTGGGGCAAAGTATTTTGATTGTGTTGTGCAGGTTCCACGTTGGCGCCGGAATCAGTGGTGTTGCGCCACACTACACTCCTCCACCAACAACCTTCACGTGGCCTTCATCTCCTACCGGTTCAATAAACCTTGGTTTCTTACGAGGGAAAACTTCTTGTTGTGCTCATCATACCTTCCTCTTGGGGTTCCCAACGGACGTGTGCTGTACCGTCACAAGGAAGCTTCTACACGCTAGCAGCTACTTTTTCTGGCGCCGTTGTCGGGGAGATCAAGACACGCTGCAAGGGGAGTCTCTCACATCCAATCTCTTTAATTTGTTTATTGTCTTGGTTTACTTTACTTTATTTTCTGTCTTGTTTGCTTTATATAAAAAACATAAAAAATTAGTTACTTGTTTTTACTTTATTTTAATTATGTTTGCTTAGTTTACTTTTATTACTGCTAAAATGAATACTCCTGAAAACACTAAGTTGTGTGATTTCACTAGCACAAATAATAATGATTTTATAAGTACTCCTATTTCTCCACCTGCTACTACAGCAGAATTTTATGAAATTAAACCTGCTTTACTGAATCTTGTTATGAGAGAGCAATTTTCTGGTGTTAGTACTGATGATGCTGCTGCCCATCTTAATAATTTTGTTGAACTTTGTGAAATGCAAAAGTATAAGGATATGGATGGTGATATTATAAAACTGAAATTGTTTCCTTTCTCCTTAAGAGGAAGAGCTAAAGATTGGTTGCTATCTTTGCCTAAAAATATTATTGATTCATGGACTAAATGTAAAGATGCTTTTATTTGTAAATATTATCCTCCTGCTAAGATTATATCTTTGAGAAGTAGCATTATGAATTTTAAGCAATTAGATAATGAACATGTTGCTCATACATGGGAGAGAATGAAATCTTTGGTAAAGAATTGCCCTACCCATGGACTGACTAGTTGGATGATCATCCAAACCTTTTATGCATGATTGAATTTTTCTTCAAGAAACCTATTGGATTCAGCTGCTGGAGGTACTTTTATGTCCATCACTTTGGGTGCTGCAACAAAGCTTCTTGATGATATGATGATCAATTACTCTGAATGGCATACTGGAAGATCTCCTCAAGGCAAGAAGGTAAATTCTGTTGAAGAAACCTCTACTTTGAGTGATAATATTGATGTTATTATGTCTATGCTTGTTAATGGTAGATCTCATGTTGATCCTAATAATGTTCCTTTAGCTTCATTGGTTGCTCAAGAAGAGCATGTTGATGTGAATTTCATTAAGAATAATAATTTCAACAACAATGCTTATAGGAATAATTATGGTAACAACAACTATAGGCCATATCCTTCTAATAATGGTAGTGGTTATGGTAATTCCTATGGTAATTCTTACAATAATAATAAGAGTGTACCCTCTGGTCTTGAAGTCATGCTTAAAGAATTTATTAGTACACAAACTGCTTTTAATAAATCTGTTGAAGAAAAGCTTGGTAAAGTTGATGTTCTTGCTTCTAAGGTTGATAGTCTTGCTCTTGATGTTGATATTTTAAAACTGAACGTTATGCCTGATGAAGTTAAAGATACTAAGTTGGCTAATACAAATGCTATCCAAGTTCGAATTAATGACAATATTAGAATGATGGCTGAATTGCATGCTAGGTGGGAGAGAGAAGAAAAAGAAAAACTTGCTAAAGAGAATAATGTAGCTAAAGTTTGGACTATTACCACCACTAGTAATGTTGATTCTTCACATGTTGCTAAACCTCCTACTATCAAGGGTAAAATAATTGGTGTTGGCAATGTTTCTACTCCTAGTACAAAGCGTGCAAAATTAATTGTCTGAGACTGCTGAAATTGTTTGTGATAAAAGTGCTGAAATTTTTCAGAATGTTGTAGATCATAATGGTTTAGATTTTGATAATTGTCATATTTCTGAAGTTATTAAGTTCTTACAAAAACTTGCTAGAAGTCCTAATGCTAGTGCTATAAATTTAGCCTTTACAAAACATATTACAAATGCTCTCATTAAAGCTAGAGAAGAGAAATTAAAACTTGAAGCTTCTATTCCTAGGAAGTTGGAAGATGGTTGGGAGCCCATCATTAAGATGAAAGTCAATGATTTTGATTGTAATGCTTTATGTGATCTTGGTGCAAGTATTTCTGTTATGCCTAAGAAAATTTATGATATGCTTGACTTGCCACCATTAAAAAATTGTTATTTGGATGTTAATCTTGCTGATAATTCTATAAAGAAACCTTTGGGGCGAATTGATAATGTTCACATTACGGTTAACAATAACCTTGTCCCCGTTGATTTTGTTTTATTGGATATTGAATGCAATGCATCTTGTCCTATTGTTTTGGGAAGACCCTTTCTTCGAACTGTTGGAGCTATTATTGATATGAAAGAAGGAAATATTAAGTATCAATTCCCTCTCAAGAAAGGTATGAAACACTTCCCTAGAAAGAGAATGAAATTGCCTTTTGATTCTATTATTAGAAAAAATTACGATGTTGATGCTTCTTCTCTGGATGTTACTTGATTTGCACTTTCGCCTAAGACGTTAAAGAAAAGCACTTCTTGGGAGATAACCCATGTGTTTTTATTTTTACTACTGTTTTGTTGAGTCTTGGAAGTTGTTACTAGTGTAGCAACCTCTCCTTATCATGTTTTTGTGCCAAGTAAAGTCTCTAATAGAAGGTTGATACTAGATTTGGATTTCTGCGCACAAAAAGATTTGTTGTCTATCACGAATTCGCGTCTTTCTCTCTGTATTAGAATCAAAAAAATCAGCGAAAAATCATGCATGATCCTCAGATATGTACGCAACTTTCATTAGTTTTGAGTTTTTCCATCTGAGCAAGTTAAGTGCCTCAGAAAAATTCGTCTTTACGGACTGTTCTGTTTTGACAGATTCTGCCTTTTTATTTTGCATTGCCTCTTTTACTATGTTGAATGGATTTCTTTGTTCCATTAACTTTCAGTAGCCTTGGGTAATGTCCAGAAGTGTTAAGAATGATTGTGTCCTCTCTGAACATGTGAATTTTGATTATGCACTAACCCTCTAATGAGTTTGTTTAAAGTTTGGTGTGGAGGAAGTTTTCAAGGGTCAAGAGAAGAGGATGATATAATATGATCAAGAGAGTGAAAACTCTAAGCTTGGGGATGCCCCGTGGTTCATCCCTGCATATTTCAAGAAGACTCAAGCATCTAAGCTTGGGGATGCCCAAGGCATCCCCTTCTTCATCGACAACTTATCAGGTCACTTCTAGTGAAACTATATTTTTATTCCGTCACATCCTATGTTCTTTACTTGGAGCATCTGTTTGCTTTTTTTGTTTGAATAAAGTTGGATCCCAGCAATCCTTGTATTGGAGAGAGACACGCTCTGCTTTTTCATTTGAACACTTGTGTTCTTAGTTTTACTTTAATGTTCATGGCGAAGGCTGAAAACTGCATCGTTGATTGCTATTTGGTTGGAATCAGAAAATACTTCATATGGTCTTGAATAATTGGATACTTGGCAATTGTTTTGAGCTCTAATAGATCATGTTTAAGCTCTTGCATCATGTAGTTTAAATCTATTAGTGGAGAACTACCATAGAGCTTGTTGAAATTTGGTTTGCATGATTGATCTCTCTAAGGTCTAGATATTTTCTGGTAAAAGTGTTTGAACAACAAGGAAGACAGTGTAGAGTCTTATAATGCTTGCAATATGTTCTTGTGTAAGTTTTTGCTGTACCTGTTCATACTTGTGTTTGCTTCAAACAACCTTGCTAGCCAAAGCCTTGTACTGAGAGGAAATGCTTCTCGTGCATCCAAACACCTTGAGCCAAAACCCATGCCATTTGTGTCCACCATAACTACCTATATGTGGTATTTTTCTGCCATTCCAAAGTAAATTGCTTGCGTGCTACCTTTAAAATTTCATTCCTTTGTCTTTACAATACATAGCTCATGGGAAAATAGCTTAAAAACTATTGTGGTGATGAATATGTAGCTATGTATCTTAGTTCTTATAAGTTGCTTGTTGAGCGGTAACCATGTTTCTGGGGACGCCATCAACTTTTTACACCTTTGTTGAATATCATGAGAGTTGCTACGCATGTTCGTCTTGTCTGAAGTAAGGGTGATTTATCATGATTAAATGGTTTGAGTATGCATATTGTTAGAGAAGAACATTGGGCCGCCAACCAGAGCCATGTATCATAGTGGAAGTTTTCAGTTTGGACATTAATCCTCAATCTCTTATGAGAATATTATCTGTTGTTGAATGCTTAAGCATTAAAGAGGAGTCCATTATCTGTTTTCTATGTTGTCCCGGTATGGATGTCCACAAGTTGAGATTTATCAAAACTGAGAAATCAAATGCGGTCTATCTCCTTGGACCTTTGTACAGGTGGCATAGAGGTACCCCTTTGTGACACTTGGTTGAAACATATGTAATGCAATGATAATCCATGGAAATCCGAGCTAATTAGGACAAGGTGCGAACACTATTGGTATTCGATGCATGAGTCTTGTAACTTATAAGAGGTTTTATGCATAACACGTATGAATTATTACTACCGTTGACAAAATTGTTTCTATGTTTCCAAAATAAAAAGCTCTAGCACATGAGTAATCCATGCTTCCTCTGCGAAGGGCCTTTCTTTTACTTTATGTTGAGTCAGTTTACCTACTTCTTTCTATCTTAGAAGAAAACACTTGTGTCAACTGTGTGCAATGATTCTTACATGTTTACTTATTGCACTTGTTATATTACTTTATGTTGACAATTATCCATGAGATATTTACAAGTTGAAAGCAATTGCTGAAACTTAATCATCATATGTGTTGCTTCGAAACCTCTTACTTTGAATCTATTGCTTTATGAGTTAGCTCTTATGCACGTATTTTTGATACTTGTCTTGAAAGTACTATTCATGAAAAGTTTTTGCTATATGATTCAGTTGTTTAGTTATTATCTTTTTGTTAGCAATCTATTGCTTCGAATCACTTCATTCACCTCATATGCTTTACAATAATGTTGATCAAGATTATGATGGTAGCACTTCAGAAATTATTGTTTTTATCGTTTACCTACTCGAGGGCGAGTAGGAACTAAGCTTGGGGATGCTTGATACGTCTCCAACGTATCTATAATTTCTTATATTCCATGCTAGTTTTATGACAATACTTACATGTTTTGTTCACACTTTATGATGTTTTGATGCATTTTCCGGCACTAACCTATTAACAAGATGCCGAAGCGTCAGTTCCTGTTTCCTGCTGTTTTTGGTTTCGAAATCCTACACAGGAAAAATTCTCGGAATTGGACGAAACAAAATCCCACGGTCTTATTTTCCGCGGAAGGTTCCAGAGCACCGAATGAGAGACGGAGAGGGGCCAAGGGGGCCCCACCCCACAAGGCAGCGTGGCCAAGGGCCCGGGCGCGCCCCCCTATGGGGTGGGCCCCTCGAGCGCCCTCCGACTGCCCTTTCGCCTATATAATCTCTCCGTCGCGAAACCCTAGTACCGAGAGCCACGATACGGAAAAGTTCCAGGACGCCGCCACCGCCAATCCCATCTCGGGGATTCAGGAGATCGCCTCCGCCCCGCCGGAGAGGGAATCATCACCGGAGGGCTCTACATCACCATGCCCGCCTCCGGACTGATGCGTGAGTAGTTCATCCTTGGACTATGGGTCCATAGCAGTAGCTAGATGGTTGTCTTCTCCTCTTGTGCTATCATGTTTAGATCTTCTGAGCTGCCTATCATGATCAGGATCATCTATTTGTAATACTACATGTTGTGTTTGGTGGGATCCGATGAATATGGAGTACTATGTCAAGTTGATTATTGATCTATCATATATGTGTTGTTTATCTTCTTGCATGATCTCCGTTGCTAGTAGAGGCTCTGGCCAACTTGATACTTGTAACTCCAAGAGGGAGTATTTATGCTCGATAGTGGGTTCATGCCTCCATTGAATCTGGGACAGTGACATAAAGTTCTAAGGTTGTGGATGTGCTGTTGCCACTAGGGATAAAACATTGTCTAAGGATATTTGTGTTGATTACATTACGTACCATACTTAATGCAATTGTCTGTTGTTTGCAACTTAATACTAGAGGGGGTGCGGATGCTAACCTGAAGGTGGACTTTTTAGGCATAGATGCATGCTGGATGGCGGTCTATGTTCTTTGTCGTAATGCCCTGATTAAATCTCATAGTAGTCATCATGATATGTATATGCTTATCTATTTTGTCAATTGCCCAACTGTAATTTGTTCACCCAGCATGCTATTTATCTTATTGGAGAGACACCACTAGTGAACTCTGGACCCTGGTCCTATTCTTTTACATCTGAAATACAATCTACTGCAATCATTGTTCTCTGTTGTTCTTCGCAAACAAACATCATTCTCCACACCATACGTTTAATCGTTTGTTTTCAGCAAGCCGGTGAGATTGACAACCTCACTAAGTTGGGGCAAAGTATTTTGATTGTGTTGTGCAGGTTCCACGTTGGCGCCGGAATCATGTGTTGCGCCGCACTACACTCCTCCACCAAGAACCTTCACGTGGCCTTCATCTCCTACTGGTTCGATAAACCTTGGTTTCTTACTGAGGGAAAACTTACTGTTGTGCTCATCATACCTTCCTCTTGGGGTTCCCAACGGACGTGTGCTGTACTGTCACAAGGAAGCTTCTACACGCTAGCAATCCCCCAAAGAAGCTTTTTGTCCAGCGCGGCCCGATACGGTGTCCGCACCCCAAGCTCATCCCCGTCCCACAGGGAACGCTCCGGGCACGCCAGACACAACGAAAAGCGAGGCGGGGAGTGGCGGGACCGACACGTCAGCGGCACAGAAAAATTTGTCCCCCTCTCCCGCCAAATGGCGCCTCTCCTGCCGCGCATTTCTGCCGTCCCAACACATTTAACCTATCCTGCCGATTCATTTCTCCTTCCCGCCATCGCTACTCTGTTCCTGCCGCCGCCGCTACCCTCTCCCCATCCATGGCGCCGCCGACAGCCCCCAAAAGAATGGCCAAGAAAGCGGCCAAAAAACCGCCGGGCAATAAGACAAAAGGGGCGAAGGCGCCCTTCGCGGAAGGCGCCGGCTCCGAAGAAGAAGCCGAAAGGCTCGACCGATGATCAGTGGCATCAAGACTGTCTGCGCCGGAAGTTGTCGACGACGGAGCGGAAAGGACAGAGGGCGGCACAGTAAGAGAAGAAGGCGTTGGCGGCGCGCGCGCACCAGCACGCGTTGGCCGGGTGTATCGCTGCCACCAACGCGAGCCCATGGAGTACATCGGTGTCGGTGTACGTTCCGGGAGTGGTCTCTCCATCGACATCCGGGTTCTACAACGACGGCCCGTCCGCCACTCCCGGGTGCGTGACGCCAAACTTGTCGCCGCACTACCAGGATACGCTGTCGCATGGTGGCTTCAACCCCAACTCCCTCTTCTACTCCCCGGCGTACGAGGCAGGGCCCCATCGCGAGCCACCGGCTGCAGGGCCCACTCGAATTCGACGGCGCCAGTGCTGAGGAGGAGGAGGAGGAGGAGGAGGGGGAGGAGGAGGGGGAGAGGGTGGAGGAGGACGACGACAACAAAGAGGGCGGCGACGAAGAGGACGACGAGGGTGCCGGTGAGGATGCCGCTGATCTCGTGGAGGTTGATGCGGACAGCATGAGGAAGAAGAAGAAGGCGTCGGGCACACAAGGCCCCAACTGGACGCCTCTGGAGGATCAATATCTGTGTGAGCCATGGTCGACGGTGAGCCATGACTCCATCATCGGCGCCAACCAAAAGTACGGGAAGTATTGGGCTAGGATCAAGGCCGAGTTCGATGAGCGCAAGCTGATCAACAGCGACTACAACAAAGTGACAATGAAGAGGAGCTAAAAGGCAATGTCGACGCGGTGGGCCATCATCCAGGCGTCGGTGAACTTGTTCCATGGGTTCCATCATGAGATCGAGATCAGAGGCGACAACGGCGTCGACGTCAGCCAAATGGTAGGACTCTTTCTTAGATAATATGTAGCGCCTATGTTTTGTTCGATGAAATGATTGCGCTTCCTTTGGTTAGTTTGACAAGGCCATGGATTTGTACCGAAAGAACTCGGAAGGGCATAAGTCTTTCACGCTGATGCATTGCTATAGCAAGCTCAAAATGAACGAGAAATGACGGTTGATGCGCCAGTCGTTGTCGAAGGGGAAAGACGCCATTGATCTGGATGCGTCGCTGGCAACATCGGCAGGGAGCCCTATCGGCAACAAGGTTGCCAAGGCCGCCTTGGCCGATGCTGCGTCGTCCGAGAAGATGCAGGCGTCGATCACGAAATGCCTCGTCGAGGTCTCCTCGACCTTGCTCTCCCGCGACAAAAAGGCCGACGAAAGGTGGGCGGCGCTGCTCAAGAGGCAAGAGGAGAAGATGGAGCTCAAGAAACGCAGGGACGACATGTCCCTGCTGAGAGCATCGACAGAAGGAATGTCTCCCCGGACGCGGGCGGCGCACAACTTCTTCAAAGGCCAGATCCTCGACGACATCGAAGCCAAAATGGCGGCGGCCGAGGCGGTGTCCGAGGCGGCAACCCAGGCAGCGGCAACAACCCCAACCCCGGAGCAAGAGCCGGCAGACGCGTCTGCGACAGGATCTGCTACTACACCTGCGTCGGCCACTACCACGGCATCGGCGGCGGAGCATGCACACCGGGCAGATCACGACGAGTTCATCGTGATCGACGGGCCTACGTCGACTCAGGATGCGTCATCGTCGTCGGTGTCGCCCAACCCCTTCCCCTTCTTCTAATTTTTGCGTCGGCCTGTAATATGATCGCGCGCCTAGTACTTTGATCGCCGCTACTCTGATCGTGACGATGGCGGAAACGATCTCTTTTGAATGCAAACTATTTGAATTTCTGATTGGGGACAGCGATTGAGGGACGCGGCTGGGGAGCGACGTCCCCCAAACGCGGCACGAACAAAACTCGTCCCTCAAACGCTCGATCCGGCGCCCTTTGGAACGGTTTGGGGGACGCTACCGGAGATGCTCTTACAAATCTAAAAAAGGTGATCCACTGGTTCGTGCCACGAACCGGTGCTAAAGGGTAGACCTTTTACACTGGTTCGTGCCATTGAACGGTGCTAAAGGGTTCGCACCTACCACGTGGCTGACGCCAACCCTTTAGCACCGGTTCGTGGCACGAACCGATGCTAAAGGTCCCGCATAAACCGGTGCTAAAGCCCTGCGGGTTCCCTGCCCAGTTCAGGATTGAATCCCAAATAATGTTGACAACTGCCCAAGGATAGCTTGGCTAGGTACTTGTTAATGTGTGTATAAGTGATTTTTTAAGCCCTTTCATAAGTTCGTACTACCTTTTGTTGGGCCATTTAGTGCATAAAGCTTAATATGATATTAGAGCCAAGATCTCGAGTTCGAGTCCTCTCCAGCCCAATTCATCCTAAATTGTTGGTGTCTATACATGGTCATGTATAAAGTCTTTTGCATTGGTACGAGTCTTTTTCCTTAGGGTAAGCACACATACACTGGTGGAACAACCAAACAAAGTTTATATTGTCTTTTAGAGCATCTCCACCGGTGCCCCCCAAATAAGCGCCGGCAGGGGCGCCGACACAGGCGTATGGGGGCTCCGGCACTGCATCCTGTATTTGGAGGTGTTGTTCCCACACCGGTGCCCCCAAACGGACGGTCCCGATAGAATTTTTTTAAGACAAACTAAACATTTTCTTGTAGTTTTATTTTCATGTCATTACGGATCGAGGAATGAATAATGTTTTAGGGCAAATCCGAGTAAAACATTATTCACTCCTCGATCCCGGATGACATGTGAAACCTACTTCATCTCTAGCCTACTACCTACTGGATACCCGGCTCTATGGAGGTGGACGATCTCCCGCTGCTAGGCCGTCTGTTCTCTCCGCTGCTCCTCCATCATCGATCCCCCGCTGCTCTCTCAGCCACGAACGTCAAGTAGGCCGCTCTATCCGCGTCTGCCACCTCCTGACTCAGCTGCTCCTCCACCACCTCCCGCCGCCGACGGTGCTCCACCTCCTGCCTTCGTAGCCGCAGCTGCATCTCCGCCAAGTGTCGTCGCTCGTAGACTTCATCCTGACGCTGCTGCTCATCCCGCATCTCCCGCCGCAGCGCAAGCTGCTCCCACCCCTGCTGCTGGTGCACCTCCCACCGGTGCTGCGCTCCGCCTCCCGGTGACGCCGCCTCGCCTCCAGCAGCTATCGCTCGTCCGCGGCAAATGCATCTACGGTCGCCGCTAGCGCCGCCTCCTCCCACGCCTCGTACTCTGCGAGTTGTGGGTCCTCCCCCACGACTTCTACGGCCGCCTCTAGCGCCGCCTCCTCCCATGCATCGAACATTGTGGGTTTAGATTTTTGCACTACTGAAGTGAGAGGCGGAGAAGGAGGGATAATATAGACCGGCGGCGAGGCGGGAAACCTCCCGCACGCCGTCGTGGCAGGAGAGTTTCCCGCCCGACGTCGTGGCAGGAGAGTTTCCCGTCCAGCGTCGTGGCGGGAAATCTCCCGCGTGGCTCCCTGGCGTCACCAACAGGCGGCTCCCATGCCCAAAAAAATTCTTACCGCGAGGCGCCGACGCGCCCGATTCGCGTCCTTCGCGAAGGGGGCCGGCACGGGGTTGCCAGCGCTTCTATTAGGCTCGGTAAAGCGCCGACGCTTTTTGGTACACGCCGGTGGGAACCCATTTTCGGCCCCTAAAATGCTATCGGGATCGCTATCGGGGCGCCGGTGGAGATGCTCTTACAGTGAGAACAGAGATATGAGCTGAGAAGGTGGCACAAAGCCATAAGTGCTGATGAAGTCTTAGCCTAGTGTATATATTTATGGCGGACCAAATGAACGAATTCCTTTTTTAAGATAAACAAACAAATTTTGTGTCGGTGGAATGGACCCAAGGCTCAGTGCTCTTGTAATTTAAAGCCGGCTTGATGGATGTACCATGATAAGTAGCATGGGCCTGCTTCTTTTTTCTTTTTGTTGATAAAGGCTGCTTCTACTTAAGTTCCAAGCCAGTTGTCACGAAGTGTTTTATCGTGAACTTAATTGGCAGTTAACTGTAGTTGTGTTTCTAGAGACATATATATGTGATTTGTGGTTCAGGGATGATAGCAAAGTGAGATAAATATTTTATCAGAAAATTTTAGGCGGTGAAATAGCTCTCAGGTACACATGCTTCCAATGAAATAGTACATTCGTGAACTTAGAAATGTCAAAACATTCAGCTTTTTCTTCCTTGCACATTTTTTTTTTTTTGAACAAGGAGTGCCCCGAAGGGCCAGGAAGCTTTTCATTAAACGCAAACGGTGGCGGTACAAATAGTTACAAAGGACCCCATAAGATCTAAAAGTACAAATAGATCCCTAGCATCTGCAGAAAAGACCTCACTAAAAGATGAAGAAAAGCAATCAGATCCTTCTCTTTCGCCGCCGTCGAGCCAGAGAGTTGCTACGCCGCCGTCATGCGAAGAGGCGGGGACGAAACCACTTGCCTCCACGCAGCCGTAGTATGCGACTGCAACCCTCAAGAAGAACCTCGCAACGGAGGTTGAAACGCCGGAGTCCATCGCCGGCCATTGGATAGGCCATGGAGTGGCCTTGGAACCGCTCAAGAAAGTAACTTCCCACCTCCGGAAAGCAAAGAAGACACCGTCGTCACCATCTTCATCTTCCACCTCGCCCCCACGGCCGGCCAGGTCGATGTCGAGGATGTCAAGGGCGCACCTTTGCAACCCGCAGTGCTTATTGCAGGGGGGCTTGGCAGGAGCAGCAAACGATTCCATCCCCCACCTTGGGGACTTGACATCGCCGCTGCTCGGCCATCCACCGGTGCCGCACCAACACACCAGGGACAGAGAGCCCCTGCTCATCTCCAACGATCCATCATCCTCCATCCGTCTTCCCCACCCCTCACCACCACGGCCGGCCAGTGGGAGAAGAACGAACAGAACAAACATGGAGATCGAAGAGGGAGAGCAAACCTTGGGCTTATTGACGGAAATCCTTGGGGGAAGGTCGAGCGGCGCCATCTCCGGCCGCCGGAGCTCCTTGCCGCGCCTCCTCCACCACCAAATACACCAGATCTTGCCCCAAAGATCAGGTGCTAGACTTCCAAACACCGGCATCCAGCCGAAAAAACAAAAACTGAACCTATCAACAGATCCGGCGCCTCCCCCTCCCCATCTCCGGCCGGCAGCGCCGCCGGAGAAGGGACGGGTTCGGCCCGGCCGCCCTTGGTCAACGGGCAGAAGAGACGATGGGGGCAGAGAGGGAGGAGGAAGGAGAGAGGAGCGAAGCGGTCCCTTCCTTGCACATTGACATGGTCCTTTGTTTCATGCCTATGTGAACTTTTACACAATTGTTCTTCCGAAACACAAATGGCACTATAACACTTTTGGGTGTATGGGAGTATGAGTTTTGTAGGAATGGTCCTATGCACATCATCTATCGGTGCCCAACTATGCTTTATTTATGGTCGTCTCTTCGACGTGTGGAGCATGACGACTTATTTATGAAAGGATTTGACGAGAAATATTCTTATCCAACATGGATGTCAGAATGGTTATCCATTACCATAGACTCTCTTACGATTTCTATCATAATTATTTGTAGAGATCCTCGGTCTTTTTGTTTTTTGGATGTAACTCTTAAACTGTAAAGGCTGTATGCTTCTCATGTATGCAGATGTTGGATGTAATATTTAAATCTTTCAAATAAAAAAACGTATTTTATTGAAAAAATATATAACAGTCTTAATTAATGAATCATAAATAAGCTGTGCCTAGAGGAACGAATCTAGCTATCGGCCATCGCCACGTCGACCCACACACCCATGTGGATGCCCGTACGTGCTGTAGTTGCACTTGCACCCATTCCAGATGAAAACCGATGCATGCACCGGGTGATCATCATTCAAGAATTAATCGAGATTTATACGCCGTGTGACCACTTACAGTTAATGCCCTGTATATTTTTTGAAGCATTATTGCCTTATATATATTGGTAAATAATATGAACGTTAAGAAGTGTAGTACATGAGAAAATAGTATAAGAATAAAATTTGAAAGTATTATCTAAAAGTTTCAAAAAAATCTCATTTTTCTTGCAGATATATACATATTTTTTCATTACTAACATGGGTGACTTTTTTTTGCGGATGGAACTTGTATTATTAGTCAAAAATCAAGGATTACAATCCAAGTATCAAATGCTAGCTAAAGCATCAGGGCAGAGCTAAACCACAAAGCTGTATGGGAGTTTGTTCTAGCATACTGCGCCATAAAATGGCTGCTACTATTCTGATAGTGTTTAACATGAGTAATACAAATTTGATGGACTTTTAACAAAGTCTTTATCTTTTCAACCACCTATACGATCAGTATCTATGGAAGTGGGATATATGATCTAATACCTCTTGTTGTATTATGTATTTATATTCCCACTCCACACTATCAAGGACACTATATATCTAACTCATCATAGGTTAAATGTGATCAGTATGCTACTTTATTTACTTGTGTAGAAGGTAAATTTCCTTTTAAATACCTAGGAGTACCGATGCATAATAAACATCTTAGGAGCAGTGACCAGAAAAAATCTGAAGATAAGATGGAAAATAAGCTACATACTTTCCAAAAAATCTACCTCCTTTCTTTTGCATAGAAAGGGAACTTCCTATCTTATGGTGGTAGATTAATTCTTTTGAAATCTAGTCTGAGTAATGTGCCACTTTACATGGTTTCTCTATATGAGCTACCCAAGGGCCCGGGGAAAAGATTTGATTTCTAGCTAGGAAGAGGCTTTTGTGGCAAGAAAAAGAGGGTGTAAAGAAATATCATTTAGTTAACTGGGAAAGTGTTCTCTCACCTCATGACATGGGAGGGTTAGGTGTAACTGATCTTGTTACTTTAAACAAATGCTTGTTGAGTAAATGGCTCTGGAAGTTAGAAAATTCTGATGGTTTATGGCAGACTGTGGTTAGAGATAAGTATTTAAGAAACTCATAGTCTTTCTCAGTGTACCAGGAAACCTTCTCATTTGGCAAGGCTTGATGAATGTTTCTCCCTTATTTTACCATTGAAAACAATTTGGGAATGGCAAGAGAACTATGTTACGGGAGTATACCTGGATAATTCATAAACCTCTAAGGGGAGTTTACCTAGGTTGTACCTTTTAACTTTTAGTGTTAATTTTAGTGTTGCCAAAGTTTTTGAAATAGGGTGGGGAGTGATTAGATTTCGCAGAGTGTTATGGGGGAAGCAGATAGCTAAGATGCGGGTAGAGCTTAAGGATTTGTGCAGTGGTGTTGTTCTTAATGAAGAGAGTGATATATGTGTTTGAATGATTGAAAATGGTTGTTTTTCTGTTAAAATCCATGTATTTTGCTTTGAAAGCTCACTCAATTAAAGTTCCTTATGTAGGCTTTTGGATGATTAAGATTCCCTTAAGAGTTAAATATTCTTGTGGCTTGCTTTTATGAATAGTATTCTTTCTAAAGATAATTTGGTTAGAAGAGGCTGCATTGGAGATGAGAAGTGTAGATTTTGTAGTTGCAAGGAGATAGTGGATCATTTTTTCCCCAGTGTGTCGTTGCTAATTATGTGTGGGGTAGCATGTGCCCTTGATCTAAAGAGGCTGCCTACAAAAATGGAGGAGCTTTGTGATTGGGTTCACAATTTTAAAGTTGTTAAGCTTCATAATTTGATTGCTACAGGTGTTGCTTCTATTTTGTGGACCCTTTGGAAAATCAGAAACAAGGGATGTTTTAAAAATGTTTATCCAGATGACCCAGTAAATGTGGTGTCCAGAATCTCGCATTATATTAACGCTTCGGCTGGTTTGCAAAAGAGAAAGTTCAGAGATAGAGTACGCTTCGGAGCCAAGTTATTGTTGGTGGTGGCTAGTGAGATCTTCCATCCTAAGAAAGGCTAGGGACCCCTAACAGTGAGACTGGAGATCAGCTAACATATAAGAAAGGAGATCCTCGGTCCAGTGGTTTAGCAATATAAGGAAAAAAAAGATTGTTGTCTATGGGGTTTGGTAGCTTTTTAGAACGTTGAAAGAACGAGATATCGCCTAGAGGGGGGGTGAATAGGCGTTTTAAAAACTACTACGAATTTGGCTTGTAAGAATGCGAAATTAAACTAATGTTTATTTTACGAGCATAAAACCTAAATATACTAGGCTCAACTAAGTGCAACAACAACAACTCAAGCTAAGCAAGATAGACATAAGATATATGTAACATAAGTGATAGCAAGATATAAATACATCAAGCACGATGGCTATCACAAGGAAAGTAAGCTCGGGTATAGAGATAATCGAGGCACGCGGAGACGAAGATGTAATCCCGTGTTTCCCCACACAAGGTGAGGTACGTCACGTTGGAGACATGCAGGCTACCACGAAGGTCTCCCAAACGCCACGAAGGCTCACCTTCTTCTCCAATCCAATACCACGAAGGGCAAATGCCTTTAACTTATGGCTAGCTTTTCCTCCACTCCGGGGATGGCAAGCTCCACACCCACTTCACAAGCTCCACGAAGGAGAAGCCCGGGCCTCTTCACAATCTTCCTTGAAGAGGTCACCGGAGCACCAACTGCCAAGCCAACTAGGAGGTCACCCCTCCAAGAGTAACAAGCTCATGGTCTCTCACTCGAACAAATCGTGATGGAGAACTCAACACTTATGCAAGGATGCAAAAGCAAGAACACCAAAGGTGGTCAAATCCTTCACACTCCAATTCCACCAAAGCAAAAAATGCTATGGAGGAACTAGAGAGGAAGAACAAAGGAGGAAATCAATAAATGACTCCAAGATCTAGATCCCAAGATTTCCCCTCACTTAGAGGAGGAATTGATTGGTGAAGATTGTAGATCTAGATCTTCTCTTTTAAATCCCTCAAGAAGATGCAAGAATCATGGAAGGGATAGAGAGAAAGCAACCTTTTGGGGTTCAACAATGGAGTAGGAGAGAGAGAGAGAGAGAGAGAGAGAGAGAGCAAATAGAATGGTTGCCTTACCTCCTCAAGGTGGAAGATGGACAATTTAGTCCAAGGGGGAAAACTAGCCGTTTGTGGAATTCGTGCGACCCGTACCGGCGGTAAAACCGGCACCGCCTGTTCACACGCCGGAATGGTCCAGCGAGCAAACCGGCTAACCGAAACCACAGCCGGAAATCTCCAGCACACGAGTTTGGACCGGTTCTGAAACCAGCACGCCGGTTCCGTCGCCGGAACGAGACCGGCTCACCGGAATGAAACCGGTTTTGCCGAAACAATGTACTGGAATGTGTTCCGGCGAAACCGGAACCATTTTGGCTCGCCGAGATATTCTGGCAGGAGAGCCTGATACGTCTCCAACGTATCTATAATTTCTTATGTTCCATGCTAGTTTTATGACAATACCTACATGTTTTGTTCATACTTTATAATGTTTTTGCATTTTCCGAACTAACCTATTAACAAGATGCCGAAGTGCTAGTTCCTGTTTTCTGCTGTTTTTGGTTTCAGAAATCCTACACAGAAATATTCTCGGAATTGGACGAAACAAAAGCCCAAGGCCTTATTTTCCACGGAGGGTTCCAACACCGAAGGAGACGGAGAGGGGCCACGAGGTGGCCATCCCACCTGGCGGCGCGGCCAAGGGGGGGCGCCCCTATGGTGTGGGCCCCTCGGGACCCCTCCGAGGCCGCCCTTCCGCCTATATATTCTCCCCGTCGCGAAAACCCTAATATATCCAGTCATATTCCACGAAGAGTTCCGTAGCCGCCGCCATCGCGAAGACAAGTTTCGAGGGACAGAAGTCTCTGTTCCGGCACGCCGCCGGGACGGGGAATTGCCCCCGGAGTGATGACCCACAAGTATAGGGGATCGCAACAGTCTTCGAGGGAAGTATTACCCAATTTATTGATTCGACACAAGGGGAGACAAAGAATACTTGTAAGCCTTAACAGCGGAGTTGTCAATTCAGCCGCACTGAAACAGACTTGCTCGCAAGAGTTTATCGAGTAACAGTTTTATGGCGGTGGAAATAGTGAAATAGCAGTGAAATAAAGACAAGTAGTGATTGTAGTAAACAGCAGGATTAAAATACTGTAGGCACAGGGACGGATTTAACGGGCGTTGCATGGATGAGAGAAACTCATGTAACAATCAAAGCATGGGCATTTGCAGATAATAATAAAACGGTATCCAAGTACTAATCAATCAATAGGCATGTGTTCCATATTTAGTCGTACGTGCTCGCAATGAGAAACTTGCACAACATCTTTTGTCCTACCAGCCGGTGGCAGCCGGGCCTCTAGGGAAACTACTGGATATTAAGGTACTCCTTTTAATAGAGTACCGGAGCAAAGCATTAACACTCCGTGAACACATGTGATCCTCACATCACTACCATCCCCTCCGGTTGTCCCGATTCTTGTCACTTCGGGGCCATTGGTTCCGGACAGCATGTGTATACAACTTGCAGGTAGGATCATAAACAACGAATATCTTCATGAATCAATAACATGTTCAGATCTGAGATCATGGCACTCGGGCCCTAGTGACAAGCATTAAGCATAACAAGTTGCAACAATATCATAAAAGTGACATCTACGGATACTAGGCACTATGCCCTAACAATCTTATGACTATTACATGACCAATCTCATCCAATCCCTACCATCCCCTTCAGCCTACAGGGGGAATTACTCACACATGGATGGGGGAAACATGGGGTCGATGAGGAGTTGGCGGTGATGGCGGTGAAGATCTCCTCCAATTCCCGTCCGGCGGAGTGCCGAACGGAGACTTCGGCTCCCGAGACGGAGTTTCGCGATATGGCGGCTCTCTAGAGGGTTTCGCGACTTCGACTTCTCTCCGTGTGTTTTCAGGTCGAAACCAATAAGTAGTCCGAAGGGGGCGTCGGAGGCCGGCGAGGGGCCACACCACATGGCCGCGCGGGCCCCCCCGGCGCGCCGCCATGTGGTGGGCCTCCACCTCCCTTGCCCTTCTGGCTCCGTCAATATTTTGGTAAAATAGGCCCTTCTGCATAAATTCCGAGGATTTTCCCGAAAGTTGGATTTCTGCACAAAAACGAGACACCAGAGCAATTCTGCTGAAAACAGCGTTAGTCCGTGTTAGTTGTATCCAAAATACACAAATTAGAGGCAAAACAATAGCAAAAGTGTTCGGGAAAGTAGATACGTTTTAGACGTATCAACTCCCCCCAAGCTTAGCTTATTGCTTGTCCTCAAGCAATTCAGTTAACAACTGAGCGATAAAAGAACTTTCACGAACACATTTGCTCATATGATGTATATATTCTCATGCTATGGCTAATACTCAAGCAGTTCATAATGAGACATATGCAAATAAGATCATCCAACAGCTATGTCAATCATGGAGAGGTACCAACAATTAATAATAAGCATCATGAATCATGTATGTAAACAAGATTGCAATGTTCATAAGAGAATATGATAAAGTGGTATCTCGCTTGCCCGTATTTGATCGGCAAAACATAAATGCCGAGGCACCTCTTGAGTTCATAGAAGGACTAGAAGTAGTGATTGTCAAAGATAAAAGCATCAAAGTTATACCACAATCAATCATATTTTGAGACAAGCATATTATACTAAGAATGACAGTGCTCTCAAGATAGTGCTCAAATAAAGAATGAAGACACAACATAAAAGGTAAAAGATTGACCCTTCGCAGGGAAGCAGGGATTAACATGCGCTAGAGCTTTTCATTTGTAAAGCAGGAGTAAAATTATTTTGAGAGGTGTTTGTTGTTGTCAACGAATGGTAATGGGTACACTAACTACCTCATCAACCGGACTCACAAGAGCGGCTCCCATTTTATTTATTTTTGGGTGGCACTCCTTCCAACCTTTCTTTCACAAACCATGGCTAACCGAATCCTCGGGTGCCCGCCAACAATCACATACCATGAAGGAGTGCCTTTTTATTTAAATTTTATTATGATGATGACACTCCCCCAACCTTTGCTTACACAAGCCATGGCTAACCGAATCCTTCGGTGCCGACCAACAATCACAAACCATGGAGGAGTGTCTATTTAAGTTAATTAATTTGGGACTGGGAATCCCATTGCCAGCTCTTTTTGCAAAATTATTGGATAAGCGGATGTACCACTAGTCCATATGAGAGTCCGTCAAGTAAATGACAAGGTTGAAAGCTAAACACCACATACTTCCTCATGAGCTATGAAACATTAACACAAATTGAGAAGCATTTTGAAAGTTTTAAAGGTAGCGCATGAGAATTTACTTGGAATGGTTTGAAATGCCATGCATAGGTATTTATGGTGGACACTTTGGAACAACTTGGTTTTCAGGTGTTTGGAAGCACGAGCGGCGTTCCCGCTCAGTACAAGTGAAGGCTAGCAAAAGATTAGGGAGCGACAAATCAAGAGAGCAATAACTGTCATAATCATGCTTGCGGCAAAATAAATTAACGGAGGCATAAAAGTGATACAAGAACTCTGAAGCAATATAAATCATCGAGGCTTAATTGACTTTTTGTTCAGTCATATGCATGCGTGAGCATGTGCCAAGTCGATATAAATGAATTATTCAGAGGAGGATACCACAATGCCATACTTACTTATGAATAAAACAATGCAAGCAAACATCCATGACATGCTACTCATATTAATAAATTGGAACTAAACATGAGAGATCATGAACTACTAGACTTTCTCAAATAACATATACCTCACATGAACCAACTAAGCATGCTCACATGGATGAGTATATGTACAAAAATGAAAGCAAACAGAGTTCATACCAGCCTCTCACCACAATCAGATTGTCGTAGATCGTCATTATTGCCTTTTCACTTGTGTAGCTTGGATAATATGAAATGAAAACCACGCTCCAGCCACCGAAGACCATTGAACTCATGATGAACTTTACAAACCAAAGAAAAACAGCAAATATTTTTGGTGTTTTCTAATTAGAAACAAGAACGAAAGAAAACAAGCAAACAAAGCAAAATCTTTTTGGGTTTTCTCATAGCAAACCAACGATAGCAAGCGAAATAAACTAAGAGCAAAGAACCAAATAAACAAATGGTGAAGAGAAACAACAGAAATATTTTTGGTCTTTTTGTGTTTTAGGAAAGAAACAAAGCGAAAACAAAAGAATGCAAACTAACAGAAACACAGAAAAGCAGGATGACAGAAATCTGCCAAATCCTGACAGCAGTACAGAAATCGAAATTAACAAAAATCTTCCATTGCTCAGACCAAAAAGTGTTCAACTAATGAAAGTTAGATAACAACCTGGGGAACATGCTCAAAAATTGGCAACTCAAAATAACGTTCTGGCTGTGCGTACGAAATTTTTTTGGTAACAGCACAGAATCTGTTTTTAGACAGCACTTCCCCAAATATCATCTCCCTCTCATTAGAAAACCACTCTAGAGACTAAACAAATATGTACAAGTATCCAGCAACCATAATATGCAAAGAATGAGTGATGCCGGTATACCTCCCCCAAGCTTAGGCTTTTGGCCTAAGTGGAGTTCATTCCCAACGAGGGTCGGAGTTCCACGCCGGTGGATCATACATGGAGTGGTAATAGGGCCCCTGCGCAGAAGAATATCGTGGAGGTTCCACATGCCCATGATGTTGATATGAGGAGCTCGCTGCATCGGATGAAGAGTCGGGGTGCTCCTCGGCCTCCTCCACATCTTCCCTTGTACGACGGCTTTCCCTTTCTATGTATGCGTTTAGCTCATTTTCTGTGATCGACCACCCGTCCCTGGCATCAAGGTTAAACAAAGCAGGTGCAGCGTACTAATTTTTCAATTTTCTTAGTTATACTCCAACTTTTCTTATACAAAGTTATCCTATAATGCAGGTTGTTCAAATTAGATGCATCTGAAATAAACTCATGCCTGATCATGGAGAAAACATCAAGTTTCTCTATAGAAAGCGGAATATCTAAATGGTGAGGACCTACACCATGCATAGCTAATAAGCGAGAGGCGATAAGACCTCCACAAATTCCTCCTTTCTCACGGTTAGTAGCAAGTCTACAAGCTATTAAAGCACCCAAATTATAAGTCCTATCCTGTTGCAAAGCAGCAGCTAAGAAAGCCAAATCTTGGACAGATAATTTACCTCCAGTCCTTCTCGCAAGAACGCACTTTGTAATGAAATAGGCAAAATAGCGGATGGCTGGATGTTGAATGCTACTAATCTTACCACCATCATTGGAGAAGCTCCTCCTATTACAAATCCTTGTATAAAGATTCGAAAGCTCCCGCGGTGTTCCCCTGATCTTCTCGCAAGATCCCCATCGCGGCACTCTAATTGCTGTACAAAAATCACTGAAAGGCAAGTCGATAGTTTTGTTATAAATCTTGTACCGGACCATGGGGTCAGTTTGAGACCGGTGAAATTCGAAATCCTGCACAACCGACACCGTTAGTTTAGCATATTGGTGAGGTTCACCAACAGCAAAATCTCCCAATCCTGCATTGGAAATTAGTGTTTGAACATCTTGCAGGATTCCTGCATTCCGCATAAAGTCCGTGCATGGGTAATAAGAGGGGTATACTCCCTCTTCACGATGGACTCTCATAACTTGCTGTACCTCCAACTCTTCTTGGTTAAGTTGGTGCACACTCCCTTCCATTTTCTGAAATTTTTCAACAATCATTATAAAATTTGATTTCAAGGTATGTAATTGAAGGAAACTACTATAGGAACTTGCTAGAGTACTAAACATGCATCAAAACTAGTTTCTTCCACTTAGAACAAGCATGCAAGCTCACTAAACATGTTATCTACAGCAGCAAAATATTCAAGATATACTCAACCAAATGAAATTCTAATTGGACAATCAAAGGAGTCACATACCAAGGAGTAAATGTGCCAAATTTCAGACAGGGGCTGAGCAAGGAGATCGAAAATCGCGAGTTCTTGAGCAGAAACACGAGTGAGAGAAACTTGGTACGAGCTTTTCGGGAGAGAGAAGGTACTGGAGGAAGAGATGATGAAGTGGGGCAAGGGGTGGCCCACACCACAAGGTGGCGCGGCCCTTGCTGGCCGCGCCGCCTATGGTGTGGCACCCCTGGTGCCCCACAGGTCATCCTCTGGTGCTCCCAGTGCCTCGTCGAAAAATAGGACCAACGGTGTAATTTTTGTAATTTTTAGAGAACTTCGAAAAATGCACATTTCTGGGTATTAAATTAATGATTACTGCGCAGGAAAATGATTTCTAAAATCTTAAATGACTAAAGCATATTGCAAAACAAAAGTGCTACAGCAAGTAAAATAGGTGGAGGGAGAAAGAAAGAAAGAAGTGTTGTTTAGCTCTTTTATGCAATAAAATATACTTGTTAACAAGGTTGATCAAGTCTTGCTACCAAATAAATTTTATATGACATAAGAAGAAATAAACCTCAAATCAATCATGTTACCTTATATTGAATTGATATGGATCCAATCACAAGAGTTTGATATTCTTCTTTAGGCTCATATATAGGACAATCAATGGATCCCACTTTGATGGTTTTCACATTAAAAATTGTATTGACTCCACATACTTTATCAATCCTCTTGGGAAAATAGGTGTGTTCCTTATCATCAACATTGAAAGTAACCATGCCTTTATTGCAATCAATAACAGCCCCTGCAGTATTAAGAAAGGGTCTTCCAAGAATAATGGACATATTATCATCTTCAGGCATTTCCAACACAACAAAATCAGTTAATATCAAGCAATGCGAGTAACTTGAACAAACATTTTCACATAAACCAACAGGAATAGCAGTAGATTTATCAGCCATTTGCAAGGATATATCAGTTGGTATCAATTTATCTAAATCAAGTCTCTTATAAAGAGAAAAAGGCATTACACTCACACCTGCTCCTAAATCACATAGAGCAGTTCTAACATAATTATTCTTGATGGAACAAGGAATAGTTGGTATACCTGGGTCTCCAAGCTTCTTTGGAATCTTACCATTGAAGGAGTAATTAGCGAGCATAGTGGAAATTTCCTCATTGGGGATTTTCCTTTTGTTAGTAACAATATATTTCATATACTTTGAATAAGGAGGCAATTTAATAGCATCAGTCAAAGGAATTTGCAGAAATAAAGGTTTCATCCAATCACAAAATTTATTATAATGTTCCTCCTCCTTTGATTTAAGTTTCTTAGGAGGAAAAGGCATTTGCTTTTGAACCCAAGGTTCTCTTTCATTACCATGTTTCTCAGTAATAAAATCTTCTTTAGTGTACTTTTTATTTTTAACATGCTTTTCAATTTCAATTTCTTCTTTATCAGAGTATCATCCTTATCATTATCTTTATCATGTTCATTACCACTTTCAGTTTCAGCATCAGAAATAGAAATACTATTAGGATCATTAACAGTTCAGAGGATTCTACAACATTCTTATGTTTCTTTTTCTTTTTCTTAGATGGAGCACTAGTTTTAATTAGTTGAGAATCTTGTTCCACTCTTTTGGGATGCCCTTCAGGATATAGAGGATCCTGGGTAGAAGCACCACCTCTAGTTGTTACTTCACAAGCATGTTTTTCTTTAGAATTATTTCCCAACAAGTCATTTTGCACTTTAGTAAGTTGATCAATTTGAGTTTGAACCATTTGAAAATGTTTAACAAGTATCTTAACATCATTGGAGGTTCTCTCCACAATACCATGCAATTCACTAATAGCTCGAGAATTTTCCATTAAATGATTCTCTACTCTCATATTAAAGTTTTCTTGCTTAACAATATAATTATCAAATTCATCTAAGCATTGAGCAGGAGATTTTGAATACGGAATATCTTCCCTAGTAAAGTGTTGAAGAGAGTGTACCTCAATCATGGATGAAGGGGGAATCGTCTCACATATATCTTTTATAGGAGGTAAATTCTTCAGATCTTCAGGTTTAATACCCTTCTCTTTAAGAGACTTCTTGGCTTCCCTCATATCTTCATCATTCAATTTAATCATACCCCTCTTCTTCACTATCGGTGTCGGGGTTGGTTCAGGTGTAGACCAATCATCATGATTCCGTCCTATTTTAGCCAATAATTCTTCAGCGTCGTCTGGAGTTCTTTTCCTGAAAACACAACCAGCACAACTATCCAGGTATGCCCTAGACTCAATAGTTAGTCCACTATAAAATATGTCAAGTAAATCATGCTTTTCCAAATCATGGTCAGGCTGAGCTCTAATAAGAGAGCAAAATCTCGCCCAAGCCTCAGGCAATTTCTCTCCATCTTCCTGGTCAAAATTATAAATTTCTGCAAAGCAGCATGTTGAGCACTAGCAGGAAAGTATTTAAAGAAAACATCACGCAAGTCGGTTGGACTTTTAATAGAACCAGGAGGCAAATTATTATACCAAGTTTTAGCATCATCCTTTAATGAGAACGGAAAAATTTTAGCGACAAAATAAGTACGCATCTTGACATCATCAGAAAACACGCCACTAAGAGTAGATAACTCAGTCAAGTGTTCAACAGCACTTTCTTTTTCAGTACCACAAAAGGGTGTTTTCTCAACAATAGCTATATGAGATAGATCAAGAGAAAAATCATAATCTTTATCCCTAATGTTTATAGGAGATGTGGCAAATTTAGGATCAGGAGATGGTTTATATCTAACAGCATGTTCTGCAAGCAACTTTTTAATTTTTCTTGCATCGTAGTAGCATTGCATTTTTCAATAAAATCATCATCAAGCTCTACATAATCTTCATCAGGATCATCACTAGAATAATCAAGTTCAGGTGGTTTAACAGGTGTAGTAGCATTAGGAGTTTCAGTATTTTCAATTTGTCTAGACCTAGCAATCGTAGCATCTAGAAAAGATCCCAATGAACCACTATCATCAAGCACAGCAGAAACATTATCAATATCATGAGAATTTTCAGATTCAGCAGAAGTATGTGGCATGGTGAAACAAGTTTATCAATCACAGAGGGTGAATCAAGAGCAGAGGTACTCAGAGTTGTACCTTTTCTTGTAGTGGATGGTAATATGGCGATCTTAGTATCGCGAGGTTTACCCATGATGGATAATTTGCAGCGAACAATATCAATCCAAGTGAACTTCCAAATAAAGCTATGCTCCCCGGCAACGGCGCCAGAAAATAGTCTTGATGACCCACAAGTATAGGGGATCGCAACAGTCTTCGAGGGAAGTATTACCCAATTTATTGATTCGACACAAGGGGAGACAAAGAATACTTGTAAGCCTTAACATGAGTTGTCAATTCAGCTGCACCTGGAAACAGACTTGCTCGCAAGAGTTTATCGTAGTAACAGTTTTATGGCAGTGGAAATAGTGAAATAAAGCAATGAAATAAAGACAGCAGTAGTGATTGTAGTAAACAGCAGGATTAAAATACTGTAGGCACAGGACGGATTTAACGGGCGTTGCATGGATGAGAGAAACTCATGTAACAATCAAAGCATGGGCATTTGCAGATAATAATAAAACGGTATCCAAGTACTAATCAATCAATAGGCATGTGTTCCATATTTAGTCGTACGTGCTCGCAATGAGAAACTTGCACAACATCTTTTGTCCTACCAGCCGGTGGCAGCCGGGCCTCTAGGAAACTCTTGGATATTAAGGTACTCCTTTTAATAGAGTACCGAGCAAAGCATTAACACTCCGTGAACACATGTGATCCTCACATCACTACCATCCCCTCCGGTTGTCCCGATTCTTGTCACTTCGGGGCCATTGGACAGCGGCATGTGTATACAACTTGCAGGTAGGATCATAAACAACGAATATCTTCATGAATCAATAACATGTTCAGATCTGAGATCATGGCACTCGGGCCCTAGTGACAAGCATTAAGCATAACAAGTTGCAACAATATCATAAAAGTGACATCTACGGATACTAGGCACTATGCCCTAACAATCTTATGACTATTACATGACCAATCTCATCCAATCCCTACCATCCCCTTCAGCCTACAGCGGGGGAATTACTCACACATGGATGGGGGAAACATGGCTGGTCGATGGAGAGGCGTTGGCGGTGATGGCGGTGAAGATCTCCTCCAATTCCCCGTCCCGGCGGAGTGCCGAACGGAGACTTCGGCTCCCGAGACGGAGTTTCGCGATATGGCGGCTCTCTGGAGGGTTTCGGCGACTTCGACTTCTCTCCGTGTGTTTTCAGGTCGAAACCAATAAGTAGTCCGGGGCGTCGGAGGCCGGCCGAGGGCCACACCACATGGCCGCGCGGCCCCCCCCGGGCCGCGCCGCCATGTGGTGTGGGGGCCTCCACCTCCTTTGCCCTTCCGGCTCCGTCAATATTTTGGTAAAATAGGGCCTTCTGCATAAATTCCGAGGATTTTCCCGAAAGTTGGATTTCTGCACAAAAACGAGACACCAGTTCTGCTGAAAACAGCGTTAGTCCGTGTTAGTTGTATCCAAAATACACAAATTAGAGGCAAAACAATAGCAAAAGTGTTCGGGAAAGTAGATACGTTTTGGACGTATCACGGAGTCATCTCCATCGACACCACCGCCATCTTCATCGCCGTTGCTGTCTCCCATGATGAGGAGGGAGTAGTTCTCCCCCGAGGCTAAGGGCTCTACCGGTAGCTATGTGGTTCATCTCTCTCTCTCATGGTGTGATCTTTATGTGATCATGAGCTTTGTATCACTATTAATCTATGTGGTACTCTAGTGATGTTATTAAAGTAGTCTATTCCTCCCCCATGATGTAAAGATGACAGTGTGTGCATCATGTAGTACTTGGCGTAGGCTATGATTGTAATCTCTTCTGGATTATGAAGTTAACTATTACTATGATAGTATTGATGTGATCTATCCCCCTTTCATAGCTATTGTTGACAGTGTGTATGCTATGTTAGTACTCGGTCTAAATTGCAACGGTATTATCTTGGATTATGATTTGATGAGGATATCCCTATGAGTGGTGTTTGTCAAGTACTTGATGAACTTTGAGTTGAGCTTTTGTAGCCACTACGTGATGATTAGTGATTCCAATAGGAGAGTAATTCAGAGTAGCACAAGTGAAGAGAAGTTATCTAATTATCCAATTATGTGATCATTGTTGAGAGTGTCCACTAGTGAAAGTATGATCCCTAAGCCTTGTTTCTAAGCATTGAAACCCGTTTCCAACAAGTTCTGTTACATGTTCGCTTGCTGCCATTTTTATTTCAGATTGAAATTGCTACTTATAATCATCCATATTACTTGTATTTCACTATCTCTTCGCCGAACTAGTGCACCTATACATCTGACAAGTGTATTAGGTGTGTTGGGGACACAAGAGACTTCTTGTATCTTAATTGCAGGGTTGCTTGAGAGGGATATCTTTGACCTCTATCTCTTTGAGTTCGATAAACCTTGGGTGATTCACTTAAGGGAAACTTGCTGCTGTTCTACAAACCTCTGCTCTTGGAGGCCCAACACTGTCTACAGGAATAGAAGCGTGCGTAGACATCAGAGCCGGCACCACCGGTTTCAGCGCCGAAATCGCCAAAACCCCTCAAACGCAGTTTTCTCGAAAGAACTTAACTTTGACAAAGTTTCCGAACTCTGATTGAGATGAAACCAATTTTGTTGGAAAGATAACGATGAATAGAACCCCAACAAAATATTGAGACTCCTCACAGGATATTTTTAGATGGTTTAAGAGAGGGAGCCTCCCAACGTCAGGAAACGGTAAACACGTCCAAACTCGACAATGCAATAGAAGATGCATGCAGATTCTGTTTTCGATGAACTTGAGCTTGTTGAAACTAGCAACAAGTTCAAGAACCTCACACAGAGAAACACCAAGAAACAACAATAATATAGGGATGCAAAGTATGCAAAGGATTGAGCTCCCTAAGATAATGTGATCAAGTTAACCAACCGAAAGCCCTCTTGATAGTGCGGCTATCTATTCTATAACCTGGTCTCCCAACAATCACCTTGATACCGGTAAAAGGAAAACCTAGCAAGGCCGTACCTTTTTCTTGCGCATCCCGCTTGATCTTGATGACAACGCTTCAAGCTCCACTAAAGACGGATTGCCTTACTTGATCATTGTTGCTTCATAAAGACTCACAAATGCTCTCCCATACACCATGATGGGATAGCTTCATTAAGGCACATCTTCACATGTCTATTATCACCAAATGGACGACAAGCTTCAAGTATCATATCTTCGATATGCTCATCTTGAACTTGCCCTTCTCAACCTTGATGACATCCATACTTGATGCCATCCTCACATGGGCTATATGAGATCATACTCTTGATGCATGCCCATGACAAGATACCTTGTATCTCTTCAAATCGATGATCTTGATGACAATATCAAAGGTATACATATCAATCTTCATGGCATCCACACTTTACTCAATCATATGGACTTCAAGAAATACCTATGAAATATTCCTTCATATAAACACAATGAAAACATTAGTCCATAGAGGATTATCATTAATTACCAAAAACACACTTAGGGACAAAACACACTAGATGGGAAATTTTTGTTTTCCCCTGGTTTGTATGTACTTTACTTGTATGAACCATGTTGTGACTATGTGGCTTTAATAAAAGATGGTGGCTATGCCCTTAATTCTAAAAAAATCTCTAGGTTATTAGCCCAAATGTATATACGTCGAGAGAGAACATTTTTTTCCATCATAAGGCTCTCAATAATCATACTAAAAATCCGCAGTGCATCAAATGTGTCATCCCCCTCTTTTGCATAGTAAATACTGGTGGCTCTACTGAAAATTTTGGTTTGAAATCAGGTTGAACAGTGACATGCACCACTAGCTAGGAGCACACATTCAAAACTGTCGGAAATGGAATTTTCATCTCTAAATGGTTTTCGTGTTTAGTGAGAGGAGTAATCATGTGCTCTAGTGTTATAGGCGTATTCGAAAAATGTGCTCTAGTGTTATAGGCCTATTCTAAGATTTTCACGGGATGGCTATTAACCCCTCAAATCAAAAGAGAAAAGAGATAAGACTATGTTCCAACATTAGATTTCATTTATTTAAGTCATAGAAAAATCTTACTATCAAGTGAGGGTCCACTCCGGATGGTTTTGGTGGAACCAAGTCACGTACAGAAAACAATATATGTGCACCCACAAACCATCCTATAGTTTTTAGAGAGACCATCAAACTTAATCTATTGGTGCAAGATTTACGAGGTATGGTTGTACCAGTTGCAACTCCGGTTAAACCATGTTGCTCTGGGTCCGATTATTCTGGTGCTTGTAATGAAGGGGTTGGTCGGCCGAGCTACGCCACGCGGCACCGAATTTCGATGGCTCCGGTACCATGTCTGGCACTTGGACAAATGTACTGCCTAGCTGGTTTTACCGCATTTTGGATTGGCAGTACCAGAACTCCTCAGATCAGGTTTGTACCAAATTGATTTCTGGTTTTACCGGCAATCGATAGTGCTACCGTGGGTGAGTTGAACTGTCAGAGTGGGGGAGGGGTGTGCCTCGCCTTGTAGCTCTAGACATGGTATGCTCGGTAGTACATCTCGCCGGAGGCCAATAGTACCGCCCATGTTTCGATTGTAGCGGACTGTAATATCACAGGTTTTAGAGGCTACAAAATGAGAGAACACCAAAGTGTGCATTGCATTCATGCATAAAAAAATCCGGTGAATTTTCGCGCTTTCAAATAAAATTTACCACAGTAACTGAAGTCTCACTTGACTTGTTGGAATTGAAGTAGATCATCAAGTCAAGCGCTATAAACTTCACTGTGATCTTTGCTAAAACCTTGTTTTGGGTAGAGGTGATTTGATCTATGGGCTAGATCAACTGGAATTAGCTTTACAATAACAACACCTTAAGTAAGGTTCAAGTACAAGATCTTATAAAAGATCTCAACATGACATTCCTTACAACAACACATGAATAATTGTTCAACTATAAATCCAAGAACACAATTAATCAAGAAACTATTATTTACTTATCTTTTCCATGTCTTTTACTAAATAAATATTCCTACCATGATTCACATGGTATATTTTCAACTACAATCTTGAACTCATGTCAAGGACATTCACATTAGTTCTTTATCCAAACCTTGACTACTCCAATCTTGTTTCTCCAAACTCATTTCTACTAAACCTCAGGGAAAGGAGAGGATCATCTATATATGTTTACAACATCCATTGAGTAGAACCCTAGGTTAATATTCAAACCCCAAGTGAGACAAGTTCTTGATACTAACTAATGCTATAAGAAATACACTCCAAGTACTAAACCCTACTTGACCTAGCCAACACTTGATGTGAAGTGAGAACCTATTTCACTAGTGTTTATCTAGGAGACCAAGGTTATGATCATTACAACTTGGTAATGCTCATAAACCCTAGAGAAATCCTACTTATCCAAGAGAGCTCAAGCTAAAAGTGTATACTCAAGTATATTGATCAATACTTGATCTTGGAGAGGAGAATCATGTTTCACTAATGAACCATTATGAGGCCAATACCTTGATCATTACAAATTGGGTAATGATCATAAACCCTAAGAATCTAGCTGAGTGTGAAGAGAGGAATAATAGAGAGAGATTAGTGTGGATTAAGTTAATCATGTCCAATGCATGACCATGCCTTGTAGATTTAGATGATAAGTAAAGCCTATGTGATAATCAGATACCATCCATCACATGAAATAATAGGTATATCACTAGTAGTGCACCCTAGGCCATTCCTCATATCTTGAGTGGAGGAGTAATGACTTTGTACCTAAACCTTTCTTATCCAAACAATTGGGACAACCCTAGTATTGCCTTGATACAAGAATTCTAACATAGTGAGAAAGAGTAACTGATGCGTCTCCAATGTATCTATAATTTCTTATGTTCCATGCTAGTTTTATGACAATACCAACATGTTTTAGTCATACTTTATAATGTTTTTATGCATTTTCCGGAACTAACCTGTTAACAAGATGCCGAAGCGCCAGTGTTTTCTGCTGTTTTTGGTTTCAGAAATCCTACACAGAAATATTCTCGGAATTGGACGAAAAAAAGCCCACGGTCTTATTTTCCACGGAGGGTTCCAGAACAGAAGAGGAGACGGAGTGGGGCCACGAGGCGGCCACCCCACAAGGCGGCGCGGGACAGGAGGGCGCCGGCCATGGGGTGGCCCCTCGGGTGCCCCCGCACCGCCCTTCGCCTACTTAATTCCTCCGTCGCGAAAACCCTAGTACCGAGAGCCACGATACGGAAAAGTTTCGAGACGCCGCCGCCGTCAATCCCATCTCGGGGGATTCAGGAGATCGCCTCCGCACCCTGCCGAGAGGGGAATCATCACCAGAGGGCTCTACATCACCATGCCCGCCTCCGGATGCGTGAGTAGTTCATCCTTGGACTACGGGTCCATAGCAGTAGCTAGATGGTTGTCTTCTCCTCTTGTGCTATCATGTTTAGATCTTGTGAGCTGCCTATCATGATCAGGATCATCTATTTGTAATGCTACATGTTGTGTTTGTTGGGATCCGATGAATATTGAATACTATGTCAACTTGATTATTGATCTATCATATGTGTTATTTATGTTCTTGCATGCTCTCCGTTGCTAGAAGAGGCTCTGGCCAAGTTGATACTTGTGACTCCAAGAGGGAGTATTTATGCTAGATAGTGGGTTCATGTCTCCATTGAATCTGGGGGGACAGCAACCCCTAAGGTTGTGGATGTGCTGTTGCCACTAGGGATAAAACATCAATGCTTTGTCTAAGGATATTTGTGTTGATTACATTACGCACCATACTGCAATTGTCTGTTGTTTGCAACTTAATACTGGAGGGGTGCGGATGCTAACCTGAAGGTGGACTTTTTATGCATAGATGCATGCTGGATGGCGGTCTATGTTCTTTGTCGTAATGCCCTAAGTAAATCTCATAGTAGTCATCATGATATGTATATGCATCTCTATTCTGTCAATTGCCCAACTGTAATTTGTTCACCCAACATGCTATCATTGTTCTTTCTTTTACATCTGAAATACAATCTACTGCAATCACTAGTGAACTGTGGACCCCGGTCCTTTCTTTTACATCTGAAATACAATCTACTGCAATCACTGTTCTCTGTTGTTTTCTACAAGCAAACATCATTCTCCACACCATACGTATAATCCTTTGTTTTCAACAAGACGGTGAGATTGACAACCTCACTGTTAAATTGGGGCAAAGTATTTTGATTGTGTTGTGCAGGTTCCACGTTGGCGCCGGAATCCCTGGTGTTGCGCCGCACTACACTCCTCCACCAACAACCTTCACGTGGCTTTCATCTCCTACTGGTTCGATAACCTTGGTTTCTTCTGAGGGAAAACTTGCTGCTGTACGCATCACACCTTCCTCTTGGGGTTCCCAACGGACGTGTGCTTTACCGTCACAAGCAGTAACCCTAACCAATAAATCATAACCATATTTATGCCATATCCCAATCCTAGTTTGTGTAACACTTGGGTGATCACAACTAAAACCCTAGACCACATTTGAGTTCCAATCCATGAATCACTTGGAATCCTAAGTAGAACCCTACCACACCTCATCTCAATTTATGTTTCCATTAGTGAAACATAACCAAAACGCTAGATCATACAACATAGAACCCATGCCTAAACCCTAACTTGTGCAGCACAAGTATAAAACAAGCCATATATATACCTTCCATAATAGTGGCCAAATTTAGGGATTAGTGTTAAAGCCAATGTTAAACCCTACACTTCCATAATAGTGGCCAAATTTGCTAAGTATCATTTAACTAAAGTGTCCGTTTTAAAAACTGCATGACTTATAAGAATCACATGATGTATCTGGGAATTTCAAATCAATGTGTCAAGAAAACCATATTAATAACTTTAGAATAAAACATAAACTACATTTCAACCCTTAGAAATAATTAGGTACATGAACTCATGCCCTTCTCCCTCTGTAAATTATTACAATGAGATCCAAAATAAAATAGTAGCTACCACTAGGAATGACTTCAACCTGAACCAAATTATTTGAAGATTTAACTTTGATAAATAGAAACCAATTTATATTATGAAATCTATTTAAAGATTTGAATAAGGCTCACCATAATAACTATATAACCAAATTTTTAGGTATCTGAAAAACCAGAATAGTAACTAGTGGGCAGCTCTAAGATATTTAACCAGAATTTAACTATTTCAAAAACTAATTTTTTTAGAACAATTCAAAATATAAATTGCAATGTAATACAACAACAAAAAATAAAAACTGAAATAGAAAAAGGAGAAGACTTACCCTGGCAGTCGAAGCAGGCCAACCAAGCACCGCAGCCCAGTTACCAGCCCATCTGCAGCCCAACATCATAGCCAGACGCCAGCCCAACCCAAACCAATATACCATTTCGGTACTAAAGGAGAGGAGGAAAACCACCTTCATTCTCCTCTTCGAACTCGACACGCCGATGAAGCCACCTCACCGCCGGCGTTCTTGACCATCCACGGACGCGACGACCGGACCTAAAGCCACGCCGGATAATTTCGTGCTAATCCATATCCTTAACACGCCAAGATTCGTGCCGAACCGTGCTCATCGTCGCCGCAGAATCTGCACCGTCTCCGGCGAATTACCGTCGCTCCCAAGCTCAACTCGAGCTATAAAAGCACGAGGATACTCGCCCGAACCCTAGCCATCTTCGCCGCTCACTCAATTCCTCTCTCGTTTCCTCTAATACTCAAAATCCATCGATGGGTCACACCGCGGTTCATCATGTATCCGACGATGGAGGTCACCCCGGAGCTCAGGAGGTGGTCTAGGAGATGCGCCTGGTCGAGATGATCATCTGGGAGGGAGAAGGATAGCAGGGGACCTTGCAATTGCCGCCCCTCGACCTTTTCCCCTTTCTCCGGTCATCACCGGGTATGGCGAAGCGGAGCTCGCCTCTAACTTCAATCCACCTCGTCGAGCAGTCTACAAGCATCAGGGTGAGCGTGCGCATCCTAGGGACCCTTCCTCTCGCTTTAGCATCAACCCTAGCCTCCGATTGGATTTTCGCCGCCGTGCGCCGCCGCAGTAGAGTTCGCCGGAGCCGTCTCCGGTGACCAATACTTGTCAGAGTCGCTCCTAAATGGTTCCCTGTTCCGTTCTGCATCGAAAGAAACCGCTAGGTCATCTGCGCGCAAGCCCCGGGCTCGTCTCCGACGATCACCGGTGGCGAGAGAGTCGTTCCCTGACCAGTCAACAATTTCGACCGGTCCACGATAACATGGCATCTGACGTGGACGATGGTCCACCAGTCAGTGCCTGAGGGTAGTCCTGTCAGGGTAGTCCTGTCAGGGTACGTTAAGTGATTTTAGTTTATTTCCAAAATCTAGAAAAATGCTGAGACTTTGCAAATATAGGTAAAATCTATTTCAAATCAGAAAAATATAAATGAGATATCAAAATGTTCACAAAAATAAGCGCTATCTAATAAAAATATAATATAAAAATGTTTGTCAAAATAAAAATTCACTTATTTTAACCTTTATTATTTATGCCTTTTCTTTTAACATTGTCCTTACCGGACGATGATGGTATTTCAGAATTTGGAGTTATCACGTATTGAAGCTTTTGCCTGCATAATCTTGCAGTCAAGAAAGGCAAGTTCATCGCTTGCTCATGTCATTCGATTGTTTTTATCAAACTATATGCAAAGTACTATACTTATCACTCTTGCATTGAAAAGCAAAATATTATTTTACAATTATGAATATGACTATGTGGTGGGCAATGGAACCATGTTATGTGTTGATTGGTGGAGGTTCCATTGCAAGGGTTCTACCCATCTAGGACTAATCACCAATGCCGTCTAGTGATTCTAGCGTCGTACATTTCGCGTTAACCATGAGATCTATAATGGCTTTGGGGTAAGTCAGTTGTATCTTTTTCCTCTCGCATATCAACGGATCAGTGATAAGGGTTGCATGTATCAGTCTATCTATTTGGTAAAGGTGAGGATGGTGGTCCGTAGCAGTCTACCAATAGATATAGGAGAGGGCAGACTTGTTAAAGGTCTATGATGGATTGTAAGGGTTGTCCAGGCTAGTCTATCTATAATGTACAGGACAGGGCATGTGAATTGTTTGAACAGTCTACCGTAATGGTAAAGGTGAGAACAAATGCCTGGGTCAGTCTACCTATAGATAAAGGGCAAGACAGACTTACAAAAGGGTGGGTATGCGGGTCGCGGAAAAGGCAGTGATTGGCTTGGATCTTACACCTGGCCTCACACCAAGGAAGTGTGGACGGGAAAGCCGCGCCTAGTTGGCAACAAGGATAAGGTCTCTTATGGAAAAAGTAACGCACCTCTGCAAAGTGTATTGAATTGTGATTGTCACTCCCTGTTCTGGGAAGGGAACTTCGGACGCGGCAGGAAAGGAACTCCGTGAAGTTCTGGTCAACCTGTGAAGACTGGCGAGCATAATTTTCAGAATAAAATAAACCTTTTGAAGAAATATTTATGAAAACTTGCATTCGCCTATGACTTTATGTTCTCTGGCGGTAGCTAGTTCATGATACACCTATTTCCTATAATGAACTTGTTGAGTATGCTCGTACTCATTCCCTCCCTTTTGAACCCCCTTCTTAGATCAAATTCACCAAAGGAGAAACTACCACGGAACTCGAAGACAGAGACTTCCACAAGATGAAGAATCCAATCAAGGAAGTCCATGGAGTCAACTTCTGCATCAGCTAGAGTGCAAACTTAGACTAGTAATAGAAGGGAACCTTTCCCTAATCCTAGCACCTAAGTAGATAGAGTTCTATAGCAAGCCAAGTATCTCTAGAGCTAGAGGTGGCAATAAGATAGTTTATGAGTCGTTCTTTTGAAGCTTTATTTGAAGTTTTACCTCACTGTAAAGTAGGTGGCTATGTTGATCTTCTGTAAACAGTTCGTGTATCCTTCTATAGACATGCCTTTGGCTCGTATATGTTTTTGTCGTACCACTCTAAGGAATGTAATATGAGTGGAACAGTGTTTCACTTGTGTTATGTCAACGACTTGCATACTACACCATGCAGTGGCATGCTGGGTCACTGCAGCTGGTATCAGAGCAAATGCTTTGACCCTAGGATTAAAACCCTTTAAAGGAGACCTATAGGTTTGGTAGTGTCTATAGGAAGTTTTCTTAGCTAAACCAAAAAAAATATGACTTGAGATGGGTATTTACTTGAGAATAATCCTGACACACTTGAGTCATCTTTCTTATCTATTTTTCGTGAGTACAAGACACCATAGGAGCTTAAGATAAGGGGTGGTAGTAGACCGCATTTGGTATACAATACATGGTAGTCCAAAGAGAGGATACAACCATAAGAAAGATATCCTATTGGAAGAAGTATACCAATGCAATTTATGGTTAAGTAAGATTCGTTTAAAATAATAAATAACTAATATTAAGTAAGGGAGATAAGTTGTATTAGGTAGTATATACCTATGATGAGTCAATCATGGGAAGTAAGGAAGAGTGATAGGAATTATATAAGTCTACTTTTCATGGTAGAGTTGGTAATCATATATGATTCACTTGAGAGTCATGATGTGATGGAGTAGAACATCAGAAGTAAGTTAACATGAGCCTGATGAAGAGTAAGATATTAAATGATAGTTCAAGTAATTCAGGTCATAAAACCATGGCAACTGTGCCAAGTATGCCAGAACCATAGTGTTAGTCTAAAAAGGCTTTATTAGAGCATAGCTTATAGAGAAACCCTGGAGTTATATGTGACAAGCTCTAACAATCATGTGTTTAGAGTTGCCATGTTATGCTCCCGAGAGGTTATTCTTCAACAGAATGGAAGCTAAGGTAGTACTTTCAAAGGAAATTAGCTCGACCACAACCACTTTAGACCAATTTGTTCCGGTTTATCTGATTGCAAATGAGCAGTTAGGGTAAATGTTGAGACAAAAAGTAGTAATCCATATATATGTGCTAAGTATCACGACATAAACCTATATTATGTGGTGTTATATACTACACATATAAGCCTGATGTTTAGGGATGTTTTACCCAATTAATATATTCATGCATATAAGGATGTGTATTATAAGCACAAAACTGAATCTTCTTGGATTTTATTGGATTTTCATTGATTGACTAGATCCATACATGAAGTTTGAATTTGATATGCAAATGCATGTTGCAATATCAAGCTCTTACTTGATGTTATAGATCTAGAGGGTAAAGGTAATCGTGTGAGGAAGTGATGAATTCTGAAGATTTTGAAGACAAGATGAAGGTTCACTAGAAGAAAGAAGTAAAGTGTGGGAAGCAACCACAATACTTTAAAGGAAGTACTAATCGAAGCTCACTTTTAGCTTCCATCAAGGAGTACTTCAACATGGAAGGATCATGGAAGTAAGAAAAATAGTGAATATGGAGCAGTAGAAGTGGAGCCATATTCATTACGGAAGAAGGTAATGCAAGGGAAGTCACTTACAATACTATCTTAATAGTGTCAACAAGTGGTTTTCTTGCAAAACAAACCCTTGAAGAAGGAAAATAGTCAAGGGAAGCCGCAACTAATATAATAAGACCGCAATTGATAGAGGATAATCATGAAGAGAAAGCACTTGAAGTGGGGTAGATGTTGACTAGGACTATAAAAGAGTTCACATCTGGTATCAGATAAGCCATAACTGGTACCAGATAGCCCGCAACTGGTATGTAGATAACAAGAAGTGGATAACAATTAAAGCTCTAACACCAATAATTGTGTTATATAAACATTTAGTCGGAGGATTCACATCGGATACCCACAATTGTGTGGATACACCGCAAGAATTCTTCGTGAAACTCTAGAAAAGTACAACAATAAGCCAGACCAAGACCAATTCTCTAACCTTGGAGTCTAATGATTAGAAGACAAGGAGCTTGAAGACCATTAGTAAACTCCAAGGGGGAGAGGAAGGCTGAATGAGAAGTATTAAGATATGATATTTGGAGTAAGATAGACGAAGAAGAAGGTTTGAACGGAGAGAAAGTCCGATCTTATTTTCATAAGGTTGTTGGGAAGTACCCATATAACAATACTCTCAGGAGGATGTCAGACCAAAAGCCGAGGTTTATATCTCGAAGAAGTAAGGGTTAGAACCTAACTTGAGTGGGTAATTGATAATTACTCAGAAGTAAAGGAGAACAAGTAAGTCTCAGATAATGAAGTTGGATGAAGAAGATGTCGGAGGAAAATCAAAGCTTAAGAAGGGTAAAGACCGAAGGAGTTTCACTATACCAAAACTAATGATTATTAGAACGATTCCTTTCATGGAACCTAAAGAAACCAAAAGGAGGATAATTAATATAAACTAGAAGCCATGATTGGATGGACTAAATGAATCTAATCCATTCGTAGAAATAAACCACCAAGACTATGTCTATTGTAAGTACCTTGCTAAATACCATTAATATAGTTATGGCGGTAAGGGGAAACAATACTTTACCTTAAACAAACCTTTCAGAACCAAGATTTGCATACCAGATAGGAAATTGTCACCACAACCATTATTAATAAAGCCCACTAGCACAAAAAGATGTCCTAATCCAAGGATCTTTGGAGAGTAAGACTATAAGCTTAGAGTGTTGGAATAAATCATAGAATTAAAGAAAGTATCAGTGCCAGACATCAGAAGACTCCAGGAAGGATCTGGACAAGTAATATATCCAGTTATATCTAATGGGATCACCATGGAGTTTGAAAGAGATCATGATCTATTCAAGTCAGTTCCACATTCCGAAAACATGAGAGCGTTTGAACTTTGGGACGAAGTTCAGTTTAAGGGGGAGAGGCTGCTTATATCTCATGTTTAGAGGCTACAGAATGAGAGAACACCAAAGTGTGCATTGCATTCATGCATAGAAAATCCGGGGAATTTTCGCGCTTTCGAATAAAACTTACCACAGTAACTGAAGTTTCACTTGACTTGTTGGAATTGAAGTAGATCATCAAGTCAATCGCTATAACCTTCACTGTGATTTTTGCTATAACCTTGTTTTGGGTAGAGATGATTTGAGTTATGGGCTAGATCAACTGGAATTAGCTTTACAATAACAACACCTTAAGTATGGGTCAACTACAAGACCTTATAAAAGATCTCAACATGACATTCCTTACAACAACACATGAATAATTATTCAACTATAAATCCAAGAACACAATTAATCAAGAAATTATTCTTTAATTATCTTTTCCATGTCTTTTACTAAATAAATATTCCTACCATGATTCACATGGTATATTTTCAATTACAATCTTGAACTCATGTCAAGGACATTCACATTAGTTCTTTATCCAAACCTTGAATACTCCAATCTTGTTTCTCCAAACTCATTTCTACTAAACCTTAGAGAAATGATAGGATCATCTATATATGTTTACACCATCCATTGAGTAGAACCATAGGTTAATATTCAAACCCTAACCAAGTGAGACAAGTTCTTGATACTAACTAATGCTATAAGAAATACAATCCAAGTACTAAACCCTACTTGACCTAGCCAACACTTGATGTGAAGTGAGAACCTATTTCACTAGTGTTTAGCTAGGAGACCAAGGTTATGATCATTACAACTTGGTAATGCTCATAAACCCTAGAGAAATCCTACTTATCCAAGAGAGCTCAAGCTAAAAGTGTATACTCAAGTATATTGATCAATACTTGATCTTGGAGAGGAGAATCATGTTTCACTAATGAACCATTATGAGGCCAATACCTTGATCACTACAAATTGGGTAATGATCATAAACCATAAGAATCTAGCTGAGTGTGAAGAGAGGAATAATAGAGAGAGATTAGTGTGGATTAAGTAAATCATGTCCAATGCATGACCATGCCTTGTAGATTTAGATGATAAGTAAAGCCTATGTGATAATCAGATACGATTCATCACATGAAATAATAGGTATATCACTAGTAGTGCACCCTAGGCTATTCCTCTTATCTTGAGTGGAGGAGTAATGACATTGTACCTAAACCTTGCTTATCCAAACACTTGGGACAACCCTAGTATTGCCTTGATACAAGAATTCTAACAAAGTGAGAAAGAGTAACCCTAGCCAATAAAACATAACCATATTTATGCCATATCCCAATCCTAGTTTGTGTAACACTTGGGTGATCACAACTAATACGCTAGACCACATTTGAGTTCCAATCCATGAATCACTTGGAATCCTAAGTAGAACCCTACCACAACTCATCTCCATTTATGTTTCCATTAGTGAAACATAACCAAAACCCTAGATCATACCACATATATAGAACCCATGCCTAAACCCTAACTTGTGCAGCACAAGTATAAACCAAGCCATATATATACCTAAAGCATAAATGCCATTTAGGGATTAGTGTTAAAGCCAATGTTAAACCCTACACTTCCATAATAGTGGCTAAATTTTCTAAGTATCATTTAACTAAAGTGTCCATTTTAAAAACTGCATGACTTATAAGAATCACATGATGTATCTAGGAATTTCAAATCAATGTGTCAAGAAAACCATATTAATAACTTTAGAATAAAACCTAAACTATATTTCAACCCTTAGAAATAATTAGGTACATGAAATCATGCCCTTCTTAGATTCCAGAAGTAAACATTTGCTTTGTAAATTATTACAATGAGCTATAAAATAAAATAGTAGCTATCACTAGGTAATTACTTCAACATGAACCAAATTATTTGAAGATTTAACTTTGATAAATAGAAACAAATTTATATTATGAAATCTATTGAAAGTTTTGAATAAGTCTCACCATAATAACTATATAACCAAATTTTTAGGCATCTGAAAACCAGAATAGTTACTAGTGGGCAGCTCTAAGATATTTAAGCATAATTTAACTATTTCAAAACCTGAAAAATTTAGAACAATTCAAAATATAAATTAAAATGTAACACAAAAACAGAAAATAAAAACTAAAATAGAAAAAGGAGAAGACTTACCCTGGCAGTCGAAGCAGGCCAACCCAGCACCGCAGCCCAGTTACCAGCCCATCTGCAGCCTGACATCATCGCCACACGCCAGCCCGAACCAAACCAATATACCGTTTCGGTACTAAACGAGAGGAGGAAAACCACCTTCGTTCTCCTCTCCGAACTCGACACTCCGACGAAGCCACCTCACCGTCGGCGTTCTTGACCATCCACGGACGCGACGACCAGACCTAAAGCCACGCCGGATAATTTTGTGCTGATCCATATCCTTAACACGCCAAGACTCATGCCGAACCGTGCTCATCATCGCCGCAGCATCTACACCGTCTCCGCCGAATTGCCATCACTCCCAAGCTCAACTCGAGCTATAACAGCACGAGGAGACTCGCCCGAACCCTAGCCATCTTCGCTGCTCACTCAATTCCTCTCTCGTTTCCTCCAATACTAAAAATCCATCGATGGGTCTCGTCGCAGTTCATCATGTATCCGGCGATGGAGGTCACCCCGGAGCTCAGGAGGTGGTCTAGGAGGTGCGCCTGGTCGAGATGATCATCTGGGAGGGAGAAGGGAAGCAGGGGACCTTTTAATTGCCGACATCGACCTTTTCCCCTTTCTACGGTCATCACCGGGAATGGCGAAGTGGAGCTCGCCTCCGACTTCAATCCACCTCGTTGAGCAGTCTACAAGCATCAGGGTGAGCGTGCGCATCCCAGGGACCCTTCCTCTCGCTTTAGCATCAACCCTAACCTCCGATTGGATTTTCGCCGCCGTAATCCGCCACAGTAGAGTTCGCCGGAGCCGTCTCCGGTGACCAATACTTGTCAGAATCGCTCCTAAATGGTTCCCCATTCCGTTCTGCATCAAAAGAAACCGCTAGGTCATCCGCGTGCAAGCCCCGGGCTCGTCTCCGACGATCACCGGCGGCGAGAGAGTCATTCCCTGACCAGTCAATATTTCGACCGGTCCACGACAATGTGGCATCTGACGTGGATGATGGTCCACCAGTCAGTGCCTGAGGGTAGTCCTGTCTGAGTACGTTTAGTGATTCTAGTTTATTTCCAAAATCCAGAAAAATGTCGAGACTTTGCAAATACATGTAAAATCCATTTCAAATCAGAAAAATATAAATGAGTTATCAAAATGTTCACAAAAATAAGCCATATCCAATAAAAATGTTTGTCAAAATAAAAATTCACTTATTTTAACCTTTATTTTTTATGCCTTTTCTTTTTTCCTGAATTCAAATAAAACTTATTAACTAGTTTACTTTCAAAAATAAATAATATATAATCATTAAGTATATAAAATATCAAGATTAAATTCCTTTATCATATTTTAGTTAACTTAAATATTAGTGGTAGTTTATGAACCCTAATTTACAAATTATCATTTACCATTTTCTTTAAATCAAGAAAATTTTAAAAACTAATTTTATTATTTTCAAAAGTTATTCATTTATTTCAACTTCTTTTTAGTTAACAATTTATTATTTTAAAAGAATTTAATAACAATTATAAAACCCTGATTCCTGAATTAAACTCTAAGAAGTATTTAACTTAATAATTAAATATTTTAAAATTAATAAAATGTCAAACCCTTTATTAATTTTATTTCAAAGTACTTAATCACATTAACTCTATTACCAATTTTTATTTTAAGAATAATATCACAATTTAGAAACCTAGTTCTAAAATAAATAGCAACTTAACTTCATTATTTTATGTGATCATCCTAAATTGGATTTAATTCTAAAACCCTAGGGGTTTATCACATGTGATCATATGAACTTCACCTTTACCAATAGAATCTTAATAAGCAACAAATGAATGCATGATAATGATCTACTAAAATAAAACCAACTCACATGAAGTCATCATTTCATGTCTTCAATTTTTGAATAAACCTTATATGATCCACTAATACCACCTAGGTATAGACCCTAACTTGTTACTCACATATTAACACCATTGATCACCATTTCTAAATACCACACCATTAGAATCAACCTCAACCATAAAACCCTAGTGGAACCATGGTGATCAACCATAATACCAATCTTGGATAGCAATTCACCTTACATGCTCCTATTCAACTAAACCTTACTTATAGAATAATAAACCACCTAGCTTAGTGATACGTCTCCAACGTATCGATAATTTCTTATGTTCCATGCTACTTTATTGATGATACCTACATGTTTTATGCACATTATATGTCATATTTATGCATTTTCTGGAACTAACCTATTAACAAGATGCCGAAGAGCCATTCTGTTTTTGCTGTTTTTGGTTTCGAAATCCTAGTAAGGAAATATTCTCTAATTGGACGAAATCTTCGCCTGGGGTCCTATTTTGCACGAAGCTTCCAGAAGACCGAAGAGGAAGGAAGTGGGGCCACGAGGCGCCGACACCATAGGCCGGCGCGGCCCGTGCCCCGCCGCGCCGACCTAGGTGTGGGGCCCTCGTGTGGCCCCCGCGTTGCCCTTCCGCCTACTTAAAGCCTCCGTCGCGAAAACCCCAATCGAGCCACGATAAAACCTTCCGAGACGCCGCCGCCGCGAATCCCATCTCGGGGGATTCAGATCGCCTCCGGCACCCTGCCGGAGAGGGGATTCATCTCCCGAGGACTCTTCATCGCCATGATCGCCTCCCGAGTGATGAGTGAGTAGTTCACCCCTGGACCATGGGTCCATAGCGTAGCTAGATGGTCGTCTTCTCCTTGTTGTGCTTCATTGTTGGATCTTGTGAGCTGCCTAACATGATCAAGATCATCTATCCGTAATACTATATGTTGTGTTTGTCGGGATCCGATGGATAGAGAGTACTATGATTATGGTGATTATCAATCTATTGTTTATGTGTTGTTTATGATCTTGCATGCTCTCCGTTATTAGTAGAGGCTCTGGCCAAGTTTGTACTCTTAATTCCAAGAGGGAGTATTTATGCTCGATAGTGGGTTCATGCCTCCATTAAATCTGGGACAGTGACAGAAAGTTCTAAGGTTGTGGATGTGCCGTTGCCACTAGGGATAAAACATTGATGCTATGTCTAAGGATGTAGTTGTTGATTACATTACGCACCATACTTAATGCAATTGTCGTTGCTTAGCAACTTAATACTGAATGGGGTTCGGATGATAACCTGAAGGTGGACTTTTTAGGCATAGATGCATGGATGGCGGTCTATGTACTTTGTCGTAATGCCCAATTAAATCTCACTATATTTATCATATCATGTATATGCATTGTTATGCCTTTCTCTATTTGTCAATTGCCCGATAATTTGTTCACCCAACATGCTTTTATCTTATGGGAGACACACTAGTGAACTGTGGACCCCGGTCCTATTCTTTACATAGCATACAATCTGCAATTGTGTTTTACTGTTTTCTTTGCAAACATCTTCCACTCGATACGTTTAATCCTTTGTTACAGCAAGCCGGTGAGATTGACAACCTCACTTTTCGTTGGGGCAAAGTACTTTGGTTTTGTTGTGCAGATTCCACGTTGGCGCCGGAATCCCTGGTGTTGCGCCGCATCACATTTCGCGACCATCAACCTTCAACGTGCTTCTTGGCTCCTCCTGGTTCGATTAAACCTTGGTTTCTTTCGAGGGAAAACTTGCCACTGTGTGCATCATACCTTCCTCTTGGGGTTCCCAACGGACGTGTACATTTACGCGCATCAAGCTTTTTTCGGCGCCGTTGCGGGAGATCAAGACACGCTGCAAGGGGAGTCTCCACTTCTCAATCTCTTTACTTTGTTTTTGTCTTGCTTTATTTTATTTACTACTTTGTTTGCTGCACCTAAACAAAACACACAAAAAATTAGTTGCTAGTTTTACTTTATTTACTGTCTTGCTCTCTATATCAAAAACACAAAAAAATTAGTTACTTGCATTTAATTTATTTTGTTATCATGTCTAGTCCTGTACTTGTTTTTATTTTTTACTAGTTAGGCATAATGGAAAACAACAAAAAAATTAGAGATCTTTATGAACTTTATCTTGAATTAGGACATGATGTGTTTGAAGAGAAAATTAAAAAACCCATGGAACTTTGTTTGCAAAATAGTTGTAGCAATGTTATTAGCATGAACTCTTTGAACACTATTATTGCTAAAGCTATGGAAGAATTTAAGCTTGGGGAAGCTGGTTGTGATATTTTTAGTCCCCCAAGCATGGAGGAGAAAATTTACTTTAATGATACTTTACCTCCTATATATGATGCTTGCAATGATGAATATGATATTTTCAGTCCACCTACTATTGAGGAGAAAATTAATTATGATTACAATATGCCTCCTATATATGATGATTATGGTGATGAGAATAATAGTGATAGCTATTTTGTTGAAATTGCTCCCACTACAACTAATAAAATTGATTATGCTTATGTGGAGAGTAATAATTTTATGCATGTGGCTCATGACAAGAATGTTTTATGTGATAGTTATATTGTTGAGTTTGTTCATGATGCTACTGAAAATTATTATGAGAGAGGGAAACATGGTTGTATGCATCTTAATAATATTAAGTTTCCCCTCTTTATGTTGAGAATCTTGAAATTGCACTTGTGTTGCTTTTGTATGCTTGCCACTTTGTTCTTCATGAATCTATTTGTGTACAAGATTCCTTTTCATAGGAAATGGTTTAGGCTTAAATGTGTTTTGAATTTGCTTCTTGATGCTCTCTTTTGCATCAACTCCTATTACTGAGCCCATCTTAATGGCTATAAAGAAAAAACTTCTTGGGAGATAACCCATGTGTTTATTTTACTACAGCAATTTTTGTTTTGTTGAGTCTTGGAAGTTTTTTACTACTGTAGCAACCTCTCCTTATCATGTTTTTGTGCCAAGTAAAGTTTCTATGTTAAAGTTGATGTTATATTTGGGATCGCTGCAGAAACAGCATTGCTGTCTGTCACGAATCTGGGCACAAGTCTCTGTATAAAATTCAAAAAATCTGCCAATTTACGAGCGTGATCCTCAGATATGTACGCAACTTTCATTAGTTTTGAGTTTTTCCATTTGAGCAAGTCTGGTGCCAGCTTTAAATTCGTCTTTACGGACTGTTCGTTTTTGACAGATTCTGCCTTTTATTTCGCATTGCCTCTTTTGCTATGTTGGATTCATTTCTTTGATCCATTAATGTCCAGTAGCTTTATGCAATGTCCAGAAGTGTAAAGAATGATTGTGCCACCTCTGAACATGTGAATTATTAATTGTGCACTAACCCTCTAATGAGTTTGCTTGAAGTTTGGTGTGAAGGAAGTTTTCAAGGGTCAAGAGAGGAGAATGATATACTATGATCAAGAGGAGTGAAAGCTCTAAGCTTGGGGATGACCCCGTGGTTCACCCTGCATATTCTAAGAAGACTCAAGCGTCTAAGCTTGGGGATGCCCAAGGCATCCCCTTCTTCATCGACAACATCATCAGGTTCCTCCCCCGAAACTATATTTTTATTCAATCACATCTTGTGTTCTTTACTTGGAGCGTCGGTTTGTTTTTGTTTTTGTTTTTGTTTGAATAAAATGGATCCTAGCATTCACTTTGTGGGAGAGAGACACGCTCCGCTGTTGCATATGGACAAATATGTCCTTAGGCTTTACTCATAATGTTCAAGGCGAAGTTTCTTCTTCGTTAAATTGTTATATGGTTGGAATTGGAAAATGCTACATGTAGTAATTCTAAAATGTCTTGGATAATGTGATACTTGGCAATTGTTGTGCTCATGTTTAAGCTCTTGCATCATATGCTTTGCACCCATTAATGAAGAAATACATAGAGCTTGCTAAAATTTGGTTTGCATATTTGGTCTCTCTAAGGTGTAGATAATATCTAGTATTGAGTTTTGAACAACAAGGAAGACGGTGTAGAGTCTTATAATGTTTACAATATGTCTTTTATATGAGTTTTGCTGCACCGTTCATCCTTGAGTTTGCTTCAAATAACCTTGCTAGCCTAAACCTTGTATCGAGAGGGAATACTTCTCATGCATCCAAAATCCTTGAGCCAATCACTATGCCATTTGTGTCCACCATACCTACCTACTACATGGTATTTCTCCGCCATTCCAAAGTAAATTGCTTGAGTGCTACCTTTAAAATTCCATCATTCACCTTTGCAATATATAGCTCATGGGACAAAATAGCCTTAAAAACTATCGTAGTATTGAATATGTACTTATGCACTTTATCTTTTATTAAGTTGCTTGTTGTGCGATAACCATGCTTCTGGGGAACGCCATCAACTATTGTTGAATATCATGTGAGTTGCTATGCATGTCCGTCTTGTCTGAAGGATCTATCATTTTAGTGGTTGGAGCATGCAAAATTGTTAGAGAAGAACATTGGGCCGCTAACTAAAGCCATGAATCATGGTTGAAGTTTCAGTTTTGGACATATATCCTCAATCTCATATGAGAATAATAATCATTGCTACATGCTTATGCATTTAAGAGGAGTCCATTATCTGTTGTCCATGTTGTCCCGGTATGGATGTCTAAGTTGAGAATAATCAAAAGCGAGAAATCCAAAATGCGAGCTTTCTCCTTAGACCTTTGTACATGCGGCATGGAGGTACCCCTTTGTGACACTTGGTTGAAACATAGCATGCAAAGATCCGGTAGTCCAAGCTAAGTAGGACGAGGTGCGGGCACTATTAGTATACTATGCATGAGGCTTGCAACTTGTAAGATATAATTTACATAACTCATATGCTTTATTACTACCGTTGACAAAATTGTTTCATGTTTTCAAAATAAAAGCTCTAGCACAAATACAGCAATCGATGCTTTCCTCTTTGAAGGACCATTCTTTTACTTTTATTGTTGAGTCAGTTTACCTATCTCCTCCACCTAAGAAGCAAACACTTGTGTGAACTGTGCATGATTCCTACATACTTGCATATTGCACTTGTTATATTACTTTATGTTGACAATATCCATGAGATATACATGTTATAAGTTGAAAGCAACCGAAACTTAATCTTCCTTTGTGTTGCTTCAACACCTTTACTTTGATTTATTGCTTTATGAGTTAACTCTTATGCAAGACTTATTGATGCTTGTCTTGAAGTATTATTCATGAAAAGTCTTTGCTATATGATTCAGTTGTTTACTCATGTCATTACCATTGTTTTGATCGCTGCATTCATTACATATGTTTACAAATAGTATGATCAAGATTATGATGGCATGTCACTTCAGAAATTATCTTTGTTATCGTTTTACCTGCTCGGGACGAGCAACTAAGCTTGGGGATGCTGATACGTCTCCAACGTATCGATAATTTCTTATGTTCCATGCTACTTTATTGATGATACCTACATGTTTTATGCACATTATATGTCATATTTATGCATTTTCTAGAACTAACCTATTAACAAGATGCCGAAGAGCCAGTTGCTGTTTCTGCTTTTTTGGTTTCAGAATCCTAGTAAGGAAATATTCTCGGAATTGGACGAAATCTTCGCCCGGGTCCTATTTTTGGCGAAGCTTCCAAGACCGAAGAGGGAAGGAAGTGGGGCCACGAGGCGCCGACACCATAGGCCGGCGCGGCCCGGGCCCTGGCGCGCCGACCTAGGGTGTGGGCCCTGTGGCCCCCGCGTTGCCCTTCCGCCTACTTAAAGCCTCCGTCGCGAAACCCCGCCGAGAGCCACGATACGGAAAACCTTCCAGAGACGCCGCTGCCGCGAATCCCATCTCGGGGATTCAGAGATCGCCTCCCACCCTGCCGGAGAGGGGATTCATCTCCCGGAGGACTCTTCATCGCCATGATCGCCTCCGGAGTGATGAGTGAGTAGTTCACCTGGACCATGGGTCCATAGCAGTAGCTAGATGGTCGTCTTCTCCTTGTTGTGCTTCATTGTTGGATCTTGTGAGCTGCCTAACATGATCAAGATCATCTATCCGTAATACTATATGTTGTGTTTGTCGGGATCCGATGGATAGAGAGTACTATGATTATGGTGATTATCAATCTATTGTTTATGTGTTGTTTATGATCTTGCATGCTCTCCGTTATTAGTAGAGGCTCTGGCCAAGTTTGTACTCTTAACTCCAAGAGGGAGTATTTATGCTCGATAGTGGGTTCATGCCTCCATTAAACTGGGACAGTGACAGAAAGTTCTAAGGTTGTGGATGTGTTGTTGCCACTAGGGATAAAACATTGATGCTATGTCTAAGGATGTAGTTGTTGATTACATTACGCACCATACTTAATGCAATTGTCTGTTGCTTAGCAACTTAATACTGAATGGGGTTCGGATGATAACCTGAAGGTGGACTTTTTAGGCATAGATGCATTGGATGGCGGTCTATGTACTTTGTCGTAATGCCCAATTAAATCTCACTATATTTATCATATCATGTATATGCATTGTTATGCCTTTCTCTATTTGTCAATTGCCCGACCGTAATTTGTTCACCCAACATGCTTTTATCTTATGGGAGAGACACCTCTAGTGAACTGTGGACCCCGGTCCTATTCTTTACATAGCATACAATCTACTGCAATTGTGTTTTACTGTTTTCTTTGCAAACATCTTCCACTCGATACGTTTAATCCTTTGTTACAGCAAGCCGGTGAGATTGACAACCTCACTGCTTCGTTGGGGCAAAGTACTTTGGTTTTGTTGTGCAGATTCCACGTTGGCGCCGGAATCCCTGGTGTTGCGCCGCATCACATTTCGCGACCATCAACCTTCAACGTGCTTCTTGGCTCCTCCTGGTTCGATTAAACCTTGGTTTCTTTCTGAGGGAAAACTTGCCACTGTGCGCATCATACCTTCCTCTTGGGGTTCCCAACGGACGTGTACATTTACGCGCATCACTTAGAAACCCATTATTGATTACTTAGTGAAGCAAATGAGAAGTCATAGTAAATCCTAATGTTTAATTCATGGCACCACCTTTGATATAATACCCTATGATCAACCTTAGTAATAAACATGCCAATAGTTGCTGCATATAGACCCATTCAACTTAAGAACCAACTGGTCCCTAATTGGTAAATCAAATGAACTTAATAGTGAACCCTAGTAAACCCTAAAAGTACATAGCTCCTATTTGTAGTAATCCTTGTTCTTTATTAAACATGTTCTTAAAGAGTTATCCTTTTGAAGTAAACATCAACATGCTCTGTAGAACTTAAAACTGACAACTGCTCTTTACATATTATGCAACCACTATTCCTTTGTGTGTATGATTGTTATGATGCCTTATATCACTTGTTTATAATACTAAGATAACCAAACCTTAATAAGAACGTTGTTTGAGAACCATTCTGAAATTGCAACACACCTTAAAAAAATCTTTACAACTCACCAATCCTAAATCATCGGGGTTAGGTTACGCTCGGGCGATTGCATCTCATACTATGCATTATAGCATCTTTGCCAGTTCTTTAAATATTGTCCTTACCGGACGATGATGGTATTTCAAAATTAGGAGTTATCACGTATTGAAGCTTTTGCCTGCATAATCTTGCAGTCAAGAAAGGAGAAACTACCATGAAACTCAAAGACAATGGAGTCAACTTTCACAAGATGAAGAATCCAATCAAGGAAGTCCATGGAGTCGACTTCTGCATCAGCTAGAGTGGAAATTTAGACTAGTAATAGAAGGAAACCTTTCCCTAATCCTAGCATCTAAGTAGCTAGAGTTATATAGCAAGCCAAGTATCTCTAGAGCTAGAGGTGGAAATAAGATAGTTTACGAGTCGTTCTTCTGAAGCTTTATTTGAAGTTTTACCTCACTATAAAGCAGGAGGCTATGTAAACAGTTCGTGTATCCTTCTATAGACATGCCTTGGACTCGCATATGTTTCTGTTGTACCACTCTGAGGAATGTAATATGAGTGGAACGGTGTTTCACTTGTGTTATGTCAACAACTTGCGCACTACACCATGCAGTGGTATGCTGGGTCACCGCACGGACCATGTGAAATTTTCACTTTTACATTTAGATTTGAGCCCCCTATAAAGGTCATCTTATTCTCCAAGGGCGTGCACCTCTTTTATTTTTCTCCCCCATTAATGTCTAGGCTCAACTTATTGCATATCCCCCATAGTGTTGCAATCTCCTTGATATTTTGAGATTTTATGTGGAAATTTTAGATCTAGGTTTTCACCAAAGGAAATTTGATTCCCCCTAGTAGATATTGCTTGTGGATCTTGTTATTCTTGGGTATTTGGGCACCATAGATGGAAGAGGTCACTGCGGAGCTCAATCTTGGTGGTGTACATATTAGTGGTATTATTAGGAGTCTCTAATTTGGTTGTAGAGATTTCCCATGTTTTTTTGTATAGGTCTCTTTGCCGCCTCCAATGGCATCACATAGTGAATCGTGACACCTTGCATTGTACATGGGTGTGAGGATAATAAGGTGAGCCTTTTTGGTTATTGGTGAACATCGTACCACCACACCTCTCCAGCGAAGATGTACCTCGCCCAAAGGAGGGAACTTCGGGATACATCATCGCCTCCACCATGCGGTTATTCTTATCATTTACTTGATTGTTATAACTCGTATAATTGCCTATCATATTTTGCTAGTTGTATCTTGTATGCTTGTGCTTGTCCTTATCATATAGGTTCCCCACCTAATTGCATCGTGTAGATAAATTAGTTATTGTTGTTCTCCTAAATCTGAAAGAAAAACAAGAAAATGGAAATCACATATCCCCCCAAGCCTACTCTAGTCAACAATCTCAACCCTTTCGATGTTCTCCTTAGACATGACTTGAAATTGACACAATAGTCACCAGCTTTGACAACCCTGATAACCACGTGGGTTGCAATGTTGTGGTGGCAAGCAGTGCCATGCATACTCTAGACTACCACTAATTCAGTAGGAATGGTTTCAGAAAAATATCTTCTCGTCTTGAACAACGCAACAACATCCAGTTTATGGCTTTATTATGCTATCGAATTGTATCAGCTATGAAGCAATGTTTGGGACTGGTAACCAAGACCTCAACTATTCGAAACAATCATATCATAGCAAAAACTCACCGTATTTCCAGAGCCCCGCCGTCGAGCTCTAACTTAGATGAGGTTTAACTTCCAAGATAGTGTGACCCCCTGCCTTCGCAACCTCTCCCAGATTGTCTATCTAACCATCAATCCCTCCTCGTCATCAGCCATATAACTACTCCCTCGATTCACAATTACCTCGTGATCTAGGTTTAGCCAAAGTCAAAATTTGTAAATTTTGAACAAGAATAGAAAAATATCAACATTCATAATATTGAATTCATATTATTTGAAAATATACTTCATGACGATTCTAATAGAATAGATTTTATATGATATATGCTGATATTTTTTCCTATATTTGTTTAAAGTTCATAAATTTGTATTTTGTTAAACCGAAAATGTGAGGTAATTGCAAATAGAGTGAGTACCAAGATTACATAATAAATCTTGAAATAGACGAATAGTTGGGGCCATCTTTCCAAATACATGTGTCTGATTTAAATTTCGACCATCACGGGTATGTACTCCCTCCATTCATAATTATTTCCCGTTATGGTTTGATTAAAGCCAAACTTTGTAATTTCTAATTAAATATTTATAAATATTAATATTTTAAAATATTTTTGTATTAAATTATCATAAAATACATTATATATTTGATATTATATATATTAATATTTTTCCTAATTTTTTTATCAAACTTTGTAAATTTTGATTTTGACTAAATTTAGAAGGCAAACTAAATAAAAACGGAAGGAGTATCAGCAATGACGCTTTCTGGACTTTTGAAGAAAGTTATTCTTTTGAAATGGGAGTGATGTTTTGGCACATGGGAGCGTATGCTCCCTTTATCTTCAAATACATGTTAGACACATTTTAAAATGTCAAAAAAATTGAAACAAAAATTTCGCACGTACATCTTCATGTGCTACGCGCTCACAAAGTTGTTTCATGAAAAATCGACATGTCATGTGGCGTGTGTAAAAAAGACAAAATTCGGTGCTGAAACAAAGACTTGTCACAAGATAAATTTTCTCTTTTTCGCTTAGACTACAAAAAATATCATTTTTTCGTGAAACTTGACGAATACACATATGTTATGGAGATGTACATTTAAATTTTTTGTCAAAATTTTTTAACACTTCGAAATATGTTTTTATGGTAGAGGGATCATACGCACCCGGGAGCCGAATTGAGTTTCTGTTTTGAAATAGACTTTTGAAGGAAGTTGTTGGAAGGGATTTCCTGTTTTAGATAAGCCGTCAGCGTCATGGATGGGCACTTATCGTAATTTGTTGTGAATAAAAATAGATATCTCCTTGACTCAATATATAGAGACGATACAACCTATACACCAGCCGGTGTCTACATGTGCTCTGCTGATGCATCGCCTGCACTACACTTGTCACAATATGGGTTTTGGTCCCTACAGGGTTAGATCCTGCTGCCTATAAATAAGGCGCTGTTTCACTTGAAGCACTCTGCAGCCAGCAAGCACAGTCCTTTCGGCCTACTCCCTAGCTACCCTCTAGGTCTCCGGGGAACGGGCGAAGTCGACCATGTCGTCGTCCATGGCCGCGGTCGTGTCGTCGCTCCGCGCCCTCCCGCTCCCCGTCCTCGTCCCGCTTGTAGCCTCGGCGCTCGCCTTCGTCGTCACCGTCCTCCGCCGCGTGCTTCGGCGGCAGCGGCCGGTGTACCTGCTCAACTACAGCTGCCACCTCCCGGACGCGGAGCGGCAGTGCAACCTGGAGGTGTGCGAGTACTTCGGCCTCCGGTCGGGCCGCTACACCGACGAGACCGCCGACTTCATGCGGCTCATCTTCCGCAAGTCCGGCCTCGGGCAGGAGACCTTCGCGCCGCCCTTCATCTTCTCCGGCAAGTTCGAGAAGACCCAGGCCTTCGCCATCCAGGAGGCCGAGGAGGGGCTCTTCACCGTGGTGTCGCAGCTGCTGGCCAAGTCGGACGTGCACCCGCGCGACGTCAGCGTCCTCGTCGTCGCCTGCTCCATGTTCTCCCCGAAGCCCTCCCTGGCGTCCATGATCGTGCGGCGCTTCAAGATGAAGGACGACGTCAAGTCGTACAGCCTCGCCGGGATGGGGTGCAGCGCCGGCACGGTGGGCATCGACATGGCGGCGCGCGCGCTGCGGGTGCAGCGCAGGCCAGGGTACGCGCTGGTGGTGGTGACGGAGAACACCAGCCTCAACTGGTACTTCGGCAACAACAAGCACATGCTGGTCACCAACTGCATCTTCCGCGTCGGCAGCGCGGCGGCGCTCATCACCGACGTGCCGGCCCGCCGCGCCGACGCCAAGTACGAGCTGCTCCGCACGCTGCGCACGCACCACGGCGCCGACGACGCGGCCTACAACGCCGCCGTGCAGATGGAGGACGAGGACGGCATGGTGGGCGTCGCGCTCACCAAGGACCTCGTGCGCGTCGCCGGCGCGGGGCTCCGCCAGCACATCGCCACGCTCGCGCCCTACGTGCTCCCTGTCTCGGAGCTGCTCAGGTACGTACCTTACGTGTTGCATCTCCACTGCATTGCAGTAAATTGCGTGTCTCGGTGCTTCACTTGTGGTCTCTGTGTGCATTTACGGCTGCAGCGCCGTCCACTGATTTCACACGCCAGTAGTAACTTTGCTGCTCTGGTATCTCTGCGACGCTGCGACTAGATAAACAACTTTTCACCCAAAGACAGCAATGCTTGCTCTGCTCTAACATGGAGTATTAATTTCTACCACACTGACGACAAGATCACCCTGTGATCTACTGTAGTACTACGTGCTTATTACTACTGGTATAGAGGAAATATAGCCGTCCTTGTCACTAAAACAATTTCAGGACTGAGAATGTGCAAAGTATGAAAGTCCTCTGATCTGGCTTATATCATTGTGAGCCAACTGTAGATCCAAGAACTATATTTCCTTTGCTCTACAATGTGAGCTCTTTTAGCACATTTAACCTTGGCCAAAATGCAAGTCATTCGACACTCTCAACAATGTGTATTTGCGCATGTCGTTCCTACTTAGTATTGTGTATTTTAACTTGTGATTAATCACATCTCTAGTTGTCTAAGCATTTTTTAACACAGTACAGACGTAGACGTTCACACATACGCACATACACTCACCCCTATAAACGCACGCACATCATACCCATATGAACATCTCCAAGAGACTAAGTCAAAGAAACTTTATCCAACGTGTCCTGAAATCGACAAAGTCACCATAGACGCATCGCTGTCTCGACGGGAGTGTCGCCTCCCACTGAAAAATATTCCGACTTTAATGGAACACTAAAGTGTTAAACCTGGAGTTTAAACTCTGGTGAGCTGGGGATGTCACTGCCCTCCTAACCACCCTCTCGGGCATTGATTATTTTTTACAGCACACCTCTAGTACTGATTATGGTTGGGAGGAAAAGATAAGGTTGTAGCAGTAACTGAAGAGTAGCACTGGCATTTAGACCCTTAATAATTTTGTACTCAAGTCTATAAGGATACTCCGTCCAATCCATATCATTTGGATCGGCCGGAGTATATAGTTTGGAACGGAAGTAGACATGCTAGAACATTTGGTGAAAGAAAATGGGCAGCTCCAGAGTAATTATGGATTTATGGACCGTGCACTAGGGGCGTCCCTCTAGTTGTCTACGTTTGACAAAAAAACAAAAAAAAAGATATCGAGAAAGATAATTACATAAAACAAAAACAAAACAAAAAAGATCGCGTCTAGTATAGAACATCAATTGTTCGTTGCAATTAAGTTTCAGATGAAAAAATAGACAAAAGAAAGTAAGATATTTCGTAATAAAAGAAAATACACTTAACTTGAACTTTGGTTGTTCAACTTATTTTTGGATTGTTCCTTGTTGATTTTATTGCTATGACAGAAGAAGTATCTTGGGAGTTCTCTTTAGACAATGTTTTCCACTATCGATCATGAATTGTACAGACAGTAGTTGCGATGTTTCTACCAACATAAATGTCAAACTTGACTTCTGGTTTCACCATTTGAGGCATAGCTGCAAACTTGTACAAATTTCGTATTCAGTACTTGAGATTTCCATACTAAGCGTAGCACACTACACTGCACACCCCACATGCATATTCAGAGATTCAGAGCAGCAATAGGAAAACTTAATGGAACCATGAGCGTTCTGCATTTCTAGCCCTCAATAAATGTATGGTCGTTGTTAACGGGGTATCTACATCGTGTTCGGTACGACTCTCACTATTTGGCTCTCTGTTATTTCCATACATGTCTCTGAACATTATTGTTACACACAATGGTGATCCGAGACCTATGATGTCTCTGAATATTGTTGCATAACTTTGTACACTAATATGCTTGGAGATGTATACTTTTACACACTGAACATTATTGTTACGTTTTCATCGAAATAATTATTGGTGCTTTTGTGCTATAACTAAATATACATAATGGTGATCCATGCTAATTGATGTCAATAGATGTTAATGGTTTATGTACTAAGGAACAAATCTAAAAAACTTAAAGAGGCTTTTGGCCAAACTGTGATATTAGCTGATAGCCTTATACCACATGTTACATGTACCACCTACACCTGAGCAAATTTTAAAAAGCCCGCCAGTAAAAAGTCAGGCCCGAGCCTGGCCTGGACCGTCGGGCCTATAATTAAAGCCCGAACCTGGCCCGAACGAGCAAAAAGGCCCGGCCCGGTCCGAGAAGCCCGGCCTGACCAGGCTAAAATGCGTGAAAATAAAGGCCCGAGCCCGGACCGGCCCGATGTTCGGGCTCCCGGCCCAAAGTGCAAGCCTGACCTGGCCTGGCCCAGGATTTTCGGGCCGGGCCGTCCAGGACGGGCTGCCCATGCCCAGCTGTAGTACCACCGGCACTGCAGTGGCATGGAACTCTCGATCACTAAAAACTGCACATCCATTTAGTCCAAAATTGCGCAATTAGAAGTGTGCAGCGTCAGTAACATGCTACTCCAGCGCAAGTGCAGTATATGGAGTTACGTGGCGATGAGGATGATCCTCTGACGATGTTAATTACGTGATCGAAGTATGTGATTGAGGTTTAGAGTAACTTCAGCCCAACTTATCAATACCAAGTGCATCAGTAAAATTACCAAGCATTTTCAAGATTCAGTTACTCCTACTACTAGTTTACTGACGCCATCTCGCCGGACCGTACATACGGCACACGCAAACTGCAGGTACGTGTACCGTGTGGCGTGGGCGTACAGCGGCGGCAACCCGAAGGCGGCGGCGGCGCTGGTGCCGGACTTCCAGCGCGCGTTCGAGCACATGTGCATCCACTCCGGCGGGAAGGCGGTGATCGACACGGTGGCGAAGCTGATGGGGTTCGGTCCGTCCGTCGTGGAGCCCGCCCGCGCCACGCTGCACCGGTTCGGCAACACCTCCAGCAGCCTCGTCTTCTACGAGCTGGCATACTTCGAGGCCAAGCGCCGCGTCCGCGCCGGCGACCGCCTCTGGATGCTCGCCTTCGGCACCGGCTTCAAGGCCTGCAGCAACGTCTGGCGCGCCCTCCGCGACGCCGCGCCCGACGCCGACAACCCCTGGAACGGCTGCGCGCACCGCTACCCCGCGGCCTTGCCCGTGCCGACCCCGCGCAGGGCGAACTACCAACCGCAGCAGCAGCACGAGCAGCAGCCGCCGCCGCCGCCGCAGCAGCAGCAGCAGCAGTGAAGACCCCGTACGGCCGTGCGTCGCCGTCGATCCATCGGCCGTGGAATAAATTGTGCTGCTGATTATTAACTAGGAACCGGTCGATGTATGAACCGTTGGTTTTCCGTCATGATCTAAGTCGATGAATCGTGCACTCGTTTTATTTCATTGTAGCAAGCATACCTGTCATGGTTTGCCAATTATGCAAGGAGGCTTTATCAAAAAAAAATTATGCAAGGAGGAAACTCGAGTCTACGGCACATCTACTCTTCAAATGTCGCTAGCCTTTACATCCTTTCTTGGCTTGGGATCATTTCGGTGGAAACCATGAAGGTCAAGGATTGGTGACTTGGCTTTATATTCGTCAACGGCATAAGGCAGAAGTCCTTAAAGTCCCTCATCATACTTACCTCTTCAAAAAATTGGAATACAATAATGCAAGACTTACGGGCAGGTTTGTTACGGAAAAAAGTTACGGGCTAAGTTCAAAAAAGAAAAAAGTTATGGGCTGATGTGGAGCCATCGGGCTGGTTCAGTTTTTTCGACGCCCCGTAATTATAGGGCCATGATTCTCTGCCTTTTCTCCACGTAATCCCGGATCCTGATTTCGTAAGTGTGAGTCCGTAGGTGTAGCATTGTTGTTTGGAATAAGCATAGTACAAGCATTTTCATAATGTATCCACTATGCCGATATTGGTTGTCAGCGCCGGATGTACCCTTAGCCAGGGGGTGCACATGACCTCGGTAAAAAAAACAAAAACCTTTGTTAAATAGCATTTTTTAACCACTCATGCAATCCTAAAAAAAAATTATCTTTTGAGGAATCCCCTAGGCACCCCGGTCCAAATGCTCTAGCTCCCCCCACTAGTTGTGTCTAAAATTATGGGAGAATCGGGCTCTTTCGAGCGTCAAGGGGGCAAACCATTAAGTTCCATAATGGCGCTAGAGTGATTCTTTTGTACTCCCTTTTTCCCGATCCCGGTGGCCTACGCGTATCCCTAGATAATTGTCATTTTGACCAACATAATATAAGGCGAAAGTCCTTAACGTCCCTCATTATACTTACCTCTTGAAAATTTTGGAATAAGCATAATACGAGGATTTTCATAATGTATCCACTATGCGGATATTTGTTGTCAGCGCCAGATGTACCCTTAGCCAGGGGGTGCACATGACCTCGGTAAAAAACAAAAACTTTGTTAAATAGCATTTTTTAACCACTCTTGCACTCCTAAAAATCTTTTTTTATCTGTTGAGGAATCCCCTAGGCACCAAGGTCCAAATGCTCTAGCTCCGCCACTAGTTGGTGTGTCTAAAATTATGGGAGAATGGGCTCTTTCGAGCATCAAGGGGGCGAACCATTAAGTTACATAATGGCGCGAGAGTGATTCTTTTGCACTCCCTTTTTCCTGATCCCGGTGGCTTACGCGTATCCCTAGATAATTGTCATTTTAACCAACATAATATAAGTTGTACAATATACAAATTATAAAATCAGAAAGTAGAATATTTGATAAGGGGTGTCCCGATCTTCTCAGTAAGCAACGGTGGTGATGATGATCACGGGGTGATAGCAGCGGAGAAACACGACGATGTAGTGGATGATAACTTGTATGACGCAACGAGATCTCTCGATTGGTCCCTGTCGCCAATGCAACAGCTCTCAACCCTGCAAGATATTCGCAACTCCACACACTTGCGCACGTAGCCGCCGACCACGAAGCGGTAAGTTGCAACCGTCTAATTCCCAATGGAACACAGATCACACAAGACTTAACAGGTTCTACACAATATCCAAGCAATATGGTGTAGGGAATTCAATAGTTTTGCAGAGCAAACAACTAAGAACTAGGGTTTATCTTAAACGTGGTCTAAAGCAGCTAGGGGGTCGTCCAAGGCACTTATATAGGCGTCCGGGACGAGTTCTGGTCGAAAAATACAAGGAAAACCGACCCAGAGATCTGGTCGAGACAGACTCGACGCGTCCGGTCTGGATCCGGTCGACGGGGTGGACCTGGTCGTTGGCGGCCGGTCAACCGGGCTGTGGACCGGACCGTCCGGTTCAGGTCCGTCAACGGCTGGGACCGAGAACTGCGAAGTTCCGGTTTTCGCCGTACGAGGCTTCGTCCGTCCGTTAGCGCCGGTCGACGGGCAGGACCGGGCTGGCCGGTCCGGGGGCCGGTCTGACCGGGTTCTGGACCGGCCTGGACTTCTTCTTCCTCTTGCGCATGCCTCCCGCTCCTCCCTCGCGCGTTCATGAGATATCTTCATGTCCAGCTCCATGTCCACTTCACGGCCATCTTGACGTCCGTCTTCATGTCCAGCTGCTCCTCTCCTCGTGCGATGCTTTCGTCTCTCTTGATACCTGATGATACATAAGTAATAGGACTTAGGCGGTATAAAGTTCTCATCAATCAAAGTATCGTTTAGAAACAAGTTCACCTGTTGTTTAAGTAGCTTCGCACGAGCTCGTGTTATTGGTCCAATCCTAACTTCGTTGGACTTGAGCTTCACAGAGTTCATCTTCAGTTGGTAATGACGGAGGTAGTAGTGAGGTAGGGATGTCCTCATCATCTCCCCCTTCAAAAGGCGTCGACCCCGACGCTCCAAGGTCTTCTCCGTCATATGGTGTCAAATCAGCAACATTGAAAGAATTATTGACACCAAACTCATCCTCTGGAAGATCTATCGAGTATGCATTATCATTGATCTTGGCAAGCACCTTGTAAGGACCATCACCACGAGGCTTCAACTTAGACTTCCTCAGCTTTGGGAACCTATCCTTGCGAAAATGTACCCAGACCAAATCACCAGGCTTGAACAACATCTCTTTGCGCTTCTTATTCATCCTTGCACATTGCTCTTGCCTTTCTTCTCAATCAACTCTTTAGTCTTCTCATGAATCTTCTTCACATAATATGCCCTCTTTGATGCCTCCATATTAACTCTCTCATGTATGGGCAAAGGCAACAAGTCAAGTGGAGTAATGGGTTTGAAACCATACACCACCTCAAAAGGACATAGCTCCGTGGTAGAATGTACCGCCCTATTGTAAGCAAACTCCACATGCGGCAAACAATTTTCCCACTCCTTCGGGTTCTTCTTGATCATGGATCTCAACGGTTGTGACAATGTTCTATTCACCACAGTTTGACCATCAGTTGGGGATGACAAGTAGTGCTGAACAGCAGCTTCGTCCCCAGCTTTCTCCAAAGCGTCTTCCAAGTAGCTCATAAACTTCACGTCATGATCAGAAACAATAGTCTTCGGGACTCCATGTAGACGTACAATCTCCCTGAAAAACAGGTTAGCAATATGCGACGCATCGTCGCTGTGGCAGGCAATAAAGTGGGACATCTTAGAGAATCTATCCACTACCACAAATATAGAATCATGGCCTCTTAGTACGCGGCAAACCCAACACAAAATCCATACTAATATCCTCCCATGGTGTAGTAGGTGCCGGTAAAGGAGTATACAAACCGTGAGGCTTCAGCTTGGACTTAGATTTGTTGCAAGTAATGCATCTTCGCACATATCTATCCACGTCCCGCCTCATCTTTGGCCAATAAAAGTGGTCAGCTAGCATGAGTAGCGTCTTCTCACGCCCAAAGTGACCCATCAAACCTCCAGCATGTGATTCCTGCAATAAGAGCAAACGCACAGACGATTCTGGAACACATAGTTTGTTAGCCCTAAACAAGAAACCATCATGTATGTGATATTTTTCCCATGCTTTACCAAGAGCACATAAGCGATATGGTTCAGCAAAATCATGATCAGTGGCATACAAATCACATAGTATCTCTAAACCAGGAATTTTAACATCAAGTTGAGTTAATAGCATATTCTTCCTAGATAGAGCATCACAACAATATTATCTTTTCCCTTCTTATGCTTAATAATGTATGGAAAGACTCAATGAACTCAACCCACTTAGCTAGACGCTTATGCAAAGTAGATTGGGCTTTCGGGTATTTTAAAGCTTCATGATCAGAATGTATGATAAATTCTTTTGGCCACAAGTAATGTTGCCAAACCTCAAGAACTCTAATTAAAGCATACAATTCTTTATCATAGATAGGATAGTTTAACTTAGCACCAGAAAGTTTCTCAGAAAAATATGCAATGGGCGACCCTCTTGCATCAACACACCACCAATTCCAATACCACTAGCATCACATTCAATCTCAAATTGCTTATTGAAATCAGGAAGTGCAAGCAACGGTGCAGAAGTTAACAATCGTTTTAGTTCATCAAATGCATGATCTTGGGCTGCGCCCCTCAAAGACAACACCCTTTTAGTCAAATCATTCAAAGGTGCAACAATAGTACTAAAGTTGGGCACAAATCTTCTATAAAACCCAGCCATGAAAACTTCTTACTTGACTCACATTCATAGGAGTAGGCCAATTTTGAATAGCTTCAATTTTAGACACATCTACTTCTACTCCATGCTTAGAGACAACATAACCCAGAAATATGACCTTATCTTTGCAAAATGTGCACTTCTCAAGATTACCATAGAGTTGATTATCACGCAACACTTGCAAAACATGTCGAATATGTATAGTATGATCAGATTCATTGCGGCTGTAGATTAATATGTCATCAAAATACACAACCACAAATTTGCCAATAAAGTCACGCAAAACATGGTTCATCAGTCTCATGAAAGTGCTAGGTGCATTAGTTAATCCAAAAGGCATTACTAACCACTCATATAAACCAAATTTTGTTTTAAAGGTTGTTTTCCACTCATCCCCTTCTTTCATCCTAATTTGATGATAGCCACTACGCAAATCAATTTTAGAGAACACAACATCACCACTCAATTCATCTAGCATATCCTCTAAACGGGGAATAGGATGACGATATCGAATAGTAATGTTGTTTATAGCTCTACAATCTACGCACATACGCCAAGTACCATCTTTCTTAGGAACTAGAATAACAGAAACAGCACAAGGACTAAGGCTTATGCGAATATAACCTTTGTCGAGTAGCGCTTGTACTTGCTTCGTATCTCCTTCGTCTCTTCGGGATTAGTGCGATATGGCGCCCTATTGGGCAGCGATGCTCCGGGAATCAAGTCAATTTGATGCTCAATACCTCGCAATGGTGGTAGTCCTGCGGGTACCTCCTCCGGAAACACGTCGCAAATTCTGCAAAACATTAGAAACACCAAGAGGAAGAGGAGTCATGTCGTTAGAAACCAAAACCGTACCCCGTACAAAAGCACAAGAGGCATGGCCGTAGGATCCTCACTAAATTCTCTCATGTCTTCTTTGGTGGCTAATGAGACTAAGGAATTCACTCTCTCACTTTTCGTTATATCACTCACGACATTACAATTCTCTCGCCTATCTAGAGGTGCATCCTCCAAATCGATCTTCTGACGAGACTCATTGAAAATTTGTTGTGGTGACATAGGCTGTAAGTTAATTTTCTTGCCCTTGTACTCCAAGTGATATGTATTGGCACGGCCATTGTGTTGCACACAACGGTCATAGAGCCAAGGCCGACCCAATAAGAGGTGACAAACCGTCATAGGAACCACATCAAAATCAATGCAATCCTTATACGGTCCAATCGCAAACTCAACACGCACCATGTGGTTTACCTTCATCTCACCATTGTCGCTCAACCACTGAATATAATATGGATGCGGGTGCGGTAGATACTTCAACTTCAGCTTGGTACATAACTCCTTGCTTGCTAAATTGCGGCAACTCCCGCCATCAATAATGACCTTGCAAGCCTTGTCAGACCAACTAAAGCTTTGGTTTGGAACAAATTGCAGCGCTGAGTAGATGCACTAGGCAACACATTAAGAGCACGCTGCGACACAACAATGGTGCGAGCATCAGAAGGATATGCATCTTCACCATCAGTGTCATAGTCATCATTGTCTGGAGCATTTGGATCAACATCATCTCCAGTCTCATACTCATTGTCCTCATTGATAAACATGACTTTGCGGTTAGGACAATCTCTCTTGAAGTGACCCTTGCCACCACATGTATGGCAAAGCATATCACGGTTGCGCGTTGTAGACGCACCAGAACCACTCGTACTTGCAGCAGATTCGGACTTCTTTGCATTAGATACATTGGAGACCGGTTTGCTAGGCGGAGTAGAGTAAGGAGCGGAGCGCGTCGAAGGCGCCGGCGCTGTAGAGGGCGCACGGGGTGTAAAACGCCCAGCTCCCGTAGCACGTCCCTTAACCTTTGCTTCTTCAGCCAACTGTGATTCAGCTTCTCTTGCATGATGTAACAATTGATTCATATTGGTGTAGGTGTAATGACGAACAATGCCTTTAACATCATACTTCAATCCATTGAGAAAACGCTGCATTGTCATCTCTAGAGACTCACGGACACGACCACGCTGCACAAGCATCTCCATCTCCATGTAATACTCATCAACAGTCTTCACACCTTGCCTCAATAGTGTTAGCTTATCAAATATGTTCCGCATGTAATTTGTAGGCACAAAACGAGAAGTCATTGCCTCTTTCATAGCACGCCATGTACGGATAGGTTGTGCACCATCTTCATCGAGGTTACGAACCAAAGAATCCCACCAACGCAATGCATAACCATCAAATTCAGAAGACGCAAGCTTGATCTTCCTATCTTCAGAGTAGTGTGGATGTAGGCTCCATAATTTCTCAATCTTGAGCTCCCAAGTGAGGTATTCTTCAACATCAGCTCCTCCTTCAAACTTGGGTATGGAAAACTTAGGTTTACCCAATCCATCTTCTTCATCTTGTCCACGACCATTGCGGCCAAGTGGAACCCAGCCACGAGGACGATGACCACGAGGCGCACCACGAGCATTGTGTGCGTCATCTTCAAGTTCAGGATCTTCATCATCTTCTTGTTGTTGTTGTTGTAGTACAGTCAAGTTCTCAATAGCGAGACGCATATCCGCAATATTGCGCTGTATATCCGTCATTTGATCAGACAATCCAGTGACGGTGACATTAGTAGCATCCAGCGTTTGTTTGATCTCATCAACTGTACTCTTAAGCTCATCATCGTTAGTGCGGAATTCACGTCGCATCTCATTACGAAGAGCTTCATACTCCCTCCATGTGATGATATCTGCGAATTCTTGTTCTCCTGGTTAACAATCTTATTATCACTAGCAGACATGATTAGTAGGTTAGTGCACTAAATCAAAAATATATGGTGGTACTCTCACAACTCACTCAAAACTGATAAGAAAAGGAAATCTTACCGTTCCAAAGTAAATTAGTGTTGCTTACCACTTGTAGTAACAACTAGTGCACGGATGTAGCGAAGCGAATATCAAGGGTATAAGAACAATCACACGACAAAGCAGGGTATATGTGGGGCTGTAGGTAGGCTACCTATTTGCACCAATAACAAGCTCTAGCGCTGACCGTAGACAACCAAAGATACTCACACAAGGCGATATAATGGGGCAATGCAACTATATGGAGGAAAGGTTGCAATGCACAAGAGAGACGCTAGCAAAGCTCAATGAGACAGCACAAGATTGCTCAACTACGGATGCAATAAAGAAAACTTAGGCCTTTCACTTGATTTCAACTAGCACACACACTTTTCTTTTGTATTTTTCTTTTTGTAACACACGCAGCTATGTAGCTCTTTTTGCTTTTTTCATTTTTTTTTTTTTGATTTTATGACTCAACTCCTTGATAACACGGCCAATAAGATATGCAAAGCACCAAAACCCTAATGAGCAGCCTGTCGAGCGGTAAAACTAGTCTCTTCTCGGGAAGTTCCTAGTCACGTATATCGAAAGGCTGTGTCTATGGTTGAAACAAGCACACTGTACGCTATGAGGACTCGGAGTAACAAACTGACACTAGAAGATAAACTAGATAACACAAACCCTAACAATTCTACTAGAAGAAAGATAAAGGTACGCAAAAACAACTACGAAAAGCAACTAAAACTCGAAATTAGTGCAAGCTATGGCTATGGCAAACCCTAACCCTAAATATTTTTGGCTTTTTCTCGGATAGGAAAACACTCACAACTCAACTATGGGGTGGATTGTGGATGGCTTACCGAGGAAAAATCTGATACCAAGATGATAAGGGGTGTCCTGATCTTCTCAGTAAGCAACGGTGGTGATGATGATCACGGGGTGATAGCAGCGGAGAAACACGACGATGTAGTGGATGATAACTTGTATGACGCAACGAGATCTCTCGATTGGTCCCTGTCGCCAGATGCAACAGCTCTCAACCCTGCAAGATATTCGCAACTCCACACACTTGCGCACGTAGCCGCCGACCACGAAGCGGTAAGTTGCAACCGTCTAATTCCCAATGGAACAGCAGATCACACAAGACTTAAACAGGTTCTACACAATATCCAAGCAATATGGTGTAGGGAATTCAATAGTTTTGCAGAGCAAACAACTAAGAACTAGGGTTTATCTTAAACGTGTCTAAAACAGCTAGGGGGTCGTCCAAGGCACTTATAGGCGTCCGGGACGAGTGGTCGAAAAATACAAGGAAAGCCGACCCAGAATAGATCTGTCGACCAGACTCGACGCGTCCGGCTGGGGATCCGGTCAGCCGGGCTGTGGACCGGCCGGTCCGGTTGGCGGCAGTCAACCGGTTGTGGACCGACGTCCGGTCTGTGAATCGTCCGCCGTTGGACAGAAACGCGAGTTGCTTTGGCCGCACGGGAGTTTTTCGTGGCCTGGCGGAGAGCGGTCGGCCGGGCCGCCACCGGGCCGCCTGGCGGGGCCGGTCCGACCGGGCCGGACCGGCCCGGACTTCTTCTTCCCTCTTGCGCATGCCTCCCGCTCCTCCCTCGCGCGTCCATGAGATATCTTCATGTCCAGCTCCATGTCCAGCTTCACGGCCATCTTGACGTCCGTCTTCATGTCCAGCTGCTCCTCTCCTCGTGCGATGCTCGTCTCCTCTTGATACCTGATGATACATAAGTAATAGGACTTAGGCAGTATAAAGTTCTCATCAATCAAAGTATCGTTTAGAAACAAGTTCACCTGTTGTTTAAGTAGCTTCGCATGAGCTCGTGTTATTGGTCCAATCCTAACTTCGTTGGACTTGAGCTTCACAGCAGGTTCATCTTCAGTTGGTAATGACGGAGGTAGTAGTGAGGTAGGGATGTCCTCATCAATATTTAAACTTCCTATCATATATTTTGTTATATATATCTTATATCATGTTGGTCGAATTCATAATCTGGAGATGCGCACATGCTCTATAAACTAGGAACGAGGGAGTAACCCGAGCTTGGCTCGCTTGTAACAAAATTAAACTCTTAATAATTAATGAATGGGCAAAGCATTTGCCCTCTTGAGGAAAGCATTCCTGTTCCCCTAAAAAAAAAAGGAAATCATTTCTGTCATTTCGTACGTAACCTACAACAGCAAAAAAAAAATGCAGTTACGTTTTGCTAAAACTACAATATTTCAGACAACCTGCATTAGTAATACTGTGTTGGCTGGATCTCTCGATCAATGACCGGCCCAGGCAGGAAATGGTCCACCCTGAGCTTCAAGCAAGATCGTGGCACATGTCCTCCAATCAAGACGAAAGATGTACAGCACCGCGCATCATCAACAGGTTTTCGCCTGTGCTCTCCACGCAGTTACTGAAGGGAGAATGTGATCCTGTACCCTACATCAGCAGCGCTAGTTAGGTTCACGCAATAAACGGCCTACTTACGCTTAGGATCGACGCATCCAACTGGGGGGATTGATGGCAGTGCAAAGCACTCCATGTGGGTGAAATTGATGGAGGTATGGAGGACACACACACACAGCATAGCATATGTTTCACCCCGGCCGGCGATGCTAGCCACTTGCTGACACTCCGCTCACTTTACTGCTACTAGCTCCGTCAACGGCAGAGAGCACTCGGCGTGTACACTGCATCGGCAGAGCCTTCAATGAGGCCTAGCTAGATGGCAAGTGGGATTGATTGGAGCTTTATGCTGGACTTGTTGCTGGCGCGTAATTGGTTCTATCAATGGGCACTTGGACATGTCATGCATGTCTCTGCTTTTCTGTATGAGTGAGGAAATCCTTTTCTTCTCATTATCGGAAAGAATTGTAAGAGCAGACGTTCCTTTTAGAAGAGCAGAATCCAAACATAATGTTGAACAAGTAGGTGAAACGGTAGAGTCGGCAAACTTAATAATGTAAGTACTTTTGATCATGCTCCTGTAGAAAAAAGTTCTTAATTAAGAGATATTTTAACTTACAGCAACATAATATTAATTTGATGGTGGTGCTTTTCACAGCAGTCCAAAGGGTTGGTCCACATTTACTTTGCTCTTTTTTTTTTTTGGTCACATTTTGCGTCGCGGTAGAAATTCGCTTGCGGAGTTTTGTTACAGTCCAAAGGGTGGGCCTAGCGCAGTGGTAGTGTCTTTACTTATGTCCTGGAAGTCCTAGGTTTGAATCAGCCTCATTTGCATAATAAAAAGCAAGGGAAAAGCTACCTAAAAATACTCTTCTCCACACTTGACAATGTGTTGGAGCTTTAAGTTACAATCGTTCATGCTCCTCCTCATATCTTCTTCCACTGCAACATAGGCTCGTGCAAGGTAGACCAGAGTCAACATAGAGGCAAGGATGGAAGTGAAGCCGAAACCGAAGAGGTTAGTGTTCATCAGTTCTAGGTTCGATTTAGAGATGGGGCTGCTCACTACTGCAAGCTCGGAGAAATGACCAACATGTTGCGGCAATACACAAGAGGGCTATATTGCTGCCCCTATGGTCAAGGGAGGGGTAGTTTCATACTCCGTATGTCCAAATTCTGAAGTCCAATGAGGGGTGTAAGAGGAGGTGGCGGCAATAGGTCAAAGGAGAGTTTGAGAGTATGTCTGGCCATGAGCAGCCTGGCCCGAGGCCTGGCCTGAAAATTTTGGGCCTGAGCCTACAAGTGTTGGCTCGATGGCCGGGCTGGGCTTGGGTAGTCCAAAAACGCAAAATAGTGAAGTGGGCCAACCCGACGGCCCAAGCTTTAGTGGTTTTTGGCAGGCCAGGCTTGGGCCTAGTTTTTGCACGTCGGGCTTTTTCCGTCCTGGCCCAAAGGTTGCCCAGGTATATGTGAGAGATACACGTACGGTTATGTTTGAGACTAGGGATGTAAACGGATCGGATCGGATATTGCTCTTACCATATCCTTTACCATATTTTTATGACGGATAATGGTCGGATGCGGATTTGGATGCGGATTATATCGGATTACGGATATGGAGCGGATTCGGACCGAACTCGGATCGAAACGGATTATTAAGAAAATATACACATAAAAAATAGAAGTATGCTTTCTATGTAAAATATGCTTGTAATTATAGAATATAGCAAAATGTACACTCTATTTCGTACAACAAAGCAATTTGTGTACTAATAGCATACATATTTTGGCCGATGAACTAACTATATTGTCTAAATATTTAGGGTTGGGCTAATTTTCTCGGATTATCCTCTTTGTAGACCCCGGATAATCCGCAAAAAATGGCGGATAATCCGTATCCGTCGGATAGTATCAATACCATATCCTCTACCATATCCGCCGGATATCCGCTTGATCACTATCCGCATCCGTATCCATATCCGGCGGATTTCTAAAAATGCATACCATATCCTCAAAAATGGATATGGATGCGGATTCGGAGCGGAAATTATCCGTACCATTTACATCCCTATTTGAGACAGATGAAGAGGAAGAAGGAAACTATGAATGCCATGTCGAATGTAGATCTATCGGTAACAACAACAACAACAACAAAAACAAACCACTGTATTTACGGACGGCGAAAATGGTTCTCTTCACTCCCTAACTTGCTCAAGAAACACCTTGAAACTGTTGATGGACCATTCTTCTTCGCCAGCGTTCGTTTGCGTCGCCCAGCGGACATATTTTGACCGCGCGTCTGGGTGTGCTCCCACCGGGGCGACCCATTTTTGAATTGCAACATAGTTTGATCTTCATACAATTTGTTTGGTTCTACCACGAGCGATTGATTGCATATGAAAACCAAACATAGAAAGTAAAAACTATACAAGACCTAGACTACTTGCTTCTGACGGTAGGCACCGTGTGCGTCGCTCCGTCTTGCTTTTCCGCCGCTCCCGCGCGGCCACTGTAGCTCGGTGCGCCGCCGCGTCCTCTTGCGGTGCTGCTCCAGCCTCGCGTTGGCGGCCTCGTCCTTGAGCGTCCGAAAGACTCGACGAGGGCCCGCGCTCCGCCGCCTTCTCTCCGCGTCGGCGCATCGAGGTCATCGGATGACCATGAAATCTCGAGTCATCGAGTCCTCGGCTACGGCGGCGGCCATAGCTGCGGTTCCACTTTCGTCGTCGACGGCCGCATCGGCGGCCCTCCTCTGCTACTTCCTCCGCGAGAGCCGGATCATGGCGTTCTGGCGGTGCGGGGGTCGGTCGTCATCGAGGTCGAACCGTCGTCGGAGCTCGGGCGGGGGTGGAGTGGGAGGTGGAGGTGGAGGTGGAGGCGCGGCGGCGGTGCCGCGTCGGCGATGGTGGATCTGCGAGTGGCGCTATGGCGCGGCGGCTGAGTGTTTAGTGCGGAGGAGATGAGATGCTGGCCCCTGTTTATATAGGTCGGAGACAGGGCGACGGCACGCGTGGCATCGCCATTACTACGTGCGCACAGGAGCAGCCCACGACTGCACGCCGGGCCAGCCTCGCTGCGACGTGGCGAGACAGCCGATGCGTCGCAGCGCGCCACGCTCGCTAAGCCGGAGCACGCGGCGGAGGGGCGCGCGTAAATGTGCCGGGAAGGCAAGCGATTGTGGCTCCGGGCGGGCCCGTGCCGGGACCAAGCGGTCACTTTGCGCGTAGGCTGGCGCATAGGCCAGGTTTGCGTCTGCGGACGGCCGTCACTCGTCGCGCCGCGAAGTGCCTGACATTTTCGGTCAAGCGGACACAAACGGTCGCTCGGTGTCGTTTGCGCCGCGCAGCCGGAGATGCCCTCGGGTGAAAACGGTTTTGGTGAGCAATACACTCTCAAGAGCATCTCCGATCCGCGTCCCAAAGGGACTTGGGACCACCGGACAAAAAATGTGTTCCGACGCGTCCACAGCCCGTTTTGTCCCGGCGCGCCCCGACGGTGTCCGGCGCCCCGAGCCGTCCCCGTCCACAGGACGCACCGGACACACCGAAAAACGAGGCGGGAGTGGCGGGGCCGACCCGGCGGCACATTTTTTAACTGGCAGTCGCCTACTCGCGACGGGAAGTTGTTGCGCACGCGGTGCTTTCCCGCGAAGGACGCGACGACGCGTCCGTCGCGCTGGCTGCGTGCGTTAATGAGCGCCACCGTTCATCCGCCTCTCCGGCTATAAAGGGCGCTCTCATCGTCCTCTCACACACAAACCCTAGCGCCTCTCTCCCAAACCCTAGCGCCATCTCTCAACAAGACTCGACGCTATGTAGTAGGGCGGGAGGCCGCTTATCGCGGCCGTGGTCGTGTCGTGGCGCGGCATAGCGACGATCGTCATCGCCTCCGCCTCCATCTTCATCGTCGGAGATGGACGTGGAGCGGACGTCTTTGAGGTTCGTCCTCGTCCTCAGGGCGACCAGCGCGGCATCCAGGGCAGCCGGACACCCGCCGAGTCGTCGGTGGCGTACGCCCGTGCAAGATGCATCTGCGGGAGGCTTCGTGCGGCTACTACCGGTGGATCGTACGTGATCTACGACGTGCGCGGCAAGATGTACCTCAACATCGGCGCGAAGTTCGCGCGCCACCACGGCCTCGGGAAGCCGGCTTCATCCTCCCGTTCTCCTACGGCAACGAGGACATGAGCGTCAAGGTCTTCGACGCGTGGCGCCGCCGCGGACTACCACGACGGCACGACGGGGAGGACGACGAGTGTTGTTTCTTCGCGATAAATACGTGCACGGAGGTTCACGCCGTTAGCCCCTTCGGTAGAACCAACAATGGCACCATCCTCCCGGTTGGATTTTCCGTTTAGGTAGTAGAGTGTGCCCTCGAGTGTTCTTTCTTAGAAGCGAACAAGAAACTCGATGCAGCCTAGTTAGGTTTAGTTTATTTGCAATATTTTATATTTGTCCACACGGTTCAACTATGTATTAGTTTGTGGAAGCCACGCCGATTATGTATTAGTTTGTGGAAATTGAAATAAAATGAAAAAAAGTATTTTAAATGTTTGGGGGAGGCGTTTGGGGGACGCGGCTGGGGAGCGACGTCCACCAAACGCTGGAGATGCATGCTCTAAGGACCGACACTACCCAGTATTGACAGTTTAAGGTGAAAATCCTACCCCCAAAATAATTTCATTAGGGACGAAACCTACAGATCGAGATAAGTTGATAGACGAAAAATGCACTTATTTATTTACTGTGCCTGATTAGTCTATATGTATCCTGAAAAAAACACTTTTTTGGCTTGTCCTTTCCTATGGCGGCATGTGTGAGCTTGTCGTGAGAAACCTTAACTCATAGCACTCCAGAAGAGATACACAGCACATCAACAACCAACGCTCATCCAAGCCGTCTCCACACGATCAGCATCTTCGAGATCAGCATATCTTAGCCGTCCACGGCAATTTTAGTAATGGTGACACATCACATGTAGACAGAGAAACAGCAATGTCAGTTCTTTTCAATGCTTCTCGCTTCTTGCCACATGCCAGCGGCAGCAGAGAACACGCTCAGCAGCAAATAAAGCAACAGCAGAATGCGTACTCCACGAAAGAGAGGCTGTTAATAAATTTTCCTTTTGCCAACAATACACTTGACCACATACCGACAGTAATATGCACAGATAAATCGAAGTTTTACAATTTTACCCAGAACACAGATGCATGAAGGTTATAGTATCTTCACAAAAAGAAACAGGCGGTGAACAAGTGACAAACATAAGACATGCTTAGCAACAGGCTATGGAGGCGGGGTTAAATCGAATAGTCCTACTTGAGCAGCAACAACAGGCATCTGGCAGCTAATTTTCTTCTTTCACTGCATTGGCTGCTCTTTTTTCCAGTTTGTTCTTTCTCTGGATGTGCTGTTCTTTTCCAACTCCGTGGAGCAAACTGCTCAGGAGGATTCGTCGTGAGCTGGGCTGTCCGAATGCATGTCCATGGATGAGTCGTTCGAGGCAGTGGGATTCGGCTCACGGTTTGAACCGTTTGCGAAGTAACCTGCATCGCCAGCCTGATCCAGATGGTATGGTTGCAGACCCCGGCGGACGGGGCTGGATAATGCGTTTGAAAAGACTGCCGTGTTCTTGGACTGAGTTAACCCTGGGTTTCCTAGTGCAAATAAGCTTGGAGATGGTTGCTGGTTGCCTGTGTTGGGTACATGAACAGTGGCCAGAGTGCTTTGGCTAGCATATTGTGATCTTGGAGAGGCCAATGGATTGTCGCCTCCATACTGAATCTCATGCTACATATACATACGGGTCGTAAACGTAAATTATCAGTCTTCTGCTAGAATGAAACAGAAGGATAAGTGATGTAGCTGTATGTTTGGTTTGTAAGGATGATAACCTCATCTTAATATGGCTAGAAGTACTGACAGGTAAAAGGAAGCAATCAGTGCGTAGAATTAGTGTTAGGTTTGTAAGGATGATAAGCTCATCTTAATATCTTATTCATTATGCATCATTGTTTACTTAGAAACAAGATGGCCAAACTTGCAAAACCACCAGGACAAACATGGTCCTTGAAATTAATTCATCCAATAGAATTAGAGTTAGGTTTGTAAGGATGATAAGCTCATCTTAATCTTATTCATTATGCACCATTTGTTCCCTAAGAAACAAGATGGCAAAGCTTGCAAAACCACCAGGACAAGCATGGTCCTTGAAACTAATTCATCCAATATTTTGAAGTCCATGTTTAAGATATAAATAGTTCCCTAAATTTAGCAAAGGGAAAAATGGGCAAAATACTGCTTACCTGGATGTGTGAGGCTATATCAGCAACTGTCAGCCTCAGTCCATTTTCATGCTGCCTCAAAATCCATTCATACAGCTTTTCCTGCACAAGTAAAACAGACGATGAATGACGATAATCAGGAGGGGGGGGTAAGAAACAGAAACAGATGTCTGGCAGCCGGAGAACTTCAAAACTGAACTGGAATGTGCTATTGACCAAAGGAAACTATACACTGCTGCTGTTTGCAGGCAGGTAGAATCCTAGTGGATTCTAGGAACTGGTAGAATTAACTGGTGCGATATCCGGGAGGTACGTTGTCATTCTATAATCGTTGTGACATGTGGTTTCTTATAGCCGTCACCAACATGGCCGTGCAGCGCACAGCTCGCAGTAGAGATGTTAGACGCCGAAGCAGTTAGAACAGAGAAGAAACCAAATAGGATAAGAATTAGCATTAACAATATGTTAGTGGCATGAATCCTAAATAAGTATTCTCCTCCAAACTTTACCGACTTCTAATCACCTCGCAACACATGCTACAGCCTACCGCTACCCATGGCCGGGGCTTGAGGCCAATTACCCACCATGGTTGTTCATAACATTCAAAAAGAGTGTAAATTTGACACACATTATCTTGTTCCTTTCTTTCTGACTTAATAAGTTAATATTGCGAAAATACCACGTGTGCACAACAAATATGACATGCCTAGTCATGCAGAGTTGGTACAAGTTATTCATAACTTGGAACTAACCTGGAAAAAATAAAGATAGTTTTCAGTCCCTCAAACGAAAAATAAGATACTCGGAGGTATCCATCCCTGGGGGTAATTCATTGTAAGGGGCATTGTAATACCAGCAATCATCCATATGCTTAGACCGCAGAACATTGGTGAGGAAACTGTGGTCAAATACCACATTTGCCGTATTGACGAAACTATTTAGCTGGGCTTTGTACTGCAAGAGCAGTCTATGACTATGCGAAAGCATCAAAACAATAATATGATTGTAAAACAAATAAACAATATTAGCAAACATAGCGAACTAGCTGTTCAACCATTCCAGTACTGCAAGGCCATTACAAAATATAAGTAGCCTGAGCAGGTACCTCTTTGTTTTTAATTGTGGCAGTGCTTCTACACCAAAACAAAAAGTGACCAAACCACATATTGGCTTTACACTTATTCAGTTTTGTAAAAAACAATCCGAAACATGTACTGTCTAGTGTTTTGTATAATTAGTTGAGAACATGCTCATAATAAGACGAGACTTGAGTCCAAATAACTTTTACGGTGTTCTGATATTATGGAAACTAAGACAGCAACAGAGCTAAGCATACAATTTAGTGATGATAAAAGGACATCCAAGGTTTTGCCTTCCGTGATTGGAAAAGCATTCTACACCTAATGGTGAGAGTGACTACAGTGCGTAAGCTGAAGTAAAGCAGAAAAGGAGGACTCCTGGGTACTGGTCCAGAAGTAACCCGTCCATAAGCAAGGTCCTTCCCTCTTCCGCCTTTGCACACCCTCCATCGCCATACGGGAGACGGTCAATTCTAATCACAGCTGTTGCACGCATTAGTACCAAGAGTACTCTGCCAATTATTGGCCGATTGCATATCAAATATAATATGCAGGCTAGGTCAAAACACGAACTGTGACAAGGCAACCTCCCAAAGAACCAAGAACTGTGTGCCACACGCAACTGTTGAACTGAAGCAGAGATTGCAGTTCGCCACAAGAATTATCTCCAGAATCGGAACAATTTCATCAGTCGTCATACGATCTACTAATTATATAAACAATATAAACTTCACACGGGAGAAGGTTCTATACTAAAATTTCGCATGGACTGATTCCTAACCACCCCAAATCCAAATCCTTCCGCAACAAAAAAAAAGGGGGGGGGCGAATTCTACGAAACAGAATCCAATTTCCCCACGTCACACAATCAATCCGAACTGAGGGGCAGCAGCAGCAGGAGCAGAAACATGGCACGAATCAATCAATCAGTCAGTCGGTCGGTCAGTAATAACTGCACGCCGTCAGAGGGACAGGGGGCGGGCCCGGACCGGACGGACGTACCATGGCGTGGCGCTCGCCGGCCTGGAAGGAGAGCTTCTGTCCGCCCGTAGCGGCGGTGTAGAGCTGCGATAGCGAGTTGGCGGCGCGGAAAGCGCCGTACGTAGCCGGTCCGTCTCCTCCAGCCTTGCCGCCTCCACCTTGCGCTTCTTCCCCGTCATCCCAGCCAGCCGATCGCCCCCGATCACCGCACCCTCCAATTCGGCCCGAATCGCGGGAGCCGAGCCCCGCCGGAGTTCGAGAGACGGCGAGATGCGGCGCGAGCTCTTCTTGGCAATGGAGACGGGGCGAGGGGGGAGGAGGGGGGAGAGAGGGCGTCGCGTCGACACGAAGCGGCGGCTTTACGTCTATAGGTTTCCTATCATTTCATTGCCCACCGGATTTTTTTTTTTGGTTGTTTATTATCGCCTGCTGCTTTATTTTTTTGCTGTGGTGGGCGCGGCGCCGGTGGCGTGTCGCTGGCGGGTGGGGCCGAGGGCTTGTGGGGCAGTGAGAGGGAGGGGGGAAAGAGCACGTGGAGTGGGGTTGGGGGTTTGGCGCACGTGAGGGTGATGTCGACACTTGGAAGAGGGACTGACATGTGGGGCCAGTGGTATAGGAGGTAGTATCAGGGATGTCCCACTTGCTTTAATGCAGGATTTTGTGGCGATTCTCTTTTCTTTTTCAATTGCTTGATATACAATTTCCATTGTATTATGTGTCTAGTGGGGGTATTATTAACTGCTAACAAAAGTTGCTAGAAATTATGAAATAAATTCATGACACTAGTGTTCTAACTATCTGGTACATCATACAATTTTGGCACCAAACTTATAATACAGATAACATGAAAATAATTCATATCAAGTGTGTGTAAGACATGGTTGTCATAGAAACAAGGGAATAGTATTTTAATATATGTCAAATTTGTTGTAAGGAATGGAACCAATGAAAAATAGTATTTTCTTCTCGGACTTTCGCTAAAAAAAATTGAACCAAATAGACTAGGCCGGAGCCGGAGGTGCGGGCTGAGGCCATGGCCCCACCTAATGTTGGAAATTTTGTTGCAAGCCACCCTATATAATATGTAGATTGGCCCTAATTCTTTCAGGAATTGTCCATATGACCTCCTCCAAGTAATTAGTGTTCAGTTGCACCCCCTCCCTCCTTCCAACTTTTGCATGAAATAAAAAAATTTGTCCAATCCATTAAGGGGTCTTTGTAACGAGGAAAGAGACCATAAATAGGGTTCCCTTTGGTGGCAAGTAGCGTATTGTGCATGAGGTATGCCCTACTCGGTTCGCCTACGCGTTCGGTTAATATGGTTAATTTGGTTCGGTAAATAAGTTATTTCGATAATACTGTTTGAATACTCCGGTAAATACAGTTTCGTATAAAAATAATGTTTGGTTTCGGTAATAACCATATTAATTCGGTTCGATTTCGATAATAACCAAATTAACCAGACTTGACGAGAATTTTTAAATAACACCTATTTTTATGGAAATATATTTCATTTCTGTATTTTTAAAGACCAAATTTATTATCTTATGGGAGACAAAAAAATGGTAAATAATGAAAATGCGACCAAATTAAAAATTCCTGCAAAATATGGACTTGAACTCATGACCGGTTGTGGGTATATTTATGGGTATGCCAACGACATGGTCTAGATCCGACAAGCCTGGGTGGCCCACAGATGGTGGTGGCGGCTTACGGCCACCGGGCGGTAGAGTTGCTGTTGATAGAAGATGGAGAAAGTCCAGCCCACGAACAGGAGTCGGATCCCAACCGACATACGAAGGACTCGGATCCACGGGGGGCCATGAAGTGTTCGGATCCATGACAACAAGTTAGATATAGATGGATTCTTGACGCGCACGGCAATGTATATTCCGTAGTTAGACATCTTGTATTTCGGCTAGGACTCAATGGCTCTCCGCCCTATGGCCCTACTTCTTCCCACCTTCGGGAGGATCCCTCATCGGAGTAAGTCGAATAGGCAACAGTTGGCGCCCACCGTGGGGCAATGGGTGTTTGGAGGCGGAGCAGGAGGGTTTTAGCCGATGCGACGACACCATCGCATGGGGCATGTCTTGTACAGGCAACTAGGGTCATCCTCGGACAGTGTTTGGATTAGGCTAGGGCAGGCCCGATCAAGCTTCCATCATCCCGATCGGCGGGATACAGATCTTCATCGGTGAGACCGTCGATTCCAACAGAAACGCACTTGTAAGTAACGCAGCTACGACTACCGCTGAGTAGGACGTAGCTGCAAAGATCTGATTTGAGACGCAAAAACTTCCTAAGGAAGATTCCGCCTTAGATCTGGAAATTTCAAAGCCCACTCAATCCGCCCCTGAGTAGGAAACAACGGTGGAAGACCAATGCAGATCCACCTGGTTTCCAGTGTTAGAGTAGCAAAGGTGCCACTGTGCCGCTTCGCGCAAAAACCCGGATCCGCCCCACGGAGGAGGGCTGGACCGTGCGGTGAGAGGATGTCGAAGACGACAACAACACCGAGCACCAAGAAGGAGCCAGAGACAATAAAGACTTGATTCTCGACAGCCTCAGCCCATTCTCAGAATGACATCTGATGTCTACGCATGCTTCTATTCTTGTATACAGTGTTGGGCCTCCAAGTGCAGAGGTTTGTAGACCAGCGGCAAGTTTCCTTTAAGCGGATCACCCAAGGTTTATCGAACTCATGGAGGTAGAGGTCAAAAATACCCCTCTCAAGCAACCCTGCAATTACAATACAAGAAGTCTCTTGTATCCCCAACACACACAATACACTTGCCAGGTGTATAGGTGCTGGCGTGTAGTCAACACGTCCGTTGGGAACCCCAAGAGGAAGGTGTGATGCGTACGATAAGTTTTCCTGATAGAAACCAAGGTTATCGAACAGTAGGAGCCAAGAAGCACGTGAAGGTTGTTGGTGGAGGAATGTAGTGCGGCGCAACACCAGTGAGGGCGGCGCCAACGTGGAACCTGCACAACACAATCAAAGTACTTTGCCCCAACGAAACAGTGAGGTTGTCAATCTCCCGGCTTGCTGAATGAGGATTAAACGTATCGAGTGGAAGATGGTGTTTGTTTGCAAAGAAGTAAAAGCAGTAGAATGTATTCAGATGTAAAAGAATGGACCGGGGTCCCCAGTTCACTAGTGGTGTCTCTCCAATAAAGATAACTAACATCTTGGGTGAACAAATTACAGGTGAGCAATTGACAAATAAAGATTCAATACATATCAACGATGATTACTATGTGATTTAATCGGGCATTCCGACAAAGTACATAGACCGCTATCCGGCATGCATCTATGCCTAAATAATCCACCTTCAGGTTATCATCGAACCCCTTCCGGTATTAAATTGTACAGAATAATTGCATTAAGTATGGTGTGTAATGTAATCAACACAAATATCCTTAGACAAAGCATCAATGTTTTATCCCTAGTAGCAACATCACATCCACAACCTTAGAACTTTCTGTCACTGTCCCAGATTTAATGGAGGCATGAACCCACTATCGAGCATAATTACTCCCTCTTGGAGTTACAAGTATCAACTTGGCCAGAGCCTCTACTAGCAACGGAGAGCATGCAAGAACATAAACAACACATATATGATAGATTGATAATCAACTTAACATAGTATTCTCTATTCATCGGATCTCACCAAACACAACATGTAGCATTACGAATAGATGATCTTGATCATGTTAGGCAGCTCACAAGATCTATAACAATGAAAGCACAAGCGGAGAGGCCAACCATCTAGCTACGCTATGGACCCATAGTCCAAGGATGAACTACTCGCATCATCCGAAGCGGCATGATGATGTAGAGCCCCTCCGGTGATGATTCCCTCTCTAGGGTGCGACGATCTACGAATCCCCGAAGAGATGGGATTGTGGCGAAGCGGCCTCTCGGTAATGTTTCCGTATCGTGGCTCTCGGTACGGGGGTTTCGTGACGGGAGGCTTTAAGTAGGCGGAAGGGTAGGTCAAAGGGCGTCACGAGGGCCACACACGGTCGGGCGCGAGGGCTTAGGCCGCCGCCTGGTTTGTCTCCCAGTGGCCCCACTTCGTCTCCTCTTCGGACTTAAGCTTCATGCAAAATAGGACCAAGAAGATGATTTCGTCCAATTCGAGAATATTTCCTTACTAGGATTTCTGAAACCAAAAACAGAGAAACAGCAATTGGCGGCATCTTGTTAATAGGTTAGTGCCGGAAAATGTAAAATAATGTTGTAAAGTATGTGTAAAACACTCAAGTATTGTAATAAAAGTAGCATGGAACATAGAAATTATAGATACGTTTGAGACGTATCAAGCATCCCCAAGCTTAGTTCCTACTCGTCCTCGAGTAGGTAAACGATAACACAAATAATTAAGTGACATGCTACCAACATAATCTTGATCAACATTATTGTAAAGCATATGAGATGAATGGAGTGATCTGAACAAAAGATTGCTAACAAAGATAATGACTAAACAAATGAATCATATAGCAAAACTTTTCATGAATAGTACTTTCAAGACAAGTATCAATAAGACTTGCATAAGAGATAACTCATAAGCAATAAATTCATAGTAGAATGCATTGAAGCAACACAAAGGATGATTAAGTTTCAGCGATTGCTTTCAACTTATAACATGTATATCTCATGGATATTTGTCAACATAGAGTAATATAAAGTGCAATAAGTAAACATGTAAGAATCAATGCACACAGTTAACACAAGTGTTTGCTTCTAAGATAGAAGGGAATGGGTAAACTGACTCAACAATAAAGTAAAAGATTGGCCCTTCGCAGAGGGAAGCATTGATTACTATTTTTGTGCTAGAGCTTTTTGTTTTGAAAACATAGAAACAATTTTGTCAACGGTAGTAATAATTCATATGTGCTATGCATAATACTTCCTACAAGTTGCATGTCTCATGCATAGAGTACCAATAGTGCTCGCACCTTGTCCTACTATCTCGGAAAACACGGATTCTCATCGCATAACATATGCTTCAACCAAGTGTCACAAAGGGGTACCTCTATGCCGCCTGTACAAAGGTCTAAGGAGAAAGCTCGCATTGGATTTCTCGCTTTTGATTATTCTCAACTTAGACATCCATACCGGGACAACATAGACAACAGATAATGGACTCCTCTTTTATGCTTAAGCATTCAACAATAGTTAATATTCTCATAAGAGATTGAGGTTGTATGTCCAAACTGAAACTTCCACCATGATACATGGCTTTAGTTAGCGGCCCAATGTTCTTCTCTAACATATGCATACTCAAACCATTTGATCATGAAGTCCACTTACTTCGGACAAGACGAACATGCATAGCATCTCACATGATATCCAACAAAGATAAAGTTGATGGCGTCCCCAGAAAGCATGGTTACCGCTCAACAAGCAACTTATAAGAATTAAGACACATAACTACATATTCATCACCACAATAGTTTTTAAGCTATCACTACAAGAGTTGCCAATGGTGACGAAGTTGAAGTCGTAGAGTGGTTGTGGTGTACCATAGCCGACGATTTTGGTCCCTCCGTGGTGCATGTCAAAACTTTTTTTTCTCGTTTTTGAGGCCACCTAGCCCGACGAAAGCGGCCAAAACGTCGCGTATGGTGGCCCGGGACGTGGTGCATCTCGAAATCTCGGGTTCGCCGGCCGAGTCAACGCAAATCCGCACCGCCGAGGGATGTAGGGCCCAGATGGCAGCCTCTCTGGCATTGTTTTTTTCTAGATCGCGCCATCTCGTTCAACGTTCTCCGATCGAGCCGTTTACGATGCAGGATCATGGGTCCCGCATGTCATCCTCTATGAACCAAAATTCTTTCTATTCTTGGATTTTTTGACCCCCTGATTTCTGGCTACTTCCTTTTTCTTTTGATCCCTTGCCGCCTTGGAAACGTTGAGACCGATGCTGCTAAATGGGACCCGCATGTCATCCTCTATGTGCAATCAACTTTCTTTTCTTGGAGTTTTTTTGGCACCTCAAATTTGGTCACTTGCCTTTTCTTTCGATCCCCTGCCGCCTCTCAACGGTGATACCGCTGCTGCTAAATGGGACCCGCATGTCATCCTCTATGTACTATAAAACTTTCTTTTCTTGGATTATTTTTGGCACCTCATATTTGGTCACTTGCCTTTTTCTTTCGATCCCCTGCCGCCTCTCAAACGGTGATACCGCTGCTGCTAAATGGGACCCGCATGTCATCCTCTATGTACTATAAAACTTTCTTTTCTTGAATTATTTTTGGCTCCTCATATTTTTTCACTTGCCTTTTTCTTTCGATCCCTTGCCGCCTCTCAAACGGTGATACCGCTGTTGCTAAATGGGACCCGCATGTCATCCTCTATGTACTATAAAACTTTCTTTTCTTGAATTATTTTTGGCTCCTGATATTTTTTCACTTGCCTTTTTCTTTCGATCTCATGCCACGTTTGGAACGTTGAGGAACCTGCTGCCATGGGACCCGCATGTCATCCTCTATGTACTATAAAAGTTCATTTTCTTGGTTTTTTTTCACCCTCTGATTTTTGGCAATTTCTTTTTTCTTTTGAGCCTCTCAAACGGTGATATCTCTGCTAAATGGGACCCGCATGTCATCCTCTATGTACTATAAAACTTTCTTTTCTTGAATTATTTTTGGCTCCTGATATCACTTGCCTTTTTCTTTCGATCTCATGCCACGTTTGAACGTTGAGGAACCTGCAGGCTCATGGGACCCGCATGTCATCCTCTATGTACTATAAAAGTTCATTTTCTTGGTTTTTTTCACCCTCGATTTTTGGCAATTTCTTTTTTCTTTTGATCCCCTGCCGCCTCTCAAACGGTGATACCTGCTGCTAAATGGGACCCGCATGTCATCCTCTATGTACTATAAAACTTTCGTTTCTTGAATTATTTTTGGCTCCTGATATTTTTTCACTTGCCTTTTTTTTCGATCTCATGCCACGTTTGAAACGTTGAGGAACCTGCAGGCTCATGGGACCCGCATGTCATCCTCTATGTACTATAAAAGTTCATTTTCTTGGGTTTTTTCACCCTCTGATTTTTGGCAATTTCTTTTTTCTTTTGATCCCCTGCCGCCTCTCAAACGGTGATACCGCTGCTGCTAAATGGGACCCGCATGTCATCCTCTATGTACTATAAAACTTTCTTTTCTTGAATTATTTTTGGCTCCTCATATTTGGTCACTTGCCTTTTTCTTTCGATCTCATGCCACGTTTGAAACGTTGAGGAACCTGCTGGCTCATGGGACCCGCATGTCATCCTCTATGAGCAATCAACTTTCTTTTCTTGGAGTTTTTTTGGCACCTCATATTTGGTCACTTGCCTTTTTCTTTCGATCTCATGCCACGTTTGAAACGTGGAGGTACCTGCTGGCTCATGGGACATGTCATCCTCTGTGCTATAAAAGTTTCCTTTGTTGGATTTTTTTACCCTCGATTTTTGGCTTGCCTTTTTCTTTTGATCCCCCAGAAACGTTGAGTAAGCTGTTGGTTCAAGGGACCCGCATGTCATCCTCTATGTCCATCAACTTTCTTTTCTTGGATTTTTTTCACCCCCTAATTACTAGCTACTTTCTTTTTCTTTTGATCTCAAGCCGCATTACAAACATTGAGACCGCTGCTGCAAAATGGGACCCACATGTCATCCTCTATGTACAATAAATCTTGGATTATTTTTGGCTCCTGATATTTGGTCACTTGCCTTTTTCTTTCGATCTCATGCCGCCTTTGAAACGTTGAGTAAGCTGCTGGCTCATGGGTCCCGCATGTCATCCTCTACGAACAATAAAAGTTTCCTTTATTGGAGTTATTTTTGACCCCTAATTTCTGGCTATTTGCCTTTTTCTTTTGATCCCCTGCCCCCGTTGAAACGATGAGGACGCTGTTGGCAGGTCGGTCCCACATGTCATCCTCTATGAACAATAAAAGTTTCCTTTGGTGGATTTATTTTTGACCCCTAAATAATTTCTGGCTATTTCCTTTATTTTTCTTTTGATCCCCTGCCGCCTTGGAAACGTTTGAGAATGCTGCTGCCTCATGGGTCCCGCATGTCATCCTCTCAGAACGATAAATGTTTTCTTTTCTTGGATTTTGTTACCAACTGACTTTTGGTTTTTTATTTTATTTTCGATCCCCTGCCGCCTTTGAAACGTTGACGACGCTGCTGGCTCATGGGTCCCCGATGTCAGCCTCCCCGTACAAGAAACATGTGATATCTTGATTATTTTGCAGACAATAAACAGTGTATTTCGCTCTGAGCTATTGCAAACGGATAAATTAAATCTTTATTTTTACATAAACAAACTTATATGTTGAGTGTCCTTGTTTTTTGTTTTTGCGAAGCATAGGACTTTCCTGTTTTTTTTAGAAAAATCCGAACTTTCCTGTTTTGGAGTGGGCTGAAATTGTACGAGACAAAAGGCCCAGCAGGATAGTTCGAAGGCCCAGATGTCCAGATACAGCCCAATTGAAATCTTTCTTTTCTTGGATTTTTTTCACCCCCTGATTTCTGGCTACTTCATTTTTCTTTTGGTCCTGTGCCGCCTTGGAAACGTTGAGACCGCTGCTGCAAAATGGGACCCGCATGTCATCCTCTATGTACAATAAAGTTTCTTTTCTTGGATTATTTTTGGCTCTTGATATTTGGTCACTTTCCTTTTTCTTTCGATCTCATGCCACGTTTGAAACGTTGAGGAACCTGCTGGCTCATGGGACCCGCATGTCATCCTCTATGTACAATAAAGTTTCTTTTCTTGGATTATTTTTGGCTCTTGATATTTGGTCACTTTCCTTTTTCTTTCGATCTCATGCCACGTTTGAAACGTTGAGGAACCTGCTGGCTCATGGGACCCGCATGTCATCCTCTATGTACAATAAAAGTTTCTTTTCTTGGATTTTTTTCACCATCTGATTTTTGGCTATTTCCTTTTTCTTTTGATCCCCTGCCCGCCTTTGAAACGTTGAGTAAGCTGCTGGCTCATAGGTCCCACATGTCAGCCTGTATGAACGATAAAGCTTTCCTTTCTTGGAGTTTTTTTACCCCCTAATTTCTGGCTATTTTCTTTTTCTTTTGATCTCAAGCCGCATTTGAAACGTTGAGACCGCTGCTGCTAAATGGGACCCGCATGTCATCCTCTATGTACAATAAAGTTTCTTTTTTTCTTGGATTATCTTTGGCTCCTGATATTTTGTCACTTGCCTTTTTCTTTCGATCTCATGCCGCCTTTGAAACGTTGAGTAAGCTGCTGACTCATGGGTCCCGCATGTCATCCTCTACGAACAATAAAAGTTTCCTTTTTGGAGTTATTTTTGACCCCTAATTTCTGGCTATTTGCCTTTTTCTTTTGATCTCCTGCCCCCTTTGAAACGATGAGGATGCTGTTGGCACGTCGGTCCCACATGTCATCCTCTATGAACAATAAAAGTTTCTTTTGATGGATTTATTTTGAACCCCTAATTAATTTCTGGATATTTCCTTTTTTTTCTTTTGATCCCCTGCCGCCTTGGAATCGTTGAGGATGCTGCTGCCTCATGGGTCCCGCATGTCATCCTCTCAGAACGGTAAATGTTTCTTTTCTTGGATTTTGTTTACCAAATGATTTTTGGCTTATTTTATCTTTCGATCTCGTGCCGCCATTAAAACGTTGAGGACGCTGCTGGCTCAGAGGTCCCACATGTCAGCCTCTATGAACAATAAACCTTTCCTTTGTTTGATTTATTATTGACCCATAATTTCTGGCTATTTGCCTTTTTCTTTCGATCTCATGCCGCCTCTGAAACGTTGAGACGCTGCTGGCTCATGGGTCCCACATGTCAGCCTCTATGAACAGTCAAAGTTTCCTTTGTTTGATTTTTTTTACCCTAATTACTGGCTATTTGCCTTTTTTTTATCCCCTGCCGCCTTTGAAACTAAGAGGACGCTGCTGGCCCATGGGTCCCACATCTCAGCCTCTCTGAACGATAAACCTTTCCTTTCTTTTTTTTTCGATCCCGTGCCGCCTTGGAAACGGTGAGACGGCTCCTGCAAAACGGGACCCATATGTCATCCTCTATGTACAATAAAATTTCTTTCCTTGGATTATTTTTGGCACCTGATATATGGTCACTTGCCTTTTTTTCGATCCCCTGCCGCCTTTGAAACGTTGAGGACGCTGCTCGCTCGTGGGTCCCATATGTCAGCCTCTAGGAACAATAAACATTTCGTTTCTTGGATTTATTTTTGACCGCTGATTTCTGGCAACTTCGCTTTTTCTTTCGATCCCCTGCCGCTTGATGCGCGTAAATGTACACGTCCGTTGGGAACCCCAAGAGGAAGGTATGATGCGCACAGTGGCAAGTTTTCCCTCAGAAAGAAACCAAGGTTTAATCGAACCAGGAGGAGCCAAGAAGCACGTTGAAGGTTGATGGTGGCGAAATGTGATGCGGCGCAACAGGGATTCCGGCGCCAACGTGGAATCTGCACAACAAAACCAAAGTACTTTGCCCCAACGAAACAGTGAGGTTGTCAATCTCACCGGCTTGCTGTAACAAAGGATTAAACGTATCGAGTGGAAGATGTTTGCAAAGAAAACAGTAAACACAATTGCAGTAGATTGTATGCTATGTAAAGAATAGGACCGGGGTCCACAGTTCACTAGAGGTGTCTCTCCCATAAGATAAAAGCATGTTGGGTGAACAAATTACAGTCGGGCAATTGACAAATAGAGAAAGGCATAACAATGCATATACATGATATGATAAATATAGTGAGATTTAATTGGGCATTACGACAAAGTACATAGACCGCCATCCAACTGCATCTATGCCTAAAAAGTCCACCTTCAGGTTATCATCCGAACCCCATTCAGTATTAAGTTGCTAAGCAACAGACAATTGCATTAAGTATGGTGCGTAATGTAATCAACAACTACATCCTTAGACATAGCATCAATGTTTTATCCCTAGTGGCAACAGCACATCCACAACCTTAGAACTTTCTGTCACTGTCCCAGATTTAATGGAGGCATGAACCCACTATCGAGCATAAATACTCCCTCTTGGAGTTAAGAGTACAAACTTGGCCAGAGCCTCTACTAATAACGGAGGAGCATGCAAGATCATAAACAACACATAAACAATAGATTGATAATCACCATAATCATAGTACTCTCTATCCATCGGATCCCGACAAACACAACATATAGAATTACATATAGATGATCTTGATCATGTTAGGCAGCTCACAAGATCCAACAATGAAGCACAACAAGGAGAAGACGACCATCTAGCTACTGCTATGGACCCATGGTCCAGGGGAACTACTCACTCATCACTCCGGAGCGATCATGGCGATGAAGAGTCCTCCGGAGATGAATCCCCTCTCCGGCAGGGTGCCGGAGGCGATCTCTGAATCCCCCGAGATGGGATTCGCGGCGTCTCTGGAAGGTTTTCCGTATCGTGGCTCTCGTACTGGGGGTTTCGCGACGGAGACTTTAAGTAGGCGGAAGGTCAACGCGGGGGCCACACGAGGTGCCCAGGGCCGCGCGGCCAGGGCCTGGGCCGCGCCGCCTCCCCGGCTGCCTCGTGGCCCCACTTCGTTATCTCTTCGGTCTTCTGAAGCTTCGTGCAAAAATAGGACCCTGGGCGAAAGTTTCGTCCAATTCGAGAATATTTCCTTACTAGGATTTCTGAAACCAAAAAACAGCAACTGGCTCTTCGGCATCTTGTTAATAGGTTAGTTCCGGAAAATGCATAAAAACATATAATGTGCATAAAACATGTAGGTATCATCAATAAAGTAGCATGGAACATAAGAAATTATCGATACGTTGGAGACGTATCAGCATCCCCAAGCTTAGTTCTGCTCGTCCCGAGCAGGTAAAACGATAACAAAGATAATTTCTGAAGTGACATGCCATCATAATCTTGATCATACTATTTGTAAACATATGTAATGAATGCAGCGATCAAAACAAAGGTAATGACATGAGTAAACAAGTGAATCATATGACAAAGACTTTTCATGAATAGTACTTCAAGACAAGCATCAATAAGTCTTGCATAAGAGTTAACTCATAAAGCAATAAATCAAAGTAAAGGTGTTGAAGCAACACAAAGGAAGATGAAGTTTCAGCAGTTGCTTTCAACTTATAACATGTATATCTCATGGATATTGTCAACATAAAGTAATATAACAAGTGCAATATGCAAGTATGTAGGAATCAATGCACAGTTCACACAAGTGTTTGCTTCTTAAGGTGGAGGAAGATAGGTAAACTGACTCAACAATAAAAGTAAAAGAAAGGTCCTTCAAAGAGGAAAGCATCGATTGCTGTATTTGTGCTAGAGCTTTTATTTTGAAAACATGAAACAATTTTGTCAACGGTAGTAATAAAGCATATGAGTTATGTAAATTATATCTTACAAGTTGCAAGCCTCATGCATAGTATACTAATAGTGTCCGCACCTCGTCCTACTTAGCTTGGACTACCGGATCTTTGCATGCCATGTTTCAACCAAGTGTCACAAAGGGGTACCTCCATGCCGCCTGTACAAAGGTCTAAGGAGAATGCTCGCATTTTGGATTTCTCGCTTTTGATTATTCTCAACTTAGACATTCATACCGGGACAACATGGACAATAGATAATGGACTCCTCTTAAATGCATAAGCATGTAGCAATGATTATTATTCTCATATGAGATTGAGGATATATGTCCAAAACTGAAACTTCAACCATGGTTCATGGCTTTAGTTAGCGGCCCAATGTTCTTCTCTAACAATTTTGCATGCTCCAACCACTAAAATGATAGATCCTTCAGACAAGACGGACATGCATAGCAACTCACATGATATTCAACAATAGTTGATGGCGTTCCCCAGAAGCATGGTTATCGCACAACAAGCAACTTAATAAAAGATAAAGTGCATAAGTACATATTCAATACTACGATAGTTTTTAAGGCTATTTTGTCCCATGAGCTATATATTGCAAAGGTGAATGATGGAATTTTAAAGGTAGCACTCAAGCAATTTACTTTGGAATGGCGGAGAAATACCATGTAGTAGGTAGGTATGGTGGACACAAATGGCATAGTAGTTGGCTCAAGGATTTTGGATGCATGAGAAGTATTCCCTCTCGATACAAGGTTTAGGCTAGCAAGGTTATTTGAAGCAAACTCAAGGATGAACAAGTGCAGCAAAACTCACATAAAAGACATATTGTAAACATTATAAGACTCTACACCGTCTTCCTTGTTGTTCAAAACTCAATACTAGATATTATCTAGACCTTAGAGAGACCAAATATGCAAATCAAATTTTAGCAAGCTCTATGTATTTCTTCATTAATGGGTGCAAAGCATATGATGCAAGAGCTTAAACATGAGCACAACAATTGCCAAGTATCACATTATCCAAGACATCTTAGAATTACTACATGTAGCATTTTCCAATTCCAACCATATAACAATTTAACGAAGAAGAAACTTCGCCTTGAACATTATGAGTAAAGCCTAAGGACACATGTGTCCATATGCAACAGCGGAGCGTGTCTCTCTCCCACAAAGTGAATGCTAGGATCCATTTTATTCAAACAAAAACAAAAACAAAAACAAACCGACGCTCCAAGTAAAGAACACAAGATGTGATTGAATAAAAATATAGTTTCAGGGGAGGAACCTGATGATGTTGTCGATGAAGAAGGGGATGCCTTGGGCATCCCCAAGCTTAGACGCTTGAGTCTTCTTAAAATATGCAGGGGTGAACCACGGGGGCATCCCCAAGCTTAGAGCTTTCACTCCTCTTGATCATAGTATATCATTCTCCTCTCTTGACCCTTGAAAACTTCCTTCACACCAAACTTCAAGCAAACTCATTAGAGGGTTAGTGCACAATTAATAATTCACTCATTCAGAGGTGACACAATCATTATTTTCACTTCTGGACATTGCATAAAGCTACTGGACATTAATGGATCAAAGAAATAAATCCAACATAGCAAAAGAGGCAATGCGAAATAAAAGGCAGAATCTGTCAAAAAAGAACAGTCCGTAAAGACGAATTTAAAGCTGGCACCAGACTTGCTCAAATGGAAAAACTCATAACTAATGAAAGTTGCGTACATATCTGAGGATCATGCTCGTAAATTGGCAGATTTTTTCGAATTTTCTACAGAGAACTGTGCCCAGATTCGTGACAGACAGCAATGCTTTTCTGCGCAGCGATCCCAAATATAACATCAACTTTGACATAGAAACTTTACTTGGCACAAAAACATGATAAGGAGAGGTTGCTACAGTAGTAAACAACTTCCAAGACTCAACAAAACAAAAAATTGCTGTAGGTAAAAACATGGGTTGTCTCCCATAAGCGCTTTTCTTTAACGCCTTTCAGCTAGGCGCAGAAAGTGCAAATCAAGTAACATCGAGAGTAGAAGCATCAACATCATAACTTGTTCTAATAATAGAATCAAAAGGCAACTTCATTCTCTTTCTAGGGAAGTGTTCCATACCTTTCTTGAGAGGAAATTGATATTTAATATTACCTTCCCTCATATCAATAACAACACCAACGGTTCGAAGAAAAGGTCTTCCCAACACAATAGGACAAGATGCATTGCATTCGATATCCAAAACAACAAAATCAACGGGGACAAGGTTATTGTTAACCGTAATATGCACATTATCAATCCTCCCCAAAGGTTTCTTTTTAACATTATCGGCAAGATTAACATCCAAATAACAATTCTTCAATGGTGGCAAGTCAAGCATATCATAAATCTTTTTAGGCATAACAGAAATACTTGCACCAAGATCACATAAAGCATTACATTCAAAGTCATTGAATTTCATTTTAATGATGGGCTCCCAACCATCTTCTAGCTTTCTAGGAATAGAAGTTTCAAGTTTTAGTTTCTCTTCTCTAGCTTTTATGAGAGCATTTGTAATATGTTTTGTAAAGGCTAAATTTATAGCACTAGCATTAGGACTTTTAGCAAGTTTTTGTAAGAACTTTATAACTTCAGAGATGTGGCAATCATCAAAATCTAAATCATTATGAGCTACAGCAATGGGATCATTGTTCCCAAGGTTGGAAAAAATTTCAGCAGTTTTATCACAAGCAGTTTCAGCAGTTTTAGCAATTTCAGGCAGTTTTGTTCGCTTTGCACTAGGAGTAGAAACATTGCCAACACCAATTATATTACCATTGATAGTAGGAGGTGCAGCAACATGTGGAGAATTAGCATTACTAGTGGTGGTAATAGTCCAAACTTTAGCTACATTATTCTCTTTAGCTAGTTTTTCATTTTCTTCTCTATCCCACCTAGCACGCAATTCAGCCATTAATCTTATATTCTCATTAATTCTAACTTGGATGGCATTTTCTGTAGTAGTAATCTTATTATCAATATCATTATTAGGCATAACTTTCAATTTTAAAAGATTAACATCGGAGGCAAGTCTATCAACTCTAGAAGCAATAGTATCAATTTTATCAAGCTTTTCCTCAACAGATTTGTTAAAAGCAGTTTGTGTACTAATAAATTCTTTAAGCATAGCTTCAAGACCAGAGGGTACACTCCTATTATTATTGTAAGAATTCCCATAAGAATTACCATAACCATTACCATTAGCAGAGGGATATGGCCTATAGTTATTACCAGAGTTGTTCCTATAAGCATTGTTGTTGAAATTATTGTTTTTAATGAAATTCACATCAACATTTTCTTCTTGAGCAACCAATGAAGCTAAAGGAACATTATTTGGATCAACATTAGATCTACCATTCACAAGCATAGACATAATCACATCAATCTTATCACTCAAGGAAGAGGTTTCTTCAACAGAATTTACCTTCTTACCTTGTGGAGCTCTTTCCGTGTGCCATTCAGAGTAATTTATCATCATATCATCAAGAAGTTTTGTAGCCGCCCCCAATGTGATGGACATAAAGGTACCTCCAGCAGCTGAATCCAATAAATTCCGCGAAGAAAAATTTAGTCCTGCATAGAAGGTTTGGATGATCATCCAAGTAGTCAGTCCATGGGTTGGGCAATTCTTTACCAAAGTTTTCATTCTCTCCCATGCTTGAGCAACATGTTCAGTATCTAATTGTTTAAAATTCATTATGCTACTTCTCAAAGATATAATTTTAGCGGGAGGATAATATCTACCAATAAAAGCATCCTTGCATTTAGTCCATGAATCAATACTATTCTTAGGCAAAGATAGCAACCAATCTTTAGCTCTTCCTCTTAATGAGAAAGGAAACACTTTCAATTTAATAATATCACCATCTACATCTTTATACTTTTGCATTTCACAAAGTTCAACAAAATTATTGAGATGGGCAGCAGCATCATCAGAACTAACACCAGAAAATTGATCTCTCATGACAAGATTTAGTAAAGCAGGTTTAATTTCAAAGAATTCTGCTGTAGTAGCAGGTGGAGCAATAGGTGTGCATAGGAAATCATTATTATTTGCATTTGTGAAGTCACACAACTTAGTATTTTCAGGGGTATTCATTTTAGCAACGGTAAATAAAGCAAACTAGATAAAGTAAATGCAAGTAACTAATTTTTTTGTGTTTTTGATATAGAGAGCAAGACAATAAATAAAGTAAAACTAGCAACTAATTTTTTTGTGTTTTGATTTAGTGCAGCAAACAAAGTAGTAAATAAAATAAAGCAAGACAAAAACAAAGTAAAGAGATTGAGAAGTGGAGACTCCCCTTGCAGCGTGTCTTGATCTCCCGACAACGGCGCGAGAAGGCTTGATGCGCGTAAATACACGTCCGTTGGGAACCCCAAGAGGAAGGTATGATGCGCACGATGTAGGTTTTCCCTCAGAAAGAAACCAAGGTTTAATCGAACCAGGAGGAGCCAAGAAGCACGTTGAAGGTTGATGGTGGCGAAATGTGATGCGGCGCAACAACAGGGATTCCGGCGCCAACGTGGAATCACAACAAAACCAAAGTACTTTGCCCAACGAAACAGTGAGGTTGTCAATCTCACCGGCTTGCTGTAACAAAGGATTAAACGTATCGAGTGGAAGATGTTTGCAAAGAAAACAGTAAAACAATTGCAGTAGATTGTATGCTATGTAAAGAATAGGACCGGGGTCCACAGTTCACTAGAGGTGTCTCTCCCATAAGATAAAAGCATGTTGGGTGAACAAATTACAGTCGGGCAATTGACAAATAGAGAAAGGCATAACAATGCATATACATGATATGATAAATATAGTGAGATTTAATTGGGCATTACGACAAAGTACATAGACCGCCATCCAACTGCATCTATGCCTAAAAAGTCCACCTTCAGGTTATCATCCGAACCCCATTCAGTATTAAGTTGCTAAGCAACAGACAATTGCATTAAGTATGGTGCGTAATGTAATCAACAACTACATCCTTAGACATAGCATCAATGTTTTATCCCTAGTGGCAACAGCACATCCACAACCTTAGAACTTTCTGTCACTGTCCCAGATTTAATGGAGGCATGAACCCACTATCGAGCATAAATACTCCCTCTTGGAGTTAAGAGTACAAACTTGGCCAGAGCCTCTACTAATAACGGAGAGCATGCAAGATCATAAACAACACATAAACAATAGATTGATAATCACCATAATCATAGTACTCTCTATCCATCGGATCCCGACAAACACAACATATAGAATTACATATAGATGATCTTGATCATGTTAGGCAGCTCACAAGATCCAACAATGAAGCACAACAAGGAGAAGACGACCATCTAGCTACTGCTATGGACCCATGGTCCAGGGGTGAACTACTCACTCATCACTCCGGAGGCGATCATGGCGATGAAGAGTCCTCCGGGAGATGAATCCCCTCTCCGGCAGGGTGCCGGAGGCGATCTCCTGAATCCCCGAGATGGGATTCGCGGCGTCTCTCTGGAAGGTTTTCCGTATCGTGGCTCTCGGTGCGGGGGTTTCGCGACGGAGACTTTAAGTAGAAGGTCAACGCGGGGGCCACACGAGGTGCCCGGGGGTAGGGCCGCGCGGCCGGGGCCTGGCCGCGCCGTCCCCTGGCTGCCTCGTGGCCCCACTTCGTTATCTCTTCGGTCTTCTGGAAGCTTCGTGCAAAAATAGGACCCTGGGCGAAAGTTTCGTCCAATTCCGAGAATATTTCCTTACTAGGATTTCTGAAACCAAAAACAGCAGAAAACGCAACTGGCTCTTCGGCATCTTGTTAATAGGTTAGTTCCAGAAAATGCATAAATATGACATATAATATGCATAAAACATGTAGGTATCATCAACAAAGTAGCATGGAACATAAGAAATTATCGATACGTGATGGCGTGTAACTCACACGTTCGTTGGGAACCCCAAGAGGAAGGTATGATGCGCACAGTAGCAAGTTTTCCCTCAGAAAGAAACCAAGGTTTAATCGAACCAGGAGGAGCCAGAAGCACGTTGAAGGTTGATGGTCGCGAAATGTGATGCGGCGCAACACCAGGGATTCCGGCGCCAACTAGGAACCTGCACAACACAACCCAAGTACTTTGTCCCAACGAAACAGTGAGGTTGTCAATCTCACCGGCTTGCTGTAACAAAGGATTAAACGTATCGAGTGGAAGATGTTTGCAAAGAAAACAGTAAAACAAGTAGATTGTATGCTATGGAAAGAATAGGACCGGGGTCCACAGTTCACTAGAGGTGTCTCTCCCATAAGATAAAAGCATGTTGGGTGAACAAATTACAGTCGGGCAATTGACAAATAGAGAAAGGCATAACAATGCATATACATGACATGGTAAATATAGTGAGATTTAATTGGGCATTACGACAAAGAACATAGACCGCCATCCAACTGCATCTATGCCTAAAAAGTCCACCTTCAGGTTATCGTCCGAACCCCCTCCAGTATTAAGTTGCAAAGCAACAGACAATTGCATTAAGTATTGTGCGTAATGTAATCAATAACTACATCCTTAGACATAGCATCAATGTTTTATCCCTAGTGGCAACAGCACATCACAACCTTAGAACTTTCTGTCACTGTCCCAGGTATCAATGAAGGCATGAACCCACTATCGAGCATAATTACTCCCTCTTGGAGTTAAGAGTAAAAACTTGGCCAGAGCCTCTACTAATAACGGAGAGCATGCAAGATCATAAACAACATGAACAATAGATTGATAATCACCATAATCATAGTACTCTCTATCCATCGATCCCGACAAACACAACATATAGAATTACATATATGATCTTGATCATGTTAGGCAGCTCACAAGATCCAACAATGAAGCACAACAAGGAGAAGACGACCATCTAGCTACTGCTATGGACCCATGGTCCAGGGGTGAACTACTCACTCATCACTCCGGAGGCGATCATGGCGATGAAGAGTCCTCCGGGAGATGAATCCCCTCTCCGGCAGGGTGCCGGAGGCGTCTCGAATCCCCAGAGATGGGATTCGGCGGCGGCGGCGTCTCGGAAGGTTTCCGTCGTGGCTCTCGTGCATGGGGTTTCGCGACGGGAGCTTTAAGTAGGCGGAAGGTCAACGAGGGCCACACGAGGGGCCCAGGGGGCAGGGCGGCCAAGGGCTGGGCCGCGCCGGCCACCTGTGCCTCGTGGCCCCACTTCGTTAGGTCTTCGGTCTTCTGGAAGCTTCGTGCAAAAATAGGACCCGGGCGAAAGTTTCGTCCAATTCGAGAATATTTCTTTACTAGGATTTCTGAAACCAAAAACAGAAAACAGCAGCTGGCTCTTCGGCATCTTGTTAATAGGTTAGTTCCGGAAAATGCATAAATATGACATATAATGTGCATAAAACATGTAGGTATCATCAATAAAGTAGCATGGAACATAAGAAATTATCGATACGTTGGAGACGTATCAGCATCCCCAAGCTTAGTTCTGCTCGTCCCGAGCAGGTAAAACGATAACAAAGATAATTTCTGAAGTGACATGCTATCATAATCTTGATCATACTATTTGTAAACATATGTAATGAATGCAGCGATCAAAGCAAGGTAATGACATGAGTAAACAACTGAATCATAAAGCAAAGACTTTTCATGAATAGTACTTCAAGACAAGCATCAATAAGTCTTGCATAAGAGTTAACTCATAAAGCAATAAATCAAAGTAAAGGTGTTGAAGCAACACATAAGAAGATTAAGTTTCAGCGGTTGCTTTCAACTTGTAACATGTATATCTCATGGATATTGTCAACATAAAGTAATATAACAAGTGCAATATGCAAGTATGTAGGAATCAATGCACAGTTCACACAAGTGTTTGCTTCTTAAGGTGGAAGGAGATAGGTAAACTGACTCAACAATAAAAGTAAAAGAATGGTCCTTCAAGAGGAAAGCATCGATTGCTGTATTTGTGCTAGAGCTTTTATTTTGAAAACATGAAACAATTTTGTCAACGGTAGTAATAAAGCATATGAGTTATGAAAATTATATCTTACAAGTTGCAAGCCTCACGCATAGTATACTAATAGTGCCCGCACCTTGTCCTACTTAACTTGGACTACCGGATCTTTGCATGCCATGTTTCAACCAAGTGTCACAAAGGGGTACCTCCATGCCGCCTGTACAAAGGTCCAAGGAGAATGCTCGCATTTTGGATTTCTCGCTTTTGATTATTCTCAACTTAGACATCCATACCGGGACAACATGGACAACAGATAATGGACTCCTCTTTAATGCATAAGCATGTAGCAAAGTTATTATTCTCATATGAGATTGAGGATATATGTCCAAAACTGAAACTTCCACCATGATTCATGGCTTTAGTTAGCGGCCCAATGTTCTTCTCTAACAATTTTGCATGCTCCAACCACTAAAATGATAGACCTTCAGACAAGACGGACATGCATAGCAACTCACATGATATTCAACAATAGTTGATGGCGTTCCCCAGAAGCATGGTTATCGCACAACAAGCAACTTAATAAAATATAAAGTGCATAAGTACATATTCAATACTACGATAGTTTTTAAGGCTATTTTGTCCCATGAGCTATATATTGCAAAGGCGAATGATGGAATTTTAAAGGTAGCACTCAAGCAATTTACTTTGGAATGGCGGGTAAATACCATGTAGTAGGTAGGTATGGTGGACACAAATGGCATAGTGGTTGGCTCAAGGATTTTGGATGCATGAGAAGTATTCCCTCTCGATACAAGGCTTAGGCTAGCAAGGTTATTTGAAGCAAACTCAAGGATGAACAAGTGCAGCAAGACTCACATAAAAGACATATTGTAAACATTATAAGACTCTACACTGTCTTCCTTGTTGTTCAAAACTCAATACTAGATATTATCTAGACCTTAGAGAGACCAATTATGCAAACCAAATTTTAGCAAGCTCTATGTATTTCTTCATTAATGGGTGCAAAGCATATGATGCAAGAGCTTAAACATGAGCACAACAATTGCCAAGTATCACATTATCCAAGACATTTTAGAATTACTACATGTAGCATTTTCCAATTCCAACCATATAACAAATTAACGAAGAAGAAACTTCGCCTTGAACATTATGAGTAAAGCCTAAGGACACATGTGTCCATATGCAACAGCGGAGCGTGTCTCTCTCCCACAAAGTGAATGCTAGGATCCATCTTATTCAAACAAAAACAAAAACGAAAACAAACCGACGCTCCAAGTAAAGAACACAAGATGTGATTGAATAAAAATATAGTTTCAGGGGAGGAACCTGATGATGTTGTCGATGAAGAAGGGGATGCCTTGGGCATCCCCAAGCTTAGACGCTTGAGTCTTCTTAAAATATGCAGGGATGAACCACGGGGGCATCCCCAAGCTTAGAGCTTTCACTCCTCTTGATCTTAGTATATCATTCTCCTCTCTTGACCCTTGAAAACTTCCTTCACACCAAACTTCAAGCAAACTCATTAGAGGGTTAGTGCATCATTAATAATTCACACATTCAGAGGTGACACAATCATTCTTTTCACTTCTGGACATTGCATAATGCTACTGGACATTAATGGATCAAAGAAATAAATCCAACATAGCAAAAGAGGCAATGCGAAATAAAAGGCAGAATCTGTCAAAAACAGAACAGTCCGTAAAGACGAATTTATAAATGGCACCAGACTTACTCAAATGGAAAAACTCAAAACTAATGAAAGTTGCGTACATATCTGAGGATCACGCTCGTAAATTGGCAGATTTTTTCGAATTTTCTACAGAGAATTGTGCCCAGATTCGTGACAGACAGCAATGCTGTTTCTGCGCAGCAATCCCAAATATAACATCAACTTTGACATAGAAACTTTACTTGGCACAAAAACATGATAAGGAGAGGTTGCTACAGTAGTAAACAACTTCCAAGACTCAACAAAACAAAAAATTGCTGTAGGTAAAAACATGGGTTGTCTCCCATAAGCGCTTTTCTTTAACGCCTTTCAGCTAGGCGCAGAAAGTGCAAATCAAGTAACATCGAGAGTAGAAGCATCAACATCATAGCTTGTTCTAATAATAGAATCAAAAGACAACTTCATTCTCTTTCTAGGGAAGTGTTCCATACCTTTCTTGAGAGGAAATTGATATTTAATATTACCTTCCCTCATATCAATAACAGCACCAGTTCGAAGAAAAGGTCTTCCCAACACAATTGGACAAGATGCATTGCATTCGATATCCAAGACAACAAAATCAACGGGGACAAGGTTATTGTTAACCGTAATATGCACATTATCAATCCTCCCCAAAGGTTTCTTTTTAACATTATCGGCGAGATTAACATCCAAATAACAATTCTTTAATGGTGGCAAGTCAAGCATATCATAAATCTTTTTAGGCATAACAGAAATACTTGCACCAAGATCACATAAGGCATTACATTCAAAGTCATTGAATTTCATTTTAATGATGGGCTCCCAACCATCCTCTAACTTTCTAGGAATAGAAGTTTCAAGTTTTAGTTTCTCTTCTCTAGCTTTTATGAGAGCATTTGTAATATGTTTTGTAAAGGCTAAATTTATAGCACTAGCATTGGGACTTTTAGCAAGTTTTTGTAAGAACTTTATAACTTCAGAGATGTGGCAATCATCAAAATCTAAATCATTATGAGCTACAGCAATGGGATCATTATTCCCAAGGTTGGAAAAAATTTCAGCAGTTTTATCACAAGCAGTTTCAGCAGTTTTAGCAATTTCAGGCAGTTTTGTTCGCTTTGCACTAGGAGTAGAAACATTGCCAACACCAATTATTTTACCATTGATAGTAGGAGGTGCAGCAACATGTGAGGAATTAACATTACTAGTGGTGGTAATAGTCCAAACTTTAGCTACATTATTCTCTTTAGCTAGTTTTTCATTTTCTTCTCTATCCCACCTAGCACGCAACTCAGCCATTAATCTTATATTCTCATTAATTCTAACTTGGATGGCATTTGCTGTAGTAGTAATCTTATTATCAAGATCATTATTAGGCATAACTTTCAACTTTAAAAGATTAACATCAGAGGCAAGCCTATCAACTCTAGAAGCGATAGTATCAATTTTATCAAGCTTTTCCTCAACAGATTTGTTAAAAGCAGTTTGTGTACTAATAAATTCTTTAAGCATGGCTTCAAGACCAGAGGGTACACTTCTATTATTGTTGTAAGAATTCCCATAAGAATTACCATAACCATTACCATTAGCAGAAGGATATGGCCTATAGTTATTACCAGAGTTGTTCCTATAAGCATTGTTGTTGAAATTATTATTTTTAATGAAATTCACATCAACATTTTCTTCTTGAGCAACCAATGAAGCTAAAGGAACATTATTTGGATCAACATTAGATCTACCATTCACAAGCATAGACATAATCACATCAATCTTATCACTCAAGGAAGAGGTTTCTTCAACAGAATTTACCTTCTTACCTTGTGGAGCTCTTTCCGTGTGCCATTCAGAGTAATTTATCATCATATCATCAAGAAGTTTTGTAGCCGCCCCCAATGTGATGGACATAAAGGTACCTCCAGCAGCTGAATCCAATAAATTCCGCGAAGAAAAATTTAGTCCTGCATAGAAGGTTTGGATGATCATCCAAGTAGTCAGTCCATGGGTTGGGCAATTCTTTACCAAAGTTTTCATTCTCTCCCATGCTTGAGCAACATGTTCAGTATCTAATTGTTTAAAATTCATTATGCTACTTCTCAAAGAAATAATTTTAGCGGGAGGATAATATCTACTAATAAAAGCATCCTTGCATTTAGTCCATGAATCAATACTATTCTTAGGCAAAGATAGCAACCAATCTTTAGCTCTTCCTCTTAATGAGAAAGGAAACACTTTCAATTTAATAATATCACCATCTACATCTTTATACTTTTGCATTTCACAAAGTTCAACAAAATTATTGAGATGGGCAGCAGCATCATCAGAACTAGCACCAGAAAATTGTTCTCTCATGACTAGATTTAGTAAAGCAGGTTTAATTTCAAAGAATTCTGCTGTAGTAGCAGGTGGAGCAATAGGTGTGCATAGGAAATCATTATTATTTGCATTTGTGAAGTCACACAATTTAGTATTTTCATGGTTGGCCATTTTAGCAACAGTAAATAAAACAAACTAGATAAAGTAAATGCAAGTAACTAATTTTTTTGTGTTTTTGATATGGAGAGCAAGACAGTAAATAAAGTAAAACTAGCAACTAATTTTTTTGTATTTTGATTTAGTGCAGCAAACAAAGTAGTAAATAAAATAAAGCAAGACAAAAACAAAGTAAAGAGATTGAGAAGTGGAGACTCCCCTTGCAGCGTGTCTTGATCTCCCCGGCGCCAGAAAAAGAGCTTGATGGCGTGTAACTCACACGTTCGTTGGGAACCCCAAGAGGAAGGTATGATGCGCACAGTAGCAAGTTTTCCCTCAGAAAGAAACCAAGGTTTAATCGAACCAGGAGGAGCCAAGAAGCACGTTGAAGGTTGATGGTCGCGAAATGTGATGCGGCGCAACACCAGGGATTCCGGCGCCAACTAGGAACCAACAACCCAAGTACTTTGTCCCAACGAAACAGTGAGGTTGTCAATCTCACCGGCTTGCTGTAACAAAGGATTAAACGTATCGAGTGGAAGATGTTTGCAAAGAAAACAGTAAAACAAGTAGATTGTATGCTATGGAAAGAATAGGACCGGGGTCCACAGTTCACTAGAGGTGTCTCTCCCATAAGATAAAAGCATGTTGGGTGAACAAATTACAGTCGGGCAATTGACAAATAGAGAAAGGCATAACAATGCATATACATGACATGGTAAATATAGTGAGATTTAATTGGGCATTACGACAAAGAACATAGACCGCCATCCAACTGCATCTATGCCTAAAAAGTCCACCTTCAGGTTATCGTCCGAACCCCCTCCAGTATTAAGTTGCAAAGCAACAGACAATTGCATTAAGTATTGTGCGTAATGTAATCAATAACTACATCCTTAGACATAGCATCAATGTTTTATCCCTAGTGGCAACAGCACATCACAACCTTAGAACTTTCTGTCACTGTCCCAGGTATCAATGAAGGCATGAACCCACTATCGAGCATAATTACTCCCTCTTGGAGTTAAGAGTAAAAACTTGGCCAGAGCCTCTACTAATAACGGAGAGCATGCAAGATCATAAACAACACATGAACAATAGATTGATAATCACCATAATCATAGTACTCTCTATCCATCGGATCCCGACAAACACAACATATAGAATTACATATAGATGATCTTGATCATGTTAGGCAGCTCACAAGATCCAACAATGAAGCACAACAAGGAGAAGACGACCATCTAGCTACTGCTATGGACCCATGGTCCAGGGGTGAACTACTCACTCATCACTCCGGAGGCGATCATGGCGATGAAGAGTCCTCCGGGAGATGAATCCCTCTCCGGCAGGGTGCCGGAGGCGATCTCCAATCCCCCGAGATGGGATTCGCGGCGGCGTCTCTGTAAGGTTTTCCGTATCGTGGCTCTCGTACTGGGGCGACGGGAGCTTTAAGTAGGCGGAAGGTCAACGCGAGGGGCCACACGAGGGGCCCAGGGGGCAGGGCCGCGCGGCCAAGGGCTGGGCCGGCCACCCCCTGGCTGCCTCGTGGCCCCACTTCGTTAGGTCTTCGGTCTTCTGGAAGCTTCGTGCAAAAATAGGACCCTGGCGAAAGTTTCGTCCAATTCCGAGAATATTTCTTTACTAGGATTTCTGAAACCAAAAGCAGTAACAACAACGGCTCTTCGGCATCTTGTTAATAGGTTAGTTCCAGAAAATGCATAAATATGACATATAATGTGCATAAAACATGTAGGTATCATCAATAAAGTAGCATGGAACATAAGAAATTATCGATACGTTGGAGACGTATCACCGCCTTTGTTAAAGTTGAGGACGCTGCTGCAAAATGCGTCCCACATGTCAGCTTCTCTGTACGATAATTGTTTCCTCTCTTTGATTTTTTTTCCACTGCTGGCCAATGGGTCCCCGATGTCAGCCTCTATGTACAAGAAATATGTGAATTCTCGATATATTTTAAGCCGAGATATGTAGGATGCTTTTTTTTCGATCCCTTCTGTTTGTTTCTAATCCATACTAATTGTTGATCCGGGTTTTAGTTCAACTTAATTAGATCAAATTTGATCTACGAGGGAGTATGTAATATATTTTGGGTTCACAACACTGCACTTGTTAACAACAATCTGATGAAGAGGTTTGTCATTTTTTTTAAACTACAAATACACTCTAAGATCTTGCACACTAATAGAATAAATCTTGGAACTTTATATAATTAATGACAATTTTGAAATCGACTATATGAATATATCAAAATATAGAGCCCATGTAGATGCGCATACTGGCTATGCGCATTTAAAAAGAATCATAATCATAATTGATACGAAATAAAAATAACTTTATATGTAGAATCTCGGTTTCTAGAGGGCCAATCATAGGATCTCCGTGTTTAAATTAGGAAGGGCCCCAATGGCATGAGTCGGAGGCCCATTAAGTGTTTTTGGATTGTTATCAGCGAAGTAAGCAGGCTGACAGCAATCACCATGTACATGGCCGGCGGCAGCCCAAAAGTACAAACAATTGGCCCATGCAGGGAAGGTAGTACTTTTTTTTATTGGGAAGGTTGTCTGGCTAACCCAAAAAAAAAAGTGGTGCTACATGGGGTAATACTTGAACCCGGAATGAGATCGAGTGCCTTGATGAAGGCGAGGCACACATAAATAGTACTCCGTACCATGCCTTGCCCCTCCCTTTCAACCGTTGGATAAAAAATAATTAGACAGATGACTATTAACTAGTAACTGCTACAGTACCAACCAATGTACAGGACATGTGCTACAGTACGTCGTCCACAGTGCATGTGCTTTAGAACCATGAACAGTACATATGCTACATGCTACAGTACTTTGATCTTAGCTATCTATTTTCAAGGCTATTTGTCCCATGAGCTATATATTGCAAAGGTGAATGATGGAATTTTAAAGGTAGCACTCAAGCAATTTACTTTGGAATGGCGGAGAAATACCATGTAGTAGGTAGGTATGGTGGACACAAATGGCATAGTAGTTGGCTCAAGGATTTTGGATGCATGAGAAGTATTCCCTCTCGATACAAGGTTTAGGCTAGCAAGGTTATTTGAAGCAAACTCAAGGATGAACAAGTGCAGCAAAACTCACATAAAAGACATATTGTAAACATTATAAGACTCTACACCGTCTTCCTTGTTGTTCAAAACTCAATACTAGATATTATCTAGACCTTAGAGAGACCAAATATGCAAATCAAATTTTAGCAAGCTCTATGTATTTCTTCATTAATGGGTGCAAAGCATATGATGCAAGAGCTTAAACATGAGCACAACAATTGCCAAGTATCACATTATCCAAGACATTTTAGAATTACTACATGTAGCATTTTCCAATTCCAACCATATAACAATTTAACGAAGAAGAAACTTCGCCTTGAACATTATGAGTAAAGCCTAAGGACACATGTGTCCATATGCAACAGCGGAGCGTGTCTCTCTCCCACAAAGTGAATGCTAGGATCCATTTTATTCAAACAAAACAAAAACAAAAACAAACCGACGCTCCAAGTAAAGAACACAAGATGTGATTGAATAAAAATATAGTTTCAGGGGAGGAACCTGATGATGTTGTCGATGAAGAAGGGGATGCCTTGGGCATCCCCAAGCTTAGACGCTTGAGTCTTCTTAAAATATGCAGGGGTGAACCACGGGGGCATCCCCAAGCTTAGAGCTTTCACTCCTCTTGATCATAGTATATCATTCTCCTCTCTTGACCCTTGAAAACTTCCTTCACACCAAACTTCAAGCAAACTCATTAGAGGGTTAGTGCACAATTAATAATTCACTCATTCAGAGGTGACACAATCATTATTTTCACTTCTGGACATTGCATAAAGCTACTGGACATTAATGGATCAAAGAAATAAATCCAACATAGCAAAAGAGGCAATGCGAAATAAAAGGCAGAATCTGTCAAAAACAGAACAGTCCGTAAAGACGAATTTAAAGCTGGCACCAGACTTGCTCAAATGGAAAAACTCAAAACTAATGAAAGTTGCGTACATATCTGAGGATCATGCTCGTAAATTGGCAGATTTTTTCGAATTTTCTACAGAGAACTGTGCCCAGATTCGTGACAGACAGCAATGCTGTTTCTGCGCAGCGATCCCAAATATAACATCAACTTTGACATAGAAACTTTACTTGGCACAAAAACATGATAAGGAGAGGTTGCTACAGTAGTAAACAACTTCCAAGACTCAACAAAACAAAAAATTGCTGTAGGTAAAAACATGGGTTGTCTCCCATAAGCGCTTTTCTTTAACGCCTTTCAGCTAGGCGCAGAAAGTGCAAATCAAGTAACATCGAGAGTAGAAGCATCAACATCATAACTTGTTCTAATAATAGAATCAAAAGGCAACTTCATTCTCTTTCTAGGGAAGTGTTCCATACCTTTCTTGAGAGGAAATTGATATTTAATATTACCTTCCCTCATATCAATAACAACACCAACGGTTCGAAGAAAAGGTCTTCCCAACACAATAGGACAAGATGCATTGCATTCGATATCCAAAACAACAAAATCAACGGGGACAAGGTTATTGTTAACCGTAATATGCACATTATCAATCCTCCCCAAAGGTTTCTTTTTAACATTATCGGCAAGATTAACATCCAAATAACAATTCTTCAATGGTGGCAAGTCAAGCATATCATAAATCTTTTTAGGCATAACAGAAATACTTGCACCAAGATCACATAAAGCATTACATTCAAAGTCATTGAATTTCATTTTAATGATGGGCTCCCAACCATCTTCTAGCTTTCTAGGAATAGAAGTTTCAAGTTTTAGTTTCTCTTCTCTAGCTTTTATGAGAGCATTTGTAATATGTTTTGTAAAGGCTAAATTTATAGCACTAGCATTAGGACTTTTAGCAAGTTTTTGTAAGAACTTTATAACTTCAGAGATGTGGCAATCATCAAAATCTAAATCATTATGAGCTACAGCAATGGGATCATTGTTCCCAAGGTTGGAAAAAATTTCAGCAGTTTTATCACAAGTAGTTTCAGCAGTTTTAGCAATTTCAGGCAGTTTTGTTCGCTTTGCACTAGGAGTAGAAACATTGCCAACACCAATTATATTACCATTGATAGTAGGAGGTGCAGCAACATGTGGAGAATTAGCATTACTAGTGGTGGTAATAGTCCAAACTTTAGCTACATTATTCTCTTTAGCTAGTTTTTCATTTTCTTCTCTATCCCACCTAGCACGCAATTCAGCCATTAATCTTATATTCTCATTAATTCTAACTTGGATGGCATTTTCTGTAGTAGTAATCTTATTATCAATATCATTATTAGGCATAACTTTCAATTTTAAAAGATTAACATCAGAGGCAAGTCTATCAACTCTAGAAGCAATAGTATCAATTTTATCAAGCTTTTCCTCAACAGATTTGTTAAAAGCAGTTTGTGTACTAATAAATTCTTTAAGCATAGCTTCAAGACCAGAGGGTACACTCCTATTATTATTGTAAGAATTCCCATAAGAATTACCATAACCATTACCATTAGCAGAGGGATATGGCCTATAGTTATTACCAGAGTTGTTCCTATAAGCATTGTTGTTGAAATTATTGTTTTTAATGAAATTCACATCAACATTTTCTTCTTGAGCAACCAATGAAGCTAAAGGAACATTATTTGGATCAACATTAGATCTACCATTCACAAGCATAGACATAATCACATCAATCTTATCACTCAAGGAAGAGGTTTCTTCAACAGAATTTACCTTCTTACCTTGTGGAGCTCTTTCCGTGTGCCATTCAGAGTAATTTATCATCATATCATCAAGAAGTTTTGTAGCCGCCCCCAATGTGATGGACATAAAGGTACCTCCAGCAGCTGAATCCAATAAATTCCGCGAAGAAAAATTTAGTCCTGCATAGAAGGTTTGGATGATCATCCAAGTAGTCAGTCCATGGGTTGGGCAATTCTTTACCAAAGTTTTCATTCTCTCCCATGCTTGAGCAACATGTTCAGTATCTAATTGTTTAAAATTCATTATGCTACTTCTCAAAGATATAATTTTAGCGGGAGGATAATATCTACCAATAAAAGCATCCTTGCATTTAGTCCATGAATCAATACTATTCTTAGGCAAAGATAGCAACCAATCTTTAGCTCTTCCTCTTAATGAGAAAGGAAACACTTTCAATTTAATAATATCACCATCTACATCTTTATACTTTTGCATTTCACAAAGTTCAACAAAATTATTGAGATGGGCAGCAGCATCATCAGAACTAACACCAGAAAATTGATCTCTCATGACAAGATTTAGTAAAGCAGGTTTAATTTCAAAGAATTCTGCTGTAGTAGCAGGTGGAGCAATAGGTGTGCATAGGAAATCATTATTATTTGCATTTGTGAAGTCACACAACTTAGTATTTTCAGGGGTATTCATTTTAGCAACGGTAAATAAAGCAAACTAGATAAGGTAAATGCAAGTAACTAATTTTTTTGTGTTTTTGATATAGAGAGCAAGACAATAAATAAAGTAAAACTAGCAACTAATTTTTTTGTGTTTTGATTTAGTGCAGCAAACAAAGTAGTAAACAAAATAAAGCAAGACAAAAACAAAGTAAAGAGATTGAGAAGTGGAGACTCCCCTTGCAGCGTGTCTTGATCTCCCCGGCAACGGCGCCAGAAAACAGGCTTGATGCGCGTAAATGTACACGTCCGTTGGGAACCCCAAGAGGAAGGTATGATGCGCACAGTGGCAAGTTTTCCCTCAGAAAGAAACCAAGGTTTAATCGAACCAGGAGGAGCCAAGAAGCACGTTGAAGGTTGATGGTGGCGAAATGTGATGCGGCGCAACAACAGGGATTCCGGCGCCAACGTGGAATCTGCACAACAAAACCAAAGTACTTTGCCCCAACGAAACAGTGAGGTTGTCAATCTCACCGGCTTGCTGTAACAAAGGATTAAACGTATCGAGTGGAAGATGTTTGCAAAGAAAACAGTAAAACACAATTGCAGTAGATTGTATGCTATGTAAAGAATAGGACCGGGGTCCACAGTTCACTAGAGGTGTCTCTCCCATAAGATAAAAGCATGTTGGGTGAACAAATTACAGTCGGGCAATTGACAAATAGAGAAAGGCATAACAATGCATATACATGATATGATAAATATAGTGAGATTTAATTGGGCATTACGACAAAGTACATAGACCGCCATCCAACTGCATCTATGCCTAAAAAGTCCACCTTCAGGTTATCATCCGAACCCCATTCAGTATTAAGTTGCTAAGCAACAGACAATTGCATTAAGTATGGTGCGTAATGTAATCAACAACTACATCCTTAGACATAGCATCAATGTTTTATCCCTAGTGGCAACAGCACATCCACAACCTTAGAACTTTCTGTCACTGTCCCAGATTTAATGGAGGCATGAACCCACTATCGAGCATAAATACTCCCTCTTGGAGTTAAGAGTACAAACTTGGCCAGAGCCTCTACTAATAACGGAGAGCATGCAAGATCATAAACAACACATAAACAATAGATTGATAATCACCATAATCATAGTACTCTCTATCCATCGGATCCCGACAAACACAACATATAGAATTACATATATATGATCTTGATCATGTTAGGCAGCTCACAAGATCCAACAATGAAGCACAACAAGGAGAAGACGACCATCTAGCTACTGGACCCATGGTCCAGGGGTGAACTACTCACTCATCACTCCGGAGGCGATCATGGCGATGAAGAGTCCTCCGGAGATGAATCCCCTCCGGCAGGGTGCCGGAGGCGATCTCCTGAATCCCCCGAGATGGGATTCGCGGCGGCTCTGGAAGGTTTTCCGTATCGTGGCTCTCGGTCTGGGGGTTTCGCGACGGAGACTTTAAGTAGGCGGAAGGTCAACGCGGGGGCACGAGGTGCCCAGGGGTAGGGCCGCGCGGCCAGGGCCTGGGCCGCGCCGCCCGTCCCCTGGCTGCCTCGTGGCCCCACTTAGTTATCTCTTCTGGAAGCTTCGTGCAAAAATAGGACCCTGGGCGAAATTTCGTCCAATTCCGAGAATATTTCCTTACTAGGATTTCTGAAACCAAAACAGCAGAAAACAGCAACTGGCTCTTCGGCATCTTGTTAATAGGTTAGTTCCAATGCATAAATATGACATATAATATGCATAAAACATGTAGGTATCATCAACAAAGTAGCATGGAACATAAGAAATTATCGATCCCCTGCCGCCTTTGTTAAAGTTGAGGACGCTGCTGCAAAATGCGTCCCACATGTCAGCTTCTCTGTACGATAATTGTTTCCTCTCTTTGATTTTTTTTCCACTGCTGGCCAATGGGTCCCCGATGTCAGCCTCTATGTACAAGAAATATGTGAATTCTCGATATATTTTAAGCCGAGATATGTAGGATGCTTTTTTTTCGATCCCTTCTGTTTGTTTTTACCTTCAAATGTTGAGGGACGCTACTAATTGTTGATCCGGGTTTTAGTTCAACTTAATTAGATCAAATTTGATCTACGAGGGAGTATGTAATATATTTTGGGTTCACAACACTGCACTTGTTAACAACAATCTGATGAAGAGGTTTGTCATTTTTTTAAACTACAAATACACTCTAAGATCTTGCACACTAATAGAATAAATCTTGGAACTTTATATAATTAATGACAATTTTGAAATCGACTATATGAATATATCAAAATATAGAGCCCATGTAGATGCGCATACTGGCTATGCGCATTTAAAAAGAATCATAATCATAATTGATACGAAATAAAAATAACTTTATATGTAGAATCTCGGTTTCTAGAGGGCCAATCATAGGATCTCCGTGTTTAAATTAGGAAGGGCCCCAATGGCATGAGTCGGAGGCCCATTAAGTGTTTTTGGATTGTTATCAGCGAAGTAAGCAGGCTGACAGCAATCACCATGTACATGGCCGGCGGCAGCCCAAAAGTACAAACAATTGGCCCATGCAGGGAAGGTAGTACTTTTTTTTATTGGGAAGGTTGTCTGGCTAACCCAAAAAAAAAGTGGTGCTACATGGGGTAATACTTGAACCCGGAATGAGATCGAGTGCCTTGATGAAGGCGAGGCACACATAAATAGTACTCCGTACCATGCCTTGCCCCTCCCTTTCAACCGTTGGATAAAAAATAATTAGACAGATGACTATTAACTAGTAACTGCTACAGTACCAACCAATGTACAGGACATGTGCTACAGTACGTCGTCCACAGTGCATGTGCTTTAGAACCATGAACAGTACATATGCTACATGCTACAGTACTTTGATCTTAGCTATCTATTTTCAATCCAACGGCCAAATCTACAAGTCACCGTACTGTTCATCTGTGCCTTGCTTATGTCAAGGCACTGGATCCTGGACACTTGAACCCATGATCGTTGCTGAGGGTTGCCTATTTGCGCATAATATGTTTTGTCAGCGGGCACTTCACTAGTTTGTGCAAAACATATCCAGCGCAGGATTCAAAAAAACATCACGTTTTTTTCTTTACGTAAACAACAAAACATCTCATGTTCATCACAATCCAGCCAACATAAGCACATAATAATTAATAGTACAACTAGAGAGCTGTACACATAAATAAGGTTTGTCAAGCTTCATGCACTAGCCAACGCAACCAAAAGTCCGAACTAATGGAAAGGGCTAGGCAATCCAATTATACATTTCAACATCCCCCCTCACATGTGACCACAATCCAGTAATGGTACCATCATGTTCACCACAATGCATCATTAAAGAGAGCAGTATACTATTATAGACCAGCTCTCTCTAAAGAACATTTGTAAGACAACTTAATACAGCTGTGATTCATATTGTTGCCCCAGCGATGGGTGATAACCTGAACACCATATAACCTTCTCACAGCAATTGTAACCAAATATGAGCACCTGCAATGATTTGGTGTCAAGCTTCTTGAAGGTCAGGAGGTATCCTACCTTCAAGTCATGTGCTTTGACAAACTCTGGCCATCCTTCGTCCATTAAAACATTGCCATCTTGTTGCTTCAGGTCCACAATCCAGGTGCATGCAGTGGACATCTTCAGGTTGATGGACTCTGGACACCCACCGTAAAACCAGGGTAGAACACGACTGGGGATGGAAATCACCTCTAACTCCGATGTACATAGTACCTTGCAGAAGCTGTCAGGGGTATTCTCCTCATCGATGCGCCCAAACACCTTGCACACTGGGGCTGGCTCTACAGATGTCTCCTTCCATGATAAGCTCTCTCCAAGCTTGAGCTTCTTGTTTGAACACTGCAAAAAAGAGGCCTCAATTAGATAATGCCTCTAGCTTCTGACCGTAATTCCAAGCAAATGCATAATCAAAGGCACCTAGCAAACTCAGCGGATCATTGTTCTTATCAAACACACAGTCTGAACAATAAGCTTCTGAATCTAGCTAGGCTGATATGTACAACCTTGTATCATCAAATTATTCAGCATAGTGTATCATTGTATCGCAGAAGCCAAATCGATATAAATAGTAGCTATGAGAATAGAAATCAAGCTAGCATGAGCCATGCATGCTTGCTGGCTATGTCTAGCATCAGAGTAATGCATCTGCAGTTCATCATCCGCCAGTACAGATTGACCAAGCAAACAAAAAAAAATCAGCGTCGGCCTAAAGAGTCCACAAGCCAGACATGCATGCTCGGTGTCCTCATATGTGATCATCGGCCGTGGATTGACCAATATCATATTTGAACGATTATTACTGCACACATTAGATCCAGTCCCAACATAGCTAGCATGGGTGCATGTGTAACCCGAGTCTTTACCAGAGGATTAATATATACACTGGCTGAGAGAAGTACTGTATATCAAACAATGCTAAGCAACCGGCAATACAGCTTAGATATAATAAAGATGTGACCGGCAACGCTAGTGATTCGGGGGAAACATACCGCCATTGCAGCCATGGACCGAGAGAATCGGGGATGCCGCGCCGCCTTAGTGGAGTTTTTAGATGCGACGTCGCCGCATCCGTAGAGGACGGAGTCCAAGCCGCGTAGTCCGAGCGGTGGTGGACGCCGGTGGTGTAGAGAGAGGACTCAGGGGAGATGGACGGCGAGGGATCTGGGGAGATCTGAAGTTCTGAACATGAGGGGGCTGTGAGAAACTGAGAATGATACATCAGCAATCAGCAAGGGAATAAATGCGCGTGTCCCCCGGTCAAAAAAAATGCGCGTGTCTAGGAGGAACGAAGCCAGGTACGCAGGAATCCACACACAAAACTTCACCCGGCGGGTCACTGGGCTTTATCAGTATCTGGTGGGGTCCGGACCTACAGACCAGTGAGACATGTCGTGTGGGTTATGATCCGTTCAGTGTGCACACAGAAATTGCATTCAGAGCTCAGGGCTTCAGGCTACGTTGTACTATACAGTAATATATCCATTTCTTTTGGTAAAATGAAAACGATACTCCATCTGATCCTCATTACATGATGATAAAATGGATGTCTCTACAACTAATATGTGTCTAGATACATCTATATGAGAGCGTCTGTGTTTGTACTGTGTATCTAAAAAAAATATGGATCGGAGGGAGCATTAAGAGGTGTCCAAAAAAAACTGCAAACAAACATGGATGTAAGCAGTTGAGTATTAAACCAGTGCGTGAAATACCTTTATATCTCGACCATGTAACAATGAATATGAGAAGTTTTTGGGGTTTGACCATCTGCACTTGTGTTTGCTACAATCAGATCAAAAAATTGGTCACTTTTACACTTTCTAAAATAAAATGTATTTTTCCCTGAGATTTTACAAGTTCGTACAAGATAGCATTGACTACATCTGGGATATATCACATTTACACTTACAAATCTATGAATATTTCAAAATATTGAGCTCCGTGTACCTACATATAATACAAATCATCAGACCGCACATTGAAACTACCGCAGCATATCACAGTAAATTAAAATAAAATAAAACAAGTCTAACATATACTATATTAGCTAATTAACAAAGTCTCATCACAGTGTATCTGATCCCCAGTTCAGCTTAATACAAAAACCAAGTTCAGCTTGAACATCAGCAGGGGAGTAACCCAGGTCCAAAAGCAGCATCTAGTTAATTCAATAAAATATTGAGGTTATTCTGATCCCCTCTTCCTAAAAACACTGCAGATCATGCATGCAACTAAGGGTGATCAGCACAAAATATTATCCTCTGGGTGGAGGTGTTACTGTCGTAGATCAACACATTCATCAAGGAAGTGTCTTTCACCTCGAAGACGAGAAGGTCATCAAGCTGCAGTTCATGCGCCTCTGCAAACCCGAACCAACCATCCTTCAAGACCAGTTCACCCTGGTACTCATCGATGTGCACATACCAGGCGCAGCCTACGCTGGTCTTGAGCTTGATAGGCCTGGGAAGAATCCCTTTCAGACATTGCTTGAATTCTCTGGGGATGACCAACATATACATGTCATCGTTGCCGTCCAGTTGCACATAGAAGCGCGAGGGCTGAGGAGGGTCCGCCGAGTGACCAACCCGTTTAGGGCGGCCTTTCCCTCGCCCTTTTAATATACAACGTTGAATTGCTGCATCACGCCTGCCCGTCACCTTTGGCTTTTTGGCTAGTGAATTTCTTTGAATTCTGAACTCGGGGCGGTGCAGAGGACATGTACAATCGACAGTCCTAAGACGTAGTTGCTCATTGACGTTGGAGCGAGTTTGCTTCTGCATCTAGTTAAGCACGGTATATATCAATCAACAGCATATAAATCAGAACGTAGCATACATGGAGAAAATGCATCTAGCTATCTCTTTAATTAGTTTGCACAAAATCTAGCAGCAGCAAGACAATTTGATTTTACAGGTACTGAGCAAGCTTTCAGACTTTCTGAAACAGGTAACATGGAGCATATATTTGTATGTTCAGACTGCGAAACCCTGCTCTGTGATGGATACTATTACTAAACATCTTTTTTTGCCAGAACTAGTACTTAACATCTACTGTTTCCCGTCATTAAAAAAACATTTGCAGAAGAATACTACGGTTTCCCGTCATTAAATTTTAAAGAAAAAAGAACTTGTTTAAGATCCCAACTATCATTGACTACTTACACCTGCATCCTAGTGAGTTCAGGACAACTTACAGCCACTTTTGGTGGTGCCGCCACCGGAGAAGACCGTGCCGCGGGGGTTGGGGTCGGCGCAGCCGGAGAAGCTGGTGCCGCCGCCAGGGAAATCAGTGCCGAGCCAGATGGTGCTTCCAGCGGAGAAGAAAGTACCGCGAGAGATGGAACCGACGCTGCCAAAGGGTAAGAAACGGATGTACTCGTAGATCCTTCTCTAGTCACGATCTGGATAGAAGAGACTGGACGTCCATCAAGCTGCTGGAGGATGCGGTGGATCAAATCGGCTGAGTTCAGGAAATATCGGTGATGTTCATCTGTGTCGGCGAAGCAGCTGCCGGTGGAAGGAGGAGGCGAGCCGTTCATGGCAGTCATTAGTGTAAAAGAGGTGAAGTGGGTGGGAGAGAGAGGGTTCGGGACTGAAGTAATTGTAGTCTGCTCTCTCTTTTTTACAAGCATGCGTCCTCAGGCTGATATTTTTTTTAGATACGTACTCAGGCTGCTTTGTCAAACCAGGGCCTCAATGAAGCTAATAGCGCGCTATAGCATATCTAGAGGGTCCACGCTTAGTAATTTTGCTCGCTGTGGCGCTATTTGCGAAACAGCATGCTATATCGCCCTAAAACTTCATAGCGTTAGCGCGCTATTTTTTTCAGGCAAGTTGCTTTCACTTTTTCGTGGTGATGAACTAATCTGTTGGTTCCACTTCTAAATCAGAAGATAATATCGCTAATGCTAATATTTTTTAATAAATAATTTATACTATGTTGTTGCCTTGTGAAATGTTGATGTTAGCCTTCTAATATACTTGAGATCTATTTCTATATGTGGTTATGTATGTATGATTCAGTCACTTTTGGACTATATATATCTATTCGTTCTAGTAAAATTATTTATTTTTAGGCTATATTTAGTATTATTTTGAAAATGCTATTTAAAATATACCACACTATTACCACGATATAGCGTCCATATCGTTTGAAGGTGGCTGCCGCTAATTCATTTAGCACGCTATTTTAAACCTTGGTTAAGACGCGTTTGGCGGCCTGCATCCAGGCTGGTGGGGAAATACCGTACCCAAGTGCTTAAAAGATTGCATCTTTTAGCTGGAAAACATTAGGGCATGTCCAACACAGGCGCTACTGCAAGGGCGCTAGGAATTATTTCCTCGTCGTTTGGCGGTTGGAGAGGCTAATCCCAGCGGTAGTCCTAGCGTCGACGCAAAAGAAAGCAGGGGCGTGAAACTCTTTTCACCTGTCCTAGCTAAAGCACCGGAACCAACAGGAAGTCAGTCTGTCATCAGCAATTAGCGCTGCAAGGAGAGTACCTGGAGGATTTTACAATCTTTTGACATTCATTTGTTCTCTATTAGCGCCATATAGTATATAGCATTGTAATGCCCTTATACTCCTCTCAACATTAAAAAAAAGGTGTGCATATACTAATAACAGTTGCTGAAATGAAACTAAAAATAAACAGACATGCACGGTTTACGAAGGATGGAAATACAGAGTTCATCACCATCCGTTTTAAATTATAAGATTAGATTACTTCAATGTGGGCTTACATACGCACTAAAATGAGTAAACAGACACACTGAAATGGGTCCAGGTATATAAGATTCAGAAAAAAGGAAGAGCATCTTAAGATACAGAACAGGTTACTAAATTGTTCAAACATATCGTACAAAAAAGATTATTTGCTCCAGAAAGATTCATGGCTCAGTTTAGGGTTGCATCAACATGCGGATATTTTTCAGACTAGGCTTAAACCACATTGTCGCCTGTCGGGGAAATCCCCAACCATCTTCTGGAAGGGTGATAACTCCCATGAGCTCATTTTCCCCTTGCTGCAGGTTACAACGACAAATACAACTAAATGCTGGTTCCCGAAATGCATAGTACGCGATGTACACACAATTTGACCTCATGAATGGAGTCAATGTTCCATCAGGAGCATTGCCATCATTTATCTTCAGGTTCAATGGATAATTCAGTCCAATGAACAGAGAGTGTGTGCCAAGGCTGTCAACTCGACTCCAATTGGGTCCAATCAGGGATAGATCTTTCTCAAAAACATGTATGACAGGGGCAGGACACTCCCGCAGGATAAGGCCATTACCATGATGCAGAACTTCTGCAGGCTCAAGGTGATCATTGCTACGTATATACCGATCTTCATGGATGATCATCAAGCGCTTGCCATCGGCTGATCGAGCTAAAAACCATCTGCCAGATGGTTCCTTCATCGGTGATGGGATCACGAATGGCGGGGCAAGGTGTGCATCTGCATTGTAAACGGAGACAACAAAAAATAGTGTTTGAATGGCTCGGGAAGACAATAATACCAGTAGCTGCAACTTCACATTTGTAGGATCAAATGGAGGATGCAGTCATTATACTTGTATAAAATCTCGAAGAAATAAAATTGTTCCCATTTGAGATGTATGTTAATTACACTCATATTCATTGATGGTAGATACATGTCTCAACCTTATCTGATCCATGATTGTAATGCTTTGAGTACATCGAATATTGAAATAAATTGAAAGTTTGCATGCATCAATTGATGAAGAGGCCAGGGCTAAGCTCCTTATTCATATTCTGACAAGAGCATGCAGTAACTAATTCAGGAATGCATTCATATACTGCAATAATCTGGTTTGGGTTGACAGATTAGTGCACAGCATATACTACTGTAATTCGTTTGTAGCAATGGTTCAGTCAGGTTAGGATAATTTAATGGTGCACAGTCATTTGAAAGGTGAAAAAAAGTCTTAGTGAGCAATTAGTTATTTCAGTTACAATATATCATGAATGGGCTTGATATTAAAATTTATTGCGAAGTATATCATATGGATTGAAGAATTACCAGCCTGTGATTGATCCCAGCAATATGTGGTGCCGGTCCACCCATCCACCGCAACAATAAAGCCGTTGTGCTCGATGGCGTCACTGTAATCTACACCCCAACTAGCAAGAGAGAATAACCTCCACTCCTGGCTACCATTAGCCAGGTAAGCGAGTCCAGAATTGAATAGAGCGATGAGCTTGTAATCTGAGTAATGTCCAGCTTTTGTGGGCACTTCGCAAATTACAATCTTCAACAAAAACATGGCACGCCCATACGTCATGTACCTTTCAGGAGGCAAGTCGGGGAAGCCAATCCATTCCTCCCGAAAAATGTTGCAAGTTTCCGACGATGGTAGGGAGATTTCTTGGTGCGTGTAGATGTTCGCGAGGAACCAGTTCCCACCACTGTCCACGCCGGCGATCCAGTCGCCATTCATGCCAACCCAGAATCTATTGTCCATGAACGGCAGGATGGCTGTGCGCCGAGGATGGTCGAGGGGCACAACGTGGTACACCGTGTGGTGCGCACTACTATCATCATAGTGCCAATGGGCAGAATCGGGCATCAGCAAGCAGGGTCCATCCCAATGGTGTAGATTCATGTTGTCGGCGACATGGCGGCACAGCGTTTTGGAGCATGCGGCCAGCCGGACGTCGACTGTAACGTCCAGACTCTGGGCAATGAGATTGAACAGCTCGGCGGGGAGCTTCCCCCAGTCGCCATCCAGCTGGTCGTCGTTCGATGCCGCCATGGAGACGAGATGGATTTAAAAGGGCGGATGCAAGTATGTGTGATTGGAGTTTTGTAGGAGAGTCGAGCGGGAAGGAGGAGTGCTGCGGTTCTGCGGAGGGGTGAGGAGAGAAAGCTATGCAAATGGGAGATCTAGAGGATGAAAAAACTTGCTAGCAGCGGTTGGCGAGTGGAGAACGATGATGGAAGTGGAGAGCCAAGGATGGAAACGATGGACATGAAGAGTAGGAGTGGATATGACTTTTTTTATTCTTCAGCAGCTGCATCGAGGCGCCGAGTAAAACTTCGGCTAGGATAGCACGCCACTACGTCCTGGTGCAGTTACTGTCCCGTCAAATCAGTTTGACCACAGAAATGGTTTCTTTATTACAGTATAACTTAATTTTTTCGAACAATATATACTACTCCATTTAATATACTCACTCCGATTCATATTACTTGTCAAATGATATGGATGAATCTAGAACTAAAATGTGTCTAGATATATCTATATTATAGTCAACTAATATGAATCCGAGTTTGTTTGGTTCAAAGGATTTCTAAAGGTATCTTGTACGGAGTAGGATTTTTACACATAGGGATTTTTCCTATAGAGCTTGCTTGATTCAAAGGATTGAGAACCCTCCAAAATACCTATGGATTGCTTTCTCTACAATCCTATCTCTCGGTAATATTGCTATGTGTCTATAACAACTATGAAATGAACTCAATCTCAATAGAAATTTCCTTTGTCTTTCCTAATCAAACAACTAGTTATTTTATGTCTTCGTTTACAAATTAAGATAATTTTTAGGTTATAGGTAATCGTCGAGCTTATGTGATCATCTTTTATGATCAAACTTACTTGATCAGCCGCGGAGGCGCAAAGGAGCAGTGGTGTGCATTAATACGGCCGCATGGGGAAGGCACAGCTAGCGACGATGAGACGTATCGCCAGCATTGGCCTAGGGAACCGTCGCCACCATTAATAAAAGCTATCCCTTTGGGCACCATGTCTCCCACTACTCGTGTCACGCGCGCATGTGGGTTACGGATGGATGGGCTGGGGAAGCCGGACAGAAAACATGACAACCAGGGGGAAAATGAATAAAAATAATACAAAGTCGAAAATATTTCGAAAAATAAACTTTGTAAGAAACTCCATGCGTTTAGCAAATGCGAAGGCAATATGTTGAAACACGTCTAGACCACGTCTAGAACCACTTCCCAAAGCTTAAGGATTATATTGATTTTTAGAAAGTCAAACTATGTTAAGTTTGACTAAGTTTTTACCAAAAGCATTAATATGCAAGATACAAAATCAATATTATTAGATAGAAAATAAATTATATTTTCATATGGTGTCTACAAAATATTATATGTGCTGATAGATTCTTCTAAGAGTTTGGTCGAACTTTACTTGGTTTGACTTTTCAAGAAAAATATACAAAGCTTTAAGCATTGGAACGGAGGTATTTTTCGAAGCACCTACTTGTCTTTAGAAGACAAAAGAAAACATGGAGTAAGGTTGTTTTTTGTGCAAAAGTTTACGTCAAAATCTGGTTATTTGTGTAAAAAGAATCTCAAATTGTGTTATGTGCAAAAACTGCACCAAGAAGTGGTGGTATGTGCAATTTCCTCCGTCACACAAAAGGCAAGCCATTGATACATACATAATTGTGAATAATTACAAAAGTAGTAGGCAGCTAATAAGCGCACATGATTAAACTGCTATGCGAGATCTTCAGCCACCAGAAGTCGTTCCCGCGCCTCTCTAGCATTGAAAATCACGCGTTCTGCGACTTCCATCAAAGAGACAAGCTGAGCTTTGATCCGTTCTCCCAGATGAATGGCCTCGTCACAACTCCTACGAGCACAGGCCGTGATCTCATCCACTTCTAGGAAAGACACCGCCTGCCTGTACCGAAATATCTTGATCCCTAACTCTCTGTTCTCCTCCCGCATGCTGGCAAGATCCAACTTCATCCTCCGACAAGATAAGCAAGGGGAGTGATCCTGCCAAAGGTAACAACAAACATATCGAGCGTTACCGGCAAACGAAGGGCACAAATTGGCTGATTAACGAATATGGTCACTAACATGTAGGACAGACTTAAGTGGTGTCTACATGTCAGTGACTCGAAGTACCCAAAAACCAGCAACCCAAAGTCAGCTAGTAATATTAACCTCCGTCTTCAGCTCCTTCATCCTCTTGAACGGCGGGGAAGCTGGCAACTTATCTTCTTCTACGACCTCTCGCTGGAACCTGACGTCGAAGGATGAGAGATCCTGCGAACGGATGTGCTGCGCCTGCGCGTGCGATTCCCCAGGGCGCTTCTGGCGTAACTCGGAGTTCTCCGCGCCGAGATGCGGAAGTTCCGCTCCCGGGGCCTTGTTGACCCTAAGCCGAGATAGCTCCTGTGTAAGCCGACGAAAAATGTTCAAAATGTTACAGATCAGGCATATCATTACCAGTGCAAACGAGGTAAGTGAATCTCCGGGATCTCGCCCAACGACCGCGGTTGGTCCAATGCCACCACATCTTCTCCGAGATTGACTAACTCCTTTACATCATCTTCTCCGACATTGACTATCTCCTTTACATCATCTTCTGCTCCGAGCTTGACCATCTCCTTTACATCATCTTCTCCTGCGAGCTTGATCATCTGCCTCACATCATCTTCTCCGGCGATATCGACCCTCTCCTGCGGAAGATAACAGATATAAGTCCGAGTATTACCAGCAAAACGAAGGTAATTAAAAGAGGCGTAGTAACCCTTGTGTCCTGGCTAATCAACGGCGGGGACGCTGAGCCCGCATCGTCTCCTCCGAGATCTCCCTTCGCAGGCAGGATTGTTAGAGACAGTGTACTTCTGGTAGTAGTATTTATGCGTGGGGCGCCAGGGGGTCGAGAAGCTAGGACTGCATCTTCTCCTCCGAGCTCTTCCTTGGTAGACATGACAAATGAAACGAGGTGTGGGGGGCGTAAAAGGTATAAAATGGCGGACGGCCGCCCCGCCTCGGCCCTCCAAGGCTTAATTTTTTTGCCTTACTAAACTAAAAACCCTATTTTGCGTCTCACACGGACTGCCCTCAGAGGGCTGCAGGGTCCCATATGCGTGCAGGTCCCACACTTTAGTGAGCACAAATCATATGCGGTAGGTAGGCAAACTTCCAACAATCTTCTTTGTCAAGTGAAGACACGTCGTCAAGACTCTCTCTCTCTCTCCCCCCTTTTGTCATTGAAAAAAAAAGAATATTAGACGGGCGCGTAGCCTGCACTGCAGGGGGGCGATTTTGACAAAAGTAATCCTTTTGGCGAAGAAAAACACAGAAAGCCACACAAAAAGGTTAGTCCAGTGAAATAGATTGCTCAGAGGGTCAGTCCGTGCTTTTCTTTGCCAAAAGGGTTATTTCTGTCAAAATCGCCGCACTGCAGGTTTGCAGCACTGAAAAACCTTGCGTGCCAGTCAACATCACTTCCCGGATAGGTTGAAGCATTTCGAGGCCGTGACTGCTCTCCCTTCCTCTTCTCCTTCCGTGTGATGCCGCTTCCACCTTTTATCCTTTGCAACATTTGCAAAAAATTGTCCGTGACTTGTGCTCACTGAAGTGTGGGACCTCACGCATGGGAACCACACGTAAGTGACAGACATGTTGGTGTAATAATTCGGGTGATCATTATACTGTATTAGAACTCCGTACAAAGTTTCGTATGGATTCAAGGGTAGGAAAGCCAAGTTAACTTATTTACATGACATTATTTTTTCCATGAAGCCAAGTTAACTCATCTAACACTTGGTACATTTTGGTTATATATTCGAAATTTTACTTGAAACTTGTTGGTCATGCCATTTTACTACTCGCCTAACACTTTTTCCGCGCGTGAAGGGATGGGGTGGGCGTGATGCTACCCTAAATTTGTGGGACCCCAAAAAACTTGCAAATCAAGCCAAAGAAACACACTCTTGTCCCCTACCCCCCCCCCATGATTTTGACCTAAATTTGAAATCAAGCCAAAGGTGGTTCAAAAACGGCAATCGGAAATCATGGATTGTTCATCATTTTTCTATATAGCTAGGGAAAATAGCAGACATGCCATACCAATGTTTTAGAAAAGAGCCCTTCAAAAAAGTGTGGCAACATGTTGGAATTCGACCATCTTAATTTCTTCCCACGTGTGAGCTTTGGTACTACTACTACACAAGAACCATGTCAAACTTTTGAATCATGGCCCATTTTATGTATATATTTGCAACTTTTCATGCACGCATGAAAACTTTGCAAAATATGTGCATTTTGGGTTGTCGCACATAAATGTGTGTTTACTTGTCTGCCACCAATTAATCCAATTCTCATTTGTGGGGAAACATGACACGAGATGGCCATTTCCAAAGTTTCATGAATTATCTCAATGTGAATCCATATATGTACAATTTTTGGGGGCTAAATTTCATGTTTTAAACCTAGCTAGTATTTGACCAAGATTCAAATGGGCATAAAATTCAAAAAAAAACAGAAAAATGAAAAACCAAAGCACATAGCCTTCTTATGTCATATAGTAAGAATTCAAGTTGATAAACAAGGTCTAGACATATTCAAACTAGAAAAATCATGTATCTACCCCTAACACTCTAAACTCTGTCTTATGAAGTCAAGCATGAAGAGAAGTGGTTTTGGGTTTCAAACATGGAAATTTCAAAAACCTCCCAAAAGCTTCATTTTAGAGTGACTAAGAAGGATCCATGCTTACCTTTTAATTTTTAGATTTTAAACTTGTTTAAATCTTTGTGAAACCTAGGATTTGACCAAGATTCAAATGGGCATAAAAATTCAGGAAAAAGCCAAAAGAATGATAAACCAAAGCACATAGCATTCTTATGTCATACAGTAAGCATTCAAGTTGATTAACAAGGTCTAGACATATTCAAACTAGAAAATCATGTATATATCTGTCCCTAACCTTAAACTCTGTCTTATATATGAAGTCAATCATGAAGAGAAGTGGTTTGGGTTTCAAACATGAAAATTTCAAGAACATCCCAAAAGTCGCTTCATTTTAGAGTGACTAAGAAGGATCCAGGCTTACCTTTTCATTTTCATATTATATACTTGTTTAAATCCAGGTCAAACATAGGATTTGACCAAGATTCAAATGGGCATAAAATAAAAAAATAGAAGAATGAAAAACAAAAGCACATAGTCTTCGTATGTCATATAGTAAGCTTTCAAGTTGATAAACAAGGTTTAGACATGTTCAAACCAGACAAATCATGTATCTAGCCCCTAACCATAAACTCGGTCGATCTTATGAAGTCTAGCATGAAGAGAAGTGATATGTCTCCGACGTATCGATAATTTCTTATGTTCCATGCTACTTTATTGATGATACCTACATGTTTTATGCACATTATATGTCATTATTATGCATTTTCTGGAACTAACCTATTAACAAGATGCCGAAGTGCTGGTTCCTTTTTCTGTTTTTGGTTTCAGAAATCCTAGTAATATTCTCGGAATCGGACGAAATCAACGCCCAGGTTCCTATTTTCCCGGAACCATCCAGAACACCCGAGAGCCGCCAGGAGGCTGGGGGCCCCACACTGGCGCGGCCAGAGGGGGCCGCGCCGCCCTATGGTGTGGTGGCCCCCCGAGGCTGCCCTTCCGCCTATTTAAAGCCCTGCATCGAAACCCTAGGGAGGAAGCCACGGTACGCGAAACCTTCCAGAGCCGCCGCCATCGCGAAGCCAAGATCTGGGGGACAGGAGTCTCTGTTTCGGCACGCCGGGACGGGGAAGTGCCCCGGAAGGCTTCTCCATCGACACCGCTGCCATCTCCACCGCCATCTTCATCAACGCTGCTGCTCCCATGAAGATGGAGGCTCGGGGCTGTACCGGTAGCTATGTGGTTCATCTCTCTCCTATGTACTTCAATACAATAATCTCATGAGCTGCCTTACATGATTGAGATTCATATGATGATGCTTGTAATCTAGATGTCATTGTGCTAGTCAAGTGAGTTTTACTTATGTGATCTCCGGAGACTCCTTGTCCCACGTGTGTAAAGGTGACAGTGTGTGCACCGTGTGGGTCTCTTAGGCTATATTTCACAGAATACTTATTCACTGTTATGAATGGCGTAGTGAAGTGCTTATTTATATCTCTTTATGATTGCAATGTGTTTTGTATCACAATTTATCTATGTGCTACTCTAGTGATGTTATTAAAGTAGTTCTATTCCTCCTGCACGATGTAATGGTGACAGTGTGTGCATCCGTGTTAGTACTTGGTTTATGCTATGATCATGATCTCTTGTAGATTGCGAAGTTAACTATTGCTATGATAGTATTGATGTGTATTATTCCTCCTACATAAGCATGAAGGTGACAGTGTGCATGCTACGTTAGTACTTGGTTTAGTCGTATTGATCTATCTTACACTCTAAGGTTACTTAAATATGAACATTGAATTGTGGAGCTTGTTAACTCCGGCATTGAGGGTTCGTGTAATCCTACGCAATGTGTTCATCATCCAACAAGAGTGTAGAGTATGCATTTATCTATTCTGTTATGTGATCAAAGTTGAGAGTGTCCACTAGTGAAAGTCTATTCCCTAGGCCTTGTTCCTAAATACTGCTATCATTGATTGTTACTGTTTCTGAATTACTACTGCTGCGTTACTACTGCATGTTTACTTCCTACAATATTACTACCATCAACTGCACGCCAGCGAGCTTTTTTTCGCGCCGTACTACTGCTCATATTCATTCATACCACTTGTATTTCACTATCTCTTCGCCGAACTAGTGCACCTATTAGGTGTGTTGGGGACACAAGAGACTTCTTGTTTTGTGGTTGCAGGGTTGCATGAGAGGGATATCTTTGACCTCTTCCTCCCTGAGTTCGATAAACCTTGGGTAATCCACTTAAGGGAAACTTGCTGCTGTTCTACAAACCTCTGCTCTTGGAGGCCCAACACTGTCTACAAGAATAGAAGCACCCGTAGACATCAAGCACTTTTCTGGCGCCGTTGCCGGGGAGGAAAGGTAAAAGGCACTCATACTCCGGTTCCAGGTAACACTTTTCTGGCGCCATTGTGTGTGTGCTCGAAGCTATTTCCTTTAGACTCTGCAATTGCGACATTTGGTTTCTTGTTTACACTAGTTAGGCATAATGGACAACAAAGAGCTTCTTATTCTATTTCCTGATTTAAGACATGGATGGTTTGATGCGAAAATTAAAAAAACCATGGAACATATTAATATGAATGCTTTGAACACCATTGTTGTTAATGATATGGAAAATTCTAAGCTTGGGGAAGCTGGTTTTGATGAGCATGATATTTTTAGTCCCCCAAGCATTGAGGAGAAAATTTACTTTGATGATACTTTGCCTCCCATTTATGATGATTATAATGATAGTAGTCTTTTGTTACCACCTGTTATGGAGGATAAATTTGATTATGATTACAATATACCTCCTATATTTGATAGCTACTTTGTTGAATTTGCTCCCACTACAATTAATAAGAATGACTATGCTTATGTTGGGAGTAGTAATTATTTTATGCATGAGACTCATGATAAGAATGCTTTATGTGATAGTTATATTGTTGAGTTTGCTCATGTTGCTACTGAAAGTTATTATGAGAGAGGAAAATATGGTTGTAAAAATTTTCATGTTATTAAAACACCTCTCTATGTGCTGAAATTTTTGAAGCTACACTTGTTTTATCTTCCTATGCTTGTTACTTTGCTCTTCATGAACTTGTTTATTTACAAGATTCCTATGCATAGGAAGCATGTTAGACTTAAATGTGTTTTGAATTTGCCTCTTGAAGCTCTCTTTTGCTTCAAATACTATTTCTTGCGGTGCATCACCAAAACTGAGCCCATCTTAATGGCTATAAAGAAAGAACTTCTTGGGAGATAACCCATGTGTTTATTTTACTACAGCAATTTTTGTTTTGTTGAGTCTTGGAAGTTGTTTACTACTGTAGCAACCTCTCCTTGTCATGTTTTTGTGCCAAGTAAAATTTCTATGTTAAAGTTGATGTTATATTTGGGATCGCTGCGCAGAAACAGCATTGCTGTCTGTCACGAATTCTGGCACAAGTCTCTGTACAAAATTCGAAAAAATCTGCCAATTTACGAGCGTGATCCTCAGATATGTACGCAACTTTCATTAGTTTTGAGTTTTTCCATTTGAGCAAGTCTGGTGCCATTTTAAAATTCGTCTTTACGGACTGTTCTGTTTTTGACAGATTCTGCCTTTTATTTCGCATTGCCGCTTTTGTTAAGTTGAATGAGTTTCTTTGTTCCATTAACTTTCAGAAGTTTTGTGCAATATCCAGAAGTGTTAAGAATGATTGTGTCACCTCTGAACATGTGAATTTTTGATTATGCACTAACCCTCTAATGAGTTTGCTTGAAGTTTGGTGTGAAGGAAGTTTTCAAGGGTCAAGAGAGGAGTATGATATACTATGATCAAGAGGAGTGAAAGCTCTAAGCTTGGGGATGCCCCCGTGGTTCATACCTGCATATTTTAAGAAGACTCAAGCGTCTAAGCTTGGGGATGCCCAAGGCATCCCCTTCTTCATCGACAAATTATCAGGTTCCTTCTCTTGAAACTATATTTTTATCCCATCACATCTTATGTACTTTACTTGGAGCGTCTGTTTTTTTTTTGTTTGAATAAATGATTGTTTGGGAGAGAGACGCTCCGCTGGTTCGTATGAACACATGTGTTCTTAGCTCATAATATTCATGGCGAAGTTTCCTCTTCGTTAAATTGTTATATGGTTGGAATTGGAAAATGCTACATGTAGTAATTGGTAAAATGTCTTGGATAATGTGATACTTGGCAATTGTTGTGCTCATGTTTAAGCTCTTGCATCATATACTTTGCACCCATTAATGAAGAAATACATAGAGCTTGCTAAAATTTGGTTTGCATATTTGGTCTCTCTAAAGTCTAGATAATTTCTAGTATTGAGTTTTGAACAACAAGGAAGACGGTGTAAAGTCTTATAATGTTTACAATATGTCTTTTATGTGAGTTTTGCTGCACCGGTTCATCCTTGTGTTTGTTTCAAATAACCTTGCTAGCCTAAACCTTGTATCGAGAGGGAATACTTCTCATGCATCCAAATACTTGAGCCAATATTCATGCCATTTGTGTCCACCATACCTACCTACTACATGGTATTTCTCCGCCATTCCAAAGTAAATTGCTTGAGTGCTATCTTTAAACAATTCAAAAGTTATTACCTCTTATTTGTGTCAATGTTTTATAGCTCATGAGGAAGTATGTGGTGTTTATCTTTCAATCTTGTTGGGCAACTTTCACCAATGGACTAGTGGCTTCATCCGCTTATCCAATAATTTTGCAAAAAGAGCTGGCAATGGGATTCCCAGTCCCAAATTAATTAACAAAAATAGACACTCCTCCATGGTATGTGATTGTTGGACGGCACCCGAAGGATTCGGTTAGCCATGGCTTGAGAAAGCAAAGGTGGGGAGGAGTGTCATCTAAATAAAACTAAAATAAAAAGGCACTCCTTCATGGTATGAGATTGTTGGCAGGCACCCGAGGATTCGGTTAGCCATGGTTTGTGAAAGAAAGGTTGGAAGGAGTGTCACCCAAAAATAAAATAAAATGGGAGCCGCTCTTTGAAGGTTTGTCTGGCAAGGGGGTTAGAGTACCCGCTACCATTCGTTGACAACAACAAACACCTCTCAAAATTTTACTTTTATGCTCTCTTTATGTTTTCAAAACCAAAGCTCTAGCACAAATATAGCAATCGATGCTTTCCTCTTTGAAGGACCATTCTTTTACTTTTATGTTGAGTCAGTTCACCTATCTCTCTCCACCTCAAGAAGCAAACACTTGTGTGAACTGTGCATTGATTCCTACATACTTGCATATTGCACTTGTTATATTACTCTATGTTGACAATATCCATGAGATATACATGTTATAAGTTGAAAGCAACCGCTGAAACTTAATCTTCCTTTGTGTTGCTTCAATACCTTTACTTTGATTTATTGCTTTATGAGTTAACTCTTATGCAAGACTTATTGATGCTTGTCTTGAAGTACTATTCATGAAAAGTCTTTGCTTTATGATTCACTTGTTTACTCATGTCATTACCATTGTTTTGATCGCTGCATTCATTACATATGTTTACAATATGATCAAGTTTATGATGGCATGTCACTTAAGAAATTATCTTTGTTATCGTTTTACCTGGACGAGCAGAACTAAGCTTGGGGATGCTGATACGTCTCCGACGTATCGATAATTTCTTATGTTCCATGCTACTTTATTGATGATACCTACATGTTTTATGCACATTATATGTCATTATTATGCATTTTGGAACTAACCTATTAACAAGATGCCGAAGTGCCAGTTCCTGTTTTCTGCTGTTTTGGTTTCAGAAATCCTAGTAACGAAATATTCTCGGAATCGGACGAAATCAACGCCCGGGTTCCTATTTTCCCGGAACCATCCAGAACACCCGAGAGCCGCCAGAGGAAGCCCAGGGCCCCACCTCAGGCGCGGCCGGAGGGCCGCGCCTCCCTATGGTGTGGTGGCCCCGGGCCCCTCCGAGGCTGCGCCTATTTAAAGCCCCTGCATCGAAAACCCTTAGGGAGGAAGCCACGGTAGGCGAAACCTTCCAGAGCCGCCGCCATCGCGAAGCCAAGATCGGGGGACAGGAGTCTCTGTTCCGGCACGCCGCCGGACGGGAAGTGCCCCGGAAGGCTTCTCCATCGACACCACCGCCATCTCCACCGCCATCTTCATCAACGCTGCTGCTCCCATGAAGAGGGAGTAGTTCTCCATCGAGGCTCGGGGCTGTACCGGTAGCTATGTGGTTCATCTCTCTCCTATGTACTTCAATACAATAATCTCATGAGCTGCCTTACATGATTGAGATTCATATGATGATGCTTGTAATCTAGATGTCATTGTGCTAGTCAAGTGAGTTTTACTTATGTGATCTCCGGAGACTCCTTGTCCCACGTGTGTAAAGGTGACAGTGTGTGCACCGTGTGGGTCTCTTAGGCTATATTTCACAGAATACTTATTCACTGTTATGAATGGCGTAGTGAAGTGCTTATTTATATCTCTTTATGATTGCAATGTGTTTTGTATCACAATTTATCTATGTGCTACTCTAGTGATGTTATTAAAGTAGTTCTATTCCTCCTGCACGATGTAATGGTGACAGTGTGTGCATCCGTGTTAGTACTTGGTTTATGCTATGATCATGATCTCTTGTAGATTGCGAAGTTAACTATTGCTATGATAGTATTGATGTGTATTATTCCTCCTACATAAGCATGAAGGTGACAGTGTGCATGCTACGTTAGTACTTGGTTTAGTCGTATTGATCTATCTTACACTCTAAGGTTACTTAAATATGAACATTGAATTGTGGAGCTTGTTAACTCCGGCATTGAGGGTTCGTGTAATCCTACGCAATGTGTTCATCATCCAACAAGAGTGTAGAGTATGCATTTATCTATTCTGTTATGTGATCAAAGTTGAGAGTGTCCACTAGTGAAAGTCTATTCCCTAGGCCTTGTTCCTAAATACTGCTATCACTGCTTGTTACTGTTTTACTGAATTACTACTGCTGCGTTACTACTGCATGTTTACTTCCTACAATATTACTACCATCAACTGCACGCCAGCGAGCTATTTTCCGCCGTACTACTGCTCATATTCATTCATACCACTTGTATTTCACTATCTCTTCGCCGAACTAGTGCACCTATTAGGTGTGGTTGGGACACAAGAGACTTCTTGTTTTGTGGTTGCAGGGTTGCATGAGAGGGATATCTTTGACCTCTTCCTCCCTGAGTTCGATAAACCTTGGGTAATCCACTTAAGGGAAACTTGCTGCTGTTCTACAAACCTCTGCTCTTGGAGGCCCAACACTGTCTACAAGAATAGAAGCACCCGTAGCATGAAGAGAAGTCGTATTGGTTTCAAACATGAAAATTTCAAGAACCACCCAAAATCTTCAAATGGGCATAAAATTCAAAAAAACCAGAAAAATGAAAAACCAAAGCACATAGCCTTCTTATGTCATATAGTAAGAATTCAAGTTGATAAACAAGGTCTAGACATATTCAAACTAGACAAATCATGTATCTACCCCTAACACTCTAAACTCTGTCTTATGAAGTCAAGCATGAAGAGAAGTGGTTTTGGGTTTCAAACATGGAAATTTCAAAAACCTCCCAAAAGCTTCATTTTAGAGTGACTAAGAAGGATCCATGCTTACCTTTTAATTTTCAGATTTTAAACTTGTTTAAATCTTTGTGAAACCTAGGATTTGACCAAGATTCAAATGGGCATAAAAATTCAGGAAAAAACCAAAAGAATGATAAACCAAAGCACATAGCATTCTTATGTCATAGAGTAAGCATTCAAGTTGATTAACAAGGTCTAGACATATTCAAACTAGAAAATCATGTATATATCTATTCCTAACCTTAAACTCTGTCTTATGAAGCAATCATGAAGAGAAGTGGTTTTGGGTTTCAAACATGAAAATTTCAAGAACATCCCAAAAGTCGCTTCATTTTAGAGTGACTAAGAAGGATCCAGGCTTACCTTTTCGTTTTCATATTTTATACTTGTTTAAATCCAGGTCAAACATAGGATTTGACCAAGATTCAAATGGGCATAAAATAAAAAAATAGAAGAATGAAAAACAAAAGCACATAGTCTTCTTATGTCATATAGTAAGCTTGTTGATAAAGGTTTACTATAGGAAAAGCCTCATCAGTGGCACCAAAAATGGATTCTGTGGCGCATGGGAGGTGCGCCACAGAAACGCTCACAAAAATAAGGTTTATGTGGTGCACCTTCCCGTGCGCCTAGAATTAAGGTTCTGGCGCACGTGTTCCTAGGTGCACCAGAAAAGAGTGCGCCACGAATTGGTTTTCAGTGCGCCACAGAAATTGCTTGTATTATACTCGATTTTGTGCTGCCTGCTATACACATGCAGTTTATACACAGCAATATACAGATACAGGTTATATACAGCAACATTCAGATATAATATAAATATCATGTACATTGCACAGATATAACATAGACATCATCATCACATTACTTAGAGCCCGATCGAGATACATATATAGTGGCAATTAAGTGTCAAATGTTTTGCATACAACTCTTAATTCATACAAATTTCACAATTTCGAGATACAAAGTAGTCTTCATCCGGTTCCTCCTTTGCTCCCTCATCTCTACCCACCAGGCTCGCTTGCATCGGGCTTGCATCTCTTCATATCCAGTTCCTACTATGATGAAAATGGAAGAAAGTGAGACCAACAAGTCCGATGCACAAGAGAAATGGAATAAATGCCTCATACATTGTTGGTCAACACAAATATTAACATTTAGGGATGGCGTAAGTGAGACCAAGTCCGATGCACAAGAGATTGATATTTGTGCTATCTTACCAGGCTCACTTACGCCACCCCCAAGTGTACGGGGACCAAACATTTTAATCATCGGCATTTTGAAAATCTCAAAGCAAATGGAATGACAAAATGGAATAAGTGCCTCATACATTATTGGTCAACACAAATACTATGGTCAGAAACCATAGTTGCAGTATACACCGCAGTATACTTTGCAGAAGGGCCCCCTTTCCCCGGCCGCCGTTCCGTGAACGGGTCCTTAACGACACAACAACGCTGATCTGCCTCTCCGGCGCAGAACCACGGCAGTCCCAGCCGCCTCCCTTGTGGCCGCGTCTCCTGCGCTCTTCTGCATGGCCGGACCACGATTGGACTCACCGGGGGAATAATGATAATCGCCATCAACACTATCGCCAGACTCCACAGGAGCATAGCAGTTTGCAGCAGATGCCACTTTTCTTCCCTCGCCGTGCATTGAACGAGTCTTTGATGCAAAGACCGTGCCGGCCTGCCCAGAGGCCGGCACGGTCTTTGCATCAGGACTCGTTCACGGACGGCGAGAGAAAGCGGCATCTGCTGCAAAGTACTCTACACCTGTGGACTCTGACGATAGTGGTGATGGCGATTATCAGTATTTCCCCGTGAGTCCATGGAGAAAAGCGAGAGCCCATTAGACACGGCCACAAGGCGGCTGGACTGGCGTGGTTCTGCGCCGAAGAGATGTCGGCGTTGTTGTCTCGTCAAAGACTCGTTCACGGAACGGCGGCCGGGGAAAGGGGGGCCCGTCTACAAAGTATATTGCGGCGTATAGGTGACCAAACATTCTAATCATCGGCACTAAAATGGAAGAAAGAGCCAAGTGGTATCTCAACTAGATATCATATGCCTCATACTTTGTTGGTCGAAAGAAATATTAACATTCAGGGATGGGGTCAGCGAGGCCAGGTAGGATGCACAAGAGATTGATATTTGTGCCATCGCACCAGGCTCAGTGGCCCCACCCCAGAGTGTACAAGTGACCAAACAATTTAATCATCGGCACTAGAATGGAAGAAAGGCCAATGCAATTAAGAAGTAGCTAGTATGAACTAAATGGAATGCCTCATACTTTGTTGGTCGAAACAAATATGAACATCCCGGGATGGCGTTAGTGAGGCCAGGTAGGATGCACAAGAGATTGATATTTGTGCCATCACACCAGGCTCACTAGCGACACCCCGGAGTGTACGAGTGATCAACCAACCATCTAATCATCGACAAGTACAAAAACACCACCAAACCAGCAACCATGGTGACATAAGTCAAGATGCTCAAACACACATAGCATGCATGGAGCAGATGCTCCAAAGGGATTATTCATCACTTGGTATATAGACCAAGTGATGCTGGCAAAAGAGAGGCCAATCAAGAACCAGTAAATCCAGTAAGTGATAGATATGCCTAAACAAGCAACAACACATAGCATATCCCAGCTAACCAGATGAGACAAGTCTTGGTAGCCAACTGAATCACCTAGCACCACCTAGCCTTTTAAAACCATCAGAAACAGTCCTTTTTCTTCAAAGGATACCACAGTGGCATTCATTTACATGATCCCCTACTGTGGATATCTCTATTTTCATCAAAGCCAACAAGAAATAGAAATTTATCATTACTCAGTTGAGTTCAAAACACCACCAAACCAGCAACCATGGTGACATAAGTCAAGATGCTCAAACACACATAGCATGCATGGAGCAGATGCTCCAAAGGGATTATTCATCACTTGGTATATAGACCAAGTGATGCTGGCAAAAGAGAGGCCAATCAAGAACCAGTAAATCCAGTAAGTGATAGATATGCCTAAACAAGCAACAACACATAGCATATCCCAGCTAACCAGATGAGACAAGTCTTGGTAGCCAACTGAATCACCTAGCACCACCTAGCCTTTTAAAACCATCAGAAACAGTCCTTTTTCTTCAAAGGATACCACAGTGGCATTCATTTACATGATCCCCTACTGTGGATATCTCTATTTTCATCAAAGCCAACAAGAAAAGGATACCACAGTGGCATTCATTTACATGATTCCCTAATGTGAATATCTCTATTTTAGTATACCATCATAAGCATTCCATTTAAATCACACATTTTAGTATCTGTTCTTATCCAAGTTTTTGCCTCAGCCTTTGCATCATTGGCTGAGCCAAGACATCAAGCATCTGGCCAGGGAGCATTCTTTCTTTTTAGGGAACTATATGAACTATATGCACATGATCCAGTAAGCATCCCCACTAATCAGAGCATTATAAGCATAGTAGCATACCATAAGCTCACAAGAATCCATCAAGTAAATCTTCACAAGGATACCACAGTAGCATAGTAGCATACCATAAGCTCACAAGAATCCATCATTTTCTTCACAAGGATACCACAGTAGCATACCATAGTAGCATTTCATGCATTTAAATGAACCAGTAGCATCAAAACCAACCAAATGTCCAACTAGCAAGCAATACCAAGTGAGCAAGTCTTCATTACCTTGTACAGGTTCAGACATGGATTTATTTCCAACAAAGGATGGAAATCAAATTAACATCATTGAATTAAATTGAATCATTACCATCACATGGTTCATCAATAACAAGTGGCAGTAAACCTCCACAAACAACACTATCCATATGCAAACAATATACTAACCACTAGCACCTTTTTATTAGCAGCATAACAATATACTAACCACTAGCAATCCAGGCTCCAAATGGAACCTTTGGAGCAGATATATATAGAGCCAATATAGCATGTCACTCCAAATGAAAATATCCATATGCAGGCAACAAAGTAATTTATTCAGATACTGCAAATGAGCAGCATCACTGAATCAAAGAAACTAGCAGCAATGCATCCAGAGCAACAACATCAATGCATCCAGAGCAACAACATCAATGCATCCAGAGCAACAGCAATGCATGCAGAGCATCATCAGCACAACCTAGAAGCATGAGCATTTCGTCGAGCACATTGTGCTCGCGCGGGAGAGGAAGAGGAGGGGAGGGGCGAGAGTTCACCGACGACAGGGGTGGAGGAGGAGGTTGACGACGACGGCAGCGGTGGAGGAGGAGGAGGCGGCGGCTCCTCCACCTTCACGCGACGGCGGCCCCTCCTCGGCGGCCCCTCCTCGCCGTAGCGGCAGCTTGTGCTGCAGGTGGCGGGGATGGGAGGACCGTGGCGGCATCCGGCCCTCGCGGAGGAAGGCGGCGGCGACGGTGATGGCGACGACCATGGTGGCGCGCGGCGGATCGGAGGAGAGGGGAGAGGGGAGAGGGAGATAGAGGTGAACAGGCGGGGGAGGGCACGGGCGAGATGATATAAGTCACCTGTGGCGCACCGAGCTAGTGCGCCACGAATCGGTTCGTGGCGCACGAACGCGCCACGAAAGAGTTATTTCGTGGCGCAGCATGACATGTGCGCCACGAAATACCTACACTAATAATTGGTGGTGGCAGGATGTGGGCCCCATACAATTTCGTGGCGCAACGTTCAGCAGTGCGCCACAAAGTAAGCTATTTCGTGGCGCACCCAGCGTGGTGCGCCACAAAATAAAATTCTGTGGCGCATTTTCAGTGGTGCGCCACAGAACTAAGCTCTGCCTATAAGGGTTTTCCTACTAGTGTTTAGACATGTTCAAACCAGACAAATCATGTATCTAGCCCCTAACCATAAACTCGGTCGATCTTATGAAGTCTAGCATGAAGAGAAGTCGTATTGGTTTCAAACATGAAAATTTCAAGAACCACCCAAAATCTTCAAATGGGCATATAACATTCAAAAAACCAGAAAAATGAAAAACCAAAGCACATATATAGCCTTCTTATGTCATATAGTAAGCATTCAAGTTGATAAACAAGCATGTCTAGACATATTCAAACCCGACAAATCATGTATCTACCCCCTAACCCTAAACTCTGCATGTCTTATGAAGTCAACCATGAAGAGAAGTGGTTTTTGGGTTTCAAACATTGAGATTTCAAGAACCCCCCAAAAGCTTCATTTTAGAATGACTAGCTAGGAAGGATCCAGGCTTACCTTTTCATTTTCATGTTATAGACTTGTTTAAATCTTGGTCAAACCTAGGATTTGACCAAGATTCAAATGGGCATAAACATTCAAAAAAATCAAAAAATCAAAAACCAAAGCACATATAGTCTTCTTATGTCATATAGTAAGAATTGAAGTTGATAAACAAGGTCTAGACATATTCAAACTAGACAAATCATGTATCTACCCCCTAAAGCCCTAAACTAGCTTTGTCTTATGAAGTCAAGCATGAAGAGAAATGGTTTTGGGTTTCAAATTAAACATGGAAATTTCAAGAACCCCCCAAAAAGCTTCATTTTAGAATGACTAAGAAGGATCCAGGCTTACCTTTTCATTTTCATGTTATAGACTTGTTTAAATCTTGGTCAAACCTAGGATTTGACCAAGATTCAAATGGGCATAAACATTCAGAAAAAATCAAAAAATCAAAAACCAAAGCACATATAGTCTTCTTATGTCATATAGTAAGAATTGAAGTTGATAAACAAGGTCTAGACATATTCAAACCAGACAAATCGTGTATCTACACCTAACCCTAAACTATATCTAATGAAGTCAAGCATGAAGAGAAGTGGTTTTGGGTTTCAAACATTGAGATTTCAAGAACCCCCCAAAAGCTTCATTTTAGAATGACTAAGAAGGATCCAGGCTTACCTTTTCATTTTCATGTTATAGACTTGTTTAAATCTTGGTCAAACCTAGGATTTGACCAAGATTCAAATGGGCATAAACATTCAGAAAAAATCAAAAAATCAAAAACCAAAGCACATATAGTCTTCTTATGTCATATAGTAAGAATTGAAGTTGATAAACAAGGTCTAGACATATTCAAACCAGACAAATCGTGTATCTACACCTAACCCTAAACTATATCTAATGAAGTCAAGCATGATGAGAAATGGTTTTGGGTTTCAAACATGGAAATTTCAAAAACCTCCCAAAAGCTTCATTTTAGAGTGACTAAGAAGGATCCAGGCTTACCTTTTCATTTTCATGTTTTAAAATTATTTAAATCCTGGTCAAAACTAGGATTTGATCAAGATTCAAATGGGTATAAAATAAAATAAAAAACGCACCTAGCCTTTTTCTGTCATATAATGATCATTCAAGTTGATAAACATGGTCTAGACATATTCAAACTAGAAAATCGTGTATCTACCCTGTCCCTGGCTAACCCTAAACTCTGTCTTATGAAGTCAAGCATGAAGAGAAGTGTTTTTGGGTTTCAGACATGGAAATTTTGAAAACCTCCCAAAAACTTCATCTTAGAGTGACAAAGAAGGATCCAAGCTTACCTTTTCATTTTCATGTTTTAAGCTTGTTTAAATATTGGTCAAGCCTAGGATTTGACCAAGATTCAAATGGGCATAAAAATTCTGGAAAAAAAAAAAAAACCAAAGCACATAGTCTTCTTACGTCATATATATCTATAGTAAGCATATTCAAGTAGATAAACAAGGTATAGACATATTCAAAACAGACAAATCCTGTATCTACCCCCTAACCCTAAACTCGGTCTTATGATGCCTAGCATGAAGAGAAGTCGTTTTGGGTTTCAAACGTTTAAGCCAAAAGCCCCATTTCATATATTTCAAATTTGGTTCAAATTTGAAAGACATACAAGTTATAGCACACATAGTGCATACATGTTCACACATACTGCACTAGATGCTAATTAACCCTATAGTTTGAGGCCATTTGGATGAGGTCGAAAAAATCTTGGATTAGAAATGGGGTTGTTCGAACCCCGTAGTTGGATTTTTTATGAACTTGATCTGTAGTACTGGGCAAAACCCTAGTTTAACGTATTTAATTATAGATTCGTAGGTTGATTTTTCTACCTTTTTATTATTATTACTATGCAGCACATGTGTGTTTGCCCGTCGAGTGAAACTCGGAGGAAGAGGGATCACTCGGAAGGAGAGAAGAAGGGAGAGCATTATGGTGTCTCCCCTTTTTCGGGTGATGATGTTGACTTTTGTGCAGGGTTTGTCAGTGAGCAGGAGGTGCGAGCGAGCGAGCGAGCGAGTCGAGCGAGGCCGAGAATGAGAGAGATTTGTTTTTTTTGTGAGAGGGACAACCGAAGGATCCAGAAGGACCCACAGACTTCCAAAACGCATCCTGATGCGTCTTCTCTTGACAAAGAAGATGGCTTGGAGTTTGCGTACCTACTGCACTTGACTTGTGCTCACTGAAGTGTGGGACCTCACGCATGGGCACCACACGTAAGTGACAGACCTGTTGGTGTAAAAACTCGGTTGATTATTATAGTGCATTAGAACAAAGTTTCCTATGGATTCAACGGTAGGAAATCCAAGTTAACTCATTTACATGACATTAATTTTTCCATGAAGCAAAGTTAACACATCTATCAATTGGTACATTTTGGAGTGACTAAGAAGGATCCATGCTTATTCGTTTTCACGTGTTAAATTTGTTTAAATCTTGCTCAAACCTAGGATTTCACCAAGATTGAAATGGGCATGAAAATTCAAAAAAAAAATGAAATACCAATGCACATAGTCTTCTTCTGTCATATAGTAAGCATTCAAGATGATAAACAAGGTCTAGACATATTCAAACCAGGCAAATCATGTATCTACTCCCTAACGACCCTAAACTCCGTCTTATGAAGTAAGGCATGAAGAGAAGTGGTTTTGGGTTTCAAACATGCAAATTTCAAAAACCTCCCAAAAGCTTCATTTTAGAGTGACTAAGAAGGATCGAGGCTTACCTTTTCATTTTCATGTTTTAAACTTGTTTAAATCTTGGTCAAACCTAGCTAGTATTTGACCAATATTCAAATGGGCATAAAATTCAAAAAAAATCAGAAAAATGAAAAACCAAAGCACATAGCCTTCTTATGTCATATAGTAAGAATTCAAGTTGATAAACAAGGTCTAGACATATTCAAACTAGACAAATCATGTATCTACCCCTTACACTCTAAACTCTGTCTTATGAAGTCAATTAAGCATGAAGAGAAGTGGTTTTGGGTTTCAAACATGGAAATTTCAAAAACCTCCCAAAAGCTTCATTTTAGAGTGACTAAGAAGGATCCATGCTTACCTTTTAATTTTCATATTTTAAACTTGTTTAAATCTTTGTGAAACCTAGGATTTGACCAAGATTCAAATGGGCATAAAAATTCAGGAAAAAACCAAAAGATTGATAAACCAAAGCACATAGCATTCTTATGTCATATAGTAAGCATTCAAGTTGATAAATAAGGTCTAGACATATTCAAACTAGAAAATCATGTATATATCTGCCCCTAACCTTAAACTCTGTCTTATGAAGTCAATCATGAAGAGAAGTGGTTTTGGGTTTCAAACATGAAAATTTCAAGAACATCCCAAAAGCCGCTTCATTTTAGAGTGACTAAGAAGGATCCAGGCTTACCTTTTCGTTTTCATATTTTATACTTGTTTAAATCCAGGTCAAACATAGGATTTGACCAAGATTCAAATGGGCATAAAATAAAAAAAATAGAAGAATGAAAAACAAAAGCACATAGTCTTCTTATGTCATATAGTAAGCTTTCAAGTTGATAAACAAGGTTTAGACATGTTCAAACCAGACAAATCATGTATCTACCCCCTAACCATAAACTCGGTCGATCTTATGAAGTCTAGCATGAAGAGAAGTCGTATTGGTTTCAAACATGAAAATTTCAAGAACCTCCCAAAATCTTCAAATGGGCATAAAATTCAAAAAACCGGAAAAATGAAAAACCAAAGCACATAGCCTTCTTATGTCATATAGTAAGCATTCAAGTTGATAAACAAGCATGTCTAGACATATTCAAACCCAACAAATCATGTATCTACCCCTAACCCTAAACTCTGCATGTCTTATGAAGTCAACCATGAAGAGAAGTGGTTTTGGGTTTCAAACATTGAGATTTCAAGAACCCCCCAAAAGCTTCATTTTAGAATGACTAAGAAGGATCCAGGCTTACCTTTTCATTTTCATGTTATAGACTTGTTTAAATCTTGGTCAAACCTAGGATTTGACCAAGATTCAAATGGGCATAAACATTCAGAAAAAATCAAAAAATCAAAAACCAAAGCACATATAGTCTTCTTATGTCATATAGTAAGAATTGAAGTTGATAAACAAGGTCTAGACATATTCAAACCAGACAAATCGTGTATCTACACCTAACCCTAAACTATATCTAATGAAGTCAAGCATGATGAGAAATGGTTTTGGGTTTCAAACATTGAGATTTCAAAAACCTCCCAAAAGCTTCATTTTAGAGTGACTAAGAAGGATCCAGGCTTACCTTTTCATTTTCATGTTATAGACTTGTTTAAATCTTGGTCAAACCTAGGATTTGACCAAGATTCAAATGGGCATAAACATTCAAAAAAATCAAAAAATCAAAAACCAAAGCACATATAGTCTTCTTATGTCATATAGTAAGAATTGAAGCTGATAAACAAGGTCTAGACATATTCAAACCAGACAAATCGTGTATCTACACCTAACCCTAAACTATATCTAATGAAGTCAAGCATGATGAGAAATGGTTTTGGGTTTCAAACATGGAAATTTCAAAAACCTCCCAAAAGCTTCATTTTAGAGTGACTAAGAAGGATCCAGGCTTACCTTTTCATTTTCATGTTTTAAAATTATTTAAATCCTGGTCAAAACTAGGATTTGATCAAGATTCAAATGGGTATAAAATAAAATAAAAAACGCACCTAGCCTTTTTCTGTCATATAATGATCATTCAAGTTGATAAACATGGTCTAGACATATTCAAACTAGAAAATCGTGTATCTACCCTGTCCCTGGCTAACCCTAAACTCTGTCTTATGAAGTCAAGCATGAAGAGAAGTGGTTTTGGGTTTCAGACATGGAAATTTTGAAAACCTCCCAAAAACTTCATCTTAGAGTGACAAAGAAGGATCCAAGCTTACCTTTTCATTTTCATGTTTTAAGCTTGTTTAAATATTGGTCAAGCCTAGGATTTGACCAAGATTCAAATGGGCATAAAAATTCTGGAAAAATAAAAAAAAACCAAAGCACATAGTCTTCTTACGTCATATATATCTATAGTAAGCATATTCAAGTAGATAAACAAGGTATAGACATATTCAAAACAGACAAATCCTGTATCTACCCCCTAACCCTAAACTCGGTCTTATGATGCCTAGCATGAAGAGAAGTCGTTTTGGGTTTCAAACGTTTAAGCCAAAAGCCCCATTTCATATATTTCAAATTTGGTTCAAATTTGAAAGACATACAAGTTATAGCACACATAGTGCATACATGTTCACACATACTGCACTAGATGCTAATTAACCCTATAGTTTGAGGCCATTTGGATGAGGTCGAAAAAATCTTGGATTAGAAATGGGGTTGTTCGAACCCCGTAGTTGGATTTTTTATGAACTTGATCTGTAGTACTGGGCAAAACCCTAGTTTAACGTATTTAATTATAGATTCGTAGGTTGATTTTTCTACCTTTTTATTATTATTACTATGCAGCACATGTGTGTTTGCCCGTCGAGTGAAACTCGGAGGAAGAGGGATCACTCGGAAGGAGAGAAGAAGGGAGAGCATTATGGTGTCTCCCCTTTTTCGGGTGATGATGTTGACTTTTGTGCAGGGTTTGTCAGTGAGCAGGAGGTGCGAGCGAGCGAGTCGAGCGAGGCCGAGAATGAGAGAGATTTGTTTTTTTTGTGAGAGGGACAACCGAAGGATCCAGAAGGACCCACAGACTTCCAAAACGCATCCTGATGCGTCTTCTCTTGACAAAGAAGATGGCTTGGAGTTTGCGTACCTACTGCACTTGACTTGTGCTCACTGAAGTGTGGGACCTCACGCATGGGCACCACACGTAAGTGACAGACCTGTTGGTGTAAAAACTCGGTTGATTATTATAGTGCATTAGAACAAAGTTTCCTATGGATTCAACGGTAGGAAATCCAAGTTAACTCATTTACATGACATTAATTTTTCCATGAAGCAAAGTTAACACATCTATCAATTGGTACATTTTGGAGTGACTAAGAAGGATCCATGCTTATTCGTTTTCACGTGTTAAATTTGTTTAAATCTTGCTCAAACCTAGGATTTCACCAAGATTGAAATGGGCATGAAAATTCAAAAAAAAATGAAATACCAATGCACATAGTCTTCTTCTGTCATATAGTAAGCATTCAAGATGATAAACAAGGTCTAGACATATTCAAACCAGGCAAATCATGTATCTACTCCCTAACGACCCTAAACTCCGTCTTATGAAGTAAGGCATGAAGAGAAGTGGTTTTGGGTTTCAAACATGCAAATTTCAAAAACCTCCCAAAAGCTTCATTTTAGAGTGACTAAGAAGGATCGAGGCTTACCTTTTCATTTTCATGTTTTAAACTTGTTTAAATCTTGGTCAAACCTAGCTAGTATTTGACCAAGATTCAAATGGGCATAAAATTCAAAAAAAATCAGAAAAATGAAAAACCAAAGCACATAGCCTTCTTATGTCATATAGTAAGAATTCAAGTTGATAAACAAGGTCTAGACGTATTCAAACTAGACAAATCATGTATCTACCCCTAACACTCTAAACTCTGTCTTATGAAGTCAATTAAGCATGAAGAGAAGTGGTTTTGGGTTTCAAACATGGAAATTTCAAAAACCTCCCAAAAGCTTCATTTTAGAGTGACTAAGAAGGATCCATGCTTACCTTTTAATTTTCAGATTTTAAACTTGTTTAAATCTTTGTGAAACCTAGGATTTGACCAAGATTCAAATGGGCATAAAAATTCAGGAAAAAACCAAAAGATTGATAAACCAAAGCACATAGCATTCTTATGTCATATAGTAAGCATTCAAGTTGATAAATAAGGTCTAGACATATTCAAACTAGAAAATCATGTATATATCTGCCCCTAACCTTAAACTCTGTCTTATGAAGTCAATCATGAAGAGAAGTGGTTTTGGGTTTCAAACATGAAAATTTCAAGAACATCCCAAAAGCCGCTTCATTTTAGAGTGACTAAGAAGGATCCAGGCTTACCTTTTCGTTTTCATATTTTATACTTGTTTAAATCCAGGTCAAACATAGGATTTGACCAAGATTCAAATGGGCATAAAATAAAAAAATAGAAGAATGAAAAACAAAAGCACATAGTCTTCTTATGTCATATAGTAAGCTTTCAAGTTGATAAACAAGGTTTAGACATGTTCAAACCAGACAAATCATGTATCTACCCCCTAACCATAAACTCGGTCGATCTTATGAAGTCTAGCATGAACAGAAGTCGTATTGGTTTCAAACATGAAAATTTCAAGAACCTCCCAAAATCTTCAAATGGGCATAAAATTCAAAAAACCGGAAAAATGAAAAACCAAAGCACATAGCCTTCTTATGTCATATAGTAAGCATTCAAGTTGATAAACAAGCATGTCTAGACATATTCAAACCCAACAAATCATGTATCTACCCCTAACCCTAAACTCTGCATGTCTTATGAAGTCAACCATGAAGAGAAGTGGTTTTGGGTTTCAAACATTGAGATTTCAAGAACCCCCCAAAAGCTTCATTTTAGAATGACTAAGAAGGATCCAGGCTTACCTTTTCATTTTCATGTTATAGACTTGTTTAAATCTTGGTCAAACCTAGGATTTGACCAAGATTCAAATGGGCATAAACATTCAGAAAAAATCAAAAAATCAAAAACCAAAGCACATATAGTCTTCTTATGTCATATAGTAAGAATTGAAGTTGATAAACAAGGTCTAGACATATTCAAACCAGACAAATCGTGTATCTACACCTAACCCTAAACTATATCTAATGAAGTCAAGCATGATGAGAAATGGTTTTGGGTTTCAAACATGGAAATTTCAAAAACCTCCCAAAAGCTTCATTTTAGAGTGACTAAGAAGGATCCAGGCTTACCTTTTCATTTTCATGTTTTAAAATTATTTAAATCCTGGTCAAAACTAGGATTTGATCAAGATTCAAATGGGTATAAAATAAAATAAAAAACGCACCTAGCCTTTTTCTGTCATATAATGATCATTCAAGTTGATAAACATGGTCTAGACATATTCAAACTAGAAAATCGTGTATCTACCCTGTCCCTGGCTAACCCTAAACTCTGTCTTATGAAGTCAAGCATGAAGAGAAGTGGTTTTGGGTTTCAGACATGGAAATTTTGAAAACCTCCCAAAAACTTCATCTTAGAGTGACAAAGAAGGATCCAAGCTTACCTTTTCATTTTCATGTTTTAAGCTTGTTTAAATATTGGTCAAGCCTAGGATTTGACCAAGATTCAAATGGGCATAAAAATTCTGGAAAAATAAAAAAAAACCAAAGCACATAGTCTTCTTACGTCATATATATCTATAGTAAGCATATTCAAGTAGATAAACAAGGTATAGACATATTCAAAACAGACAAATCCTGTATCTACCCCCTAACCCTAAACTCGGTCTTATGATGCCTAGCATGAAGAGAAGTCGTTTTGGGTTTCAAACGTTTAAGCCAAAAGCCCCATTTCATATATTTCAAATTTGGTTCAAATTTGAAAGACATACAAGTTATAGCACACATAGTGCATACATGTTCACACATACTGCACTAGATGCTAATTAACCCTATAGTTTGAGGCCATTTGGATGAGGTCGAAAAAAATCTTGGATTAGAAATGGGGTTGTTCGAACCCCGTAGTTGGATTTTTTATGAACTTGATCTGTAGTACTGGGCAAAACCCTAGTTTAACGTATTTAATTATAGATTCGTAGGTTGATTTTTCTACCTTTTTATTATTATTACTATGCAGCACATGTGTGTTTGCCCGTCGAGTGAAACTCGGAGGAAGAGGGATCACTCGGAAGGAGAGAAGAAGGGAGAGCATTATGGTGTCTCCCCTTTTTCGGGTGATGATGTTGACTTTTGTGCAGGGTTTGTCAGTGAGCAGGAGGTGCGAGCGAGCGAGCGAGCGAGCGAGTCGAGCGAGGCCGAGAATGAGAGAGATTTGTTTTTTTTGTGAGAGGGACAACCGAAGGATCCAGAAGGACCCACAGACTTCCAAAACGCATCCTGATGCGTCTTCTCTTGACAAAGAAGATGGCTTGGAGTTTGCGTACCTACTGCACTTGACTTGTGCTCACTGAAGTGTGGGACCTCACGCATGGGCACCACACGTAAGTGACAGACCTGTTGGTGTAAAAACTCGGTTGATTATTATAGTGCATTAGAACAAAGTTTCCTATGGATTCAACGGTAGGAAATCCAAGTTAACTCATTTACATGACATTAATTTTTCCATGAAGCAAAGTTAACACATCTATCAATTGGTACATTTTGGAGTGACTAAGAAGGATCCATGCTTATTCGTTTTCACGTGTTAAATTTGTTTAAATCTTGCTCAAACCTAGGATTTCACCAAGATTGAAATGGGCATGAAAATTCAAAAAAAAATGAAATACCAATGCACATAGTCTTCTTCTGTCATATATAGTAAGCATTCAAGATGATAAACAAGGTCTAGACATATTCAAACCAGGCAAATCATGTATCTACTCCCTAACGACCCTAAACTCCGTCTTATGAAGTAAGGCATGAAGAGAAGTGGTTTTGGGTTTCAAACATGCAAATTTCAAAAACCTCCCAAAAGCTTCATTTTAGAGTGACTAAGAAGGATCGAGGCTTACCTTTTCATTTTCATGTTTTAAACTTGTTTAAATCTTGGTCAAACCTAGCTAGTATTTGACCAATATTCAAATGGGCATAAAATTCAAAAAAAATCAGAAAAATGAAAAACCAAAGCACATAGCCTTCTTATGTCATATAGTAAGAATTCAAGTTGATAAACAAGGTCTAGACATATTCAAACTAGACAAATCATGTATCTACCCCTTACACTCTAAACTCTGTCTTATGAAGTCAATTAAGCATGAAGAGAAGTGGTTTTGGGTTTCAAACATGGAAATTTCAAAAACCTCCCAAAAGCTTCATTTTAGAGTGACTAAGAAGGATCCATGCTTACCTTTTAATTTTCAGATTTTAAACTTGTTTAAATCTTTGTGAAACCTAGGATTTGACCAAGATTCAAATGGGCATAAAAATTCAGGAAAAAACCAAAAGATTGATAAACCAAAGCACATAGCATTCTTATGTCATATAGTAAGCATTCAAGTTGATAAATAAGGTCTAGACATATTCAAACTAGAAAATCATGTATATATCTGCCCCTAACCTTAAACTCTGTCTTATGAAGTCAATCATGAAGAGAAGTGGTTTTGGGTTTCAAACATGAAAATTTCAAGAACATCCCAAAAGCCGCTTCATTTTAGAGTGACTAAGAAGGATCCAGGCTTACCTTTTCGTTTTCATATTTTATACTTGTTTAAATCCAGGTCAAACATAGGATTTGACCAAGATTCAAATGGGCATAAAATAAAAAAATAGAAGAATGAAAAACAAAAGCACATAGTCTTCTTATGTCATATAGTAAGCTTTCAAGTTGATAAACAAGGTTTAGACATGTTCAAACCAGACAAATCATGTATCTAGCCCCTAACCATAAACTCGGTCGATCTTATGAAGTCTAGCATGAAGAGAAGTCGTATTGGTTTCAAACATGAAAATTTCAAGAACCTCCCAAAATCTTCAAATGGGCATAAAATTCAAAAAACCGGAAAAATGAAAAACCAAAGCACATAGCCTTCTTATGTCATATAGTAAGCATTCAAGTTGATAAACAAGCATGTCTAGACATATTCAAACCCGACAAATCATGTATCTACCCCTAACCCTAAACTCTGCATGTCTTATGAAGTCAACCATGAAGAGAAGTGGTTTTGGGTTTCAAACATTGAGATTTCAAGAACCCCCCAAAAGCTTCATTTTAGAATGACTAAGAAGGATCCAGGCTTACCTTTTCATTTTCATGTTATAGACTTGTTTAAATCTTGGTCAAACCTAGGATTTGACCAAGATTCAAATGGGCATAAACATTCAGAAAAAATCAAAAAATCAAAAACCAAAGCACATATCACTACAAGAAAAGTTGCCATGGCCGACGAAGTTGAAGTCGCGCCGTGGTTGCTGGTGTACCATGGCCGACGATTTTTGGTCCCTCCGTGGTTCATGTCAAAACTTTTTTTTTCTCGTTTTTGAGGCCACCTAGCCCGACGAAAGCGGCCAAAACGTCGCGTATGGTGGCCCGGGACGTGGTGCATCTCGAAATCTCGGGTTCGCCGGCCGAGTCAACGCAAATCCGCACCGCCGAGGGATGTAGGGCCCAGATGGCAGCCTCTCTGGCATTGTTTTTTTCTAGATCGCGCCATCTCGTTCAACGTTCTCCGATCGAGCCGTTTACGATGCAGGATCATGGGTCCCGCATGTCATCCTCTATGAACCAAAATTCTTTCTATTCTTGGATTTTTTTGACCCCCTGATTTCTGGCTACTTCCTTTTTCTTTTGATCCCTTGCCGCCTTGGAAACGTTGAGACCGCTGCTGCTAAATGGGACCCGCATGTCATCCTCTATGTGCAATCAACTTTCTTTTCTTGGAGTTTTTTTGGCACCTCAAATTTGGTCACTTGCCTTTTTCTTTCGATCCCCTGCCGCCTCTCAAACGGTGATACCGCTGCTGCTAACTGGGACCCGCATGTCATCCTCTATGTACTATAAAACTTTCTTTTCTTGAATTATTTTTGGCACCTCATATTTGGTCACTTACCTTTTTCTTTCGATCCCCTGCCGCCTCTCAAACGGTGATACCGCTGCTGCTAAATGGGACCCGCATGTCATCCTCTATGTACTATAAAACTTTCTTTTCTTGGATTTTTTTGGCACCTCATATTTGGTCACTTGACTTTTTCTTTCGATCCCCTGCTGCCTCTCAAACAGTGATACCGCTGCTGCTAAATGGGACCCGCATGTCATCCTCTATGTACTATAAAACTTTCTTTTCTTGGATTTTTTTGGCACCTCATATTTGGTCACTTGACTTTTTCTTTCGATCCCCTGCGCCTCTCAAACGGTGATACCGCTGCTGCTAAATGGGACCCGCATGTCATCCACTATGTACTATAAAACTTTCTTTTCTTGGATTTTTTTTTGCACCTCATATTTGGTAACTTGACTTTTTCTTTCGATCCCCTGCTTCTCAAACAGTGATACCGCTGCTGCTAAATGGGACCCGCATGTCATCCTCTATGTACTATAAAACTTTCATTTTTGGATTATTTTTGGCACCTCATATTTGGTCACTTGACTTTTTCTTTCGATCCCCTGCCGCCTCTCAAACGGTGAGACCGCTGCTAAATGGGACCCGCATGTCATCCTCTATGAGCAATCAACTTTCTTTTCTTGGAGTTTTTTTGGCACCTCATATTTGGTCACTTGCCTTTTTCTTTCGATCTCATGCCACGTTTGAAACGTTGAGGTACCTGCTGGCTCATGGGACCCGCATGTCATCCTCTATGTGCTATAAAAGTTTCCTTTGTTGGTTTTTTTTTCACCCTCTGATTTTTGGCTTGCCTTTTTCTTTTGATCCCCTGCCCCCTTTGAAACGTTGAGTAAGCTGTTGGTTCAAGGGACCCGCATGTCATCCTCTATGTCCATCAACTTTCTTTTCTTGGATTTTTTTCACCCCCTAATTACTAGCTACTTTCTTTTTCTTTTGATCTCAAGCCGCATTACAAACATTGAGACCGCTGCTGCAAAATGGGACCCACATGTCATCCTCTATGTACAATAAATCTTGGATTATTTTTGGCTCCTGATATTTGGTCACTTGCCTTTTTCTTTCGATCTCATGCCGCCTTTGAAACGTTGAGTAAGCTGCTGGCTCATGGGTCCCGCATGTCATCCTCTACGAACAATAAAAGTTTCCTTTCTTGGAGTTATTTTTTACCCCTAATTTCTGGCTATTTGCCTTTTTCTTTTGATCCCCTGCCCCCGTTGAAACGATGAGGACGCTGTTGGCAGGTCGGTCCCACATGTCATCCTCTATGAACAATAAAAGTTTCCTTTGGTGGATTTATTTTTGACCCCTAATTAATTTCTGGCTATTTCCTTTATTTTTCTTTTGATCCCCTGCCGCCTTGGAATTGTTGAGAATGCTGCTGCCTCATTTTTCTTTTGGTCCTGTGCCGCCTTGGAAACGTTGAGACCGCTGCTACAAAATGGGACCCGCATGTCATCCTCTATGTACAATAAAGTTTCTTTTCTTGGATTATTTTTGGCTCCTGATATTATGTCACTTGCCTTTTTCTTTCGATCTCATGCCGACTTTGAAACGTTGAGGATGCTGCTGCCTCATGGGTCCCGCATGTCATCCTCTCAGAACGATAAATGTTTTCTTTTCTTGTATTTTTTTACCAACTGATTTTTGGCTTTTTTTATTTTCGATCCCCTGCCGCCTTTGAAACGTTGACTCCGCTGCTGGCTCATGGGTCCCCGATGTCAGCCTCCCCGTACAAGAAACATGTGATATTTTATTTTGCAGACAATAAACGTTGTATTTCGCTCTGAGCTATTGCAAACGGATAAATTAAATCTTTATATCTACATAAACAAACTTATATGTTGAATCTCCTTGTTTTTTGTTTTTGCGAAGCATAGGACTTTCCTGTTTTTTTTTTGAGAAAAATCCGACCTTTCCTGTTTTGGAGTGGGCTGAAATTGTACGAGTCAAAAGGCCCAGCAGGATAGTTCGAAGGCCCAGATGTCCAGATACAGCCCAATTGAAATCTTTCTTTTCTTGGATTTTTTTCACACCCTGATTTCTGGCTACTTCATTTTTCTTTCGGTCCTGTGCCGCCTTGGAAGCGTTGAGACCGCTGCTACAAAATGGGACCCGCATGTCATCCTCTATGTACAATAAAGTTTCTTTTCTTGGATTATTTTTGGCTCCTGATATTATGTCACTTGACTTTTTCTTTCAATCTCATGCCGACTTTGAAACGTTGAGGAAGCTGCTGGCTCATGGGTCCCGCATGTCATCCTCTATGAACAATAAAAGTTTTCTTTGTTGGATTTATTTTTTCCCCTAATTTCTGGCTATTTGTCTTTTTCTTTTGATCCCCTGCCCCCTTTGAAACGATGACGACGCAGCTGGCAAGTCGGTCCCACATGTCATCCTCTATGAACAATAAAAGTTTCCTTTGATGGATTTATTTTTGACCCTAATTAATTTCTGGCTATTTCCTTTTTTATTTTGATCCCCTGCCGCCTTGAAATAGTTGAGGATGCTGCTGCCTCATGGGTCCCGCATGTCATCCTCTCAGAAAGGTAAATGTTTCTTTTCTTGAATTTGTTTACCAACTGATTTTTGGCTTATTTTTTCTTTCGATCTCCTGCCACCTTTAAAACGTTGACGACGCTGCTGGCTCATGGGTCCCCAATGTCAGCCTCCCCATACTGCAAATCCTCTTTCTGCAAAGGTTGTATTTCTAGATAGATAAGGTGGATTCGAATCTGCCATGGTTCAGGCAGCTCAGGTAAGCCTTCTTGCACTAATTAATGGAAGTAGTGTATCGCAAGGTCAAGACATGTGGCTCGGTGTAATGAATCTATATGAATCATGTTGTGGGTTCAATCTGATAGTTCTCTAACAGGTCAGCCAAAATAGAAATTAAGTTTTTTTCTAAAAGGGAAATGCAAATTAAGATGAACACAAACATTAGTTATCATAATAGCTGATCATACATACATACTTGCTAAGAGCAAAAGCTTGCCAGAGTTTTACCACCCATACAATTAATTAGCAGTTCAGATAAGATAACCTTATATAAGTATAACTACAAATGCATTTGCTAAGGGCTCATGGGACAACAGAACTAGACAACCGCGAACTTTATGACCAGCATGTCACAGCGGCATCGAAAGATCTTGACCTTCAACTTTGATCCAATGCGAAGTTTGGCACCGTCAATGAACTTTTTCCACCTGGAAGTAACAGCCAAGCGGCCATCTGTGGGACTGACAGAGTACCGTCCCTCCACGGTGAGACCTTCACTCTCCATGACGAGGGATATCTTGCCCCTTCGGCCAGCATTGAGATCCTTGGAGATACTTTTAGGCAATTTCTGATTCAAAGCAAGAGATACCACCAAAAATTAGTCAATGGCACCAATGCACTGAACCATGTGAGACTTTGAGCAGAGAAGACATCAAGATAAGAGCAGTTATGCTGTCATATACTCACGAACATAGCCTTCAGATGCGTCCTGGTCACCACACGGGTGGCCACAGCAATGAGCTGAGACCTCGGTGATCTGGCTGGGGCAGGTGCATGAGCCTGGGCTGGTACACGAGCTGGTGCTGATGCAGGAGACTGCTGGGCAGGTGCAGTAAACGGTGCCTCTAGAGGAACCGGTGCTGATGCAGGAGACTGTTGGGCAGGTGCAGTAAACGGTGCAGCTAGAGGAACCAGTGCTGATGCAGGAGCCTGCTGGGCATGTGTAGTATATGGGGCCTCTACAGGAACCAATGCTGATGTAGGGGACTGCTGGGTAGATGCAGTAAACGGAGCTGGTACAGGAACCGGTGCTGATGCAGGAGAGTGGGAAGCCGGTGCCGGTGCTGGTGTGGTTGCCCTTTGTGACATCCGCTCCTGTTCCATCAGGGGATCTGCAGCTTTGATCATGTTAAACCCAGCAAGCTAGAACAGAGGGAATGGTTTAGAACAACTGCTCAGAATGCAGTTATCAAAAGATATGAGTAGAAAAAAGTTACATATTATATATTTGGAAGTGTCTCCAACTCTGTAAGCAGTTACGTATATCTGCCCGTTTGAGTTTCTGATCCTCAGCTCGTCGCCCTTCTTCAGACCGTAGTCAAAAGCAAACTTTCTCCAATCATGTCCATACAAATATGTGATGGCCTGCGTCTTGTAGACATACACCTCATAGACCGTGTAGGTGTTCATCAATTTGCCATTGCCATGCATAGTGAAAGATCCTTCATGCGGACACATCTGGTTAATCATTGGACGAAGTTCACAAGGTACAGTCTGCATGTGAAAATTGATACAAATGTAAGAAGCAGGAAGACTAAAAACAAGACTTTACTATATGCCAATTCATGCTAAACCACTGAGAATACATACCTGTAACTCTGTGAAGGAGCTACTAGAAAGGTAGATAGAGCCATAGGAGGTGTTATATGCGGGGTATGTACATGGGCCCGCCATATTCCCGCAAGCTCGGCATCGGGATGGTGAAGGAAACATGGGAGGTACTACTGGTGCGTAGCGCTGAACGTAAGTGGAAGAATTAGGTTGTGTAAAGTGCATAGTTCAGAGCAATGCAAATGTTGACAAGCAAGTGCATAACACTATGTTACAAACTGAACAGTGAAAAATTAGTGTATGATGAATATAAGCATGCTAATTTGGTGTTTCCGAATTCCAAAAAGCATTAGACAGAGCCGGTGATAATATCAGACATAAATCATGGCATGTATATGTGGCTTAAGAAAATATACCCGAACCCTTGGATGGTTACGGCCCGGCTGATCCTTGGACTTGAGCTTATATAAGCATCCAGAAGGTGGGGCTGACAGTAACTTGGTGGCAGCCTCTGCAGATGCCTCATCAGCAGCAGTTGCAATCCTTTTGACCAATGAAGGCTTAGCAGTTTCAGTCTGCATATAAAAATTGAAGAGCAACAGACATCAGCAGTGATATATAAAATGAATCTATGAGACACTGATGCATATAGTGCTGGATGTAAGTGGAAGAATAGGTGTGTGTGTTTCTGAACTATTGGTAAGCATTAGACAAAGCCGGCAATAAACAGACAAAAATCAAATCATGTATGAGGATTAAGAAAATATACCTGCTTACTGAAAAGGGTACCACCCAGCTGGCCCGTGGCCTTGTGCTTGAGGAGGTTTTCAGAAGATGGTGGCAGCACCATCGTCTTCACAGCAGCCTCATCAGGATCATTTTTTATCCATTTGAGTAGAGGAACAGAAGTTTCATCCTGCATATGAATAGCAACAGAACTCATCATTGATATTTAATAAATCTATGAGATAGACTGATGCAAATAGTGCGGGTGTAAGTGGAAGAATAGGGTTGTGCATAGAGAACAGTTGACAACAATGCAAATGATTACAAAAGAAGCCAATGGAAATCAACAGTTTATATACTGGATGAGACAGACTGAAAAGTGAAAAATTAGTGTATGATGATTGTAAGCAAACGCAGTGTTTCTGAACTTTTGGTAAGCATTAGACAAAGCCAACAGTAATTAAACAGATAATAATGAAATCATGTATGTGGATTAAGAAAATATACCAGATTCATTAAAAGGTCACCACCCAGCTGGCCCATGGCCTCGTGCTTGTAGAGGTTTTCGGAAGATGGTGCCGGCACCATCGTCCTCACAGCAGCCTCATTAGCCTCATTTTGCATCCACTTGAGTAAAGGCGCAGCAGTTTCAGCCTGCATAAGAATGGGAACAGATCTCAGCAGTGATATTGAATGACTCTGAGACAGACTGATGCATATAGTGCTAGATGTAAGTGGAAGGGTATGGCCGTGTATGGACAACAGTTCACAACAATGCAAGGGTGTGTTCGGTTCTGAAACAGCGTGGAATGGAATGGAATGGTTCCATTTCAGAGGAATGGAATGGTTACATTTTTGTTCGGTTGGGAAAAATGGAGAGCAGAAGAGATCGAGGTTAAACTAACCAATTGTCTCAAAATTGTAATTAACAATTGCAAATGACATTTTAATCTCAAAGTCGTAATTAACAGCGCCTAATGGTGCTCTTTTAATCTAAAAATCGAAATTAACATCATTTTATGTTGGGTTAGGGGAACTGGAGTAGATGAACATTACTGTATGATGATTGTAAGCAAACGAATTTGGTGTTTCTAAACTTTTGGCTTCGAGATCTTATGGGTTTCAACTCTAGCCTACCCCAACTTGTTTGGGACTGAAAGGCTTGGTTGTTGTTGTTGTTGTTGTAAACTTTTGGCAAGCATAGAAAAAACCGACAATAAACAGAGAAAAATCAAGGCATGTTTTGTGGATTAAGAAAATATACCATATTCATTAAAAGATCACCACCCAGCTGGTGCGTGGCCTTGTGCTTGTAGAGGCATTTAGAAGATGGGGGCGGCATCAACATACTGGCAGCCTGATCAGCCGCAGTTTTGATCTTCCTTTTGAGTAAAGGCCCTAAAGTTTCAGTCTGCATATGAATAGCAAAACAAAAGGCAGACCTCAGCAGTGATATTGAATTACTGTATGAGATAGACTGATGCATATAGTGGATGCTCTTAGCCTTTTGCAGCGTGAACACTAGCTATGGACAGACAAAAAAACTAGTTAACTCAGCTTTGTCTAGATATGAATGTACTACCACCATCCAAAAGCTTAAGCCTTATTTATTTTTGAGAAATCAAAACAAGCAAAGTTTGACCAAAATTTTAGAACATTCTATCAACAAATATAATACTGTGTAGATACCGTAGGAAAATATATTTTATTATCTATTTAATGATATTAATTTTGTATTTTGCATGTTACTGATTTTTGGTAAAAGCTTAGTCAAACATGGTATAGTTTGACTTTCTAAAAATAATATAAGCCCAAAGCTTTGGGATGGAGGCAGTAGTATCTAGAGCTAAAACACATCTAGATACATCCGTATCTACAGATAGTTGAGTCAATTAATTTGGATCTGAGGGAGTATCAGATTCAGACTACATCATGGTAAGTTGGTTAAAAAAATTACCCCTGGGCGGTCCCTGCCCAGCTCGGCAGTGGCATTTCGCTTCTTGTGCTGCAGATCGGGCCATGCTCCTGCAGCAGGTGGGGCGCTATTCTCGTTCCCCATAGCCTCAGCACGGAACCTGGAGGTACCAACCTGATACAGAGAATATAGAGCATGGTGTCACAGAGGCTTTACGCACAAACAGCTGAAGACATGTGCTACTTTAAGCATATTCCAGAACAGGAACAGATTGAGGATGCAGAGACCAGAGAGACACTTAAAAGGTAAAGAGTGGATAAGCAAACGGAGTACCTGCTTCGCGGGGCTGGGGACGCAGCTCAGGCTCAGCCAACTGCCCACATGCGTGGTGGCCTTACGCTCCATTGCCCCCACCGCCGAGGTCTTACCTTTCCTGTACAAGCTGACAAAAGATACAGTGAGGATCAGCAGAAACTACAAAGGTTGCAAATGTCGACAAATAAAGGAAGAACACCCCAATCCAAGCAAAGGTAGCCCCCGCCCCCACCCCCATCAATCACTCCCAGCTCGAGGGTGACCAGAAAGACACCCCTTCGCCCAGAATAGGAAAGAGATGCGCAAGATATCGAGGAGAGGAAAAAAGAACCGATCTCGAGAAAGGAGAGAACATTACTAGTCCTACCTAATCCGCTTGGGCTAGATGCAGCTTGCCCCTCCAAGCTGGATGCCTGGACGGTGGAGGCGAAAGGAGGGGATCGAGCTAGCGGCTTGCATCCGTCGGCAATCGGCACTCGATCGGGAGAGAAGGGGTGCTACATAAAGGGGAGGGGTAACATATTTTATTACACAGTGAACTTACTGATGTGACTAGTCATTACATGTCTCACTGAAACTAGGGCCCATAGTGTGGCACCCCAAATTTACTTGAAGCTGCCCGGCGGGACGCATTGGCGCGTCAAGAAACCCCCGAATTGTAGCGGGGAAATGAAACATTTCACAAAAATTCGAAATTCAAGCACACCGCCACGCGCCAAGCACGCGGCTGTTCCTTCCTCTTCCTCGGTTCCTCCTCCCCTATCCGAAAAAACCCCAAATCCCAAGCTCAAACCAAAAAAAAAAAAAAACAAATCCCCTGGCCGCCATGCATGTCCTCGTTAACCCGCTGGAGATCGTTCCCGGACGATGCGGACCACCCGCCCTGAGATCCAGAATTCCGTCCACCTCGAGGCACTGCGTGCTGTCTCGCAGCAGCGGCTTGAGGGCGCTGAAGAGGAAGTTCCGCCGGAAAGTGCTCATGGCAACCGTGCAAGCTCACCGGCGTGCTGTATCCCGAGAGGAACTGGTCAAAGCTTTGCTATTCGCCACACACAAAAAATTGCGGGCCAAGATCTGGTCAAAGCTTCGTCGATGGCTTGCCGCGAGAGGCTTGGAGTCCAGAGTCAATAAACTAGCTGCTCGAGGACTTGGGCGGTTTACACGGATTCATATTAACTGACTCAAGTTTGTTAGTCTAGTTAACAAATGCATCTAGATACATCCATATCTAGACAAAATTGAGTCAATTAATATGAATCAGAGGGGAGTACCTGAAAGTGTTTCATGCTACCAACTAATGCGCTGGCAGGAATCGCTGTAGAAGTAATTGTGCTACTACTCATACGATGAACTGATTGTGTGGGTGTCGAATTTTGCAACGCGATCATCCACTGAATGCTTAATCTAGCGCCAAAGGCGTACAAATCATAACATACTACAGCACCAGAACATAAGAGTACGAATCATAAAGTAGCTCAACATTTTGCATCAGGGCTGGGTGGTCCTGAGACTACCGGGACGCCCCTGATGATCTCCGGGTGTGCATCCTCTTCAACGCAAAGCTGTGTACTCGGTCCACGGCCTCCTTCTGTAGGCTGGATAATCTCAGGTGCAGGACCTTCGTCTATGAGAGGCTCGTCATCAGTACCATCCACAGGTGCATCAGGGCTGGGTGGTCTTGAGACTACCCGGACGCCCGTGATGATCTCCGGGCGTGCATCCACTTCAACGCAAAGCTGTGTACTCGGTCCACGGCCTCCTTCTGTAGGCTGGATAATCTCAGGTGCAGGACCTTCGTCTATGAAAGGCTCGTCATCAGTACCATCCACAGGTGCATCAAACTGAGATTCATCTTCAAATCTCCCATCAAACTGAGAGACCTCTTTAACTCTATGCTTCTGCAATTAGTACATCAACCGATTAGACAAACATCTAAGGGATGCAACCTGAACAAATGCCGTTTTACATATTTACCTTCTCATCTGGCACAGCACATGTCCCAGAGCTGAAACCCGTTTCCTGAAGCAAGCGCTTTTTCTCTCCTTCCCGTCCATCCATCTGCAACAAGTTAAATTTGAGTACAGAACCTTGCACAGCAATGCAAACTATTGATTGAAACAGCGGCAGCATCAATATAAATAATTAACTACATATGCCAGCACACATACAGTGTGAGCAAGATCTGCTTCTCCTGCTAAAGGATCATTATATGGTTCACCATGCTAAACCCGCCTAACATATGTGCGGTCCATCCCAAAAATGTGTAAATGATCTGCCACTACAGGGTGAGGCCTCTTCTCACCATTCATACATGTGCAGCGCGGGCAATACACGTCCAGGTTGTGACCATCATGAGCTCTAATAAACCCCATAAAGGGTTGAACACCATTTATATATGAAGGGGAACATAAGTGTCCATGCAGTATCCAAGTTCTGTCCATCTGTTTAATTATGAGATACAATGGTTGGTGATTAATTTAAGGCGAAGTAGGAAATGTATATCCATCGAGTACAAAACTATACTACATGATTATGCATTTCAGCAATCATGTCGAGTACAAAACAAAAAATGCCCATCGACATTTTAGCAAACAGATCGTGTACAAAACTCTGCCATGGCATTTCAGCAAATTAACGGATCGAGTGCAGAACTGACTCTATATGCCCACGCAAATGAACAAATTGATCGATGACAAATCGAGCGGAAAACTATAAAGTGCCAATTAGTTCGAGCATACTGACGAATTTTTTTAGCAGCATCAAGAAAATATAAATCGTTAGGCTGTCTTGCCCGATACATGATTGAGCTAGAGATAGCAGCCCTACCGTGGATCAACTTGACCGCCGGTGCGTCTCGAGAAGAACGACGGGGAGGGGAAGCTTCTTCTTCGCACGGACGGGACGGGGAGGGGAAGCTCTTCGCACGGACGGGGATAAGTTGTGTACGGGTGGGTGGGGGGTCATGCGGCCGGGCCGCCGGGGTGATAATTAAGGTCGGTAGGTGGCGTTTAATGGAGTTGCGTGTGTAATTTGCCGTGCACAAGGTTGAGGAATAGGCGGTTCCCTTTGCCGCGCGCACAATTCAAACTATCCCGCCCATGTAGTTTAAATTCGCCATATTTTCGTTAAATCGACATAAAGTCATGTGAGTGGGGGAAAATTAGCAAAGTTGCTTGAAAAATAGTAAAACTCTGGAATTATCCTTTAAATATGCTCTACTTCGTGTGAAAATCGGGGTGTGGAAGCATGTTGAGCTGTTTTATTTGTACTTTCTTCATTAAAACTCCCATTTTATGCACTTTGGATGGAAAGAAATCATTTGTACATAAATTTTGACAACGCCATTTGCAAACACTAATTGTTTACATGCCAAGATGCACCCATCCACCAAATATATATGTGGCAAAAGTTTATCACAATCTAGCAGATATGCATAATTAGTGAGGGACCCCTTTTGATTTTGTGCAATTTCCACTAATTAGGTAGAGATCGAGAAGGGTTAATTAATTAGGCCATGTTAGGGGTTATGTGTTTTAGATTAGGTTGTGTGGATTCAAATACAACTTCTTTATTTGTGTGCTATGATTAATCAAAACTAGATCGATCGACTGCGCACACATTATTAGAGGCGCATGCCTTTGCGCACAAAGTGCATGTGTGTGTTGTTGGCCACCAACGAGAGAGAGAGAGAGAGAGAGAGAGAGAGAGAGAGAGAGAGTAGAGAGAGCTACATACGAGAGAGCGATTGAAATCCCCAAATTAAACACATATATATGCATGGCACATTTAATTTAATTAGAGGACCGCGAGGCACCCCTGGCCTGCTTGATGCACAATTAAGTGTCATTGGCCTATATATAGGGTTTAATTAGGGTTTAGGGTTTAGGGTTAGGAGGTTAGGGTTTAGGGTCTAGGGTTTAGGGTTTAATGTTTATGGTGTTTAGGGTTTAGGGATTAGGGATTAGGGTTTATTTAGGGTTTAAGGTTTAGGGATCATCGATCGAGTGCGCACACACACATTATTAGAGGCACACGCGCCTTTGCGCATAAAGTGCATGCGTATATGTGTGTGTTTTTTGGCCACCAACGACATATAGATGATCGAGAGAGAGAGATTGAAATCCCCCAAGAATATGTTCAAATATATATTAAAATATATGCACGAATGCATGCATGGTAGGCCATGCATGCACACTAATTATATATATATTATGAGGAAACTTAATCAAATGTGTTTTCATTCGAGAGAACTTGTCAAAATTCAAGTTAATTAATTTATCATCGATAATTATATAATTAATTAATGAATCTCAGGGAGATGTTATACAACATATGATCGATATAGGCCATGTATATATTAATTGGTTTTAATCTACCGTTTAATTTGCTAGCTAGCTGCATGCTATATATAGAGCATGTTTTTATTAGATCGGGTTATAGCTAGTATAGTTTAGGGTTATGTGTTTTAATTAACTAGGGTTTGATTAGCTAGGGGTTAGTTATATATATATGGTTTAGGGTTAATGCATGGCACATTTAATTTAACTAGAGGACCGCGAGGCACCCCTGGCCTGCTTGATGCACAATTAAGTGTCGTTGGCCTATATATATAGGGTTTAATTAGGGTTTAGGGTTAGCTAGCTGGGTTTAGGGTTTAGTGTTTTGGGTGTTTAGCTAGGGTCTAGGGTTTAGGGTTTAGTGTTTACGGTGTTTAGAGGGTCTAGGGTTTAGTGTTTAGGGTGTTTAGGGTCTAGGGTTTAGGGTCTAGTGTTTAGGGTCTATGGTTTAGGGTTTAATTAGTGTTTAGGGTGTTTAGGGTTTAGGGTTTAATGTTTACGGTGTTTAGGGTCTAGGGTTTAGGGTTTAGTGTTTAGGGTGTTTAGGGTCTAGGGTTTAGTGTGTTTAGGGTGTTTAGGGTTTAGGGGATTAGGGATTAGGGTTTTAGGGTTGTTTAAGGTTTAGGGATCATCGATCGAGTGCGCACACACATTATTAGAGGCACCCCGCGCCTTTGCGCATAAAGTGCATGCGTATATATATGTGTATTTTTTTGCCACCAACAACGATATATAGATGATCGAGAGAGAGAGATTGAAATCCCCAAGAATATGCATGTTCAAATATATATATATCAAAATATATGCACGAATGCATGGTAGGCCATGCATGCACACTAATTATATATATATTATGAGCTAGGCAACTTGATCAAATGTGTTTTCATACGAGAGAACTTGTCAAAATTCAAGTTAATTAATTTATCATCGATAATTATATATATAATTAATTAATGAATCACAGGGAGATCGATAATTAATTTAGGGTTTTAGGGTTGTACGTTTAAGGTTTAGGGATCATCGATCGAGTGCGCACACACATTATTAGAGGCACCCGCGTCTTTACGCATAAAGTGCATGCGTATATATGTGTGTGTTTTTTGCCACCAACGTTATATATAGATGATCGCGAGAGAGAGAGAGATTGAAATCCCCAAGAATATGTTCAAATATACATTAAAATATATGCACGAATGCATGGTAGGCCATGCATGCACACTAAAATTATATATATATTATGAGGCAACTTAATCAAATGTGTTTTCATTCGAGAGAACTTGTCAAAATTAAAGTTAATTAATTTATCAAGATAATTATATAATTAATTAATGAATCTGAGGGATATGTTATACAACATGATCGATATAATAGGCCATGTATATTTTAATTGGTGTTAATCTACGGTTTGCTAGCTAGCTGTTATATATATAGAGCATGCTTTTATTAGATCGGGTTATATCTAGTATAGTTTAGGGTTATGTGTTTTAATTAAGTAGGGTTGATTAGCTAGGGTTAGTTACATATATATGGTTTAGGGTTAATGCATGTCACATTTAATTTAATTAGAGGACCGCGAGGCACCCCTGGCCTGCTCGATGCACACAATTAAGTGTCGTTGGCCTATACATAGGGTTTAATTAGGGTTTAGGGTTAGCTAGGGTTTAGGGTTAGGGTTAGGGTTAGGGTTAGGGTTAGGGTCTAGGGTTTAGGGTTTAGTGTTTAGGGTGTTTAGGGTTTAGGGATTAGGGATTTAAGGTTTTAGGGGTTGTTTAAGGTTTAGGGATCATCGATCGAGTGCGCACACACATTATTAGAGGCACCCGCGCCTTTACGCATAAATTGCATGCGTATATATATATGTGTGTGTTTTTTGGCCACCAACGATATATTGATGATCGAGAGAGAGATTGAAATCCCTAAGAATATGTTCAAATATACATTAAAATATATGCACGAATGCATGGTAGGCCATGCATGTACACTAATTAATTATATATATATTATGAGGCAACTTAATCAAATGTGTTTTCATTCGAGAGAACTTGTCAAAATTCAAGTTAATTAATTTATCACGATAATTATATAATTAATTAATGAATCTGAGGGATATGTTATACAACATGATCGATATATATAGGCCATGTATATTTTAATTGGTGTTAATCTACGGTTTGCTAGCTAGCTGCTATATATAGAGCATGTTTTTATTAGATCGGGTTATATCTAGTATAGTTTAGGGTTATGTGTTTTAATTAAGTAGGGTTAATTAGCTAGGGTTAGTTACATATATATGGTTTAGGGTTAATGCATGGCACAATTAATTTAATTAGAGGACCGCGAGGCACCCCTGGGCTGCTCGATGCACAATTAAGTGACGTTGGCCTATACATAGGGTTTAATTAGGGTTTAGGGTTAGCTAGGGTAGAGGGTTAGGGTTAGGGTTTAGGGTTTAGGGTTTAGTGTTTAGGGTGTTTAGGGTTTAGGGATTAGGGATTTAGGGTTTTAGGGTTGTTTAAGGTTTAGGGATCATCGATCGAGTGCGCACACACATTATTAGAGGCACCCGCGCCTTTACGCATCAAGTGCATGCGTATATATGTGTGTTTTTTGGGCCACCAACGATATATAGATGATCGAGAGAGAGAGAGATTGAAATCCCCAAGAATATGTTCAAATATACATTAAAATATATGCACGAATGCATTGTAGGCCATGCATGCACACTAATTATATATATATTATGAGGCAACTTAATCAAATGTGTTTTCATTCGAGAGAACTTGTCAAAGTTCAAGTTAATTAATTTATCACGATAATTATATAATTAATTAATGAATCTCAGGGATATGTTATACAACATGATCGATATAGGCCATGTATATTTTAATTGGTGTTAATCTACGGTTTGCTAGCTAGCTGCTATATATAGAGCATGTTTTTATTAGATCGGGTTATAGCTAGCTAGTATAGTTTAGGGTTATGTGTTTTAATTAAGTAGGGTTGATTAGCTAGGGTTAGTTACATATATATGGTTTAGGGTTAATGCATGGCACATTTAATTTTATTAGAGGATCACGAGGCACCCATGACCCGCTCGATCGATGCACAATTAAGTGTCGTTGGCCTATACATAGGGTTTAATTGGGGTTTAGGATTAGCTAGGGTTTAGGGTTAGGGTTAGGGTTAGGGTTAGGGTACGTTTAGGGTCTAGGGTTTAGGGTTTAGTGTTTAGGGTGTTTAGGGTTTAGGGATTAGGGATTTAAGGTTTTAGGGTTGTTTAAGGTTTAGGGATCATCGATCGAGTGCGCACACACATTATTAGAGGCACCCGCGCCTTTACGCATAAATTGCATGCATATATATGTGTGTTTTTTGGGCCACCAACGATATATAGATGATCGAGAGAGAGAGAGATTGAAATCCCCAAGAATATGTTCAAATATACATTAAAATATATGCACGAATGCATTGTAGGCCATGCATGCACACTAATTATATATATATTATGAGGCAACTTAATCAAATGTGTTTTCATTCGAGAGAACTTGTCAAAGTTCAAGTTAATTAATTTATCACGATAATTATATAATTAATTAATGAATCTCAGGGATATGTTATACAACATGATCGATATAGGCCATGTATATTTTAATTGGTGTTAATCTACGGTTTGCTAGCTAGCTGCTATATATAGAGCATGTTTTTATTAGATCGGGTTATAGCTAGCTAGTATAGTTTAGGGTTATGTGTTTTAATTAAGTAGGGTTGATTAGCTAGGGTTAGTTACATATATATGGTTTAGGGTTAATGCATGGCACATTTAATTTTATTAGAGGATCGCGAGGCACCCATGACCCGCTCGATCGATGCACAATTAAGTGTCGTTGGCCTATACATAGGGTTTAATTGGGGTTTAGGATTAGCTAGGGTTTAGGGTTAGGGTTAGGGTTAGGGTTAGGGTACGTTTAGGGTCTAGGGTTTAGGGTTTAGTGTTTAGGGTGTTTAGGGTTTAGGGATTAGGGATTTAAGGTTTTAGGGTTGTTTAAGGTTTAGGGATCATCGATCGAGTGCGCACACACATTATTAGAGGCACCCGCGCCTTTACGCATAAATTGCATGCATATATATATGTGTGTTTTTTGGCCACCAACGATATATAGATGATCGAGAGAGAGATTGAAATCCCCAAGAATATGTTCAAATATACATTAAAATATATGCACGAATGCATGGTAGGCCATGCATGCACACTAATTATATATATATATATATATATTATGAGGCAACTTAATCAAATGTGTTTTCATTCGAGAGAACTTGTCAAAATTAAAGTTAATTAATTTATCACGATAATTATATAATTAATTAATGAATCTCAGGGATATGTTATACAACATGATCGATATAGGCCATGTATATATTAATTGGTGTTAATCTACGGTTTGCTAGCTAGCTGCTATATATAGAGCATGTTTTTATTAGATCGGGTTATAGCTAGTATAGTTTAGGGTTATGTGTTTTCATTAAGTAGGGTTGATTAGCTATGGTTAGTTACATATATATGGTTTAGGGTTAATGCATGGCACATTTAATTTAATTAGAGGACCGCGAGGCACCCCTGGCCTGCTTGATGCACAATTAAGTGTCGTTGGCCTATATATAGGGTTTAATTAGGGTTTAGGGTTAGGGTTAGGGTTTAGGGTCTAGGGTTTAGTGTTTAGGGTGTTTAGGGTTTAGGGATTAGGGATTAGGGTTTCAGGGTTGTATAAGGTTTAGGGATCATCGATCGAGTGCGCACACACATTATTAGAGGCACCCGCGCCTTTGCGCATAAAGTGCATGCGTATAGTTTAGGGTTATTTGTTTTAATTAAGTAGGGTTTGATCAGCTAGGGTTAGTTACATATATATGGTTTAGGGTTAATGCATGGCACATTACATATAGTTTAAATCTCAAGAATGTTTATACATGATAGGCCATATGTGCAAAGGAATTTTTTTCCCCGTGAACTTGTCAAAATTCAAGTTTATCAGTGCCAATGGAAACTAGTCCAAAAAATTACATAGAGGACCAAAAGTACTAGACAATAACTAATAGAACCTGCAACTTTACAAAAAGGACCCCAAAACATATAGAAGAAAATCAATCGAGTCCTTCTCGACCGCACATCAGATCTCTGCTCCGCATCCTTTCCAGCAACTCCGTCGCCGGGGACGCACCACTTGGGACGGTGTCGCCGGTAGTCGCCAGGACGAAGGAGAAGAAGGGCCTCAGCAACGGCATATTGGCTCTGAGAAGGGCCGCTGAAAGTCCAAGATGTGCACGGGCAAGACGGATGACGCCGTCGTATGCCCCGAGCTTGTGAACTTTAGCAGCTTGACTTCCCCATTGGCCAGATCTGAAGCACTGACCAAAGCAAGCCTCACCGTTAGCGCCATCACATTGATGGCACCAGATCGGGGTTTGGCCGGCAAGATCCGCCAGATTCACCATAGGCCAGATCTGAAGCCGATGACGAGATCCCCGACTCCATTGCGCCATTCTGCTCATGGGAAACACTGGATCTAAGCTTACAACAACACTAACTCCCTCGGATCCAAATTAGCTGACTCAACTTTGCTTATCTAAATATGGATGTATCCACACATGTTTTTACTCTAGATACATACACGTCTAAGGAAAGTTGAATCAATTAATTTAGTTCGGAGGGTGTACAATATACAGAGAGAAGTCGGCCTCGTCTCCGGCCGGCGAGGCCGCCGGAGAGAAGGGGGAGAGGAGCCGGGGGAGTGGGAGAGACTCGAGAGAGAAAGAGAAGAGGAAGAAATGAGAGCTCCCTGGGGAAGAACATTATTTTTGTCGTTCTGCTCGTAGCTTGAAACTGAAAATTTCGGCCACGCGCCAAATCATCCCGCCGCATCCATTCGAAAATCCCGTGACCAGTTTTACCCTTTTAACCCTGGTCCGGAAGCTACAACCCACCGACCATGGAGGGCTCATTCGGTAACAATGAAATATCTTGCCTAGATCCCGAACCCTCCCCACAGGCCCACACCCACCCACCAACCATTCGCCCCATTAGCTCAAAAATACTCTCACACGCCAAAGCTCTGACTCTCTACAGTACTAGATCTGCTTCGCCGCCGGCATACTCCTCCACAGCGTAGCCTTGATCGTGTTGGCTGTCCACCCACCTGATCCGCTCCCCCGCCGCCCTCGTCACCGACGGATCTGCTTCACCGCCGACCTCGCCACCGACGGATCTGCTTCACCGCCGACCTCGCCACCGACTACCTCGCCGCAGCGGCTGTATCAACTTCACCGAATACCTTGCCAGCCAACCAGATCTGCTTCACTAACGCCCGCTTCTACTGAAACAGGGTCGATTCATCGTCTCCCGCGTTCGCCGCCGCTGGAATGCAAGTTGCCGCCCCCGTCCACCCCGCCGCAGCTTGGTTAGTACGCTGGCCCGTTAGATCGCGGTGTTTCTTTAGCCATGTTTTGTGTAGTTATTTGCAGATCTCATATGCCGTTAACTTTCTTGATGTGTTGCTTCGCATGAAGTTTGTTTAAATATTGTACAGTACAAAAGCATTATCCGGTCGCTACCATCCTGTTCATTCTACTGACACCTGTGTGCATCCACATATTTATAGCCTTGTACCCATTCATTTGCTGCCAACTGTTTTTGTACTGCATGCTATTGTCGCACTGCTTTTATAGTCGTGCTATGGGCATTTCCAATCTGCTTGTTCTTATACCACGTCATTAGCTCACCGCTAGCTGTTTTCTCGTGTCTGCTATTCTCACACTGCTTTTATAATCATGCTATGTGCATTTCCAATCTGCTTGCTCTTATACCTCGTCTTTAGCTTATATAGTTATTGCTGCGTGCATGTCTGGTCTTTGTATTATCGTAGACTGACTTGTCAATGTTATTTTTCCTAGGGATTGATCATGCGAACCACTTATTAGAACATCCAACATTAACAGCGGGGACGCTAGGTAAGGTTGGAATCTGAGTTCGTGGTTGGTAATTTTGGCAGTTTACTTCCGTTATTATCTATAACCTATATGCATTGTTCCTTATGCAAGAGATTAACACTTGGAACCCTGCCATAGCAATGCCATTCATGCTTTACTATGTTTCTGCCTATTTGATATGCTTGTCTTGGAGAAACTTCGAGGGTGATTTGAACCTGACATTTGGTCATTCTTAATGCCAGTTTACTTTATGTGTAAAACCTTGGCATTACCCTACTCTAAATCTGAATGTCTGAAATTCGTATCTCATGCAAAGCAACATCTAGTTGGTTTTAATCTGATATCTGGTAAATATTGGCTTATTCATTTGGCAGCTCAAGTTTTTTGTTATTTGAAACCAGCTGACTTGGTCTTAAATGTGATATCTAAACACAGATTAAGGACAATGGAGCAGGAGGATTAGCATTTCACTTGATGGCTGAACCTAAAATGATAGGCATGTTGACCACGACTAGTGCACGCAAGAGAAGGACCTGCAGTGAGCCAGTATGTGCTTAGTACATGCATCTTATCTTATCTTGTGCTTATTTCTGCTACATGCTGTTATCTGATCTCTACATTGCGTAATACATGTTTGAATAGTTAATTGTTGTAACTATGTTTACAATGTTACCAGAATGCAGTTTTAATGAAGCAGTCATCATTAGAAGATAGTCGCCAAAAAAGGATCTGTAGCGACCCTGTGCAACATTATGATGTAAGTTTGTGCTTAGTACAAGTTCCATACATGTCTTATTTATGCAACTTGTTATTATCTTATATCTACATTGCATAATAAATGTTTGCATAGTTCATCGTTTAACTCTTTTTGCATTATTATCAGAATGCAGTTGTGATGAAGCAATCTTCATTACCAGTGAGGCCCACAAAAAGTTCTGATCTTTCTTCTGATGCATCTTCTCATAGCCGTCAACCTAGACCATTTCTTTCATCAGACAGTAAATATCTCAAGGCTGTACTTTATAAAAGACATGGTATTGCTGCTTTAAGATCTGTAGCTGATATGTTGACAAAGAGTACACAAGATTCAATCAAGGCGATTGCCAAATGTCAACGTGTTATTGATGATGCTAATAGAAGTCCTCAATGATTCTATGTAATTTTTTTATTTGGGCACATTAATTGCCTTGTAATTTTCCTATTTGTTTTATTTGTGTATGTACTTGTGTGTATCATTGAAATCAGATTTTAGGCTCATGAAATTTAATGCAAGTTGACTAGTCAAACAAGTAGGGCCCTACAACAGATTGGGCCGGCCCACTTACAGTAGTGTGGGACCCACTTTCATTTTGGGCCGGCCCACTTCTTTAGTAGGCCGGCCCGGTTACACGATAATGGGCTCCACATGCTTATTGGGCCGGCCCACTTGCTCTATGGTGGTCCCACATGGTAAATGGGCCGGCCCTTTAATAGGAAGGTGGGACCCACCTGTGTTTTTGGCCCGGCCCACTATCTTGTTGGGCCGGCCCACTTTCTATATGGTGGACCCCACACACCAAATGGGCCGGCCCTTTAATAGGAAGGTGGGACCCACCTGTGTTTTTGGCCCGGCCCACTATCTTGTTGGGCCGGCCCACTTTCTATATGGTGGACCCCACATACCAAATGGGCCGGCCCATTAACAGGAATGTGGGACCCACCTGTGTTTTTGGCCCGGCCCACTATCTTGGTGGGCCAGCCCACTTGCTATATGGTGGGCCCCACATACTAAATGGGCCGGCCCTTTAACAGGAAAGTGGGACCCACCTGTGTTTTTGGCCCGGCCCACTATTTTGTTGGGCCGGCCCACTTGCTATATGGTGGACCCCACAAACTAAATGGGCCGACCCTTTAACTGGAAAGTGGGACCCACCTGTGTTTTTGGCCCGGCCCACTAGCTTGTTGGGCCGGCCCACTTGCTATACGGTGGACCCCACACACTAAATGGGCCGGCCTTTTAACAGGAAAGTGGGACCCACCTGTGTTTTTGGCCCGGCCCACTTGCTTCTTGGGCCGGCCCAGTTGCTGTAAGGTGGACCCCACATGTTAAATGGGCCGGCCCATTTAAGTTTTGACCAGTCAACCTTAGAGGTTAGGCCCGGCCCACGTAACTAATGGACCAGCCCAGCTATATAGTTGACCGGTCAAACTATGTCATCTGGCCCGGCCCGCTTAAGACGTGGCAGGCCTCGTGTGGGCCTACCATCTACCACGGGGTTTCAGCCGGTTAACGCCGTTAACTGGCAGTTAACGGCGTCTGCCACGTGTCAGTTTGCATGACGTCAGCAGTCAACGGGCTCCCGAAAACACTTCCGCAACGGTCCGATTTTCCGTGGCGGAAGGGCGCCCAAGCGCGACGGACCGAAAAAATCGTCGTTGGACTTTGCCTGACGCAGTTTCGACAACAGAACCCATATCGTCGGGTTAGGCCCATAGGCGACGAAAAATGCCCCTTAGTTGACGATTTTGGGACGTTGTCTATCAGAACTTTTCTTGTAGTGTATAGTCTTCTTATGTCATATAGTAAGAATTGAAGTTGATAAACAAGGTCTAGACATATTCAAACCAGACAAATCGTGTATCTACACCTAACCCTAAACTATATCTAATGAAGTCAAGCATGATGAGAAATGGTTTTGGGTTTCAAACATTGAGATTTCAAGAACCCCCCAAAAGCTTCATTTTAGAATGACTAAGAAGGATCCAGGCTTACCTTTTCATTTTCATGTTATAGACTTGTTTAAATCTTGGTCAAACCTAGGATTTGACCAAGATTCAAATGGGCATAAACATTCAGAAAAAATCAAAAAATCAAAAACCAAAGCACATATAGTCTTCTTATGTCATATAGTAAGAATTGAAGTTGATAAACAAGGTCTAGACATATTCAAACCAGACAAATCGTGTATCTACACCTAACCCTAAACTATATCTAATGAAGTCAAGCATGATGAGAAATGGTTTTGGGTTTCAAACATGGAAATTTCAAAAACCTCCCAAAAGCTTCATTTTAGAGTGACTAAGAAGGATCCAGGCTTACCTTTTCATTTTCATGTTTTAAAATTATTTAAATCCTGGTCAAAACTAGGATTTGATCAAGATTCAAATGGGTATAAAATAAAATAAAAAACGCACCTAGCCTTTTTCTGTCATATAATGATCATTCAAGTTGATAAACATGGTCTAGACATATTCAAACTAGAAAATCGTGTATCTACCCTGTCCCTGGCTAACCCTAAACTCTGTCTTATGAAGTCAAGCATGAAGAGAAGTGGTTTTGGGTTTCAGACATGGAAATTTTGAAAACCTCCCAAAAACTTCATCTTAGAGTGACAAAGAAGGATCCAAGCTTACCTTTTCATTTTCATGTTTTAAGCTTGTTTAAATATTGGTCAAGCCTAGGATTTGACCAAGATTCAAATGGGCATAAAAATTCTGGAAAAATAAAAAAAAACCAAAGCACATAGTCTTCTTACGTCATATATATCTATAGTAAGCATATTCAAGTAGATAAACAAGGTATAGACATATTCAAAACAGACAAATCCTGTATCTACCCCCTAACCCTAAACTCGGTCTTATGATGCCTAGCATGAAGAGAAGTCGTTTTGGGTTTCAAACGTTTAAGCCAAAAGCCCCATTTCATATATTTCAAATTTGGTTCAAATTTGAAAGACATACAAGTTATAGCACACATAGTGCATACATGTTCACACATACTGCACTAGATGCTAATTAACCCTATAGTTTGAGGCCATTTGGATGAGGTCGAAAAAATCTTGGATTAGAAATGGGGTTGTTCGAACCCCGTAGTTGGATTTTTTATGAACTTGATCTGTAGTACTGGGCAAAACCCTAGTTTAACGTATTTAATTATAGATTCGTAGGTTGATTTTTCTACCTTTTTATTATTATTACTATGCAGCACATGTGTGTTTGCCCGTCGAGTGAAACTCGGAGGAAGAGGGATCACTCGGAAGGAGAGAAGAAGGGAGAGCATTATGGTGTCTCCCCTTTTTCGGGTGATGATGTTGACTTTTGTGCAGGGTTTGTCAGTGAGCAGGAGGTGCGAGCGAGCGAGCGAGAGAGTCGAGCGAGGCCGAGAATGAGAGAGATTTGTTTTTTTTGTGAGAGGGACAACCGAAGGATCCAGAAGGACCCACAGACTTCCAATACGCATCCTGATGCGTCTTCTCTTGACAAAGAAGATGGCTTGGAGTTTGCGTACCTACTGCACTTGACTTGTGCTCACTGAAGTGTGGGACCTCACGCATGGGCACCACACGTAAGTGACAGACCTGTTGGTGTAAAAACTCGGTTGATTATTATAGTGCATTAGAACAAAGTTTCCTATGGATTCAACGGTAGGAAATCCAAGTTAACTCATTTACATGACATTAATTTTTCCATGAAGCAAAGTTAACACATCTATCAATTGGTACATTTTGGAGTGACTAAGAAGGATCCATGCTTATTCGTTTTCACGTGTTAAATTTGTTTAAATCTTGCTCAAACCTAGGATTTCACCAAGATTGAAATGGGCATGAAAATTCAAAAAAAAATGAAATACCAATGCACATAGTCTTCTTCTGTCATATAGTAAGCATTCAAGATGATAAACAAGGTCTAGACATATTCAAACCAGGCAAATCATGTATCTACTCCCTAACGACCCTAAACTCCGTCTTATGAAGTAAGGCATGAAGAGAAGTGGTTTTGGGTTTCAAACATGCAAATTTCAAAAACCTCCCAAAAGCTTCATTTTAGAGTGACTAAGAAGGATCGAGGCTTACCTTTTCATTTTCATGTTTTAAACTTGTTTAAATCTTGGTCAAACCTAGCTAGTATTTGACCAATATTCAAATGGGCATAAAATTCAAAAAAAATCAGAAAAATGAAAAACCAAAGCACATAGCCTTCTTATGTCATATAGTAAGAATTCAAGTTGATAAACAAGGTCTAGACATATTCAAACTAGACAAATCATGTATCTACCCCTTACACTCTAAACTCTGTCTTATGAAGTCAATTAAGCATGAAGAGAAGTGGTTTTGGGTTTCAAACATGGAAATTTCAAAAACCTCCCAAAAGCTTCATTTTAGAGTGACTAAGAAGGATCCATGCTTACCTTTTAATTTTCAGATTTTAAACTTGTTTAAATCTTTGTGAAACCTAGGATTTGACCAAGATTCAAATGGGCATAAAAATTCAGGAAAAAACCAAAAGATTGATAAACCAAAGCACATAGCATTCTTATGTCATATAGTAAGCATTCAAGTTGATAAATAAGGTCTAGACATATTCAAACTAGAAAATCATGTATATATCTGCCCCTAACCTTAAACTCTGTCTTATGAAGTCAATCATGAAGAGAAGTGGTTTTGGGTTTCAAACATGAAAATTTCAAGAACATCCCAAAAGTCGCTTCATTTTAGAGTGACTAAGAAGGATCCAGGCTTACCTTTTCGTTTTCATATTTTATACTTGTTTAAATCCAGGTCAAACATAGGATTTGACCAAGATTCAAATGGGCATAAAATAAAAAAATAGAAGAATGAAAAACAAAAGCACATAGTCTTCTTATGTCATATAGTAAGCTTTCAAGTTGATAAACAAGGTTTAGACATGTTCAAACCAGACAAATCATGTATCTACCCCCTAACCATAAACTCGGTCGATCTTATGAAGTCTAGCATGAAGAGAAGTCGTATTGGTTTCAAACATGAAAATTTCAAGAACCTCCCAAAATCTTCAAATGGGCATAAAATTCAAAAAACCGGAAAAATGAAAAACCAAAGCACATAGCCTTCTTATGTCATATAGTAAGCATTCAAGTTGATAAACAAGCATGTCTAGACATATTCAAACCCGACAAATCATGTATCTACCCCTAACCCTAAACTCTGCATGTCTTATGAAGTCAACCATGAAGAGAAGTGGTTTTGGGTTTCAAACATTGAGATTTCAAGAACCCCCCAAAAGCTTCATTTTAGAATGACTAAGAAGGATCCAGGCTTACCTTTTCATTTTCATGTTATAGACTTGTTTAAATCTTGGTCAAACCTAGGATTTGACCAAGATTCAAATGGGCATAAACATTCAAAAAAATCAAAAAATCAAAAACCAAAGCACATATAGTCTTCTTATGTCATATAGTAAGAATTGAAGTTGATAAACAAGGTCTAGACATATTCAAACCAGACAAATCGTGTATCTACACCTAACCCTAAACTATATCTAATGAAGTCAAGCATGATGAGAAATGGTTTTGGGTTTCAAACATTGAGATTTCAAAAACCTCCCAAAAGCTTCATTTTAGAGTGACTAAGAAGGATCCAGGCTTACCTTTTCATTTTCATGTTATAGACTTGTTTAAATCTTGGTCAAACCTAGGATTTGACCAAGATTCAAATGGGCATAAACATTCAGAAAAAATCAAAAAATCAAAAACCAAAGCACATATAGTCTTCTTATGTCATATAGTAAGAATTGAAGTTGATAAACAAGGTCTAGACATATTCAAACCAGACAAATCGTGTATCTACACCTAACCCTAAACTATATCTAATGAAGTCAAGCATGATGAGAAATGGTTTTGGGTTTCAAACATGGAAATTTCAAAAACCTCCCAAAAGCTTCATTTTAGAGTGACTAAGAAGGATCCAGGCTTACCTTTTCATTTTCATGTTTTAAAATTATTTAAATCCTGGTCAAAACTAGGATTTGATCAAGATTCAAATGGGTATAAAATAAAATAAAAAACGCACCTAGCCTTTTTCTGTCATATAATGATCATTCAAGTTGATAAACATGGTCTAGACATATTCAAACTAGAAAATCGTGTATCTACCCTGTCCCTGGCTAACCCTAAACTCTGTCTTATGAAGTCAAGCATGAAGAGAAGTGGTTTTGGGTTTCAGACATGGAAATTTTGAAAACCTCCCAAAAACTTCATCTTAGAGTGACAAAGAAGGATCCAAGCTTACCTTTTCATTTTCATGTTTTAAGCTTGTTTAAATATTGGTCAAGCCTAGGATTTGACCAAGATTCAAATGGGCATAAAAATTCTGGAAAAATAAAAAAAAACCAAAGCACATAGTCTTCTTACGTCATATATATCTATAGTAAGCATATTCAAGTAGATAAACAAGGTATAGACATATTCAAAACAGACAAATCCTGTATCTACCCCCTAACCCTAAACTCGGTCTTATGATGCCTAGCATGAAGAGAAGTCGTTTTGGGTTTCAAACGTTTAAGCCAAAAGCCCCATTTCATATATTTCAAATTTGGTTCAAATTTGAAAGACATACAAGTTATAGCACACATAGTGCATACATGTTCACACATACTGCACTAGATGCTAATTAACCCTATAGTTTGAGGCCATTTGGATGAGGTCGAAAAAAATCTTGGATTAGAAATGGGGTTGTTCGAACCCCGTAGTTGGATTTTTTATGAACTTGATCTGTAGTACTGGGCAAAACCCTAGTTTAACGTATTTAATTATAGATTCGTAGGTTGATTTTTCTACCTTTTTATTATTATTACTATGCAGCACATGTGTGTTTGCCCGTCGAGTGAAACTCGGAGGAAGAGGGATCACTCGGAAGGAGAGAAGAAGGGAGAGCATTATGGTGTCTCCCCTTTTTCGGGTGATGATGTTGACTTTTGTGCAGGGTTTGTCAGTGAGCAGGAGGTGCGAGCGAGCGAGTCGAGCGAGGCCGAGAATGAGAGAGATTTGTTTTTTTTGTGAGAGGGACAACCGAAGGATCCAGAAGGACCCACAGACTTCCAAAACGCATCCTGATGCGTCTTCTCTTGACAAAGAAGATGGCTTGGAGTTTGCGTACCTACTGCACTTGACTTGTGCTCACTGAAGTGTGGGACCTCACGCATGGGCACCACACGTAAGTGACAGACCTGTTGGTGTAAAAACTCGGTTGATTATTATAGTGCATTAGAACAAAGTTTCCTATGGATTCAACGGTAGGAAATCCAAGTTAACTCATTTACATGACATTAATTTTTCCATGAAGCAAAGTTAACACATCTATCAATTGGTACATTTTGGAGTGACTAAGAAGGATCCATGCTTATTCGTTTTCACGTGTTAAATTTGTTTAAATCTTGCTCAAACCTAGGATTTCACCAAGATTGAAATGGGCATGAAAATTCAAAAAAAAATGAAATACCAATGCACATAGTCTTCTTCTGTCATATAGTAAGCATTCAAGATGATAAACAAGGTCTAGACATATTCAAACCAGGCAAATCATGTATCTACTCCCTAACGACCCTAAACTCCGTCTTATGAAGTAAGGCATGAAGAGAAGTGGTTTTGGGTTTCAAACATGCAAATTTCAAAAACCTCCCAAAAGCTTCATTTTAGAGTGACTAAGAAGGATCGAGGCTTACCTTTTCATTTTCATGTTTTAAACTTGTTTAAATCTTGGTCAAACCTAGCTAGTATTTGACCAAGATTCAAATGGGCATAAAATTCAAAAAAATCAGAAAAATGAAAAACCAAAGCACATAGCCTTCTTATGTCATATAGTAAGAATTCAAGTTGATAAACAAGGTCTAGACGTATTCAAACTAGACAAATCATGTATCTACCCCTAACACTCTAAACTCTGTCTTATGAAGTCAATTAAGCATGAAGAGAAGTGGTTTTGGGTTTCAAACATGGAAATTTCAAAAACCTCCCAAAAGCTTCATTTTAGAGTGACTAAGAAGGATCCATGCTTACCTTTTAATTTTCAGATTTTAAACTTGTTTAAATCTTTGTGAAACCTAGGATTTGACCAAGATTCAAATGGGCATAAAAATTCAGGAAAAAACCAAAAGATTGATAAACCAAAGCACATAGCATTCTTATGTCATATAGTAAGCATTCAAGTTGATAAATAAGGTCTAGACATATTCAAACTAGAAAATCATGTATATATCTGCCCCTAACCTTAAACTCTGTCTTATGAAGTCAATCATGAAGAGAAGTGGTTTTGGGTTTCAAACATGAAAATTTCAAGAACATCCCAAAAGCCGCTTCATTTTAGAGTGACTAAGAAGGATCCAGGCTTACCTTTTCGTTTTCATATTTTATACTTGTTTAAATCCAGGTCAAACATAGGATTTGACCAAGATTCAAATGGGCATAAAATAAAAAAATAGAAGAATGAAAAACAAAAGCACATAGTCTTCTTATGTCATATAGTAAGCTTTCAAGTTGATAAACAAGGTTTAGACATGTTCAAACCAGACAAATCATGTATCTACCCCCTAACCATAAACTCGGTCGATCTTATGAAGTCTAGCATGAAGAGAAGTCGTATTGGTTTCAAACATGAAAATTTCAAGAACCTCCCAAAATCTTCAAATGGGCATAAAATTCAAAAAACCGGAAAAATGAAAAACCAAAGCACATAGCCTTCTTATGTCATATAGTAAGCATTCAAGTTGATAAACAAGCATGTCTAGACATATTCAAACCCAACAAATCATGTATCTACCCCTAACCCTAAACTCTGCATGTCTTATGAAGTCAACCATGAAGAGAAGTGGTTTTGGGTTTCAAACATTGAGATTTCAAGAACCCCCCAAAAGCTTCATTTTAGAATGACTAAGAAGGATCCAGGCTTACCTTTTCATTTTCATGTTATAGACTTGTTTAAATCTTGGTCAAACCTAGGATTTGACCAAGATTCAAATGGGCATAAACATTCAGAAAAAATCAAAAAATCAAAAACCAAAGCACATATAGTCTTCTTATGTCATATAGTAAGAATTGAAGTTGATAAACAAGGTCTAGACATATTCAAACCAGACAAATCGTGTATCTACACCTAACCCTAAACTATATCTAATGAAGTCAAGCATGATGAGAAATGGTTTTGGGTTTCAAACATGGAAATTTCAAAAACCTCCCAAAAGCTTCATTTTAGAGTGACTAAGAAGGATCCAGGCTTACCTTTTCATTTTCATGTTTTAAACTTGTTTAAATCTTGGTCAAACCTAGCTAGTATTTGACCAATATTCAAATGGGCATAAAATTCAAAAAAATCAGAAAAATGAAAAACAAAAGCACATAGTCTTCTTATGTCATATAGTAAGCTTTCAAGTTGATAAACAAGGTTTAGACATGTTCAAACCAGACAAATCATGTATCTACCCCCTAACCATAAACTCGGTCGATCTTATGAAGTCTAGCATGAAGAGAAGTCGTATTGGTTTCAAACATGAAAATTTCAAGAACCTCCCAAAATCTTCAAATGGGCATAAAATTCAAAAAACCGGAAAAATGAAAAACCAAAGCACATAGCCTTCTTATGTCATATAGTAAGCATTCAAGTTGATAAACAAGCATGTCTAGACATATTCAAACCCGACAAATCATGTATCTACCCCTAACCCTAAACTCTGCATGTCTTATGAAGTCAACCATGAAGAGAAGTGGTTTTGGGTTTCAAACATTGAGATTTCAAGAACCCCCCAAAAGCTTCATTTTAGAATGACTAAGAAGGATCCAGGCTTACCTTTTCATTTTCATGTTATAGACTTGTTTAAATCTTGGTCAAACCTAGGATTTGACCAAGATTCAAATGGGCATAAACATTCAGAAAAAATCAAAAAATCAAAAACCAAAGCACATATAGTCTTCTTATGTCATATAGTAAGAATTGAAGTTGATAAACAAGGTCTAGACATATTCAAACCAGACAAATCGTGTATCTACACCTAACCCTAAACTATATCTAATGAAGTCAAGCATGATGAGAAATGGTTTTGGGTTTCAAACATTGAGATTTCAAGAACCCCCCAAAAGCTTCATTTTAGAATGACTAAGAAGGATCCAGGCTTACCTTTTCATTTTCATGTTATAGACTTGTTTAAATCTTGGTCAAACCTAGGATTTGACCAAGATTCAAATGGGCATAAACATTCAGAAAAAATCAAAAAATCAAAAACCAAAGCACATATAGTCTTCTTATGTCATATAGTAAGAATTGAAGTTGATAAACAAGGTCTAGACATATTCAAACCAGACAAATCGTGTATCTACACCTAACCCTAAACTATATCTAATGAAGTCAAGCATGATGAGAAATGGTTTTGGGTTTCAAACATGGAAATTTCAAAAACCTCCCAAAAGCTTCATTTTAGAGTGACTAAGAAGGATCCAGGCTTACCTTTTCATTTTCATGTTTTAAACTTGTTTAAATCTTGGTCAAACCTAGGATTTGGCCAAGATTCAAGTTGATAAACATGGTCTAGACATATTCAAACTAGAAAATCATGTATCTACCCCTGGCCCTAACCCTAAACTCTGTCTTATGAAGTCAAACATGAAGAGAAGTGGTTTTGGGTTTCAAACATGGAAATTTCGAAAACCTCCCAAAAACTTCATCTTAGAGTGACTAAGAAGGATCCATGATTACCTTTTCATTTTAATGTTTTAAACTTGTTTAAATCTTGGTCAAACCCTAGGATTTGGCCAAGATTCAAATGGGCATAAACATTCAGAAAGAACAAAAAATGAAAAACCAATGCACATGCATAGTCTTCTTAGGTCATATAGTAAGCATTCAAGTTGATAAACAAGCATGTCTAGACATATTCAAACCCGACAAATCATGTATCTACCCCATAACCCTAAACTCATCTGTCTTATGAAGTCAACCATGAAGAGAAGTGGTTTTGGGTTTCAAACATTGAGATTTCAAGAACCCCCCAAAAGCTTCATTTTAGAATGACTAAGAAGGATCCATGCTTACCTTTTCACTTTCATGTTTTAAACTTGTTTAAATCTTGGTCAAACCTAGGATTTGACCAAGATTCAAATGGGCATATATAAACATTCAGAAAAAACAAAAACCAAAAACCAAAGCACATATATATATAGCCTTCTTATGTCATATATATATATAGTAAGCATTCAAGTTGATGAACAAGGTCTAGACATATTCAAAACAGAAAAGGCATGTATCTACCCCTAACCCTTAACTTTGTCTTATGAAGTCAAGCATGAAGAGAAGTGGTTTCGGGTTTCAAACATGGAAATTTCTAAAACTTCCCAAAAGCTTAATTTTAGAGTGACTAGGAAGGATCCAGGCTTACCTTTTCATTTTCATGTTTTAAGTTTGTTTAAATCCTAGTCAAACCTAGGATTTGACCAAGATTCAAATGAGCATAAAAATTCAGAAAAAATCAAAAAAAATGAAAACCCAAAGCACATAGCCTTCTTACGTCATATATATAGTAATTAAGCATTCAAGTTGATAAACAAGGTCTAGACATATTCAAAACATACAAATCATGTACTCCGTATCTACCCCCAACCCTAAACTATGTTTTTGGGGGATTTCTTTGACGAAGTTATAACACCCCCACATTTCACATTGGAATTACTTTCAGTAAATCAGCATAAAGTCGTTTAAATGTGCGAAACTATCTTGAAAGTACTAAAACCGTAAAAGTTGGGAATTGGCACTAAAATATGGCGTAATTTATCTAAAAAAATGTAGAGTTGCCAGTTTGACCCGTATCTTATGTACACCATTCACAAAATAAACATATTTTGTCATCTAGAAAATGAAAAAAATATTTTTTATACCGAAAAGTTGAAAAGTCTAGTCATTAACATTGTTGGGAATGGCAAGATGCACCACCATGCCCAATTTGGGCACATTGTAACAAACTGTGCCACAAATATGGCCATAACTATATCATTTGGCTTGCAAACCATGAATCTTCATACACGATAGTCCGCTTTGTGAAGACATTTTGTTTTTCACTACCCTATCACATGTTTCTTATTTTCCCTGTCAACTAACACATACAAGCACACTCCATGCAGAAGGGTTTCATTTTTCAGGTTTTCTTCAGTTTCATTTATTTATTTCAAAACCAGGTCAAAATGTTTTACATGATTATCCTGCAAAGGGGTTGAATATTTCAGTACTATCACTGGTTTCTATATATAGTAAGTAATATGTATATAAAAATTATTTATGGGGACTTGTAGGACCAAGTTATAACATATCTACAATTCAAATTTGAATTACTTTCAATAAATCAGCATAAAGTCATTTAAATGTGCGAAACTAGCTAGAAAGCACTAAAAACCGTAAATTTGGGATTTGTCATTAAAATATGGCGTAATTTATTTAAAAAATGTAGATGCGCCATTTTGACCCATATCTTTTCTACCCCATGCACAAAAAAACATATTTTATCATCTAGAAAATGAAAAACGATTTTTTATACCGAAAACTTGAAAAGTCTAGTCATCAACATTGTTAGAAATGGCAAGATGCACCACCATGCCCAATTAGGGAACACTATAACAAACAATGTTGTCCAGGGATAATCAAACTTGGTAATATGAACTATGAGATTGAACAAAACGTTATATTTGGTTTACCCTTTGAACCTCCTAACTTACCACAACATTGACTTCTTATTTTTATTTACAAATAGATATTTTAATATCCCATTGTTGTGCAATAATATATGTTTTTTATTATCTCAAATCAATTAGCATTTGATTTTAAAAAACTACCATAATAATTCATGAGAAAGCGTTGAACAAGTTTCAGAATGTAATTTTAGACTTGATAGTTGATATGACCAATAATAGACTTAAATTAAATTGGATTTCAAAGTTCAGATTTTATAAGCGAATATAGTTTCATGTTGCAGACTATGTATTAGCTTGAGGGGCACCCCTAGAATAAAGTAGGTCGGTCACTTACGTGTGGTCCCATGCGTGTAGGTCCCACACATCAGTGAGCACAAGTCACGTGCGGTAGGTAGGCAAACTCCCAGCAATCTTCTTTGTTAAGTAAAGACGCGTCGTCAAGACTCTCTCTCTCTCTCTCTCTTTTGTCGCTGAAAAAAATGAATATTAGACGGGCGCGTAGCCTGCACTGCAGGTCTACATAACTGAAACCCTGTGTGCCAGTCAACATCACTCACCGAAAAAAGTGAAGCATTTCTTTTCACCATAAATAACAGCGGCCCCGTGAGGCACTGCTCTCCCTTTCTCTTTCTCCTTCCGTGTGATCCCTCTTCCACCTTTTATCCTTTGCACGATCGAAACTCCACTTATTGTTGTCATTGTTGCACAAAACACTCACTTAACCTGTTCTTTTGCACATATCACCAACTCATGTATTTGTTGCACAAAGGTCTAAATCTGTCGCTAAGCTACTTTACTCTAAATCTGATGACCGGGACCTAGAAGGTAGTGATATCCATTGTCATTGTGTAGTGTGTTTTTAGAACTCTAAAAGAATATGAAAATATTTTAGCAATTGAAATAATATAAATTAACTAATATGGGATCGATAGTCATGAAATATATTTTCTACTATCCGGCCAATATCAAGTGTCATGAAATATATTCATTGTAAACTTAGTGATAATCACTCGAGTTTGATATGAATGGCCTAGCTAGCTATGGGCATCTCCCACTATATATGTTGTCCACACGACCAAGCAACAAGCATCCATGAGGAAAGTTTCTTATGGGTGACTTTCATCTCTGCCGCAAAACACGCGCCGAAATTGTTGGCGCGTCCCATTTTCAAGCTACCCCAAAACCTGCGGTTTGCCCGTCGGCCTATAAACATCGGTCCACAGAGGATATTTCCCTGTAGAGCACAATTCGAACACCACATCTTTCTCATGCTTCTACCAGGCACACTCCCACGACGACGGCCGTGCCCCACCGCCCCTCCTCACCATCACTGCCTTCTCACCGGCCACCGTAGTGACCGACCACGTTTTACCGGCTCCCTTGCTGCCTAGCAAGCCGGATTAGCTTCCTCGACGCCGACGTTCACCGCGCCATATCTCCTCCGGATCTGCTTCCCCGACTCTGTAGTCCACCTCACCGGAGATCGAGATGGGCAAAAAACGCGGCCCCAAAGTCGACCACCCCCAACCAAAGAGTAAATCCGCCCGGGCCTCAGACGAAGGTTGATGAATACTTTACATGTCCGCTTTTGTTATATGCATTTGATTTCTTACACTAGTTTTCGTTGCTTTCTTGCAATGCATTCTTGCTGATATTAGATCAGTGTAGATAGTTGTTTGCCGCGTAGCTATATGAGATCTTAACCTTACATCTGCTGATCGAGAGGAAGATCGAGGTTATGTCCGCTTTCGTTATGCATTTCTTTTCCGAGAATCACTTATGATAGCAGTCAAGCTAGCAGAGCAATTTGTTGATAGTATTAAACTGCCTGTATTTTTTTTTATCTCGGAACTCTGCTGATCGTAACCTTACATCTGCTGATGGAGAGGCAGAGCTTATGTCCGCTTTCGTTACGCATTTCTTTTCCAAATATCACTTCTGTGCGGTACTTTTTTGGGGTTTGAAGTATACTACATTACTACCTCCACCCCAAACCTGAAGGCTTATTTATAAAAGTCAAACCAAGTAAAGTTTGACCAAACTTTCAGAACAATCTATCAAGAAATATAATATTTTGTAGATACCGTACGAAAATATATTCGTTATCTATTTAATGATATTAAATTTGTATTTTGCATGTTAATGATTTTTGATAAAAACTTCGGGATGGTGGTAGTACGTATTACAAAGGTTATGATAGCAGTCAAGCTAGGAGAGCAATTTATTGATAGTATTAAACTGCCTGTATTTTTTTCTATTTGCAACTCTGTGTGCGCCATGTGGAATTGCATGCTCTAGCCAGTTCATCCAATGAGGTTTTATCACTTAACACCAGAAGTTCAGGATTTTTTTTATCACAGAACCACAACCCTAGAAATTTGTATCACAAAACACTAACATTTGGGGTAATTGTTTCGCAGAATACATGATCTCTGTTTGATAGCCCATTAGTGACCTCCGGCCACCGTCAGTTTAAGAGTGACCGCAGGAGAAAGACAATTAGACTTTATTTTGTGGTATTTGCTGTTAAACGCAAATACAAAGCTGTTTGTCAACACTAGTTGTTAAATCTTATGTCCAGACAGTTCAAAATAAAATCTTATGTCCAGGGTAGTTGTATTGGTAAACATTATCAAAACCTTATGCTGGTACAGAATATATTACCCAAATCTCATGTTCTTGTGTGGTTATAATTTCTTGTGGATATTTGTCATATGGTAATTCATTTGTGTGTAGCATATGTAACAAGTGTGACTCATATTCTCATTTCCACAGAGTGTCTACAAAATTTCACACCAAAATTCATTTGTTTGTAGCAAACATGCTCACGTACTGTAAATTGGTGTCACGCTGTAGGGTCATGCTCTTGTCAAGCCGACTAATGACAAATAATGTGTTATGTGAAATAATTTCCCCAAATGTTGGTGTTTTGTGATTAAAAATCCCCAACTTGTGGTGCTAAGTGATAAAACCACTCATTCAATAGACCGAGCCTTAGGCATGTATCATTAGATATTTTTTTAGGAAGGCTGCAAATATTTATTTTGAATACTGCGTTGCTACTTGCTAGGATTTGAACTCAGGACCTTGTAGGTCTGATACCATTTCGAATTGCATGCTCTAGCAAGTTCATCCAATAGATCGATCTGTTGGAACTTGGAAGACCCTAGGCAATTATATTAAGCACACGCCATTCCATATGGTTAACCATTGGCATGAAAATGACACTTATATGTGTTTGAGTCTATATGTGGATTGCTTAGCCCTTTCCATCAGTTCGGACTTTTGGTTGCGTTGGCTACTGCATGAAGCTTGACATCATACTTATCCTAAAAATTGTTGCTGCTGCCCTTTGTTGCCCAACATAAATTATTTTTGAGCCATAATTTGTTTGCCCTTTCCATCAGTCCGGACTTCCGGTTGCGTTGGCTAGTGCATGAAGCTTGACAATATGAACATCAATTATTTTTGAGCCATAGTTTGTTTGTCATTACACCTTTTGAGCAGTCTCACTGCTACTATTAATTTGTTCTTATATGCACAGTTCCATGATAAATCTCATCTGCATTTCTCGCCAATGCATGTTAGGTCTTCCACTCGAGAATGAGTACGAAGAGCAACGGAGGCAAACTATTCTGCATAATAGCCGAGTTGCAGCCTCGTTGGGCCTAACACTACATCCTTCTACAAGGTCTAGTGCAAAAACGCCACCCACCTCCCTCACAAAGGATACGGAACATTCCTCTGATTCAGAATTTGATCCTGCTGATTGTGATGGCGAGCTGACTCAGGAAGATGCCCTGGTCGACTATCGTCTGCAACACAACAAGGTGAGTTTTCTCTGTCCTGTCATCGAATTATTTGTCCCAACTTCCATTTGTTGTATCCCAGTCCTACCAAATATGTTACCCATGCCATGTTCAATCTCATTACTACAATTTTTCCTGCTTAGTTAACGCCTCATATATGTTTTGGCATATGTTGCCTTACTGTTTTTCCATTCCATCTGCATATCATCATCATATAATATTGTACATTGAAATATCATTTATGTGTGACAGGCATCTGCAGATTCGGGCAAGAACTTTTCAAGAACGAATAGGAGGAAGAACACTCAACAGGAACCTCAGGCTGATACCGGAGGATGGGTGACAGTGCGTAATAAAAAAAGAGTTAAGCCTGATGCTCGTGCTGCTCCTCCTATTACAAGGTCTAACAAGAGACTGACACGAGGTGGCGAACAGGCCAAGAATGATAACAGTAAAAGGTCTCGTAAAAACCACAAACCATCGAATCAGACAGAAGTAGCCCCAGCATGTACCAGCCCACACATTCCACAACCACCAGTTGCCAATACTGTTTCTCAGCAACAATTGCCAACAGAACCAGTTTCCACAGCAAATTCTAGCCAAGAATTGGCACCATCAGGAGTGGTGGTAGGTAATAATGGCCAAGGACACATGATGCTAGTCCCAGATGATACAGCCTCAAATGTCCAAACAGTGCTGCCACAACACCAGCAAACTGGTGATGATCTCCCTCCGACCCTTAGTCCTGCGAAAGACAACTCCTCTCCCGATGATGAGACCCACGCCAAAAAAGGTAATACTTTTTTCAAGACTTGTAGTTTAATGCTCCCTTATGTATCTATATACCATGATAGCTTGATGTAATGCTTAACTTGGTAGGTTCGCCACGATCAATAAAAACGAGGGGGCCAACGGTAGGAAAAAAACTTGCAGCTAAGATTTCCGGAATGGGTTCAAGATTTCGCATCACATCTATTGTAGGTGGCAGAAGGCCACTTCATCCGCATGAATCTTCATATCTTGTATCACAGGTTGGCCATTTTATCAGGAATGAACTTCCTACCTTCCCATTGTGGAAGCAGCACGTTGACACCCCTTCACAGTTCGAGAGTTTAGTGCATAATTTACACGTAAGTCATGCTTCTCCTGGTAATGATAAATTATTCCACATTGATCTGTCCCATTTCTTGTAGCTTACTGTTGTTTCTATGCTATATAACTCACCAATCATTCCACCGTTGTGAGCAGTTAAGGTTTGAATTCGATGAGGATAATGAGGATGTAAAGTTTGTCATCGCTTCCATATTCAAAGAATTGTTGCGCCAGCACCGCTATAAGCTTAAGGCGACATACTTCACTGGCCAGATTACTGCCAATGTTCGAACAAAGTCTCCTGCACCCTGTATGACTGACGAGCAGTGGGGAGATCTTGTCAAGCATTGGTCTGATCCAAAGAATGTGGTATGGCTTATGAGGACCGTGAAACCAGATTAAATTCCGAATACTTATTTTGCGCCAGTGTCTCACTAGTCTCCTTTTGCAGACGTTGTCTAAAAGGAACCAGGCTAACCGCTTGAAACAACGTTTACCAAGCCGTACAGGATCTCGTCACTTGGTTGGGCATCTCTGGCAAAAAGTAATGCCCCGCTGGTCTGTACTGCTACATATGTTACTCGTAAATTGTGTAGAACTCCGTGTGCATGTTATATTTCCATCCTCCATTTCAACCACGTTATTTGATCTCCATATGATTGTACAAAAATGCAGAAAGTAGATCATGCAAACAACATGCAACCAGACAAAGAGATGACTCTGGCAGAGCAGTTCGAGGCATGCCAGAAGAACAAACATAATGTGATAGGAGAACTTGCAGAAAGTGTTATTGTAAGTCTTCTTTATGATTTAAATTTTTTAACTACACACTTGCCAATTTGTAGGAGCAATATGTCAATATGATCTTGTAGGCGTTTTTGTGAAAATGCATTTGATGTGTAATCAGGCATACCAACTTGTAGGATTAGAAGTAGTTCATACACATTAAATCTACCGTCTGCATGTTTCTCTGTAATAACTTTTATTTTTACACGACTCAAAACTTTTCAGGCAAATATGAAATTGGAGATGGCAAAACCCGGGAAAGATGGTATGGAAAAAACTCTAGAAGAATGTATGGAGACATTTACCATGGTACTTAAAAATAAAGATATCACCAAAAACACTTTCCTGCGAAATGCTGGGTTTTTGCAGTCCAAGTCCAAGTCCAAGTCCAAGTCTTTCTCTGCACAAGTTCTGGAGGAACAAATCCAAATAGAACGAGCTGCAGCAGATGTGTTAAGAAACCAAGTTGACATGTTGAGATCGAGATCAGAAGCATGTGATGCCCTACTGCAGGAGGCCAATCAAGTTTGTTATAATCTCTCAAAGACTAATAAAATGCCATAGATAATTGGAGATGAAAACACTGACATTGACATGTGAGTACCTTGGTATTGTGAAATGTTTACTGAGACTGAGGCACTGTTCCTATTTTGTTGGTGGATGCATTTATCTACGGCTGGGATCAACTTGGTAGTTGTTCCTGTGGATGTTTTAGAAATTGGTTGCCTAGCCTTTTCAATCCGTTCGAACTTAAATGGTATTAGAGCCAAGGTCTCGAGTTTGAATTGTTGACGGTGTGGTTCAATTCATCCTTAAATTGTTGGTGCCCCATTGGCCCTTGTAAAGCTTCATGTGCCTACCTCCGAATCCAGTGTTGAATTTCTCTTGTCACACACGAGGATGGCTGTTAATGTGTGTATAAGTGGGTTGCATAGCCCCTTTTATATAAGGTTGCAAGTTTCCTTATTGTGTTGTGCCTTTGGGATTCAGCCTGCACTTCTGACTTTTGGTTGCGTTGGCTACTGCATAAGTTTAATATAGTTCCATGTGGTTTTTGTTGAGTTCTATAATAAGTGGATTGCCTAGCCCTTTCCATCATTTCGGACCTGTGGTGTGCTATTCTGTTTTCCACGTATTAGACCTCCTCTTCTTAACAAGACTCCATGAGTAGGAGGCACTATGATTTTTTTTTGCGCATGAAATTACTCAATTAGATAGCTTAATCCCATTTGTTGACTCTCTGTTGATCAGCCACTTGAGGGTAAAACTGAGTATATTGCACTAGCCAGTATTAGTACTCGAGGGGAAAACTGAGTGCAGATATTTTTCCAGTGTAAGGCTAACTGAGTACACGTAACGGTGCAGACGTGCAGTACCACGGACGCGTGTCGCGGTGCACAGCGGTTAGGCGGTGCGCGTGTTGAGACCAAACGTCTAGCTTTTTTGAGAAACTGCCGAGACCAACCGTCACGTTGCCAGAGCCCCCTCTCTCCCTCCCTCTGCACACAGTCTCATTCTCACTCACGCACGCAACCACGCCTCTCACGTCCCATCAACTTCTCCAAATCGAAGGAAAAAACACCAACCGCCCACGCGCGCTCCCTGCCGGCGATGGACAAGAAGAATGCGCCGGCGGCCGTCGCCTCCGTGAACTGGGCCTCTCTCTCGGCTGATGGACCACTTCACAAGATCGGCGAATGCTTACTGGCGAACGAGCAGTACGCTGACACCTACTCTGCTATGAGGCAAGTCTGTAGAAATTGGCGCTCAGGTTTACCTGAGCCCGACGTGCACCTGCACGAATGGATCATGCTAGACCACGGCCTTCCACGCGCTGCTGATTTCACCTTCCTCCACCTCCGCACATCCCGCTACGTCACCATCGATCTAACGGAAGTTCATGCAAGGTTCAAATTCCTCCATATCTATAGAGTTAATCTATTTTTATTTTCAATCTTAAACATCTTAGTGCTGAATGTTATCTTCATCAATATATTTTAGATACTACTTTGTCGGCTTTTGCCGTGGCGTCATCGTGCTTGCCCAGAAGAACCAGCCGCACAAGATACGGCTTCTGAACCCACTCACAAAGACATTGAATACTATGTTTGAGGCGCATATGCCAAACGTTATTCTGAAGTCAGTCGCTGTGATGAAGTCCCCGACTATGGTCTTCGTTTCCAAAGATTACCCGGCGGAAATTGCTTGGGTCGATGAGAGCACTCCAACTAAGGGTATAGATGAAGATTGGGGAGAAGGAAGATTTTCGATCGAGCACCATTGTCTGCGTTGCATTACCCCGTTCAATGGTGAATTGTATGCAATAGCTGTGAACAATTTTGAGTTCGGAAAATTAGTGTGCACCAACAATGTCCAGTTGGAGCAGCGTGCGAGCACTGTCAAAATGGATACACTATTTTCATTTCCAGAACTTGGAAATAACAAGTTCTACCTTGTGAAGTCGGATGGTGCTCTGCTGCTTGTGTTGTTGGACAACAAGCATTTGGAGGAAGGTCAACCATTGGTGTACCGTGTGGACACTGAGAGCCGCTCTCTCCATGCCGTCAATAACATTGGCAGTCGTGCCTTCTTCGTCCATTATATCCGGTGTATCTCCGTCGACACCAGAGTGCACCCGACACTTCGACCTGGCTGCATCTACTACACAGATTTTGGTTATATCAGAGAGTACTTTGATGATATAAAGGCCTGGGATGAGTGGCCAATACATGTGAATAGATTAGGAAACTACGGTATGAGAAATGAACAAAGGCCATACCGTTTGGAGGATGTATTGGCTGCACACTGCAGACGGAAGGAGTTCAATGAAAATTTCCTTCAATGGAGTGACGAAGAAATATATGCTGAATGAAGAACATATTCGTTCATCCTGGGGTATCCTAATCTTCATGTTGGCCATACATTGTGTCTTGTATTATTTTCAGATTAGTTTGTCGTGAACATTAACATTGTTATTGGCTGCTTTTGGCTCTTGTATGCAGTTTATGTAGTATTATACTTAGTTTTCTGGATTTATTATGCTGCTGTGAATTTATCCTATACTAGCTTCTAGATTTGACTGATTTTGTTTGTAATGATGATGGCTTGATGTGGCTGCTGGCCTTAACTGCCGAAGCAGAGCAATTAGTACTTAACCAGGTGTACCGTCTTTATATTAGTATTATATTATATTACTTGACCATAGCCATATTCAAAATCAAATCTCAGTCGGGCGGCAAAATCTCCCGCCAATCTAGAAATATTTCAGACGTGTTTTTGAATGGGATAAGAAGATAGAACACGATGATAGTAACCGATATTCAAGGTGATGATGATTTGATTTTGCACTCGGCCTTGAACAGAGGTACTAGTACGGTCTCACAATTTTTTATCATTATACTTGGACCTTAGCCAAATTCAAAATCTCATAGCGGCAAAACTTCCCGCCCACAAAATACAAAAAATTCACACGCTTTCAAATTCCCATTCTACCCTTGTGGAGATGACAGCAAAGTCGGTTGGTGGGGGGGTCTGCCCGTCATTTTTTGGATCACCACCTCCCTAGCCCGGAAACCCTCCCAAAAAAATTCATTTCCCTCAGACCACCCACCGGAACTTCCCAAGTCCCTCTCTCTACCACCTCCACGACCACCGCACCGGAACATCCCCGCCGGACTTCCCTGGCCTACCCGAGCCCTCGCGATCCTCGTCATCCGGCTGCCTGCCGGAGCCGCTTCATCGACGCCGTCATCAACCGGACCGGATCATCCCCGCCGAACCTCGAAACCATATGCTCATCCAGCAGCCTACCGCAGTCGCTTCAGCTGCGGCATCGTCCACCGCATCGGATCTTGCTCACCGACACCGCTGTGCATGAACCGGATCTGCTTCACCGGCGCCTTGCATGATCTAAACTCTTCTACTGTCGCTTTTCTATTGCTTGCCTGCAAGTTCTTGTTTAATCTTGGGGGAACCTGTTTGTGCTAACGACGCGCCGTTACGTTTTTGCAGATGAGATGAGTAATCATGAAGTGTAATGGCCGTCTCTCCAACCCCAAGTAGCACATGTAGCGTACTTCATCACCGGATCTATCAACCCCAGGAAGATCTGCTGTGACTCCCACAGAGTGCTTCTCCTAATGTAAGTCCCTTGTTTTAGCGCCATGTTCTGGGTTCAGATGCTTGTTTGTCTGAAGCTCTTTTAGTTCATTCCTAGCTATGACCGTAACACGTTGCTATTTTCTAGTTCATTGCTAACTTCAAGCGATTGAACATTTTGGTTTGCATTCCCTGCTCTGTAGATGTAGCCATCATAACTTCTATCTTGCTCATTCGTTGTTCATGCCAATCTTGTTCTCCCTGAACATGTTGGTTTGCATTCCCTGTACTACGGTGATGCCATTGTTATTTCTATCTACTTCGTCGTAAGCTAACAAATTAACTGCCTGCTATTAGTTCCTGCATGCTATCGCTCTGCCATCCTGCAGTACAAATTTATTTGAACTCGTCACAGCAGCTACTTCCATCATAATTTTGTCTGCCATCTGATTCTTCAAAAGCTGCAATATTAACTTGTTTCTCTTAATTGGCATGGCGCTCACATATAGAATTGTGAACATATTGGTGTGCATTCCCTTTTCTACAAGTTCAGATCCCACTATATTCCGTTTCTGGTCCATCCTAAGCCGTAGCATTAACTATCCTCTATGTGTTGCTCATTACAACTTTATATCCCGAAACAAATTGATTTGTTTCCCTTATCTACAAGTTTATCAGTGATGCCATTATAACTCCTATCTGTTTTATTCCTAGCTATTATAGTAACATCCTGCTATTATTTAGTTCATGGCCAATTTTAAGTAATTGCACATGTTGGTTCGCATTCCCTGCTCTATAGCTTTTGGCATCGTAACTTCTATATTTGGTTTACATTCCCTGCTCTGTAGATCTAGCCATCATAACTTTATCTTGCTCAGTTGTTGTTACAAAAATTATGGCCTGCTACTATGTTGTTTGTGCCAATTTTTTACTCCATGAACATGTTGGCTTGCATTCCCTGTACTACAGGTGATGCCATTGTTTTGTATCTAGTTCATTGTAAGCTAACAAAGTAAGGACTTAGTTTGGCATGCTATCACTCTGCTATCTAAGCCTGTAGTACAAATAAACTTGTCATATTACTAGATAATAATTTTGTGTGCCATCTTGTTCTTCAAAAGCTGCATTATCGACTTGTTTCTCTGACTTGGCATGACGCTCACATATGGAATGCTGAACATATTGGTTTGCATTCCCTCTTATACAAGTTCACAGGTGATCCCACTATATTCTGTATCTTGCTCAGTCGTCGTTACAAAATTTATAGCCTGCTACTATGTTGTTCATGCCAATTTTGTACTCCCTGAACATGTTGGTTTGCATGGGACTCGACAGTAGTAAGTCTGCTGTTTCATTCTAACATGCTCTGTTATATTGGCTGTTGGTATGCGGCATGCACTCTTTGTTTGCTTATTGTGCGCATTACAATGATCTTGTTATAACGACGAAATGATGAGTTCCAAATTCTTTGGCAAACAATATTGTAGTGTCTTTGCCTTTCCATTGTTGCTGTCTTAACTTGTAATGTCTTTGTTTCAGATATAGGTGCTGCATGGACAACTTAAAAGATTGCCGGATCGCTTCATTGTATTGCTAGGTTTAATTACCATTCAATTTCTCTGGGTTCTGTAATATTTTTTTCAATGCCTTGCAGCTGATGTAATATTTAGTTAGTTTTTATAGTTCTTTCGCGCATTTTTTCTTTGGTGCTTGTGGTAAGTGAGGCTATCCGACAGAAATCAATGCTGCGTAAATATTCTCAGTATCTAAATCACGAATTCCCATCCCTTAAACGGCCCAATTAAGCGAAATCACATATGTGCCTGCCCGCAAAATCCTAAAGCGCATATTATGCCGGCATATAAACAACAACTAAACGGGCTGGCCCACTTACTTCTTGGGCCAGCCCATTTGATTTACGGTGGACCCCACACTCTAATTGGGCTGGCCCACTTGCTTTAAGGTGGACCCCACCCACTACTGGGCCGGCCCACTAATTAGTTGGGCCAGCCCATTTGCTTTTGTGGTGGACCCCACATACTAAACGGGCCGGCCCTTCAAGAGGAAAGTGGGACCCACCTGTGTTTTTGGCCCGGCCCACTATCTTGTTGGGCCGGCCCACTTGCAATATGGTGGACCCCACATACTAATTGGGCCGGCCCTTTAACAGGAAAGTGGGGCCCACCTTTTGCCCCCACTATCTTGTTGGGCCGCCCCACTTGCTATATGGTGGTCCCACCCATTGTTTTTGCCCGACCCACTATCTTGTTGGGCCCCCACTTTCTATACGGTGGACCCCATACCAAATGGCCCGGCCCATTAACAGGAATGTGGGACCCACTGTGTTTTGGCCGACCACTATCTTGGTGGGCCCACTTGCTATATGGTGGACCCCACATACTAAATGGGCCGGCTTTAACAGGAAGGTGGGACCCACTGTGTTTTGGCCCGGCCCACTATCTTGTTGGGCCGGCCCACTTGCTATATGGTGGACCCCACATACTAAATGGGCCCTTTAACAGATAGTGGGACCCACTGTGTTTTGGCCGGCGAACTAGCTTGTTGGGCGGCCTTGCTATATGGTGGACCCCACACACTAAATGGGCCGGCCTTTTAACGAAAGTGGGACCCACTGTGTTTTGGCCCGGCCCACTTGCTTCTTGGGCCGCCCAGTTGCTGTAAGGTGGACCCCACATGTTAAATGGGCCGGCCCATTTAAGTTTTGACCAGTCAACATTAGAGGTTAGGCCCGGCCCACGTAACTAATGGACCAGCCCAGCTATATAGTTGACCGGTCAAACTATGTCATCTGGCCCGGCCCGCTTAAGACGTGGCAGGCCTCGTGTGGGCCTACCATCTACCACGGGGTTTCAGCCGGTTAACGCCGTTAACTGGCAGTTAACGGCGTCTGCCACGTGTCAGTTTGCATGACGTCAGCAGTCAACGGGCTCCCGGAAACACTTGGGCAACGGTCCGATTTTCCGTGGCGGAAGGGCGCCCAAGCGCGACGGACCGAAAAAATCGTCGTTGGACTTTGCCTGACGCAGTTTCGACAACAGAACCCATATCGTCGGGTTAGGCCCATAGGCGACGAAAAATACCCCTTAGTGGACGATTTTGGGACGTTGTCTATCAGAACTTTTCTTGTAGTGTATTTGTCCCATGAGCTATATATTGCAGAGGTAAAGGAATGAAATTTTAAAGGTAGCACTCAAGTAATTTACTTTGGAATGGCAGAAAAATACCACATAGTAGGTAGATATGGTGGACACAAATGGCATGGAGTTTGGCTCAAGGTGTTTGGATGCACGAGAAGCATTTCCTCTCAGTACAAGGTTTGGGCTAGCAAGGTTGTTTGAAGCAAACACAAGTATGAACAGGTACAGCAAAACTCACACAAGAACATATTGCAAGTATTATAAGGCTCTACACTGTCTTCCTTGTTGTTCAAACACTTTACCCGAAAATATCTAGACTTAGAGAGATCAATCATGCAAACCAAATTAAACAAGCTCTACAGTAGTTCTTCATTAATAGATTAAACTACATGATGCAAGAGCTTAAACATGATCTATGAGAGCTCAAACAATTGCCAAATTGTCAAACCATATGCATCATTTTCCAATTCCAACCATATAGCAATTTAACGAAGCAATAAGCTTTCGCCATGAACATTAAAGCACAATTAAGAACACAAGTGTTCCATAAGAAAAAGCGGAGCGTAATATCTCCAATATAAGAATGGCGAGATCCAACTTTATTCAAACAAAACAAAAAAACAAACCGACGCTCCAAGTAAAGAACATAAGGATGTGACGGAATAAAAATATAGTTTCACTAGAAGTGACCTGATAATGTTGTCGATGAAGAAGGGGATGCCTTGGGCATCCCCAAGCTTAGATGCTTGAGTCTTCTTAAAATATGCAGGGATGAACCACCGGGGCATCCCCAAGCTTAGACCTTTCACTCTTCTTGATCATAGTATATCATCCTCTTCTCTTGACCCTTGAAAACTTCCTTCACACAAACTTCAAGCAAACTCATGAGAGGGTTAGTGCATAACCACAAATTCATATATTCAGAGGTGACACAATCATTCTTAACACTTCTGGACATTGCACAAAGCTTCTGAAAGTTAATGGAACAAAGAAACTCATTCAACATAGCAAAAGCGGCAATGCGAAATAAAAGACAGAATCTGTCAAAAACAGAACAGTCCGTAAAGATGCATCTGGACTGGGCACTTAACTTGCTCAAATGGAAAAACTCAAAACTAATGAAAGTTGCGTACATATCTGAGGATCACGCTCGTAATTTTGCAGATTTTTTCGAATTTTTTACAGAGACTTATGCCAGAATTCGTGACAGACAGCAATGCTGTTTCTGCGCAGCGATCCCAAATATAACATCAACTTTAACATAGAAACTTTACTTGGCACAAAAACATGATAAGGAGAGGTTGCTACAGTAGTAAACAACTTCCAAGACTCAACAAAACAAAAATTTCTGTAGTAAAATAAACACATGGGTTATCTCCCAAGAAGTGCTTTTCTTTAACGCCTTTCAGCTAGGCGCAGAAAGTGCAAATCAAGTAACATCAAGAGATGGAGCATCAACATTATAGCTTGTTCTAATAATAGAATCAAAAGGCAACTTCATTCTCTTTCTAGGGAAGTGTTCCATACCTTTCTTGAGAGGAAATTGATATTTAATATTACCTTCCCTCATATCAATAACAGCACCAACGGTTCGAAGAAAAGGTCTTCCCAACACAATAGGACAAGATGCATTGCATTCGATATCCAAGACAACAAAATCAACGGGGACAAGGTTATTGTTAACCGTAATACGCACATTATCAATCCTCCCCAAAGGTTTCTTTTTAACATTATCGGCAAGATTAACATCCAAATAACAATTCTTCAATGGTGGCAAGTCAAGCATATCATAAATCTTCTTAGGCATAACAGAAATACTTGCACCAAGATCACATAAAGCATTACATTCAAAGTCATTGAATTTCATTTTAATGATGGGCTCCCAACCATCTTCTAACTTCCTAGGAATAGAAGCTTCAAGTCTTAATTTCTCTTCCCTAGCTTTAATGAGAGCATTTGTAATGTGTTTTGTAAAGGCTAAATTTATAGCACTAGCATTGGGACTTCTAGCAAGTTTTTGTAAGAACTTTATAACTTCAGTAATATGACAATCATCAAAGTCTAAACCATTATGTTCTACAGCAATGGAATCATTGTCACCAATATTTTGAAAAATTTCAGCAGTTTTATCACAAGCAGTTTCAGCAGTTTTGCACTAGGAGTAGAAACATTGCCAACACCAATTATTTTACCATTAATAGTAGGAGGTGCAGCAACATGTGAAGAATCAACATTACTAGTGGTGGTAATAGTCCATACTTTAGCTACATTATTTTCTTTAGCAAGTTTTTCTTTTTCTTCTCTATCCCACCTAGCATGCAATTCAGCCAACAATCTAATATTATCATTAATTCTAACTTGGATGGCATTTGTTTTAGCAAACCTAGCATCTTCAACTTTCTCAGGCATAACTTTCAATTTTAAAAGATCAACATCAAGAGCAAGACTATCAACCTTAGAAGCAAGAATATCAATTTTACTAAGCTTTTCTTCAACAGTTTTATTGAAAGCAGTTTGTGTACTAATAAATTCTTTAAGCATCACTTCAAGACCAGAGGGTACACTCTTATTATTGTTGTAAGAATTACCATAAGAATTACCATAACCATTACTATTAGAAGGATATGGCCTAAAGTTGTTGTTACCATAATTATTCCTATAAGCATTGTTGTTGAAATTATTGTTCTTAATGAAATTCACATCAACATTTTCTTCTTGAGCAACCAATGAAGCTAAAGGAACATTATTAGGATCAATATGAGATCTACCATTTGCAAGCATAGACATAATAGCATCAATCTTATCACCCAAAGAAGAGGTTTCTTCAACAGAATTTACCTTCTTACCTTGAGGAGTTCTTTCAGTGTGCCATTCAGAGTAATTGATCATCATATCATCAAGTAATTTAGTTGCGGCGCCCAGAGTGATGGACATAAAAGTACCTCCAGCAGCTGAATCCAATAGGTTCCTTGAGGAAAAATTCAATCCTGCATAAAAGGTTTGGATGATCATCCAAGTAGTCAGTCCATGGGTTGGGCAATTCTTTACCAAAGATTTCATTCTCTCCCATGCTTGAGCAACATGTTCATTATCAAATTGTTTAAAATTCATTATGCTACTTCTCAAAGATATAATCTTAGCAGGAGGATAATATTTACTAATAAAAGCATCTTTACATTTAGTCCATGAATCAATACTATTCTTAGGCAAAGAAAGCAACCAATCTTTAGCTCTTCCTCTTAATGAGAAAGGAAACAATTTCAGTTTTATAATATCACCATGTATATCCTTATACTTTTGCATTTCACAAAGTTCAACAAAATTATTAAGGTGGGCAGCAGCATCATCAGTACTAACACCAGAAAATTGCTCTCTCATAACAAGATTCAGTAAAGCAGGTTTAATTTCATAGAATTCTGCTGTAGTAGCAGGTGGAGCAATAGGAGTACATATAAAATCATTATTATTTGTGCTAGTGAAATCACACAACTTAGTATTTTCAGGAGTACCCATTATAACAGTAGTAAAATAAACTAAGCAAATAAAGTAAAGACAAGTAACTAATTTTTTTGTGTTTTTGATATAGAGAACAAGACAATAAATAAAGTAAAACTAGCAACTAATTTTTGTGTGTTTTCTTTAAGTGCATCAAACAAAGTAGTAAATAAAATAAAGCAAGACAAAAACAAAGTAAAGAGATTGGAAGTGGAGACTCCCCTTGCAGCGTGTCTTGATCTCCCCAGCAACGGCGCCAGAAAAAGTCTTGCTGGCGTGTAGTCAACACGTCCGTTGGGAACCCCAAGAGGAAGGTGTGATGCGCACAGAGTAAGTTTTCCCTCGTAAGAAACCAAGGTTATCGAACCAGTAGGAGCCAAGAAGCACGTGAAGGTTGTTGGTGGAGGAATGTAGTGCGGCGCAACACCAGTGAAACCGGCGCCAACGTGGAACCTGCACAACACAATCAAAGTACTTTGCCCCAACGTAACAGTGAGGTTGTCAATCTCACCGCTTGCTGAAAACAAAGGATTAAACGTATCGAGTGGAAGATGGTGTTTGTTTGCAAAGAACAGTAAAAGCAGTAGAATGTATTCAGATGTAAAAGAATGGACCGGGGTCCACAGTTCACTAGTGGTGTCTCTCCAATAAGATAACTAACATGCTGGGTGAACAAATTACAGAGCAATTTACAAATAAAGATTCAATACATATCAACGATGATTACTATGTGATTTAATCAGGGCATTACGACAAAGTACATAGACCGCTATCCAGCATGCATCTATGCCTAAATAATCCACCTTCAGGTTATCATCCGAACCCCTTCTAGTATTAAGTTGCAAACAACAGATAATTGCATTAAGTATGGTGCGTAATGTAATCAACACAAATATCCTTAGACAAAGCATCAATGTTTTATCCCTAGTAGCAACAGCACATCCACAACCTTAGAACTTTCTGTCACTGTCCCAGATTTAATGGAGGCATGAACCCACTATCGAGCATAATTACTCCCTCTTGGAGTTACAAGTATCAACTTGGCCAGAGCCTCTACTAGCAACGGAGAGCATGCAAGAACATAAACAACACATATATGATAGATTGATAATCAACTTAACATAGTATTCTCTATTCATCGGATCTCACCAAACACAACATGTAGCATTACAAATAGATGATCTTGATCATGTTAGGCAGCTCACAAGATCTATAACAATGAAAGCACAAGCGGAGAAGACAACCATCTAGCTACTGCTATGGACCCATAGTCCAAGGATGAACTACTCACGCATCAATCCGGAGGCGGGCATGATGATGTAGAGCCCCTCCGGTGATGATTCCCCTCTCCGGCAGGGTGCCGGAGGCGATCTCCTGAATCCCCCGAGATGGGATTCGCGGCGGCCTCTCAGTAATGTTTTCCGTATCGTGGCTCTCGGTACAGGGGGTTTCGCGACGGAGGCTTTAAGTAGGCGGAAGGGTAGGTCAAAGGGCGTCACGAGGGGCCCACACCACAGGCCGGCGCGGCCAGGCTTGGGCCGCGCCTGTGTCGCCACCTCGTGGCCCCACTTCCTCCTCTTCGGACTTCTGGAAGCTTCGTGCAAAAATAGGACCCGGGCGTTGATTTCGTCCAATTCGAGAATATTTCCTTACTAGGATTTCTGAAACCAAAAACAGCAGAAAACAGGAACTGGCACTTCGGCATCTTGTTAATAGGTTAGTGCCGGAAAATGTAAAATAATGCTGTAAAGTATGTGTAAAACACTCAAGTATTGTAATAAAAGTAGCATGGAACATAAGAAATTATAGATACGTTTGAGACGTATCAATAGGTGCACTAGTTCGGCGAAGAGATAGTGAAATACAAGTAATATGGATGATTATGAGTGGTAATTGCAATCTGAAATAAAAATGGCAGCAAACAAACATGTAGCAGAACTGATTGTAAACGGTGTTCAATGCTTACAAAACAAGGCTTAGGGATCATACTTTCACTAGTGGACGCTCTCAACAATGATACCATAATTGAATACATAGATATGATCACTTCACTATGCTACTCTGAACCACTCTCCGGTTTGATAATAAACACAAATTCACTGCGTAGGGCTGCATAAGCATTCCTTAAAGTTCGCATTCCCAATCTATGGACACCCCACGCTGTCACTTTGAGCATACAAAGATGGTACTAACTAGACACCACAATTCATAAGTATTTCTGTAAATTAAGCATAAGAAACAAACACGGTGTGCACACTGTCACCTTCACACCGTTGGACAAGGTGTCCCCGGAGATCACATAATAAAACCACTTGAGTAGCACAATAGTTGAAGAATAACATCTACTTATTCAACTAGATTACAAAGCTCATGATCACATAAAGATCATACATGGAGAGATAGATAGACCACATAGCTACCGGTAAAGCCCTCAGCCTCGGGGGAGAACTACTCACTCCTCATCATGGGAGTCAGCAATGGCGATGAAGATGGCGATGGAGTCGATGGAGATGGCTCCGGGGGCAATTCCCCGTCCCGGCAGGGTGCCGGAACAAAGACTTTTGTCCCTCAGATCTTGTCTGCGATGGCGGCGGAGATACAGAACTTTTCGTGGACGGAGGCTGGTTGATTTAGAGTTTTCGCGTCAGGGGGCTTCTTATAGGCGGAAGGGCGAGGTTGGTGGAGACCAGGGGGCCCCACACCACCCCTTGGCGCGGCCAGAGGCCAGGCCGCGCCTAGGGTAGGTCTGGCCGCCGTGTGGCATTTCTCCGTCTCCTCTTTGGACTCTGTCTTCATTACGGAAAATTATTGACTTTGGCTTTTGTTTCATCCAATTCCGAGAATATTTCCTGTACAACTTTAATGAAGTACAAAACAGTCGAAAACATGGAACTGACACTATGGCATCTTGTTAATAGGTTAGTGTCGGAAAATATATAAAAATGCAATAAAGTAAATAAAACATATATAAATTGGTGTAAAACAAGCATGGAGCATCAAAAATTATAGATACGTTTGCAACGTATCAGCATCCCCAAGCTTAACTCATGCTCGTCCTCGAGTAGGTAAGTGATAACAAAAATAATTTTTGAGGTGACATGCAGCCAACACAATCTTGATCAAGTTATTGTAAAAGCATTGTGAGCTGGGATCAAAGTACTCTAAACATAGGCATGATAGATATAATTCTAACAATAGAACTTAGCAACTATGTTACAACATGAAAAGTAACTCAAACAAAGGATCATGAATAATTGTGCACTGAAAGCAACTGTTTGTTTATGAGCATAGAGAAAACATAGCAAAGTGGTACTCAGCTTGTCCTTTATGGAGTAGCAAAACATAAATGCTAGGACACCTTTAAAGTTCAAAGGGTGACTAGATACAAGTAATTTGAGAACAAGCAATAGCATAATCATGAATCAATCAATAATAAATTTTGGGACTATGCACATTATACTCAGAATGACAACTATGCTCTCTTAATTGGTGCATAAAGCAAGAATATCATGACTCAACATAAAAGTAAAAGAAAGGTCCTTCGCAGAAGGAAGCAATTAACCTTCCAAAAAGTATGGTACTCATTAGCTTTGAGCTCTCATTACCCCTATCATAAGCATCTTGAATGGTTAAAGTTAATGTGAGGGCAAATATGAGTTATATGCTTGACAAATCACAAGAGGAAGGTGTGATGCGTACAGCAAGTTTTCCCTCAGAAGAAACCAAGGTTATCGAACCAGTAGGAGATGAAGGCCACGTGAAGGTTGTTGGTGGAGGAGTGTAGTGCGGCGCAACACCGGTGATTCCGGCGCCAACGTGGAACCACAACACAATTTCCCCAACTTAACAAAGAGGTTGTCAATCTCACAGGCTTGCTGAAAACAAAGGATTAAACGTATAGTGTGGAGAATGATGTTTGTTTGCGAAGAACAACAGAGAACAGAGATTGCAGTAGATTGTATTTCAGATGTAAAAGAATGGACCGGGGTCCACAGTTCACTAGTGGTGTCTCTCCAATAAGATAAATAGCATGCTGGGTGAACAAATTACAGGTGGGCAATTGACAAATAAAGATTCATATACATATCATGATGATCACTATGAGATTTAATCAGGGCATTACGACAAAGAACATAGACCGCCATCCAGCATGCATCTATGCCTAAAAAGTCCACCTTCAGGTTAGCATCCGCACCCCTTCCAGTATTAAGTTGCAAACAACAGACAATTGCATTAAGTATGGTGCGTAATGTAATCAACACAAATATCCTTAGACAAAGCATTGATGTTTTATCCCTAGTGGCAACATCACATCCACAACCTTAGAACTTTCTGTCACTGTCCCAGATTCAATGGAGGCATGAACCCACTATCGAGCATAAATACTCCCTCTTGGAGTTACAAGTATCAACTTGGCCAGAGCCTCTACTAGCAACGGAGAGCATGCAAGAACATAAACAACACATATATGATAGATCAATAATCAACTTGACATAGTATTCTATATTCATCGGATCCCACCAAACACAACATGTAGAATTACAAATAGATGATCTTGATCATGTTAGGCAGCTCACAAGATCTAAACATGATAGCACAAGAGGAGAAGACAACCATCTAGCTACTGCTATGGACCCATAGTCCAAGGATGAACTACTCACGCATCAGTCCGGAGGCGGGCATGGTGATGTAGAGCCCTCCGGTGATGATTCCCCTCTCCGGTGGTGCCGGAGGCGATCTCCTGAATCCCCCGAGATGGGATTGGCGGCGGCTGCGTCTCTGGAACTTTTTCTTTATCGTGTCTCTCGGTAATAGGGTTTTCGCGACGGAGAGTTTAAGTAGGCGGAAGGCAGGGTCGGGGGAGGCACGAGGGCCCCACACCATAGGGCGGCACGGCCCCACCCTGGCCGCGCGGCCCTGTGGTCTGGGCGCCTCGTCGCCCCACCTCGTATGCTCTTCGGTCTTCTGGAAGCTCCGTGGAAAATAAGACCCTGGGCGTTGATTTCGTCCAATTCCGAGAATATTTCCTTTGTAGGATTTCTGAAACCAAAAACAGCAGAAAACAGCAACTGGCGCTTCGGCATCTTGTTAATAGGTTAGTGTCGGAAAATGCATCAAAACATCATAAAGTGTGAACAAAACATGTAGGTATTGCCATAAAACTAGCATGGAAATATAAATTAGATACGTTGGAGACGTATCAAGCATCCCCAAGCTTAGTTCCTACTCGCCCTCGAGTAGGTAAACGATAACAACAATAATTTCTGAAGTGACATGCTACCAACATAATCTTGATCAACATTATTGTAAAGCATATGAGATGAATGGAGTGATTCGAAGCAATAGATTGCTAACAAAAGATAATGACTAAACAACTGAATCATATAGCAAAACTTTTCATGAATAGTACTTTCAAGACAAGTATCAACAAGACTTGCATAAGAGCTAACTCATAAAGCAATAGATTCAAAGTAGAAGGTTTCGAAGCAACACAAAGGATGATTAAGTTTCAGCAATTGCTTTCAACTTGTAACATGTATATCTCATGGATAATTGTCAACATAAAGTAATATAACAAGTGCAATAAGTAAACATGTAAGAATCAATGCACACAGTTAACACAAGTGTTTGCTTCTAAGATAGAAAGAAGTAGGTAAACTGACTCAACATAAAGTAAAAGAATGGCCCTTCGCAGAGGGAAGCATGGATTACTATTTTTGTGCTAGAGCTTTTATTTTGAAAACATAGAAACAATTTTGTCAACGGTAGTAATAATTCATATGTGTTATGCATAAAACTTCCTACAAGTTGCAAGCCTCATGCATCGAATACCAATAGTGCTCGCACCTTGTCCTAATTAGCTTGGATTTACATGGATTATCATTGCATAACATATGTTTCAACCAAGTGTCACAAAGGGGTACCTCTATGCCGCCTGTACAAAGGTCCAAGGAGATAAATCGCATTTGATTTCTCATTTTTGATAGATTTCGACTTAAGACATCCATACCGGGACAACATAGAAAATAGATAATGGACTCCTCTTTAATGCATAAGCATTCAACAACAGATAATATTCTCATAAGAGATTGAGGATGAATGTCCAAACTGAAAACTTCCACCATGATACATGGCTTTGGTTAGCGGCCCAATGTTCTTCTCTAACATATGCATACTCAAACCATTTGATCATGATAAATCACCCTTACTTCAGACAAGACGAACATGCATAGAAACTCACATGATATTCAACAAAGGTGTAAAAAGTTGATGGCGTCCCCAGAAACATGGTTACCGCTCAACAAGCAACTTATAAGAACTAAGATACATAGCTACATATTCATCACCACAATAGTTTTTAAGCTATTTTCCCATGAGCTATATATTGCAAAGACAAAGGAATGAAATTTTAAAGGTAGCACTCAAGCAATTTACTTTGGAATGGCAGAAAAATACCACATATAGGTAGTTATGGTGGACACAAATGGCATGGGTTTTGGCTCAAGGTGTTTGGATGCACGAGAAGCATTTCCTCTCAGTACAAGGCTTTGGCTAGCAAGGTTGTTTGAAGCAAACACAAGTATGAACAGGTACAACAAAACTTACACAAGAACATATTGCAAGCATTATAAGACTCTACACTATCTTCCTTGTTGTTCAAACACTTTTACCAGAAAATATCTAGACCTTAGTGACATAGGCATCCCCAATGGGCCTGCCAAAGATGGTACCCGGGGTTTACTAAAGGCCCAGGACTCGAAGAATAAGAAGACTTGGAAGCCCATTTAGTGTTAAGGAAAGATAGTTTGTATTAGGAAAGATAGAGATTTGTAATCTTACGGGTTGGGTACGAAACCCTCCCGAACTCTGTAACTTGTGTATTACGAAACCCTCGGCTCCACCCTCTATATAAGGGGGAGTCGAGGGACGAAGAAAGGATCGAATCTATGTCAACATAACCCTAGTTTTCATAATCGCGAGTACTTTTCGGCTGAAACCTTCGAGATCTACTTGCCCTCTACTTCTAGCAAAACCCTAGTCTACAATCTGTAGGCATTGACAAATTAATCCTTTGTCAATTGGCGCCGTCTGTGGGAATTAGAGGTTGCAAGGAGCTGATCTCGATGGCACGTCCAGAATCGTCGACTTCGTCGGTGGCTAGCAATGCGATGGATCGAGGTAAACGGGAAAAAACTGATCTAGTCGATTTTATTCCTCACCCGCCCTCCCGTATGGATGCATGTGCCTATCTGGAGGAGCCCATCGTCATGACGTTCGGAGAATTCCGATTTGGCGTCAACAAGGAAGGATCCTACCGTCTCGAAGTTCCGATCTCGTCGGAATTTTCAGCGGTCGATTCTAACTTTTCGTCGAGTGACGAGGAGTTTTCGTCGCCACGCTTCGTCGACACCAAGGCAAGCGGAAAGCTCGCCAAGATCTTCAGCAACACATCTTTCGAGTCGTCTGCGGACTCCTTTATAAGCAGCGATTCCGACAGCGTCGACAGCTTCAACTTCATCGACAAATCTGCTGCCATCGGAAAGGTCTTCACCAATCTATATGATGGTGTCACCAAACCTGACAAAAATCAATACGCAAAATACCATCAAATCTGTGCAATCGAAGAGGCAGGCCGATCAGAGAAACGTCAGAGGCTTTCGACGATTTGGGAAATCCATACGTCGATCCCGCTGATCTCAGAAAAGGCTTAGGCACTAAATATGCTGGGTCTTCAACTCGCGCAAGAGTTCAACTCCCGCAGGAAGCATGGGATAGGGCCGCAAAAGCCATGGATGGTTCAGAACCAATGACCACCACTGCTACTGTACAAGAACTACAAGCATACCAATATAGACTTGCTCGGGTAAGTAGAGAGCTGGAAAAACAGACAACATCCTTGAATAGGAGAAAAGAGGCAGCTTCCGCGTCCAGCAGGCGTCGAGCAGAGCTCAGTCGACAATCAGAAACTTCGGCAGATAGCCATAGAGAGGCTCGAAGGAGAGCGAGATCTCGGCTGCAAAATATACCTGAAGAAGAGAGAGGAAACATAATTCAAAATCTCGACATGTCCTTCATGACGATTGATACAAGGGGAAATATCATCCCGAAAACGCCAGAAGCAGGTTACATGGCAACGCAAGCTTACATCCTCGCGTCCAGACCACCTCCTGGGGACCCGAGAGAACCATTGTTCAATATGGCAATGGCTGGAGTAGGAGTTATGGGAACAGCGTTCGCAGCCACGCCTCCCGAAGGAAATCCTAGGCAAAATAGTCCACGACCCACTGCAGCGGTCCAAGATCCACCAAGAACAAGTGGAGCAAGAGACACAGCAGTTCAAGTGAGGGTGGATAGAGCGCGACAAGAAAGAAGAGAACGTCAGCATTCACCAGAAGTTGCCGACGAAGATATGTGTGGACTCCCGTGCTTTACGAGAAGAGTTCGAAAGACTCGAGTCCCAAAAGGGTTCAAGTTACCCGAGAATTTCAAGAAATTCGACGGCCTGCAGGATCCCGAGGATTGGCTCGTTGATTATCTCGAGATGGTGAAGCTGGTAGGAGGAACCAGAGCAACAGCTATGCAAAGTATCCAAGTTCACTTGAGTGGTGCCGCAAGATCTTGGATAAAGAAACTTCCCCCAGGCTCCATCGACAGCTGGGATAATTTCGAGGACATCTTCGTGAGAAATTTCCGATCCACCTGCAAGAAACCTGCATCATTGGAAGAGTTGAGGGCATGTCGACAGAAACACGACGAGTCGATGAGGAAATATATACAGAGGTGGAATATCATTAAAAACTCGGCAGAGGATATATCTGACGAGAGAGCAATAGACGCGTTCGTGGCAGGAATTCGGCGGGGAGATTTCGTCGAGGACTTAGGGAGAACTAACCCTAAGACAATATCAGCACTGATGGAGATAGCCAATAAATGGGCGGATGGAGAAGACGCAATATATAACAAGCGACACAGGTCGCCAGAAGAGGACCGCGGTCGAAATTTTCAAAATAGAAGGCGATTTTCTCGCCAGTTCTACAACAACGACGCTCCTGGCCATATATCGGCTGGTTTCGGGGAAATCCTGGAGGGAATAGTTGAGATGACTATCAAAAGAGTAATGAGCAACAAGGCGACAATAGAGGTGATTCTCGCGGCAACAGGCAAAATAGTGGACTGATACGTCTCCAACGTATCTATAATTTCTTATGTTCCATGCTACTTTATTGATGATATCTACATGTTTTATGCATTTTATCGTCGGAACAACGGAAAGATGCAGAAGGACATCTCCTGTTTTCTTCCGAAATTTAGTAAGGAAATATTCTCGAATCGGACGAAATCAATGCCCAAGCCTATTTTTGGACGAAACACCCAGAGCCGCCAGAGGAGAGAGGGCCCCCCACACCACCCCCGCAAGGGGGGGGCGCCGCCTTAGTGTGTGGGCCCACCAGGCCCTCCGAGGCTGCCCTTTCGCCATATAAGGTCCCCGACCTAAAAACCCCGAACGAATAAGCCACGACGAGAAAAGTTCCGAGCCGCCGCCATCGCGAAGCCAAGATCCGGGGGACAGAGTCTCTGTTCCGACGCCGGACGGGGAAGTGCCCCCGGAAGGCTTCTCCATCGACACCGCTGCCATCTCCACCGCCATCTTCATCACCGCTGCTGCTCCCATGAGGAGGGAGTAGTTCTCCATCGAGGCTAAGGGCTGTACCGGTAGCTATGTGGTTCATCTCTCTCCTATGTACTTCAATACAATAATCTCATGAGCTGCCTTACATGATTGAGATTCATATGATGATGCTTGTAATCTAGATGTCATTATGCTAGTCAAGTGGGTTTTACTTATGTGATCTCCGGAGACTCCTTGTCCCACGTGTGTAAAGGTGACAGTGTGTGCACCGTGTGGGTCTCTTAGGCTATATTTCACAGAATACTTATTCACTGTTATGAATGGCATAGTGAAGTGCTTATTTATATCCCTTTATGATTGCAATGTGTTTTGTATCACTATTTATCTATGTGCTACTCATGTGATGTTATTAAAGTAGTCTATTCCTCCTGCATGGTGTAATGGTGACAGTGTGTGCATCGTGTAGTTCTTGTCGTAGGTTATGATCATAATCTCTTGTAGGTTATGGAGTTGATTATCGCTATGATAGTATTGATGTGATCTATGCCTCCTTCATAGTGTGATGGTGACAGTGTGCATGCTATGTTAGTACTTGGTTTATTTTGCAAAGATCTATTATGCTCTAAGGTTACTTAAATATGAATATCGAATGTTGTGGAGCTTGTTAACTCCGGCATTGAGGGTTCGTGTAATCCTACACAATTAGTGGTGTTCATCATCCAACAAGAGTATATGTAGCACAAGGAAGAGAACTTATTTATTATGTGATCAATGTTGAGAGTGTCCACTAGTGAAAGTATGATCCCTAGGCCTTGTTTCCACCACAAAGAATTGCTTCCCACGCCAGCAAGCTATTTTCTGGCGCCGCTTGTTTACTGTTTTACTGCATCTTTACTTTCTGCAATATTACCACCATCTATACCACCTGTGTTTTACTATCTCTTCGCCGAACTAGTGCACCTATACATCTGACAAGTGTATTTGGTGTGTTGGGGACACAAGAGACTTCTTGCTTTGTGGTTGCAGGGTTGCTTGAGAGGGATATCTTTGACCTCTTCCTCCCTGAGTTCGATAAACCTTGGGTGATCCACTTAAGGGAAAACTTGCTGCTGTTCTACAAACCTCTGCTCTTGGAGGCCCAACACTGTCTACAAGAATAGAAGCACCCGTAGACATCAAGCTGTTTTCTGGCGCCGTTGCCGGGGAGGAAAGGTAAAAGGTACTCACACTCCGGATCTCGGCTACTAAGCTATTTTCCCGTTGTAAGTACTCGAAGCTATTTCCTTTAGATCCTGCAATTGCATCTTTTTGTTTCTTGTTTACACTAGTTAGGCATAATGGAAAACAACAAAAATATGAGAGATCTTTATGAACTTTATCTTGAATTAGGACATGATGTGTTTGAAGAGAGAATTAAAAAACCCATGGAAATTTATATGCATGCTAATGGGAATGTTATTAATATGAATGCTTTGAACACCATTGTTGCTAATGCTATGGAAAATTCTAAGCTTGGGGAGGTCGGTTTTGATGAAAATGATCTCTTTAGCCCTCCGGGTATTGAGGAGAAAGTTTATGTTGATTATGATATGCCTCCCATTTATGATGATTATAATGATAGTGGTCTTTTGGTGCCACCTACTATGGAGAGTAAATTTTATTGTGATTATACTATGCCTCCTACACTTGATGAGAATAATAATGATAGTTACCTTGTTGAATTTGCTCCCACTACAACTAATAAAACTGATTATGCTTATGTTGGGAGTAGTAATAATTTTATGCATGAGACTCATGATAAGAATGCTTTATGTGATAGTTATATTGTTGAGTTTGCTCATGATGCTACTGAAAGTTATTATGAGAGAGGAAAATATGGTTGTAGAAATTTTCATGTTACTAAAATGCCTCTCTATGTGCTGAAATTTTTGAAGCTACACTGGTTTTATCTTCCTATGCTTGTTACTTTGCTCTTCATGAACTTGTTTATTTACAAGATTCCTTTTCATAGGAAGCATGTTAGGCTTAAATGTGTTTTGAATTTGCTTCTTGATGTTCTCTTTTGCTTCATTGTCTATTTTCATGAGAGCATCATTAAAACTGCTGAGCCCATCTTAATGGCTATAAAGAAAGAACTTCTTGGGAGATAACCCATGTGTTTATTTTGCTACAGTACTTTTATTTTGTATTTGTGTCTTGGAAGTTGTTACTACTGTAGCAACCTCTCCTTATCATGTTTTTGTGCCAAGTAAGTTTCTATGTTAAAGTTGATGTTATATTTGGGATTGCTGCGCAGAAACAGCATTGCTGTCTGTCACGAATTCTGGCACAAGTCTCTGTAAAAATTCGAAAAAATCTGCAAAATTACGAGCGTGATCCTCAGATATGTACGCAACTTTCATTAGTTTTGAGTTTTTCCATTTGAGCAAGTTAAGTGCCCAGTCCAGATGCATCTTTACGGACTGTTCTGTTTTTGACAGATTCTGTCTTTTATTTCGCATTGCCGCTTTTGCTATGTTGAATGAGTTTCTTTGTTACATTAACTTTCAGAAGTTTGTGCAATGTCCAGAAGTGTTAAGAATGATTGTGTCACCTCTGAATATATGAATTTGTGGTTATGCACTAACCCTCTCATGAGTTTGCTTGAAGTTTGTGTGAAGGAAGTTTTCAAGGGTCAAGAGAAGAGGATGATATACTATGATCAAGAAGAGTGAAAGGTCTAAGCTTGGGGATGCCCCGGTGGTTCATCCCTGCATATTTTAAGAAGACTCAAGCATCTAAGCTTGGGGATGCCCAAGGCATCCCCTTCTTCATCGACAACTTATCAGGTTTCTTCTAGTGAAACTATATTTTTATTCCGTCACATCTTATGTACTTTACTTGGAGCGTCTGTTTGTTTTTATTTTTTGTTTTGTTTGAATAAGTTCATCCTTGTGTGGGAGACACGCTCCGCTGGTTCATATGAACACATGTGTTCTTAGCTTTTAATGTTTATGGCGAAGGTTGAAACTGCTTCGTAATTGTTATATGGTTGGAAACAAAAATGCTACATGTAGTAATTGGTAAAATGTCTTGGATAATGTGATACTTGGCAATTGTTGTGCTCATGTTTAAGCTCTTGCATCATATACTTTGCACCTATTAATGAAGAAATGCATAAGAGCTTGCTAAAATTTGGTTTGCATAATTGGTCTCTCTAAGGTCTAGATAATTTCTAGTATTGGGTTGAACAACAAGGAAGACGGTGTAAAGTCTTATAATGTTTACAATATGTCTTTTATGTGAGTTTTGCTGCACCGGTTCATCCTTGAGTTTGCTTCAAATAACCTTGCTAGCCTAAGCCTTGTATCGAGAGGGAATACTTCTCATGCATCCAAATCCTTGAGCCAACCACTATGCCATTTGTGTCCACCATACCTACCTACTACATGGTATTTATCCGCCATTCCAAAGTAAATTGCTTGAGTGCTACCTTTAAAATTCCATCATTCACCTTTGCAATATATAGCTCATGGGACAAAATAGCCTTAAAAACTATTGTGGTATTGAATATGTACTTATGCACTTTATCTCTTATTAAGTTGCTTGTTGTGCGATAACCATGCTTCTGGGGACGCCATCAACTATTCTTTGTTGAATATCATGTGAGTTGCTATGCATGTCCGTCTTGTCTGAAGTAAGAGAGATCTACCACCTTAATGGTTGGAGCATGCATATTGTTAGAGAAGAACATTGGGCCGCTAACTAAAGCCATGAATCATGGTGGAAGTTTCAGTTTTGGACATATATCCTCAATCTCATATGAGAATAATAATTATTGCCACATGCTTATGCATTAAAGAGGAGTCCATTATCTGTTGTCCATGTTGTCCCGGTATGGATGTCTAAGTTGAGAATAATCAAAAGCGAGAAATCCAAAATGCGAGCTTTCTCCTTAGACCTTTGTACAGGCGGCATGGAGGTACCCCTTTGTGACACTTGGTTGAAACATGTGTATTGCGATGATCCGGTAGTCCAAGCTGATTAGGACAAGGTGCGGGCACTATTAGTATACTATGCATGAGTCTTGCAACTTGTAAGATATAATTTACATAACTCATATGCTTTATTACTACCGTTGACAAAATTGTTTCATGTTTTCAAAATAAAAGCTCTAGCACAAATATAGCAATCGATGCTTTCCTCTTTGAAGGACCTTTCTTTTACTTTTATTGTTGAGTCAGTTTACCTATCTCTCTCCACCTCAAGAAGCAAACACTTGTGTGAACTGTGCATTGATTCCTACATACTTGCATATTGCACTTGTTATATTACTTTATATTGACACTATCCATGAGATATACATGTTATAAGTTGAAAGCAACCGCTGAAACTTAATCTTCCTTTGTGTTGCTTCAATACCTTTACTTTGATTTATTGCTTTATGAGTTAACTCTTATGCAAGACTTATTGATGCTTGTCTTGAAGTACTATTCATGAAAAGTCTTTGCTTTATGATTCATTTGTTTACTCATGTCATTACCATTGTTTTTGATCGCTGCATTCATTACATATGCTTACAATAGTATGATCAAGGTTATGATGGCATGTCACTTAAGAAATTATCATTGTTATCGTTTACCTACTCGAGGGCGAGTAGGAACTAAGCTTGGGGATGCTGATACGTCTCCAACGTATCTATAATTTCTTATGTTCCATGCTACTTTATTGATGATATCTACATGTTTTATGCATACTTTATGTCATTATTATGCGTTTTCCGGAACTAACCTATTGACGAGATGCCGAAGGGCCAGTTCCTGTTTTCTGTTTTTGGTAACAGAAATCCTAGTAAGGAAATATTGTCGAATCGGACGAAATCAATGCCCAGCATCCTATTTTTGGACGAAGCTTCCAGAACACCCGAGAGCCGCCAGAGAGAAGCCACAGGGGCCCCACACAACACCGGCGCGGCCAGAGGGGGGGCGCGCCGCCTGTGTGGGCCCACCAGGCCCCCTCCGAGGCTGCCCTTTCGCCTATATAAGGTCCCTGACCTAAAAACCCCGAACGAATAAGCCACGGTACGAGAAAAGTTCCAGCCGCCGCCATCGCGGCCAAGATCTGGGGACAGAGTCTCTGTTCGGCACGCCGCCGGACGGGGAAGTGCCCCGGAAGGCTTCTCCATCGACACCGCTGCCATCTCCACCGCCATCTTCATCACCGCTGCTGCTCCCATGAGGAGGGAGTAGTTCTCCATCGAGGCTAAGGGCTGTACCGGTAGCTATGTGGTTCATCTCTCTCCTATGTACTTCAATACAATAATCTCATGAGCTGCCTTACATGATTGAGATTCATATGATGATGCTTGTAATCTAGATGTCATTATGCTAGTCAAGTGGGTTTTACTTATGTGATCTCCGGAGACTCCTTGTCCCACGTGTGTAAAGGTGACAGTGTGTGCACCGTGTGGGTCTCTTAGGCTATATTTCACAGAATACTTATTCACTGTTATGAATGGCATAGTGAAGTGCTTATTTATATCCCTTTATGATTGCAATGTGTTTTGTATCACTATTTATCTATGTGCTACTCATGTGATGTTATTAAAGTAGTCTATTCCTCCTGCATGGTGTAATGGTGACAGTGTGTGCATCGTGTAGTTCTTGTCGTAGGTTATGATCATAATCTCTTGTAGGTTATGGAGTTGATTATCGCTATGATAGTATTGATGTGATCTATGCCTCCTTCATAGTGTGATGGTGACAGTGTGCATGCTATGTTAGTACTTGGTTTATTTTGCAAAGATCTATTATGCTCTAAGGTTACTTAAATATGAATATCGAATGTTGTGGAGCTTGTTAACTCCGGCATTGAGGGTTCGTGTAATCCTACACAATTAGTGGTGTTCATCATCCAACAAGAGTATATGTAGCACAAGGAAGAGAACTTATTTATTATGTGATCAATGTTGAGAGTGTCCACTAGTGAAAGTATGATCCCTAGGCCTTGTTTCCACCACAAAGAATTGCTTCCCACGCCAGCAAGCTATTTTCTGGCGCCGCTTGTTTACTGTTTTACTGCATCTTTACTTTCTGCAATATTACCACCATCTATACCACCTGTGTTTTACTATCTCTTCGCCGAACTAGTGCACCTATACATCTGACAAGTGTATTTGGTGTGTTGGGGACACAAGAGACTTCTTGCTTTGTGGTTGCAGGGTTGCTTGAGAGGGATATCTTTGACCTCTTCCTCCCTGAGTTCGATAAACCTTGGGTGATCCACTTAAGGGAAAACTTGCTGCTGTTCTACAAACCTCTGCTCTTGGAGGCCCAACACTGTCTACAAGAATAGAAGCACCCGTAGACATCATGGACCAAGGTTTCAAAGACCTTATGTGTCCCCCGAAGAGATGATGAACGGTCCGTGTCAAATGCACTTTTATCTCGACAACAACGAAAAGAGGCAGTCAGGACATCTCCAAAAAGACTGTCGAAATTTTCAGGCAATGTTGCGAGCCGCAAGAATTGCAAATGCCCAAGCCAATGAACAGAAACCCCCAGGGGCCAAGGAGTGAAATCCACCTCCCACCTCCTCCCGCAATCACGGACGAAAATCGGCACCAGCTCAGAATAGCGGCAGCACCACATCCACCACCGTATGTTGATCCTAACTCCAACGGTGCGGTCTCGATGATTCAGAAAGCTAGGCCATCCAACAGGGCGCAGAAGGTAATCTCACGGCAAGTGTTCATGGCAGAGAAGATGCCTCCACCAACGTTGAGTACCTAAATTGGTCAGGGCAAGACATTGGCTTCACAATTGCGGATCATCCACAACAAGTTCCTCGACCAGGACAATCGGCACTCATCCTACCCGCAGTAATTGCTGGTTTTGACGTGTCGAGAGTTTTCATAGATGGCGGCAGCAGCTTAAACCTTATGTATGCAGATACATTGAGAAAGATGAACATATCCCTGGCTAACTGAAACCAACTGATACACGTTTTCATGGGATCACACCAGAGAAGCCAAGTTATCCATTGGGCAAGATTAACCTCGACGTTCAGTTTGGAACCCGAGAAAACTACAGGATAGAGAATTTGGAGTTCGAAGTTGTGGATTTCCCGTCGCAGTATCACGCTTTGTTGGGACGACCAGCATACGCCAGGTTTATGGCGGTACCACATTATACGTATCTATTGTGGAGGTTGCCCGGACCCAAGGGACCTATCACAATTAAGGGAAGCTTCGCGCTGTCTGATAAGTGCGACAAGGATTTTCATCGACTGTCAGAAACTTTTGGGATGCAAGCAGAATATATGGCGCCAAGGCTCACTGATTACGATGTGCTGCCAGATGCAGGAGGTTTCCTAGGGAGCCAACTTTCAACACAGCCAAGGATTCAAAAGAGGTACAGATCCACCCGACGGACCCAAAGAAAACGACATCCATTGCAACAAACATGGATATCGCATAGGAAAGCGCGCTCGTCGAGTTCCTCCGTGAGCACTGGAAAATCTTCGCATGGTGTCCAGCTGACATGCCAGGAGTACCCAGGGAACTTGCCGAGCACCACCTCAACTTGGATCCTCTCGCGAGACCAATCAAGCAACCTTTGCGGCGTTTTTCGGAACCAAACCGCAAAGCTATGCTATCAGAAATAGATCGACTCAAAGATGCTGGTTTTATCAAAGAAATATCTACAGAAGCCACGTGGGTAGCTAACCCAGTGATGGTGCCGAAGAAACACACGAAAGTCCTTCGCATGTGTGTCGACTTTACGTGTCTCAATAAACATTGTCCTAAGGATCACTTTCCCCTCCCAAGGATCGATCAAATCATCGACTCCACGGCAGGATGCGAACGTCTTTCCTTCTTGGACGCATACTCTGGTTATAACCAGATCAGATTAAAAGAAGAAGATGAAGCCAAGACAGCGTTCATAACACCTTACGGCGTGTTTTGTTACAAAACAATGCCTTTTGGTTTGAAAAACGCGGGAGCAACATATCAGCGGATGATGCAGAAGTGCCTTGCAACACAGATTGGGAAAAATGTACAAGTCTACATTGACGATGTCGTGATAACATCAAAGAAGGGGTCAACACTAATCGAAGATTTGAAGGAAACCTTCGACAACCTCGACAAGTTCTGCCTTAAGTTGAACCCGACAAAGTGCTCCTTTGGCGTTCCTGCGGGAGAACTTCTCGGGTTCTTAGTATCAGCAAGAGGGATTGAAGCCAATCCCGAAAAAATACAGGCCATCGTAACTATGAGGAAGCCAACAAAGTTGAAAGAAATACAACAGCTAACGGGGCGAGTCGCAGCTTTAAGCAGATTCGTCGCCAGGCTAGGAGAAAAGGCGCTGCTGTTCTATGCATTGATCAAACAGGGGAGAAATTTCAATGGAACGAAGAAGAAGATAGAGCCTTCGAACGACCACTCTTGGTGGCGCCTAAAGAGAAAGAACCTCTCCTCTTATACATTGCAGCCACACCTCAAGTGGTTAGCACGGTTCTGGTAGTCGAGAGAGAAGAAGAAGGAAAGCTTCATGGAGTTCAGAGGCCAGTATATTTCATCAGCGAAGTACTGTCGCCTTCAAAACAGCGGTACCCTCAATACCAGAAACTGGCGTATGGAGTATTTACGACAGCAAGAAAATTGCGACATATTGAACAACCCAGAAGCTACGGGTCGTGTCTCCCTTTGGGGAATAGAACTTTCCCCTCGGGACATCACGTATGAAAAAAGAAAGGCAATAAAATCGCAGGTTTTACCAGATTTCATCGCAGAGTGGATGGAACTACAAAATACGGTGACAAAGGATTAATTTGTCAATGCCTACAGATCGTAGACTAGGGTTTTGCTAGAAGTAGAGGGCAAGTAGATCTCGAAGGTTTCAGCCAAAAGTACTCGACGATTATGAAAACTAGGGTTATGTTGACAGTAGATTCGATCGATTCTTTGTCCCTCGACTCCCCCTTATATAGGAGGCGGAGCCGAGGGTTTCGTAATACACAAGTTACAGAGTTCGGGAGGGTTTCGTACCCAACCCGTAAGATTACAAATCTCTATCTTTCCTAATACAAACTATCTTTCCTTAACACTAAATGGGCTTCCAAGTCTTCTTATTCTTCGAGTCCTGGGCTTTGAGTAAACCCCGGGTACCATCTTTGGCAGGCCCATTGGGGATGCCTATGTCAGGGCCTCCAGATTTATCGAGAACCTGGACTATGAACTTCGACGGGTCCAAAAGGTTGGAAGGCGCTGGAGCAGGCGTGATATTGGTATCACCTGAAGGCGACAAGTTGAAGTATGTCTTACGGATGACGTTCCCAAACGCGTCTAACAATGAAGCAGAATATGAAGCTCTATACACGGGATGAAGATGGCGAAGGCTTGCGGTGCAACCCGACTGAAAATTTTCGGTGACTCACAGTTGGTGGCACAGCAAGTTATGAATCAATGCGATGCGGTTAATGAGAGCATGATAGCATACAAGGAGATGTATAATGAGCTGGAAAAACTGTTTGATGGATGCGAGGTAAACCACATCAGCAGATTGAGCAATGATGAAGCCGATGTCCTTGCAAACATCGGGTCACAATGTCTCGCGATCCCTCCAGGCGTATTTTGGGAAGAAATAAGCGAGAGATCAACAAAGCCAATGAAAACAAAGAAAAAGGAGAAGGAGGAGAAATCTTCGGGTACCACCAAAGAATCATTGGAAGAAGAAGAAGAGGAACAGGAGCTAGTCATGATGGTGCAAATTCCATGGATGCAGGCTTACATATCATACATCCTAAGGAAAACAATACCCGACGATCCAGTTGAAGCAAGGCGAATAATTAGACGATCTAAAGCTTTCACTGTGGTAAAAGGGGAGTTGTACAAACGAAGTATTTCGGGTGTGCTACAGAGATGTGTCACACCCGAAGAAGGAAGGATCATCCTGAAAGATGTACACGAAGGAATATGCGGGCATCATGCAAGCAGTCGAGCTATCGCGGCCAAAGTCTTCAGAGCGGGATTTTATTGGTTAACAGCAATTGAGGATGCGAAGGAAATAGTGCGAACTTGCGACGCGTGCCAAAGATTTGCCGCCAAGCCTCACTCTCCGGCAGCAGAACTGATGCCAATCCCGCTGTCGTGGCCTTTTGCTCAATGGGGTCTCGACATGGTGGGAAAACTACACAAAGCTTCGCCAGGAGGATATGAGTATATGCTCGTTGCTGTCGACAAATTTACTAAGTGGATAGAAGCAAAGCCGATAAATTCACCGGATGGCGCGTCGGCGATCAAGTTCGTGAAAAGCATCGTCTTTCGATTTGGAGTCCCTCACAGCATTGTCACAGACAACGGCAGTAATTTTACGTCCAAGGAGTTCAAGGCATATTGCGCAGAAGTGGGCATCAAATTGAGTTTTGCGTCTGTCATCCACAGACCAACGGTCAAGTCGAGAAAGCCAATGGCATCATCTGCAATGGTATCAAGAAGCGCCTGTTAGGACCATTGGAAAAAGCTCGGCATACTTGGCCAGAGGAGCTGCCAAGCGTGTTGTGGAGTATTCGAACAACACCAAATACGGCGACACAGGAGACGCCGTTCTTTCTGGTCCATGGAGCCGAGGCAGTCCTGCCGATAGAAATAGAGCATGATTCTCCAAGAGTTACAGAATATGATGAAGAAACTTCGAGAAAAGCCTTGGAGGATGATGTCGACGCACTTGATGAAGCTCGAGACGAAGTCCTGTCACGAGTCGCCAAATATCAACAGGACCTGAAAAACTACCACAGTCGACGATTGCGACCAAGATCCTTCCAAGTTGGTGACTTGGTTTTGCGACTTAATCAAAAAAGTCATGAAAAACTCGAGTCACCATGGCTTGGACCTTACATCGTCACAGAAGTAATCGAAGGAGGAGCATACAGAATCAAGGACAAGAAGACGGGGATTGCTGAGCCAAATCCTTGGAACGTGGCGCAACTCAGGCGTTTTTACGCCTAGATGCCAAAATATAGTCTCCTCTGTAAACATACAATGTACTGAAACGCCCGCGAGTTTTCAGACGCACTCTTTTCCTTTTTCAGGGCACCGAGTGGGGCCGGGAAAGGTTTTTAATGAGGCGGACTCGCGGTGCTGCAATATAATAAAGATAGTGGAATTATATATCTTTCTCGACAGGCTCGGGGGCTTCCTCCTAGACGATACAATATATATATACACAGTGTCGACAAATACAACTCGCAAAAATATCATAAAGTACCTTGCCAATAAAAATACGACTCGCAAATAAAAAGGTCAACATAAAGACATAGCACAAAAAGGGGCAGTATTTATTTTGCCTTGGGATAACCTCGCATTATAAAACAAAAATACAGCCAACAAAACGCCCGGGGGCTTGGCGTTGAAAATAAAAAACATAGTGACTTACAGTACATACACAAAATACAATTCTTGGAACAGCTTATCTTCAGGGATTTCCCAGTATGTTGTCTATTGTCAAGCGCTCATTATTTATAGCACGAGTGCTATGCTCAGCATAGCTGCCCTTCACGAAGAATTCAGAATCCATCCGAAGAAGTTCATCCATCATATCTTCGGCAACAGGGGTCACAACGTCGTCATATTTGCTGAAGTTCTTCCTCCTCTTCGCCATCTTGGCCAAGCACTTTGGAACAATCTGCCCCACGTCTAACTTCGGGTAGCAGATTTTTATCATGATCATAGCAAATCTTGCGCCAGCAGCCAATTGGGCCCGCACAAAGCCGTGGATTCGAGGAGCATCACGAAATTTATCCATTAAAGCAGGAAGAGTCTCTGGCATCTTGTTGCGAGGAAACATAGTGCCATAGACCAGAGACAGAGTCCTTGTACAGAAGTCGAGATAATCGCGAACCTGGAGTGCGCGATCCTGAAACCTGACAATTTGGCGAGTTCGTTCAGGTGTACCCCAAAAATTTGAACCATGATCATGGGCAAGCCGAAGAAGTACATTGGATCGAGCTTCGACACGCTCATCTTCAGTAGCAGCATCCAAAAAAGAACCTATTTTTTAAAGAATCAGTGAGCAACGAGGAGACAAGCAAAAAGGAAAAGAAAAGCACGACAATGATAATGAGGCACACCGCCATATCCAAGCTAGCATCTGTCAGCAGTTGAAGCATAAAATTTTCGCGGGATGTAGCTGCAGCAGCTTCAGCAACGGCGGCGTCCTTTTAAGTTATGGCATCTTGAGCTTGTTGAAGCGCAAATTTTCCCTTTCAGAAGATTTTCGAGATTGTTCCATGAGCATAAGTGATTGCTTCTTCGTGGATTGGAGCTGTTGTCGAAGTTCTTCCAAATCTTCTGCCGAATTCTTACTCGAAGAATTTTCAACAAATTCAACAGAGACAGGGGTTTTCTTCGAATGAGACGAAGGAAAAACCTCGGAAGGACCAGGAGTTGACGTATAGTTGTCAAAAATTAACTGAAAACAGAAATTTCGACATCAATCATCGAGCAAAGACAGATTTCCATTCATTTTCATAATATATACATGTCTATTACAAAAGAAGGACCTCTAGAGAACTACTGAAGCAGTCATCGCCAAGAACACTACGGCGACAATGCCAAAAGGGGAGATAAACTAAAAAGAAAAAAAGCAAAGTGGTCTACTTGACCTCCGGTTTTGAAGAACTCGGAGCGGTTGTTGGCTTATATCCAAGAGTGGCGAGGATCTTCTTCGAATTGGGCTTTGCCGCTTTGATTAGCGACTGCCACTTCTTAGTTTCAATCTTCCCCGCGTCGCCAACTTTCGACCAGTCGACTTGTTGTTGACTCTCTGCAACCAAGGCCATAGTACCTTCGACACCAACCTTTAGTCCCTCTTGACGAAGTTGGAGTCCAAGGTCTTCATTGCCATTGAAGCACTTGGCGAGGTCAATGAAAACTGCGGGTCGCTCCTTTTTATGGAAGAAATAGGGGAAGAGCCGCGACAGGCCAGCTTCAGCTTCATCTAATCCGTTACGAGCTTCCGTCCCATGAATTTCGAGAAGAGAAAGCGCATCGAGAAGCTCGTCATCCTCAGGATTTTCGAGCTCGTATTCTTGATGTGTTCTCCCTGCTTAAAGCATAAAAAAAGAAGGTTATCGAAAGAAAAAGGGGAGACCAAAACACGACGTGAGAAAACAATAAGGGTGTAAGGACTTACTAACAAAACGTCGACTCTGAGTTTCCAGTCGACTGAGGATCTCTTCTTCTCGAGCAGAATGCTGAGCTACATTTTCTTCTAAGGCCCTTTTTGCGTCGTCGAGTCTTTTTTGAAGATCCTCGACGGTTTTCGTGTGCGCACTCTCGCTTTGTTCTAACTCAATAGCGAGGGCGTCAGCACGTTTGTTGGCTTCTGCCAGTTTCTCTGAAGGACAGATAAGCATCGATAGTGACAGAAAACTCGACAAAGAAAGCTGGACAGAACAAGTAGGTACCTTCAAGTTCGCCGGCATAATCGCGGTACCCGATAAATTGGGTACCGAAGCGGACGAGCTCTTTCATAAAAGGCTGAAGAGATTACAATGGAAAAAGGATCAATATAGGAAGAAGAAAAAGTTGACATCAAGGAGAAAAAGAGGAAAACTTCAAACAAAAAGTCAATACAGAACAATTTACCTCTTCCATCAAAGAAGTCGAGGAACAACCAGCTAATATGGTTGGTTCCTTGGTTGTTTCCACCCTAGCTCTCTTCGGGGAAGGAGCTTGGGGGCTTTCGGCTGGTTTTGGATGTTCAAGGTTTTGCGGAGGAGGAGAAGTTTCGTCGCCATCAGGACGAGCTTCTGAAACAACTAAAGTACGAGACGTGCTCGTTCGAGCAGTCTCGTCGATAGGAGCATCTTCTTCTTCATCGTCACTGCCATAAATATAGCGACAAGATAAAATAGCAATTTCAAAAACATCGACAAAGGGAAAATAGCATAGCAATTTCAAAGAACTTACGAGCTGACGAGAGCAGCACCGTAAAGATCCAAAGTTTCTTCCTCGGCAGTGAGTGAAGCTTTGGATGCGCCAGAGTCGATGGCTTCATCCCTTTTCCTTTTGCCCTTTGGAGAAGCAGCAGGGAGAGATGAGCGTGTCGACGAAGAAACTTCTGCTTCAGTCTCTTTTTCAAGAGAAGCCGCGGATTTATGGGAATCCCCGACTCCACTTTCAGGGCGAGAAGCACCCTGGTTGTCGTCGGTGACAACAGCCCGTTCTTCGACTTCCCCACCTTCGGGAAGGGGAGGAAGAGAAGATAGAACAAGGTGACCCTGTGGAAAATAAAGAATATCGACAAAACAATTATATTTCACTACAAGTAAAAATAGTCGACACAAAAATAATTCTGGAAGAAGGTATAATACCGGCGAAGAACAAATACCTTGGGAAGAGGATTGGCGCGGCAAAATGGCGCAACCTTGCAAGAAGATGGAATGGTGTCCTTCTTGCTAAGCTTGGAGATTCTTCGGATTAGCTGATACGTCTCCAACGTATCGATAATTTCTTATGTTCCATGCTACTTTATTGATGATACCTACATGTTTTATGCACATTATATGTCATATTTATGCATTTTCTGGAACTAACCTATTAACAAGATGCCGAAGAGCCGCTTGTTTTTTCTGTTTTTGGTTTCAGAAATCCTCGTAAGGAAATATTCTCGGAATTGGACGAAACTTGGGTCCTATTTTGCACGAAGCTTCCAGAAGACCGAAGAGATAACGAGTGGGGCCACGAGGCAGGGGGCTAGGCGGCGCGGCCCAGCCCCGGCCGCGCCACTACCCTGGGCACCTCGTGGGCCCCGCGTTGACCTTCCGCCTACTTAAAGTCTCCGTCGCGAAACCCCGGTACCGAGAGCCACGGTACGGAAAACCTTCGAGACGCCGCCGCCGTGAATCCCATCTCGGGGATTCAGATCGCCTCCGGCCGCCGAGAGGGGATTCATCTCCCGGAGGACTCTACACCGCCATGGTCGCCTCCGGAGTGATGAGTGAGTAGTTCACCCCTGGACCATGGGTCCATAGCAGTAGCTAGATGGTCGTCTTCTCCTTGTTGTGCTTCATTGTTGGATCTTGTGAGCTGCCTAACATGATCAAGATCATCTATCTGTAATACTATATGTTGTGTTTGTCGGGATCCGATGGATAGAGAGTACTATGATTATGGTGATTATCAATCTATTGTTTATGTGTTGTTTATGATCTTGCATGCTCTCCGTTATTATTAGAGGCTCTGGCCAAGTTTTTACTCTTAACTCCAAGAGGGAGTATTTATGCTCGATAGTGGGTTCATGCCTTCATTGACACCTGGGACAGTGACAGAAAGTTCTAAGGTTGTGATGTTGTTGCCACTAGGGATAAAACATTGATTCTATGTCTAAGGATGTAGTTGTCGATTACATTACGCACCATACTTAATGCAATTGTCTGTTGCTTTGCAACTTAATACTGAATGGGGTTCGGATGATAACCTGAAGGTGGACTTTTTAGGCATAGATGCTTGGATGGCGGTCTATGTACTTTGTCGTAATGCCCAATTAAATCTCACTATATTTATCATATCATGTATATGCATTGTTATGCCTTTCTCTATTTGTCAATTGCCCGACTGTAATTTGTTCACCCAACATGCTTTTATCTTATGGGAGAGACACCTCTAGTGAACTGTGGACCCCGGTCCTATTCTTTACATAGCATACAATCTACTGCAATTGTGTTTTACTATTTTCTTTGCAAACAATCATCTTCCACTCGATACGCTTAATCCTTTGTTACAGCAAGCCGGTGAGATTGACAACCTCACTGTTTCGTTGGGACAAAGTACTTGGGTTGTGTTGTGCAGGTTCCACGTTGGCGCGAATCCCTGGTGTTTGCGCCGCATCACATTTCGCGACCATCAACCTTCAACGTGCTTCTTGGCTCCTACTGGTTCGATTAAACCTTGGTTTCTTTCTGAGGGAAAACTTGCTACTGTGCGCATCATACCTTCCTCTTGGGGTTCCCAACGAACGTGTGAGTTACACGCCATCAAGCTCTTTTTCTGCGCCGGGGAGATCAAGACACGCAAGGGGAGTCTCCACTTCTCAATCTCTTTACTTTGTTTTTGTCTTGCTTTATTTTATTTACTACTTTGTTTGCTGCACTAAATCAAAATACAAAAAAAATTAGTTGCTAGTTTTACTTTATTTACTGTCTTGTTCTCTATATTAAAAATACAAAAAAAATTAGTTACTTTTGTTACCATGTCTAGCTCTGAACCTGTTACTTCTTCACCTGAGGAATTAGTTTTTACTTTTAAACAAGGGGATGAGGAGAGTTTTAAGGATGCTTGGTCTAGAATTTTTACTTCTTATCGTAAAACTGAACCTCAAATGACTCTAAGTTTGCTCCTTAGTAATTTTTATTTTGGTCTTATGGTTCGCTATAGATATGCTTTGGACACTTTAGTAGGAGGAGATTTCCTTCATTGTAATGGGGATCAAGCTTTTAATGCCATAAAGAAATTGGTTGCATCACATGATTCAGCTAATAACTTTGATTCAGCCCTTATTAGCATTTATAATAGATTGAACAATCTCGAGATAAGTACATCTCGCTTGAATGACAATTATCACTGTGTTCGTAATCGTCTTGAACAAGTCTTAGAGAATTCTAAACCTTCATTATGGGATCCTGCTGTTAAAATTGTTATCGGTGATCGAACTCTTCATGCCTACTGTGATATTATGTATGAATTTTGCCTTATGCCTGAAAGCATTTATAAATCTTTGAAACTTTGGGGAGTCGATGAAGGAGGAGAAGAAATAACTCTCATTGATAACTCTATTATAATTCCTAAGGGAATAGCTGCAGGTGTGCATACAACCATTCTTGGAAGAACAATATCCATTGATTATCTTGTTATTGAAACAGGAAAAATCATACTCGGAAGATCCTTGCTGAAACTATTGGGAGCAGTCATTGATGTGGGAGAAGGCACTCTGAAATTCACCTCTATACCAGGGGGAAATCATATATTTCCTAAACCAAAGGGAAAGAAAAACAATAAGAAAGGTAAGGATAAAGCCCAAGGTAAGGTTGACACACCGTCTCTTGATAATACTTGATACACACTTTCTGCGCCTAGCTGAAAGGCGTTAAAGAAAAGCGCTTATGGGAGACAACCCATGTTTTTACTACAGCAATTTTTGTTTTGTTGAGTCTTGGAAGTTGTTTACTACTGTAGCAACCTCACCTTATCATGTTTTTGTGCCAAGTAAAGTTTCTATGTCAAAGTTGATGTTATATTTGGGATCGCTGCGCAGAAACAGCATTGCTGTCTGTCACGAATCTGGGCACAGTCCTCTGTAGAAAATTCGAAAAAATCTGCCAATTTACGAGCGTGATCCTCAGATATGTACGCAACTTTCATTAGTTTTGAGTTTTTCCATTTGAGCAAGTCTGGTGTCAGCTTTAAATTCGTCTTTACGGACTGTTCTGTTTTTGACAGATTCTGCCTTTTATTTCGCATTGCCTCTTTTGCTATTTTGGATTTATTTCTTTGATCCATTAATGTCCAGTAGCTTTATGCAATGTCCAGAAGTGTAAAGAATGTTTGTGTCACCTCTGAACATGTGAATTATTAATTGTGCACTAACCCTCTAATGAGTTTGCTTGAAGTTTGGTGTGAAGGAAGTTTTCAAGGGTCAAGAGAGGAGAATGATATACTATGATCAAGAGGAGTGAAAGCTCTAAGCTTGGGGATGACCCGTGGTTCACCCCTGCATATTTTAAGAAGACTCAAGCGTCTAAGCTTGGGGATGCCCAAGGCATCCCCTTCTTCATCGACAACATCATCAGGTTCCTCCCCTGAAACTATATTTTTATTCAGTCACATCTTGTGTTCTTTACTTGGAGCGTCGGTTTGTTTTTGTTTTTGTTTTTGTTTGAATAAAATGGATCCTAGCATTCACTTTGTGGGAGAGAGACACGCTCCGCTGTTGCATATGGACACATGTGTCCTTAGGCTTTACTCATAATGTTCAAGGCGAAGTTTCTTCTTCGTTAAATTGTTATATGGTTGGAATTGGAAAATGCTACATGTAGTAATTCTAAAATGTCTTGGATAATGTGATACTTGGCAATTGTTGTGCTCATGTTTAAGCTCTTGCATCATATGCTTTGCACCCATTAATGAAGAAATACATAGAGCTTGCTAAAATTTGATTTGCATATTTGGTCTCTCTAAGGTCTAGATAATATCTAGTATTGAGTTTTGAACAACAAGGAAGACGGTGTAGAGTCTTATAATGTTTACAATATGTCTTTTATGTGAGTTTTGCTGCACTTGTTCATCCTTGAGTTTGCTTCAAATAACCTTGCTAGCCTAAACCTTGTATCGAGAGGGAATACTTCTCATGCATCCAAAATCCTTGAGCCAACCACTATGCCATTTGTGTCCACCATACCTACCTACTACATGGTATTTCTCCGCCATTCCAAAGTAAATTGCTTGAGTGCTACCTTTAAAATTCCATCATTCACCTTTGCAATATATAGCTCATGGGACAAAATAGCCTTAAAAACTATCGTAGTATTGAATATGTACTTATGCACTTTATCTTTTATTAAGTTGCTTGTTGTGCGATAACCATGCTTCTGGGAACGCCATCAACTATTGTTGAATATCATGTGAGTTGCTATGCATGTCCGTCTTGTCTGAAGGATCTATCATTTTAGTGGTTGGAGCATGCAAAATTGTTAGAGAAGAACATTGGGCCGCTAACTAAAGCCATGAATCATGGTGGAAGTTTCAGTTTGGACATATATCCTCAATCTCATATGAGAATAATAATCATTGCTACATGCTTATGCATTTAAGAGGAGTCCATTATCTGTTGTCCATGTTGTCCCGGTATGGATGTCTAAGTTGAGAATAATCAAAAGCGAGAAATCCAAAATGCGAGCTTTCTCCTTAGACCTTTGTACAGGCGGCATGGAGGTACCCCTTTGTGACACTTGGTTGAAACATGGCATGCAAAGATCCGGTAGTCCAAGCTAAGTAGGACGAGGTGCGGACACTATTAGTATACTATGCATGAGGCTTGCAACTTGTAAGATATAATTTACATAACTCATATGCTTTATTACTACCGTTGACAAAATTGTTTCATGTTTTCAAAATAAAAGCTCTAGCACAAATACAGCAATCGATGCTTTCCTCTTTGAAGGACCATTCTTTTACTTTTATTGTTGAGTCAGTTTACCTATCTCCTTCCACCTTAAGAAGCAAACACTTGTGTGAACTGTGCATTGATTCCTACATACTTGCATATTGCACTTGTTATATTACTTTATGTTGACAATATCCATGAGATATACATGTTATAAGTTGAAAGCAACCGCTGAAACTTAATCTTCCTATGTGTTGCTTCAATACCTTTACTTTGATTTATTGCTTTATGAGTTAACTCTTATGCAAGACTTATTGATGCTTGTCTTGAAGTACTATTCATGAAAAGTCTTTGTCATATGATTCACTTGTTTACTCATGTCATTACCTTTGTTTTGATCGCTGCATTCATTACATATGTTTACAAATAGTATGATCAAGATTATGATGGCATGTCACTTCAGAAATTATCTTTGTTATCGTTTTACCTGCTCGGGACGAGCAGAACTAAGCTTGGGGATGCTGATACGTCTCCAACGTATCGATAATTTCTTATGTTCCATGCTACTTTATTGATGATACCTACATGTTTTATGCACATTATATGTCATATTTATGCATTTTCTGGAACTAACCTATTAACAAGATGCCGAAGAGCCAGTTGCTGTTTTCTGCTGTTTTTGGTTTCAGAAATCCTAGTAAGGAAATATTCTCGGAATTGGACGAAACTTTCGCCCAGGGTCCTATTTTTGCACGAAGCTTCCAGAAGACCGAAGAGATAACGAAGTGGGGCCACGAGGCAGCCAGGGGCAGGTGGCGCGGCCCAAGCCCGGCCGCGCGGCCCTACCCCTGGGCACCTCGTGTGCCCCCGCGTTGACCTTCCGCCTACTTAAAGTCTCCGTCGCGAAACCCCCAGACCGAGAGCCACGATACGGAAAACCTTCCAGAGACGCCGCCGCCAATCCCATCTCGGGGGATTCAGGAGATCGCCTCCGGCACCCTGCCGGAGAGGGGATTCATCTCCCGGAGGACTCTACACCGCCATGGTCGCCTCCGGAGTGATGAGTGAGTAGTTCACCCCTGGACCATGGGTCCATAGCAGTAGCTAGATGGTCGTCTTCTCCTTATTGTGCTTCATTGTTGGATCTTGTGAGCTGCCTAACATGATCAAGATCATCTATCTGTAATACTATATGTTGTGTTTGTCGGGATCCGATGGATAGAGAGTACTATGATTATGGTGATTATCAATCTATTGTTTATGTGTTGTTTATGATCTTGCATGCTCTCCGTTATTAGTAGAGGCTCTGGCCAAGTTTTTACTCTTAACTCCAAGAGGGAGTATTTATGCTCGATAGTGGGTTCATGCCTTCATTGACACCTGGGACAGTGACAGAAAGTTCTAAGGTTGTGATGTGCTGTTGCCACTAGGGATAAAACATTGATTCTATGTCTAAGGATGTAGTTGTCGATTACATTACGCACCATACTTAATGCAATTGTCTGTTGCTTTGCAACTTAATACTGAATGGGGTTCGGATGATAACCTGAAGGTGGACTTTTTAGGCATAGATGCAGTTGGATGGCGGTCTATGTACTTTGTCGTAATGCCCAATTAAATCTCACTATATTTATCATATCATGTATATGCATTGTTATGCCTTTCTCTATTTGTCAATTGCCCGTAATTTGTTCACCCAACATGCTTTTATCTTATGGGAGAGACACCTCTAGTGAACTGTGGACCCCGGTCCTATTCTTTACATAGCATACAATCTACTGCAATTGTGTTTTACTATTTTCTTTGCAAACAATCATCTTCCACTCGATACGCTTAATCCTTTGTTACAGCAAGCCGGTGAGATTGACAACCTCACTGTTTCGTTGGGACAAAGTACTTGGGTTGTGTTGTGCAGGTTCCACGTTGGCGCCAGAATCTGTTGCGCCGCATCACATTTCGCGACCATCAACCTTCAACGTGCTTCTTGGCTCCTACTGGTTCGATTAAACCTTGGTTTCTTTCTGAGGAAAAACTTGCTGGCGCATCATACCTTCCTCTTGGGGTTCCCAACGAACGTGTGAGTTACACGCCATCAGCTTCTCCAAATCTTTTGCAGAAAGATCTGTGGAGAGCCTCTCGACATCTTCATCACCAGCGTACATCCAAAGGGGATTTTTTCGAGCTTGCAGAGGCTGCATTCTAATCCTAAGGAAGTAGGCTGTGATTTGGATACCCGATAGCTCCTTGCCACGGGTACTCTGAAGTTCACGGATGCGAGTCATCAGCGCCTCTGTCGCCAATTTCTCTTCTTCGGAAGCTTCAGCATCCCAGGAGCGGCGGCGAAGAATTTTGGCCTTTCCGTCAAAAGGGGCGATGTTGTACTCCATTGAATCAGAGCTTTCCTCGTGCACATACAGCCACCTCTTGCGCCAGCCTTGGACAGAATCAGGAAATTTGACGTCGAAATAATCGACGTCAGATCGAACACAGATGACGACGCCGCCAATATTATAGGCGACGCCGTGGGAGCCATTACGGCGGAGGCAGAAGATGCGTTTCCACAGAGCCCAGTTAGGTTGGACTCCGAGAGCATTCGCACAATTGATAAAGATCGACACGTGCAAGATAGAATTGGGCGTCAGCTGGTGAAGCTGAAGCCCATAAACAAAAAGAAGACCGCGCAGAAACTCGTGGATAGGAGGGGAAAGACCGCGGATAAGATGGTCAACAAAACTAACCCGGTACTCCATTGGAGGCTTTGGGTAGCTTTCCTCGCGGGGGAAGCGCAGTGCATCCTTCTCCTTGGTGAATCCCAACCTCTTCAGCAGGTTCATGTCTTGATTGGAGATCTTGGATCTCTCCCACTCCAGATCTTCGGTGGCCATTGGAGATTGTTGAAGCGCTGGAGTATGAGTGTCGCGGGGATGATGATTCCCACTCGAGGGGAGTAGAACAGCACAAGCTTGGAGGAGCGCGCAAGGCAATGAGCGCAATGGAGGATTTTTGGCAGAGGCGCAGATGGGCGGAGTGAGCGAAAGTGACAGAGGAAGAAGATGATGGAATTAAATAGAGGTGCGGTGAATCGACGCAGCCATTCGATGAAAAATTTACGGCGTAGATGGATTACACGTGGACAAGGGGTAAAAATGGCTTTTCACTGAGAAAAGAAACGACAGAGGGCACAGTACGTGCGCCAGAAAAAGTGGAGGACGTGTGTCCCCCACTTGCACGACGTGTCAATCAGATGGGGAATTTGGACCCACAAGGCAGTGAGAGGAGCGGTTTTCGCATGTTTCCAATACAGAAATCGTGGCTATCATCAGCAATGACGTCATCATGGTAAAAGAAAAGCTCGACTATGAAGCTGGGAGAGATTATCGACAACGTAAGATTATTTCGAGAGCCTTTGATCAAATACAAGTTTTTGCCCAAACGCTCGGGGGCTACTTTGGAAAAATAGAAAACTTCGAGTATGACAAGATAGAAATGGCGAGAGCCTATGACCAAATGCAAGCATTTGTTCATAGCCTCGGGGGCTACTCCCATCGGGAGCGCTGGTCGCGCACCCGATAGATATGAAAATATCGAGAAGGATTACAAATATAGCAGCAGAGGATATAAATCTGTGGAGCCTACACCCAAGCACAAGTTCTTGGCTGTAGCCTCGGGGGCTACTCCCATCGGGAACGCTGTTCGCGTGCCCGATGAATTTTGATTAAAATAAAGAAACAGAAGTGAGCATATTCCGAGTTACACAGATAACTCTACATATACTCCCATCGGGAAGACAAAATAAGTCATCAAATATGACTCGATAAAATGTGCTATTCCAGCAGCCGAAAAGCACTCGACAATATATTCTCAGAGCGCTAAAAGTCGCGAATAAATCTCTGAATGCCGCAAAACTTTGCGAAGGTAAGACCCCAGATCCGTTCTGAGCGGCGTGGCACCGTCTCTGACGGCGGATTGCTACTTTTTTCCGTATCAACAGATACGAAGAAAAATCCTAACGGACGCGTTAGGTACCCGATAAAATATGACTGGGACTCGACATAATGGTAAGACCTTAAGCGGCACCTGTCGAAGTTTACACCAGTATCCCGAGATCATGTCCAGGGACGTGATCTTGAAGTAGGTTTTTGCGGATTGCCACTAGAGCAGTTAACTAGTACCTGATCCGTCAGATGAACTAGCCCCAACTACCGTTATCCCTGTACAAAATAATATTTGCATATCGAAAGATTATGTAATGAGTAAAGTTGGAGATTTTCCCTGATTCTTCGATTCAAGAAAAATCTCGGGGGCTACTGACATAGGCATCCCTAATGGGCCTGCCAAAGATGGTACCCGGGGTTTACTAAAGGCCCAGGACTCGAAGAATAAGAAGACTTGGAAGCCCATTTAGTGTTAAGGAAAGATAGTTTGTATTAGGAAAGATAGAGATTTGTAATCTTACGGGTTGGGTACGAAACCCTCCCGAACTCTGTAACTTGTGTATTACGAAACCCTCGGCTCCACCCTCTATATAAGGGGGAGTCGAGGGACGAAGAAAGGATCGAATCTATTGTCAACAGAACCCTAGTTTTCATAATCGCGAGTACTTTTCGGCTGAAACCTTCGAGATCTACTTGCCCTCTACTTCTAGCAAAACCCTAGTCTACAATCTGTAGGCATTGACAAATTAATTCTTTGTCACTTAGAGAGATCAATCATGCAAACCAAATTTCAACAAGCTCTACGGTAGTTCTCCACTAATAGATTTAAACTACATGATGCAAGAGCTTAAACATGATCTATGAGAGCTCAAAACAATTGCCAAGTATCAAATTATTCAAGACCATATGAAGCATTTTCTGATTCCAACCAAATAGCAATCAACGAAGCAGTTTTCAGCCTTCGCCATGAACATTAAAGCATAACTAAGAACACAAGTGTTCCCTATGAAAAAGCGGAGCGTGTCTATCTCCAATACAAGGATTGTGGGATCCAACTTTATTCAAACCAAAACAAAATAAAAACAAACAGACGCTCCAAGTAAAGAACATAAGATGTGATGGAATAAAAATATAGTTTCACTAGAAGTGACCTGATAAGTTGTCGATGAAGAAGGGGATGCCTTGGGCATCGCCAAGCTTAGATGCTTGAGTCTTCTTGAAATATGCAGGGATGAACCACAGGGGCATCCCCAAGCTTAGACTTTTCACTCTTCTTGATCATATTGTATCATCCTCTTCTCTTGACCCTTGAAAACTTCCTCCACACCAAACTTAAAGCAAACTCATTAGAGGGTTAGTGCATAATCAAAAATTCACATATTCAGAGGTGACATAATCATTCTTAACACTTCTGGACATTGCACAAAGCTACTAAAAGTTAATGGAACAAAGAAATCCATTCAACATAGCAAAAGAGGCAATGCGAAATAAAAAGGCAGAATCTGTCAAAACAGAACAGTCCGTAAAGACGAATTTTTCTGAGGCACTTAACTTGCTCAGATGGAAAAACTCAAAACTAATGAAAGTTGCGTACATATCTGGGGATCACGCACGTAAATTGGCAGATTTTTTTGTTTCTTCTACAGAGAGAAGGACGCGAATTCGTGACAGACAGCAATTCTGTTTCTGCGCAGTAATCCAAATCTAGTATCAACCTTACCATAGAGACTTTACTTGGAACAAAAATATGATAAGGAGAGGTTGCTACAGTAGTAACAACTTCCAAGACTCAAACAAACAGTAGTAAAATAAAACCATGGGTTATTTCCCATGAAGTGCTTTTCTTTAACGCCTTTCAGCTAGGCGCAGAAAGTGCAAATCAAGTAACATCAAGAGAAGAAGCATCAACATTATATTTTTTCTGACAAACACAACTTGTTGCAGAGGGTACCTTAGATGCTCCATTATCTAAATTTCCCATGGTGGTACTAAGGGTTTTATCAATTTTAGGCCTATAATAATTCTTTGGTTTAGGCACCTTAGAGACATACATGAATTTTTGCTCTTTACCCACATAAGCTTTCTCCTTAAACTTAAGAGAAGAAAAAGTTGAACCCAAGGTTCCCATAGCTTCTTCAAGTTCACTAATCCTATTGGTTTGATTATCATGGATAACACAAGTTTCTAGGATAGCAATTCTTTCATTAATTCCTCCTAGGGATTTATCAAGTTTATCAGTATTATCAAGTAATATTCCCAATTTAGTCTCAACACTTGGAAGATTTTTCTCTATGGCTTCCAACTTTTTCATGACATCCTCAAGAGAGATTTCAATTTTAACTTCATTAACAGGTGGTGTTCCAACTAGACTCTCAATGATGCAACTAGCTTCTAAAGCAGGAGTACCTAGGAAATTACCTCCCGAAAGAGTATCAAGAACATACCTATTCCAGCTAGATATACCAACATAAAAGTTCCTAAGAAGGATAATAGTGGAGTGTTTCTTAATGCACCTATGATGAGCATTACTAATTCTGTACCAAGCATCTTTAAAACTTTCTCCACCTTGTTGCTTAAAAGAACGAACTTCAACTTCAGGATTACTCATTTTAGCAGTAATAAAAGTAAACTAAGCAAACAGAATAAAGTAAAGTAAAAAACAAGTAACTAATTTTTGTGTGTTTTGATATAGAGCAAGTAAAAAAGACAAATGAAATAAAGTAAAGCAACTAATTTTTTGTGTTTTTGATATAAAGCAAACAAGACAGAAAATAAAATAAAGTAAAGCAAGACAAAAACAAAGTAAAGCGATTGGATGTGAGAGACTCCCTTGCAGCGTGTCTTGATCTCCCGGCAACGGCGCCAAAAAGAGGTTGATAACACGTGAAGCACACGTCCGTTGGGAACCCCAAGAGGAAGGTGTGATGCGTACGAAGGCAAGTTTTCCCTCAGTAAGAAACCAAGGTTATCGAACCGTAGGAGATGAAGGCCACGTGAAGGTTGTTGGTGGAGGAGTGTAGTGCAACACCACGGATTCCCGCCAACGTGGAACTGCACAACACAATCACAAAGTACTTTGCCCCAACTTAACAGTGAGGTTGTCAATCTCACCGGCTTGCTGAAAACAAAGGATTGAATGTATAGTGTGGAGAATGATGTTTGTTTGCGAAGAACAACAGAGAACAGAGATTGCAGTAGATTGTATTTCAGATGTAAAAGAATGGACCGGGTCCACAGTTCACTAGTGGTGTCTCTCCAATAAGATAAATAGCATGCTGGGTGAACAAATTACAGGTGGGCAATTGACAAATAAAGATTCATATACATATCATGATGATCACTATGAGATTTAATCAGGGCATTACGACAAAGAACATAGACCTCCATCCAGCATGCATCAATGCCTAAAATGTCCACCTTCAGGTTAGCATCCGCACCCCTTTCAGTATTAAGTTGCAAACAACAGACAATTGCATTAAGTATGATGCGTAATGTAATCAACACAAATATCCTTAGACAAAGCATTGATGTTTTATCCCTAGTGGCAACAGCACATCCACAACCTTAGAACTTTCTGTCACTGTCCCAGATTCAATGGAGGCATGAACCCACTATCGAGCATAAATACTCCCTCTTGGAGTTACAAGTATCAACTTGGCCAGAGCCTCTACTAGCAACGGAGAGCATGCAAGAACATAAACAACACATATATGATAGATCAATAATCAACTTGACATAGTATTCTATATTCATCGGATCCCACCAAACTGTTATCACCAGATTTTGGCCAAATCAGGAGATGGGCCGTAAGTGAAGATGGGCTTGAAGGACATACACGTGGAGCATCTTCGAAGCGGCCTTGCGCTAAGAGTTTGGGCTAAATTGCCCGTGTATCTGTAATATAGTAGATCGTATCGTGTTTAGAATTAACAGATAGAGTCTGGCCCGTGCACGGTTAGGTGCACGCCTCAATTAGAAAGTCCCTTGGACTATAAATATGTATCTAGGGTTATCGAGAAAGGAGGACAATCACGTTCACAACAAACACAAATCAGGCGCATCGCCACCCCTTCCTTCGAGGGTTTCTTCCGGGTAAGCATCATGCTGCCTAGATCGCATCTCGCGATCTAGGCAGTACACGTTTATTCGTCTACCTTGTGCTGCTCGTGCTGAAGCGTTGTTGATGGCGAGCAGCACTACTTATCATTAGGTGTTTAGGGGCTTGCATTGATGCTTTCTCGTGCATATCTGCGTGGCAATGCCGTCCCTCGACACCTAGCTGCCCTTACACCTATCTGGGTGTAAGGGCAGCATCTTGCTTGTTCGTTACTTAGTAGATCCGATCTGTTATAGTTGCTCCTTGCTCCGCAAGGATTAGTTTAATATCTGCATAGTTAGGCCTTATGCTGGGGTCGGACGATCCGGTAGTGCGTTAGGTGTTGTTTACCGTTCCTACAAGGGATGTTCCGGGAATTAACGTTATGTTGGTTTTTAGGCCTCTTGTAGGGGTAGTTTGCATCATCTTCCGTATCTGCTAGGCCCGACTACGCGTAGGACGTTCCGGTTATGCGGTGAAAACCCTAAACTGTCGTAGATCGGTTTAGCTTTGTTTTGACCAAGCAGGATCCCCATGTCATTGCAAATCCAACGTGAACCATGGGGCGATCGGCTCTTTGAGCCGATCCACAGGGCAACCTGAGAGCCGATAGGGCTCGTATTTAATGTTTACGTGTCTACCATGCAGGAACAATCGAAGCAATCTAACACCTTCCTGATCGGGTCTAGGTCAGGTGGCACGCCCTAGCAACCGCCAGGACGTGGCTGGAAGACTTGCGGGACGACGCGAGGTGCCAGGGTCCACTAAGCGGCCTTGGGAGCCTCCCGGCTCTTCGTGTTGCTTAACCATTGCCCGCCGGTGGGTTTTGGCAGGTAACACATTCTGGCACGCCCGGTGGGACAATCTTCTGCAACATCCACGTCAACACCGACATCCGAGATGGCAGAGGAACAGATCACATACGAGGATCTCCCTGCGGAACACAAGAAGAAGTACGATGAGCGGAAGGCCATCATTGAAGCCGAACTCATCGGCTCCTTTGAGAAGACCCGTTCGCACGGCATCAGGTTCAAAGGATTCACGCCACAAGGCGTCCTCGAAGGGTTGGATCTGTCTCTCCCTTCAGAGGAACGTACCAGAGCCCTGCGACAGGAAATCAACTACGTGGTGGCTCATTCGCTGCATCGGCATTCTGAGAGCCTGGTAAATACTTTGGAGCGCGTTGCGCTCCGTGTGGTGCAAGAGATCATGAAGCATCAGTACTCCCCTTCAGGACCTGCTCTAGGGACTCACCAAGGAGAGGTGCAACTCCACACCAGGCCACCATTGCCGTACGCGATGGCAGCTCCACAGCAACAAGGTTCACCGGCATACGTTGTCTACAAGGTTGGAGGTGATCCGGGCGACTATCAGTTCTTATATGAGCCGCCCAAGGAGATCCCGCACGGATACGTGTGCACGTTTGTGCCGGACTGCAACAACTGGACGCAGGCGATCCAGGCTCCGACAGGAGGGATTGCCGGAGCAGGAGCAATTGTTCCGGCAGGAGGAACGGCTGCAGCAACGGGGAGTTTGGGGGCAGACGCTGAGAAACAGGCGTGGCTAGCCAAGTATGCCACTGCACCAATTCATGAAAGCTCAGCTGCTACTTCCTCCACCGCGGATCAGATCAGTGCAGTCCTGAGAGACCAGTTCGGCATCCTGCCGAAGAAGAAGATAATCGGCTATTCCAAGCCGTACCCCAATGAGTTTGACCTGATCCCACTACCACCTAAGTACCGGCTCCCGGACTTCACCAAATTCAGTGGGTCAGAAGGATCTAGCTCAATCGAGCACGTGAGCCGATACTTGGCCCAGTTGGGCATGGTTTCAGCATCGGATCAGCTACGGGTGAGGTTCTTTTCGCAATCCCTCACCGGTCCAGCTTTTGGATGGTACACCTCGTTGCAGCCAAATTCAGTGCGATCATGGAAGCAGCTAGAGGAACAGTTTCACACACAATATCATTCAGAAGCTACTGAAGCTGGCATTGCCGAACTAGCACAGGTTCGGCAAAGGCGAGGAGAGACAGTGTCTGAATACATTCAGCGTTTCAGAACTGTCAAGAACCGATGTTATTCGGTTCATTTATCTGAGAAAGAAGCAGTCGAGCTGGCCGTGGCAGGCCTTGCAGCGTCATTCAAGGATCTGACGTTCCAAGTGGAGTACAACTCGCTGGCGCACATGGTCCAGAGACTGACCTTATATGAACAGCGCCATCCAGAACTGTACCAAGACAAGTTCAAGCGCGCGATAAGCCTGGTCAATGCTGATGAGGATGAAGATTCTGCGGAAGATCAGGAAGTCGCAGTAGCTGAATGGACTCGGACGGCAGTACCTGTGTCCTGCAAATGGGTGAACCCACCAGGGCCTCCAAGAGGGTTTGACTTTGATGTGAGCAAAGCTGAACAGATCTTCGATCTGCTACTGAAAGAGAAACAGTTGAAGCTACCCGAAGGCCACAAGATCCCTACGGCACAAGAGATGAACAAAAGGCCATACTGCAAATGGCATCATACGTTCACGCACGCCACCAACGACTGCAAAGTATTGCGCGCACAAATTCAGATGGCGATAGAATCAGGCCGATTAACTTTCGGACAGTTTGCCATGAAGGTAGACATGCGTCCGTTTCCGGACGTCAACATGGTGGACCTAAGCCACTCCATAAGGGAACCAGGGTTCTCTTTTGATGTCAATATGGCAGGGCTTGTGGGCCGCCATGGCAAAGATAAAGCAGAGAGCAGCCACTCCCGTGGCAAAGATAAAGCAGAGAGCAGCCACTCTCGTGGCAAAGATAAAGAGGAGGCCGTTCCACGCGACCGGCCCCAGGATGATGATAGACGATACCTAACCGAGGAGGAGGTGAGAAGCATACGGTATCAACGCCCACTCTCCGTGCATCTCCTCAACAAATATGAGCAGCAGTACGACCGACGTCGGCGCTACGACGAAGACGATGAAAGATATCGTCGGTCTGATGCAGCGGACAGGAGGTATCGTCAGCACGACGAAACAACGACGGGTACGAACGTCGCGCTAGAGGGAGGTCAAGGGAGCAAGACAACATGGATAAGCACTGGACTGTCCTTTCTTCAAACATTGCTGGGACTCAGGAATGAGCCGATTGCCAACAATCGAGAACTGCCCAGAGTGCAAACATCAAAGGAGGAGGGCAAATGAAGTTTCAGTGTTCGAGCGTCTAGGGCCTCTCCCACCTCATAATAAACAAGCTGAGTCATCTCAAGAAGAAGACTTTGAGGAGTCAGATGGAGAAGAAGATAGGTATCACCGACCAAGGTGGTGCCCTGATGGACTCAGCCATTCTCAGAAGCGTAGGGTGCAGCGGCTGCGAAACCTGGAAGAAGCCGAGGCACAGTTGCACGCGCCCGATCTGGCCGCAAAAATTCAGCAAACATTGGAGACAAAGGCGCGCCCGCCAAAGAAAGTATGGCGCCCCAAACAGACGAAAGCCGATGCACAGGCATCGGCTGATGCCGATGCAGAGGCATCGGCTGATACAAACATGGTATCCGTGATCCGGACAGAGTAGCAGGTCCAAGACATTGGACGTACGTGGCAAGGCCGATCCCTGCGATCGGCCCTCAAAAAATGGAAAGCAAAGGATCTTATCTCCAGCATGCCACGTAGCTACAGTGGGAAACCAAGAAGTGCTAAACCTTCACGAAGCATTGCAATGAAAAGGGAGGCCGATTCCCGCAATCGGCCAAAATTATCCTCGACATGCGTTTTGTCTGTGATGCCTGAAGAGCCGATACCATCAAATACTTGACAGAATCGGCTCGGGGGGCACATAGATGGATGAGACACGAGGATACAAAGCTTGGAGTGGATGTCAAATGCCCAGCAGAACAGCTCAAGTATGGGGGGCCGATGCATAAATAAATCGGCCGTATGACAAATGGAAAATCCAAAAATTTTGGGCACAGCCGATGCGTAGACATCGACTTAAGAATTAAAAGCCGATGCACGGCCATCGACTCAAGGGATACGACTGTTACAAGCAGAAGCCTAATGGAGCAGTCATCGAGTTACGTAGCGAGGCTCTACTGAAGGAGCCCCTCAGTGGAATGGTTGGTGGCTCCGTTAGCAAATCTTCAAGATCAGCAGCGCCTGCGTAAGCATTGATGGGGTTCGTAGCATAGAAAACAAAAATTTTCCTATCGCAAGACGAATAAAACCAAGATCTAATCTATGGAACACCCAAGATCTAATCTACAAGATCGAAGCAACGAGGTGGAGATGAGACTAACCCTTGAAGATTTCCAAAGCCTACGAGATCAGATCTCGTTGTTGATGTAGACGATCGTCCCCGGTGCTGCAATCCGGCAGCACTTCCGTACTCGGTCGCGCGTACGGTGTCGATGAAGCCCTTCCTCTCCCCGTTCCAGCGGGCAGCGGAGGTGTGGTAGATCCCCTCGGAATCCCAGCAGCACGACGGCGTGGTGGTGGTGGTGGAGGAGAAAAGCTGCAGGGCTTCGCCAAGCCGGAGCAGACTTGCGGTGGAGGAGAGAGGGGGCGGCAGACTTTGGTGTGTCGCGGGGGCAATGGTCGGCTGTCCCTCTCCTCTATTTATAGAGGGAGGGGCGGCCAAGGCAGCCCCTTGGGCCCCACCAGTGCACAGAAGGAAAGGGGGGATCCTGAATCATCCCCTTCCAAGTTTGCTTCCCCTTCCAAAGTTGCTCCCTCGATTTTAGGGATTTGATCTTATCCTCCGGGATTTGATCTTATCCCTAGGGGGGCTGGCCGGCTGGGCCTTGAGGGCTTGGTGCCCCTGGCCCATTAGGCTAGGCTGCACTCCCTTGGCCCATGTGGTCCCTCCCGGGGTGGTGGGCCCACCGGTGGCCCTCTAGAACCTTCTAGAAGCTCCGGTCAAACACCGAAACTTTTTCCGAACCCCGGAAAATAACTTCCCTTATATGAATCTTATTCTCCGGACCATTCCGGACCTCCTCGTGATGTCCTGGATCCCATCCGAGACTCCGAACAAACTTCGGTCTCCATCTCATATTCCGAATCTACTTATGCGACATCGAACCTTAAGCGCGTCACCCTACGGTTCGCGAACTATGCAGACATGGTCGAGACTCCTCTCCGAGCAATAACCAATAGCGGGATCTGGAGATCCATAATGGCTCCCACATATTCAACGATGACTTAGTGATCGATTGAACCATTTACATACGATGCCGATTCCCTTTGTCACGCGATATTTTACTTGTCCGAGGTTCGATCATCGGTATCTCCATACCTTGTTCAACCTCGTTACCGACAAGTACTCTTTACTCGTACCGTGGTATGTGATCTCTTATGAACCATTCATATGCTTGCAAGCTAATCAGATGACATTCCACCGAGAGGGCCCAGAGTATATCTATCCGTCATCGGGATGGACAAATCCCACTATTGATCCATATGCCTCAACTCACACTTTCCGAATACTTAATCCCATCTTTATAACCACCCATTTACGCAATGGTGTTTGATGTAATCAAAGTACCCTTCCGGTGTAAGTGATTTACATGATCTCATGGTCGAAGGACTTAGGCAACTATGTATCGAAAGCTTATAGCAAATTGAACTTAATGACTTGATCTTATGCTACGCTCATTTGGGTGTGTGTCCATTATATCATTCACCTAATGACATAACCTTGTTATTAATAACATCCAATGTTCATGATCACGAAACCATGATCATCTATTAATCAACAAGCTAGTTATACAAGAGGCTTACTAGGGACTCCTTGTTGTTTACATAACACACATGTATCAATGTTTCGGTTAATACAATTATAGCATGAGATGTAAACATTTATCATGAACACTAAGATATAACAATAACTAATTTATTATTGCCTCTTGGGCATATCTCCAACAGTCTCCCACTTGCACTAGAGTCAATAATCTAGTTTACATTTGAAAAGATATAACACCTTGGCCTTCTGGTGCTTATCATGTTTTGCTCACGGGAGAGGTTTTAGTCAACGGATCTGACACGCTCAGAAACGTATGTATTTTGCAATTCATTTGCGTCTCAACGCATCACTCATTTTCCAAATGAGTTCGGCATTAACTGTATGCTTAGTCCTCTGGTGGAACCTTAATTCCGCGGTCTGAAATAAGTCACTAATATTGTCACATACAATATAGCTTCAAAGTTCTGACACTATCGGAACTACACCAAGTTCTCAAAGAACTCCTCGACTTAACATCCTCAGTCATTGTCAAAACAATGACATACTCTGCCTTCGTTTGTAGAATCTGTCACAATATTTAGAACTCATCTAAATCTAGCATAGACTTCTTCTAGCTCATTGTGCTACCTTATAAACAACACTTAGCCTAATTGAGATTGAAATTTTATTTTTATATGTGACCAAACTAATATCGGTGTAACACTTTACAGTGATTTGTTTGTCATTACCCATATAAAACTATATATATCCTTGGTTCTTCTAAAGCACTCAGGGATATTCTTACTGTTGTCCAATGATCATTACATGAATCATTCTGGTATATGCTCGTAACACTTTAGAGCACAGGACATCTGACTTTGTACATATTATTCGTGATCTAAAATCACTCATGTGTTTTTACTCATCGAGTGTCAAATACACTCAAGTCTTGTTAAACCTTCGCATGAAAAGAACACCTTCTTAATATTTCTATATTGAACTACTTCAATATCCATTATATGTACTTTGACTTAAACTTATTATGTGTTTCAATCTATCTTCATAGATCTTGACACTAAATATGTTTCAGTCCATATCCTTTCATTGAAGTTAATTCTCAATGAAACCTTTTATTCACATCAAGTATATAATTACATCATTTATAATCAACGATATGTCATCTACATAAAGTATTATAAATATGTCTCAGCGCTCCCACTTAATTTCTTGCAAATGCAAGTATCTTCATCGTTTCTGATGAAATCAAAACTCTTTGATTATTTCATCCGGTGAAGATTCCAACTCCGCGATACTCACTTCATCCAATTGAAGTTTGTATACCTATCTAGTATTCCACGGACCAGCAAAACTCTTGGTTGTATCTAGTATACATCCTTCATACACACTTCTGGTAAGGAATGTATTTCTGCCATCCTACTATCATATCTCATAAAAGAAATATGTAGCGATTACTAGAATAATCCACATAGACTATAAGCATTGCCACGGAAGATCTAATCTTATCGTAGTCAACTCTTTGAACTTTTTCGTAAACTGCTTTTCGATAAGTCAAGCTTCTTTAAGGATATTCCATCCAAGTCCATCTACTTTATAGATCCATTTACTTTCAAAAAGTATTCACCTATCTTGGATTTCATGGCGCATAGCCATTTTAACGGAGTCAGGGCCCATCATAACTTCTTTGCATGTAGTTGGTTTATCATTGTTCAAAAACAATCCTTTGTCCACAAATCATTTATTTGATTACAAAATAAACCACATCTACAAGGTTCAATAAGTACTTTGATCTCCATGACTATAACACTTTGTAGACATGGGAGCCATGATCTTCGTAGCTGCTTCCGGAACCATTTCCGATGTTGTGCTACTCTGATCATCATGCTCAGGTTCATAAACCTTATCAAGTTCTATTGTCCTCCCACTCAAATAGTTCGCTAGAAACAATTTCTTTGAAATAAGTAAGAAACATTGACAAACACTTTTGTCTTTGACTTCATAGTGGAAAGAATTCCCAATCAATTTCATGGGATAATCAACAAAGACATTTATCCGATTTTGGTTGTAAACTCATTTACTTATGCTATGCATACCAAAATTTATGAAAGGACTATTTAGGGTTCATACCCATGCCATAACTCGTATGGTGTCATTTCAATGGATCATGATGATGCTCTATTCAGTGTAAAAGCGATAGTCTCTAAAGCATAATCCACAAAAAATATAATGGCATCATTTTATATTATCTCATCATTAATCCAACAAGGTTTGGATACGTCTCTTGGATACTCCGTCATCATTATGATACTCCAAGAAACGTGAGGTTGTAGAACAATTTCATAACTCTCTTAGATGTTCGCTAAAACTCGTAATTCAAATATTTCCACCATGATCCAATCATAGATATTTGATTTTTCTATTACGATGATTTCCACTTCATGCTGAAATTTATTTGAATCCATTCAAATGTTTCAAACTTCTTCCTTATCGAATATATCCACATATATATACTCAATTCATTGTTAGAAGTTTTCATGAAGTAGAAGAATCTCCCGCACACAACTATGCCCAGTGAACCATATACATCACTATGTATGTTTCCACTAAGTTAGTTGCCCGTTCAACTCTTGGCCTATGAACGGTATTTAAGTCATTCTCTTTTAGAAGAGATTTGCAAGCGCCAAACGATTCCAAGTCGAATGACTCCAAAAATCCATTCAAATGGAGTTCCTTCATGCGTTCCTTTCTAACATGACCTAAATGGTGGTTCCACTAATGAGTGGAATTCACATCATTTGCCTTATGGCATTTTAGCGTCAGTGTTATGTATGTGTGTTTCACCATAAAGATTTATAATAACTTATCCATCGTACATGGAATGCTGTTACAATTTGAACAACTCATTGTTTTCATTTAACCAGAACAAGAATAACAATTATAAAGTTCTTTATTATAAATCTGAATGGCTAGATAGAATGCCAACGACGAACATAATAACACTTTATTTTTGTTCCAGACGTGCATTCCTATCACATTCCTTTTCAGTCACTTAGGCCAATGTATTCTTGTATTGCATTGTTTTGTATGACACCTCATACCAACCAATATGGTACTAATACCCAAGAATTCCATTTTGTGACCAAACAAGGAATACATTCATAACATGTATATCATCTATATACACCTGAGCTAGACTTTCTAGTCTTTTCTTTCTTTCTGCCAAAATATCTTTTGTAGTTTCTCTTTTAGTTTTCCTCATTCTCAGAAAACACTTCACTTTCAATGACTTCTAAGTCCATTGGTCAAATACCAATAACCTTGAGGTTCTTACTTTGAAGTTGATCATCATATGACAAGTGTTCCAGATTTTACTATTAGTAACTTTGTAATATGATGAACAATTTCACTCATAATTTTATCCATCATATTATGACTACTTTCTGAGACCATGTCTGTACATGCTAGGCTCGTAAAGTTTAACCTCAGTATTCGCATGTGCAAATCTGGCTTGCACCCGTTGTATGCACACGTAGAATCTATCACACCCGATCATCACGTGATGCTTCGAAACGACGAGTCTTAGCAACGGTGCATACTAAGGACGATCACTTCATGGATATGCGAATATCGTTAGTGCCCAACTAGTTGGAGGATTGGGACGCCTGGCGTCTTCAACCTTCGTACATTCCCATAAAACTTATGAGTTTATGTAGTCTCACTAGATTATATTCTATCATCTTGCAATAAGGTCTTAGATATCACATATATCTCATACCTTGCTTATTTCTGAAAACAAAATTTCCAGCTCCTTACTTTTCAAACAGATTTGAACTTCAAGTTTCACGGAGGCAAGATGATTCTAGGTACTAATTGAAACCATTGTTCTTTGAATCATTAATGAGAGGTTTACTAAAAGTTTGCAATAGGACTTAATCATTTCTTGATTCTTTAACAATACGGTACCAGTCCGTAAAGTTACTTGTCAGACTTAACAGTATTTCTATCTCAATTACAAGACTAGCGCATGGTAGATAACGGATGCCAATTCTACAAATTTAATTCAAAATACTATTCAGACTATGTTCATGATAATTAGTTCATGTTTTAATCTAATTACTAATGAACTCCCACTTAATACAACATCCCTCATAGTTGTTAAGTGGCACACGATCCACATCCACTACACCAAAACCGATCATCACGTGAGATGATGTAGCTTCAATGGTGAACATCAACATGTTGATCATATCATCCATATGACTCGTGTTCAACCTTTCGGTTTCCGTTGTCCCGAGGCCATGTCTGTACATGCTAGGCTCGTCAAGCAAACCCAAGTATTCCGCGTGTGCAAACATGGCTTACACCCGTTGTATGTGAACGTAGAGTCTATCACATCCGATCATCACGAGATGCTTCAAAACGACGAACTGTAGCAATGGTGCATACGAGGGGAGAACACTTTATTATCTTGATATTAATGTGAGGGATCATCTTATAATGCTACCGTCGCGATCTAAGCAATATAAGATGCATAAAGGATTAACATCACATGCAATTCATAATATGTGATATGATATGGCCTTTCTTCTTGTGCTTTTGATCTCCATCTCCAAAGCACATGATCATGATCTCCATCATCACCAGCATTGCACCAAGGTCCGTGGCGCCGCTTCATGGTTGTCCATCACTTATAGCTACTATGACAACTACTTGAAATAAAGCTATTACATGATGAATAGACACGCAGGTCTTTAACAAAAATTAAAGACAACCATTAGGCTCCTGCCGGTTGCCATAATACAACAATGAACATCTCATACATCAAATATAATCATCATCACATTATGGCCATATCACATCACCAAACCCTGCAAAAACAAGTTAGACGCCTCTAATTTGGTTTGCATCTTTTACGTGGTTTAGGGTTTTCGAGTAAGATCCAATCTACCTACGAACATGAACCACAACGGTGATACTAGTGTTGACAATAGAAGTGCAAATTACAATCTTCACTATGGTGGGAGAGACAGACACCCGCAAAGCCACTTATGCAATACAAGTTGCATGTCAAGCGTGGAGCAAGTCTCATGAGACGCGGTCATGTAAAGTTAGCCCGGGCCGCTTCATCCCACCATCCCGCAAGAAGCAAAGTGCACAAACTAAAGCAACAAAAGCATCACCGCCCACAAAACCATTGTGTTCTACTCGTGCAACAGATCTATGCATAGACATGGCTCTGATACCACTGATGGGGTTCGTAGCATAGAAAAAAAAAATTCCCTATCGCAAGACGAATAAAACCAAGATCTAATCTATGGAACACCCAAGATCTAATCTACAAGATCGAAGCAACGAGGTGGAGATGAGACTAACCCTTGAAGATTTCCAAAGCCTACGAGATCAGATCTCGTTGTTGATGTAGACGATCGTCCCCGGTGCTGCAATCCGGCAGCACTTCCGTACTCGGTCGCGCGTACGGTGTCGATGAAGCCCTTCCTCTCCCCGTTCCAGCGGGCAGCGGAGGTGTGGTAGATCCCCTCGGAATCCCAGCAGCACGACGGCGTGGTGGTGGTGGTGGAGGAGAAAAGCTGCAGGGCTTCGCCAAGCCGGAGCAGACTTGCGGTGGAGGAGAGAGGGGGCGGCAGACTTTGGTGTGTCGCGGGGGCAATGGTCGGCTGCCCCTCTCCTCTATTTATAGAGGGAGGGGCGGCCAAGGCAGCCCCTTGGGCCCCACCAGTGCACAGAAGGAAAGGGGGGATCCTGAATCATCCCCTTCCAAGTTTGCTTCCCCTTCCAAAGTTGCTCCCTCGATTTTAGGGATTTGATCTTATCCTCCGGGATTTGATCTTATCCCTAGGGGGGCTGGCCGGCTGGGCCTTGAGGGCTTGGTGCCCCTGGCCCATTAGGCTAGGCTGCACTCCCTTGGCCCATGTGGTCCCTCCCGGGGTGGTGGGCCCACCGGTGGCCCTCTAGAACCTTCTAGAAGCTTCGGTCAAACACCGAAACTTTTTCCGAACCCCGGAAAATAACTTCCCTTATATGAATCTTATTCTCCGGACCATTCCGGACCTCCTCGTGATGTCCTGGATCCCATCCGAGACTCCGAACAAACTTCGGTCTCCATCTCATATTCCGAATCTACTTATGCGACATCGAACCTTAAGCGCGTGATACGTCTCCAACGTATCGATAATTTCTTATGTTCCATGCCACTTTATTGATGATATCTACATGTTTTATACACATTATATGTCATATTTATGCATTTTCTGGAACTAACCTATTAACAAGATGCCGAAGTGCCAGTTCTGTTTTCTGCTGTTTTTGGTTTCAGAAATCCTAGTAACGAAATATTCTCGAATTGGACGAAATCAACGCCCAGGTTCCTATTTTTCCCGGAAGCATCCAGACACCCGAGAGCCGCCGAGGGGGGGCCTGGGGCCCAGATGACATGGTGGCGCGGCCCAGGCCCTGGCCGCGCCACCCTATGGTCTCGTCGCCTCGTTGACCCTCCTGCGCCGCCTCTTCGCCTATATAAAGCCCCTGCATCGAAAACCCTTACGGAGGAAGCCACGATACGAGAAAAGTTCCGAGCCGCCGTCATCGCGGCCAAGATCTGGGACAGGAGTCTGTTCCGGCACCCGCCGGACGGGGAAGTGCCCCCGAAGGCTTCTCCATCGACACCGCTGCCATCTCCACCGCCATCTTCATCACCGCTGCTGCTCCCATGAGGAGGGAGTAGTTCTCCATCGAGGCTCGGGGCTGTACCGGTAGCTATGTGGTTCATCTCTCTCTATGTACTTCAATACAATAATCTCATGAGCTGCCTTACATGATTGAGATTCATATGATGATGCTTGTAATCTAGATGTCGTTATGCTAGTCAAGTGGGTTTTACTTATGTGATCTCCGGAGACTCCTTGTCCCACGTGTGTAAAGGTGACAGTGTGTGCACCGTGTGGGTCTCTTAGGCTATATTTCACGAAGTACTTATTCACTGTTGAAGAGCGTAGTGAAGTGCTTATTTATATCTCTTTATGATTGCAATGTGCATCGTATCACAATTTATCTATGTGCTACTCTAGTGATGTGTTATTAAAGTAGTTTTATTCCTCCTGCATGTGTGCAAAGGTGACAGTGCGTGCACCGTGTTAGTACTTGGTTTATGCTATGATCATGATCTCTTGTAGATTGCGAAGTTAACTATTGCTATGATAATATTGATGTGATCTATTCCTCCTACATATGCATGAAGGTGACAGTGTGCATGCTATGCTAGTACTTGGTTTAGTCGTTTTGATCTATCTTACACTTAAGGTTACTTAAACATGAGCATTATTGTGGAGCTTGTTAACTCCGGCATTGAGGGTTCGTGTAATCCTACGCAATGTGTTCATCATCCAACAAAAGTGTAGAGTATGCATTTATCTATTCTGTTATGTGATCAATGTTGAGAGTGTCCACTAGTGAAAGTCTATTCCCTAGGCCTTGTTCCTAAATACTGCTGAGTTACTACTGCTTGTTTACTGTTTTACTGTGTTACTGCTGCAATACTACCATCATCAACTACACGCCAGCAAGCTATTTTCTGGCACCATTGCTACTGTTCATATATATTCATACCACCTGTATTTCACTATCTCTTCGCCGAACTAGTGCACCTATTTGGTGTGTTGGGGACACAAGAGACTTCTTGCTTTGTGGTTGCAGGGTTGCATGAGAGGGATATCTTTGACCTCTTCCTCCCTGAGTTCGATAAACCTTGGGTGATCCACTTAAGGGAAAACTTGCTGCTGTTCTACAAACCTCTGCACTTGGAGGCCCAACACTGTCTACAGGAAAGGAGGGGGAACGTAGACATCAAGCACTTTTCTGGCGCCGTTGCCGGGAGGAAAGGTAAAAGGTACTCACACTCCGGATCTCGGCTACTAAGCTATTCTCCGGCGCCGTTGTAAGTACTCGAAGCTATTTCCTTTAGACTCTGCAATTGCGACATTTGGTTTCTTGTTTACACTAGTTAGGCATAATGGAAAACAACAAAAATATGAGAGATCTTTATGAACTTTATCTTGAATTAGGACATGATGTGTTTGAAGAGAGAATTAAAAAACCCATGGAACTTTATATGCATACTAATGGGAATGTTATTAATATGAATGCTTTGAACACTATTGTTGCTAATGCTATGGAAAATTCTAAGCTTGGGGAAGCTGGCTTTGATGAGCATGATATTTTTAGTCCCCCAAGCATTGAGGAGAAAATTTACTTTGATGATACTTTGCCTCCTATTTATGATGATTATAATGATAGTAGTCTTTTGTTACCACCTGTTATGGAGGATAAATTTGATTATGATTACAATATACCTCCTATATTTGATAGCTACTTTGTTGAATTTGCTCCCACTACAACTAATAAAATTGATTATGCTTATGTTGGGAGTAGTAATTATTTTATGCATGAGACTCATGATAAGAATGCTTTATGTGATAGTTATATTGTTGAGTTTGCTCATGATGCTACTGAAAGTTATTATGAGAGAGGAAAATATGGTTGTAGAAATTTTCATGTTACTAAAACACCTCTCTATGTGCTGAAATTTTTGAAGCTACACTTGTTTTATCTTCCTATGCTTGTTACTTTGCTCTTCATGAACTTGTTTATTTACAAGATTCCTATGCATAGGAAGCATGTTAGACTTAAATGTGTTTTGAATTTGCCTCTTGATGCTCTCTTTTGCCTCAAATACTATTTCTTGCGAGTGCATCATTAAAACTGCTGAGCCCATCTTAATGGCTATAAAGAAAGAACTTCTTGGGAGATAACCCATGTGTTATTTTGCTACAGTACTTTGTTTTATATTTGTGTCTTGGAAGTTGTTTACTACTGTAGCAACCTCTCCTTATCTTAGTTTTGTGTTTTGTTGTGCCAAGTAAAGTTTCTATGTCAAAGTTGATGTTATATTTGGGATTGCTGCGCAGAAACAGCATTGCTGTCTGTCACGAATCTGGGCCTATTTCTCTGTAGAAAATTCGAAAAAATCTGCCAATTTACGAGCGTGATCCTCAGATATGTACGCAACTTTCATTAGTTTTGAGTTTTTCCATTTGAGCAAGTCTGGTGCCATCTTAAAATTCGTCTTTACGGACTGTTCTGTTTTTGACAGATTCTGCCTTTTATTTCGCATTGCCGCTTTTGTTAAGTTGAATGAGTTTCTTTGTTCCATTAACTTTCAGAAGTTTTGTGCAATGTCCAGAAGTGAAAATAATGTTTGTGTCACCTCTGAACATGTGAATTTTGATTATGCACTAACCCTCTAATGAGTTTGCTTGAAGTTTGGTGTGAAGGAAGTTTTCAAGGGTCAATAGAAGAGGGTGATATAATGTGATCGAGAAGAGTGAAAGGTCTAAGCTTGGGGATGCCCCGGTGGTTCATCCCTGCATATTTCAAGAAGACTCAAGCATCTAAGCTTGGGGATGCCCAAGGCATCCCTTTCTTCATCGACAACTTATCAGGTTTCTTCTAGTGAAACTATATTTTTATTCCATCACATCCTATGTATTTTACTTGGAGCGTCTGTGTGCTTTTATTTTTGTTTTTGTTTTGTTATCTTAGTTCTCTGAATAAGTTCATCCTTGTGTGGGAGAGAGACACGCTCCGCTGGTTCGTATGAACACATGTGTTCTTAGCTCATAATATTCATGGCGAAGTTTCCTCTTCGTTAAATTGTTATATGGTTGGAATTGGAAAAATGCTACATGTAGTAATTGGTAAAATGTCTTGGATAATGTGATGCTTGGCAATTGTTGTGCTCATGTTTAAGCTCTTGCATCATATGCTTTGCACCCATTAATGAAGAAATACATAGAGCTTGCTAAAATTTGGTTTGCATAATTGGTCTCTCTAAGGTCTAGATAATATCTAGTATTGAGTTTTGAACAACAAGGAAGACGGTGTAGAGTCTTATAATGTTTACAATATGTCTTTTATGTGAGTTTTGCTGCACCGGTTCATCCTTGAGTTTGCTTCAAATAACCTTGCTAGCCTAAACCTTGTATCGAGAGGGAATACTTCTCATGCATCCAAATACTTGAGCCAATATTCATGCCATTTGTGTCCACCATACCTACCTACTACATGGTATTTCTCCGCCATTCCAAAGTAAATTGCTTGAGTGCTACCTTTAAAATTCCATCATTCACCTTTGCAATATATAGCTCATGGGACAAAATAGCCTTAAAAACTATCGTAGTATTGAATATGTACTTATGCACTTTATATTTTATTAAGTTGCTTGTTGTGCGATAACCATGTTTCTGGGGAACGCCATCAACTATTGTTGAATATCATGTGAGTTGCTATGCATGTCCGTCTTGTCTGAAGGTCTATCATTTTAGTGGTTGGAGCATGCAAAATTGTTAGAGAAGAACATTGGGCCGCTAACTAAAGCCATGAATCATGGTTGAAGTTTCAGTTTTGGACATATATCCTCAATCTCATATGAGAATAATAACTTTGCTACATGCTTATGCATTTAAGAGGAGTCCATTATCTGTTGTCCATGTTGTCCCGGTATGGATGTCTAAGTTGAGAATAATCAAAAGCGAGAAATCCGAAATGCGAGCATTCTCCTTAGACCTTTGTACAGGCGGCATGGAGGTACCCCTTTGTGACACTTGGTTGAAACATGGCATGCGAAGACCCGGTAGTCCAAGTTAAGTAGGACGAGGTGCGGGCACTATTAGTATACTATGCGTGAGGCTTGCAACTTGTAAGATATAATTTTCATAACTCATATGCTTTATTACTACCGTTGACAAAATTGTTTCATGTTTTCAAAATAAAAGCTCTAGCACAAATATAGCAATCGATGCTTTCCTCTTTGAAGGACCATTCTTTTACCTTTATGTTGAGTCAGTTCACCTATTTCTCTCCATCTCAAGAAGCAAACACTTGTGTGAACTGTGCATTGATTCTTACATACTTGCATATTGCATTTGTTATATTGCTTTGCATTGACAATTATCCATGAGATATACATGTTATAAGTTGAAAGCAACCGCTGAAACTTAATCTTCCATTATGTTGCTTCAATGTCTATACTTTAAATTATTGCTTTATGAGTTAACTCTTATGCAAGACTTATTGATGCTTGTCTTGAAGTACTATTCATGAAAAGTCTTTGTCATATGATTCACTTGTTTACTCATGTCATTACCTTTGTTTTGATCGCTGCATTCATTACATATGTTTACAATATGATCAAGGTTATGATGGCATGTCACTTAAGAAATTATCTTTGTTATCGTTTTACCTGCTCGGGACGAGCAGAACTAAGCTTGGGGATGCTGATACGTCTCCAACGTATCGATAATTTCTTATGTTCCATGCCACTTTATTGATGATATCTACATGTTTTATACACATTATATGTCATATTTATGCATTTTGGAACTAACCTATTAACAAGATGCCGAAGCTCCTGTTTTCTGCTGTTTTTGGTTTCAGAAATCCTAGTAACGAAATATTCTCGGAATTGACGAAATCAACGCCCGGTTCCTATTTTTCCCGGAAGCATCCACCCGAGAGCCGCCAGGGGGGCGGTGGGCCCAGATGACATGGGGCGCGGCCCAGGCCCTGGCCGCGCCACCCTATGGTCTCGTCGCCTCGTTGACCCTCCTGCGCCGCCTCTTCGCCTATATAAAGCCCCTGCATCGAAAACCCTTACGGAGGAAGCCACGATACGAGAAAAGTTCCAGAGCCGCCGTCATCGCGAAGCCAAGATCTGGGGGACAGGAGTCTCTGTTCCGGCACCCTGCCGGAGCGGGAAGTGCCCCCGGAAGGCTTCTCCATCGACACCGCTGCCATCTCCACCGCCATCTTCATCACCGCTGCTGCTCCCATGAGGAGGGAGTAGTTCTCCATCGAGGCTCGGGGCTGTACCGGTAGCTATGTGGTTCATCTCTCTCCTATGTACTTCAATACAATAATCTCATGAGCTGCCTTACATGATTGAGATTCATATGATGATGCTTGTAATCTAGATGTCGTTATGCTAGTCAAGTGGGTTTTACTTATGTGATCTCCGGAGACTCCTTGTCCCACGTGTGTAAAGGTGACAGTGTGTGCACCGTGTGGGTCTCTTAGGCTATATTTCACGAAGTACTTATTCACTGTTGAAGAGCGTAGTGAAGTGCTTATTTATATCTCTTTATGATTGCAATGTGCATCGTATCACAATTTATCTATGTGCTACTCTAGTGATGTGTTATTAAAGTAGTTTTATTCCTCCTGCATGTGTGCAAAGGTGACAGTGCGTGCACCGTGTTAGTACTTGGTTTATGCTATGATCATGATCTCTTGTAGATTGCGAAGTTAACTATTGCTATGATAATATTGATGTGATCTATTCCTCCTACATATGCATGAAGGTGACAGTGTGCATGCTATGCTAGTACTTGGTTTAGTCGTTTTGATCTATCTTACACTTAAGGTTACTTAAACATGAGCATTATTGTGGAGCTTGTTAACTCCGGCATTGAGGGTTCGTGTAATCCTACGCAATGTGTTCATCATCCAACAAAAGTGTAGAGTATGCATTTATCTATTCTGTTATGTGATCAATGTTGAGAGTGTCCACTAGTGAAAGTCTATTCCCTAGGCCTTGTTCCTAAATACTGCTGAGTTACTACTGCTTGTTTACTGTTTTACTGTGTTACTACTGCTGCAATACTACCATCATCAACTACACGCCAGCAAGCTATTTTCTGGCACCATTGCTACTGTTCATATATATTCATACCACCTGTATTTCACTATCTCTTCGCCGAACTAGTGCACCTATTTGGTGTGTTGGGGACACAAGAGACTTCTTGCTTTGTGGTTGCAGGGTTGCATGAGAGGGATATCTTTGACCTCTTCCTCCCGAGTTCGATAAACCTTGGGTGATCCACTTAAGGGAAAACTTGCTGCTGTTCTACAAACCTCTGCACTTGGAGGCCCAACACTCAGAAAGGAGGGGGAACGAGACATCAGCGCCTACGGTTCGCGAACTATGCGACATGGTCGAGACTCCTCTCCGAGCAATAACCAATAGCGGGATCTGGAGATCCATAATGGCTCCCACATATTCAACGATGACTTAGTGATCGATTGAACCATTTACATACGATGCCGATTCCCTTTGTCACGCGATATTTTACTTGTCCGAGGTTCGATCATCGGTATCTCCATACCTTGTTCAACCTCGTTACCGACAAGTACTCTTTACTCGTACCGTGGTATGTGATCTCTTATGAACCATTCATATGCTTGCAAGCTAATCAGATGACATTCCACCGAGAGGGCCCAGAGTATATCTATCCGTCATCGGGATGGACAAATCCCACTATTGATCCATATGCCTCAACTCACACTTTCCGAATACTTAATCCCATCTTTATAACCACCCATTTACGCAATGGTGTTTGATGTAATCAAAGTACCCTTCCGGTGTAAGTGATTTACATGATCTCATGGTCGAAGGACTTAGGCAACTATGTATCGAAAGCTTATAGCAAATTGAACTTAATGACTTGATCTTATGCTACGCTCATTTGGGTGTGTGTCCATTATATCATTCACCTAATGACATAACCTTGTTATTAATAACATCCAATGTTCATGATCACGAAACCATGATCATCTATTAATCAACAAGCTAGTTATACAAGAGGCTTACTAGGGACTCCTTGTTGTTTACATAACACACATGTATCAATGTTTCGGTTAATACAATTATAGCATGAGATGTAAACATTTATCATGAACACTAAGATATAACAATAACTAATTTATTATTGCCTCTTGGGCATATCTCCAACAAGCATGCAGATCAGGTTAGGATCATGAGAACAGCCGATGACCATCCAATTGGCTGTGACGTTTCCTCCTGGGGCTTGACCAAGGTGACAACTTCATCAAACATCTTCACCAGAAGCTGCATCAGTCTGCCCGAGGTGATGAGCCAATCTGAGCAGCAAGACGCAAGAATGGAGCTAGGAAGAGTTCAAGGGCCACTACGTTTGAGGCTTCTTAGTTCAAGATGCATTGTCTCCTTGGGCGTAAGCTTTCCTGCCCTGTTTTGATGAAGAGCTGGAGTGGCTCGGGGGCAGCTCACCTGAAGGTTCTCTGCTATTGAAAGCCGATTTGGTCAGAATCGGCTGACGCTGCACTACAGTTGGGAAGCCGATGATGGCCCATTCGGTTGGTACACTTTTATCCTCGCCTTGACTGAGGCTCGGGGGGCAGCTCGCCCTCAAGGTTCTTTGTTCTGAGGAGCTAGAGCCACCAATTTGAAGAGGGAGCCATCATAATTGATAGGCTTTGGGCCAGTTTGTTGCTGCAAAGAGACAAAGCATCGCGAGGAAAGTTGTAGGCGATCAAGATTTTCAGCAATGGTCCTAGAGTTCTCCTGAAGGCATCAATTCTGGAGTCTTGCCGATTAAAGCTAACATTAAGCTCAGGGGACTTGGATTTCCAAGATTTAAGGTTTGCACGATTACGATTTGGTCCTGTTCGACTGGAATTTGAGGATCTGAACTGATCTATCTCGAATTTATCATGAGAGACCGATGCGTTGCCATCGGCTCATCGAGCGTTGATCAGGCTAACAATCGGCAAAGTCAATACAAGGGAGAATCGGCTAAATCAATTTGCAAGGAATCGGCAGAGTCAAATTGGGGAAATTTCTTCATTGATAATCAGATTTCTTACATGAAAAGAGCTGATTGCTCTCAAAAGGAAGGCCTAGGGGGATGCATTGCCCCTCCTACTACTACTGATCCTATTTTAGGGATCCTATCTAGGGGCCATTGCTGCCCTCGTCATCGCCGTCGCCGCCATCGTGCTTCCGGCTCGTCGTCGCTGCTGCCGCGACCACCGGGAGGGCCCTCGTTGTCCTCATCGTCCTCGCCAGCGTCGTCTTCGTCGTCGAAGTCACTAAGGTTGCCCGGCCAAGGGCAGAGGCGCTTGGCCGGCGGCTCGTCGGAGGAGGTGCTGTCCTCCTCCTCTTCTTCTTCCTTCACCTCCTCGGAGGAGGTGAAATCCCCAGGAGAAGCGGCCGTCGTCGCTCTCCTCCGATTCCCCGTATGCGAGGAACGGAGGTCGCTCTCCCCATCGGTCGAGGACTTGTCGTCCTCCGACCGACGGAGAAGTCGTGGCGACTCTTCCCCGTCGGCAATGGCGCGGCGGATGTTGGCCGCGTGCCTCTTGCGGGTCCCACTGGCGTCGGCTCTCGGAGGGGGGAGGATTGGACAGAGAGGATTGATGCAGCAGAGGAGGAAGAAGAAGAAGACATGGTGGCAGAGGAGGGCTTTTGGAAGTGCTGATGCGAGGGGATGAAGAGGAGAACTGTTCGATGCGGTTAAATAAAAGGAGATGGAAATTTAATTGTCGAGCAGTTTTCGAGGACATGGTGCCAAAACTGTCAAATCGTGCAGAGAAGTTGGGAAGGCAAGTCGTCATGATGAGAAAATACTGCGACGGTTCTGCTCTGCCACGACATGACCCCTCGAAGGAAAAACAGATGGTTTTGAAATTATCATTACCAAAACCAGGGGGCATGTGTTATCACCAGATTTTGGCCAAATCAGGAGATGGGCCGTAAGTGAAGATGGGCTTGAAGGACATACACGTGGAGCATCTTCGAAGCGGCCTTGCGCTAAGAGTTTGGGCTAAATTGCCCGTGTATCTGTAATATAGTAGATCGTATCGTGTTTAGAATTAACAGATAGAGTCTGGCCCGTGCACGGTTAGGTGCACGCCTCAATTAGAAAGTCCCTTGGACTATAAATATGTATCTAGGGTTATCGAGAAAGGAGGACAATCACGTTCACAACAAACACAAATCAGGCGCATCGCCACCCCTTCCTTCGAGGGTTTCTTCCGGGTAAGCATCATGCTGCCTAGATCGCATCTCGCGATCTAGGCAGTACACGTTTATTCGTCTACCTTGTGCTGCTCGTGCTGAAGCGTTGTTGATGGCGAGCAGCACTACTTATCATTAGGTGTTTAGGGGCTTGCATTGATGCTTTCTCGTGCATATCTGCGTGGCAATGCCGTCCCTCGACACCTAGCTGCCCTTACACCTATCTGGGTGTAAGGGCAGCATCTTGCTTGTTCGTTACTTAGTAGATCCGATCCGTTATAGTTGCTCCTTGCTCCGCAAGGATTAGTTTAATATCTGCATAGTTAGGCCTTATGCTGGGGTCGGACGATCCGGTAGTGCGTTAGGTGTTGTTTACCGTTCCTACAAGGGATGTTCCGGGAATTAACGTTATGTTGGTTTTTAGGCCTCTTGTAGGGGTAGTTTGCATCATCTTCCGTATCTGCTAGGCCCGACTACGCGTAGGACGTTCCGGTTATGCGGTGAAAACCCTAAACTGTCGTAGATCGGTTTAGCTTTGTTTTGACCAAGCAGGATCCCCATGTCATTGCAAATCCAACGTGAACCATGGGGCGATCGGCTCTTTGAGCCGATCCACAGGGCAACCTGAGAGCCGATAGGGCTCGTATTTAATGTTTACGTGTCTACCATGCAGGAACAATCGAAGCAATCTAACACCTTCCTGATCGGGTCTAGGTCAGGTGGCACGCCCTAGCAACCGCCAGGACGTGGCTGGAAGACTTGCGGGACGACGCGAGGTGCCAGGGTCCACTAAGCGGCCTTGGGAGCCTCCCGGCTCTTCGTGTTGCTTAACCATTGCCCGCCGGTGGGTTTTGGCAGGTAACACAAACACAACATGTAGCATTACAAATAGATGATCTTGATCATGTTAGGCAGCTCACAAGATATAAACATGATAGCACAAGAGGAGAAGACAACCATCTAGCTACTGCTATGAACCCATAGTCCAAGGATGAACTACTCACGCATCAGTCCGGAGGCGGGCATGGTGATGTAGAGCCCTCCGGTGATGATTCCCTCTCCGGCAGGGTGCCGGAGGCGATCTCCTGAATCCATACCGGGACAACATAGACAACAGATAATGGACTCCTCTTTTAATGCTTAAGCATTCAACAACAGATAATATTCTCATAAGAGATTGAGGTTGTATGTCCAAACTGAAACTTCCACCATGATACATGGCTTTGGTTAGCGGCCCAATGTTCTTCTCTAACACATGCATACTCAAACCATTTGATCATGAAATCACACTTACTTCAGACAAGACGAACATGCATAGCATCTCACATGATATCCAACAAAGGTAAAAAGTTGATGGCGTCCCCAGAAACATGGTTACCGCTCAACAAGCAACTTATAAGAACTAAGACACATAACTACATATTCATCACCACAATAGTTTTTAAGCTATTTGTCCCATGAGCTATATATTGAAAAGATAAAGGAATGAAATTTTAAAGGTAGCACTCAAGTAATTTACTTTGGAATGGCAGAAAAATACCACATAGTAGGTAGATATGGTGGACACAAATGGCATGGGTTTTGGCTCAAGGTGTTTGGATGCACGAGAAGCATTTCCTCTCAGTACAAGGTTTGGGCTAGCAAGGTTGTTTGAAGCAAACACAAGTATGAACAGGTACAACAAGACTTACACAAGAACATATTGCAAGCATTATAAGAATCTACACTGTCTTCCTTGTTGTTCAAACACTTACCAGAAAATATCTAGACTTAGAGAGACCAATCATGCAAACCAAATTTTAACAAGCTCTACGGTAGTTCTCCACTAATAGATTAAACTACATGATGCAAGAGCTTAAACATGATCTATGAGAGCTCAAAACAATTGCCCAGTTATTCCAAACCATATGAAGCATTTTCTGATTCCAACCAAATAGCAATTTAACGAAGCAATTTCAGCCTTCGCCATGAACATTAAAGCACAACTAAGAACACAAGTGTTCCATATGAAAAAGCGGAGCGTAATATCTCCAATATAAGGATGGTGGGATCCAACTTTATTCAAACCAAAACGAAAATAAAAGCAAACCGACGCTCCAAGTAAAGAACATAAGATGTGATGGAATAAAAATATAGTTTCACTAGAAGTGATTGATACGTCTCCAACGTATCGATAATTTCTGATGTTCCATGCTTGTTTTATGACAATACTTACATGTTTTGCTTGCACTTTATGATGTTTTTATGCGTTTTCCGGAACTAACCTATTAACAAGATGCCACGTGCCAGTTCCTGCTGTTTTTGGTTCCGAAAGGCTGTTCGGGCAATATTCTCGGAATTGACGAAATCAACGCCAAAGATCTTATTTTTCCCGGAAGCATCCAGAACACCGAAGAAGAGTCGGAGGAGAGCCAGGGGGCCACCAGGAGGGTGGGCCGCGCGGCTAGCCCCAGGCCGCGCCTATGAGGAGGCCACCCTGGTGCCCCTCGACGCCGCCGCCTATTTAACCCTTTCGACCTAAAAACACCGTACTTTGACGAAACTCCAGAAAGACTCCAGGCGCCGCCGCCATCGCGAAACTCCAATTCGGGACAAAGTCTCGTCCCGGCACCTGCCGGACGGGGAAGTGCCCGGGCCATCTCCATCAACGCCACCGCCTCCATCATGCTCCGTGAGTAGTTCCCCCATGGACTACGGGTTCTAGCTGTAGCTAGTTGGTATTCTCTCCCCCATGTACTTCAATACAATGATCTCACACTACAAGAAAAGTTCTGATAGACAACGTCTCAAAATCGTCCGCTAAGGGGTATTTTTCGTCGCCTATGGGCCTAACCCGACGATATGGGTTCCGTTGTGGAAACTGCGTCAGGCAAAGTCCAACGACGATTTTTTCGGTCCGTCGCGCTTGGGCGCCCTTCCGCCACGGAAAATCGGACCGTTGCGGAAGTGTTTTCGGGAGCCCGTTGACTGCTGACGTCATGCAAACTGACACGTGGCAGACGCCGTTAACTGGCTAACGGCGTTAACCGGCTGAAACCCCGTGGTAGATGGTAGGCCCACACGAGGCCTGCCACGTCTTAAGCGGGCCGGGCCAGATGACATAGTTTGACCGGTCAACTATATAGCTGGGCTGGTCCATTAGTTACGTGGGCCGGGCCTAACCTCTAATGTTGACTGGTCAAAACTTAAATGGGCCGGCCCATTTAACATGTGGGGTCCACCTTACAGCAACTGGGCCGGCCCAAGAAGCAAGTGGACCGGGCCAAAAACACAGGTGGGTCCCACTTTCCTGTTAAAGGGCCGGCCCATTTAGTGTGTGGGGTCCACCGTAGAGCAAGTGGGCCGGGCCAAAAACACAGGTGGGTCCCACTTTCGGTAAAGGGTCCCATTTCGTTTGTGGGGTCCACCATACAGCAAGTGGGCCGGCCCAACAAAATAGTGGGCCGGGCCAAAAACACAGGTGGGTCCCACTTTCCTGTTAAAGGGCCGGCCCATTGTGTGGGTCCACCATATAGCAAGTGGGCGGCCCAAGATAGTGGGCCGGGCCAAAAACACAGGGTCCCACTTTCCTGCTAAAGGGCCGGCCCAATTAGTATGTGGGGTCCACCATATAGTGGGCCGGCCCAACAAGACAGTGGGCCGGGCCAAAAACAGGTGGGTCCCACTTTCCTCTTAAAGGGCCGGCCCATTTAGTATGTGGGACCACCATATAGCAAGTGGGCCGCCCAACACGATAGTGGGCGGGCCAAAAACACATGTGGGTCCCACTTTCCTGTTAAAGGGCCGGCCCAACTAGTATGTGGGGTCCACCATATAGCAAGTGGGCCGGCCCAACAAGATAGTGGGCCGGGCCAAAAACACAGGTGGGTCCCACTTTCCTCTTGAAGCGCCGGCCCATTTATTTTGTGGGGTCCACCAAAAAGCAAATGGGCTGGCCCAACTAATTAGTGGGCCGGCCCAGTAGTTGGTGGGGTCCACCTTAAAGCAAGTGGGCCAGCCCAATTAGTGTGGGGTCCACCGTAAATCAAATGGGCTGGCCCAAGAAGTAAGTGGGCCAGCCCGTTTAGTTGTTGTTTATATGCCGGCATAATATGCGCTTTAGGATTTTGCGGGCAGGCACATATGTGATTTCGCTTAATAGGGCCGTTTAAGGGATGGGAATTCGTGATTTAGATACTGAGAATATTTACGCAGCATTGATTTCTGTCGGATAGCCTCACTTACCACAAGCACCAAAGAAAAAATGCGCGAAAGAACTATAAAAACTAACTAAATATTACATCAGCTGCAAGGCATTGAAAAAAATATTACAGAACCCAAAGAAATTGAATGGTAATTAAACCTAGCAATACAATGAAGCGATCCGGCAATCTTTTAAGTTGTCCATGCAGCACCTATATCTGAAACAAAGACATTACAAGTTAAGACAGCAACAATGGAAAGGCAAAGACACTACAATATTGTTTGGCAAAGAATTTGGAACTCATCATTTCGTCATTATAACAAGATCATTGTAATGCGCACAATAAGCAAACAAAGAGTGCATGCCGCATACCAACAACCAATATAACAGAGCATGTTAGAATGAAACAGCAGACTTACTACTGTCGAGTCCCATGCAAACCAACATGTTCAGGGAGTACAAAATTGGCATGAACAACATAGTAGCAGGCTATAAATTTTGTAACAACGACTGAGCAAGATGAAGTTATGATGGCTACATCTACAGAGCAGGGAATGTAAACCAAAAATAGAAGTTACGATGGCAAAAGCTAAAGAGGAGGGAATGTGAACCAACATGTGCCAAGTGCAATTACTTCATTTTGGCCGTGAACTAAATAATACTCCTGAACTTATAGTGAAGGGGATGCAAATCAAGATGTTTCGGGATATAAACTTGTAATGAGCAACACATGGAGGATAGTTAATGCTGGAGCTTAGGATGGACCAGATACAGAATATAGTGGGATCACCTGTGAACTTGTATAAGAGGGAATGCAAACCAATATGTTCAGCTTTCCATATGTGAGCGTCATGCCAAGTCAGAGAAACAAGTCAATAATGCAGCTTTTGAAGAACAAGATGGCACGCAAAATTATTATCTAGTAGTATGACAAGTTTATTTGTACTACAGGCTAGATAGCAGAGTGATAGCATGCCAAACTAAGTCCTTACTTTGTTAGCTTACAATGAACTAGATACAAAACAATGGCATCACCTGTAGTACAGGGAATGCAAGCCAACATGTTCATGGAGTAAAAAATTGGCACAAACAACATAGTAGCAGGCCATAATTTTTGTAACAACGACTGAGCAAGATAAAGTTATGATGGCTAGATCTACAGAGCAGGGAATGTAAACCAAATATAGAAGTTACGATGCCAAAAGCTATAGAGCAGGGAATGCGAACCAACATGTGCAATTACTTAAAATTGGCCATGAACTAAATAATAGCAGGATGTTACTATAATACCTACAGTATAATTTTTGTAACAACGACTGAGCAAGATAGAAGTTATGATGGCTACATCTACAGAGCAGGGAATGCAAACCAAAATGTTCAATCGCTTAAAGTTAGCAATGAAGTAGAAAATAGCAACGTGTTACGGTCATAGCTAGGAATGAACTAAAAGAGCTTCAGACAAACAAGCATCTGAACCCAGAACATGGCGCTAAAACAAGGGACTTACATTAGGAGAAGCACTCTGTGGGAGTCACAGCAGATCTTCCTGGGGTTGATAGATCCGGTGATGAAGTACGCTACATGTGCTACTTGGGGTTGGAGAGACGGCCATTACACTTCATGGTTACTCATCTCATCTGCAATCGTTAGCACAAACAGGTTCCCCCAAGATTAAACAAGAACTTGCAGGCAAGCAATAGAAAAGCGACAGTAGAAGAGTTTAGATCATGCACGGCGCCGGTGAAGCAGATCCGGTTCATGCACAGCGGTGTCGGTGAGCAAGATACGATGCGGTGGACGACGGATCCGGCGAAGCGGCTCCGGTGGGGTGGACGATACCGCAGCTGAAGCGACTGCGGTAGACTGCTGGATGAGCATATGGTTTCGAGGTTCGGCGGGGATGATCCGGTCCGGTTGATGACGGCGTCGATGAAGCGGCTCCGGCAGGCAGCCGGATGACGAGGATCGCGAGGGCTCGGGTAGGCCAGGGAAGTCCGGCGGGGATGTTCCGGTGCGGTGGTCGTGGAGGTGGGAGAGAGGGACTTGGGAAGTTCCGGTGGGTGGTCTGAGGGAAATGAATTTTTTTGGGAGGGTTTCCGGGCTAGGGAGGTGGTGATCCAAAAAATGACGGGCAGACCCCCCCACCAACCGACTTTGCTGTCATCTCCACAGGGGTAGAATGGGAATTTGGAAGCGTACGAAATTTTTGTATTTTGTAGGCGGGAAGTTTTGCCGCTATGAGATTTTGAATTTCGCTAAGGTCCAAGTATAATGATAAAAAATTGTGAGACCGTACTAGTACCTCTGTTCAAGGCCGAGTGCAAAATCAAATCATCATCATCTTGAATATTGGTCACTACCATGGTCATGATCTATCTCTGAAATTAGCGTATCCGCTATATCAAAGTATAATGATAAAAAAATTGTGAGACCGTACTAGTACTTCTATTCTAGGCCGAGTGCAACATCAAATCATCATCACGTTAAAAATTTGTTACCATGATCATGATCTATCTCTGAAATTGGCGCATCCGCTATATCTTTCAAAGTATAATTATACGAGTAATAAAAATTGTGAGACCATACTAGTACTTCTGTTCAAGTTCGAGTGCAACATTAAATCATCATCACGTTGAAAATTTGTTACCATGATCATGATCTACCTCTGAAAATGGGCGCATCCGCTAAAACTTGCAAAGTATAATGATACAAAATTGTGAGACCGTACTAGTACTTATGTTCAAGGTCGAGTGCAACATCAAATCATCATTACATTGAAAAGTGTGTTACCATGATCACGATCTATCTCTGAATTTGGCGCATCCGCTAAATCTCGCAAAGTATAATGATAAAAAAATTGTGAGATTGTACTAGTACTTCTATTCAAGTTCGAGTGCAACATCAAATCATCATCACGTTGAAAATTTGTTACCATGATCATGATCTGTCTCTGAATTTGGCGCATCTGCTAAATCTTGCAAAGTATAATGATAAAGAAATTGTAAGACAGTAGTAGTACTTCTGTTCAAGGTCGAGTGCAACATCAAATCATCATCACGTTGAAAATTTGTTACCATGATCCTCTGAAAATAGGCGCATCCGCTAAAACTTGCAAAGTATAATGATACAAAATTGTGAGACCGTACTAGTACTTATGTTCAAGGTCTAGTGCAACATCAAATCATCATTACATTGAAAATTGTGTTACCATGATCATGATCTATCTCTGAATTTGGCGCATCCGCTAAATCTCGCAAAGTATATAAAAAAAATTGTGAGACTGTACTAGTACTTATGTTCAAGGCCGAGTGCAGGATCAAATCATCATCATGTTGAAATTTGTTACAACGATCATGACATATCTCTAAAATTGGCGCATCCGCTAAATCTTGCACGTGGCGCATCTCGGTGCGGAGCAACAAGCCGGTGCTATCAAGGTTGAGGCGTCGGTAGCGTCATCGGGCTCTCCTCTTTTGATAGATCTTCTACATGGCGTGGCGCACCGCCCACCGAGAAGCAGTCATATGTGAGATCGAGGTGGAGACGTCGCCGGCATCCTCGAGGCGCGACCGCCCTTCTACGAGCCAGAGTCGACTCAAGGTATGAATCCATGCGCTGTCGCGTCCCTTCTGCATATGAAGTGGAATGCCTTAGATTTATTGTTCTTCTCTTACGATTATTTGCCGGACATGTGTGCTCTTTCTCTGAATATATTGCTTGAAAAGCTAACCAAGTTACTTAAATTCACTTCGTTCTTAATCTTGCGTGCTAATTTTGTTATTTTTGCTGAGAGTGGTGCGCGCAAGGAAATTTATTTCTGGGTGTGCTGAGCTGTTAGGCCTAAGTCGAAATCCTCAGCTAAACAAGGCCTCAGCTTAACACATAAAAAGGTGTTCAATCTCGCCCACAATGTCCTCTTCTTTCCTCTTCCTTTATTGGAACTTGTTTTGCAGACAAGGAAAGTGGCACGTGTAATGTGAGTAAAACCCTCTTAGCCAAAATCAGCTACGAGCAAGATTTTATGTATTGTAGATTCCCCAATTGACTCTCATCCCCAATGTAGTCTTTTTTATGTCAGTATAGACTTCTTTACTGGATGTATACTATCGTACATGGCATGCATTTGCCTAATGAGGAGCATTGTATTGCCATTCTAGCCAACCTGATCGATCTGTCAAGCTTCATGCACGAGATGCCATGTTTAATTTACTCCCTCGCTCCGATCCATATTTATTGGTGTAAAATGAATGTGAATCGGAGGGAGTACTCTTCTTAGATAGTACTATACCAGTTCAAAAAAAAGTACTGTACTACTACATCACAAATGCATCAAAAGAGTACTACATCACAAGACCACCACGGTTGTACTAGTAGAGTTTAATGCTTAACTTCCAAAGGGAATAAGATTACACATATGAACTTTAAACAGGCGCTGTCCGATGTCTGCTTGTTTGGGAGCACAACATAAATAATACTACCCCCGTCCATACATAAGTGACTAAACTTTGTCTGAAGATGTTTCATCTATATATGTTTTTAGTGTGTAGATACATCCGTATCTTGAAGGAAAAAGGTGAGCCGCTAACTTTTTGAATAGAGTGAGTAATACAATTCGGATAAACAATGGTGTAGTAAAACAAATACTCCTGCCCATCATAAAACAAAACACAGACTGACTCAAATATATGTACAGATCACAAAAAAGGTTTCATCAGAACCCGAACATATACATGCAGAAATGACCGTTTGATCACATAAAACAAAGGTTTCGTGGCATATTTATGCCCCCAAAACAAGCAGACGTAGGACAGCGCCAACGTACTAGCAGCTAGCACTATGGAGCTGCAGTACAAACAAATGGTGCAGCGACATTTCCACCAGAACGAAAACTAAAAGACATCAGACCAAACAAAAGCTGGGCTATCACTTCTTGCCCAAACAAGCCTTGCTCCTTCATATGCGACTTCCTTTTCTCTTATGGATGTTGAACTTTGAATTAGATGGGTTCCTGACAGCGCGTTCTTTTTCGTGTCCTTGATGTTGCACTCTGGATCAGGTCGGTTACTGTCAGGAAATGAACAAATTGATCAGCAAAAGTCATATGTAAATGAATGCAAAGGTTACATATGAATGACTAACCCGGTCTAACTGAGTAGGGATGTAAAGTGCACCAACGTCTAGCAGAATTGTACTTTCTCCACTGCCAGTTGCTCATATCTAATTGGAATACTCCCTCCTTTGCCCGTACAACCAGCTCATTTTTGTCCTCAAATACGCAGAGTAACCTTACTGGATGTTTCCAATTGTATGGAAATGATGTGTCAAGGCCAAAAAAAGTATCCAATTCAAAATTTATATGACATGTCCATGACTCGTGATCGCCTGTTGATGATCTTGTACTGGTCCATGTTTGTAGGGTGAAGTCTCTTATAACAGCAAGGGCAACATCTCCATTATGTCCCTTGAAGATGTGAATGTTAAGCATGAATATATCATGCGTCTCATGAGGGCACTGAATATATTTCAGAGTCTTCTTTGCATGGTCAAGCTCAATGATATATCTAGACTTCGTTGGCCAGTACAAAATACCCCCTATGAGAGTTGCCGGTCTACGGTCAATCTCTGACAGCATCGGAGTTGATCGAGCTAGAAACTCCCATTCTTTTGAATCTGGTGAGTAGATATGAGCCTGTGCATCGTAACGTTTAGTTGTTATCCAAACAACCGAGAACTTGCCACAATGTGTAAACGGTTCAGAGTTGTTTCTCGAACAGAGAATTGAGCCGCTGCTTTCAATTGTGTGATTGCGCCACAATGGTGGTTCTGGTATCGCTGTGAGAACTTGCCTAATTGGATCCCAGACTGATATATACCCTCTGGATACATTAGAATGGAGTAGCACCATACCATCGCGGCATCCCAGGACATAGATTTTGGGACCGTTCACTTGAGACGGGATTGCCAGCATCTTCAAGATGGCCGGGTGAAGATCATGCTCTGTGATGAATCGATTGTCCTCGGAGTTGTTGGTGAAAAACCCTAGCAACGGGTTTCCTCCGTTGTGTGACACAGTTAGCTTTCTGAAATAATTGCTTCCCATACATTGCCTCCATGCTTTCTTGGTGCCTGATGCAGCTAGTAAGCAGGTTGGATGGGGAGGAAGCCTGACAAGAATCTGAGAGACTACATCTCCAGGCAGATCGTTGATTGTTGTGGGTGTCCTTCGACTGAAGCTGGTAGGATTATGCAAATCGCACGATGCATCGTCAAAATTATGTAAACAGCACACTGCATCATCTATTTTTTAAAACAAAATGCAACATCTAATTTGACTAAGCAGCAAAATGCATCATCTAATTCATCATCAAAGTTTCCTAAACTGCACGGTGCATCAGCAAAATCAAAATAGTGTAAACAGCACAATGCATCAGCAAAATCAAAATAATGTAAACAGGACAATGCATCAGCAAAATCAAAATAATGTGAACAGCACAATGCATCAGCAAAATCAAAATATTGTAAACAGGACAATGCAATTGTAATCCTGTTGCATAATCAATGAAGCCCTTAATTTGCAAAAAAAAAAAAAAAAACACCACAAAAATAGGACGCACCAACGGAAGGCAATCTCGCATATACAGTAATAATTGCTAACGTGTCAACACGATTGGAGGAAAAAGAGACCTCTACAGGACCCAAAACGCTGTGGTAACATCAGATGGGGTTAGCTTTGATATAGGTAATAAAATGTAAACAGCACAATACATCATCTAAGTTGACAGCAAAATTCTTCATCGAAATTTCCCACACTGTTCAAGGAATCAGAAAAATTACCTAAAAGGCTAAAAGAGCAAAATGCATCATCAGAGTAAAATATATGTAAACAGTACAATGCATCATCCAACTTTTGGCTAAACAGCAGAGAGCATTAGCTAGGTTGACAGAAAAACAAAAACAAAAAAAAAACCATGAAAAATTCCTGAAGAGGTGAGTGCATCAGAAAAATTACTACCTAAAAAGCATAATGAATCACCCAAATTACAAAAGAAGCAGAATGCATCATCAAAAATACAAAAACATCTCAATGCATCATCACGTCTGGTTTGGGCAAAAAACCCAATCCACCAGATCTAACCTCATTGCAGTTGGGGAAGGTAGAACTTACAAAGGGGTTGACGAGTCACGATCATATGCAACAAGCGCCGCCTTAGATGAAGTCACCATCCAAGCTCTCGACGCGTTCAAAGCAGCCAGCTTCGAAGCCTCCGACGGTTCTCCCGGCTGCGCCGCCAAAACTCTCGAAGCACGCGCCAAGACTTTCCAACAAAATGCAGCTTCGATACGAGCATTTGCCAGCGCCACAGCGCCCGGGCCCGTCCTAGCCACCGCCTTCGCCTTTGCCTCCGCATCCGCTTTACATGTCTCCGCCGATGCATGCAGAGCATCCGTCTCCGCTTTCCATGTATCCGCCGACGCAGTGTAGGCATCGAGCGACGCCGTTTTCATTTCCTAGAAAACCCAGTAAGTTACTCACATTGCAATCCCCAAATTAAGGTTATATCGAACACAATGACCGATGAACCTCTGTACTCGCCGGAGGTTGGAGATGTACATACCTGCGAAGATCGGTCCGGTGGTGCTTGACGGTGGTGCGTCGGGGACGGGGGAGAACTCGGCGGGGAGAATGGTGGCGCGGCCCAAGACGGCGGCGCGGAGAGGGGCGACGGTGCGGTCATCGAACCTCGGCAGACAGTATTTTGTATATATATATGAGAAGAAGAATAAAGTCTGGTCGAATGAGGCAGCGCGACCGGCAGAGTACAACCGAAGGCTACTAGTGCTACCTTGGAGTATTGTAGTAATATAACATAATAAAAATAATGGCCTTGTTTAAACCACTCTTGTCAGTGTGGCATCGCTTCCAAATTTAATGCATTCTGTGGAAATCGGAATAATGCTGTAAAAACTCTCATACTACTGTGGTATATATAGCATGCACCGACACTTTTCAACAAAATGTCGTCTCCATTTCATAGGAGACTGCTTGCACACTGGGATACGATGCTGACATGACGAAGGGCGCAGAAGTATTTTGGAGTATTTCATTCGAGCAGATCGGGGCGACGGTGCGTCTTTGGAGGGAATACCGTGTGGTGTGTCTTTGGAGGGAATACCGTACGTACTTAGGAGTATTTCATTCGAGCAGACTGCTTGCACACTGGGATACGATGCTGACATGACGAAGGGCGCAGAAGTTTGCGAAAATGGTTGTACTACCATCCGACCATTAGTATAATCGAGCAGCCTAGTATAATCATTGCGCGATAGCTTACACGAGAAGGAAAAGAGCCGAACAGCTGTGGATAATAAAAGCATTTGGCTCTTCGAGGATCCTTCTTCTACTGCCTTCTCAAAGGAGTACTACTATTGTAATCTTTTTTTGTTTTTCTGGGACCTTCGGGTCCCTTCCCCGTTGAAAAGTGAAGTGTTTCGAATACATTCATATGCCTATGTTTCTATTTTTACAAGCAAATAAATAACAAAGGATGACTCAATGCACAAGTTGATCTCATTTTGAAATTTTTTAAAACTTCTTCTATTGTATTCAAATTTGATTAGAAGGAGTCGATCGATTGTACATGCCAATCGTATAGCTTGGTGGGTGGATTGGCATTTGAAGTTTGGTCATTGTGTTCTTGTTTGTTACCACCCTCGCAAGGCACGTCCAAGTATTTCCTGTCAGAATTTATGGCATGTATGTAGTTAAATAACCTACATTATTTCAATTATGAGTTTAATTACTAGGCAAAAGCTTAAAAATCCATATATAGTTCCAGATTAAGATGAACAAATCCTTGAACCTATATCTACAAAATTGATGGCACTAACACATCCTACCAAGCGGAAAGCATGTCTACCCTACTGCTTCCAAAAGGTGGAATTATGACAATAATGTGCAACTGTTAAAATTTGGTAGCCCTCCTTCACAATTAACACACATCTAGCCATTTTTGTACAGTAATAAAAAAGGGAAATCATTCTTTCATGCATGCATATAATTGTTAGAATCTCTTGTTTGTGAAGTTGCTTAAAATACGATCTCTTCCAAACTTGAGGTCATATGATAACTAAAAAGTTTTGTATGGCGGGATTTTGCATCAAAGGACATGCGCACAATACTCACTTGTGGGCAGAAAGCCAAACAAACTCATATTACTAGGTTTGTATTAATTTGTTCAAGAAATTTCACCATCACACATGATTTTGTGCTTGCGTTAATTTTACTTTAAAAACTTCTTCCAAATTCAAATTTTCTTCAAACATGCCAACGGTACATGTCTACCAATTAATAATTAAGGGTACACCACACGTACTGCCTCGTAGGGTACATAAAAAATTATACTATATTTTATGGCATGTACTAATTTCACATAATCTACAACTCAACGTCGAGTTTAATGATCAGCCCAGAACTAGAAAACAAATATACATATAGTTGCAAATTAACCTAGAAAAGCTCTAGTATCCTTTAAAACCCTAGAAAATGGACATGCATGCATGCATCCTACTCATAATAATTAATTAAGGTCTCGATCTCTATACTGCTCACGAAGTTTGGAATTCTGGCAAATATGCAACTTGTTTCATTAATTTACCATGGCGAGATAGATGCATGCACATCGATCACTTAAAAAATATAAAGTTTGTAAAGGATTTGGCATCCATATATGCTCACCGGATATATAGATAAGGCCAAGCAAACACATCGAATATTTCTGAAGAAATGTTTTTGCTAGAACCTTCAAATTTTTAGATTTACATCACACACAAAGAACACACCTTTAATTTCGCCAGGTTTGTGCACTAATAAAGTACTCCTACAGTACTAGAAATTGGATTGTTCTACTCCGGAGTGATATGCTCACCGGAGTATTTTTGGATCTTAGCTGGAGCGGCGTTTGGCGGTTGCACGAAGCCGTGCTGGATGTTAAGCCTGTCGAGGCACGCCTGGTGGAAAGCGTGCGCCACCTTAGCCTCATCGGCGCGCCGCTGCAATGCTGCGTCCCTGGGATTTGCAGCCGCCGCATTCTTAGCCTGCACGAAAGCTTGCAGAGCATCCCGGCATCTATAGAGTGCCGGGAACATCACGTTATATACGAGCTCCTTGGCGGTGTTGCTCCTGCAAAGGGCGTCGCCGTGATGCGCTTCGAAAGAACGGCCTGGCTCCACGGCCGGCACCGCCTGAAGTGCGGTCGGATTAGGCGGCTGGCCACGGGAGCTCCCTGCCTCCGCATCGTTCGCGCCGGCCGGGAAGGGGATCTCACCTGCTGGCAAAGAAAACCATGCGGCATGCGCGGGCGGAAAAGCCGGCCAGGGCCGAGCGGGCGTCGCATGCGGGGTTGCGTGGGAGATCCCTGCCTCTGCATCCATCGGCCCGCACGGGAAGCGGCTGGCGAGGGGCTCCACGGCCAGCGCCGCCGCCGCGGGCTGAACAACCGGCCAGTGCAGAGCGGGCGGGTTATGCCTTGGTGCGCGATGGACGAAGCGAAGGCGGCGCTGATGCTCCGCTTCCTCGTCGGTGGTAGGACTACGCGCGCGGCGACCAGAGCCAAGTCGGAAGGCCATAGATATGTCGATTGGTCACTTAAGCTGGAGAGGTTCTCTTACCATTTCGGAGAAGCGGAGTAAGAGGAAGTTGTTGCTTATACGGGTTCACTGCCACGTTGGGTTAAGAGGGGCAAAGTTGGTCAATGCCTAGGAAGTTGGAATCGTTTTGGCCCCAATTTTTTAATTACCTTGCGGTTCATCTCTCGGTCTCTCCCACCTCTTCACTATCCCTCCCCTTGCCTCCTTTCATGCTTCATCGTAGTGCATCTTGTTTTTCTAGCACCTTCACAAAAATCATACACATTTGGCCGATTCTGTCATTGTGTGCACTAATAAAGTAAAAAAATCCATTATATGTGAATAAACGTTTAATACACTAGCTCGCAAAGATGTTTCTCAAGGCGATATGCACAATGCCTGCCAAAAATGGGTCATGATAACTAAATTTCGTGTTAATTTTTGCATGACATGTACTCACTTGTGTATGAAGCCAAGCAAACTCATAATCTATACCAAAAAAATGTGAAAGAGTTCTTTTTAGTATCCTTCATACATGGGGTTCCTATTTTTACTTTCTATTTTTACTAGTTACAAGTACTCATGCATGAAAACTTTTGAAAATATGTGCATTTTGGGCTGTGTGGAGACATGGTACAATAATATATTCAAGTTGATATACAAAGTCTAGACATATTCAAACTAGACAAATAATGTATCTAACCCCCTAACCCTAAACTCTGTCTTATGAAGTCAAGCATGCATGAAGAGAATTGGTTTTGGGTTTCAAACATGGAAATTTCAAAATCATCCCAAAAGCTTCATTTTAGAGCGACTAAGAAGGATCCAGGCTTACCTTTCCATTTTCATGTTTTAAACTTGTTTAAATCTTGGTCAAATCCTAGATTTAACCAAGATTCAAATGGGCATAAAATAAAAAAATGAAAAAATGAAAAACCAAAGCGCACATAGTCTTCTTATATGTCATATAGTAAGCATTAAAGTTGGTAAACAAGGTCTAGACATATTCAAACTAGACAAATCATGTATATACCCCCTAACCCCTAAACTCTATCTTATGACGAAGTCAAGCATGAAGATTAAGTGGTTTTGGGTTTCAAACATGGAAATTTTGAAAACCTCCCAAAAACTTCATTTTAGGGTGACTAAGAAGGATACAGGCTTCCCTTTTCATTTTCATGTTCTATACTTGTTTAAATCTTGGTCAAACCTAGGATTTGACCAAGATTCAAATGTGCATCAAAATTCCAAAAAAATCAGAAAAATGAAAAACCAAAGCACATAGTTTTCTTATGTCATATAGTAAGCATTAAAGTTGATAAACAAGGGTCTAGACATATTCAAACAAGAAAAATCATGTATCTACCCCCTAACCCTAAACTTTGTCTTATGTAGTCAAGCATGAAGAGAAGTGGTTTTGGGTTTCAAATATGGAAATTTCAAAAACCTATCAAAAGCTTCATTTTAGAGTGACTAAGAAGGATCCATGCTTGCCTTTTCATTTTCATATTTGAAACTTGTTTAAATCATTGTCAAACCTAGGATTTGACCAAGATTTAAATGGGCATAAAATTAAAAAATCGGAAAAATGAAAAACAAAAGCACATAGTCTTCTTATGTCACATATATATATAGTAAGCATTCAAAAGTTGATAAACAAGGTCTAGCTAGACATATTCAAATAAGACAAATCATGTATCTACCCCTCTAACCCTAAACTCTGTCTTATGAAGTCAAGCATGAAGAGAAGTGGTTTTAGGTTTCAAACATGGAAATTTCAAAAACCTCCCAAAAACTTCATTTTAGAGTGACTAAGAAGGATACATGTTTCCCTTTTCATTTTCATGTTTTAAACTTGTTTAAATCTTGGTCAAACCTAGGATTTGACCAAGATACAAATAGGCACAAAAAATAAAAAACAAAAAGCACATAGTGTTCTTATGTCATATCGTAAGCATTCAAGTTGATAAACAAGGTCTAGATATATCCAAACCAGACAAATCATGTATATATGTACCCCGTGTCGATCTTATGAAGTCTAGCATGAAGAAAAGTCGTTTTGGCCGGGTTTCAAACATGGAAATTTCAAGAACATCCCAAAAGCTTCATTTTAGAGCGACTAAGAAGGATCGAGGCTTACCTTTCCATTTTCATGATTTAAACTTGTTTAAATCTTGGTCAAATCTTGCTCAAGCATGAAGATAAGTGGTTTTGGGTTTCAAACATGGAAATTTCAAAAACCTCCCAAAAACTTCATTTTAGGGTGACTAAGAAGGATACAGGCTTCCCTTTTCATTTTCATGTTCTATATATACTTGTTTAAATCTTGGTCAAACCTAGGATTTGACCAAGATTCAAATGTGCATCAAAATTCTAAAAAAATCAGAAAAATGAAAAACCAAAGCACATAGTCTTCTTATGTCATATAGTAAGCATTAAAGTTGATAAACATGGTCTAGACATATTCAAACCATACAAATCATGTATCTACCCCTAACCCCTAAACTATGTCTTATGAAGTCAAGCATGAAGAGAAGTGGTTTTGGGTTTCAAACATGGAAATTTCAAAAACCTCCCAAAAACTTCATTTTAGGGTGACTAAGAAGGATACAGGCTTCCATTTTCATTTTCATGTATCTACCCCTAACCCCTAAACTATGTCTTATGAAGTCAAGCATGAAGAGTAGTTGGATTTTTTGAACCTTGATCTGTAGTACTGGGCAAAGCCCTAGTTTAACCTATTTAATTATAGATTCGTAGGTCGATTTTTCTACCTTTTTATTATTACTATGCAGCACATGTGTGTTTGCCCGTCGAGTGAAACTCGGAGGAAGAGGGATCACTCGGAAGGAGAGAAGAAGGGAGAGAATTATGGTGTCTCCCCTTTTTCGGGTGATGATGTTGACTTTTGTGCAGGGTTTGTCAGTGAGCAGGAGGTGCGAGCGAGCGAGCGAGCGAGTCGAGCGAGGCCGAGAATGAGAGAGATTTTTTTTTTTTTGAGAGGGACGACCGAAGGATCCAGAAGGACCCACAGACTTCCAATACGCATCCTGATGCGTCTTCTCTTGACAAAGAAAATGTCTGGGAGTTTGCGTACCTATTGCACGTGACTTGTGCTCACTGAAGTGTGGGACCTCACGCATGGGCACCACACGTAAGTGACAGACCTGTTGGTGTAAAAACTCGGTTGATTATTATAGTGCATTAGAACAAAGTTTCCTATGGATTCAAGGGTAGGAAATCCAAGTTAACTCATTTACATGACATTATTTTTTCCATGAAGCAAAGTTAACGCACCTATCAATTGGTACATTTTGGAGTGACTAAGAAGGATCCAGGCTTACTTATTCGTTTTCACGTGTAAAACTTGTCTAAATCTTGGTCAAACAAAATTGGCAGAAAATTCAAAAAAAAAACAGAAAAATGAAAAACCAAAGCGCACATAGTCTTCTTATATGTCATATAGTAAGCATTAAAGTTGATAAACAAGGTCTGGACATATTCAAACTAGCTAGACAAATCATGTATCTACCCCTAACCCCTAAACTCTGTCTTATGACGAAGTCAAGCATGAAGATAAGTGGTTTTGGGTTTCAAACATGGAAATTTCAAAAACCTCCCAAAAACTTCATTTTAGGGTGACTAAGAAGGATACAGGCTTCCATTTTCATTTTCATGATCTATACTTGTTTAAATCTTGGTCAAACCTAGGATTTGACCAAGATTCAAATGTGCATCAAAATTCCAAAAAAAATCAGAAAAATGAAAAACCAAAGCACATAGTTTTCTTATGTCACATACATATATATAGTAAGCATTCAAAAGTTGATAAACAAGGTCTAGCTAGACATATTCAAATAAGACAAATCATGTATCTACCCCTCTAAAACCATAAATAACTCTGTCTTATGAAGTCAAGCATGAAGAGAAGTGGTTTTTGGTTTCAAACATGGAAATTTCAAAAACCTCCCAAAATTAAAGCTTCGTTTTAGAGTGACTAGTTAAGAAGGATCCAGGCTTACCTTTTCATTTTCATGTTTTAAACTTGTTTAAATCTTGGTCAAACCTAGGATTTGACCAATATTCAAATGGGCATAAAATAAAAAAATAGATAAAATAAAAAACCAAAGCACATATTCTTCTTATGTCATATAGTAAGCATTCAAAAGTTCATAAACAAGGTCTAGACATATTCAAACCAGACAAATCATGTACCCCCTAACCCTAAACTTTGTCTTAATTATATATGAAGTCAAGCATGAAGCAGAGAAGTGTGGTTTTGGGTTTCAAACATGGAAATTTCAAAAACCTCCCAAAAAGCTTCATTTTAATTAGACCGGCTGGTTAATTAAGAAGGATCCATGATTAATTACCTTTTCATTGTCATGTTTTAAACTTGTTTAAATCTTGGTCGAACCTAGGATTTGACCAAGATTCAAATGGGCATAACAATTCAGAAAAAAATCGAAAGAATGAAAAACAAAAGCACATAGTCTTCTTATGTTATATAGTAAGCATTAAAGTTGATAAACATGGTCTAGACATATTCAAACCATACAAATCATGTATCTACCCCTAACCCCTAAACTATGTCTTATGAAGTCAAGCATGAAGAGAAGTGGTTTTGGGTTTCAAACATGGAAATTTCAAAAACCTCCCAAAAACTTCATTTTAGAGTGACTAAGAAGGATACATGCTTCCCTTTTCATTTTCATGTTTTAAACTTGTTTAAATCTTGGTCAAACCTAGGATTTGATAAACATGGTCTAGACATATTCAAACCAGACAAATCATGTATCTACCCCCTATCGACCCTAAACTTCGTCTTATGAAGTCAAGCATGAAGAGAAGTGGTTTTGGGTTTCAAATAACATGGAAATTTCAAAAACCTCCCAAAATTAAAGCTTCGTTTTAGAGTGACTAGTTAAGAAGGATCCAGGCTTACCTTTTCATTTTCATATTTTAAACTTGTTTAAATCTTGGTCAAACCTAGGATTTGACCAATATTCAAATGGGCATAAAATAAAAAAATAGATAAAATAAAAAACCAAAGCACATATTCTTCTTATGTCATATAGTAAGCATTCAAAAGTTCATAAACAAGGTCTAGACATATTCAAACCAGACAAATCATGTACCCCCTAACCCTAAACTTTGTCTTAATTATATATGAAGTCAAGCATGAAGCAGAGAAGTGTGGTTTTGGGTTTCAAACATGGAAATTTCAAAAACCTCCCAAAAAGCTTCATTTTAATTAGACCGGCTGGTTAATTAAGAAGGATCCATGATTAATTACCTTTTCATTGTCATGTTTTAAACTTGTTTAAATCTTGGTCGAACCTAGGATTTGACCAAGATTCAAATGGGCATAACAATTCAGAAAAAAATCGAAAGAATGAAAAACAAAAGCACATAGCCTTCTTATGTCATATAGTAAGCATTCAAATTGATAAACATGGTCTAGACATATTCAAACCAGACAAATCATGTATCTACCCCCTATCGACCCTAAACTTCGTCTTATGAAGTCAAGCATGAAGAGAAGTGGTTTTGGGTTTCAAATAACATGGAAATTTCAAAAACCTCCCAAAATTAAAGCTTCGTTTTAGAGTGACTAGTTAAGAAGGATCCAGGCTTACCTTTTCATTTTCATGTTTTAAACTTGTTTAAATCTTGGTCAAACCTAGGATTTGACCAATATTCAAATGGGCATAAAAAAAAAAATAAATAAAATAAAAAACCAAAGCACATATTCTTCTTATGTCATATAGTAAGCATTCAAAAGTTCATAAACAAGGTCTAGACATATTCAAACCAGACAAATCATGTACCCCCTAACCCTAAACTTTGTCTTAATTATATATGAAGTCAAGCATGAAGCAGAGAAGTGTGGTTTTGGGTTTCAAACATGGAAATTTCAAAAACCTCCCAAAAAGCTTCATTTTAATTAGACCGGCTGGTTAATTAAGAAGGATCCATGATTAATTACCTTTTCATTGTCATGTTTTAAACTTGTTTAAATCTTGGTCGAACCTAGGATTTGACCAAGATTCAAATGGGCATAACAATTCAGAAAAAAATCGAAAGAATGAAAAACAAAAGCACATAGCCTTCTTATGTCATATAGTAAGCATTCAAATTGATAAACATGGTCTAGACATATTCAAACCAGAAAAATCATGTATCTACCCCTAACCCTAAACTCTATCTTATGAAGTCAAGCATGAACAGAAGTACGGTGGTTTTGGGTTTCAAACATGGTAAATTCAAGAACCTCCCAAAAGCTTCATTTTAGAGTTACTAAGAGAAAGATCCAGACTTAATTACCTTATCATTTTCACATGTTAAACTTGTTTAAATCTTGCTCAACAAACCTAGGATTTTACCAAGATTCTCAAATGGGCATAAAAATCAAAAAATGAAATACCAATGCACATAGTCCTCTTATAAGTCATAAAGTAAGCATTCAAGTTGATAAACAAGGTGTCTAGACATATTCAAACAAGACAAATCATGTATCTACGTACCCCCTATCGACCCTAAACTTCGTCTTATGAAGTCAAGCATGAAGAGAAGTGGTTTTGGGTTTCAAACATGGAAATTTCAAAAACCTCCCAAAATTCAGCTTCATTTTAGAGCGACTAAGAAGGATCGATGCTTACCTTTTCATTTCCATGTTTTAAACTTATTTAAATCTTGGTCAAACCTAGCTAGGATTTGACCAAGATTCAAATGGGCATAAAAATTCAGACAAAAAATCTAAAGAATGAAAAACCAAAGCACATAGCCTTCTTAATTATGTCATATATAGTAAACACTCAAGTTGATAAACAAGCTAGGTCTAGACATATTCAAACCAGAAAAATCATGTGTATATCTACCCCTAACCCTAAACTCTGTCTTATGAAGTCAATCATGAAGAGAATTGGTTTTGGGTTTCAAACATGGAAATTTCAAGTACGTCCCAAAAGCTTCATATATTTTAGAGTGACTAATTAAGAAGGATCTTGGCTTACGTTTTCATTTTCATGCTTGAAACTTGTTTAAATCTTGGTTGAACCTAGGATTTGACCAGAATCAAATGTGCATAAAATTCTTAAAAAAAATAGAAAAATGAAAAACAAAAGCACATGGTCTTCTTATGTCATATAGTAAGCATTCAAGTTGATAAACAAGGTTTAGACATATTCAAACCAGACAAATCATGTATCTACCCCCTAACCCTAAACTCGGTCTTATGAAGTCTAGCATGAGGAGAAGTCGTTTTGGGTTTCAAACGTTTAAGCCAAAAGCCCCATTTCAAATATTTCAAACTTATTCAAATTTGAAAGACACACAAGTTATAGCACACATAGTGCATACATTCTCACACATACTGCACTAGATGCTAACCCGGCCTATAGTTTGAGGCCATTGGATGAGGTCGAAAAAAATCTTGGATTAGAAATGGGGTTGTTCGAACCCCGTAGTTGGATTTTTTGAACCTTGATCTGTAGTACTGGGCAAAGCCCTAGTTTAACCTATTTAATTATAGATTCGTAGGTCGATTTTTCTACCTTTTTATTATTACTATGCAGCACATGTGTGTTTGCCCGTCGAGTGAAACTCGGAGGAAGAGGGATCACTCGGAAGGAGAGAAGAAGGGAGAGAATTATGGTGTCTCCCCTTTTTCGGGTGATGATGTTGACTTTTGTGCAGGGTTTGTCAGTGAGCAGGAGGTGCGAGCGAGCGAGCGAGCGAGTCGAGCGAGGCCGAGAATGAGAGAGATTTGTTTTTTTTTTTGAGAGGGACGACCGAAGGATCCAGAAGGACCCACAGACTTCCAATACGCATCCTGATGCGTCTTCTCTTGACAAAGAAAATGTCTGGGAGTTTGCGTACCTATTGCACGTGACTTGTGCTCACTGAAGTGTGGGACCTCACGCATGGGCACCACACGTAAGTGACAGACCTGTTGGTGTAAAAACTCGGTTGATTATTATAGTGCATTAGAACAAAGTTTCCTATGGATTCAAGGGTAGGAAATCCAAGTTAACTCATTTACATGACATTATTTTTTCCATGAAGCAAAGTTAACGCACCTATCAATTGGTACATTTTGGAGTGACTAAGAAGGATCCAGGCTTACTTATTCGTTTTCACGTGTAAAACTTGTCTAAATCTTGGTCAAACAAAATTGGCAGAAAATTCAAAAAAAAAACAGAAAAATGAAAAACCAAAGCGCACATAGTCTTCTTATATGTCATATAGTAAGCATTAAAGTTGATAAACAAGGTCTGGACATATTCAAACTAGCTAGACAAATCATGTATCTACCCCCTAACCCCTAAACTCTGTCTTATGACGAAGTCAAGCATGAAGATATATAAGTGGTTTTGGGTTTCAAACATGGAAATTTCAAAAACCTCCCAAAAACTTCATTTTAGGGTGACTAAGAAGGATACAGGCTTCCATTTTCATTTTCATGATCTATACTTGTTTAAATCTTGGTCAAACCTAGGATTTGACCAAGATTCAAATGTGCATCAAAATTCCAAAAAAATCAGAAAAATGAAAAACCAAAGCACATAGTTTTCTTATGTCACATACATATATATAGTAAGCATTCAAAAGTTGATAAACAAGGTCTAGCTAGACATATTCAAATAAGACAAATCATGTATCTACCCCTCTAAAACCATAAATAACTCTGTCTTATGAAGTCAAGCATGAAGAGAAGTGGTTTTTGGTTTCAAACATGGAAATTTCAAAAACCTCCCAAAATTAAAGCTTCGTTTTAGAGTGACTAGTTAAGAAGGATCCAGGCTTACCTTTTCATTTTCATGTTTTAAACTTGTTTAAATCTTGGTCAAACCTAGGATTTGACCAATATTCAAATGGGCATAAAATAAAAAAATAGATAAAATAAAAAACCAAAGCACATATTCTTCTTATGTCATATAGTAAGCATTCAAAAGTTCATAAACAAGGTCTAGACATATTCAAACCAGACAAATCATGTACCCCCTAACCCTAAACTTTGTCTTAATTATATATGAAGTCAAGCATGAAGCAGAGAAGTGTGGTTTTGGGTTTCAAACATGGAAATTTCAAAAACCTCCCAAAAAGCTTCATTTTAATTAGACCGGCTGGTTAATTAAGAAGGATCCATGATTAATTACCTTTTCATTGTCATGTTTTAAACTTGTTTAAATCTTGGTCGAACCTAGGATTTGATCACCAAGATTCAAATGGGCATAACAATTCAGAAAAAAATCGAAAGAATGAAAAACAAAAGCACATAGTCTTCTTATGTCATATAGTAAGCATTAAAGTTGATAAACATGGTCTAGACATATTCAAACCATACAAATCATGTATCTACCCCTAACCCCTAAACTCTGTCTTATGAAGTCAAGCATGAAGAGAAGTGGTTTTTGGGTTTCAAACATGAAAATTTCAAAAACCTCCCAAAAGCTTCATTTTAGAGTGACTAAGAAGGATACATGCTTCCCTTTTCATTTTCATGTTTTAAACTTGTTTAAATCTTGGTCAAACCTAGGATTTGATAAACATGGTCTAGACATATTCAAACCAGACAAATCATGTATCTACCCCCTATCGACCCTAAACTTCGTCTTATGAAGTCAAGCATGAAGAGAAGTGGTTTTGGGTTTCAAATAACATGGAAATTTCAAAAACCTCCCAAAATTAAAGCTTCATTTTAGAGTGACTAGTTAAGAAGGATCCAGGCTTACCTTTTCATTTTCATGTTTTAAACTTGTTTAAATCTTGTTCAAACCTAGGATTTGACCAATATTCAAATGGGCATAAAATAAAAAATAAATAAAATAAAAAACCAAAGCACATAGTCTTCTTATGTCATATAGTAAGCATTCAAGTTCATGAACAAGGTCTAGACATATTCAAACCAGACAAATCATGTACCCCCTAACCCTAAACTTTGTCTTAATTATATATGAAGTCAAGCATGAAGCAGAGAAGTGTGGTTTTGGGTTTCAAACATGGAAATTTCAAAAACCTCCCAAAAAGCTTCATTTTAATTAGACGGGCTGGTTAATTAAGAAGGATCCATGATTAATTACCTTTTCATTGTCATGTTTTAAACATGTTTAAATCTTGGTCGAACCTAGGATTTGACCAAGATTCAAATGGGCATAACAATTCAGAAAAAAATCGAAAGAATGAAAAACAAAAGCACATAGCCTTCTTATGTCATATAGTAAGCATTCAAATTGATAAACATGGTCTAGACATATTCAAACCAGAAAAATCATGTATCTACCCCTAACCCTAAACTCTGTCTTATGAAGTCAAGCATGAACAGAAGTACGGTGGTTTTGGGTTTCAAACATGGTAAATTCAAGAACCTCCCAAAAGCTTCATTTTAGAGTTACTAAGAGAAAGATCCAGACTTAATTACCTTATCATTTTCACATGTTAAACTTGTTTAAATCTTGCTCAACAAACCTAGGATTTTACCAAGATTCTCAAATGGGCATAAAAATCAAAAAATGAAATACCAATGCACATAGTCCTCTTATAAGTCATAAAGTAAGCATTCAAGTTGATAAACAAGGTGTCTAGACATATTCAAACAAGACAAATCATGTATCTACGTACCCCCTATCGACCCTAAACTTCGTCTTATGAAGTCAAGCATGAAGAGAAGTGGTTTTGGGTTTCAAACATGGAAATTTCAAAAACCTCCCAAAATTCAGCTTCATTTTAGAGCGACTAAGAAGGATCGATGCTTACCTTTTCATTTCCATGTTTTAAACTTATTTAAATCTTGGTCAAACCTAGCTAGGATTTGACCAAGATTCAAATGGGCATAAAAATTCAGACAAAAAATCTAAAGAATGAAAAACCAAAGCACATAGCCTTCTTAATTATGTCATATATAGTAAACACTCAAGTTGATAAACAAGCTAGGTCTAGACATATTCAAACCAGAAAAATCATGTGTATATCTACCCCTAACCCTAAACTCTGTCTTATGAAGTCAATCATGAAGAGAATTGGTTTTGGGTTTCAAACATGGAAATTTCAAGTACGTCCCAAAAGCTTCATATATTTTAGAGTGACTAATTAAGAAGGATCTTGGCTTACGTTTTCATTTTCATGCTTGAAACTTGTTTAAATCTTGGTTGAACCTAGGATTTGACCAGAATCAAATGTGCATAAAATTCTTAAAAAAATAGAAAAATGAAAAACAAAAGCACATGGTCTTCTTATGTCATATAGTAAGCATTCAAGTTGATAAACAAGGTTTAGACATATTCAAACCAGACAAATCATGTATCTACCCCCTAACCCTAAACTCGGTCTTATGAAGTCTAGCATGAGGAGAAGTCGTTTTGGGTTTCAAACGTTTAAGCCAAAAGCCCCATTTCAAATATTTCAAACTTATTCAAATTTGAAAGACACACAAGTTATAGCACACATAGTGCATACATTCTCACACATACTGCACTAGATGCTAACCCGGCCTATAGTTTGAGGCCATTGGATGAGGTCGAAAAAAATCTTGGATTAGAAATGGGGTTGTTCGAACCCCGTAGTTGGATTTTTTGAACCTTGATCTGTAGTACTGGGCAAAGCCCTAGTTTAACCTATTTAATTATAGATTCGTAGGTCGATTTTTCTACCTTTTTATTATTACTATGCAGCACATGTGTGTTTGCCCGTCGAGTGAAACTCGGAGGAAGAGGGATCACTCGGAAGGAGAGAAGAAGGGAGAGAATTATGGTGTCTCCCCTTTTTCGGGTGATGATGTTGACTTTTGTGCAGGGTTTGTCAGTGAGCAGGAGGTGCGAGCGAGCGAGCGAGCGAGCGAGTCGAGCGAGGCCGAGAATGAGAGAGATTTGTTTTTTTTTTGAGAGGGACGACCGAAGGATCCAGAAGGACCCACAGACTTCCAATACGCATCCTGATGCGTCTTCTCTTGACAAAGAAAATGTCTGGGAGTTTGCGTACCTATTGCACGTGACTTGTGCTCACTGAAGTGTGGGACCTCACGCATGGGCACCACACGTAAGTGACAGACCTGTTGGTGTAAAAACTCGGTTGATTATTATAGTGCATTAGAACAAAGTTTCCTATGGATTCAAGGGTAGGAAATCCAAGTTAACTCATTTACATGACATTATTTTTTCCATGAAGCAAAGTTAACGCACCTATCAATTGGTACATTTTGGAGTGACTAAGAAGGATCCAGGCTTACTTATTCGTTTTCACGTGTAAAACTTGTCTAAATCTTGGTCAAACAAAATTGGCAGAAAATTCAAAAAAAAAACAGAAAAATGAAAAACCAAAGCGCACATAGTCTTCTTATATGTCATATAGTAAGCATTAAAGTTGATAAACAAGGTCTGGACATATTCAAACTAGCTAGACAAATCATGTATCTACCCCCTAACCCCTAAACTCTGTCTTATGACGAAGTCAAGCATGAAGATATATAAGTGGTTTTGGGTTTCAAACATGGAAATTTCAAAAACCTCCCAAAAACTTCATTTTAGGGTGACTAAGAAGGATACAGGCTTCCATTTTCATTTTCATGATCTATACTTGTTTAAATCTTGGTCAAACCTAGGATTTGACCAAGATTCAAATGTGCATCAAAATTCCATAAAAAATCAGAAAAACGAAAAACCAAAGCACATAGTTTTCTTATGTCACATACATATATATAGTAAGCATTCAAAAGTTGATAAACAAGGTCTAGCTAGACATATTCAAATAAGACAAATCATGTATCTACCCCTCTAAAACCATAAATAACTCTGTCTTATGAAGTCAAGCATGAAGAGAAGTGGTTTTTGGTTTCAAACATGGAAATTTCAAAAACCTCCCAAAATTAAAGCTTCGTTTTAGAGTGACTAGTTAAGAAGGATCCAGGCTTACCTTTTCATTTTCATGTTTTAAACTTGTTTAAATCTTGGTCAAACCTAGGATTTGACCAATATTCAAATGGGCATAAAATAAAAAAATAGATAAAATAAAAAACCAAAGCACATATTCTTCTTATGTCATATAGTAAGCATTCAAAAGTTCATAAACAAGGTCTAGACATATTCAAACCAGACAAATCATGTACCCCCTAACCCTAAACTTTGTCTTAATTATATATGAAGTCAAGCATGAAGCAGAGAAGTGTGGTTTTGGGTTTCAAACATGGAAATTTCAAAAACCTCCCAAAAAGCTTCATTTTAATTAGACCGGCTGGTTAATTAAGAAGGATCCATGATTAATTACCTTTTCATTGTCATGTTTTAAACTTGTTTAAATCTTGGTCGAACCTAGGATTTGACCAAGATTCAAATGGGCATAACAATTCAGAAAAAAATCGAAAGAATGAAAAACAAAAGCACATAGTCTTCTTATGTCATATAGTAAGCATTAAAGTTGATAAACATGGTCTAGACATATTCAAACCATACAAATCATGTATCTACCCCTAACCCCTAAACTATGTCTTATGAAGTCAAGCATGAAGAGAAGTGGTTTTGGGTTTCAAACATGAAAATTTCAAAAACCGCCCAAAAACTTCATTTTAGAGTGACTAAGAAGGATACATGCTTCCCTTTTCATTTTCATGTTTTAAACTTGTTTAAATCTTGGTCAAACCTAGGATTTGATAAACATGGTCTAGACATATTCAAACCAGACAAATCATGTATCTACCCCTATCGACCCTAAACTCTGTCTTATGAAGTCAAGCATGAAGAGAAGTGGTTTTGGGTTTCAAATAACATGGAAATTTCAAAAACCTCCCAAAATTAAAGCTTCGTTTTAGAGTGACTAGTTAAGAAGGATCCAGGCTTACCTTTTCATTTTCATGTTTTAAACTTGTTTAAATCTTGTTCAAACCTAGGATTTGACCAATATTCAAATGGGCATAAAATAAAAAATAAATAAAATAAAAAACCAAAGCACATAGTCTTCTTATGTCATATAGTAAGCATTCAAGTTCATGAACAAGGTCTAGACATATTCAAACCAGACAAATCATGTACCCCCTAACCCTAAACTTTGTCTTAATTATATATGAAGTCAAGCATGAAGCAGAGAGTGTGGTTTTGGGTTTCAAACATGGAAATTTCAAAAACCTCCCAAAAAGCTTCATTTTAATTAGACGGGCTGGTTAATTAAGAAGGATCCATGATTAATTACCTTTTCATTGTCATGTTTTAAACATGTTTAAATCTTGGTCGAACCTAGGATTTGACCAAGATTCAAATGGGCATAACAATTCAGAAAAAAATCGAAAGAATGAAAAACAAAAGCACATAGCCTTCTTATGTCATATAGTAAGCATTCAAATTGATAAACATGGTCTAGACATATTCAAACCAGAAAAATCATGTATCTACCCCTAACCCTAAACTCTGTCTTATGAAGTCAAGCATGAACAGAAGTACGGTGGTTTTGGGTTTCAAACATGGTAAATTCAAGAACCTCCCAAAAGCTTCATTTTAGAGTTACTAAGAGAAAGATCCAGACTTAATTACCTTATCATTTTCACATGTTAAACTTGTTTAAATCTTGCTCAACAAACCTAGGATTTTACCAAGATTCTCAAATGGGCATAAAAATCAAAAAATGAAATACCAATGCACATATATAGTCCTCTTATAAGTCATAAAGTAAGCATTCAAGTTGATAAACAAGGTCTAGACATATTCAAACAAGACAAATCATGTATCTACCCCCTATCGACCCTAAACTTCGTCTTATGAAGTCAAGCATGAAGAGAAGTGGTTTTGGGTTTCAAACATGGAAATTTCAAAAACCTCCCAAAATTCAGCTTCATTTTAGAGCGACTAAGAAGGATCGATGCTTACCTTTTCATTTCCATGTTTTAAACTTATTTAAATCTTGGTCAAACCTAGCTAGGATTTGACCAAGATTCAAATGGGCATAAAAATTCAGACAAAAAATCTAAAGAATGAAAAACCAAAGCACATAGCCTTCTTAATTATGTCATATAGTAAACACTCAAGTTGATAAACAAGCTAGGTCTAGACATATTCAAACCAGAAAAATCATGTGTATATCTACCCCTAACCCTAAACTCTGTCTTATGAAGTCAATCATGAAGAGAATTGGTTTTGGGTTTCAAACATGGAAATTTCAAGTACGTCCCAAAAGCTTCATATATTTTAGAGTGACTAATTAAGAAGGATCTTGGCTTACGTTTTCATTTTCATGCTTGAAACTTGTTTAAATCTTGGTTGAACCTAGGATTTGACCAGAATCAAATGTGCATAAAATTCTTAAAAAAAATAGAAAAATGAAAAACAAAAGCACATGGTCTTCTTATGTCATATAGTAAGCATTCAAGTTGATAAACAAGGTTTAGACATATTCAAACCAGACAAATCATGTATCTACCCCCTAACCCTAAACTCGGTCTTATGAAGTCTAGCATGAGGAGAAGTCGTTTTGGGTTTCAAATGTTTAAGCCAAAAGCCCCATTTCAAATATTTCAAACTTATTCAAATTTGGTTCAAATTTGAAAGACACACAAGTTATAGCACACATAGTGCATACATTCTCACACATACTGCACTAGATGCTAACCCGGCCTATAGTTTGAGGTTTTTGAAATTTCCATGTTTGAAACCCAAAACCACTTCTCTTCATGCTTGGCTTCGTAAGATAGAGTTTAGGGTTTGGGGTAGATACGTACATGATTTTTCTAAGTATTTTTACGCCCATTTGAATCTTCGTCAAATCCTAAGTTTGACCAAGATTTGAACAAGTTTAAAAACATGAAAATGAAAAGGGTAAGCCTGGATCCTTGTTTAGGGTTAGGGGGTAGATACATGATTTTTGTGGTTTGAATATGTCAGACCTTGTTTATCACCTTGATATATGACATAGGAAGACGGTGTGCTTTTGTTTTTCTTTTTTTTGAATTTTTATGCCCATTTGAATCTTGGTCAAGTCATAGGTTTGACCAAGATTTAAACATGTTTAAAACATGAAAATGAAAAGGTAAGCCTGGATCCTTCTTAGTCACTCCAAAATGTACCAATTGATAAATGAGTTAACTTGGCTTCATGGAAAAAATAATGTCATGTAAATGATTTAACTTGGCTTTCGTACCCTTGAATCCATAGGAAACTTTGTATAAATGTAGTAGTATAATAATCAACCGAGTTTTTACATCAACAGGTCTGTCACTTACGTGTGGTGCCCATGCGTGAGGTCCCACACTTCAGTGAGCACAAGTCACGTGCAATAGGTACGCAAACTCCCAGACATTTTCTTTGTCAAGAGAAGACGCATCAGGATGCGTATTGGAAGTCTGTGGGTCCTTCTGGATCCTTCGGTCGTCCCTCTCAAAAAAAAAACAAATCTCTCTCATTCTCGGCCTCGCTCGACTCGCTCGCTCGCTCGCTCGCTGCTCACTGACAAACCCTGCACAAAAGTCAACATCATCACCCGAAAAAGGGGAGACACCATAATTCTCTCCCTTCTTCTCTCCTTCCGAGTGATCCCTCTTCCTCCGAGTTTCACTCGACGGGCAAACACACATGTGCTGCATAGTAATAATAAAAAAGTAGAAAAATCGACCTACGAATCTATGATTAAATAGGTTAAACTAGGGTTTTGCCCACTACTACAGATCAAGTTCAAAAATATCCAACTACTAGTTCGATTTTGGGCTACTAATATAAAATTAAAATAAGTTGAACTAGTATTCCTCTAAAAAATCATTTTGGTATGCATTGTTTGATACTTTTCATAGCTATAGTGCATCACAAATTTATGATTTCATGCTTTGCTTTGCCAATTTCGATTTTTTCTAACCACCTTCTCTTTGATTTCAAATTTAGGTCAAACTATCGATGCCTACTATGTGTTCTACTTGAATTGGATGCAGCGTGCGCACATGTTTTGCCATTGTTCTGGGCTTCCACACATCTTTGGGGCATCCAAGTATTTAAGTTACCTTGTTTTTTTGAATTGTAATTCATACCCTTCCTCCCAATTTTTATGCCCATTTGAATCTTGGTCAAATCCTAAGTTTGACCAAGATTTGAACAAGTTTAAAACATGAAAATGAAAAGGTAAGCCTGAATCCTTCTTAGTCACTCAAAAATGAGAAGCTTTTGGGAGTTTTTTGAAATTTCCATGTTTCAAACCCAAAACCACTTCTCTTCATGCTTGACTTCATAAGACAGAGTTTAGGGTTAGGGGGTAGATACATGATTTGTCTAGTTTGTTGTTTAGACCTTGTTTATCAACTTGAATATAATGCTTACTATATGACATAATAATACTATGTGCTTTGGTTTTCATTTTTTTTTGATTTTTTCTGAATTTTTATGCCCATTTGATCTTGGTCAAATCCTAGGCTTAACCAATATTTAAACAAGTTTAAAACATGAAAATGAAAAGGTAAGCCTGTATCCTTCTTAGTCACTCCAAAATGAAGCTTTTGGGAAGGTTTTTGAAATTTCCATGTTTGAAATCCAAAACGACTTCTCTTCGTGCTTGACTTCATAAGACAAAGTTTAGGGCTAGGGGTAGAAACATGATTTTTCTGGTTTGAATATGTCTAGACCTTGTTTACCAACTTGAGTGCTTACTATATGACATAAGAAGGCTATATGCTTTGGTTTTTCATTTTTTTTTGAAATTTTATGCCCATTTGAATCTTGATCAAATCTTAGGTACGGTTTGACCAAGATTTGAACAATTTTAAAACATGAAAATAAAAGGTAAGCCCAACCTGGATCCTTTAGTCACTCTAAAATGAAGCTTTTGGGGGGTTCTTGAAATTTCCAAGTTTGAAACCCAAAACCACTTTTCTTCATGCTTGACTACATAAGACAGAGTTTAGGGTTAGGGGTAGATACATGATTTTTCTTGTTTGAATATATCTAGACCTTGTTTATATCAACTTTAATGCTAACTATATGACATAAGAAAACTATGTGCTTTGGTTTTTAATTTTTCTGATTTTTTTATTTTGATGCACATTTGAATCTTTGTCAAATCCTAGGTTTGACCAAGATTTAAACAAGTATAAAACATGAAAATGAAAAGGGGAAGCCTGTATCCTTTCTTAGTCACTCTAAAATGAAGTTTTTGGGATGTTCTTGAAATTTTCATGTTTGAAACCCAAAACCACTTCTCTTCATGCTTGACTTCATAAGATAGATCAGTTTAGGGGCTAGGGGATAGATACATGATTTGCCTAGGTTTGAATATGCATGTCCAAACCTTGTTTATCAACTTGAATGCTTACTATATGACATAAGAAGACTATATGCTTTTGTTTTTCATTTTTCTGATTTTTTTAAAATTTTATGCCCATTTGAATCTTTTGGTCAAATCCTTGGTTTAATTTGACACGGATTTAAACAAGTTTAAAATATGAAAATGAAAAGGTGGTAAGCAGGCATGGATCCTTCTTATATATATTAGTCACTCTAAAATGAAGCTTTTGGGAGGTTTTTGAAATTTCCATGTTTGAAACCCAAAACCACTTCTCTTCATGTTGTTGACTTCATAAGATAGAGTTTAGGGGTTAGGGGTATAGATACATGATTTGTCTTGTTTGAATATGTGTCTAGACCTTGTTTATCAACTTTAATGCTTACTATATGACATAAGAACACTATGTGCTTTAATTTGGTTTTTATTTTTTTTAAATTTTGATGCACATTTTGAATCTTGGTCAAATCCTAGGTTTGACCGAGATTTGAACAAGTTTAAAACAAGAAAATAAAAGGTAAGCCCGCCAGACTGGATCCTTCTTAGTCACTCTATAATGAAGCTTTTAGGGGGGTTGTTGAAAATGTAAGCATGTATCCTTCTTAGTACGTCACACCACAATGCTTTTGGGAGGGTTTTTGAAATGTCCATGTTTGAAACCCAAAACGACTTCTCTTCGTGCTTGACTTCATAATTAAGACAAAGTTTAGGGTTAGGGGTAGATACATGATTTTTCTGGTTTGAATATGTCTACACTTTGTTTATCAACTAGCTTGAGTTTTGGGTTTCAAACATGGAAATTTCAAGAACCTCCCAAAAGCTTCATTTTAGAGTGACTAAGAAGGATCCAGGCTTACCTTTTCATTTTCATGTTTTAAACTTGTTTAAATCCTGGTCAAACCTAGGATTTGACAAAGATTCAAATATATGGGCATAAAATTCAAAAAAAATAGAAAAATGAAAAACCAAAGCACATAATCTTCTTATGTCATATAGTAAGCATTAAAGTTGACAAAAAAGGTCTAGACATATGCAAACTAGACAAATCATGTATCTACCCCCTAACCCCTAAACTCTGTCTTATGAAGTCAAGCATGAAGAGAAGTCGTTTTGGGTTTCAAACATGGAAATTTCAAGAACATCCCAAAAGCTTCATTTTAGAGTGACTAAGAAGGATCCATGATTACCTTTTCATTTTCATGTTTTAAACTTGTTTAATCTTGGTCAAACCTAGGATTTGACCAAGATTCAAATGGGCACAAAATTTAAAAAATCAGAAAAATGAAAAACCAAAGTACATAGTCTTCTTATGTCATGTAGTAAGCATTCAAGTTGATAAAATGGTTCATGCAGGCGTCTTAGCTCCTAAAAAAAATTATACACCAATTGATTTGACGAATTGATGATTTACTCTAGTCTGCTTCTAGACCATGCAGCTAGCGAGTATTCATATGTACTGCATGGAGCCCCCAACTTTTGACTTCCCGTGTCGGAAAAGGCCTGTCTAATAATGTGGGGCAGTGAGGTATCCCGAAGTATCTAGAGGGTTCCAGTGTTTCAGGCTTTCAGCATCGCCAGTCCAAGGGAAGGATGGGTGACGAATCCGTGCATTCACAGCCGTTTAGATCTGAAGAGTCCTTGTATGATGAGCGGTAGATAGCACCTCTAAGCTGCAAATCAACAGCTTCAATTACTTCAAATGAGCATTGGCCGGAACGCTGACAGAGTGAAAAAATTCAATTTCAAAAACTCATGTATAGAATAGAAAAAAAATAAAAAACATGTAGATAGAATAGAGGTATAGATAGATTAGCCCAAAAAAGAAGAGGACGGGGAAATTTCGAACGCTCGCCTTTAACTCAGCACAGCAGACACCTCCCTCGCGCACCTAAACTTTCGAACGCGCGCCCAATATTTCGAACGCTCGCCTTTAACTCAGCACCCAGCCCACCTTGTTCTTCTCTAGACACCTCCTTCGGCGCCCTGTTCTTCTCTAGACACACCCTCGGTGAACCAGGCCGCGCACCAAAACTTCCCCACGCTGTCTATCAGCCGCGTCAGCCGGCGACTGCTGGTGGCGCCGTTCTTCTCCAGCCGCACCGGCAGGCGCGGTCAGCTGGTAGATCCTCACGGTATGCATGCTATCTTCAGGCCTGGGCAAGTACGATTCATTATAGCTCAATCGAAGTCAGTCGCCGTCGCCCAGCCCTTATAAGTTCGTTAGTTCGTTCGAATCGATCGGTTGATATTGTTTTCCTCTCGATGTGTTTGTTTGACATTGTTTTCCGCTTTACCTATTTGCTCGAATTCGTTCGTACTGTACACTGTACTGCTCACCATTGCCCAATGTCTCTAGTCGTCGCTTGGTGCCAGTCCTCTATGGACCTGTTTGTAATCTTATTACTTCTGGGTTCTTTGCACTGCTAATACATCGGTGGATTTACGGCCAAAAAGAAGAAAGAATTTGTTGGTATTATATTGCTTTCGATTGATCTGTTCGCCCCCAAGCTTTTACAGAAGCCGCAAGAGATTCAAGGATGAAATGGCTCTCCTTGTTTGCGGTGGCGGATCTACAGGGTATGCCGTATATGCCACGGCATACCCTGCGTCCAAGCCGTGCAAGATCTTTGATAGTTTAATGAGCTGAGCAATTAATCAAGATGAGTGATGTATATGTATACATGCGGTGCTAATACATGTGGCGGTGCAGCCATGCGAACACTGAGCTAGTGCATGTAACCGATTGATTAGACATCCGATTGATTTGGCCAAAATCCGGTGATAACACATGCCCCCCTGGTTTTGGTAATGATAATATCAAAACCATCTGTTTTTCCTTCGAGGGGTCATGTCGTGGCAGAGCAGAACCGTCGCAGTATTCTTCATCATGACGCCTTGCCTTCTCAACTTCTCTGCACGATTTGACAGTTTTGAATATTTTATGATTTGCCACACTTTTCTTAAAAGTGTCTATTATTTGCCACATGACCACCACATGTCTCTTTTTATTTAACCGCATCGAACAGTTCACTTCTTCATCCTCCTGCTTCAAACCAGCCATCGGCCCAAAAACCCTCCTCCTCTGTAACCATGTCTTCCTCTTCCTCCTCCCAATCCTTTTCCTCGAGTGAGCTGGAGCCAGAGGTCAGCCAGATGGAAGCGTACAATAGGCGCGCTCCCAAGCATTGGGACGAGCAAGAGTTCGACTTCGACTTCGTACCAGAGGGTCGACCCGAGGACCTCGTCTGGTCGGATGGCGACATGCCCCTGACTGACGGGGAAGATGACCTCCGATTCCTGATTGACGGAGAACTGGAGGCGGAGAGCGACGACGACGACCCTCTCTTCCGGGGTAAATTCACTTCCTCCACCAAAGAAGAAGAAGAAGAAGAAGAGGACGACGAAGACGAAGACATCTCCTCCGACACGAAGAAGGAACCAGAGGACGACACCTCCTCCGATGAACCGCCACCAAAGCGCATCCGTGGCTGGGCCTGGTCCGATGAGGAGGATGATGATGAAGAGGAAGAGGCCTCCGCTGAAGGTCACAGTAGCAGCGACGAGGAATTCGTCGACAGTAGCAATGACGGCAGCTACCCCAGCGACGACGAAGACGGCAACAGCCCTTAGAGTAGGGATTTACTAGCATAAGACTAGCCGTAGCAATCTGTTCCCCTTTTGTTGAGCAATCAGCTTCTCCTTGTAAGAAATCCCCTTTTAAATCAATGAAGATGGATAGATTCTTCCTTTTGAGGGCAATCAGCTCTTCTATGTAAGAAATCTGATCATCGATGAAGAATTTCCTCTAATTTGACTTTGTCGATTTTCTTCAAATTGATTTAGCCGATTTTCCCTCAATACTCCACTATAATAAATATAGCATATCTATGATAGTACTCTATGATACCACCCACTATGCACCCATGTTCCAAACACCACTCCCGCTGACTGTACCTTATTGTATCGAGCGATAAGCTTGATGAGCAACCCAAACAAACAAAAAAAAGACTGTACCTTATTGTACTTGCTCTTACCCGTATCTTCTCTTTCTCTTTCATCGCGAGTGCAGCTAATTCAGTTAGTCTTCCAATGAATATTAATATTTTGTCTCAATGATGTCATGTTTCGACTAACAATTAGCACTTTTGAATTCTTAGATTGCCTTTTCACACGATGCACTTCTTTTAATTTATTTTACCACATTTCAATGTGAACCTTGACCAAATAAATAGGACAACAATATCACGATCATATAATACATAAGCAGCATTGTTAGAATCGTGTTGGAAAATACTTTCTAATGATACCAGTTTTATATCAATTTTTTTATATACTTCATCCTGAAAAATATGTTTCAACTTCATCAAAACTTGCATGTATCTGCAAACTAAACTCATCTAAATACATGTATATCTACATAAAATTGAAACATCATTTTTAAATAGAGAGATATAGATTAATATTTTTTCGAAGATAAAATACGAAAAACAAGGGTGCATTGTTTATTGAAATGGAGTGAGTAGTATATATAAAATCATTTTAGTTGCCAATGATCATGTTGAGGGCCTCTATTTCTTGTTTTGCTCAGGCCCTCCGTATTCTCAGGTACGGCCCTGGTGGTCTATGAACCTGTATGTAATCTTATTACTTTTGGCTTCTTTGCACTGCTAATAGATCGGCGGAATTACGGCAAAAAAGAAGAAAGAATGTGTTGGTATTGTATTGCTTTCGATAGATCTGTTCGCCCCTCCCCCCCAAGCATTTATAGATGGCACAAGAGATTCAAGGATGAAATTGCTCTCCTTGTTCATAAGGCAAAGAGGAAATCATATCATGGGTAGAACATTATATATATATTTTGCTGCTTGGGATCTATGATCCTTTTAGTTGCTGCTCTCCAGCAACTTTTGTACATATTTCCCTCTTTTTATTAATAAAAAAATAATAAGTGGGGAAACCCAGTGGTCAGCCTAAAAAAATCTGTTCGCTAGGTAGCCGTAGTTTTGCACTCAGTTTGTTTGCTGAAATCGGCTCAAATAATGTAGCATTTATAGTTTTATATTCGACCTGTTTGCTCAGGTATGCTTGCTTACATTCGTAGGTGACCTGTTTGTTGAAATAGCTTATCGCTTCTCTGACCATCTATCTCCTCAACAGATGGACAGAACTTGGATATTATTTGACTCATTAACCACACCAACATATTTGAGTGGTATTGAAGACTTCATGAAGCACGTTAGTGATTTTACTGACGGCGACAAGACAAAGGAAGTGATTTGTCCATGCCGCGTATGTTTGAATATTGGGTCCAAGCCTCAACATGTAGTCTCAGATCATTTATTCGTTTATGGGATGGACCAGACATATATCAGGTGGATTAACCATGGTGAACACTATGATCAGCCTGACATTATTGATCCTCTTTATTCTGATGGTTATCAGCCTGAAGATCTCGTCCAGGATGAGGCTACTGCTAATTTGTTACGGGATCTGTATCCATATGCAAGCCAACAGCCCCATGGTTATCACAAAAAGCCTCTTTTCCATGACCTGATAGAAGATGCTAAGCGCTTAGTGGCCCCTGGTTCTGTTGTGTCAAGATTCGAATTAATTGTGAAATTACTTCATGACAAGTCATACCAGGGGATTACCAATAAAGCGTTCAATGCAGTTGCGAAGACATACAGCGATGCACTCCCTGGGGCTGGACTGCCAAAATCCTTTTATGAGGTGAAGCAGTACATCAAGGTACTGGGACTTGGATATGAGAAGATTGATTTTTGCAAAAATAACTGTGCACTGTTTTGGATGGAGTATAATGACCTCGATGAATGTCCAGTATGTAAGGAATCAAGATGGAAACATGATGGAGCTGGTGGTAAGAAAAAGATTCCTTGGAAGGTTCTGAGATACTTTCCACTTGTACAAAGATTGCAGAGGTTGTTTGCTTCAGAACAAACATCTCGGGAAACAAGATGGCACAAAGAGATTCTCACGCCCGACCCTGATTTACTGAGGCATCCTGCTGATGGCGATGAATGGAAGCAATTCGACCTGGATCATCCAGATTTTGCTGCAGATCCAAGGAACCTGAGACTTGGCCTTGCTACAGATGGATTCAACCCATTTGGCAACATGAGCAACTCGTATAGCATGTGGCCAGTACTAGTTACACCTTACAACCAGGCTCCCTGGACATGCACCGATCAGTCGAACTGTATGATGGCCTTACTCATCCCAGGTCCCAAATCTCCTGGGAAGGATTTTGATGTGTTCATGCAGCCTCTTATTAGAGACTTGCAAACATTATGGGAGGGTGTCCCTACACGGGATGTGTGTCAACCTAAAGAACAAAATTTTCTATTACGTGCTGCTGTACTGTATTGCACCCATGATTATCCAGCTTTGGGCACTATGTCAGGCAGAGTAACATCAGGTTATAATGCATGTGTTCACTGTGATACTGATCAGCTGGCAGTGAGGATAATAAACAAGATATGCTATATGGGCCATCGCCGTTTCCTTCCATTAGATCACAGTTTCCGAAAAAATAGAAAAAAATTGCAATTTATTGGTGATCAGGCCTGTAAAAAGACTAAACCGCAGCACTTTAAGAGTCACGAGTTGGAGGCGCACCTAGAAGCGGTCAGAAATGTTAAACCAGGAAAACCACCAGCCGCCACAGCAGGTACAGCAGAGAAGAATACAGAAGATGCAGCAGCAGTAGTAGCAGATAGAAAAAGGAAGAAGAGACGAGATGAACTGAGTCTAGCAGCTACCAAAAGGAAGATGGGAGGTGAAATAGCAGCACGTACCAAGAGGAAGGAAATGGAAAATGATAGACCGAGAATATTTTATAAGCGCAGGACCACTCTTTGGGACTTGCCGTATTGGGCTGGTAAGAAGCTTCGGCATAATATTGATATCATGCACATGGAGAAGAATATATGTGACAGCATTGTCGGCACATTACTCAACATTCCATCCAAGACAAAAGATAGCTCAAATGCTAGGATTGATTGTGCAACATTGAATGTTAACAGGCACTTGCAACTGGATCGTAATGACAAAGTGAACAAAGGCAAGGAAAAACATTATAAATTTCGAGGCGCGGAATTCACATTGCCGATGCCTAAAAGGAGATTATTTTGTGAGTACCTCCGAGGTGTGATGTTCCCGTTCGGATTTGCTTCCAACATTGCAAATTGTCTCAATGCTGAAGGAAACAAGCTCCAAGGGTTGAAAACTCACGATTGTCACATCCTGCTGCAAAGGCTTTTAGCTATTGGCATTAAAGATTTAGTGAAGCCAAATATGTACAACGTGATTGCAGAGTTGGGAAGGTTCTTTAGGGAAATATGTAGTAAAACTCTAAGCAGAGCTGTTGTAGAACGTCTTAAGGTGGACATAGCAGTAATCCTGTGCAAGCTGGAGCTGATATATCCTCCAGCCTTCTTTGATGTGATGGTGCATTTGGCTGTTCATCTACCTGATGAGGCACTTTTAAGAGGTCCGGTACAGTATGGATGGATGTACCCTATAGAACGTCGACTGTGCACTTTCAAGAATACAGTTAGGAACAAAGCTAGACCGGAGGCTTGCATTGCAGTGGCGTATATTGCTGCTGAAGCATATACATTTGCCTCAAGATATATTCCTGATATTGAGACCAGATTCAATCGGGGTCGCAGAATTTTGGAAGTTGGAGGATCTGTTTTTAAACATGGTGTTGAGCTAATAGGAAAGAGGACCGAAAAAACATTAGAGCAGTCTGAATTTGAACAGCTGTCTTGGTATGTGCTGAATAATGCTACAGAGGCTGATGAATATGTTAAGTGAGTACTATGCACACGAACTACTCAGTTCCTCGCATATACTATGAACTTGTATCAAAATGAAATATATTCAGCTGACTTGGCTATGTTTTGCAGGTTGTACATGGAAACGAATGGAAAGCTATCGGCACGTGGGAGTGGGTTTCAGGACTGGTTTGAGAAATATGTAAGATGTTCAATTGCACTCTGACTTGTCTATGTGTTTTCACATGAGATGACCTCTTGTCTATTTTGTAATCGTAGATCTCGAAACTCCATGCGGAGAATCCAGGCGCTGTTAGTGCTGATCTCCTTGTCCTATCACGTGGTCCAGATAAGAGGGTGTTGGTAGCTGCAGCTTGCAATGCCAATGGTGTCCATTACAGCTCCTATGAGCGTGAACAACATTTGAAGACACGAAATAGTGGCATCACAACCAGTGGAGATCACTTGACAACCAGAAAAAAGAGATCAGAGTCATTTGACCATTATGGTCACATAGAAGAGGTTATTCAGTTGTTCTATAGTGATAAGGTTACTGTCCGATCTGTGGTTCTATTTAAGTGTTATTGGTACAACCAAGATCCAAACAAGGGCAAAGGTGCCAGAAATGATGGGTATTTCATATCAGTCGATACTACTGCTCAGTGGTACAAGGATGATCCTTATATTTTGGTACCTCAAGCGGCCAAGGTACTTTTCTTGGAAGACAGATCTAGAAAAGGATGGCAGTATGTGCAAAAGTTTGTGGCAAGGAACATATATGATTTGGATGAGAATGCGGATCCAATAATTGGTGCCCAGCAAGATGATTTCGCTGGTTGTATGCAAACTAAAGTTGCTGACATTGATGAAACCTCGTTGGATACAGGTATCCCTGCACATGATGGAGAAGTAGATTTCACTGTTGAGGTTAGCATAGTCGACAAAGAGATGGATAAACTGAAGCTACCTGGTGAATCTCAGGAGGAGAATGGACAGGACGAGCAGGATGAGACCATGCACGAATATCAGAATGAAGACGGAGGTGATGATGATGATGATGATGATGATGATGATGATGATGATGATTAGACTCTTGTCTCTGTATCATGCTGTGAGATGAAGAACCATGATTTGTTTTGATTTTTCTATTTGGAAAATGTATGAGTCCTGAAGACAATTATCTGTTGGATTGTAATCCCATGATGACTAATTATTTATGTTTGTTGTCCTACTAAAAGTTGGTCAAACTTAATTGTGTGGAAGTAATCACATGCTGTTTGATTCATAGGGTCATATCCCATAGGAAAATAGAATGATAATAGATCAAACTAATGCAGAATATCTTATAACCACAATCAAATAGAATTTCTCTTGACATAGGATTCAAGTTGGCATGGCATCCCTATCATACAGGGTTTTTATTCATACTATGCTACAAATCGAAAATAAGATGGGTCAGCACTTTATCGCGGCAGATAGGGCAGCTGGCGTTCGTTACAAACCAGGAGAAGATGCACTTCCTATGGAACGGGTGTTTGCATCCCCGGAGACGCACCGTTGTGCGCTGCGACAGCCCCAGCATGCATATGCTGCAGTGGCCGTCCTCCGGCGCAACTAGGACCCAACTGTCCTGCAGCGCCGGCAAGTTGACGATGAGCCGGTGGTCCACCCTAAGGGTGAGGTCGAAGTGGAGGCCACCGAGCCGACGACACGCCTGCTGCCACATCAGGTGCATAACATCGTAAGGCATGATGATGTCCCACTCCTCCTCCGTGAGGTTCAGGTTCTTGAGCAGCCATACACGGGCAAGAATCTCGCGCATAGTTCGCACGACATTGCCCCCACTACGCAGCTTCCTCGGAGGCAAGCTAAGATCCAGCACCACCTCTTCGCAGGGTGTAGTGGTGATATCGTCCTCATCCAGTGGGGCAGGGAGGGGGCCGGCCATCCTCCTGAGCTCGTACGTCCTCGAGAAGAAGATGTGCACTGTCATAGTGTACGGGGACGCCTCGCCCTCGCCCACGGCCGGCGGCTCGCCGACGGAGAAGTCGGTCGTGCTTGCCGACACACGGCAGGCACGGAAGACATGTGGGCCAGACTCGATGATGCGCTCGCGTGAGGAGCGCTCTAGTAGGGGCGTCGCCGCCATTGGGGATTCTTCGGAGGGCTGTAGACTGGCGGCTAGTCGACGGTGAGGTGGTTGGTGTGAGATCTCTGGGATGAGGCCAGGGGAAGTGGGCGAAGTGCTCGGGACTAGGGACTGCCCTCAACTTTCCGCAGTAGTTTATGATAATAATTGGTGGACGAGGGAGACTAGTCCAGAGACTACCCAAAGTTGATAAATCATGTTCGAGGGAAAATGCCCAAGATTTATTATCAAAATTCAAGCTAATTTCGCCGATTTTGTTCTGCCGTTCATTAGACATCATCCAACGGCCTTTGGTCTCTGGGATTCGCTGCTACAGTGTCATCGAGTACTATTTTCTACCCAATTCCAGAAACATCCATAAAGCTAGTACAGTAGATAGCTTTCCTGCTTGTTGGCCCCACCCCATTTTTTTAATCTTTTCTTCCTTATCCCCTTCGCTCATGCTAGCAGCTACTTGCAGCCATTGCTACACTACACCAGCGAGGTGATCTCTATATGATAGGCACGGTTTTAGTAAGACAGCAAGTTGTAGATAGCTAACCATGAGACACATGCCTCTCTGGTTGAGACTGAGCTCGCTCTTGTGATTGGGCTCCAATGGTCGAGGTGAGTCACAGCTGCAATGACAGAGGTTTGTGCTGAATTAATTAGCACAGAGGCGTAACTAGCACTAGATGGAGAAGGCATAGTACACATATCGGACACGAAGTCGCGTCTGGCGAGCAGCTCGCATTCACTTGCATCAGTGCGGTACAACAAAGATGATGAAGAAGGATTGGAGCTTTGAAGGTAGTCAGAAAAGTTACAAAAAATAATACGTGCAAAACTTAACCTGTATAAACGCACATGCATGGATAATTTTACATTTCTGCATGAGAAAGACATGTCAATTTTCAGTACGACATGGTTTGATTTGTCAAATTTGATGCTCCTTAATGCATTTTAAGTGAAAATTACAGGTTTATTCATTATAATTGCCGATTTTTAACGTTACGTGCAGCTGACTAGCAAACTATAAGTGTGTGATTGCTTGCTTCCAAAATAAGGATATGTAATCATTTTGTATAAGGTAGTACCAATTAGTCGTTATATTGCAGAACTTAAAGAGTTTTGAGAGATTCAACTCGTTGCTACTCCATAAGAATGGTCATGTTGACAAATTTGATCCAGTGTTGAACAGAGCCAGAAACATTTCAAAAACTTGAGCATGGAAGAGGCTAGGGGTAAATGCCCCAAGGCCAGCCGAGCCTATCGTAGGTGCCGTCCCGAGGAGGAAGTACCTTAATTTGGGGCGCGCGCGGACGCTGCGGTACCCCGAGCTCGAGACGCCGCCGTACCGGTAGCTCGACCCGCGACGAGGCATGGCGGCGGCGGCGGAAGCGGAGCGGCGGCGGCGGAAGGTAAAGCTCCTGCTGACAAACATATTAGGCACAAATGGGCAACCTTCAGTAACCCATGTTCCATTTTTTTTGTCAGGATAACCCCATGTACCACCTTCCCAATAGAAAAAGTACTGTTCAACCTTCCCCTGTTGGGCCCAATATTTCACTTTTGGGTTGCCAAGGAACATCTACATGGTAATTGTTATCGGTCTACTTGCTCCGGCCGTCGAAGCCCAATAACTTCAAATGGGCCTTTCTGCTCATGCAATTTCGGCCCTTTTCTAATGAAACACAGATCCTATGATTGGCAAAAAAAAAATACACGGAGATTCTACATAAAAGTTGTTTTTATTTATTTTGAATTATAGGGTTCCAATTTTTGAAACTGCTCATGCCCAATATGAAAATCCTTGATCGCTCCATACCCACATGGATAACGGTATTTTTAAAAATTCATAAAGTGGATTTGAAATTTAAAACATATCCTAATAATTCCTTGATTTAATCTATCAACTTGCAAGATCTTGGAGCCAAAGAGCTTGTATTAGTCTGCGAAAATAATACTGATAAACCTGTCGTTAACAAGAAATGAAGGTTTATCGTTCAGAGAGGATGCCATGTGGGACCCATGAGACAGTACCGTCCTCAACGTTTCAAAGAAAAAGGCAAGTAGCCCGAAAATAGGGGTAAAAAATAAATCCTACAAAGGAAACATTTATTGTTCATAGAGGCTGACATGTGGGACCGATCTGCCAGCTGCATCCTCATCATTTCGAAGTCGGTAGGGATCAGAAGAAAAAGGCAAATAGCCAGAAATTAGGGGTCAAAAATAAATCCAAAAAGGAAACTTATATTCTTCATAGAGGATGACATGTGGGACCGACCTGCCAGCAGCGTCCTCATCGTTTCAAAGGCCGCAGGGGATCAAAAGAAAAAGGCAAATAGCCAGAAATTAGGGGTAAAAAAAATACAACAAAGGAAAGGTTTATTGTTCATAGAGGCTGACTTGTGGGACCCATGAGCCAGCGGCGACCTCAATTTCAAAGGCGGCATATGATCGAAAAGAAAAAGGCAAGTTAGCAAAAATCAGTGGGTAAAAAAAATCTAAGAAATGAAACTTTATTGTACAGTCCCATGAGCCAGCACCTTACTCAACGTTTCAGTGGCGGCATGAGATAGAAAGAAAAAGGAAAGTGACCAAATATCAGGAGCAAAAAATAATCCAAGAAAAGAAACTTTTATTGTACATAGATGATGACATATGGGTCCCACTTATACAAGCTCTTTCGCTCCAAGATCTTGCAAGTTGATTGTACATAGAGGATGACATGCGGGCCCCTTGTGTCAGCAGCTTACTCAACGTTTCCAAGGCGGCAGGGGATCAAAAGAAAAAAGGAAGTAGCCAGAAATTAGCGGTAAACAATAACTCCAAGGAAGGAAACTTTTATTGTTCATAGAGTATGACATGCGGGACCCATGCGCTAGCAGCTTCCTCAACGTTTCAAAGGGGGCATGAGATCGAAAGAAAAAGACAAGTGACCAAATATCAGGAGCAAAAAATAATCCAAGAAAAGAAACTTTATTGTACATAAAAGATGACATGCGGGTCCCATTTTGCAGCAGCGGTGTCAACGTTTCAAATGCGGCTTGAGATCAAAAGAAAAAGAGTAGCCAGAAATTAGGGGTAAAAAAAACTCCCAGAAAAAAAGTTGATTGTACATAGAGGATGGCATGCGGGTCCCATGACCCAGCACCTTACTCAACGTTTCAGAGGCGGCATGAGATCGAAAGAAAAAGGAAAGAGACCAAATACCAGGAGCAAAAATAATCCAAGAAAAAGAAACTTTTATTGTACATAGAGGATGACATATGGGTCCCACTTATACAAGCTCTTCCGCCCCAAGATCTTGCAAGTTGATTGTACATAGAGGATGACATGCGGGCCCCTTGTGTCAGCAGCTTAATCAATGTTTCCAAGGCGGCAGGGGATCAAAAGAAAAAGGAAACAGCCAAAAATAAGAGGGTGAAAAAATCCAAGAAAAGAAACTTTTATAGTATCGAGGATGACATGTGGGTCCCATGAGCCAGCAGCTTCTCAACGTTTCAGAGGCTGCATGAGATCGAAAGAAAAAGGCAAGTGACCAAAAATAAGGGGGTAAAAAAATCCAAGAAAAGAGACTTGATTGTACATAGAGGATGACATGCGGGTCCCACCAGTCAGCAGCTTACTAACGTTTCCAAGGCGGCAGGGGATGAAAAGAAAAAGGAAATAGCCAAAGATCAGAGGGTGAAAAAAATCAAAGAAAAGAAACTTTTATAGTACATAGAGGATGACATGTGGGTCCCATGGGCCAGCAGGTTCCTCAACGTTTTCAAGGGCGGCATGAGATCGAAAGAAAAAGGCAAGTGACCAAAAATCAGAGGGTGAAAAATAATCCAAAAAAAGAAACTTTTATTGTACATAGAGGATGACATGCTGTCCCAACGTTTCAAATGCGGTTTGAGATCAAAAGAAAAAGAAAGTAGCCAGAAATTAGGGGGTAAAAAAACTCCAAGAAAAGAAAATTGATTGTACATAGAGGATGACATGCGGGTCCCACGAGTTTGCAGCTTACTCAACGTTTCCAAGGCGGCAGGGGATCAAAAGAAAAAGGAAATAGCCAAAAATCAGAGAGTGAAAAAAAACCCAAGAAAATAAACTTTTGTAGTACATAGAGGATGACATGCGGGTCCCATGAGCCAGCAGGTTCCTCAACGTTTCAAACGTGGCATGGGATCGAAGGAAAAAGGCAAGTGACCAAATATCAGGAGCCAAAAATAATCCAAGAAAAGAAACTTTATTGTACATAGAGGATGACATGCGGGTCCCATTTTGCAGCAGCGGTCCCAACGTTTCAAATGCGGCTTGAGATCAAAAGAAAAAGAAAGTAGCCAGAAATTAGGGGGTCAAAAAAACTCCAAGAAAGGAAAGCTTTATCGTTCATACAGGCTGACATGTGGGACCTATGAGCCAGCAGCTTACTGGACGTTTCAAAGGCGGCAGGGGATCAAAAGAAAAAGGAAATAGCCAAAAATCAGAGGGTGAAAAAAATCCAAGAAATCAAACTTTTATTGTACATAGAGGATGACATGCGGGTCCCATGAGCCAGCAGATTCCTCAACGTTTCAAACGTGGCATGAGATCGAAAGAAAAAGGCAAGTGACCAAATATCAGGAGCCAAAAATAATCCAAGAAAAGAAACTTTATTGTACATAGAGGATGACATGCGGGTCCCATTTTGCAGCAGCGGTCTGAACGTTTCCAAGGCGGCACAGGACCAAAAGAAAAATGAAGTAGCCAGAAATCAGGGGGTGAAAAAAATCCAAGAAAAGAAAGATTTCAATTGGGCTGCATCTAGACATCTGGGCCTTCGAACTATCCTTCTGGGCCTTTTGACACGTACAATTTCAGCCCACTCCAGAACATGATAGTTCGGATTTTTCTCAAAAAAAAAAAAACAGGAAAGTCCTATGCTTCGCCAAAACAAAAAACAAGGAGATTCAAGATATATGTTGTAAAAATAAAGATTTAATTTATCCGTTTGCAATAGCTCAGAGCGCAATACACTGTTTATTGTCTGCAAAATAATCAAGATATCACATGTTTCTTGTACGGGGAGGCTGACATCGTGGACCCATGAGCCAGCAGCGTCGTTTTAAAGGCGGCAGGGGATGGAAAGAAAAAATAAACCAAAAATCTGTTGGTAAAAAATCCAAGAAAAGAAACATTTTCGTTCTGAGAGGATGACATGCGGGACCCATGAGGCAGCAGCGTCCTCAGCGCTTATTGTTCATAGAGGCTGACATGTGGGACCCGTGAGCCAGCAGCGTCCTCAACGTTTTAAAGGCGGCAGGAGATCGAAAGAAAAAATAAGCCAAAAATCATTTGGTAAACAATATCCAAGAAAAGAAACATTTACCGTTCTGAGAGGATGACATGCGGGACCCATGAGGCAGCAGCATCCTCAACGATTCCAAGGCGGCAGGGGATCAAAGAAAAAAAAGGAAATATCCAGAAATTAATTAGGGGTTCAAAAAAATCCATCAAAGGAAACTTTTATTGTTCATAGAGGATGACTTGTGGGACCGACCTGCCAACAGCGTCCTCATCGTTTCAAAGGGGCAGGAGATCCAAAGAAAAAGGCAAATAGCCAGAAATTAGGGGTCAAAAATAACTCCAAGAAAGGAAACTTTTATTGTTCGTAGAGGATGACATGCGGGACCCATGAGCCAGCAGCTTACTCAACGTTTCAAAGGCGGCATGAGATCGAAAGAAAAAGGCAAGTGACAAAATATCAGGAGCAAAAGATAATCCAAGAAAAGAAACTTTATTGTACATAGAGGATGACATGTGGGTCCCATTTTGCAGCAGCGGTCTCAATGTTTGTAATGCGGCTTGAGATCAAAAGAAAAAGAAAGTAGCTAGTAATTAGGGGGTGAAAAAAATCCAAGAAAGGAAAGTTGATGGACATAGAGGATGACATGCGGGTCCCTTGAGCCAACAGCTTACTCAACGTTTCAAAGGGGGCAGGGGATCAAAAGAAAAAGGCAAGCCAAAAATCAGAGGGTGAAAAAAATCCAACAAAGGAAACTTTTATAGCACATAGAGGATGACATGCGGGTCCCATGAGCCAGCAGGTTCCTCAACGTTTCAAACGTGGCATGAGATCGAAAGAAAAAGGCAAGTGCCCAAATATGAGGAGCCAAAAATAATTCAAGAAAAGAAAGTTTTATAGTACATAGAGGATGACATGCGGGTCCCATTTAGCAGCAGCGGTATCAGCGTTTGAGAGGTGGCAGGGGATCAAAAGAAAAAAAGAAATTGCCAAAAATCAGATGGTGAAAAAAAACCAAGAAAAAGAACTTTTATAGTACATAGAGGATGACATGCGGGTCCCATGAGCCTGCAGGTTCCTCAACGTTTCAAACGTGGCATGAGATCGAAAGAAAAAGGCAAGTGAAAAAATATCAGGAGCCAAAAATAATTCAAGAAAAGAAAGTTTTATAGTACATAGAGGGATGACATGCGGGTCCCATGAGCCAGCAGCGGTATCACTGTTTGAGAGGCAGCAGGGGATCGAAAGAAAAAGTCAAGTGACCAAATATGAGGTGCCAAAAAAATCCAAGAAAAGAAAGTTTTATAGTACATAGAGGATGACATGCGGGTCCCATTTAGCAGCAGCGGTATCACGTTTGAGAGGCAGCAGGTGATCGAAAGAAAAAGGCAAGTGACCAAATATGAGGTGCCAAAAATAATTCAAGAAAAGAAAGTTTTATAGTACATAGAGGATGACATGCGGGTCCCATTTAGCAGCGGTATCACCGTTTGAGAGGCGGCAGGATCGAAAGAAAAAGGCAAGTGAAAAAATATGAGGAGCCAAAAATAATTCAAGAAAAGAAAGTTTTATAGTACATAGAGGATGACATGAGCAGCAGCGGTATCACCGTTTGAGAGGCGGCAGGGATCGAAAGAAAAAGGCAAGTGACCAAATTTGAGGTGCCAAAAATAATCCATGAAAAGAAAGTTTTATAGTACATAGAGGATGACATGCGGGTCCCATTTAGCAGCAGCGGTATCACCGTTTGAGAGGCGGCAGGGATCGAAAGAAAAAGGCAAGTGACCAAATTTGAGGTGCCAAAAAAACTCCAAGAAAAGAAAGTTGATTGCACATAGAGGATGACATGCGGGTCCCATTTAGCAGCAGCGGTCTCAACGTTTCCAAGGCGGCAAGGGATCAAAAGAAAAAGGAAGTAGCCAGAAATCAGGGGGTCAAAAAAATCCAAGAATAGAAAGAATTTTGGTTCATAGAGGATGACATGCGGGACCCATGATCCTGCATCGTAAACGGCTCGTTGAACGAGATGGCGCGATGTAGAAAAAAAACAATGCCAGAGAGGCTGCCATCTGGGCCCTACATCCCTCGGCGGTGCGGATTTGCGTTGACTCGGCCGGCGAACCCGAGATTTCGAGATGCACCACGTCCCGGGCCACCATACGCCACGTTTTGGCCGCTTTCGTCGGGCTAGGTGGCCTCAAAAACGAGAAAAAAAAGTTTTGACATGCACCACGGAGGGACCAAAATCGTCGGCCATGGTACACCAGCAACCACGGCGCGACTTCAACTTCGTCGGCCATGGCAACTTTTCTTGTAGTGTCATGAGCTGCCTTACATGATTGAGATCCATCTGATGTAATCGGTGTTGTGTTTGTTGGGATCCGATGGATGATACATTATGATTAGTCTATCTATAAAGTTTGTGAAGTTATTGTTGCTGCAATCTTGTTATGCTTAATGCTTGTCACTAGGGCCCGAGTGGCATGATCTTAGATTTGAGCTCTATAATTATTGCTTAGATTGTATCTACAAGTTGTATGCACATGTCACTGTCCGGAACCAAAGGCCCCGAAGTGACAGAAATCGGGACAACCGGAGGGGATGGCGGTGATGTGAGGGACACATGTTTTCACGGAGTGTTAATGCTTTGCTCCGGTGCTCTATTAAAAGGAGTACCTTAATATCCAGTAGATTCCCTTGAGGCCCGGCTGCCACCGGCTGGTAGGACAATAGATGTTGTGCAAGTTTCTCATTGCGAGCACGTACGACTAAATATGGAAAACATGCCTACATGATTAATGAATTGATGTTCTTTCTTAATGCCTTATCAATCCTATCAATTGCCCAACTGTAATTTGTTCACCCAACACTTGTTATTGGAGAGTTACCACTAGTGTAGATAGCTGGGAACCCCGGTCCATCTTTCATCATCATATACTCGTTCTACATGTCAACTATTTTCTGGTACCATTGCTCTCATATTACTACTACTGCTGCTGTGTTACTGTTACTACTGCTCTCATATTACTGCTACTTTCACATCACCCCTGTTACTAGTGCTTTTCCAGGTGCAGCTGAATTGACAACTCAGTTGTTAAGGCTTATAAGTATTCTTTACCTCCCCTTGTGTCGAATCAATAAATTTGGGTTTTACTTCCCTCGAAGACTGTTGCGATCCCCTATACTTGTGGGTCATCAAGACTATTTTCTGGCGCCGTTGCCGGGGAGGCATAGCTCTACTCATAAGTTCACCTGGGGAGTACACTCTACATCTCTCTCTGCATTTATTTTATTTTGTCTTGCTAGTTTACTTTTGTTTAGTTTATTTGTGCTTAGTTTATTTCTGTCTAGTATTATTTTGCGTAGTTTACTTTTGCTTAGTTTCTTTTTGTCTTGTTTTATTTTCCTCATATACCCAAAAATCCATAAAAATTTGAAAAATCTAAAAATTAAAAACTGCTGTTATGGGAGAACCTACAACCTACTTGGAGCTTATAGAATGTTATAATAATTATAGAGAATCAAGAACTGGTAAAATAATGAGTGCTATGATAGAAAAATTAAATACAATTGCTAAAATCTTGCTTAAACGCCATGATATAAACTGTTGCTCTGAACATGATACTAAACATCTTAAATTTCAATGTGGCTTTAGTGAGGAATTTTTAATTAAGAACTATAATCGGAATTGCTATATTCATTATGGGTTCGAAGAGGTAGAACAATTTGTCTTATTTATGGGAGCCTCCGAGATAGAATCCTTCATGGTTGAGAATTATGAAACTTGTGCTATTTGTAAGGACCTTAAAGATTATGTCTCTACTATCCTTAATTCTTGCATAGAATGCTACAGTAGGAATCCTTATATCCTTGATTATAAAGAGAGACACATTAATGCACAAGAATGCACTCACAATTTGCAGGAACCGGTGGAAGAAGAAATTGATGAACCTGAAAGCTCATTGGATGAAAAAGAAGAGGAGAGCGACGAACAAAAGGAGGAAGAATGGATTAGCTACCCATGCCAACCTTCTAATGAGAGTAACTCTTTATCTCTTACACTATTTGATTGTCCTCCATGCTTGCCGGAAGAGGTTGAATGTTATGTTCCTGTGGATTCTCTTGAAATAGTACCTATAAGTAAAACTTGTGAGAATAATTATGCTACTGTTATATATGATAATCCATGCTACTTTGATAAATCTTATGATAATGCTTTGTTTGTGCCTGATGTCGAAATGCATGGTACTAAAGAATTTTGCTTAGCAAATGTTTATGATAAAGCTTTAGATGATGGTCCTATGTTACTTGATAATATTAATTGTACTACTAATGAAAATGGGATTCGAGAGTTCTTGACATTATCTATGTGTCCCATATCTCTTGAGATTGATCAACTACCTTGTTATATTATTGATAAAAGTAAGTTTGAAAGTTTTAATTCCACTATTCTTGAGATTGATAAAAATTATGTGTTTGGAAATCATGAAAAGTATGCTGCATGTGATAGTTATATTGTTGAGTTTATCCATGAAGCTACTGAAAATTATTATGAGAGAGGAAAATATGGTTGTAGAAATTTGCATGGTACTAAAACACCTCTCTATATGCTTAAAATTTTGAAGTTACACTTGTTTTATCTTCCTATGCTTGTTACTTTGCTTTTCATGAACTTGTTTATTTACAAGATTCCTTTACATAGGAAGCATGTTAGACTTAAATGTGTTTTGGATTTGCTTTTTGATGCTCTCTTTTACCTCTACTCTTGTTTCTTGCGAGTGCATCATTTAAAACTGCTGAGCCCATCTTAATGGCTATAAAGAAAAGAACTTCTTGGGAGATAACCCATGTGTTATTTTGCTACAGTACTTTGTTTTATATTTGTGTCTTGGAAGTTGTTTACTACTGTAGCAACCTCTCCTTATCTTAGTTTTGTGTTTTGTTGTGCCAAGTGAAGCCTCTAATCGAAGGTTGATACTAGATTTGGATTCCTGCGCAGAAACAGATTTCTATCTGTCACGAATCTGGGCAAATTTCTCTGTAGGAAACTCAGAAAAATCTGCCAATTTACGTGCGTGATCCTCAGATATGTACGCAACTTTCATTAGTTTTGAGTTTTCTGATTTGAGCAACGGAAGTACCCCGTTAAAATTCGTCTTTACTGGCTGTTCTGTTTTGGCAGATTCTGTCTCTGTTTTTTGCATTGTCTCTTGTGGACTTTATGTGAGGCTTTCTAGACGTGGAGAGCTGTAGCTAATGTTTTATTGAGTTCTTGCAATGTGCCACTACAGGACCAAGGTGGATTCAAATTTTTTGAGTACTAACCCCTCTAATGAAGTTTATGAGAAGTTTGGTGTGAAGGAAGTTTTCAAGGGTCAAGAGAGGAGGATGATATATGATCAAGAAGAGTGAAAAGTCTAAGCTTGGGGATGCCCCCGTGGTTCATCCCTGCATATTTCAAGGAGACTCAAGCGTCTAAGCTTGGGGATGCCCAAGGCATCCCCTTCTTCATCAACTTATCAGGTTTCTTCTATTGAAACTATATTTTTATTCAGTCACATCATATGTGCTTTACTTGGAGCGTCTGTGTGTTTATTTTTCGTTTTGTTTATGTTTGAATAAATTCGGATCCTAGCAATCCATGTTTGGGAGAGAGACACGCTCCGCTTTTTCATATGAACACTTGTTCTTCGTTTTACTTTTAATGTTCAATGAATAAAAGTTGGAAGCTACAATATTTATCTTTATTTGGTTGGGAAAAGAAAATGCCTCATATGTCTTGGATAATTTGATACTTGGCAATTGTTTTGAGCTCTCAAGTAGATCATAAGTTTTTGCATGTAGTTTAAACCTATTAGTGGAGAACTACCGTAAAGCTTGTTAAAATTGGTTTGCATAATTGATCTCTCTTAAGGTCTAGATATTTTCTGGTAAAAGTGTTTGAGCAACAAGGAAGACAGTGTAGAGTATTATAATGCTTGCAATATGTTCTTATGTAAGTTTTGCTATACCGGTTCATACTTGTGTTTGCTTCAAACAACCTTGCTAGCCTAAACCTTGTACTGAGAGGGAATACTTCTCGTGCATCCAAAAACCTTGAGCCAAAACCTATGCCATTTGTGTCCACCATACCTACCTACTATGTGGTATTTCCTGCCATTCCAAAGTAAATTGCTTGAGTGCTACCTTTAAAACTTTCAAAATGCTTCTCAATTTGTGTTAATGTTTCATAGCTCATGAGGAAGTATGTGGTGTTTAGCTTTCAACCTTGTCATTTACTTTTGACGGACTCTCATATGGACTAGTGGCACATCCGCTTATCCAATAATTTTGCAAAAAGAGCTGGCAATGGGATTCCCAGTCCCGAATTAATTAATTTAAATAGACACTCCTCCATGGTTTGTGATTGTTGGACGGCACCCGAAGGATTCGGTTAGCCATGGCTTGTGTAAGCAAAGGTTGGGGGAGTGTCATCATCATAATAAAACTTAAATAAAAAGGCACTCCTTCATGGTATGTGATTGTTGGCAGGCACCCGAGGATTCGGTTAGCCATGGTTTGTGAAAGAAAGGTTGGAAGGAGTGCCACCCAAAAATAAATAAAATGGGAGCCGCTCTTGTGAGTCCGGTTGATGAGGTAGTTAGTGTACCCACTACCATTCGTTGACAACAACAAACACCTCTCAAAATTTTACTTTTATGCTCTCTTTATGTTTTCAAAACCAAAGCTCTAGCACAAATATAGCAATCGATGCTTTCCTCTTTGAAGGGCCATTCTTTTACTTTATGTTGAGTCAGTTACCTAATTCCTTCCACCTTAGAAGCAAACACTTGTGTCAACTGTGCATTGATTCTTACATACTTGCATATTTGCATTCATCATATTACTCTATGTTGACAATATCCATGAGATATACATGTTGAAAGTTGAAAGCAACCGCTGAAACTTATATCCTCCTTTGTGTTGCTTCGATGCCTTTACTTTGAACTTATTGCTTTATGAGTTAACTCTTGTGCAAAACTTTTGATGCTTGTCTTGAAAGTACTCTCCATGAAAAGTTTTGCTATATGTTATCTACTTGTTAGCAACTATAGATCATTGCCTTGAGTCACTTCATTCATTTCATATGCTTTGTAATAGTATGATCAAGGTTATGTAAGTAGCATGTCACTTCAGAAATTATCTTTGTTATCGTTTTACCTGCTCGGGACGAGCAGAACTAAGCTTGGGGATGCTGATACGTCTCCAACGTATCGATAATTTCTGATGTTCCATGCTTGTTTTATGACAATACTTACATGTTTTGCTTGCACTTTATGATGTTTTTATGCGTTTTCCGGAACTAACCTATTAACAAGATGCCACAGTGCCAGTTCCTGTTTTCTGCTGTTTTTGGTTCCAGAAAGGCTGTTCGGGCAATATTCTCGGAATTGGACGAAATCAACGCCAAAGATCTTATTTTTCCCGGAAGCATCCAGAACACCGAAGAAGAGTCGGAGGAGAGCCAGGGGGCCACCAGGAGGGTGGGCCGCGCGGGCTAGCCCCAGGCCGCGCCCCCCTATGAGGAGGCCACCCTGTCAGCCCTCCGACGCCGCCTCTTCGCCTATTTAACCCCTTTCGACCTAAAAACACCGTACCACTTGACGAAACTCCAAAAGACTCCAGGGGCGCCGCCGCCATCGCGAAACTCCAATTCGGGGGACAGAAGTCTCTGTCCCGGCACCCTGCCGGGACGGGGAAGTGCCCCCGGAAGCCATCTCCATCAACGCCACCGCCTCCATCATGCTCCGTGAGTAGTTCCCCCATGGACTACGGGTTCTAGCTGTAGCTAGTTGGTATTCTCTCCCCATGTACTTCAATACAATGATCTCATGAGCTGCCTTACATGATTGAGATCCATCTGATGTAATCGGTGTTGTGTTTGTTGGGATCCGATGGATGATACATTATGATTAGTCTATCTATAAAGTTTGTGAAGTTATTGTTGCTGCAATCTTGTTATGCTTAATGCTTGTCACTAGGGCCCGAGTGGCATGATCTTAGATTTGAGCTCTATAATTATTGCTTAGATTGTATCTACAAGTTGTATGCACATGTCACTGTCCGGAACCAAAGGCCCCGAAGTGACAGAAATCGGGACAACCGGAGGGGATGGCGGTGATGTGAGGGACACATGTTTTCACGGAGTGTTAATGCTTTGCTCCGGTGCTCTATTAAAAGGAGTACCTTAATATCCAGTAGATTCCCTTGAGGCCCGGCTGCCACCGGCTGGTAGGACAATAGATGTTGTGCAAGTTTCTCATTGCGAGCACGTACGACTAAATATGGAAAACATGCCTACATGATTAATGAATTGATGTTCTTTCTTAATGCCTTATCAATCCTATCAATTGCCCAACTGTAATTTGTTCACCCAACACTTGTTATTGGAGAGTTACCACTAGTGTAGATAGCTGGGAACCCCGGTCCATCTTTCATCATCATATACTCGTTCTACATGTCAACTATTTTCTGGTACCATTGCTCTCATATTACTACTACTGCTGCTGTGTTACTGTTACTACTGCTCTCATATTACTGCTACTTTCACATCACCCCTGTTACTAGTGCTTTTCCAGGTGCAGCTGAATTGACAACTCAGTTGTTAAGGCTTATAAGTATTCTTTACCTCCCCTTGTGTCGAATCAATAAATTTGGGTTTTACTTCCCTCGAAGACTGCTGCGATCCCCTATACTTGTGGGTCATCAGTGATCTGATAAGTTGTCGATGAAGAAGGGGATGCCTTGGGCATCCCCAAGCTTAGATGCTTGAGTCTTCTTAAAATATGCAGGGATGAACCACCGGGGCATCCCCAAGCTTAGACCTTTCACTCTTCTTGATCATAATGTATCATCCTCTTCTCTTGACCCTTGAAAACTTCCTCCACACCAAACTTCAAGCAAACTCATTAGAGGGTTAGTGCATAATCAAAAAATCATATATTCAGAGGTGACATAATCATTCTTAACACTTCTGGATATTGCACAAAGCTTCTGAAAGTTAATGGAATAAAGAAACTCATTCAACATAGCAAAAGCGGCAATGCGAAATAAAAGGCAGAATCTGTCAAAACAGATTAGTCCGTAAAGACGAATTTTGCAGGGGCACTTAACTTTCTCAAACGGAAAAACTCAAAACTAAAGAAAGTTGCGTACATATCTGAGGATCACGCACGTAAATTGGCAGATTTTTTTGAATTTTTTTCAGAGAGTTCTGCATTCGTGACAGACAACAATTCTGTTTCTGCGCAGCAATCCAAATCTAGCATCAACTTTACCATAGAGACTTTACTTGGCACAAAAACATGATAAGGAGAGGTTGCTACAGTAGTAAACAACTTCCAAGACTCAACAATACAGTAAATAAAATAAAACATGGGTTATCTCCCAAGAAGTGCTTTTCTTTAACGCCTTTCAGCTAGGCGCAGAAAGTGCAAATCAAGTATTATCAAGAGAAGAAGCATCAACATCATAATTTGTTCTAATAATAGAATCAAAAGGCAACTTCATTCTCTTTCTAGGGAAGTGTTCCATACCTTTCTTGAGAGGAAATTGATACTTAATATTTCCTTCTTTCATATCAATAACAGCACCAACAGTTCGAAGAAAAGGTCTTCCCAACACAATAGGACAAGATGCATTGCATTCAATATCCAAGACAACAAAATCAACGGGGACAAGGTTATTGTTAACCGTAATGCGAACATTATCAATCCTCCCCAAAGGTTTCTTTTTAACATTATCAGCAAGATTAACATCCAAATAACAATTTTTCAATGGTGGCAAGTCAAGCATATCATAAATTTTCTTAGGCATAACAGAAATACTTGCACCAAGATCACATAAAGCATTACATTCAAAATCATTGAATTTCATCTTAATGATGGGCTCCCAACCATCTTCTAATTTCCTAGGAATAGAAGATTCAAGTTTTAATTTCTCTTCCCTAGCTTTAATGAGAGCATTTGTAATATGTTTTGTAAAGGCTAAATTTATAGCACTAGCATTAGGACTTCTAGCAAGTTTTTGTAAGAACTTTATAACTTCAGTAATATGACAATCATCAAAATCTAAACCATTATGTTCTACAGCAATGGAATCATTGTCACCAATATTTTGAAAAATTTCAGCAGTTTTATCACAAGCAGTTTCAGCAGTTTCAGGCAATTTTGCACGCTTTGCACTAGGAGTAGAAACATTGCCAACACCAATTATTTTACCATTGATAGTAGGAGGTGTAGCAACATGTGTAGAATCATCATTACTAGTGGTGGTAATAGTCCATACTTTAGCTACATTATTTTCTTTAGCAAGTTTTTCTTTTTCTTCTCTATCCCACCTAGCATGCAATTCAGCCAACATTCTAATATTATCATTAATTCGAACTTGGATGGCATTTGTTTTAGCAAACCTAGCATCTTTAACTTCCTCAGGCATAACTTTAAGTTTTAAAAGATCAACATCAAGAGCAAGACTATCAACCTTAGAAGCAAGAACATCAATTTTACCAAGCTTTTCTTCAACAGTTTTATTAAAAGCAGTTTGTGTACTAATAAATTCTTTAAGCATCACTTCAAGACCAGAGGGTACACTGTGGTGACCCGGCATACCACTGCATGGTGTAGTATGCAAGTCTGATATAACACCAATGAAACACCGTTCCACTAGTATTATATCGCTCAGAGTGGTACAACAGAAACATATGCGGGTCCAAGGCATGTCTATAGAATTACAACTCCGACTCTGTTACAGAAGATCAGCACAGCCTCCTACTTTACAATGAGGTAAAACTGCAAATAAACTCCAGAAGAACGACTCGTAGTCTAATCCTATCACGAACTCTATTTGTAGAGTATTTAACTAGCTATAGAGGCTAAGAATAGATTCTAGCTAAATAGGAGCTAGGTTTAGGAAGCTAGTTCCTTTCTATTGCTAATCTAGGTTTTCTCCTTGTTGAATGTGGTATCTGACTCTCCTGACATGGTCCTGTCTCTTGAAGTAGTTGTTGACTCCTCGGCCTTCGAGTTGCACTGTAGATCCTCCTTTGATGCCTCCATACCTAAGCAGGGGATTTAAGAGTGGGATGAGTACGAGCGTACTCAACAAGTTCATTATAGGAAAGAGGTGTTTAATGCACTAGCTACAGCCATAGACCAGAAAGTCATAGGCAATGCAAGTTTTTGTAATCATTTCTTCAAAAGGTTGCTTTTATTCTGAAGAGCTATGTCCGTCAGCCTTCACCGGTTGACTAGAACTTCATGGAGTTCCTTTCCGGCAGCGTTCGCAGTTCCATATCCCGGAACAGGGAGTGACTGGTCACAGTTCGTTACACTCTGCAGAGGTGTGTTGCTTTACCCATAAGAGATCTTAACCTTGGTGCCAACCGAGTCATGTTCTCGTCCACACTTCCTTTGGTGTGAGGCCCGGTATAAGGTCCTAGTCAATCATGTTCCTCCGCTACCTCGAACACCCACCCTTTGTTGCATACCCCGACCCTGGGTCCTCGTCGGTCCCATTATTCCCACTCACGGGTGGACCCCGACCACGACGACAGTTTGGGACTCGTTAACCAAACTCCTTCGCCGGTAGCTGCAACCCATCATAGACCGCAATACCGTGGGGAACTTAAGGCTTCCCCAGCCTACCGCTTGTTCTTCGAGCGACAAGTGTCTACGGACTATGCCGTGGGGACTTAAGGCTTCCCCAGCCAACCGCTTGCCCTGACAGATACAAGTGTCTACGGTAAAGCGCATCCGTTGATGAACGAGAGGTGGAAACACTTTTGACTACTCCGTCCCATTCCAGATCTTATGGTTAACACGGGTATTACGGCACAAGAATCACTGGACGACATTTGTTGTTTAATCCTAGATGGATATAAACCCTTGCAATGGAACCTCCACCATATCAACACAATCCATGGTTCCATTGCCCACCACATAGTCATATTCATAGTTATGAAAATAGTGGTTTTGCTTTTTATGCAATAGTGATAAACATAGTACTTTGCAAGTAATTTGGTAAAAATACTCAAATGACATGAGCAAGCGATGAACTTGCCTTTCTTGACTGCAAGATTATGCAGGCAAGGTCTTCGATACGCAATAACTCCAAATTCTGAAATAGCATCATCGTCCGGTAAGGACGATGTTTAAAAGATTGCCAAGGATGCAATAATGCATAAGTATGAGATGCAATCGTTCTAAGCGTGACCTAACCCCGATGATTTAGGATTAGTGAGTTGTAGTGATTTGTTTAGGGTGTGTTGCACTTTTAGAGTGATTAACAAACAAGGTTCTTATTAAAGATTGGTTGCTTGGTATCATAAACAGGTGCTGTAATATATCATAATAATACTAATAGCACACAACAATAACATTTGGTATAATCCTAACATGTAATGAATAGTGGTTGGTTTTAGCACTATATGGCATGGTTAATGATTAATTATCATATACTTCAAAAGAATAACTTTTGAAGAACATATTCTTTAATAAAGAACAAGTATGATAATTAGGTTGGTGGGGTTATATGGTTGACTATGGTTTCATCTAGTTTCTGGAGTAAGTATTAGATGGATCCCAACTATGTTGGATTCATCAATAATTAAGGCTTGTATGGTTTTAGTGAAGTACAAGTATCTTAGGCCATTAATGGTTGCTATCATGGTGACATATCTTACTGGGAATAGATAGCTAGGGTTTATAGGTTCTATTAGCAGGGTTGATGATACTTATATTTTCTTCAAAAGAATAACTTTTGAAGAACATACTTCTTAAGGAATAAGAAGTATTACAATTAAGGTTGAGGTTGTCTAGGATTTGCTAATGGATCCACTAAGTAAGGAATAGATGGTTCCAAAATAGGATGGTTCATAGTTCTTTGGTACTTGTAGGGTTTGGTGGAGTATGGGTATGTAATGCAGATTATTGGATATAATTTCTATTAGGGTTCATCACAAGGTGTGATGCTAAATAAGGATAACTAAGGATGAGATCTAGGTAATAGGAACTAGAGTTAATCCTAATTTATCATCTAGGTTTTATTAAGATGAACACATTGAATATTATATTCTTAGTGACAGGGCTTCTACATTTTATGTGGACATGGCAAGTATTTAATTTCTATTGTGGTTCTATGATTGAAAATAAAATATTATGATCATATGTTCTAACCTAGGGTTTAGGTTAGAAGCAATTTAGGGTTCACATGTAATAATGGAGCTAGGGTTCCTAATTGAATTAGGGTTTTAGGAAACACATGAAATGATAAGGTTGTAGTATCATTCCGAAGGAATTAGGGTTTCCTAATTACTATATAGTTCTAAGGTTAATGACTTTAGTAATAAGTTGAAGTTATTAATAACTTTGAAATAAAAATAATATTGAATTTGGCATTTTATTATTTTAGAGGAATTTAATAATTAAGGTAATTATTAATCAGGGTTTAAATCCTTCTAATAAGTATTTAACAAAATAACAAATAAAGAAAATTAGTTTTAATGTTTTCTTTAATTTCTAATTGGTTTTTATTTAATTTATAAAGTTTTCCTAATTATTGAATTTTTAATTCAATTAAGAATAAAAGTGCTTAAGGCTCCCTACCTTATGCCAGTCACAATATTACATGGATCTCTACTTTATGTAGTTTCACAAATATTACAAGTGTAAATGATGCGCAAAAACATTTAAGTACATAAAAATAACCACATAATATTTAAAATATCATAAGATCATATCACATAATTTAGTGTAATAATTATAAAAGGCAACGAGACCGACATATTATTTCTTATATTATTTATTAAATCCATGCTCTCTTGATCGTGAATAACATATGCTCGCACAACATCCTGTATGTTATTTTCAATGTCATTAGCAAGGTACTTGAGTATGTGTATCAAAAATCTCTTTGTCAACTCGTAGCCATCCTGCACAATCAATCTATCGAGTTAGCATGAAGTTTTATTTTCATAAAAATATAAGAATGTGAACATAAAGTACTCCCGGTGCAAATTGGATGAACAAATCATTTATCGCATGAAAGCATAAAAGAAAATACTAAGTAACCAAACAATTTTTTGCAAATAAATGGAAAATATTATTATCTCTTGGTCATTAGGATGATAATACTTTTTTTGTAATGATAACCACAGAAAACCACATGTCAGTGCTTGTTGGTATTGGAGTACTGAGAAAAGTCGGACAATCCTGCTTTCTTCCTCACCCAAATTTCCCCAATTTTAATTTTAAAATAACAAACTTTTCCCAATTTCACATTCTCCCGACACCACCGCATGGGTTACTCATGCCGCCTGTGGCCACACACGCCGCCAAGGTCACTCGCTGTTTGGCGCCCGTCCACGGCTAGCTCTCTCACGTCCATCCCATCCTCCGGCGCCGAGCCACTCACCGTCGGCCTCCACACCCCCCGGCGCACGGTTTCGGCTGCCGGCCTCCCTGCCATTCGGCGGACGGTTCAGGCTGCCGACCTCCCCGCCCTCCGGAGCTAAACCACTCCTCCATCAGCCGCACGGTTGTTACTCCGCCGTTGAAGAGTTGCCCGTGCTTTCCTTTGGTTCCCACGCGGGCCCACTATTACTATTTTTGGAAATATTCCTTTACCACAAATGGATAGTTTCGGTGACCTGACTATAAGCAAAAACAAGGTCGACCTCGATGTAGTTCTGTCCAGGATAGAATGGGAAATTAATATGGCATGAACCAGAATCATTCAATAGATCAGTTTGAACCGTAAAATTGGTTTATAATACACAAACTTTACCGTTCATTTTTCTCCGCTCTTTCCCATTCTCATGGCACAACAAAAAAATTCATATGATAGAAATTTATTTCTGACATTGCCATATTTTTTATATGATACGAAATTAATTTCTGATATTACCCATAAAAAATGGTACAGAATTCCAACACGATTTACACATATGGAGATTAAACAAAAGTTTTATTCAGAACAAACCATCCATTGACATTTGGATCTGAAGCATTTGTTCTTGAGATTCCCTTCAACAAAAAAAATCTGTTTGAACAAGAACGATTGGCTCAATAAATATAATGGAGTATATGAACAAGAATTTTCTGCAACATGAAGTAGATAAATAAGATGCATGGACCAACGTGAGCCCTCTCCACGTCAGAAATTTACATCAGGCTACAATCATGTTCCACGGTCACAGGTTATCATGAATATATCACAGATTCTGCATATATTAACAAACAAGCAAAACAGATTTTGGGGGATCCAAGATCCATGAATACATCGGTAATAAAAACAGGAAAATACAGAATCCAAAAGCAATTATAGAACAAATAAACAGATCGGAGACTTCAGGGGAGAGAAAAAAATATCGGATCTGCAATCTCAATAAATCAAACATCTCAGACTAATTACTTACATAAGCTAAGCAAGATCACCACATGATCTGAACGGTGAAGTATCCAAAGACATGACAGAAGTCAACAAAGCAGTAATAGGATCACCACTTCGTATGTCAAAAAAACCTGAACGCGGTGCCGTTGGATGGAGGCGTGGCCCGCTGGTTGCCGGCCTGAGGCGCTGGGAAACAAAAAGTTTTACAGCAGTCAGGAAAGCAGCATCTAACACTCCTGTACGTGCTAGCAAGCAGCATCAATAGCAATTAGCAGCCGCGGCATACACAAGAAAGCACACGCGCTCATTCTGAGATAAAATAAGACGAAGCGGAAACACACCTTTGCAATTGGCAGGCAAACACGCGCGCTAGCAGTCAGCGGCAGCAGCAGTAAACACACAAGCCAAATCTATGTCTCCAGCTATTCTCATCTCTTTTCTCAATTTCTCTTGCGCACGGCAAATGAGGCGTACGCGGTAGACCACACGCCATGGTCGCTGCTTAACCCTCGATCTACTCCCTCCCTCCTCCATCCAAAGAGCCGAAAAAATTCAGTCGCCCCGTTCATCCAAAGAGCTACCGGCGGCCGCGACGTGCACGCACCATGGGAAAGCCGACTCGCACTGCTACACCTTCCAGATTTGCGCCTGGCAGTCCCACCCATCGGTGCGGCGATGCCACGCCACCAGAGTCGGAAACGATGGGTTGCCATGATGATATGCGTGTGGTAAATTGAGTCAAACTGTGATAACTCCATCAAGGTAGTTGTTCCTATTAGCAAGATAAGATAAGATAAGATAAGATAAGATAAGATAAGATAAGATAAGATAAGATAAGATAAGATAAGATGGTTAGCTATTTTTGAGGAGTGCGGACCGGGTGGTTTGAGGGAGGAAATATGAATTGAGGACGTGGGGGTATTATTGTCCATCCTGAAAATGTGACACCAGGCATTCACCAGTTTGCTCTTAATAGTAGAGATTAAGAACAAAAGAAAATGCTTAAATAACCATTATTAAATAATTAAATTTTTATTAAAAATAAAAATTTCATATTATATTTTTATTGGATAGAGTTTATTTTTATAAGAATTATGATATCTCATTTATATTTTTTCTGAGTTATAATGAATTTTCTATAATTATTTGAAGTTGCAGCAATTTATGAAATTGAATTTAAACAAACGAAATACTAAACGTACCCGGACCTAAGCTAACCAGGGTCACTGACGAGTGGGCCGAGACACGTCAGCCGCCACGCGGTCGTGGACCAGGGTCAAAATCGACGACGTGGCAGAGGCACGTTGGCCGGCGGGCTTGGCGCGGCGCCGCCATTCCCGGCTCCCGTGGATGGGCTGAGGGTCGGGTTAGACGCAGACGAGATGGTGAGCACTTTGAGGGTGGCGCCGCTAGCTATGTGTCGCGGAGCTTGGCCGGCGACGATGTGCCGCGGCGGTCAGGTCCATGGCGGGGGTGTTCCGAGGCGAATGGGTGCTACCGAGTCGTCTCGAGGATAGGTAGCTCACCAGAGCACAATGGAGGCGACAGATGGTCGGAGGAGCTCCGATCGTTGAACGACGGCTCCGGCCGTCGGAGAGGGCGAGCTCGACGGAGATGCTCCGGGGCACTCTGGCTCGATTCCTTGTGCTGGATGGGCATGTCGAGGTTGCTGATGACGACGGTGGCTACGGCTTGGCCAGGGGAGGTCTCCACCGGCGACGATTGGAGATGGCCGGGTCGGCCAGGGTTTCAATTTGGGGGAAAAATGGAGAGAGAGAGATCGGCGTTAGGGTCCATCCAGGGCTTTTATACGGTGCCTGGGCGCGTGCCTCGTCACGAATTCGATCGAAGAGAGGGCGCCAGCACGAGGGGGAAGACGAACACGGCGTCGCGGTGGCCTCCACGCACGGAGGGGATGAGGACGACTTCGTCCCGAGATATTTCTCAAGGTACGGCTGGGGTTTGGGCCGTGCTGGGGCTTGAGGTTGCTGGGCTGCTCGCAGGCTTCGCTGGGCGCGTCGGCCGGTGCTTCTACTCCATTTTTTTCTCTGTTTTTCTTTTTCTTCTTATTTTCTGTTTTTAAATTCTGTTTTTAATTCAATTTGAATGTTTTTTTCTATTTTGCAGGTATTTCTTATTTGAATAATACAAGAAATAGCCCAAGATTCTACAAACACTTTGGTACTGTATTAGAAAATTTAATATGGGTTCCATAACATTGGTTTGATTGTTATTATTGGGATTTGGATTCAATATTCATATGGGCATGAATTTGTATATTATCTTGAAGAATGTTAAATTGTTTTACATATGATAGTTTTCTTACTTAGTGATATCTAGAGTTTTATTTAGTATTACTTTGCAAGCAATAATTTCAAAGTAATATTTGCTTATGGATTTCTAATAAGAAGTGATTTAATGGCATGATTTTATGTGCTAACATATCTCTAAGAACTTGCTCTCTCATTTGAGAATTTGGTCCTATGCATGTGATTTTAGGTGAACACTTATTTATTTGTGGTTTTAATTATAACCCCATTTCAAGGTTAGCATTAGTATTATATCTTAATACACCTTGAAATATCAAGAATGTATATTACCTACACCATGGTTTGGTCTTGGTTATAAGTACAAGTGGTTGATCACTACATATATGGTTTTCATTATGGGTTTAGCACTAGGTTATTCTTAAGTTCCATATTTAAGCATAAGCTTTAACTAGGGAACAATTCTAGGGTTCTCATCACATTCTCCTAATGGAAATTGGTTTGAATCTCCATTAGTGCCTAGCTTTATATTATGATCACCATGGTGATACAAAAACTAAGGTTGAGATTTAATTCTAGGTTGTAGAGATGGGGTGACATCATATTGCCTTTGCTAGGGTTTAATCTCCCCTAACCAAGGTAATATGGTTACTTGATAAATTGTTTCTATTCTCTTTTAACTACTAAGGATTTGAGAGTTGAGTCTATCTTATTCCAATAGATTACTATTATATCCATAATCTATTGTTAAAGTAACTAAAGTTGTTATAGTTCTTTTTATAGTTAACTTTGGTCATGTGAATGGATGGTTTCTCACCATATAAGGTATAGAGTTTGACTCTAAGGTTTTCTTATGTTCTTTAATTGAGGAATAATTGGAATATAAATATGGTAGGATTCTACTTATGATCACCAAGTGAATCACAAGTTAAGGTTGGGATATAAGCTTAGGGTTGCTTACTAGTTACCTCCCTATGATTTCATGTGGTGAATGATATCTACTTATCCTATTAGGGTTTAACTTATCCTCACATACCTCAAGAGCATGATCATGGATTAGGCATAATCAACTTGTTCTTAATCTCTCTACCTCAAGTTCTTAGGGTTTATGATCATCACTCAATTTATAATGATCAAGGTTTGGCTTCCTAAGTTATCTCTCAAGAATTAGGTTTCTCACTCCCAAGATTAAGTATTGTCTTGATCAACTAAGTATAGCACTTCTAATTTATCTTCTTGAATGGGACTACTATGGTTGCCTCTTAAGTTTATATCCCAGGAGAATGCCTGAGATATTATGTTAGGGTTCTACTTAATCAATGATGATATAATCATCTGGTATATGGATAGTTCTCTCCCTCACATTCAAGTGTTGCCTCAACTACTTGAGTGTAACACCATAGCTTGGGCTCTCTTATAAAGGAATGGTTATTCTAGGGTTTATGGTGTACTCACAATATCTCAATAGGTATTAAGTCTAAAACTCCACTTGGCTATCTTGATTGAGTTAATCTCCTCCTTTCTTTATCAATTCATGGATATGGTATTATTCCATGTGATACTAGGTTATCTCACCACTCCAAGGGAAATGGTTAATCTCCTAATACTTTAGTTCAAAGGTTGTCCTTTATTCTTAAATAGGTAAAGCTAAATTGGTATTAGTGGTCTCTCTCTCATTTGGGGAAGGACTTTAATACTAACCTAAAGTTAGGCTCCCTAGTTAAATAAGTGATCATCACATCCATGTTTAACATAAATAGATTCTCTTTCTAGGAATTGTCTTGAGTAATACCCTGGGTTTATCTTAAGGATGATGATTTTAATACATGGATGCATATCCAAGGTTTGGCTCAAAGTTTGTCATTGCTTCTCTACTAAATAACATAGACTCTAACCTCTCTAGGTTTGATGTATAATAACATGTATTAGAGAAGAATTATATTTCTTGAGTAGATCTCCTTGTTATTATTCCAATGTTGAAATGGAATGAATACCATGAGATTCATAGTAGGATCAAGGATTAGTTTAAGACATGGAGAAGATGAGTGAAGAATGGTTTCACCATTTAATTGTTACTTGATTTGCAATTGAACTGGTGTTCATATATTATGACAAGGATTACCATATTATAATCTTTTATAAGATCAAGTAGTTGATCCCTGATTCATATGTTCTTTTGTTGGTTTTAATTTCCATTTGATCTAACCCCTTGGATCAAATCATCTCTACCCAAAACAAAGTTTTGGCAAAGTCACATTGAGGTTTATAGCGCTTGACTTGATGAGCTACTTCAATTCCACCAAGGTCAAGTGAAACTTCAGTTACTGTGACTGTTTTACTTTAAAGCGCGAAAATTCCCCAGATTTTCTATGCATGAATGCAATGCACACATCTGTTTCCTCTATTTTTGTAACCCCAATACCTGGGATATTACATACACTCTTATTATTATTGTAAGAATTACCATAAGAATGACCATAACCACTACCATTATTAGAAGGATATGGCCTATAGTTGTTGTTACCATAATTATTCCTATAAGCATTGTTGTTGAAATTATTATTCTTAATGAAATTCACATCAACATTTTCTTCTTGAGCAACCAATGAAGCTAAAGGAACATTATTAGGATCAATATGAGATCTACCATTTGCAAGCATAGACATAATAGCATCAATCTTATCACCCAAAGAAGAGGTTTCTTCAATAGAATTTACCTTCTTACCTTGAGGAGTTCTTTCAGTGTGCCATTCAGAGTAATTGATCATCATATCATCAAGAAGTTTAGTCGCGGCGCCCAGGGTGATGGACATAAAAGTACCTCCAGCAGCTGAATCCAATAGGTTCCTCGAGGAAAAATTCAATCCTGCATAAAAGGTTTGGATGATCATCCAAGTAGTCAGTCCATGGGTAGGGCAATTCTTTACCAAAGATTTCATTCTCTCCCATGCTTGAGCAACATGTTCATTATCAAATTGCTTAAAATTCATAATGCTACTTCTCAAAGATATAATCTTAGCAGGAGGATAATATTTACCAATAAAAGCATCTTTACATTTAGTCCATGAATCAATACTATTCTTAGGCAAAGAAAGCAACCAATCTTTAGCTCTTCCTCTTAATGAGAAAGGAAACAATTTCAGTTTTATAATATCACCATCTATATCCTTATACTTTTGCATTTCACAAAGTTCAACAAAATTATTAAGATGGGCAGCAGCATCATCAGTACTAACACCAGAAAATTGCTCTCTCATAACAAGATTCAGTAAAGCAGGTTTAATTTCATAGAATTCTGCTGTAGTAGCAGGTGGAGCAATAGGAGTACTTATAAAATCATTATTATTTGTGCTAGTGAAATCACACAACTTAGTATTTTCAGGAGTACCCATTGTAGCAGTAATAAAGTAAACTAAGCAAATAGAATAAAGTAAAGACAAGTAACTAATTTTTTTGTGTTTTGATATAGAGCTAGTAAATAAGACAGAAAGTAAAGTAACTAATTTTTTTGTGTTTTTAATATGAAGCAAACAAGACAGTAAATAAAATAAAGTAAAGCAAGACAAAAAAACAAAGTAAAGAGATTGGATGTGGAAGACTCCCCTTGCAGCGTGTCTTGATCTCCCCGGCAACGGCGCCAGAAAAAGAGCTTGATGCGTGTGATGTACACGTCCGTTGGGAACCCCAAGAGGAAGGTGTGATGCGCACAGCAACAAGTTTTCCCTCAGAAAGAAACCAAGGTTATCGAACCAGTAGGAGCCAAGAAGCACGTGAAGGTTGTTGGTGGAGGAGTGTAGTGCGGCGCAACACCAGTGAAACCGGCGCCAACGTGGAACCTGCACAACACAATCAAGATACTTTGCCCCAACGTAACAGTGAGGTTGTCAATCTCACCGGCTTGTTGAAAACAAAGGATTAAGCGTATCGAGTGGAAGATGGTGTTTGTTTGCAAAGAACAGTAAGAACAATAATTGCAGTAGAATGTATTCATATGTAAAAGAATGGACCGGGGTCCACAGTTCACTAGTGGTGTCTCTCCAATAATATAACTAACAAGTTGGGTGAACAAATTACAGGTGGGCAATTGACAAATAAAGATTCAATACATATCAATGATGATTACTATGAGATTTAATCAGGGCATTACGACAAAGTACATAGACCGCTATCCAGCATGCATCTATGCCTAAATAATCCACCTTCGGGTTAGCATCCGCACCCCTCCAGTATTAAGTTGTAAACAACAGATAATTGCATTAAGTATGGTGCGTAATGTAATCAACACAAATATCCTTAGATAAAGCATCGATGTTTTATCCCTAGTAGCAACACATCCACAACCTTAGAACTTTCTGTCACTGTCCCAGATTAAATGGAGGCATGAACCCACTATCGAGCATAAATACTCCCTCTTGGAGTTACAAGTATCAACTTGGCCAGAGCCTCTACTAGCAACGGAGAGCATGCAAGAACATAAACAACACATATATGATAGATTGATAATCAACTTGACATAGTATTCTAGATTCATCGGATCCCACCAAACACAACATGTAGCATTACAAATAGATGATCCTGATCATGTTAGGCAGCTCACAAGATCTAAACAATGATAGCACAAGCGGAGAAAACAACCATCTAGCTACTGCTATGGACCCATAGTCCAAGGATGAACTACTCACGCATCAATCCGGAGGCGGGCATGATGATGTAGAGCCCTCCGGTGATGATTCCCCTCTCCGGCAGGGTGCCGGAGGCGATCTCCTGAATCCCCCGAGATGGGATTGGCGGCGGCGTCTCTGAAGGTTTTTCGTATCGTGGCTCTCGGTACGAGGGTTTCGCGACGAAGGCTTTAAGTAGGCGGAAGGGCAGGTCGGGGGCGACGCGAGGGACCCACACGCTAGGGCCGCGCGGGCCCAAGCCGCCGCGCCGCCCTAGTGTGGCGTCGCCTCGCGGCCCCACTTCGTATCTCCTCCGGTCTTCTGGAAGCTTCGTGGAAAAATAGGACCCTAGGCGTTGATTTCGTCCAATTCCGAGAATATTTCCTTTGTAGGATTTCTGAAACCAAAAACAGCAGAAAACAACAACTAGCGCTTCCGCATCTTGTTAATAGGTTAGTGCCGGAAAATGTATAATAATGATGTAAAGTATGTATAAAACATTCAAGTATTGTCATAAAAGTAGCATGGAACATAAGAAATTATAGATACGTTTGAGACGTATCAAGCATCAGCACCCCTTCCAGTATTAAGTTGCAAACAACAGACAATTGCATTAAGTATGGTGCGTAATGTAATCAACACAAATATGCTTAGACAAAGCATCGATGTTTTATCCCTAGAGGCAACAGCACATCCACAACCTTAGAACTTTCTGTCACTGTCCCAGATTCAATGGAGGCATGAACCCACTATCGAGCATAAATACTCCCTCTTGGAGTTACAAGTATCAACTTGGCCAGAGCCTCTACTAGCAACGGAGAGCATGCAAGAACATAAACAACACATATATGATAGATTGATAATCAACTTGACATAGTATTCCATATTCATTGGATCCCACCAAACACAACATGTAGCATTACAAATAGATGATCTTGATCATGTTAGGGAGCTCACAAGATCTAAACATGATAGCACAAGAGGAGAAGACAACCATCTAGCTACTGCTATGGACCCATAGTCCAAGGATGAACTACTCACGCATCAATCCGGAGGCGGGCATGGTGATGTAGAGCCCTCCGGTGATGATTCCCCTCTCCAGGTGCCGGAGGCGATCTCCTGAATCCCCCGAGATGGGATTGGAGGCGGCGGCGTCTGGAAGTATTTCCGTATCGTGGCTCTCGGTAATAGGGTTTTCACGACAGAGAGTTTAAGTAGGCGGAAGGGCAGCGCAGGGGGGCACCCGAGGGGCCCAACCCATAGGGTGGCGCGGGCCCCATGCTGGCCGCGACGCCCTATGGTGGCGGCTCCTCGTGGCCCCACTTCGTATCCCCTCCGGTATTCTGGAAGCTCCGTGGAAAAATAAGACCCTGGTGTTGATTTCGTCCAATTCCGAGAATATTTCCTTTGTAGGATTTCTGAAACCAAAAACAGCAAACAGAACTGGCGCTTCGGCATCTTGTTAATAGGTTAGTGCAGAAAATGCATAATAATGATGTAAAGTATGTATAAAACATGTGAGTATTGTCATAAAAGTAGCATGGAACATAAGAAATTATAGATACGTTGGAGACGTATCAGGCTTGAACCTAAAGCTACCCAGAAACTTGAAGCATTATGAGGGCGGAGAAAGGCCCGATACCTGGATTGATGACTACTTCAGTGGAGTCAGCTTTGCCGGAGGGACCCCAAACATGGCCAGTTGTACCTTGTTGGTCCAGCTCGGACTGCTTGGGGAGCTTATATTATTTAGAGCAATTTCTTGATCTTATCATAATATCTATCTTTCATTTGGTTCCATGTTTGGGTTCATTTGATTGCTTGCTTCATTTGTTGAAGCTTCTTGACTTTGTTATCTTTTTGCAATCTTTGATCCTAATATAGTTTGATTCCTTCAATATTCGTCATTGGATATGTGCATTTGATTCCACTCAAATTATGAGAAATGCACACCTATGGAGGAACTCTCACTATATTGGCCTTCTAAATTTTTCACCCATTTCGGCAATTGGTGCCAATGGGGGAGAAGTTTGGAGGGTTTAAGGGAATTTGGTTATGTCTTTGCTTTGTGCTTAAGCATGTGCCTTTATTGCATTGCATCTTGTTGCTTTGCATAGTTGAATATTTAGAGGAAACTCCACTAGGCTTTGAATGCCAATATATGCAATGAAAGTCAAGATCATTCACACATGCATATATTATGGGGGAGTTTGCTCTATATATTCAACTTGTTTGTTACTTAAATTCCTTATATAAACCCTCTCAAAGAGATTGTCATCAATTACCAAAATGGGGGAGATTGAAAGTGCATGGAGCCCCCATGTGTGGTTTTGGTAATTAATGACAATCCCTATGGACTAATGTTTGCATTGAGTTATATTTGTAGGAGTTGTCCATAGGCAATGCTTGAACGATTAGTTGGCGTCAAGGTTGCAATACGAAGAAATGAGTAGAGTATGGGGGAGTGATACGCGTAGATGTACATGTCCGTTGGGAACCCCAAGAGGAAGGTATGATGCGTATAGAAGCAAGTTTCCCTCAGTATGAAACCAAGGTTTAATCGAACCAGTAGGAGCCAAGAAGCACGTTGAAGGTTGATGGTCGCGAAATGTGATGCGGCGCAACACCAGGGATTCCGCCAACGTGGAATCTGCACAACAAAACCAAAGTACTTTGCCCCAACGAAACAGTGAGGTTGTCAATCTCACCGGCTTGCTGTAACAAAGGATTAAACGTATCGAGTGGAAGATGTTTGCAAGAAAATAGTAAAACACAATTGCAGTAGATTGTATGCTATGTAAAGAATAGGACCGGGGTCCACAGTTCACTAGAGGTGTCTCTCCCATAAGATAAAAGCATGTTGGGTGAACAAATTACAGTCGGGCAATTGACAAATAAAGAAAGGCATAACAATGCATATACATGATATGATAAATATAGTGGGATTTAATTGGGCATTACGACAAAGTACATAGACCGCCATCCAACTGCATCTATGCCTAAAAAGTCCACCTTCAGGTTATCATCCGAACCCCATTCAATTAAGTTGCTAAGCAACAGACAATTGCATTAAGTATGGTGCGTAATGTAATCGACAACTACATCCTTAGACATAAAATCAATGTTTTATCCCTAGTGGCAACAGCACATCACAACCTTAGAACTTTCTGTCACTGTCCCAGGTGTAAATGAAGGCATGAACCCACTATCGAGCATAAATACTCCCTCTTGGAGTTAAGAGTACAAACTTGGCCAGAGCCTCTACTAATAACGGAGAGCATGCAAGATCATAAACAACACATAAACAATAGATTGATAATCACCATAATCATAGTATTCTCTATCCATCGGATCCCGACAAACACAACATATAGTATTACAGATAGATGATCTTGATCATGTTAGGCAGCTCACAAGATCCAACAATGAAGCACAACAAGGAGAAGACGACCATCTAGCTACTGCTATGGACCCATGGTCCAGGGGTGAACTACTCACTCATCACTCCGAGGCGATCATGACGATGAAGAGTCCTCCGGGAGATGAATCCCCTCTCCAGAGTGCCGGAGGCGATCTCCTGAATCCCCCGAGATGGGATTCGCGGCGGCGGCGTCTCTGGAAGGTTTTCCGTATCATGGCTCTCGGTACTGGGGGTTTCGCGATGGAGACTTTAAGTAGGCGGAAGGGCAACGCGGGGGCCACACGAGGTGCCCAGGGGGTAGGGCCGCGCGGCCAGGGCCTGGGCCGCGCCGCCCTGTCCCCTGGCTGCCTCGTGGCCCCACTTCGTTATCTCTTCGGTCTTCGGGAAGCTTCGTGCAAAAATAGGACCCTGGGCGAAAGTTTCGTCCAATTCCGAGAATATTTCCTTACTAGGATTTCTGAAACCAAAAACAGCAGAAAACAGCAACGGCTCTTCGGCATCTTGTTAATAGGTTAGTTCCGAAAATGCATAAATATGACATATAATGTGCATAAAACATGTAGGTATCATCAATAAAGTAGCATGGAACATAAGAAATTATCGATACGTTGGAGACGTATCAGCATCCCCAAGCTTAGTTCTGCTCGTCCCGAGCAGGTAAAACGATAACAAAGATAATTTCTGAAGTGACATGCCATCATAATCTTGATCATACTATTTGTAAACATATGTAATGAATGCAGCGATCAAAACAAAGGTAATGACATGAGTAAACAAGTGAATCATATAGCAAAGACTTTTCATGAATAGTACTTCAAGACAAGCATCAATAAGTCTTGCATAAGAGTTAACTCATAAAGCAATAAATCAAAGTAAAGGTATTGAAGCAACACAAAGGAAGATGAAGTTTCAGCGGTTGCTTTCAACTTATAACATGTATATCTCATGGATATTGTCAACATAGAGTAGTATAACAAGTGCAATATGCAAGTATGTAGGAATCAATGCACAGTTCACACAAGTGTTTGCTTCTTAAGGTGGAGGGAGATAGGTAAACTGACTCAACAATAAAAGTAAAAGAATGGTCCTTCAAAGAGGAAAGCATCGATTGCTGTATTTGTGCTAGAACTTTTATTTTGAAAACATGAAACAATTTTGTCAACGGTAGTAATAAAGCATATGAGTTATGTAAATTATATCTTACAAGTTGCAAGCCTCATGCATAGTATACTAATAGTGTCCGCACCTCGTCCTACTTAGCTTGGACTACCGGATCTTCGCATGCCATGTTTCAACCAAGTGTCACAAAGGGGTACCTCCATGCCGCCTGTACAAAGGTCTAAGGAGAATGCTCGCATTTTGGATTTCTCGCTTTTGATTATTCTCAACTTAGACATCCATACCGGGACAACATGGACAACAGATAATGGACTCCTCTTAAATGCATAAGCATGTAGCAACAATTATTATTCTCATATGAGATTGAGGATATATGTCCAAAACTGAAACTTCAACCATGATTCATGGCTTTAGTTAGCGGCCCAATGTTCTTCTCTAACAATTTTGCATGCTCCAACCACTAAAATGATAGATCCTTCAGACAAGACGGACATGCATAGCAACTCACATGATATTCAACAATAGTTGATGGCGTTCCCCAGAAGCATGGTTATCGCACAACAAGCAACTTAATAAAATATAAAGTGCATAAGTACATATTCAATACTACGATAGTTTTTAAGGCTATTTTGTCCCATGAGCTATATATTGCAAATGTGGATGATGGAATTTTAAAGGTAGCACTCAAGCAATTTACTTTGGAATGGCGGAGAAATACCATGTAGTAGGTAGGTATGGTGGACACAAATGGCATAGTAGTTGGCTCAAGGATTTTGGATGCATGAGAAGTATTCCCTCTCGATACAAGGTTTAGGCTAGCAAGGTTATTTGAAGCAAACTCAAGGATGAACAAGTGCAGCAAAACTCACATAAAAGACATATTGTAAACATTATAAGATTCTACACCGTCTTCCTTGTTGTTCAAAAATCAATACTAGATATTATCTAGACCTTAGAGAGACCAAATATGCAAATCAAATTTTAGCAAGCTCTATGTATTTCTTCATTAATGGGTGCAAAGCATATAATGCAAGAGCTTAAACATGAGCACAACAATTGCAAAGTATCACATTATCCAAGACATTTTAGAATTACTACATGTAGCATTTTCCAATTCCAACCATATAACAATTTAACGAAGAAGAAACTTCGCCATGAACATTATGAGTAAAGCCTAAGGACACATGTGTCCATATGCAACAGCGGAGCGTGTCTCTCTCCCACAAAGTGAATGCTAGGATCCATTTTATTCAAACAAAAACAAAAACAAACCGACGCTCCAAGCAAAGAACACAAGATGTGATTGAATAAAAATATAGTTTCAGGGGAGGAACCTGATGATGTTGTCGATGAAGAAGGGGATGCCTTGGGCATCCCCAAGCTTAGACGCTTGAGTCTTCTTAAAATATGCAGGGGTGAACCACGGGGGCATCCCCAGAGCTTTCACTCCTCTTGATCATAGTATATCATACTCCTCTCTTGACCCTTGAAAACTTCCTTCACACCAAACTTCAAGCAAACTCATTAGAGGGTTAGTGCACAATTAATAATTCATACATTCAGAGGTGACACAATCATTATTTTCACTTCTGGACATTGCATAATGCTACTGGACATTAATGGATCAAAGAAATAAATCCAACATAGCAAAAGAGGCAATGCGAAATAAAAGGCAGAATCTGTCAAAAACAGAACAGTCCGTAAAGACGAATTTAAATCTGGCACCAGACTTGCTCAAATGGAAAAACTCAAAACTAATGAAAGTTGCGTACATATCTGAGGATCACGCTCGTAAATTGGCAGATTTTTTCGAATTTTCTACAGAGAACTGTGCCCAGATTCGTGACAGACAGCAATGCTGTTTCTGCGCAGCGATCCCAAATATAACATCAACTTTGACATAGAAACTTTACTTGGCACAAAAACATGATAAGGAGAGGTTGCTACAGTAGTAAACAACTTCCAAGACTCAACAAAACAAAAAATTGCTGTAGTAAAAACATGGGTTGTCTCCCATAAGCGTTTTTCTTTAACGCCTTTCAGCTAGGCGCAGAAAGTGCAAATCAAGTAACATCGAGAGTAGAAGCATCAACATTATTATTCTTCATGCAAACACAACTTATTGCAGAGGGTACTTTAGGTGCTCCATTATCTAAATTTTCTATGGTGGTGCTAGGGGTTTTAGCAATTTTAGGCCTATAGTAATTCTTTTGTTTAGGCACTTTAGAGGCATACATGAATTTTTGCTCTCTACCCACATAAGCTTTCTCATTATACTTGAGAGAAGAAAAGGTTGAACCCAAGGTTCCCATAGCTTTTTCAAGTTCATCAATCCTATTGGTTTGATTATCATGGACAACACAAGTTCCTAGGACACTAATTCTTTCATCAATTCCTCCTAGGGATTTATCAAGTTCATCAGTTTTATCCAATAACATTTCCAATTTAGTTTCAATACTTGGAAAATTTTTCTCTATGGTTTCCAATTTTTTCATAACATCCTCAAGAGAGATTTCAATTTTAACTTCATTAACAGGTGGTATTCCAACTAGACTCTCAATGATGCAACTAGCTTCTAAAGCGGGAGTACCTAGGAAATTACCTCCCGAAAGAGTATCAAGAACATATCTATTCCAACTAGATAAACCAACATAAAAGTTCCTAAGAAGGATAGTGGTGGAGTGTTTCTTAATGCACCTATGATGAGCATTACTAATTCTATACCAAGCATCTTTAAAACTTTCTCCACCTTGTTTCTTAAAAGAACGAACTTCAACTTCAGGATTACTCATGATAACAGTAATAAAGTAAACTAGGCAAATAAAGTAAATGCAAGTAACTAATTTTTTTGTGTTTTTGATATAGAGAGCAAGACAGTAAATAAAGTAAAACTAGCAACTAATTTTTTTGTGTTTTGTTTAGGTGCAGCAAACAAAGTAGTAAATAAAATAAAGCAAGACAAAAACAAAGTAAAGAGATTGAGAAGTGGAGACTCCCCTTGCAGCGTGTCTCCCCGGAACGGCGCCAGAAATTTATGCTTGATACGCGTAGATGTACACGTCCGTTGGGAACCCCAAGAGGAAGGTATGATGCGTATAGAAGCAAGTTTCCCTCAGTATGAAACCAAGATTTAATCGAACCAGTAGGAGTCAAGAAGCACGTTGAAGGTTGATGGTCGCGAAATGTGATGCGGCGCAACACCAGGGATTCCCGCCAACGTGGAATCTGCACAACAAAACCAAAGTACTTTGCCCCAACGAAAGTGAGGTTGTCAATCTCACCGGCTTGCTGTAACAAAGGATTAAACGTATCGAGTGGAAGATGTTTGCAAGAAAATAGTAAAACACAATTGCAGTAGATTGTATGCTATGTAAAGAATAGGACCGGGGTCCACAGTTCACTAGAGGTGTCTCTCCCATAAGATAAAAGCATGTTGGGTGAACAAATTACAGTCGGGCAATTGACAAATAAAGAAAGGCATAACAATGCATATACATGATATGATAAATATAGTGAGATTTAATTGGGCATTACGACAAAGTACATAGACCGCCATCCAACTGCATCTATGCCTAAAAAGTCCACCTTCAGGTTATCATCCGAACCCCATTCAGTATTAAGTTGCTAAGCAACAGACAATTGCATTAAGTATGGTGCGTAATGTAATCGACAACTACATCCTTAGACATAGAATCAATGTTTTATCCCTAGTGGCAACAGCACATCACAACCTTAGAACTTTCTGTCACTGTCCCAGGTGTAAATGAAGGCATGAACCCACTATCGAGCATAAATACTCCCTCTTGGAGTTAAGAGTACAAACTTGGCCAGAGCCTCTACTAATAACGGAGAGCACGCAAGATCATAAACAACACATAAACAATAGATTGATAATCACCATAATCATAGTATTCTCTATCCATCGGATCCCGACAAACACAACATATAGTATTACAGATAGATGATCTTGATCATGTTAGGCAGCTCACAAGATCCAACAATGAAGCACAACAAGGAGAAGACGACCATCTAGCTACTGCTATGGACCCATGGTCCAGGGGTGAACTACTCACTCATCACTCCGGAGGCGATCATGGCGATGAAGAGTCCTCCGGAGATGAATCCCCTCTCCGGCAGGGTGCCGGAGGCGATCTCCTGAATCCCCCGAGATGGGATTCGCGGCGGCGCGTCTCTGGAAGGTTTTCCGTATCGTGGCTCTCGGACTGGGGTTTCGACGGAGACTTTAAGTAGGCGGAAGGGCAACGCGGGGGACGAGGCCCGGGGGTAGGGCCGCGCGGCAGGCCCGGGCCGCGCCGCCTGTCCCCTGGCTGCCTCGTGGCCCCACTTCGTTATCTCTTCGGAAGCTTCTGCAAAAATAGGACCCTGGGCGAAATTTCGTCCAATTCCGAGAATATTTCCTTACTAGGATTTCTGAAACCAAAAACAGCAGAAAACAGCAACTGGCTCTTCGGCATCTTGTTAATAGGTTAGTTCCAGAAAATGCATAAATATGACATATAATGTGCATAAAACATGTAGGTATCATCAATAAAGTAGCATGGAACATAAGAAATTATCGATACGTTGGAGACGTATCAGGGAGAAATCCGCAAGATCCCATCTTCATCAAGCAAGCACAATAAAGAACGGCGTTTCATCTTGTTATGGTCAAGATCATCATCATCGAGCTCAAATGGAAAGCTCAAGGTTAAGGTTTTCTCTTGATAGGGTTTCATCTTACTGGTCTCGTGGTTTAGTTGGGAGACCGGTTTATAGGCTAAGTGTCGTTCTATCAAGGGGCTCTCGAGTGAGTAACTCGATCGTATCGTTCGAAGTGTGGTCAAACATTTGCATCCTTGCATCATCTTTCTTGGTTGTTATTTGTATCTTACCGATGTGGTGTTTTAGAGCTTGTGTTTATTTCCATGAAAGCTTTAGTTCATCGAAAACGGATTTCGCGTATATCACTTGTTGCATTTTCGAGTTGGGTGGTTTTCTCGGTTTCTTGTATTGAGGGGTTGTCCCTCAAAAATTCTTATAAAATCACCCCCCACTTGTGGGGTAGCTCTTGTCGTCCTCTTTCCAATAAAATTGGTTTCGTCTCATTTGGTTTTTCCAATACCAAGTTATTTGTATTTGAAGTTTGAGTTTAAAAGAAAAAAAAAGAAAACATTTTTTTTTTGGCCGGTACTACCGCCCGCACTACCGGGCTCACTACCGCCCACCTAGCCCAGCTCCCCGGAGGCTCCGGCCGGCCCAAGCCGGAGGTACCGGCCTCCACGCTTGCCCCGCACGCACCGCTCGCCACCTTGACCTGCACGCTCCGTATCGCTGGCCCGATGGCCCCCACACGCCCCCACGCTGTCCCCGTGCAAATGCGCCCGCCCGCGCGTGGAGCGGAGCCTCGCCCCACCCCAGCGCCCGCTCGCCACGCAGGCCTGCACGCCCCGCTCGCTCGCCCTCGCTTGGCTGCTCACGTGCGCCCGCGTCGATCGGCCCCGCTCGCTGCGTGGTTGCCTCGCAGACCACGAGCTACTCCCACGCTATAGTCCACCAGGGTCCACACAAGCACCGGCAAAAGTCGTTTTTCTGCAGCCCAACGGGAAGAAAAAACAAGCCCCCTTTTTAAGCCTTTTCCTCTCTCTGTCTCTTGCACTACTTCTTCCCCAATAAGCTCTCCACCATTGTTGAACTCATGAGAGCTTCCCCTCCCTCAATCCCTCCATGATTCTTGCTCATATTTGAGGAAAATAGAGAGGAGATCTAGATCTACATTTCACCAATCAAATCCCTCTCTTTGTGAGGGAATCACTAGATCTAGATCTTGGAGAGAATTTTGTGTTCCTCTTCTTATTTTGTTCTTCCTCTCTTATTCCCCCAATAGCTTTAGTAGCTTTGTTGGAATTTGAGAGTGAAGGATTTGGGCATCTTTGTGGTGTTCTTGCCATTGCATTTGGTGCATCGGTTTGACTTCTCCGCGGTGATACGTGGAGGTGAAAGTTCGTGAGATATTCACTTCGGGAGCTTGTTCCTCTTGGGTCTTTGGACCCTAGACGGCTTAGTGGTCTTTGTGGTGTTCTTGGGGACTCCAATTAAGTTGTGGAGATTCTTCAAGGGCAAGGCCTTTGTGGCGATTTATTGGGAGCCTCCAATTAAGTTGTGGAGATAGCCCCAAGCTTTGTGCGGGTTCGGTGACCACCCTAAGGTTCCATAGTGGATCGAGGACATCCCTTTTGGTGGGAATTCTCGAGGAGAATACGGTGGCCTTCGAGCATTTGGAGTGACTTGTCCTCCACACCGCTCCAACGGAGAGTAGCACTCGCAAGAGTGTGAACTTCGGGATACATCGTTGTCTCCGCGTCACTTCGGTTATTCCTATACCCGAGCTCTTTACTTATGCACTTTACTTTGTGATAGCCTTCGTGCTTGAAGTTATATATCTTGCTATCACATAGTTGCTTGAATTTCTTAGCATAAGTTGTTGGTGCACATAGGTGAACCATAGTTATATAGGTTTTGTGCTTGAAAAATTAAACGCTAGTTTTATTCCGCATTTGCTAAGCCATATTCGTAAAAGTTTTAAACCTCCTATTCACCTCCCTCTAGGCGGCATCTGTGTCCTTTCAGAAGCACCGCCCACACGGCAAAGGAGGCAAAGGCAAGAACAGGGATAAGGACGAGGATAGCTCCGAGGCAATGGATGAGGATAGGGCTTCGCCGGAACCCAAAGAGGGTAACGCAACCAACACCTCCAACCCCTTCAAAACGAAAAGCGTTGGTGCATATCACACCTTCCTCGGAACTCCAACAGTTCGGGCGAAGAAATCCGCCCTCCGGACTTTGAACGCCACACTTCCAGTTGTACCGTACTATGTTAAGTGGTCAGAAAAACCTTGCACCTTTGACAGAGCCACGATACGTATCCAACGTATCTATAATTTCTTATGTTCCATGCTAGTTTTATGACAATACCAACATGTTTTAGTCATACTTTATAATGTTTTTATGCATTTTCCGGTACTAACCTATTAACAAGATGCCGAAGCGCAAGTTCCTGTTTTCTGATGTTTTTGGTTTCAGAAATCCTACACAATAAATATTCTCGGAATTGGACAAAACAAAAGCCCACGGTCTTATTTTCCACGGAGGGTTCCAGAACACCGAAGAGGAGACGGAGAAGGGCCACGAGGCAGCCACCCCATAGGGCGGCGCGGCCCCACCTCTGGCCGTGCCGCCATATGGTGTGGGCCCCTCGGGTGCCCCCCTACGCTGCCCCTTCGCCTATTTATTCCCTCCGTCGCGAAAACCCTAGTACCGAGAGCCACGATACGAGAAAAGTTCCGAGATGCCGCCGTCAATCCCATCTCGGGGATTAAGATCACCTCCGGCACCCTGCCGGAGGAGAATCATCACCGAGAGGGTGATGTACGGTGCTTCTATTCTTGTAGAGTGTTGGGCCTCCAAGAGCAGAGGTTTGTAGAACAGCAGCAAGTTTTCCCTTAAGTGGATCACCCAAGGTTTATCGAACTCAGGGAGGAAGAGGTCAAAGATATCCCTCTCAAGCAACCCTGCAATCACGATACAAGAAGTCTCTTGTGTCCCCAACACACCTAATACACTTGTCAGATGTATAGGTGCACTAGTTCGGCGAAGATAGTGAAATACAAGTGGTATGGATGGTGGTAATATTGCGGAAAGTAAAGATGCAGTAAAACAGTAAGCGGGCAGAACAATAGCTTGCTGGCGTGGGAAGCAATTCTTTGTGGTGGAAACAAGGCCTAGGGATCATACTTTCGCTAGTGGACACTCTCAACATTGATCACATAATAAATAAGTTCTCTTTCCTTTGTGCTACACTACAAGAAAAGTTGCCATGGCCGACGAAGTTGAAGTCGCGCCGTGGTTGCTGGTGTACCATGGCCGACGATTTTGGTCCCTCCGTGGTGCATGTCAAAACTTTTTTTTCTCGTTTTTGAGGCCACCTAGCCCGACGAAAGCGGCCAAAACGTGGCGTATGGTGGCCCGGGACGTGGTGCATCTCGAAATCTCGGGTTCGCCGGCCGAGTCAACGCAAATCCGCACCGCCGAGGGATGTAGGGCCCAGATGGCAGCCTCTCTGGCATTGTTTTTTTCTACATCGCGCCATCTCGTTCAACGAGCCGTTTACGATGCAGGATCATGGGTCCCGCATGTCATCCTCTATGAACCAAAATTCTTTCTATTCTTGGATTTTTTTGACCCCCTGATTTCTGGCTACTTCCTTTTTCTTTTGATCCCTTGCCGCCTTGGAAACGTTGAGACCGCTGCTGCTAAATGGGACCCGCATGTCATCCTCTATGTGCAATCAACTTTCTTTTCTTGGAGTTTTTTTGGCACCTCAAATTTGGTCACTTGCCTTTTTCTTTCGATCCCTGCCGCCTCTCAAACGGTGATACCGCTGCGCTAGGGACCCGCATGTCATCCTCTATGTACTATAAAACTTTCTTTTCATGGATTATTTTTGGCACCTCAAATTTGGTCACTTGCCTTTTCTTTCGATCCCCTGCCGCCTCTCAAACGGTGATGCTGCTGCTAATGGGACCCGCATGTCATCCTCTATGTACTATAAAACTTTCTTTTCCTGGATTATTTTTGGCACCTCAAATTTGGTCACTTGCCTTTTTCTTTCGATGCCGCCTCTCAAACGGTGATACCGCTGCTGCTAACTGGGACCCGCATGTCATCCTCTATGTACTATAAAACTTTCTTTTCTGGATTATTTTTGGCACCTCAAATTTGGTCACTTGCCTTTTTCTTTCGATCCCCTGCCGCCTCTCAAACGGTGATACCGCTGCTGCTTGGGACCCATGTCATCCTCTATGTACTATAAAACTTTCTTTTCTTGAATTATTTTTGGCACCTCATATTTGGTCACTTACCTTTTTCTTTCGATCCCCTGCCGCCTCTCAAACGGTGATACCGCTGCTGCTAAATGGGACCCGCATGTCATCCTCTATGTACTATAAAACTTTCTTTTCTTGGATTTTTTTGGCACCTCATATTTGGTCACTTGACTTTTTCTTTCGATCACCTGCTGCCTCTCAAACAGTGATACCGATGCTGCTAAATGGGACCCGCATGTCATCCTCTATGTACTATAAAACTTTCTTTTCTTGAATTATTTTTGGCTCCTGATATTTTTTCACTTGCCTTTTTCTTTCGATCTCATGCCACGTTTGAAACGTTGAGGAACCTGCAGGCTCATGGGACCCGCATGTCATCCTCTATGTACTATAAAAGTTCTTTTTCTAGGTTTTTTTTCACCATCTGATTTTTGGCAATTTCTTATTTTCTTTTGATCCCCTGCCACCTCTCAAACACTGCTGCTAAATGGGACCCGCATGTCATCCTCTATGTACTATAAAACTTTCTTTTCTTGAATTATTTTTGGCTCCTGATATTTTTTCACTTGCCTTTTTCTTTCGATCTCATGCCACGTTTGAAACGTTGAGGAACCTGCAGGCTCATGGGACCCGCATGTCATCCTCTATGTACTATAAAAGTTCTTTTTCTTGGTTTTTTTTCACCATCTGATTTTTGGCAATTTCTTTTTTCTTTTGATCCCCGCCACCTCTCAAACGCTGATACCGCTGCTGCTAAATGGGACCCGCATGTCATCCTCTATGTACTATAAAACTTTCTTTTCTTGAATTATTTTTGGCTCCTCATATTTGGGCACTTGCCTTTTTCTTTCGATCTCATGCCACGTTTGAAACGTTGAGGAACCTGCTGGCTCATGGGACCCGCATGTCATCCTCTATGTGCTATAAAAGTTTCCTTTGTTGGATTTTTTTTCACCCTCTGATTTTTGGCTTGCCTTTTTCTTTTGATCCCCTGCCCCCTTTGAAACGTTGAGTAAGCTGTTGGCTCAAGGGACCCGCATGTCATCCTCTATGTCCATCAACTTTCCTTTCTTGGATTTTTTTTCACCCCCTAATTACTAGCTACTTTCTTTTTCTTTTGATCTCAAGCCGCATTACAAACATTGAGACCGCTGCTGCAAAATGGGACCCACATGTCATCCTCTATGTACAATAAAGTTTCTTTTCTTGGATTATCTTTTGCTCCTGATATTTTGTCACTTGCCTTTTTCTTTCGATCTCATGCCGCCTTTGAAACGTTGAGTAAGCTGCTGGCTCATGGGTCCCGCATGTCATCCTCTACGAACAATAAAAGTTTCCTTTCTTGGAGTTATTTTTGACCCCTAATTTCTGGCTATTTGCCTTTTTCTTTGGATCTCCTGCCCCTTTGAAACGATGAGGACGCTGTTGGCAGGTCGGTCCCACAAGTCATCCTCTATGAACAATAAAAGTTTCCTTTGATGGATTTTTTTGAACCCCTAATTAATTTCTGGATATTTCCTTTTTTTTCTTTGATCCCCTGCCGCCTTGGAATCGTTGAGGATGCTGCTGCCTCATGGGTCCCGCATGTCATCCTCTCAGAACGGTAAATGTTTCTTTTCTTGGATATTGTTTACCAAATATTTTTGGCTTATTTTTCTTTCGATATCCTGCCGCCTTTAAAACGTTGAGGACGCTGCTGGCTCACGGGTCCCACATGTCAGCCTCTATGAACAATAAGCGCTGAGGACGCTGCTGCCTCATGGGTCCCGCATGTCATCCTCTCAGAACGAAAATGTTTCTTTTCTTGGATTTTTTACCAACAGATTTTTGGTTTATTTTTCTTTCCATCCCCTGCCGCCTTTAAAACGACGCTGCTGGCTCATGGGTCCACGATGTCAGCCTCCCCGTACAAGAAACATGTGATATCTTGATTATTTTGCAGACAATAAACAGTGTATTGCGCTCTGAGCTATTGCAAACGGATAAATTAAATCTTTATTTTTACAACATATATCTTGAATCTCCTTGTTTTTTGTTTTGGCGAAGCATAGGACTTTCCTGTTTTTTTTTTTGAGAAAAATCCGAACTATCATGTTCTGGAGTGGGCTGAAATTGTACGTGTCAAAAGGCCCAGAAGGATAGTTCGAAGGCCCAGATGTCTAGATGCAGCCCAATTGAAATCTTTCTTTTCTTGGATTTTTTTCACCCCCTGATTTCTGGCTACTTCATTTTTCTTTTGGTCTGTGCCGCCTTGGAAACGTTCAGACCGCTGCTGCAAAATGGGACCCGCATGTCATCCTCTATGTACAATAAAGTTTCTTTTCTTGGATTATTTTTGGCTCCCGATATTTGGTCACTTGCCTTTTTCTTTCGATCTCATGCCACGTTTGAAACGTTGAGGAATCTGCTGGCTCATGGGACCCGCATGTCATCCTCTATGTACAATAAAAGTTTGATTTCTTGGATTTTTTTTCACCCTCTGATTTTTGGCTATTTCCTTTTTCTTTTGATCCCCTGCCGCCTTTGAAACGTTCATAAGCTGCTGGCTCATAGGTCCCACATGTCAGCCTGTATGAACGATAAAGCTTTCCTTTCTTGGAGTTTTTTTGACCCCTAATTTCTGGCTACTTTCTTTTTCTTTTGATCTCAAGCCGCATTTGAAACGTTGGGACCGCTGCTGCAAAATGGGCATGTCATCCTCTATGTACAATAAAGTTTCTTTTCTTGGATTATTTTTGGCTCGATATTTGGTCACTTGCCTTTTTCCTTCGATCCCATGCCACGTTTGAAACGTTGAGGAACCTGCTGGCTCATGGGACCCGCATGTCATCCTCTATGTACTACAAAAGTTTATTTTCTTGGGTTTTTTTTCACTCTCTGATTTTTGGCTATTTCCTTTTTCTTTGATCCCCTGCCGCCTTGGAAACGTTGAGTAAGCTGCAAACTCGTGGGACCCGCATGTCATCCTCTATGTACAATCAATTTTCTTTTCTTTTTTTTACCCCCTAATTTCTGGCTACTTTCTTTTTCTTTTGATCTCAAACCGCATTTGAAACGTTGGGACACATGTCATCCTCTATGTACAATAAATGTTTCTTTTTTTGGATTATTTTTCACCCTCTGATTTTTGGTCACTTGCCTTTTTCTTTCGATCTCATGCCGCCCTTGAAAACGTTGAGGAACCTGCTGGCCCATGGGACCCACATGTCATCCTCTATGTACTATAAAAGTTTCTTTTCTTTGATTTTTTTCACCCTCTGATCTTTGGCTATTTCCTTTTTCTTTTCATCCCCTGCCGCCTTGGAAACGTTAGTAAGCTGCTGACTGGTGGGACCCGCATGTCATCCTCTATGTACAATCAAGTCTCTTTTCTTGGATTTTTTTTTACCCCCTTATTTTTGGTCACTTGCCTTTTTCTTTCGATCTCATGCAGCCTCTGAAACGTTGAGAAGCTGCTGGCTCATGGGACCCACATGTCATCCTCGATACTATAAAAGTTTCTTTTCTTGGATTTTTTCACCCTCTTATTTTTGGCTGTTTCCTTTTTCTTTTGATCCCCTGCCGCCTTGGAAACATTGATTAAGCTGCTGACACAAGGGGCCCGCATGTCATCCTCTATGTACAATCAACTTGCAAGATCTTGGGGCGGAAGAGCTTGTATAAGTGGGACCCATATGTCATCCTCTATGTACAATAAAAGTTTCTTTTTCTTGGATTATTTTTTGCTCCTGGTATTTGGTCTCTTTCCTTTTTCTTTCGATCTCATGCCGCCTCTGAAACGTTGAGTAAGGTGCTGGGTCATGGGACCCGCATGCCATCCTCTATGTACAATCAACTTTCTTTTCTGGGAGTTTTTTTACCCCTAATTTCTGGCTACTCTTTTTCTTTTGATCTCAAGCCGCATTTGAAACGTTGACACCGCTGCTGCAAAATGGGACCCGCATGTCATCTTTTATGTACAATAAAGTTTCTTTTCTTGGATTATTTTTGGCTCCTGATATTTGGTCACTTGTCTTTTTCTTTCGATCTCATGCCCCCTTTGAAACGTTGAGGAAGCTGCTAGCGCATGGGTCCCGCATGTCATACTCTATGAACAATAAAAGTTTCCTTCCTTGGAGTTATTGTTTACCGCTAATTTCTGGCTACTTCCTTTTTTCTTTTGATCCCCTGCCGCCTTGGAAACGTTGAGTAAGCTGCTGACACAAGGGGCCCGCATGTCATCCTCTATGTACAATCAACTTGCAAGATCTTGGAGCGAAAGAGCTTGTATAAGTGGGACCCATATGTCATCATCTATGTACAATAAAAGTTTCTTTTCTTGGATTATTTTTTGCTCCTGATATTTGGTCACTTTCCTTTTTCTTTCTATCTCATGCCGCCACTGAAACGTTGAGTAAGGTGCTGGCTCATGGGACTGTACAATAAAGTTTCATTTCTTAGATTTTTTTTACCCACTGATTTTTGCTAACTTGCCTTTTTCTTTTCGATCATATGCCGCCTTTGAAATTGAGGTCGCCGCTGGCTCATGGGTCCCACAAGTCAGCCTCTATGAACAATAAACCTTTCCTTTGTTGTATTTTTTTTACCCCTAATTTCTGGCTATTTGCCTTTTTCTTTTGATCCCCTGCGGCCTTTGAAACGATGAGGACGCTGCTGGCAGGTCGGTCCCACATGTCATCCTCTATGAAGAATATAAGTTTCCTTTTTGGATTTATTTTTGACCCCTAATTTCTGGCTATTTGCCTTTTTCTTCTGATCCCTACCGACTTCGAAATGATGAGGATGCAGCTGGCAGATCGGTCCCACATGTCAGCCTCTATGAACAATAAATGTTTCCTTTGTAGGATTTATTTTTTACCCCTATTTTCGGGCTACTTGCCTTTTTCTTTGAAACGTTGAGGACGGTACTGTCTCATGGGTCCCACATGGCATCCTCTCTGAACGATAAACCTTCATTTCTTGTTAACGACAGGTTTATCAGTATTATTTTCGCAGACTAATACAAGCTCTTTGGCTCCAAGATCTTGCAAGTTGATAGATTAAATCAAGGAATTATTAGGATATGTTTTAAATTTCAAATCCACTTTATGAATTTTTAAAAATACCGTTATCCATGTGGGTATGGAGCGATCAAGGATTTTCATATTGGGCATGAGCAGTTTCAAAAATTGGAACCCTATAATTCAAAATAAATAAAAACAACTTTTATGTAGAATCTCCGTGTATTTTTTTTTGCCAATCATAGGATCTGTGTTTCATTAGAAAAGGGCCGAAATTGCATGAGCAGAAAGGCCCATTTGAAGTTATTGGGCTTCGACGGCCGGAGCAAGTAGACCGATAACAATTACCATGTAGATGTTCCTTGGCAACCCAAAAGTGAAATATTGGGCCCAACAGGGGAAGGTTGAACAGTACTTTTTCTATTGGGAAGGTGGTACATGGGGTTATCCTGACAAAAAAAATGGAACATGGGTTACTGAAGGTTGCCCATTTGTGCCTAATATGTTTGTCAGCAGGAGCTTTACCTTCCGCCGCCGCCGCTCCGCTTCCGCCGCCGCCGCCATGCCTCGTCGCGGGTCGAGCTACCGGTACGGCGGCGTCTCGAGCTCGGGGTACCGCAGCGTCCGCGCGCGCCCCAAATTAAGGTACTTCCTCCTCGGGACGGCACCTACGATAGGCTCGGCTGGCCTTGGGGCATTTACCCCTAGCCTCTTCCATGCTCAAGTTTTTGAAATGTTTCTGGCTCTGTTCAACACTGGATCAAATTTGTCAACATGACCATTCTTATGGATTGTGATGCCACTATTTCGTGTCTTCAAATGTTGTTCACGCTCATAGGAGCTGTAATGGACACCATTGGCATTGCAAGCTGCAGCTACCAACACCCTCTTATCTGGACCACGTGATAGGACAAGGAGATCAGCACTAACAGCGCCTGGATTCTCCGCATGGAGTTTCGAGATCTACGATTACAAAATAGACAAGAGGTCATCTCATGTGAAAACACATAGACAAGTCAGAGTGCAATTGAACATCTTACATATTTCTCAAACCAGTCCTGAAACCCACTCCCACGTGCCGATAGCTTTCCATTCGTTTCCATGTACAACCTGCAAAACATAGCCAAGTCAGCTGAATATATTTCATTTTGATACAAGTTCATAGTATATGCGAGGAACTGAGTAGTTCGTGTGCATAGTACTCACTTAACATATTCATCAGCCTCTGTAGCATTATTCAGCACATACCAAGACAGCTGTTCAAATTCAGACTGCTCTAATGTTTTTTCGGTCCTCTTTCCTATTAGCTCAACACCATGTTTAAAAACAGATCCTCCAACTTCCAAAATTCTGCGACCCCGATTGAATCTGGTCTCAATATCAGGAATATATCTTGAGGCAAATGTATATGCTTCAGCAGCAATATACGCCACTGCAATGCAAGCCTCCGGTCTAGCTTTGTTCCTAACTGTATTCTTGAAAGTGCACAGTCGACGTTCTATAGGGTACATCCATCCATACTGTACCGGACCTCTTAAAAGTGCCTCATCAGGTAGATGAACAGCCAAATGCACCATCACATCAAAGAAGGCTGGAGGATATATCAGCTCCAGCTTGCACAGGATTACTGCTATGTCCACCTTAAGACGTTCTACAACAGCTCTGCTTAGAGTTTTACTACATATTTCCCTAAAGAACCTTCCCAACTCTGCAATCACGTTGTACATATTTGGCTTCACTAAATCTTTAATGCCAATAGCTAAAAGCCTTTGCAGCAGGATGTGACAATCGTGAGTTTTCAACCCTTGGAGCTTGTTTCCTTCAGCATTGAGACAATTTGCAATGTTGGAAGCAAATCCGAACGGGAACATCACACCTCGGAGGTACTCACAAAATAATCTCCTTTTAGGCATCGGCAATGTGAATTCCGCGCCTCGAAATTTATAATGTTTTTCCTTGCCTTTGTTCACTTTGTCATTACGATCCAGTTGCAAGTGCCTGTTAACATTCAATGTTGCACAATCAATCCTAGCATTTGAGCTATCTTTTGTCTTGGATGGAATGTTGAGTAATGTGCCGACAATGCTGTCACATATATTCTTCTCCATGTGCATGATATCAATATTATGCCGAAGCTTCTTACCAGCCCAATACGGCAAGTCCCAAAGAGTGGTCCTGCGCTTATAAAATATTCTCGGTCTATCATTTTCCATTTCCTTCCTCTTGGTACGTGCTGCTATTTCACCTCCCATCTTCCTTTTGGTAGCTGCTAGACTCAGTTCATCTCGTCTCTTCTTCCTTTTTCTATCTGCTACTACTGCTGCTGCATCTTCTGTATTCTTCTCTGCTGTACCTCCATTTGGCAACGGGGAGAGAAACCGCTGGTTATTACTAAACCAAAACCGTCCCCGTGAGGCAAAGTTCTTCCCGTCCCCATCCCTGATAACTGCCACGGGGACATACTGCATACCATAACCACCACCATCGGGTTAACGGCTAACCAGCGGTTACCCATCCCTGACAATAGGCTAAAAAAAATTGAGCAGCACTTCTCTAGTACCTTAGCTAAAAATATTGACAGCAAATCAATAGGAGAAAACTGGGCACATAGCCGCACAGGGACACATAGCAGTTTAAGTTTCAGCCATTACATGACACAAATGGTAGGAGTAGCAGTTTAAGTTCAGCCATTACATGACACAAATCAATTGGCAGTTTAACTTCAGCCATTACATGACAAGAGTCATGACTCATGACAATACAGAATTCGAATGAACCGAAAATGAAGATAAATTGCAGTCTTTACTCCAAGCTTTGCTTCATCATTTCAGACTTGTAGAAGCACTGAAGTGCAGGCTGCGACTCACTAAACATTACAGCTTCAGGCCCTGCATAAGGTGAAAAGATTAGACTGAAAGCTTGTTCTATACAAGTATCATCATCCTGTCCGAAACAAGTGAATAACTGATGATCCATTCATCTATCATAGTAGTATCATCATCTTGTCCGAAACAAGCAAGTGAATAACTGATGATCCATTCATCTATCATAGTAGTATAGTGAAAATGCTACAGTATTAGAGATAGATGCTAACCTCGAGGCCTTCCTCAATATCTTCAAGAACACTCCAGAAGCTAGCTTCTTGTCCATTGTCATCATCTACAAGCAAACACAAATACAACAATTTAGACATGAAAAATAAAGGAATATAACTAGAGATGTTGCTCTATGCTCTCTGCTGTACGCCTGTACCTGCTGTGGCGGCTGGTGGTTTTCCTGGTTTAACATTTCTGACCGCTTCTAGGTGCGCCTCCAACTCGTGACTCTTAAAGTGCTGCGGTTTAGTCTTTTTACAGGCCTGATCACCAATAAATTGCAATTTTTTTCTATTTTTTCGGAAACTGTGATCTAATGGAAGGAAACGGCGATGGCCCATATAGCATATCTTGTTTATTATCCTCACTGCCAGCTGATCAGTATCACAGTGAACACATGCATTATAACCTGATGTTACTCTGCCTGACATAGTGCCCAAAGCTGGATAATCATGGGTGCAATACAGTACAGCAGCACGTAATAGAAAATTTTGTTCTTTAGGTTGACACACATCCCATGTAGGGACACCCTCCCATAATGTTTGCAAGTCTCTAATAAGAGGCTGCATGAACACATCAAAATCCTTCCCAGGAGATTTGGGACCTGGGATGAGTAAGGCCATCATACAGTTCGACTGATCGGTGCATGTCCAGGGAGCCTGGTTGTAAGGTGTAACTAGTACTGGCCACATGCTATACGAGTTGCTCATGTTGCCAAATGGGTTGAATCCATCTGTAGCAAGGCCAAGTCTCAGGTTCCTTGGATCTGCAGCAAAATCTGGATGATCCAGGTCGAATTGCTTCCATTCATCGCCATCAGCAGGATGCCTCAGTAAATCAGGGTCGGGCGTGAGAATCTCTTTGTGCCATCTTGTTTCCCGAGATGTTTGTTCTGAAGCAAACAACCTCTGCAATCTTTGTACAAGTGGAAAGTATCTCAGAACCTTCCAAGGAATCTTTTTCTTACCACCAGCTCCATCATGTTTCCATCTTGATTCCTTACATACTGGACATTCATCGAGGTCATTATACTCCATCCAAAACAGTGCACAGTTATTTTTGCAAAAATCAATCTTCTCATATCCAAGTCCCAGTACCTTGATGTACTGCTTCACCTCATAAAAGGATTTTGGCAGTCCAGCCCCAGGGAGTGCATCGCTGTATGTCTTCGCAACTGCATTGAACGCTTTATTGGTAATCCCCTGGTATGACTTGTCATGAAGTAATTTCACAATTAATTCGAATCTTGACACAACAGAACCAGGGGCCACTAAGCGCTTAGCATCTTCTATCAGGTCATGGAAAAGAGGCTTTTTGTGATAAGCATGGGGCTGTTGGCTTGCATATGGATACAGATCCCGTAACAAATTAGCAGTAGCCTCATCCTGGACGAGATCTTCAGGCTGATAACCATCAGAATAAAGAGGATCAATAATGTCAGGCTGATCATAGTGTTCACCATGGTTAATCCACCTGATATATGTCTGGTCCATCCCATAAACGAATAAATGATCTGAGACTACATGTTGAGGCTTGGACCCAATATTCAAACATACGCGGCATGGACAAATCACTTCCTTTGTCTTGTCGCCGTCAGTAAAATCACTAACGTGCTTCATGAAGTCTTCAATACCACTCAAATATGTTGGTGTGGTTAATGAGTCAAATAATATCCAAGTTCTGTCCATCTGTTGAGGAGATAGATGGTCAGAGAAGCGATAAGCTATTTCAACAAACAGGTCACCTACGAATGTAAGCAAGCATACCTGAGCAAACAGGTCGAATATAAAACTATAAATGCTACATTATTTGAGCCGATTTCAGCAAACAAACTGAGTGCAAAACTACGGCTACCTAGCGAACAGATTTTTTTAGGCTGACCACTGGGTTTCCCCACTTTGTATTTTTTTATTAATAAAAAGAGGGAAATATGTACAAAAGTTGCTGGAGAGCAGCAACTAAAAGGATCATAGATCCCAAGCAGCAAAATATATATATAATGTTCTACCCATGATATGATTTCCTCTTTGCCTTATGAACAAGGAGAGCAATTTCATCCTTGAATCTCTTGTGCCATCTATAAATGCTTGGGGGGAGGGGCGAACAGATCTATCGAAAGCAATACAATACCAACACATTCTTTCTTCTTTTTTGCCGTAATTCCGCCGATCTATTAGCAGTGCAAAGAAGCCAAAAGTAATAAGATTACATACAGGTTCATAGACCACCAGGGCCGTACCTGAGAATACGGAGGGCCTGAGCAAAACAAGAAATAGAGGCCCTCAACATGATCATTGGCAACTAAAATGATTTTATATATACTACTCACTCCATTTCAATAAACAATGCACCCTTGTTTTTCGTATTTTATCTTCGAAAAAATATTAATCTATATCTCTCTATTTAAAAATGATGTTTCAATTTTATGTAGATATACATGTATTTAGATGAGTTTAGTTTGCAGATACATGCAAGTTTTGATGAAGTTGAAACATATTTTTCAGGATGAAGTAAAAAAAAAATTGATATAAAACTGGTATCATTAGAAAGTATTTTCCAACACGATTCTAACAATGCTGCTTATGTATTATATGATCGTGATATTGTTGTCCTATTTATTTGGTCAAGGTTCACATTGAAATGTGGTAAAATAAATTAAAAGAAGTGCATCGTGTGAAAAAGCAATCTAAGAATTCAAAAGTGCTAATTGTTAGTCGAAACATGACATCATTGAGACAAAATATTAATATTCATTGGAAGACTAACTGAATTAGCTGCACTCGCGATGAAAAAGAAAGAGAAGATACGGGTAAGAGCAAGTACAATAAGGTACAGTCTTTTTGTTTGTTTGTTTGGGTTGCTCATCAAGCTTATCGCTCGATACAATAAGGTACAGTCAGCGGGAGTGGTGTTTGGAACATGGGTGCATAGTGGGTGGTATCATAGAGTACTATCATAGATATGCTATATTTATTATAGTGGAGTATTGAAAATGGCATATATAGAAGGGGATATTGAGAATTGAGAGTGGCATAAACACAACTTCAGTTTTTGTAATGGCATAAACACAACTTGTGAATTGAGGAGTGGCATAGAACCAATTAACACTTGTTTCAATAACAGCCATCAAAAGCCAATCGAACGCACGAGAATGGATCCAAAATTTACCCATTTTAAGTTTCACGAGAAAATTTTAAACTTAAAATTCGTACTGCCTAGAAGTTTTTGAAACAAAAATCCAGTAAATCTTATATGTCGGGTTATGCATTCTGGGGGAGTTTCATCAGATTCAGCCATATTGTTTATCAATAAACCTCATTTTATGTTTTACAACCAACTTTAAACTTAAAATTCAAACTGTCCAGTAAAAAGAACAACATTCCAGTAAATCTTATATATTTCTTCTGCATTCCGGGAAAGATTGGTCGGATTCAAAAAAAATAGTTTGGGAATAAACATTGTTTTTGTCTGGAAACGACTTATTGTAGAGTGATTTTTGGTTGGATACATTCATGTGTGTTCGATTGGCTTTGGATGGCTGATATTGAACCAAAGTCAACGCTGGGCTTTTGACCTAGCTGAACGTCACTGGAGCTGCGTCAAAAGTCCAGCCATGACTTTGTCTCAATAACAGCCATCAAAAGCCGATCGAACGCACAGGAATGGATCCAACCAAAAATCACTCAACCGCTGGAATTTTGACCTGAAAGTCACTGAAGCTGTGTCCATACTTGCCCAACAGGTTGCGTATGAACGTAAACCAACATATCTGAGCAAACAGGTCGAATATAAAACTATATAACTAAATGCCACGTTATTTGAGCCGATTTCAGCAAACCAACTGAGGTCTATTTTTTTAGGCTGGACAGTGGTTTCCTCGCTGTGTATTTTTCACTGTAATAAAAAAGAGGGAAAATGTTACTGGAGAGCAGCAACTAAAAGGATCATAGATCCCAAACAGCAAAATCTAGCTAAAAAGGTTATACCCATGATGATAAGCCATGATATGATTTCCTCTTTGCCTTACAAACAAGCAGTGGCGGACCTAGGATTTTAGGAAAGGGTATGACACAACAAAATTTTGGAGTTTCTATTGAATTTCTTTTGTCCTAATAAAAATAATTAAATAAAATACTTTCTCGGATTCATACTAATTAACTCAAATTTGTCTAGATATAAATGTATCTACTCAACAAACTTGTCTAAGATACATCAGTATCTAGACAAAGTTGAGTCAATTAATTTGGATTGAAGGGAGTATGTCAAAATGATTAAATAAAACAGATTTTGCATATAATCAAAATGTAAATTGTTGAAAAATGCACCGTTGACGGGGTGCTCTAATTTTGAACTGAATTCTCACTAAATATATATAATTAATCATATACTTGACTACCAAAGATTAATTATCAGTTGATTAATCGTATATACAGTAGCAAGATATTTCCTTTGATTAATCATGATATCTAATCAGGTCATGGTGCATGGCCATAGCTGGCCTTGTAGGCTTACACGCGAGACAAAATCGCACATCTTGAAAAACATGCAAGTAGACTGTTGGCTAAAGCCAATGCATTAATCAATCGGATGTCTAATCAATCGGTTACATGCACTAGCTCAGTGTTCGCATGGCTGCACGCCACATGTATTAGCACCGCATGTATACATATACATCACTCATCTTGATTAATTGCTCAGCTCATTAAACTATCAAAGATCTTGCACGGCTTGGACGCAGGGTATGCCGTGGCATATACGGCATACCCTGTAGATCCGCCACTGCAAACAAGGAGAGCCATTTCATCCTTGAATCTCTTGCGGCTTCTGTAAAAGCTTGGGGGCGAACAGATCAATCGAAAGCAATATAATACCAACAAATTCTTTCTTCTTTTTGGCCGTAAATCCACCGATGTATTAGCAGTGCAAAGAACCCAGAAGTAATAAGATTACAAACAGGTCCATAGAGGACTGGCACCAAGCGACGACTACAAACATTGGGCAATGGTGAGCAGTACAGTGTACAGTACGAACGAATTCGAGCAAATAGGTAAAGCGGAAAACAATGTCAAACAAACACATCGAGAGGAAAACAATATCAACCGATCGATTCGAACGAACTAACGAACTTATAAGGGCTGGGCGACGGCGACTGACTTCGATTGAGCTATAATGAATCGTACTTGCCCAGGCCTGAAGATAGCATGCATACCGTGAGGATCTACCAGCTGACCGCGCCTGCCGGTGCGGCTGGAGAAGAACGGCGCCACCAGCAGTCGCCGGCTGACGCGGCTGATAGACAGCGTGGGGAAGTTTTGGTGCGCGGCCTGGTTCACCGAGGGTGTGTCTAGAGAAGAACAGGGCGCCGAAGGAGGTGTCTAGAGAAGAACAAGGTGGGCTGGGTGCTGAGTTAAAGGCGAGCGTTCGAAATATTGGGCGCGCGTTCGAAAGTTTAGGAGCGCGAGGGAGGTGTCTGCTGTGCTGAGTTAAAGGCGAGCGTTCGAAATTTCCCCGTCCTCTTCTTTTTTGGGCTAATCTATCTATACCTCTATTCTATCTACATGTTTTTTATTTTTTTCTATTCTATACATGAGTTTTTGAAATTGAATTTTTTCACTCTGTCAGCGTTCCGGCCAATGCTCATTTGAAGTAATTGAAGCTGTTGATTTGCAGCTTAGAGGTGCTATCTACCGCTCATCATACAAGGACTCTTCAGATCTAAACGGCTGTGAATGCACGGATTCGTCACCCATCCTTCCCTTGGACTGGCGATGCTGAAAGCCTGAAACACTGGAACCCTCTAGATACTTCGGGATACCTCACTGCCCCACATTATTAGACAGGCCTTTTCCGACACGGGAAGTCAAAAGTTGGGGGCTCCATGCAGTACATATGAATACTCGCTAGCTGCATGGTCTAGAAGCAGACTAGAGTAAATCATCAATTCGTCAAATCAATTGGTGTATAATTTTTTTTAGCAGCTAAGACGCCGGCATGAACCATTTTATCAACTTGAATGCTTACTACATGACATAAGAAGACTATGTACTTTGGTTTTTCATTTTTCTGATTTTTTAAATTTTGTGCCCATTTGAATCTTGGTCAAATCCTAGGTTTGACCAAGATTAAACAAGTTTAAAACATGAAAATGAAAAGGTAATCATGGATCCTTCTTAGTCACTCTAAAATGAAGCTTTTGGGATGTTCTTGAAAATTCCATGTTTGAAACCCAAAACGACTTCTCTTCATGCTTGACTTCATAAGACAGAGTTTAGGGGTTAGGGGGTAGATACATGATTTGTCTAGTTTGCATATATCTAGACCTTTTTTGTCAACTTTAATGCTTACTATATGACACAAGGAGACTATGTGCTTTGGTTTTTCATTTTTCTATTTTTTTTGAATTTTTTGCCCATATATTCGAATCTTTGTCAAATCCTAGGTTTGACCAGGATTTAAACAAGTTTAAAACATGAAAATGAAAAGGTAGGCCTGGATCCTTCTTAGTCACTCTAAAATGAAGCTTTTGGGAGGTTCTTGAAATTTCCATGTTTGAAACCCAAAACCACTTCTCTTCATGACTTCATAAGACAGAGTTTAGGGTTAGGGGTAGATATATACATGATTTTCTGGTTTGAATATGTCTAGACCTTGTTTATCAACTTGAATGCTTACTATATGACATAAGAAAATTATGTGCTTTGGTTTTCATTTTTCTGATTTTTTTATGCCCGTTTGAATCTTTTGGTCAAATCTTAGGTTTGACCAAGATTTAAACAAGTTTAAGACATGAAAATGAAAAGGGGAGAATGCATCCTTCTTAATTAGTCACTCTAAACTGAATTTTGTAAGAGGTTTTTGAAATTTCCATGTTTGAAACCCAAAACCACTTCTCTTCATGTTGGACTTCATAAGACAGAGTTTAGGGGTTAGGGGGTAGATACATGATTTGTCTAGGTTGAATATGTCTAGACCTTGTTTATCAACTTTAATGCTTACTATATGACATAAGAAGACTATGTGCTTTGGTTTTTCATTTTTCTATTTTTTTGAATTTTATACCCATATATTTGAATCTTTGTGAAATCCTAGTTTTGACCAGGATTTAAACAAGTTTAGAACATGAAAATGAAAAGGTAAGCTTGGATCCTTCTTAGTCACACTCTAAAATGAAGCTTTTGGGAGGTTCTTGGAATTCCAATGTTTGAAACCCAAAACCACTTCTCTTCATGATTAACTTCATAAGACGGAGTTTAGGGTTAGGGGTAGATATATACATGATTTTTCTGGTTTGAATATGTCTAGACCTTGTTTATCAACTTGAATGCTTACTATGTGACATAAGTAGACTATGTGCTTTGGTTTTCATTTTTCTATTTTTTATATTTTATACACATATATTTGAATCTTTGTGAAATCCTAGGTTTGACCAGGATTTAAACAAGTTTAGTACATGAAAATGAAAAAGGTAAGCCTGGATCCTTCTTAGTCACACTCTAAAATGAAGCTTTTGGGAGGTTCTTGAAATATCCATGTTTGAAACCCAAAACCACTTCTCTTCATGATTGACTTCATAATACAGAGTTTAGGGTTAGGGGTAGATATATACATGATTTTCTGGTTTGAATATGTCTAGACCTTGTTTATCAACTTGAATGCTTACTATATGACACAAGAAGACTATATGCTTTTGTTTTTCATTTTTCTGATTTTTTTTGAATTTTATGCCCGTTTGAATCTTTTGGTCAAATCTTAGGTTTGACCCAGATTTAAACAAGTTTAAGACATGCAAGTGAAAAGGGAAGCTTGCATCCTTCTTAGTCACTCTAAAATGAATTTTTAAGAGGTTTTTGAAATTTCCATGTTTGAAACCCAAAACCACTTCTCTTCATGCTTGACTTCATAATACAAAGTTTAGGGGTTAGGGGGAGATACATGATTTGTCTAGTTTGAATATGTCTAGACCTTGTTTATCAACTTTAATGCTTACTATATGACATAAGAAGACTATGTGCTTTCGTTTTTCATTTTTCTATTTTTTTGTATTTTATACCCATATATTTGAATCTTTGTGAAATCCTAGGTTTGACTAGGATTTAAACAAGTTTAGAACATGAAAGTGAAAAGGTAAGCCTGGATCCTTCTTAGTCACAATCTAAAATGAAGCTTTTGGGAGGTTCTTCAAATTTCCATGTTTGAAACCCAAAACCACTTCTCTTCATAAGACAGAGTTTAGGGTTAGGGGTAGATATATACATGATTTTTCTGGTTTGAATATGTCTAGACCTTGTTTATCAACTTGAATGCTTACTATATGACATAAGAAGACTATATGCTTTTGTTTTTTCATTTTTCTGATTTTTTTGAATTTATGCATGTTTGAATCTTTTGGTCAAATCTTAGGTTTGATCAAGATTTAAACAAGTTTAAGACAAGAAAATGAAAAGGATGTTTGAAACCCAAAACCACTTCTCTCCATGCTTGACTTCACAATATACAAAGTTTAGGGAAAATGTCAGTCTTTTTATGCAAATCTGCACATAAATGGCTCAAATTAAAATAGTATACTCGTTTCAGTGTTTTTGATTTCCTATAAAAAAATAGATTTTCCTGAGAAGTTCTAATTTTTGCCAGAATTTGAAAATTTTGGATTTCTTGTTCCTATTTAGATATTATAGATACTAGCAAGATGGCCCTCGCAATTTTGATTTACCATGAATAGTTACTATGACATTTCCAAGAATACCATGTCACATATTCTACAATTTATATTTGAGTTTTTGGTATTTAAAATTCCACTGGTTTGATGACTAAATATTGAAGGTGTAGCCTTGCATTAGTGGATTTTTATCGTGACAAAACAACCTATTGTTATTGCTACTCTTACACTTACATCATTATTCTCTCTAATAATAGACCGACGAACTACCTCCATATACATATTGTCCTTACTCTCTCTTCTATTTAATCCAACTATGCTAGTGGATTACTTATGTGCCTATGAGTTTGATTCCAAATAAGAACTCCAATATTGTTGACATGATCTTTCTAAAACTAACACTTAAGGTACAATGGAGCAATCTTGTCCTGATTCTATATCCATACGCCTGTGGAAATTTTGATAAAACCACTTAAATCCACGCAAAATAGTACTCTCACCCGGATATAATTGTTTTTTATTTACCGCGTCGTACCCTCTGACCCGGAGTCCCAATTAGTATAACCATAAACTTGTGTAGCCGACTTAGAAGTGGGACATGACTATCTAGATATTACACTTTGTAAAATTTTCATAAATAAACGTAGCTAAACATGGCGGTGAGCTTTAAATCCAAAATCATATAATAATGTATTTATAATCATCTATAGAGATTTTTCTAACATGTTTCTTCGAAACACAGCACTCTATCGAAAATAATTGGTCTAATTGGAACTTATTCACTCTTCAGAACCAATTACACCCTTCTCTCATAATAACTGATTTAGAATGATTTGGGATAGACCAGATGGAATGTTTGTGTGTGACGAACACAGGATAGCATGTGGTTACCATGAGTGTATATGATTATGGCAATGACCAACCGTATTACCTACAAATGAAGTTTGGGGAAAAACTTCGTATCTAACTATCGAGCAAGATAATTGTGGAGCAAGATGCGTGCTCAATATTTTTAGATAATATTTTTTTATATCATACTTCCTCTGTTTATAAATATTAGACGTTTTAGCTAGCCAATCTAGCTTGTTTAAATGTCATACATTAACAAACGGAGGGAGTACATACATGTGCTCTACTTTGTACTACCTTGTTCAGAAAAAGATGTCGCAATTCTTTTTAAATTTTGATGAATCTATACACTATTTAGTGTAGGTGTAAAGAAACGTCCCAATTTTAAAAATCTGCTATATCCTTCTCGAGAGTGAGGGTAACCTTTTTTCTTTCGATTTGTTTAAGTACACTCAATTCATGTAGTATAAACCACTTCACACTATTTAGCGTACATCCTCATCTTCCAGGCTACCCGGCTCGACGGCAGGACGACCGTAGTAGCTCGACGCATAACACGTCCTCCTCGCCGGCACTCTCGCTCAGCTCATGTGGTTACTAAAAAAATGAATTCTAATTTTAAAATATTACACGTCCTAGTTTAAAAACCTTGTCATGCACGTGTGGTTCAGAATATGTATGCACACGACACAGTCCGACGCTAGGATAATACACAGATAACTCATCTAAACTTTCAAAAAAACTGGTCTAAACGTGACGGGATAGGTCACATGCACGTAAATATATGGCTCAATCTAGATCCCATTTAAACGTGATCTGATAGGATTCTTTTCTTTTTGACAGAATCTGATAGGATTCTTACGGTCAAAGAAAGAAAACAACATATGTTAAACTCGTATGGGCAACAGACTCTGTTTCCATGTTTTTCCCCAAACTACACTTTTACGTGCAACCTTAGACTTTCCCGCGCCAAATAAAAAAAATAGATCGTGTCAAGTTTGAGTTCGTGTTACACATGTGTACGTTTAACTCGTATGGGCAACAGACTCTGTTTCCATGTTTTTCCCAAAACTACACTTTTACGTGCAACCTTAGACTTTCCCGCACCAAATAAAAAAAAATAGATCGTGTCAAGTTTGAGTTCGTGTTACACATGTGTACGTTTACGTTATATTCATCTATTAGTAAATCCTAGTCACAAATTACAGATCCAACGATTAATAATAATTAAGATGATGTGGATTAACCTTGTGTCTCTATTTAAAATTAAAACATCTTATTTTGCTTTTAGTATATAATAGAAGACTAGGTGACTCAACGAGAACGACTCAACATTGACTCGACTCAGACACAACTACTACATTGACACAAGTACTAATATAATAAAGTAAGAGTACTAGTTAGTTTACATTTCCACAGGCCAATTTTACGAACAAAATTTCGAAAATTAACCTTCAGAAACTCGGAAGCCAGGTGACACAACAGTCATCAAGGATTGCAGCTAGTGGTACACAGTGACCTGGTCAAGATCTACCTTGAGCCTGCTTGACGCTTCAGCTCGGAGTTGAGAGCCTTCTCCTGTGACAGCTCGGCCTCTAGTTTGTCCGTCCTAACCGTGAGGTTCAGGATCAGTCCGGCGAGTTTGTCCATGGTCTCCGCCTGGCCGAGGCTCCGCCGCTGGATCTCATTACTCGCAGTGAACGATTTCATGGCGATATCGTCGAGAATGCGAATCCGGATCTTCTCAGTGGCGAGCTCAGAATAAAGTCTCATGCACTCATCGGCGAGGGCGCTTCTGTCCGCCGTCTCGACGCAGAAATCGCCCATAACCATTTCTAAAATGGGACCGATCTCGTAGCGGGGCTTCTATCAGATGGGGATGGAGCACAAAATCAGAAGTGTACCCAGAGAAGTACCAAGAAAGAGAAAATGGGAATCCCAATTTGCACGAATGTCTATACCTCGCTGCTTTGAGAACTTGGCTCCGTGGAAGATGTTTCCGCAGGCAGGAGGGCTGCGGGAAAACTAAGGCCGCCCGACCTGAATATACGATTGAGAGAAGGTAAGAAAAGGAGGGGATGATAAGTTGTGAAAGACATAGAAAGATGCGCAAGAACGGAGGATCGCCTGAAGGTAGCAGTCGCGGGCTGCGACGCCCTTGAAGACTCTTGCGCAGAAGGCACCTCGACAGCAGCACAGGGACGCCATTGCTGGGATTCCCTCAGCTTCGCCGCAGCCGCACGAGCCCTTCTGTGGCGAGACTTGCTCCCGGTCATGGTGGCGAAGTAGTATTCCAAGAGGTAAACAAAGTGGTGAACTGAGGAAGACGGCAAGAGCAAAGGTTAGTTCTTAAATTTGGCCTCCCCGTCTCCTCGGCACCTCGCGAGTAGTAATACTAGTCAAAGAGCAAACTTCAAGGCAGAGACTTGGTGGGCCATTCATCTCCAACTATACTTCCTCCGATCCGAATGATACCAAATTTTTGAATGACAAATCACCCAAAACAGTATCTAGGATTTGATCTAGATTCAAATGGGCATAAAATGCGTCTTCTCTTGACAAAGAAAATGGCTGGGAGTTTGCGTACCTATTGCACGTGACTTGTGCTCACTGAAGTGTGGGACCTCACGCATGGGCACCACACGTAAGTGACAGACCTGTTGATGTAAAAACTCGGTTGATTATTATACTACTACATTTATACAAAGTTTCCTATGGATTCAAGGGTACGAAAGCCAAGTTAAATCATTTACATGACATTATTTTTTCCATGAAGCCAAGTTAACTCATTTATCAATTGGTACATTTTGGAGTGACTAAGAAGGATCCAGGCTTACTTTTTCATTTTCATGTTTTAAACCTGTTTAAATCTTGGTCAAACCTATGACTTGACCAAGATTCAAATGGGCATAAAAATTCAAAAAAAAAAAGAAAAACAAAAGCACACCGTCTTCATATGTCATATATCAAGGTGATAAACAAGGTCTGCCATATTCAAACCACAAAAATCTTGTATCTACCCCCTAACCCTAAACAAGGATCCAGGCTTACACCCTTTTCATTTTCATGTTTTTAAACTTGTTCAAATCTTGGTCAAACTTAGGATTTGACGAAGATTCAAATGGGCGTAAAAATACTTAGAAAAATCATGTACGTATCTACCCCCTAACCGTAAACAAGGATCCAGGCTTACCCTTTTCATTTTCATGTTTTTAAACTTGTTCAAATCTTGGTCAAACTTAGGATTTGACGAAGATTCAAATGGGTGTAAAAATACTTAGAAAAATCATGTACGTATCTACCCCAAACCCTAAACTCTATCTTACGAAGCCAAGCATGAAGAGAAGTGGTTTTGGGTTTCAAACATGGAAATTTCAAAAACCTCCCAAAAGCTTCATTTTAGAGTGACTAAGAAGGATCCATGCTTACCTTTTATTTTCATGTTTTAAACATGTTCAAATCTTGGTCAAACCGTACGTACCTAGGATTTGACCAAGATTCAAATGGGCATAAAAATTCAAAAAAAAATGAAAAACCAAAGCACATAGCCTAGCTTCTTATATATGCCATATAGTAAGCACTCAAGCTAGTTGATAAACAAAGTCTAGACATATTCAAACCAGAAAAATCATGTATCTATATACCCCTAACCCTAAACTTTGTCTTAATTATGAAGTCAAGCACGAAGAGAAGTCGTTTTGGGTTTCAAACATGGACATTTCAAAAACCCTCCCAAAAGCTTCATTGTGGTGTGACGTACTAAGAAGGATACATGCTTACATTTTCAACAACCCCCCTAAAAGCTTCATTATAGAGTGACTAAGAAAGGATCCAGTCTGGCGGGCTTACCTTTTATTTTCTTGTTTTAAACTTGTTCAAATCTCGGTCAAACCTAGGATTTGACCAAGATTCAAAATGTGCATCAAAATTTAAAAAAATTAAAAACCAAATTAAAGCGCATAGTGTTCTTATGTCATATAGTAAGCATTAAAGTTGATAAACAAGGTCTAGACACATATTCAAACAAGACAAGTCATGTATATATACCCCTAACCCCTAAACTCTATCTTATGAAGTCAACAACATGAAGAGAAGTGGTTTTGGGTTTCAAACATGGAAATTTCAAAAACCTCCCAAAAGCTTCATTTTAGAGTGACTAATATATATAAGAAGGATACATGCCTGCTTACCACCTTTTCATTTTCATATTTTAAACTTGTTTAAATCCGTGTCAAATTAAACCAAGGATTTGACCAAAAGATTCAAATGGGCATAAAATTTTAAAAAAAATCAGAAAAATGAAAAACAAAAGCATATAGTCTTCTTATGTCATATAGTAAGCATTCAAGTTGATAAACAAGCTAGGTTTGGACATGCATATTCAAACCTAGGCAAATCATGTATCTATCCCCTAGCTAGCCCCTAAACTCTATCTTATGAAGTCAAGCATGAAGAGAAGTGGTTTTGGGTTTCAAACATGAAAATTTCAAGAACATCCCAAAAACTTCATTTTAGAGTGACTAAGAAAGGATACAGGCTTCCCCTTTTCATTTTCATGTTTTATACTTGTTTAAATCTTGGCCAAACCTAGGATTTGACAAAGATTCAAATGTGCATCTATCAAAATAAAAAAAACAGAAAAATTAAAAACCAAAGCACATAGTTTTCTTATGTCATATATAGTTAGCATTAAAGTTGATATAAACAAGGTCTAGATATATTCAAACAAGAAAAATCATGTATCTACCCCTAACCCTAAACTCTGTCTTATGTGTAGTCAAGCATGAAGAGAAGTGGTTTTGGGTTTCAAACTTGGAAATTTCAAGAACCCCCAAAAGCTTCATTTTAGAGTGACTAAAGGATCCAGGTCGGGCTTACCTTTTATTTTCATGTTTTAAAATTGTTCAAATCTTGGTCAAACTGTACCTAGGATTTGATCAAGATTCAAATGGGCATAAAATTTCAAAAAAAATGAAAAACCAAAGCATATAGCCTTCTTATGTCATATAGTAAGCACTCGATCAAGTTGGTAAACAAGGTCTAGACATATTCAAACCAGAAAAATCATGTTTCTACCCCTATCCCTAAACTTTGTCTTATGAAGTCAAGCACGAAGAGATCGAAGTCGTTTTGGATTTCAAACATGGAAATTTCAAAATCCTTCCCAAAAGCTTCATTTTGGAGTGACTAAGAAGGATACAGGCTTACCTTTTCATTTTCATGTTTTAAACTTGTTTAAATATTGGTTAAGCCTAGGATTTGACCAAGATCAAATGGGCATAAAAATTCAGAAAAAGTCAAAAAAAATGAAAACCATAGCACATAGTATTATTATGTCATATAGTAAGCATTCAAGTTGATAAACAAGGTCTAAACAACAAACTAGACAAATCATGTATCTACCCCCTAACCCTAAACTCTGTCTTATGAAGTCAAGCATGAAGAGAAGTGGTTTTGGGTTTCAAACATGGAAATTTCAAAAAACTCCCAAAAGCTTCTCATTTTTGAGTGACTAAGAAGGATTCAGGCTTACCTTTTCATTTTCATGTTTTAAACTTGTTCAAATCTTGGTCAAACTTAGGATTTGACCAAGATTCAAATGTGCATAAAAATTGGGAGGAAGGGTATGAATTACAATTCAAAAAAACAAGGTAACTTAAATACTTGGATGCCCCAAAGATGTGTGGAAGCCCAGAACGATGGCAAAACATGTGCGCACGCTGCATCCAATTCAAGTAGAACACATAGTAGGCATCGATAGTTTGACCTAAATTTGAAATCAAAGAGAAGGTGGTTAGAAAAAATCGAATTTGGCAAAGCAAAGCATGAAATCATAAATTTGTGATGCACTATAGCTATGAAAAGTATCAAACAATGCATACCAAAATGATTTTTTAGAGGAATACTAGTTCAACTTATTTTAATTTTATATTAGTAGCCCAAAATCGAACTAGTAGTTGGATATTTCTGAACTTGATCTGTATAGTAGTGGGCAAAACCCTAGTTTAACCTATTTAATCATAGATTCGTAGGTCGATTTTTCTACTTTTTTATTATTACTATGCAGCACATGTGTGTTTGCCCGTCGAGTGAAACTCGGAGGAAGAGGGATCACTCGGAAGGAGAGAAGAAGGGAGAGAATTATGGTGTCTCCCCTTTTTCGGGTGATGATGTTGACTTTTGTGCAGGGTTTGTCAGTGAGCAGGAGGTGCGAGCGAGCGAGCGAGCGAGCGAGTCGAGCGAGGCCGAGAATGAGAGAGATTTGTTTTTTTTTTTGTGAGAGGGACAACCGAAGGATCCAGAAGGACCCACATACTTCCAATACGCATCCTGATGCGTCTTCTCTTGACAAAGAAAATGGCTGGGAGTTTGCGTACCTATTGCACGTGACTTGTGCTCACTGAAGTGTGGGACCTCACGCATGGGCACCACACGTAAGTGACAGACCTGTTGATGTAAAAACTCGGTTGATTATTATACTACTACATTTATACAAAGTTTCCTATGGATTCAAGGGTACGAAAGCCAAGTTAAATCATTTACATGACATTATTTTTTCCATGAAGCCAAGTTAACTCATTTATCAATTGGTACATTTTGGAGTGACTAAGAAGGATCCAGGCTTACTTTTTCATTTTCATGTTTTAAACCTGTTTAAATCTTGGTCAAACCTATGACTTGACCAAGATTCAAATGGGCATAAAAATTCAAAAAAAAAGAAAAACAAAAGCACACCGTCTTCCTATGTCATATATCAAGGTGATAAACAAGGTCTGCCATATTCAAACCACAAAAATCTTGTATCTACCCCCTAACCCTAAACAAGGATCCAGGCTTACACCCTTTTCATTTTCATGTTTTTAAACTTGTTCAAATCTTGGTCAAACTTAGGATTTGACGAAGATTCAAATGGGCGTAAAAATACTTAGAAAAATCATGTACGTATCTACCCCCTAACCGTAAACAAGGATCCAGGCTTACCCTTTTCATTTTCATGTTTTTAAACTTGTTCAAATCTTGGTCAAACTTAGGATTTGACGAAGATTCAAATGGGTGTAAAAATACTTAGAAAAATCATGTACGTATCTACCCCAAACCCTAAACTCTATCTTACGAAGCCAAGCATGAAGAGAAGTGGTTTTGGGTTTCAAACATGGAAATTTCAAAAACCTCCCAAAAGCTTCATTTTAGAGTGACTAAGAAGGATCCATGCTTACCTTTTATTTTCATGTTTTAAACATGTTCAAATCTTGGTCAAACCGTACGTACCTAGGATTTGACCAAGATTCAAATGGGCATAAAAATTCAAAAAAAATGAAAAACCAAAGCACATAGCCTAGCTTCTTATATATGCCATATAGTAAGCACTCAAGCTAGTTGATAAACAAAGTCTAGACATATTCAAACCAGAAAAATCATGTATCTATATACCCCTAACCCTAAACTTTGTCTTAATTATGAAGTCAAGCACGAAGAGAAGTCGTTTTGGGTTTCAAACATGGACATTTCAAAAACCCTCCCAAAAGCTTCATTGTGGTGTGACGTACTAAGAAGGATACATGCTTACATTTTCAACAACCCCCCTAAAAGCTTCATTATAGAGTGACTAAGAAAGGATCCAGTCTGGCGGGCTTACCTTTTATTTTCTTGTTTTAAACTTGTTCAAATCTCGGTCAAACCTAGGATTTGACCAAGATTCAAAATGTGCATCAAAATTTAAAAAAATTAAAAACCAAATTAAAGCGCATAGTGTTCTTATGTCATATAGTAAGCATTAAAGTTGATAAACAAGGTCTAGACACATATTCAAACAAGACAAGTCATGTATATATACCCCTAACCCCTAAACTCTATCTTATGAAGTCAACAACATGAAGAGAAGTGGTTTTGGGTTTCAAACATGGAAATTTCAAAAACCTCCCAAAAGCTTCATTTTAGAGTGACTAATATATATAAGAAGGATACATGCCTGCTTACCACCTTTTCATTTTCATATTTTAAACTTGTTTAAATCCGTGTCAAATTAAACCAAGGATTTGACCAAAAGATTCAAATGGGCATAAAATTTTAAAAAAATCAGAAAAATGAAAAACAAAAGCATATAGTCTTCTTATGTCATATAGTAAGCATTCAAGTTGATAAACAAGCTAGGTTTGGACATGCATATTCAAACCTAGGCAAATCATGTATCTATCCCCTAGCTAGCCCCTAAACTCTATCTTATGAAGTCAAGCATGAAGAGAAGTGGTTTTGGGTTTCAAACATGAAAATTTCAAGAACATCCCAAAAACTTCATTTTAGAGTGACTAAGAAAGGATACAGGCTTCCCCTTTTCATTTTCATGTTTTATACTTGTTTAAATCTTGGCCAAACCTAGGATTTGACAAAGATTCAAATGTGCATCTATCAAAATAAAAAAAACAGAAAAATTAAAAACCAAAGCACATAGTTTTCTTATGTCATATATAGTTAGCATTAAAGTTGATATAAACAAGGTCTAGATATATTCAAACAAGAAAAATCATGTATCTACCCCTAACCCTAAACTCTGTCTTATGTGTAGTCAAGCATGAAGAGAAGTGGTTTTGGGTTTCAAACTTGGAAATTTCAAGAACCCCCCAAAAGCTTCATTTTAGAGTGACTAAAGGATCCAGGTCGGGCTTACCTTTTATTTTCATGTTTTAAAATTGTTCAAATCTTGGTCAAACTGTACCTAGGATTTGATCAAGATTCAAATGGGCATAAAATTTCAAAAAAAATGAAAAACCAAAGCATATAGCCTTCTTATGTCATATAGTAAGCACTCGATCAAGTTGGTAAACAAGGTCTAGACATATTCAAACCAGAAAAATCATGTTTCTACCCCTATCCCTAAACTTTGTCTTATGAAGTCAAGCACGAAGAGATCGAAGTCGTTTTGGATTTCAAACATGGAAATTTCAAAATCCTTCCCAAAAGCTTCATTTTGGAGTGACTAAGAAGGATACAGGCTTACCTTTTCATTTTCATGTTTTAAACTTGTTTAAATATTGGTTAAGCCTAGGATTTGACCAAGATCAAATGGGCATAAAAATTCAGAAAAAGTCAAAAAAAATGAAAACCATAGCACATAGTATTATTATGTCATATAGTAAGCATTCAAGTTGATAAACAAGGTCTAAACAACAAACTAGACAAATCATGTATCTACCCCCTAACCCTAAACTCTGTCTTATGAAGTCAAGCATGAAGAGAAGTGGTTTTGGGTTTCAAACATGGAAATTTCAAAAAACTCCCAAAAGCTTCTCATTTTTGAGTGACTAAGAAGGATTCAGGCTTACCTTTTCATTTTCATGTTTTAAACTTGTTCAAATCTTGGTCAAACTTAGGATTTGACCAAGATTCAAATGTGCATAAAAATTGGGAGGAAGGGTATGAATTACAATTCAAAAAAACAAGGTAACTTAAATACTTGGATGCCCCAAAGATGTGTGGAAGCCCAGAACGATGGCAAAACATGTGCGCACGCTGCATCCAATTCAAGTAGAACACATAGTAGGCATCGATAGTTTGACCTAAATTTGAAATCAAAGAGAAGGTGGTTAGAAAAAATCGAATTTGGCAAAGCAAAGCATGAAATCATAAATTTGTGATGCACTATAGCTATGAAAAGTATCAAACAATGCATACCAAAATGATTTTTTAGAGGAATACTAGTTCAACTTATTTTAATTTTATATTAGTAGCCCAAAATCGAACTAGTAGTTGGATATTTCTGAACTTGATCTGTATAGTAGTGGGCAAAACCCTAGTTTAACCTATTTAATCATAGATTCGTAGGTCGATTTTTCTACTTTTTTATTATTACTATGCAGCACATGTGTGTTTGCCCGTCGAGTGAAACTCGGAGGAAGAGGGATCACTCGGAAGGAGAGAAGAAGGGAGAGAATTATGGTGTCTCCCCTTTTTCGGGTGATGATGTTGACTTTTGTGCAGGGTTTGTCAGTGAGCAGGAGGTGCGAGCGAGCGAGCGAGCGAGTCGAGCGAGGCCGAGAATGAGAGAGATTTGTTTTTTTTTTTGTGAGAGGGACAACCGAAGGATCCAGAAGGACCCACATACTTCCAATACGCATCCTGATGCGTCTTCTCTTGACAAAGAAAATGGCTGGGAGTTTGCGTACCTATTGCACGTGACTTGTGCTCACTGAAGTGTGGGACCTCACGCATGGGCACCACACGTAAGTGACAGACCTGTTGATGTAAAAACTCGGTTGATTATTATACTACTACATTTATACAAAGTTTCCTATGGATTCAAGGGTACGAAAGCCAAGTTAAATCATTTACATGACATTATTTTTTCCATGAAGCCAAGTTAACTCATTTATCAATTGGTACATTTTGGAGTGACTAAGAAGGATCCAGGCTTACTTTTTCATTTTCATGTTTTAAACCTGTTTAAATCTTGGTCAAACCTATGACTTGACCAAGATTCAAATGGGCATAAAAATTCAAAAAAAAAAAGAAAAACAAAAGCACACCGTCTTCCTATGTCATATATCAAGGTGATAAACAAGGTCTGCCATATTCAAACCACAAAAATCTTGTATCTACCCCCTAACCCTAAACAAGGATCCAGGCTTACCCTTTTCATTTTCATGTTTTTAAACTTGTTCAAATCTTGGTCAAACTTAGGATTTGACGAAGATTCAAATGGGCGTAAAAATACTTAGAAAAATCATGTACGTATCTACCCCCTAACCGTAAACAAGGATCCAGGCTTACCCTTTTCATTTTCATGTTTTTAAACTTGTTCAAATCTTGGTCAAACTTAGGATTTGACGAAGATTCAAATGGGTGTAAAAATACTTAGAAAAATCATGTACGTATCTACCCCAAACCCTAAACTCTATCTTACGAAGCCAAGCATGAAGAGAAGTGGTTTTGGGTTTCAAACATGGAAATTTCAAAAACCTCCCAAAAGCTTCATTTTAGAGTGACTAAGAAGGATCCATGCTTACCTTTTATTTTCATGTTTTAAACATGTTCAAATCTTGGTCAAACCGTACGTACCTAGGATTTGACCAAGATTCAAATGGGCATAAAAATTCAAAAAAAATGAAAAACCAAAGCACATAGCCTAGCTTCTTATATATGCCATATAGTAAGCACTCAAGCTAGTTGATAAACAAAGTCTAGACATATTCAAACCAGAAAAATCATGTATCTATATACCCCTAACCCTAAACTTTGTCTTAATTATGAAGTCAAGCACGAAGAGAAGTCGTTTTGGGTTTCAAACATGGACATTTCAAAAACCCTCCCAAAAGCTTCATTGTGGTGTGACGTACTAAGAAGGATACATGCTTACATTTTCAACAACCCCCCTAAAAGCTTCATTATAGAGTGACTAAGAAAGGATCCAGTCTGGCGGGCTTACCTTTTATTTTCTTGTTTTAAACTTGTTCAAATCTCGGTCAAACCTAGGATTTGACCAAGATTCAAAATGTGCATCAAAATTTAAAAAAATTAAAAACCAAATTAAAGCGCATAGTGTTCTTATGTCATATAGTAAGCATTAAAGTTGATAAACAAGGTCTAGACACATATTCAAACAAGACAAGTCATGTATATATACCCCTAACCCCTAAACTCTATCTTATGAAGTCAACAACATGAAGAGAAGTGGTTTTGGGTTTCAAACATGGAAATTTCAAAAACCTCCCAAAAGCTTCATTTTAGAGTGACTAATATATATAAGAAGGATACATGCCTGCTTACCACCTTTTCATTTTCATATTTTAAACTTGTTTAAATCCGTGTCAAATTAAACCAAGGATTTGACCAAAAGATTCAAATGGGCATAAAATTTTAAAAAAAAATCAGAAAAATGAAAAACAAAAGCATATAGTCTTCTTATGTCATATAGTAAGCATTCAAGTTGATAAACAAGCTAGGTTTGGACATGCATATTCAAACCTAGGCAAATCATGTATCTATCCCCTAGCTAGCCCCTAAACTCTATCTTATGAAGTCAAGCATGAAGAGAAGTGGTTTTGGGTTTCAAACATGAAAATTTCAAGAACATCCCAAAAACTTCATTTTAGAGTGACTAAGAAAGGATACAGGCTTCCCCTTTTCATTTTCATGTTTTATACTTGTTTAAATCTTGGCCAAACCTAGGATTTGACAAAGATTCAAATGTGCATCTATCAAAATAAAAAAACAGAAAAATTAAAAACCAAAGCACATAGTTTTCTTATGTCATATATAGTTAGCATTAAAGTTGATATAAACAAGGTCTAGATATATTCAAACAAGAAAAATCATGTATCTACCCCTAACCCTAAACTCTGTCTTATGTGTAGTCAAGCATGAAGAGAAGTGGTTTTGGGTTTCAAACTTGGAAATTTCAAGAACCCCCCAAAAGCTTCATTTTAGAGTGACTAAAGGATCCAGGTCGGGCTTACCTTTTATTTTCATGTTTTAAAATTGTTCAAATCTTGGTCAAACTGTACCTAGGATTTGATCAAGATTCAAATGGGCATAAAATTTCAAAAAAAATGAAAAACCAAAGCATATAGCCTTCTTATGTCATATAGTAAGCACTCGATCAAGTTGGTAAACAAGGTCTAGACATATTCAAACCAGAAAAATCATGTTTCTACCCCTATCCCTAAACTTTGTCTTATGAAGTCAAGCACGAAGAGATCGAAGTCGTTTTGGATTTCAAACATGGAAATTTCAAAATCCTTCCCAAAAGCTTCATTTTGGAGTGACTAAGAAGGATACAGGCTTACCTTTTCATTTTCATGTTTTAAACTTGTTTAAATATTGGTTAAGCCTAGGATTTGACCAAGATCAAATGGGCATAAAAATTCAGAAAAAGTCAAAAAAAATGAAAACCATAGCACATAGTATTATTATGTCATATAGTAAGCATTCAAGTTGATAAACAAGGTCTAAACAACAAACTAGACAAATCATGTATCTACCCCCTAACCCTAAACTCTGTCTTATGAAGTCAAGCATGAAGAGAAGTGGTTTTGGGTTTCAAACATGGAAATTTCAAAAAACTCCCAAAAGCTTCTCATTTTTGAGTGACTAAGAAGGATTCAGGCTTACCTTTTCATTTTCATGTTTTAAACTTGTTCAAATCTTGGTCAAACTTAGGATTTGACCAAGATTCAAATGTGCATAAAAATTGGGAGGAAGGGTATGAATTACAATTCAAAAAAACAAGGTAACTTAAATACTTGGATGCCCCAAAGATGTGTGGAAGCCCAGAACGATGGCAAAACATGTGCGCACGCTGCATCCAATTCAAGTAGAACACATAGTAGGCATCGATAGTTTGACCTAAATTTGAAATCAAAGAGAAGGTGGTTAGAAAAAATCGAAATTGGCAAAGCAAAGCATGAAATCATAAATTTGTGATGCACTATAGCTATGAAAAGTATCAAACAATGCATACCAAAATGATTTTTTAGAGGAATACTAGTTCAACTTATTTTAATTTTATATTAGTAGCCCAAAATCGAACTAGTAGTTGGATATTTCTGAACTTGATCTGTAGTAGTGGGCAAAACCCTAGTTTAACCTATTTAATCATAGATTCGTAGGTCGATTTTTCTACTTTTTTATTATTACTATGCAGCACATGTGTGTTTGCCCGTCGAGTGAAACTCGGAGGAAGAAGGGATCACTCGGAAGGAGAGAAGAAGGGAGAGAATTATGGTGTCTCCCCTTTTTCGGGTGATGATGTTGACTTTTGTGCAGGGTTTGTCAGTGAGCAGGAGGTGCGAGCGAGCGAGCGAGCGAGCGAGTCGAGCGAGGCCGAGAATGAGAGAGATTTGTTTTTTTTTTGTGAGAGGGACAACCGAAGGATCCAGAAGGACCCACATACTTCCAATACGCATCCTGATGCGTCTTCTCTTGACAAAGAAAATGGCTGGGAGTTTGCGTACCTATTGCACGTGACTTGTGCTCACTGAAGTGTGGGACCTCACGCATGGGCACCACACGTAAGTGACAGACCTGTTGATGTAAAAACTCGGTTGATTATTATACTACTACATTTATACAAAGTTTCCTATGGATTCAAGGGTACGAAAGCCAAGTTAAATCATTTACATGACATTATTTTTTCCATGAAGCCAAGTTAACTCATTTATCAATTGGTACATTTTGGAGTGACTAAGAAGGATCCAGGCTTACTTTTTCATTTTCATGTTTTAAACCTGTTTAAATCTTGGTCAAACCTATGACTTGACCAAGATTCAAATGGGCATAAAAATTCAAAAAAAAAGAAAAACAAAAGCACACCGTCTTCCTATGTCATATATCAAGGTGATAAACAAGGTCTGCCATATTCAAACCACAAAAATCTTGTATCTACCCCCTAACCCTAAACAAGGATCCAGGCTTACACCCTTTTCATTTTCATGTTTTTAAACTTGTTCAAATCTTGGTCAAACTTAGGATTTGACGAAGATTCAAATGGGCGTAAAAATACTTAGAAAAATCATGTACGTATCTACCCCCTAACCGTAAACAAGGATCCAGGCTTACCCTTTTCATTTTCATGTTTTTAAACTTGTTCAAATCTTGGTCAAACTTAGGATTTGACGAAGATTCAAATGGGTGTAAAAATACTTAGAAAAATCATGTACGTATCTACCCCAAACCCTAAACTCTATCTTACGAAGCCAAGCATGAAGAGAAGTGGTTTTGGGTTTCAAACATGGAAATTTCAAAAACCTCCCAAAAGCTTCATTTTAGAGTGACTAAGAAGGATCCATGCTTACCTTTTATTTTCATGTTTTAAACATGTTCAAATCTTGGTCAAACCGTACGTACCTAGGATTTGACCAAGATTCAAATGGGCATAAAAATTCAAAAAAAAATGAAAAACCAAAGCACATAGCCTAGCTTCTTATATATGCCATATAGTAAGCACTCAAGCTAGTTGATAAACAAAGTCTAGACATATTCAAACCAGAAAAATCATGTATCTATATACCCCTAACCCTAAACTTTGTCTTAATTATGAAGTCAAGCACGAAGAGAAGTCGTTTTGGGTTTCAAACATGGACATTTCAAAAACCCTCCCAAAAGCTTCATTGTGGTGTGACGTACTAAGAAGGATACATGCTTACATTTTCAACAACCCCCCTAAAAGCTTCATTATAGAGTGACTAAGAAAGGATCCAGTCTGGCGGGCTTACCTTTTATTTTCTTGTTTTAAACTTGTTCAAATCTCGGTCAAACCTAGGATTTGACCAAGATTCAAAATGTGCATCAAAATTTAAAAAAATTAAAAACCAAATTAAAGCGCATAGTGTTCTTATGTCATATAGTAAGCATTAAAGTTGATAAACAAGGTCTAGACACATATTCAAACAAGACAAGTCATGTATATATACCCCTAACCCCTAAACTCTATCTTATGAAGTCAACAACATGAAGAGAAGTGGTTTTGGGTTTCAAACATGGAAATTTCAAAAACCTCCCAAAAGCTTCATTTTAGAGTGACTAATATATATAAGAAGGATACATGCCTGCTTACCACCTTTTCATTTTCATATTTTAAACTTGTTTAAATCCGTGTCAAATTAAACCAAGGATTTGACCAAAAGATTCAAATGGGCATAAAATTTTAAAAAAAATCAGAAAAATGAAAAACAAAAGCATATAGTCTTCTTATGTCATATAGTAAGCATTCAAGTTGATAAACAAGCTAGGTTTGGACATGCATATTCAAACCTAGGCAAATCATGTATCTATCCCCTAGCTAGCCCCTAAACTCTATCTTATGAAGTCAAGCATGAAGAGAAGTGGTTTTGGGTTTCAAACATGAAAATTTCAAGAACATCCCAAAAACTTCATTTTAGAGTGACTAAGAAAGGATACAGGCTTCCCCTTTTCATTTTCATGTTTTATACTTGTTTAAATCTTGGCCAAACCTAGGATTTGACAAAGATTCAAATGTGCATCTATCAAAATAAAAAAATCAGAAAAATTAAAAACCAAAGCACATAGTTTTCTTATGTCATATATAGTTAGCATTAAAGTTGATATAAACAAGGTCTAGATATATTCAAACAAGAAAAATCATGTATCTACCCCTAACCCTAAACTCTGTCTTATGTGTAGTCAAGCATGAAGAGAAGTGGTTTTGGGTTTCAAACTTGGAAATTTCAAGAACCCCCCAAAAGCTTCATTTTAGAGTGACTAAAGGATCCAGGTCGGGCTTACCTTTTATTTTCATGTTTTAAAATTGTTCAAATCTTGGTCAAACTGTACCTAGGATTTGATCAAGATTCAAATGGGCATAAAATTTCAAAAAAAATGAAAAACCAAAGCATATAGCCTTCTTATGTCATATAGTAAGCACTCGATCAAGTTGGTAAACAAGGTCTAGACATATTCAAACCAGAAAAATCATGTTTCTACCCCTATCCCTAAACTTTGTCTTATGAAGTCAAGCACGAAGAGATCGAAGTCGTTTTGGATTTCAAACATGGAAATTTCAAAATCCTTCCCAAAAGCTTCATTTTGGAGTGACTAAGAAGGATACAGGCTTACCTTTTCATTTTCATGTTTTAAACTTGTTTAAATATTGGTTAAGCCTAGGATTTGACCAAGATCAAATGGGCATAAAAATTCAGAAAAAGTCAAAAAAAATGAAAACCATAGCACATAGTATTATTATGTCATATAGTAAGCATTCAAGTTGATAAACAAGGTCTAAACAACAAACTAGACAAATCATGTATCTACCCCCTAACCCTAAACTCTGTCTTATGAAGTCAAGCATGAAGAGAAGTGGTTTTGGGTTTCAAACATGGAAATTTCAAAAAACTCCCAAAAGCTTCTCATTTTTGAGTGACTAAGAAGGATTCAGGCTTACCTTTTCATTTTCATGTTTTAAACTTGTTCAAATCTTGGTCAAACTTAGGATTTGACCAAGATTCAAATGTGCATAAAAATTGGGAGGAAGGGTATGAATTACAATTCAAAAAAACAAGGTAACTTAAATACTTGGATGCCCCAAAGATGTGTGGAAGCCCAGAACGATGGCAAAACATGTGCGCACGCTGCATCCAATTCAAGTAGAACACATAGTAGGCATCGATAGTTTGACCTAAATTTGAAATCAAAGAGAAGGTGGTTAGAAAAAATCGAAATTGGCAAAGCAAAGCATGAAATCATAAATTTGTGATGCACTATAGCTATGAAAAGTATCAAACAATGCATACCAAAATGATTTTTTAGAGGAATACTAGTTCAACTTATTTTAATTTTATATTAGTAGCCCAAAATCGAACTAGTAGTTGGATATTTCTGAACTTGATCTGTAGTAGTGGGCAAAACCCTAGTTTAACCTATTTAATCATAGATTCGTAGGTCGATTTTTCTACTTTTTTATTATTACTATGCAGCACATGTGTGTTTGCCCGTCGAGTGAAACTCGGAGGAAGAGGGATCACTCGGAAGGAGAGAAGAAGGGAGAGAATTATGGTGTCTCCCTTTTTTCGGGTGATGATGTTGACTTTTGTGCAGGGTTTGTCAGTGAGCAGGAGGTGCGAGCGAGCGAGCGAGCGAGTCGAGCGAGGCCGAGAATGAGAGAGATTTGTTTTTTTTTTTTGTGAGAGGGACAACCGAAGGATCCAGAAGGACCCACATACTTCCAATACGCATCCTGATGCGTCTTCTCTTGACAAAGAAAATGGCTGGGAGTTTGCGTACCTATTGCACGTGACTTGTGCTCACTGAAGTGTGGGACCTCACGCATGGGCACCACACGTAAGTGACAGACCTGTTGATGTAAAAACTCGGTTGATTATTATACTACTACATTTATACAAAGTTTCCTATGGATTCAAGGGTACGAAAGCCAAGTTAAATCATTTACATGACATTATTTTTTCCATGAAGCCAAGTTAACTCATTTATCAATTGGTACATTTTGGAGTGACTAAGAAGGATCCAGGCTTACTTTTTCATTTTCATGTTTTAAACCTGTTTAAATCTTGGTCAAACCTATGACTTGACCAAGATTCAAATGGGCATAAAAATTCAAAAAAAAGAAAAACAAAAGCACACCGTCTTCCTATGTCATATATCAAGGTGATAAACAAGGTCTGCCATATTCAAACCACAAAAATCTTGTATCTACCCCCTAACCCTAAACAAGGATCCAGGCTTACACCCTTTTCATTTTCATGTTTTTAAACTTGTTCAAATCTTGGTCAAACTTAGGATTTGACGAAGATTCAAATGGGCGTAAAAATACTTAGAAAAATCATGTACGTATCTACCCCCTAACCGTAAACAAGGATCCAGGCTTACCCTTTTCATTTTCATGTTTTTAAACTTGTTCAAATCTTGGTCAAACTTAGGATTTGACGAAGATTCAAATGGGTGTAAAAATACTTAGAAAAATCATGTACGTATCTACCCCAAACCCTAAACTCTATCTTACGAAGCCAAGCATGAAGAGAAGTGGTTTTGGGTTTCAAACATGGAAATTTCAAAAACCTCCCAAAAGCTTCATTTTAGAGTGACTAAGAAGGATCCATGCTTACCTTTTATTTTCATGTTTTAAACATGTTCAAATCTTGGTCAAACCGTACGTACCTAGGATTTGACCAAGATTCAAATGGGCATAAAAATTCAAAAAAAATGAAAAACCAAAGCACATAGCCTAGCTTCTTATATATGCCATATAGTAAGCACTCAAGCTAGTTGATAAACAAAGTCTAGACATATTCAAACCAGAAAAATCATGTATCTATATACCCCTAACCCTAAACTTTGTCTTAATTATGAAGTCAAGCACGAAGAGAAGTCGTTTTGGGTTTCAAACATGGACATTTCAAAAACCCTCCCAAAAGCTTCATTGTGGTGTGACGTACTAAGAAGGATACATGCTTACATTTTCAACAACCCCCCTAAAAGCTTCATTATAGAGTGACTAAGAAAGGATCCAGTCTGGCGGGCTTACCTTTTATTTTCTTGTTTTAAACTTGTTCAAATCTCGGTCAAACCTAGGATTTGACCAAGATTCAAAATGTGCATCAAAATTTAAAAAAATTAAAAACCAAATTAAAGCGCATAGTGTTCTTATGTCATATAGTAAGCATTAAAGTTGATAAACAAGGTCTAGACACATATTCAAACAAGACAAGTCATGTATATATACCCCTAACCCCTAAACTCTATCTTATGAAGTCAACAACATGAAGAGAAGTGGTTTTGGGTTTCAAACATGGAAATTTCAAAAACCTCCCAAAAGCTTCATTTTAGAGTGACTAATATATATAAGAAGGATACATGCCTGCTTACCACCTTTTCATTTTCATATTTTAAACTTGTTTAAATCCGTGTCAAATTAAACCAAGGATTTGACCAAAAGATTCAAATGGGCATAAAATTTTAAAAAAAATCAGAAAAATGAAAAACAAAAGCATATAGTCTTCTTATGTCATATAGTAAGCATTCAAGTTGATAAACAAGCTAGGTTTGGACATGCATATTCAAACCTAGGCAAATCATGTATCTATCCCCTAGCTAGCCCCTAAACTCTATCTTATGAAGTCAAGCATGAAGAGAAGTGGTTTTGGGTTTCAAACATGAAAATTTCAAGAACATCCCAAAAACTTCATTTTAGAGTGACTAAGAAAGGATACAGGCTTCCCCTTTTCATTTTCATGTTTTATACTTGTTTAAATCTTGGCCAAACCTAGGATTTGACAAAGATTCAAATGTGCATCTATCAAAATAAAAAAACAGAAAAATTAAAAACCAAAGCACATAGTTTTCTTATGTCATATATAGTTAGCATTAAAGTTGATATAAACAAGGTCTAGATATATTCAAACAAGAAAAATCATGTATCTACCCCTAACCCTAAACTCTGTCTTATGTGTAGTCAAGCATGAAGAGAAGTGGTTTTGGGTTTCAAACTTGGAAATTTCAAGAACCCCCAAAAGCTTCATTTTAGAGTGACTAAAGGATCCAGGTCGGGCTTACCTTTTATTTTCATGTTTTAAAATTGTTCAAATCTTGGTCAAACTGTACCTAGGATTTGATCAAGATTCAAATGGGCATAAAATTTCAAAAAAATGAAAAACCAAAGCATATAGCCTTCTTATGTCATATAGTAAGCACTCGATCAAGTTGGTAAACAAGGTCTAGACATATTCAAACCAGAAAAATCATGTTTCTACCCCTATCCCTAAACTTTGTCTTATGAAGTCAAGCACGAAGAGATCGAAGTCGTTTTGGATTTCAAACATGGAAATTTCAAAATCCTTCCCAAAAGCTTCATTTTGGAGTGACTAAGAAGGATACATGCAGGCTTACCTTTTCATTTTCATGTTTTAAACTTGTTTAAATATTGGTTAAGCCTAGGATTTGACCAAGATCAAATGGGCATAAAAATTCAGAAAAAGTCAAAAAAAATGAAAACCATAGCACATAGTATTATTATGTCATATAGTAAGCATTCAAGTTGATAAACAAGGTCTAAACAACAAACTAGACAAATCATGTATCTACCCCCTAACCCTAAACTCTGTCTTATGAAGTCAAGCATGAAGAGAAGTGGTTTTGGGTTTCAAACATGGAAATTTCAAAAAACTCCCAAAAGCTTCTCATTTTTGAGTGACTAAGAAGGATTCAGGCTTACCTTTTCATTTTCATGTTTTAAACTTGTTCAAATCTTGGTCAAACTTAGGATTTGACCAAGATTCAAATGTGCATAAAAATTGGGAGGAAGGGTATGAATTACAATTCAAAAAAACAAGGTAACTTAAATACTTGGATGCCCCAAAGATGTGTGGAAGCCCAGAACGATGGCAAAACATGTGCGCACGCTGCATCCAATTCAAGTAGAACACATAGTAGGCATCGATAGTTTGACCTAAATTTGAAATCAAAGAGAAGGTGGTTAGAAAAAATCGAAATTGGCAAAGCAAAGCATGAAATCATAAATTTGTGATGCACTATAGCTATGAAAAGTATCAAACAATGCATACCAAAATGATTTTTTAGAGGAATACTAGTTCAACTTATTTTAATTTTATATTAGTAGCCCAAAATCGAACTAGTAGTTGGATATTTCTGAACTTGATCTGTAGTAGTGGGCAAAACCCTAGTTTAACCTATTTAATCATAGATTCGTAGGTCGATTTTTCTACTTTTTTATTATTACTATGCAGCACATGTGTGTTTGCCCGTCGAGTGAAACTCGGAGGAAGAAGGGATCACTCGGAAGGAGAGAAGAAGGGAGAGAATTATGGTGTCTCCCCTTTTTCGGGTGATGATGTTGACTTTTGTGCAGGGTTTGTCAGTGAGCAGGAGGTGCGAGCGAGCGAGCGAGCGAGTCGAGCGAGGCCGAGAATGAGAGAGATTTGTTTTTTTTTTTGTGAGAGGGACAACCGAAGGATCCAGAAGGACCCACATACTTCCAATACGCATCCTGATGCGTCTTCTCTTGACAAAGAAAATGGCTGGGAGTTTGCGTACCTATTGCACGTGACTTGTGCTCACTGAAGTGTGGGACCTCACGCATGGGCACCACACGTAAGTGACAGACCTGTTGATGTAAAAACTCGGTTGATTATTATACTACTACATTTATACAAAGTTTCCTATGGATTCAAGGGTACGAAAGCCAAGTTAAATCATTTACATGACATTATTTTTTCCATGAAGCCAAGTTAACTCATTTATCAATTGGTACATTTTGGAGTGACTAAGAAGGATCCAGGCTTACTTTTTCATTTTCATGTTTTAAACCTGTTTAAATCTTGGTCAAACCTATGACTTGACCAAGATTCAAATGGGCATAAAAATTCAAAAAAAAAGAAAAACAAAAGCACACCGTCTTCCTATGTCATATATCAAGGTGATAAACAAGGTCTGCCATATTCAAACCACAAAAATCTTGTATCTACCCCCTAACCCTAAACAAGGATCCAGGCTTACCCTTTTCATTTTCATGTTTTTAAACTTGTTCAAATCTTGGTCAAACTTAGGATTTGACGAAGATTCAAATGGGCGTAAAAATACTTAGAAAAATCATGTACGTATCTACCCCCTAACCGTAAACAAGGATCCAGGCTTACCCTTTTCATTTTCATGTTTTTAAACTTGTTCAAATCTTGGTCAAACTTAGGATTTGACGAAGATTCAAATGGGTGTAAAAATACTTAGAAAAATCATGTACGTATCTACCCCAAACCCTAAACTCTATCTTACGAAGCCAAGCATGAAGAGAAGTGGTTTTGGGTTTCAAACATGGAAATTTCAAAAACCTCCCAAAAGCTTCATTTTAGAGTGACTAAGAAGGATCCATGCTTACCTTTTATTTTCATGTTTTAAACATGTTCAAATCTTGGTCAAACCGTACGTACCTAGGATTTGACCAAGATTCAAATGGGCATAAAAATTCAAAAAAAAATGAAAAACCAAAGCACATAGCCTAGCTTCTTATATATGCCATATAGTAAGCACTCAAGCTAGTTGATAAACAAAGTCTAGACATATTCAAACCAGAAAAATCATGTATCTATATACCCCTAACCCTAAACTTTGTCTTAATTATGAAGTCAAGCACGAAGAGAAGTCGTTTTGGGTTTCAAACATGGACATTTCAAAAACCCTCCCAAAAGCTTCATTGTGGTGTGACGTACTAAGAAGGATACATGCTTACATTTTCAACAACCCCCCTAAAAGCTTCATTATAGAGTGACTAAGAAAGGATCCAGTCTGGCGGGCTTACCTTTTATTTTCTTGTTTTAAACTTGTTCAAATCTCGGTCAAACCTAGGATTTGACCAAGATTCAAAATGTGCATCAAAATTTAAAAAAATTAAAAACCAAATTAAAGCGCATAGTGTTCTTATGTCATATAGTAAGCATTAAAGTTGATAAACAAGGTCTAGACACATATTCAAACAAGACAAGTCATGTATATATACCCCTAACCCCTAAACTCTATCTTATGAAGTCAACAACATGAAGAGAAGTGGTTTTGGGTTTCAAACATGGAAATTTCAAAAACCTCCCAAAAGCTTCATTTTAGAGTGACTAATATATATAAGAAGGATACATGCCTGCTTACCACCTTTTCATTTTCATATTTTAAACTTGTTTAAATCCGTGTCAAATTAAACCAAGGATTTGACCAAAAGATTCAAATGGGCATAAAATTTTAAAAAAATCAGAAAAATGAAAAACAAAAGCATATAGTCTTCTTATGTCATATAGTAAGCATTCAAGTTGATAAACAAGCTAGGTTTGGACATGCATATTCAAACCTAGGCAAATCATGTATCTATCCCCTAGCTAGCCCCTAAACTCTATCTTATGAAGTCAAGCATGAAGAGAAGTGGTTTTGGGTTTCAAACATGAAAATTTCAAGAACATCCCAAAAACTTCATTTTAGAGTGACTAAGAAAGGATACAGGCTTCCCCTTTTCATTTTCATGTTTTATACTTGTTTAAATCTTGGCCAAACCTAGGATTTGACAAAGATTCAAATGTGCATCTATCAAAATAAAAAAACAGAAAAATTAAAAACCAAAGCACATAGTTTTCTTATGTCATATATAGTTAGCATTAAAGTTGATATAAACAAGGTCTAGATATATTCAAACAAGAAAAATCATGTATCTACCCCTAACCCTAAACTCTGTCTTATGTAGTCAAGCATGAAGAGAAGTGGTTTTGGGTTTCAAACTTGGAAATTTCAAGAACCCCCCAAAAGCTTCATTTTAGAGTGACTAAAGGATCCAGGTCGGGCTTACCTTTTATTTTCATGTTTTAAAATTGTTCAAATCTTGGTCAAACTGTACCTAGGATTTGATCAAGATTCAAATGGGCATAAAATTTCAAAAAAATGAAAAACCAAAGCATATAGCCTTCTTATGTCATATAGTAAGCACTCGATCAAGTTGGTAAACAAGGTCTAGACATATTCAAACCAGAAAAATCATGTTTCTACCCCTATCCCTAAACTTTGTCTTATGAAGTCAAGCACGAAGAGATCGAAGTCGTTTTGGATTTCAAACATGGAAATTTCAAAATCCTTCCCAAAAGCTTCATTTTGGAGTGACTAAGAAGGATACAGGCTTACCTTTTCATTTTCATGTTTTAAACTTGTTTAAATATTGGTTAAGCCTAGGATTTGACCAAGATCAAATGGGCATAAAAATTCAGAAAAAATCAAAAAAATGAAAACCAAAGCACATAGTATTATTATGTCATATAGTAAGCATTCAAGTTGATAAACAAGGTCTAAACAACAAACTAGACAAATCATGTATCTACCCCTAACCCTAAACTCTGTCTTATGAAGTCAAGCATGAAGAGAAGTGGTTTTGGGTTTCAAACATGGAAATTTCAAAAAACTCCCAAAAGCTTCTCATTTTTGAGTGACTAAGAAGGATTCAGGCTTACCTTTTCATTTTCATGTTTTAAACTTGTTCAAATCTTGGTCAAACTTAGGATTTGACCAAGATTCAAATGTGCATAAAAATTGGGAGGAAGGGTATGAATTACAATTCAAAAAAACAAGGTAACTTAAATACTTGGATGCCCCAAAGATGTGTGGAAGCCCAGAACAATGGCAAAACATGTGCGCACGCTGCATCCAATTCAAGTAGAACACATAGTAGGCATCGATAGTTTGACCTAAATTTGAAATCAAAGAGAAGGTGGTTAGAAAAAATCGAAATTGGCAAAGCAAAGCATGAAATCATAAATTTGTGATGCACTATAGCTATGAAAAGTATCAAACAATGCATACCAAAATGATTTTTTAGAGGAATACTAGTTCAACTTATTTTAATTTTATATTAGTAGCCCAAAATCGAACTAGTAGTTGGTAAACAAGGTCTAAACAACAAACTAGACAAATCATGTATTTACCCCCTAACCCTAAACTCTGTCTTATGAAGTCAAGCATGAAGAGAAGTGGTTTTGGGTTTCAAACTTGGAAATTTCAAGAACCCCCCAAAAGCTTCATTTTATAGTGACTAAGAAGGATCCATGCTTACCTTTTCATTTTCATGTTTTAAACTTGTTTACATCTTGGTCATAGCTAGTGTATTTGACCAAGATTCAAATGGGCATAAAATTTAAAAAAAATGAAAAACCAAAGTACATAGTCTTCTTATGTCATATAGTAAGCATTCAAGCTGATAAACAAGGTCTAGACATATTCAAACCAAACAAATCATGTATCTACCCCCTAACCCCTAAACTTTATCTTATGAAGCCAAGCATGAAGAGAAGTGGTTCTTGGTTTCAAACATGGAAATATCAAAAACCTCCCAAAAGCTTCATTTTAGAGTGACTAAGAAGTATCCATGCTTACCTTTTCATTTTCATATTTTAAACTTGTTTAAATCATTGTCAAACCTAGGATTATACCAAGATACAAATATGGGCACAAAACCCTCTTAGCCAAAATCAACTACGAGCAAGATTTTCTGTATTGTAGATGCCCCAATTGACTCTCATCCCCAATGTAGTCTTTTTTATGTCAGTATAGACTTCTTTACTAGATGTATACTATCGTACATGGCATGCATTTGCCTAATGAGCAGCATTGTTTAGCCGTTCTAGCCAACCCGATCAATCTGTCAAGCTTCATGCACGAGATGCCATGTTTATGGCCCTTTTGTTGTGGCTTTTTTTGGCTTTTGGCTTTGGCAAAAGCCAAAAAAAGCACGTAAATAGGTGCTTTTTTGGGCTTTTGGATTTTGGAAGCCAAGAACAAAGATTCTATTCTTTTGGCTTCCAAAATCCAAAAGCCCAAAAAGCACCTATTTAGGTGCTTTTTTTTTGGCTTTTGCCAAAGTCAAAATAAGCCACAACAAAAGGGTAATTTACTCCCTCGCTCCGGTGATCCGATCCATATTTCTTGGTGCTAAAAAGAATGTGAATCGGAGGGAGTACTTTTCTTAGATAGTACTATATCATATCAGTTCAAAAAAAAGTACAGTGTACTACTACATCACAAATGCATCAAAAGAGTACTACTGTACATCACAAGACCACGACAGTTGTATAGTATATAGAGTTTAATGCTGAACTTTAAACAGGACCAGGAGCATCAGGGCCAGCAGCAGGGGCGTTGACCGGCAACAAACCAGGCAAAAGACGTAAGGAAGAGGCCATATGCTGCGTGCTTGGCCTTGATTGCAGGGTGGTGATTCTTCGCCGCTCGCCATGTATTCACGCCGTACCAGTTCCGCGTCGCCCGCGAGCGGATCGAAGCGATCCCGCGCGCCGGACACGCTCGAGGAGGCGTGGCGGCTCCAGTGCAAGCAGTCCGCCGCCGGGAGTCGGCGCGCGGCGTGCAGGTACAGAGGCTCCCTGTACATGCCGTCGTCGCTCCGCGAGTTCGCCCCGGGCGGGCTCTGGTACAAGGCGGATCCGCCGCTCAAACCGATGAGCGGCCCCGTCTTCAACAAATGGCGCGCCGACCGGGAGAGGAACCGCCGGTCGAAGGCGGCGTGGGAGGCGAGCACCAGCGGCGGATTCGCGCCGCCAGCCGGCGAGGAGGCGGAGGAGGCGGAGGAAGGGGAAGACCCCCTCTTCTTGAAGGCGCTGGCCGCGTCCCTCAAGGACGATGCCGACAAGAAGAGGGCGGAGGAAGAAGACAAGGCGGCGGCCATCGCCGCCGTGAAGGAGAAGGAGGCGCGGGATGCGGAGGAGAACGCGACCATCATCTTCCTCGACGACTAGATAGGTTAGAAGTCGCGATAAGGATCGCGCAATTCTGTATGTATGATCCGTATGTATGATCAACTATGAATTATGAACAATGAACTATCAAACCAAACCACATAGTTTTTTTATGTCATATAGTAAGAATTCAAGTTGATAAAACAAGGTCTAGACATATTCAAACTAGACAAATCACGTATATCTACCCCTAACCCTAAACTCTGTCTTATGAAGTAAAGCATGAAGAGAACTGGTTTTGGGTTTCAAACATGGAAATTTCAAAAACCTTCCCAAAAGCTTCATTTTGGAGTGACTAAGAAGGATGCAGACTTACCTTTTCATTTTCATGTCTTAAACATGTTTAAATCTTGGTTAAACCTAGGATTTGACCAAGATCAAATGTGCAAAAAAATCAGAAAAAATCAAAAAAATGAAAACTAAAGCACATAGTATTCTTATGTCATATAGTAAGCATTCAAGTTGATAAACAAGGTCTAAACATATTCAAACCAGACAAATCATGTATCTACCCACTAACCCTAAATTCTGTCTTATGAAGTCGATCAAGCATGAAGAGAAGTGGTTTTGGGTTTCAAACATGGAAATTTCAAAACCTCCCAAAAGCTTCATTTTAGAGTTACTAAGAAGGATCCATGCTTACCTTTTATTTTCATGTTTTAAACATGTTCAAATCTTGGTCAAACCGTACCTAGGATTTGACCAAGATTCAAATGGGTATAAAAATTCAAAAAAACTGAAAAACCAAAGCACATAGCCTTCTTATGTCATATATAGTAAGCACTCAAGTTGGTAAACAAGGTCTAGAGATATTCAAACCAGAAAAATCTTGTATCTACCCCTAACCCTAAACTTTGTCTTATGAAGTCAAGCACGAAGAGAAGTCGTTTTGGATTTCAAACATGGAAATTTCAAAAACCTTCCCAAAAGCCTCATTTTGGAGTGACTAAGAAGGATGCAGGCTTACCTTTTCATTTTCATGTTTTAAACTTGTTTAAACCTTGGTTAAACCTAGGATTTGACCAAGATCAAATGGGCATAAAAATTCAGAAAAAATCAAAAAATGAAAACCAAAGCACATAGTATTCTTATGTCATATATTAAGCATTCAAGTTGATAAACAAGGTCAAGACATATTCAAACCAGACAAATCATGTATCTACCCTAACCCTAAACTCTGTCTTATGAAGTCAAGCATGAAGAGACGTGGTTTTGGGTTTCAAACATGGAAATTTCAAGAACCCCCCAAAAGCTTCAATTTAGAGTGACTAAGAAGGATCCAGGTCGAGCTTATACCTTTTATTTTTATGTTTTAAACTTGTTCAAATCTTGGTCAAACCTAGGATTTGACCAAGATTCAAATGGGTATAAAAAAATGAAAAATCAAAGCACATAGCCTTCTTATGTCATATAATAAGCACTCAAGTTGATAAACAAGGTCTAGACATATTCAAACCAGAAAAATCATGTATCTACCCCTAACCCTAAACTTTGTCTTATGAAGTCAAGCACGAAGAGAAGTCGTTTTTGGGTTTCAATCATGGAAATTTCAAAAACCTTCCCAAAAACTTCATTTTGGAGTGACTAAGAAGGATGCAGGCTTAGCTTTTCATTTTCATATTTTAAACATGTTTAAATCTTGGTCAAACCTATGATTTGACCAAGATTCAAATGGGCATAAAAATAATTAGAAAAATCATGTACGTATCTACCCCTAACCCTAAAATCTATCTTACGAAGTCAAGCATGAAGAGAAGTGGTTTTGGGTTTCGAACACATGGAAATTTCAAAAACCTCCCAAAAGCTTCATTTCAGAGTGACTAAGAAGGATCCAGACCGGGCTTACATTTTATTTTCATATTTTAAACTTGTTCAAATCTTGGTCAAACCGTACCTAGGAATTGACCAAGATTCAAAAAAAAAATGAAAAACCAAAGCACATAGCCTTCTTATGTCATATACTACCTCCGGTTCAAGGAATAAGGCGCCCTCGTTTTACGTGTTTTTTGTTTGACCAAGAATTACTTCAAATATATAAAGATTGTTTGTATGAAATTAGCATCATTACAAAGTGCTTTTCAATACGAATCCAACGATACTAATTACATATAATATAATCAAGATTGTGTTGCTCAATTTTTATGGTCAAAGTTCGTCTTGGAATACGCGTGCGCCTTATTCCTTGGGACGGAGGTAGTAGTAAGCACTCAAGTTGATAAACAAGGTCTAGTCATATTCAAACCAGAAAAATCATGTATCTACCCCTAAGCCTGAACTTTGTCTTATGAAGTCAATCACGAAGAGAAGTCGTTTTGGGTTTCAAACATGGAAATTTCAAATACCTTCCCAAAAGCTTAATTTTGGAGTGACTAAGAAGGATGCAGGCTTACCTTTTCATTTCCATGTTTTAAACATGTTTAAATAAGGATGCGTGATTCTGAAACCTCATACACATTGTTGCAAAAGTAATTACATCACCTAAACAATACTACCAGTTCATAATTCTAAACTTATGTACAATCTTGGAAACATATAACGCCAGCCTAGTTCACCAATTATCATCATCCCTCTTGATGCGCTTGCCGGTGCCGCTTGTACCTGCCTCCCACGGGTTGGCAGTCCAAGTTCTGCACTCGTTCGCACTTCGTGTGTCGGGAATCCTTGTTGGAGCTTCCCAACCAGATACAGGCCCTGCCCTTGCTAGCTCACCACATCCAGCCGTTGCCCTAGCTTGCTCACCATGTGAACCGCCATCCCACGGAGACCCCGAAGTAGGCTCGCACGAGTCCTTTATCCATGGTGGCATTTTCTTCGGATCAAATGGTATGTTGTGCCTAAAGCAATAAGATACAAATTCCCAGTAGGTTGTCCCGACACACTGCTTCTTCTCGTCGCGCCAGGCAGGGGGAAGAGCGGCCAACCTAGCCGCTTCCTTGCAATCCGGGCAAACCACTTCCCTTGGAATTGGTTGTGCTTGACGCTGCCCATCATTGATTTTTTTGAGTCGCCTGTACAACTCAAAACTGACATACCCATCAATCGCAGCATACCTCAAGTTTACTTCAGGCAATGGCATGCACTCCCATTGATCGTGGCTGCTAGTAGGGAACTTGGTCTTCATGTCTTTGTAAGATGGGTCAATGATGGCGGCTGCCAAATCACCCATGCCAGTCCTATTGCCAGGACCATTGAAATTGATCATATCCTGAATGTCAATCCAATTATGTTTAGGAATTTTAATGCCATCTCTAGCAAACCTGCTAGAGTCACCCCTGATGTCAACAGTTGTGAAACAAATTCCTTTATGTTGAAGGAATTCTTGCAGTGCCAGATTATCAGGACTCCTGCATGTTAACACAAATCAATCTTGTAAGATCGTATATGCTGAAATAGTACACATATTTTTCTTCCAGTAAACTGTATACTTGTTGCAGTGAAACAATGATTTTGCATCAGTGATACACATCAAAATAACATGAATTATTGTTGCGACTATATGATCTAATTATTTAAGTGTCATCAAGTTAAGATTCAGTTACTATATGTTAATATCTTGACATCCATGCCGATTATCGGTGAGTATGAGTACATGAAATTTGTGCAAATTTTGAGTACCAAAATCATGAAACTAGATATCGTGGTCAATCCAAAAAAATTATACAAGTATATGTTGGATATTACGTTCCAGACCACATTTTTCATACAAGTTAGTTTGTTCGTGTTTTCATACAAGTTAGAACCTAGTCTATGTCGAAATAAAAAAGCAGATCCAAGATAAAGGAAGAGTTTCTATATTAAAAAACAAAAGGATAAAGGAAGGCATGTGAAGAACATACCTGCAGAAATGGTACACCAGGACGTGGTCGTCCATGGCCAACTGAACGACGGCGGTACTTACTTGGTCCGCAGTGTATTCTAGGTCGAGGCCGACGAACCTGGACCTGTCCTCTAGTAGCTTTTGTTCGTACATCTTGAGGGTGTGCTCGAGAACGGAAGGGTCATTCGTGTAGACCACGTTCACCTTGGTCGTCCCATGGGGAACGACGCTCCTCTTTAGCGTAAACAGGCCGCCGTCGGCCATGGCAGCGCTGAAGCACGTCGAACTGATCGGAGGGATTGAGGGGGAGGGAGGGAGAGCAACTGCAAACAATGGGGTTTTTTGGAACTTGCCGAAATGCAGGGGAGAACGAACCGCCAGGGGTTGTTTAGTGGGGACAGATGGGAATAATACTGCGATGAGGTTGAGGAATTAACTCCAACCGCCATTTAAATCTAGTACTCCCTATAGTCAGTTGATAGGAAATGGACGGGCAAGATTGATTCTAGGGAGGCGAACCCCAGTATTTTCCCAATTTATTTGAGTTGTAATATAACCATCGTTAATACTTGAATTGAAAAATATTTACAAAATTAATTTATTATATACTACATGATGAGATAATCCAACAAACCATGGAAATGCATGGCCATCCAACCATGTCACCCTCTTGTGAAAATTGTATAGGTGGTAGTGTGCGCAATACACGCGGTAGCCACTTCACAAATACATCCTTTTAATTTTGCCCCCCTTAATTCGGCCAATAAAAATGAAAAGACTTTATGTGGAAAACCAAAAAAACTTTATTTGGCAAAGTATAGTCGAAAATAAGAAGTTTTTCATTGATCTCTTAAAAAAGGGGTCATGATTCGAAAGTTCGCCATGCATGGTTCTTGCGGTAACCAAGCTAGCTCACCCATGTGGCAAGAAGCGAATCAATGTCCAACATGCATGGTTCCAAAAATATATATTTACAGAATGATTCTGCTTCTCAAGAATATTTGCATGCCATCATGTTTGTTATTTTTCCTAGATAAAAGTAGTAATTGGTGACTTCGTGATTGCCTTGCTTGCTGATTTCAATAAGTTTGAACCTCATTTTGGCTTTATTTCAAATTTAGGCAAAAACTTCTTGGCAATCGACTTTGTGAGCTACTATACTTGGATGCAACCCACATTTTCGTTGGCTAATGTTTTCTGATTCCACAACAATAGGGCACATCCCTATATCATCCCAAATTTTGAATTCTTTTTAGTTTGGTTGATGACCACCATTCATATCCGAACTTAATTAATTGGAGTACACATGATGGTTTCATGGTAAGCTAGTTTGACAAATTAGCCTTCGAAATGGCGATTCGCCTACCATGCATGCATGTTTGGCCTACCCGTGAAATTTTGATTTGCGGTATTGTGCACACACGTACTGCACATGATAGCGAATAAACAAAACACATATTCGGACCCCTTTGGCCAGCAAGGGCATGTTTGGTTCCTAGCCACAATTTGTCAAGAAGCCAAAATTTGGCAGCCATGCATGCATATAGTTTATTTGGCATGTGTTTGGTTTTTGCCACAATTTGGCTTATCACACTTCATTGCATGTATATATGGTCCATTTGTCATAGACTCAACTTTTTTTTACAAAGTTTTGACAAAGTTTGGCTTTAATATTTTAAGCCACAATTTGGTGGCTAGCCATACTAGCTTTTTTTTTGGCTAACCACACTTTGGCTTTGGAAAAATGTGGCTACCAAACATGGGTCCTAATAAAAAGAAAACAACACACTAATGTGTGGTAAACCAAAAATCCCTACTTTGCAAAGTTGCATATGTGCAAAAGGGGGGCAATGCATGCATTATTCAGAAGTTGATTGTGGTTTTCGTAGTGTAACCAATTAATTAAGCTTACATATGGGAAGAGGCTAGCGAGGCGAACTCAAGCAGCTATGGTTCCAATGTTGTCAAGTTTGAAGTGGACACTGCATGAAGCTTGCTCAAATTAATGGGTAGAAAGCCAAAAGCAGTCCATATTTATTCTATATGTGTGTGAATAATAACTCTTCACCCCAAACCTCTATGTATGATAGGGTTTTATATTTTTTACTTGTTAGTAGTAAGTACATGTCATGTGATGGCTCCATGCACATGTTTCACAACTTTTTTCTGATTTGTTTCTACCTCATTTGGTTGGTTTCAAATTTGCTCAAACTTCCTATGCGCGCTATGTTGTACTATTGGGACCCATGTTTTGGCTTAGTTTGTGGTACCACACTTGCAGGGTACCTCCAAGTATTTTATTCCCAAAAATTATGAATTCTAATTAAATGGTGAACTATAAACTGATCATCTAAAGTTGGAAAATAAAATCCATATATAGCTACACATCTAGATATGTGTATAAGGTAGACAAACTGCATTGCCACACATGCCTTATATAAGTTTGTTTTTTCTAGCGGAGTGGATTCCCTAATCACCCCACGGTTGTGACATTGTCAATGTTGTCATGATAAATAACATTGCGAGACTTTCCATCTTATTCTTTTTTGTAGAAATGATCGTCCCATTATGGCAAACGTCCCCATTCGTTTTTCAAATTAAGTAAACGTTATAGGATGAAAATTCATTGAAGTGACAAATTTTCTAGATTTCTAACTATTTTAGCTCATTCAAACAAGTTTGCAATAGGCCGACCTGTTGTCCAGTGACAATTTTAGAGTACAATTTGATCAACATCACAAAAAAGTGCTTTTAAGGCTCGTAAGTAGTATCATACATGCCATGTTGGCAAAAATCTAATGTGTCACATCAATTATGAGGTGAGATATGAGAGTAGTATTATAACACATAAACCTAGAAAACTTAGAAAACTTCATGACAAATACATCATGTACACACATTTGCATTGAGATTCTACAAAACTTTAAATATGACATAAGTATGAACCATATTATGATACTATGCATTGTGGAGGTAGTATCACAAACTAGTAGTGTATGATACTACGTACTACGTACTTCCCATTGTGACTAGTCTTAATCACTCTGACCTCGCCGTCTCGCCGTCTTACTATAGTACATACTACACCCCCACTCCGTCTCTCATACATCGCCCCACTCGTTTCCCACTCCGTCTCTCATACAGCGGCTGCGCCTGTAGATATCTTCGAGGATCTGGGCGATTTTGACCCGCTTTTCGGCGCTCGCCGTTTCAAGGTGAAGACCCCAATCTTAGCATGCATGTTGGACCAATTAGGAGTACAAAATTGTGTTCTAAATGTTGCTCAAACTTTCCATACAACTAATATATAACTTATACTACGTAGGTTACACCATCGAAATAGGTATGACCAGTTGAGAAATGGGAACAATAACTTGGAACCTTTCTTACTATCGAGTGGGACGTGTGATATTGGTGTGACCCTGCTTTTTTCTTCTTCTACATAATGGCTACATGATGGTTCTAGAAAGAAGTGTATGCTGTTGTGGTATCTCTTGACGCGAATCCCTCTAATCACAAGCGTTAGATTTTGGAAACCAACAGTTAGTACTGCTGTTACATCTCTAGTTCAAAACTGGTGCATTTTGTATGTTGTTGTAGTAGTCTAGTAGATAGATTCAGATGCATGGTCAGGAGTGCAAACATTTCGCAACTAGTTGATCCCTCATCTTATTGTCGGATGTCACATTTCGAGTTTGTAAAAAAATGTAAATTCAAATCATAGTCACGGGTTATGTTGTATCTTTCGCACATCTAAACATTTGTTTCAAAAGGTGACCATATGTGAGCTGTGGAAAAAAGAAAAGACCAATGTGAATAATATTCCTTAACTATTCACATATCATTTGTCTTTTTTGTGCAAGCTAGAATTTTTTTTACATACTCATCTGTGACCTGTGGAGCAATACACAACATAATATGTGTCCCAGTTTTGTTTTTCTTCATATTTTTTAAAAGTGCAGAAGTGTGATATCCGATAATAGGATGCGAGTGCAACTAGTTGCAAATGAGATGCTAATGCATGCTGATATGATACTACCTCTGTCCATAAATAGATGTATGTCTTTTGTCGTGGCCCCATCCTACTTCTGCATTTTCTTTACGGCCATTTTTGAGTAGTTGCGACCTGGACGTGATCGGACTAGTCGATACTCGATAGTAGTCGTAGTACTGTACAACTTCTGCATGTGGCGTCAGCCTCTAGAGTAGTAGTACTAGCTAACGGATAGATTATATCTGGAGAAACTGACATGGCCATTGATATGACAAGACTATACCCGGATTCGGACGCATTGTAGTGACTCCATCAATGTTCCGCTATGATGGTCTATTTTACTGCTACACCAGATTGTCGACGCAGAGGATTCCTTGGCTTCCGCGCAAGACCCTTCCCAAAGAAGGCATCTGCTCTGGCCCGTTGATTCTATGTGGACGGTTCCAGATTGCTTTATGTGTTTTTGTACAGTATCAGATCTAGGTTTTCCTTCCCTCCATATTAGGGGTTGTTTGGTTTAGGGGATAGGTTTATGGGATGAGAGTATCCCCAACCACCTGGCTAGGATAGCCAATTTTTGTTGTTTGGTTGTGTAGGAATTGAGTGTAGGACGAGAGGTGGGTAGTGGTATAGATTTTTTTTGTTTGCTCGAAATGTTAGGGGTGGCTATAAGATGGTGAGATTATCTCTACACACATCAAATATACCACACCTCCTATTTTTATAGCCCAAAAAAATACATAACCGGTGGTATGTGAATTGATCTGGGTAAAAATATTACACAACCGTACAAATATTCAAATCCTATAGTCAAATCCTACATAACTCCTATAGTCAAATCCTACATAACTCCTATACAAATTGTACGAATCAAAGGATATGATTTTCCCCCTATATAGCTTGTTTGATTTGAAGAATTGAATCCTCCAAAATTTCTATGTATTGTTTTCTTATACTAGTACAACCCTATAGGATTTCTAATAAGAGGTTAGACCTCTTGGAAAAGTTCATATGCATCTGTGACAACTATGCTATGCACTCTCAATCTCTATAGAAATTTCCTTTGTCTTTCCGATGATACCATCACACACCTAGCTCTACCAATTCATGTAGATTTCTTTCCCGTAGGATTCAAGGAGGCATATGTCATAGCGATTCTCCATTATTCTATCATATGAATCTAACATGCCCTCTCAGTTTGAGTGATGCAAAGTGGCCACTATAAGATTTATTTAGTCAGATTAATTGGTCATGCATACACTAGTTGTTTTCTATCTTTCCTACACATGTCAATTAGCGAAATTTATAAGTAAAATCCTAAAATTCAAATAAATTGCTGAAAATTGGAAATAATATTACAGTTGTAGCAAATTACTAAATCGATCCAGAAATTATGTACATGGCTTCAGTAGTCCGTAAATGATGTCCTTGGAGTAGTTTGTGAGTTAAAGAACGTCCATTTCGTTAAACTGACATGGCCTTTGATTTGACAAGAGAACACTAATATTTTGTACCTGAATCAGAGTGGTAAAGGCGTACAGCTCGATCAATGCAATGGTATGATGGCTATGCAGCTATACCTATATAGGAGTAGACTACTAGTAGACTTTGGGACACAGAGATTTGGCTTCCGCGGCCGACCCCGAACAAGATTCTTTTACATTGCCCATCTTTTCACTGACATTGAATCGCTGAAACTTGGGGTCCGCCTGTGGCAGGACCAGCCTGTCAATGGCCCAAAGTCTTATGTGCTCCCGCCCTTTGATTTTGGATGGACGGACAAGATTGCCCAGTCCCATCCCTGTCCTGTTCGTTCCAGTTTTCATCCTCCTCCCCGGGGAACCCTCCCCGGAGAGCTCTACACCGACCCCTTCTATCCCCACCTGCTTGTCCCTTCCTTCTTCCTCCAGCGATTCATCCATCGTTCAACAAGTTGTCTAAGAAGAACATGAAGAAGTGTAAGAAGAGGAAGGAGGCGTTGTTGTCTGAGACTAAATCCGCGGTGAAATCCATCCCGCTGAAAGTCCTGCAAACTCCGACTTTGAAAGTCTACCAGCGGCGCCGGCGGACAGGCATGTCTGCGCTTCCATCGCAAGCTCAGTCTGCTTCGGGCTTGTTGGGTCAGGGCAGAGTAATCCAGCAAGAGTCCTGGTAGGTTTTTATCGCCATGTGCTTTCTTTGCCCCCATGAACGCAGATTACAGCAAGGCAAACAGATCCAACTATTTTTTTACCCGGGAGAACCAGCTATTTGACCGTCTTTCTTCCAGGGCCGCCCGTTCAAGTGTCGCCCTTCCTACCGATGCCGAGAAATCGACCGTGTTTCGCCAAGATGGTGGGTACGAAGCTCCCCGGTATGTTTCCATCGCCATGCCGAAGTTTCTCTGCCTTCTGGCTGGCTAGCGGATCAAACAATTTAACCGTCTTTCTTCCATGGCGGCTGGTTTCAGCGCCATTCCTACCCAAGTTGAGAAATCGCTCGTTTCTCGCCAACCTGGTGGGTACGAAGCTCCTGGGTATGTTTCCATCGCCATGCCGGATTTTCGTTGAGTCCTTGCTGGCAGGCGGTGCCAACTAAACCGGCTATCATCTTCCAGGGCCGACGGTTCCAGGCTCGTGCTTTCTACCGCAGGATCCACTTCGTACTTAGCTATCCAGGACCCGTTGTTTGATGAGCACTTGTTAGCTCTCAAGAGCATTAATAATGTATGCACTATATAATATATATCCATTGCTTTTTTTTTCTTCCTCTTCATCTCCGTACTGCATGAGGGCTTCTTTAATTCGTAGGACTTCTATAAGAATTGTGTAGCATTTAGATCCTATGGTTTTTTTTCCTACATTAGTTGTTTGATTTATAGAAATATATCCTATGTTTGTTCCTTTTTTCGAAATGGGGGACATATCACAGCCTCTGCATCAAAATGATGTATATGGCTGCTTTATTGCTTTCTTCAGTTCATACACAAATTATGACAACTTCTCACGGATCAGCTAGAGTCGACACAAAGATCCACCAACGAAACATAGAAAACAGCGGGTGCCAAAAAGGCAAAAACACATCAGTAAGTAATTCTATGAGGAAACTGCCAGCCACCCTGGCTGTAAAAATCCCGTGCGGCTGTCTCTAGTCAGTTGCACCCAGACTCCATGATATCCTGCTGATCCTCGGGCTGGAGATAAGAAACATACGGATCTAGTGAATAATCATAGGGATAACCTGCAAGAAGGGATGAGATTTGGGTTTATTAAACTCGACTTCATTTTGTACATTCCAAATAGCCCATAAAATAGCGCATACACCCTCTGTAATGTATACAAAATCCTATGCTTTTCCTAATCTTATGATTTTCATATCCTGTGAATGAAAAAGGATCCCTGATTCGTTCCTGGTGAATTTTTCCATGCAGGAAGGGATTATGAGATTAAAGGGCCACAACACCACCCTTCAGAACAGAAACCTCAAACTCTTGCATAGGTTTGGTATCATGAATGCAGAATCAGAGACGAATGCCCAGTCTCCGGGAGAGGAGCAGCCAGTGCGCGTGTGTGCATCTTCGGCCGTGTATGTTTCCATTGCCGTGCCGCAGTTTCATCGCCTCCTTGCTGGCTGCCAGATCCAACTACTTAAATGTCTTTCTTCCAGGGATGGCGGTTCCATCGTTGAAGAGGTTCCTATGGACAAGGACTTTGCAGCTCTCAGGCATATTGAAGAGGTTGGCACTCCATTTGTTTATTTCTCCCCCCTCATCTGCACTCTGCATACTTCATTGCTGTTGAATTTGCAATGCAGGATGTGATAACACGATTCTCCGCGAAACTGGACCAGATCAAGGGCCACAACATCATCCTTCATAAGAAAATCCGCCACCTCGTGGGCAGGTGCATTTTAAATCGTGCCATATCGAAGGAGAATGCCCGTTCCATGCAATCTTCTTTTGATAAACGGTACTCAGACGTTCTCGTGGAGTGTGAGAAGTTGAAGAAGGAAGTCGAGGAACTACGCGCCCAGCCACCGATGAGTGTGGTCACTGACAAGGCTGGTCAGTGTGATTGCAACTGTGACTGTGAAAGTTTTCAACAGGAAGTGGAGTTGCATGCTGAACATGCGCAATATTTCGAGACGAAGTACTTGAAAGTTCGCACAGAGTGCGATAAGTTGAAGAAGGAAGTCGAGTGTCTCCGCTCCCAGCAGCCAACTATTGCGACATCAGGAGACCAGGGTGTGCTAATTGCAGCCAGAATTTTGGAATCGATGAAAAGTTGAATTTGGCTTTGTTGTGCAATATAGCAAGACCTGTTCCTCCTCTGCCTTTGTCTTTTGGCATAATTGCTTTGTCTTCAGTATTGACTCCTGAATGCTTCGTATATTTCTGACTGTTTCTGAATTATGTACAACTTTTGTAATATTGGTCAAATTAGTTTTGACCAGGGTTTGTGTAGGGTTGTTGAATTTTTTTGGTTGGTCCAAATTGTGTTGTGTGGTCCAAATGTGATGTATCATCACACCACCATGTGCCCCGCCACCCCCAGGTTTTGGTAATGCCATTCTGATACATGCTTCATAGAAGGAACATACATTTTTTCCGTTAGGGCATGACAATTTTGAAAAATTCAAACAAAAATGGGAAGAGAGAATGGTAACATCATTTTCCATGTGATGCCCCTGTGCCAAATTTTGGTTCATTTTAAGAATGTAAGGTGACAAATTACTCGAGGAAGCTAGTTGGAGTAGACGGGCATGACCGGATTGGCATAGGGGATTTATTTTTTGAAGGATGTTATTTTTCATGGACAATATCTGACACAAACAATAAAATGTTAAGGTCTCATATTATTCTGAATGATTGTGAATTACTTATGACGTTTGGAAGTATTGGTATACGTGAGAATCGAGTACATGCACGACTTCACGCGTCCACAACTAATCGGCCTCATCGTCTCTCGCGTCCACAACTAATGCCATTCTGATACAGAGAGTCAGAGGCTATAAAATAATCGGCCTCATCGTCTCTCGCGAGCTCGTCCTCTCCCCTCCCATCAACTCACCGCACCTCCGAGGCATCGACTTCCTCGTTTCCAACCGCAGCAGCATGAAGACAGGTCTTGCGTACGAGGCGGAGCAATCGGCGGCCGCTCGCGCAGAGGATGCCTCTGCGGTAGTGGCCGTCGCGGCGGGTGAGGCTTCACCGGGCACCCAGGCCGCTCGTCTCCTCTGCTTGTCTGATTCTTCGACCTCGGTCGAAACGGGCGTCCTGGCCGTCGAGGAGAAGGTGGATAGCAACGCCGTTGCTCCCGCCGAAGATCTGCAAGGCGTTGCAGGCCACCACGGCGAGGTCTTCCTCGACCCGGTGCTGGACGCGGACCTCGACCCCTTCGACGATTTCGGCCCAAACGTTCAGTTCCAGGAGGATGTCGAGGGTGACGACGAGGAGGTACTGCTCTTTTACCGAAACTGTCCCGATCCTTTTTGTGTCATATTACTGTTCACGTGGTTTGCACGAACCTGGTTCTTGATTGATTTGATCTCCTACCTTGTTCTTGTAGACGTACTTGATTCTACGGTTCGTACGGTCAGATTCTAGTTTAATTTCGACTAATCTGCCATGTAGTTGGCTTGATTTGTCATATAATTAATTTATGTGTTCATACTTAGTGGACTTGCAATTGTTGTGGCTTATGTTCATTGCTGTTCATAGGGTTTTCTCGTGATTTAGTATGATTTCTTCTGCCATTTACTTGTTCTACACATTTAATTTTAGGGTTTCTAAGGTTTGCTTATGATAGTGCAGTATTTATTCGATCTGTCATTAAGCACCTGATTATTATGTACTTTATAATTCACAGGAATATTCTGACGACATGGACGACAACAAGGAGCGCAGGGACCAGAAGAGCCGCTACGTTCTGAAGCGGCTGAAGGGTGGTGAAATTCGTTTCCGCAAGCGCGGGGAGCTATTTTGCCCATTCTGTGGCAAAATCCTCCAGAAGGACATCCGCAGCCTGATCCAGCATGCGACGGGTGTAGGCCTAAGTACATCGGGGAAGCACCGCCCTGCAACCAAGGCCAAGCACGCAGCATATGGCCTCTTCCTCCAGAATTACGTCTTGCCTGGCTTGTTCCCAGTCAACGCCCCTGCTGCTGGCCCTCATGCTCCTGGTCCTGTTTAAAGTTCATATGTGTAATCTTATTCCCTTTGGAAGTTCAGCATTAAACTCTACTAGTACAACCGTGGTGGTCTTGTGATGGTAGTACTCTTTTGATGCATTTGTGATGTAGTAGTACTAGTATTTTTTTTTGAAATGGTATAGTACTACTAGTATCTAAGAAAAGTACTCCCTTCGATTCACATTCATTTTACACCAAGAAATATGGATCGGAGTGAGGGAGTAAATTAAACATGGCATCTCGTGCATGAAGCTTGACATATCGATCAGGTTGGCTAGAATGGCAATACAATGCTGCTCATTAGGCAAATGCATGCCATGTAAAGAAGTCTATACTGACATAAAAAAAGACTACATTGGGGATTAGAGTCAATTGGGGCATCTACAATACAGAAAATCTTGCTTGTAGCTGATTTTGGCTAAGAGGGTTTTACTCACATTACACGTGCCACTTTCCTTGTGTGCAAAACAAGTTCCAATAAAGGAAGAGGAAAGAAAAGGACATTGTGGGCGAGATTGAACACCTTTTTTATGTGTTAAGCTGAGGCCTCGTTAAGCTGAGGATGACTTAGGCCTAACAGCTCAGCACACCCACAAATAAATCTCCTTGCACGCACCACTGCCAGCAAAAATAACAGAATTAGCACGCAAGATTAAGAATGAAGTGAATTTAATTAACTTGGTTAGCTTTTCAAGCAATATATTCAGAGAAAGAGCACACATGTTCGGCTCGAAATAATCGTAAGAGAAGAACAATAAATCTAAGGCACCCCACTTCATCGGAAGAAGGGGCGCGACAACGCATGGATTCATATATACCTTGAGTCGACGCTGGCTCATAGAAGGGCGGCCGCGCCTCGAGGATGCCGGCGACGTCTCCACCTCGGTATCACATGTGACTGCTTCTCGACGGGCGGTGCGCCACGCCATGTAGAAGATCTATCAAAAAAGGAGAGCCCGATGACGCTACCGACGCCTCAACCTTGATAGCACCGGCCTGTTGCTCCGCACAGAGATGCGCCACATGCAAGATTTAGCGGATGCGCCAATTTAAGAGATATGTCATGATCGTTGTAATAAATTTCACCGTGATGATGATTTGATCCTGCACTCGGCCTTGAACACAAGTACTAGTACAGTCTCACAATTTTTTTTATCATTATACTTTGCGAGATTTAGCGGATGCACCAATTTTAGAGATATGTCATGATCGTTGTAACGAATTTCAACGTGATGATGATTTGATCCTGCACTCGGCCTTGAACATAAGTACTAGTACATTCTCACAATTTTTTATCATTATACTTTGCGAGATTTAGCGGATGCGCCAAATTAGAAGATAGATCATGATCATGGTAACACACTTTTCAATGTAATGATGATTTGATGTTGCACTCGACCTTGAACATAAGTCCTAGTACGGTCTCACAATTTTGTATCATTATACTTTGCAAGTTTTAGAGGATGCGCCCATTTTCAGAGGTAGATCATGATCATGGTAACAAATTTTAAACGTGATGATGATTTGATGTTGCACTCGACCATGAACAGAAGTACTACTACTGTCTCACAATTTCTTTATCATTATAGTTTGCCAGATTTAGCGGATGCGCCAAATTTAGAGATAGATCATGATCGTGGTAACAAATTTTCAACGTGATGATGATTTGATGTTGCACTCGGGCTTGAACAGAAGTACTAGTACGGTCACTAATTTTTTTAGCATTATACTTTGCAACGAATGCACCAATTTCAGGTGCATGTCACCAGATCTGTGTCCGATGATGATCATGGTAGTAACCGATGTTCAACTTGATGATGATTTGATTTTACAGTCGGCCTTGAACAGAGGTACTAGTACGGTCTCACAATTTTTTATCATTATACTTGTACCTTAGCGAAATTCAAAATCTCATAGCGGCAAAACTTCCCGCCCACAAAATACAAAAATTTCACACGCTTCCAAATTCCGATTCTACCCCTGTGGAGATGACAGCAAAGTCGGTTGGTGGGGGGGTCTGGCCGTCATTTTTTGGATCACCACCTCCCTAGCCCCGGATACCCTCCCAAAAAAATTCATTTCCCTCAGTCTCTCATCTGAGACCACCCACCGGAACTTCTCAAGTCCCTCTCTCTACCACCTCCACGACCACCGCACCGGAACATCCCCGCCGGACTTCCCTGGCCTACCCGAGCCCTCGCGATCCTCGTCATCCGGCTGCCTGCCGGAGCCGCTTCATCGACGCCGTCATCAACCGGACCGGATCATCCCCGCCGAACCTCGAAACCATATGCTCATCCAGCAGTCTACCGCAGTCGCTTCAGCTGCGGTATCGTCCACCCCACCGGAGCCGCTTCGCCGGATCCGTCGTCCACCGCATCGTATCTTGCTCACCGACACCGCTGTGCATGAACCGGATCTGCTTCACCGGCGCCGTGCATGATCTAAACTCTTCTACTGTCGCTTTTCTATTGCTTGCCTGCAAGTTCTTGTTTAATCTTGGGGGAACCTGTTTGTGCTAACGACGCGCCGTTACGTTTTTGCAGATGAGATGAGTAACCATGAAGTGTAATGGCCGTCTCTCCAACCCCAAGTAGCACATGTAGCGTACTTCATCACCGGATCTATCAACCCCAGGAAGATCTGCTGTGACTCCCACAGAGTGCTTCTCCTAATGTAAGTCCCTTGTTTTAGCGCCATGTTCTGGGTTCAGATGCTTGTTTGTCTGAAGCTCTTTTAGTTCATTCCTAGCTATGACCGTAACACGTTGCTATTTTCTACTTCATTGCTAACTTTAAGCGATTGAACATTTTGGTTTGCATTCCCTGCTCTGTAGATGTAGCCATCATAACTTCTATCTTGCTCAGTCGTTGTTACAAAAATTATACTGTAGGTATTATAGTAACATCCTGCTATTATTTAGTTCATGGCCAATTTTAAGTAATTGCACATGTTGGTTCGCATTCCCTGCTCTATAGCTTTTGGCATCGTAACTTCTATATTTGGTTTACATTCCCTGCTCTGTAGATCTAGCCATCATAACTTTATCTTGCTCAGTCGTTGTTACAATTATTATGGCCTGCTACTATGTTGTTTGTGCCAATTTTTTACTCCATGAACATGTTGGCTTGCATTCCCTGTACTACAGGTGATGCCATTGTTTTGTATCTAGTTCATTGTAAGCTAACAAAGTAAGGACTTAGTTTGGCATGCTATCACTCTGCTATCTAGCCTGTAGTACAAATAAACTTGTCATACTACTAGATAATAATTTTGCGTGCCATCTTGTTCTTCAAAAGCTGCATTATTGACTTGTTTCTCTGACTTGGCATGACGCTCACATATGGAAAGCTGAACATATTGGTTTGCATTCCCTCTTATACAAGTTCACAGGTGATCCCACTATATTCTGTATCTGGTCCATCCTAAGCTCCAGCATCAACTATCCTCTATGTGTTGCTCATTACAAGTTTATATCCCGAAACATCTTGATTTGCATCCCCTTCACTATAAGTTCAGGAGTATTATTTAGTTCACGGCCAAAATGAAGTAATTGCACTTGGCACATGTTGGTTCACATTCCCTCCTCTTTAGCTTTTGCCATCGTAACTTCTATTTTTTGGTTTACATTCCCTGCTCTGTAGATGTAGCCATCATAACTTCATCTTGCTCAGTCGTTGTTACAAAATTTATAGCCTGCTACTCTGTTGTTCATGCCAATTTTGTACTCCCTGAACATGTTGGTTTGCATGGGACTCGACAGTAGTAAGTCTGCTGTTTCATTCTAACATGCTCTGTTATATTGGCTGTTGGTATGCGGCATGCACTCTTTGTTTGCTTATTGTGCGCATTACAATGATCTTGTTATAACGACGAAATGATGAGTTCCAAATTCTTTGGCAAACAATATTGTAGTGTCTTTGCCTTTCCATTGTTGCTGTCTTAACTTGTAATGTCTTTGTTTCAGATATAGGTGCTGCATGGACAACTTAAAAGATTGCCGGATCGCTTCATTGTATTGCTAGGTTTAATTACCATTCAATTTCTCTGGGTTCTGTAATATTTTTTCAATGCCTTGCAGCTGATGTAATATTTAGTTAGTTTTTATAGTTCTTTCGCGCATTTTTTCTTTGGTGCTTGTGGTAAGTGAGGCTATCCGACAGAAATCAATGCTGCGTAAATATTCTCAGTATCTAAATCACGAATTCCCATCCCTTAAACGGCCCATTTAAGCGAAATCACATATGTGCCTGCCCGCAAATTCCTAAAGCCCATATTATGCCAGCATATAAACAGCAACTAAACGGGCTGGCCCACTTACTTATTGGGCTGGCCCACTTACTTATTGGGCCAGCCCATTTGATTGACGGTGGACCCCACACTCTAGTTGGGCTGGCCCACTTGCTTTAAGGTGGACCCCACCCACTACTTAGTTGGGCCAGCCCAATTGCTTTTGTGGTGGACCCCACATACTAAATGGGCCGGCCCTTTAAGAGGAAAGTGGGACCCGCTGTGTTTTTGGCCGCCCACTATCTTGTTGGGCCGGCCCACTGCTATATGGTGGACCCCACAAACTAATTGGGCCCCACCGCTATATGGTGGACCCCACATACTAATTGGGCCGCCCTTTAACAGAAAGTGGGACCCACGTGCTTTTGGCCCGCCCACTAATTTGTTGGGCCGCCCATTTGCTTTTGTGGTGGACCCCACATACTAAATGGGCCGGCCCTTTAAGAGGAAAGTGGGACCCACCGTGTTTTTGGCCCGCCCACTATCTTGTTGGGTCGGCCCACTCGCTATATGGTGGACCCCACATACTAATTGGGGCCCTTTACAGGAAAGTGGGACCCACTGTGTTTTGGCCCGCCCACTATCTTGTTGGGCCGACCACTTGCTATATGGTGGACCCCACGCACTAAATGGGCGGCCCTTTAACAGAAAGTGGGACCCACTGTGTTTTTGGCCCGCCCACTATTTTGTTGGGCCGCCACTTGCTATATGGTGGACCCCACAAACTAAATGGGCCGGCCCTTTAACAGATAGTGGGACCCACTGTGTTTTGGCCCGGCCCACTATTTTGTTGGGCCGGCCCACTTGCTATATGGTGGACCCCACAAACTAAATGGGCCGACCCTTTAACCGGAAAGTGGGACCCACTGTGTTTTGGGCCGGCCCACTAGCTTGTTGGGCCGGCCCACTTGCTATACGGTGGACCCCACACACTAAATGGGCCGGCCCTTCTGTAAGGTGGACCCCACATGTTAAATGGGCCCATTTTTGTTTTGACCATCAACCTTAGAGGTTAGGCCGGCCACGTAACTAATGGACCGGCCCAGCTATATAGTTGACCGGTCAAACTATGTCATCTGGCCCGGCCCGCTTAAGACGTGGCAGGCCTCGTGTGGGCCTACCATCTACCACGGGGTTTCACCGGTTAACGCCGTTAACTGGCAGTTAACGGCGTCTGCCACGTAGTTTGCATGACGTCGCAGTCAACGGGCTCCCGAAAACACTTCCGCAACGGTCCGATTTTCCGTGGCGGAAGGGCGCCCAAGCGCGACGGACCGAAAAAATCGTCGTTGGACTTTGCCTGACGCAGTTTCCACAACGGAACCCATATCGTCGGGTTAGGCCCATAGGCGACGAAAAATACCCCTTAGCGGACGATTTTGAGACGTTGTCTATCAGAACTTTTCTTGTAGTGATAGACTCTTGTTGGATGATGAACACCACTAATTGTGTAGGGCTACAAGAGCTCCCTCAAGCCGGAGTTAACAAGCGCCACAACATTCGATATTCATATTTAAGTAACCTTAGAGCATAATAGATCTTTGCAAAATAAACCAAGTACTAACATAGCATGCACACTGTCACCATCACACTATGAAGGAGGCATAAATCACATCAATACTATCATAGCGATAATCAACTCCATAACCTACAAGAGATTATGATCATAATCTACGACAAGAACTACACAATGCACACACTGTCACCATTACATCATGCAGGAGGAATAAACTACTTTAATAACATCACATGAGTAACACATAGATAAATAGTGATACAAAACACATTGCAATCATAAAGGGATATAAATAAGCACTCACTATGCCATTCATAACAGTGAATAAGTATTCTGTGAAATATATCCTAAGAGACCCACACGGTGCACACACTGTCACCTTTACACACGTGGGACAAGGAGTCTCCGGAGATCACATAAGTAAAACCCACTTGACTAGCATAATGACATCTAGATTACAAGCATCATCATATGAATCTCAATCATGTAAGGCAGCTCATGAGATTATTGTATTGAAGTACATAGGAGAGAGATGAACCACATAGCTACCGGTACAGCCCCGAGCCTCGATGGAGAACTACTCCCTCCTCATGGGAGCAGCAGCGGTGATGAAGATGGCGGTGGAGATGGCAGCGGTGTCGATGGAGAAGCCTTCCGGGGCACTTCCCCGTCCGGCGGCGTGCCGGAACAGAGACTCCTGTCCCGGATCTTGGCTTCGCGATGGCGGCGCTCGAAGGTTTCGCGTACGTGGCTTATTTTTATCGGGGTTTTAGGTCAGGGAGACTTTATAGGCGAAAGGGGAGCCTCGGAGGGGCCCTGGTGGGGCTGTGGCGGCGCCCGGCCGCGCCGCCTTAGTGTGTGGGGCCCCTGTGGCCCCCCTCTGGCCCCTCTCGGGTGTTCTGGAAGCTCCCGGTGAAAATAGGGTACTGGGCGTTGATTTTGTCCGATTCCAAGAATATTTCCTTACTAGGATTTCTGAAACCAAAACAGACAGAACTGGCACTTCGGCATCTCGTCAATAGGTTAGTTCCGGAAAACGCATCAAAATGATATAAAGTGTGAACAAAACATGTAGGTATTGTCATAAAACAAGCATGGAACATCAGAAATTATAGATACGTTGGAGATATATCAGCATCCCCAAGCTTAGTTCCTACTCGCCCTCGAGTAGGTAAACGATAACACAAATAATTTCTGAGGTGACATGCTACCATCATAATCTTGATCAACATTATTGTAAAGCATATGACATGAATGAAGTGATTCAAAGCAATGATCTACAGGTTGCTAACAAATAGATAACATATAGCAAAACTTTTCATGAATAGTACTTTCAAGACAAGCATCAATAAGTCTTGCATAAGAGTTAACCATAAAGCAATAAATTCAAAGTAAAGGCATCAAAGCAACACAAAGGAAGATATAAGTTTCAGCAGTTGCTTTCAACTTTCAACATGCATATCTCATGGATAATTGTCAACACAAATATGATGAATGCAAATAAGCAAGTATGTAAGAATCAATGCACAGTTGACACAAGTGTTTGCTTCTAAGATGGAAGGAAGTAGGTAAACTGACTCAACAATAAAGTAAAAGATAGGCCCTTCGCAGAGGGAAGCAGGATAAAATCATGTGCTAGAGCTTTTCAAGTTTTGAAATCATATAGAGAGCATAAAAGTAAAATTTTGAGAGGTGTTTGTTGTTGTCAACGAATGGTAATGGGTACTCTAACTACCTTATCAACCAGACTTTCAAGAGCGGCTCCCATGAAGGACGTTATCTCTACCAGCAAGGTAGATCATCCCTCTTCTCTTTTGTTTACACATGTACTTTAGTTTTATTTATTAGATGACACTCCCCCAACCTTTGCTTTCACAAGCCATGGCTAACCGAATCCTCGGGTGCCTTCCAACATTCACATACCATGGAGGAGTGTCTATTTGCAAATTTAAGTTGCTTACTGATAGATCAGAGCAAAACATGTGAAGAGAATTATTAATGCAAGTTAATTAATTGAGGCTGGGAACCTCATTGCCAGCTCTTTTTGCAAAATTATTGGATAAGCGGATGAAGCCACTAGTCCATTGTGAAAGTCTGTCAAAGTAAATGACAAGATCGAAAGATAAAACACCACGTACTTCCTCATGAGCTATAAAACATTGACACAAATAAGAGATAATAACTTTTGAATTGTTTAAAGGTAGCACATGAAGTATTTACTTGGAATGGCAGGAAATACCACATAGTAGGTAGATATGGTGGACACAAATGGCATAGGTTTTGGCTCAAGGTTTTGGATGCACGAGAAGTAATTCCTCTCAATACAAGGCTTAGGCTAGCAAGGTTGTTTGAAGCAAACACAAGTATGAACCGGTACAACAAAACTTACATAAAAACATATTGCAAGCATTATAAACCTCTACACTGTCTTCCTTGTTGCTCAAACACTTTACCAGAAAATATCTAGACCTTAGAGAGACCAATCATGCAAACCAAATTTCAACAAGCTCTACGGTAGTTCTTCATTACTAGATTTAAACTACATAATGCAAGAGCTTAAACATGATTTATGAGACCTCAAAACAATTGCCAAGTATCAAATTATTCAAGACCATATGAAGCATTTTCTTATTCCAACCAAATAGCAACAAGTGAAGCGATCAACTTTCGCCCTTGAACATTAAAAGGTAAGAACACATGTGTTCATATGAACCAGCGGAGCGTGTCTCTCTCCCACACAAGGATGAATTTATTCAGAGAATGAAAATAACAAAACGAAAATAAAAGCACAGACGCTCCAAGTAAAATACATAAGATGTGACTGAATAAAAATATAGTTTCACTAGAAGAAACCTAATAAGTTGTCGATAAAGAAGGGGATGCCTTGGGAATCTCCAAGCTTAGATGCTTGAGTCTTCTTAAAATATGCAGGGATGAACCACCGGGGCATCCCCAAGCTTAGACCTTTCACTCTTCTCGATCACATTATATCACCCTCTTCTATTGACCCTTGAAAACTTCTGCCACACCAAACTTCGAGCAAACTCATTAGAGGGTTAGTGCACAATCAAAAATTCACATGTTCAGAGGTGACACAATCATTCTTAACACTTCTGGACATTGCACAAAACTTCTGAAAGTTAATGGAACAAATAAACTCATTCAACTTAACAAAAGCGGCAATGCGAAATAAAGGCAGAATCTGTCAAAAACAGAACAGTCCGTAAAGACGAACCTGGAAGCGGCACTTAACTTGCTCAAACGGAAAAACTCAAAACTAATGAAAGTTGCGTACATATTTGAGGATCACACACGTAAATTTGCAGATTTTTTTGATTTTTTTACAGAGACTTCTGGTCAAATTCGTGACAGACAGCAATGCTGTTTCTGCGCAGCAATCCAAATCTAGCATCAACTTTAACATAGAAACTTTACTTGGCACAAAAACATGATAAGGAGAGGTTGCTACAGTATTAAACAACTTCCAAGACTCAAATATAAAACAAAAATTGCTGCAGTAAAATAAACACATGGGTTATCTCCCAAGAAATTCTTTCTTTATAGTCATTAAGATGGGCTCAGCAATTTTAATGATGATGCTCTCGCAAGAAATAAGAGTTGAAGCAAAAGAGAACATCAAGAAGCAAATTCAAAAAACATTTAAGCCTAACCCACTTCCTATGAAAAGGAATCGTGTACACAAATAAATTCATGAAGAACAAAGTGGCAAGCATAGAAAAGCAAAATAAGCGCAATTTCAAGATTCTCAACATAAAGAGGGGAAACTTAACATTATCAGGATGCATATAACCATGTTTCCCTCTCTCATAATAACTTTTAGTAGCATCATGAACAAAATCAACAATATAACTATCACATAAAACATTCTTGTCATGAGCCATATGCATAAAATTATTACTCTCCACATAAGCATAATCAATTTTATTAGTTGTAGTGGGAGCAAATTCAACAAAGTAGCTATCATTATTATTCTCATCAAGTGTAGGAGGCATAGTATAATCATAATAAAATTTACTCTCCATAGTAGGCAGCACCAAAAGACCACTATCATTATAATCATCATAAATAGGAGGCAAAGTATCATCAAAGAAAATTTTCTCCTCAATGCTTGGGGGACTAAAAATATCATGCTCATCAAAACCAGCTTCCCCAAGCTTAGAATTTTCCATATCATTAACAACAATGGTGTTCAAAGCGTTCATACTAATATCATTGCTACTAGCATGCAAATAAGATTCCATAGGTTTTTAATTTTCGCAGCAAACAATCCATGTCTTAACTCAGGAAATAGAATAAGAAGCTCATTGTTACTTTCCATTATGCCTAACTAGTGTAAACAAGAAACCAAAAGATGCAATTGCAGGATCTAAAGGAAATAGCTTCGAGCACTTACAACGGCGCCGGAAAATAGCTTAGTAGCCGAGATCCGGAGTGTGAGTACCTTTTACCTTTCCTCCCCACGGCGCCAGAAAATAGCTTGATGTCTACGGGTGCTTCTATTCTTGTAGACAGTGTTGGGCCTCCAAGAGCAGAGGTTTGTAGAACAGCAGCAAGTTTTCCCTTAAGTGGATCACCCAAGGTTTATCGAACTCGGGGAGGAAGAGGTCAAAGATATCCCTCTCAAGCAACCCTGCAATCACGATACAAGAAGTCTCTTGTGTCCCCAACACACCTAATACACTTGTCAGATGCATAGGTGCACTAGTTCGGCGAAGAGATAGTGAAATACAAGTAGTATGGATGGTGGTAATATTGCAGAAAGTAAAGATGCAGTAAAACAGTAAACAAGCGGCGCCAGAAAATAGCTTGGGCGTGGGAAGCAATTCTTTGTGGTGGAAACAAGGCCTAGGGATCATACTTTCGCTAGTGGACACTCTCAACATTGATCACATAATAAATAAGTTCTCTTTCCTTTGTGCTACATATACTCTTGTTGGATGATGAACACCACTAATTGTGTAGGGCTACAAGAGCTCCCTCAAGCCGGAGTTAACAAGCGCCACAACATTCGATATTCATATTTAAGTAACCTTAGAGCATAATAGATCTTTGCAAAATAAACCAAGTACTAACATAGCATGCACACTGTCACCATCACACTATGAAGGAGGCATAAATCACATCAATACTATCATAGCGATAATCAACTCCATAACCTACAAGAGATTATGATCATAATCTACGACAAGAACTACACAATGCACACACTGTCACCATTACATCATGCAGGAGGAATAGACTACTTTAATAACATCACATGAGTAGCACATAGATAAATAGTGATACAAAACACATTGCAATCATAAAGGGATATAAATAAGCACTTCACTATGCCATTCATAACAGTGAATAAGTATTCTGTGAAATATATCCTAAGAGACCCACACGGTGCACACACTGTCACCTTTACACACGTGGGACAAGGAGTCTCCGGAGATCACATAAGTAAAACCCACTTGACTAGCATAATGACATCTAGATTACAAGCATCATCATATGAATCTCAATCATGTAAGGCAGCTCATGAGATTATTGTATTGAAGTACATAGGAGAGAGATGAACCACATAGCTACCGGTACAACCCCGAGCCTCGATGGAGAACTACTCCTCCTCATGGGAGCAGCAGCGGATGAAGATGGCGGTGGAGATGGCAGCGGTGTCGATGGAGAAGCCTTCCGGGGCACTTCCCCGTCCCGGCGGCGTGCAACGGAGACTCCTGTCCCCCAGATCTTGGCTTCGCGATGGCGGCGGCTCTGGAAGGTTTCGCGTACCGTGGCTTATTTTTATCGGGGTTTTAGGTCAGGGAGACTTTATAGGCGAAAGGGGAGCCTCGGAGGGGCCCTGGTGGGGCCAGACAATAGGCCGGCGCCCCCCCCCCCCTCAGGCCGCACCGCCTTAGTGTGTGGGGCCCCTGTGGCCCCCCTCTGGTCCCTCTCGGGTGTTCTGGAAGCTTCCGATGAAAATAGGGTACTTGGCGTTGATTTCGTCCGATTCCGAGAATATTTCCTTACTAGGATTTCTGAAACCAAAAACAACAGAAAACAGGAACTGGCACTTCGGCATCTCGTCAATAGGTTAGTTCCGGAAAACACATCAAAACGATATAAAGTGTGAACAAAACATGTAGGTATTGTCATAAAACAAGCATGGAACATCAGAAATTATAGATACGTTGGAGACGTATCAGCATCCCCATGCGCGCCTCCGGACTGATGCGTGAGTAGTTCATCCTTGGACTACGGGTCCATAGCAGTAGCTAGATGGTTGTCTTCTCCTCTTGTGCTATCATGTTTAGATCTTGTGAGCTGCCTATCATGATCAGGATCATCTATTTGTAATGCTACATGTTGTGTTTGTTGGGATCCGATGAATATTGAATACTATGTCAAGTTGATTATTGATCTATCATATATGCGCTATTTATGTTCTTGCATGCTCTCCGTTGCTAGTAGAGGCTCTGGCCAAGTTGATACTTGTGACTCCAAGAGGGAGTATTTATGCTCGATAGTGGGTTCATGCCTCCATTGAATCTGGGACAGTGACAGAAAGTTCTAAGGTTGTGGATGTGTTGTTGCCACTAGGGATAAAACATCAATGCTTTCTCTAAGGATATTTGTGTTGATTACATTACACACCATACTTAATGCAATTGTCTGTTTTGCAACTTAATACTGGAGGGGGTGCGGATGCTAACCTAAAGGTGGACTTTTTAGGCATAGATGCATGCTGGATGGCGGTCTATGTTCTTTGTCGTAATGCCCTAGTAAATCTCATAGTAGTCATCATGATATGTATATGCATCTCTATTCCAATTGCCCAACCGTAATTTGTTCACCCAACATGCTATTTATCTTATTGGAGAGACACCACTAGTGAACTGTGGACCCGGTCCTATTCTTTTACATCTGAAATACAATCTACTGCAATCAATGTTCTCTGTTGTTTTCTACAAGCAAACATCATTCTCCACACCATACGTTTAATCCATTGTTTTCAGCAAGCCGGTGAGATTGACAACCTCACTGTTAAGTTGGGGCAAAGTATTTTGATTGTGTTGTGCAGGTTCCACGTTGGCACCGAATCCGGTTGCGCCGCACTACACTCCTTCACCAACAACCTTCACGTGGCCTTCATCTCCTACTGGTTCGATAACCTTGGTTTCTTACTGAGGGAAAACTTGCTGTTGTACGCATCACACCTTCCTCTTGGGGTTCCCAACGGACGTGTGCTTTACCGTCACAAGCAAGCCAATCATCCCTAAGGAGTGCTACACTTTGGTTGTTAGTCCCTGCATCGATGGGTATGTTATCTCCAAATGTCTCATGGACGGCGGAGCCAGCCTGGACATGATGTACCTGGAGACTCTAGAGAAGATGAACCTTACCAAGGAACAGCTTAAGCACAGCACCACAGAATTCCATGGTGTGGTTCCAGGTAAAAAGGAGAACTCCTTGGGCAGCATCGAACTTCCCGTGGCCTTCGGTGATGTTAATAACTACCGTGAGGAGATGATCATGTTTGAAGTTGTGCCCTTCAAAAGCTCATGTCATGTAATCTTCGGCAGGCCCACTTACCACAAGTTCCATGCGAGGCCGTGCTACATCTACAAGAAGCTTAAGATTCCGGGTCCTAACGGTATGATCACCGTATCCAGAGACTACAAGAAATCTCAGGACTGCGAGGAGGGCGAAGCAGCCTTCGTGGAGTCAGTTATCTCTGGAGAGGAGCTGCAAGGCTACAGAGCCGCGGTGGATCCGACTGAGATGCACACCACCAAGAAGCAGATCTCCGACCAGAAGACCATGTTCAAGGCCGCGATAGATACCAAGAAGGTCGACCTCAGGGAAGGTGACGCCTCCAAGCAGGTAACCATCGGAGCTGGCCTGGACCCCAAATAGGAAGACGCGCTCGTCGAGTTCCTGCGAGCTAACATGGATATCTTCGCATGGCAACCTTCTGACATGTTCGAAGTACCAAGGGAACTCGCCGAGCACCACCTCAACATAAATCCGGGTGCAAAACCGGTGAAGCAATCTATGTGATGCTTCTGAGATAAGAAGGGTCGCGCCATAGGAATGGAGTTAGCAAAGTTACTAGAGGCAGGTTTTGTAATAGAAGTTATCCACACAGATTGGGTCGCAAATCCCGTCCTTGTACCCCAAAAAATTCTGAAATACTAAGAATATTCATCGATTACTCCGGCTTGAATAAGCATTGTCCGAAGAATCCGTTCCCTTTGCCACGCATTGACCAAGTCATTGATTTGACAGCAGGGGCGGAACTTCTGTGTTTTGTTGACGCATATTTCGGGTATCATCAGATCCGGATGAAGAAGTCTGACCAAAAGGCGACCTCGTTCATCACTTCCTTTGGCACTTACTGCTATGTCACCATGCCTTTTGGTTCGAAAAATGCAGGTGGCACTTACCAGCGTACGATGCAACGATGCCTGAAGGATCAGATTTGCCGGAACATGCACGCTTACATCGACGACATCGCGGTCATGACCCGGAATGGATCCGACTTGATCAGCGATCTTCTGGAGACCTTTGAGAACCTCCGGAGGTACAAGATGATGTTAAATCCGCTAAAGTGCGTCTTTGCCGTACTAGCTAGAAAACTCTTTGGCTTCATTGTATCTCATAGAGGCATTGAGGTAAACCCGGAAAAAAACAAGGCCATCCTCAACATCAAACGGCCAACTTGACTCAAAGATGTACAATGATTAACTAGTTGTGTCGCAACAATCAGTAAATTTGTTAGTCGTCTTGGCGAGAAGGCATTACCTCTGTACAAGTTGCTAAAGAAAATAGAAAAAATTGTCTCGGACGACGCAAGAGATGCATCACTTCAGGAATTGAAGAGTATACTCTCATCCCCGCCTATCTTGGCAGCTCCACAAGAGTCGAAGCCTATGCTCCTCTACTTGGCAGCATCCAACAATGTCATCAACATCGTCATCGTGGTGGAGCGAAAGGAAGAAGGACATGAGTACGAAGTCAAAAGGCCTGTCTATTATATTAGCGAGGTCCTAACGGAATCCAAACAAAGATACCCTCGCTTTCAGAAGCTATCCTATGGAATGTTCCTAGGTAGCCAGAATCTGAGACACTACTTCCACGAGGATCCCATGATAGTTGTGAGCACAGCTCCATTGTCATATATCATCAACAACTCCGACGCAACATGATGTGTAGTGAAGTAGGGAATAGAACTTTCCACCTTCGACATCAACTACAAACCCAGGACTGCAATCAAGTCTCAGATTTTTGCGGATTTTTTCGTCGACTGGACTGAAGCACCAGAGGGCACGCCTGTGTCGGAACCAGAGGCTTGGGTCATGCATTTTGACGGATCCAAGCAGCATCAAGGCTTGGGGATGGAGTCACCCTGAAGTCACCTACTGGAGAGAACTGTAGTATATTCTGCATATTCACTTCGAAGCTACCAATAACATGGCGGAATATGAGGCTCTACCACGTGGACTGCTGACATAGGCATCCCCAATGGGCCTGCCGAAGAAGGTATCCAGGGTTTACTGAAGGCCCAGAACTCGAAGAATAAGAAGATTCGGAAGCCCAAGATGCTAGTAAGGAAAGCTAGAGTTGTATTAGGAAGTATTACTTGTAATCTTGCGGGACGGGTACGAAACCCTCCCGGACTCGAACTTGTATATTACGAAACCCTCGGCTCCACCTCCTATATAAGGGGGTCGAGGGACAAAGAAAGGATCGAATCTATTGTCAACATAACCCTAGTTTTACAATCAGCGAGTACTTTTCGGCTGAAACCTTCGAGATCTACTTTCCCTCTACTTCTAACAAAACCCTAGTCTACAATCTGTAGGCATTGACAAGTTAATCCCTTGTCAACTGCTCATCACAAAAGAAATCAGGATCAAGCACATCATATGTTGCGGAGACTCCGACCTAGTGGCATAACAAGTAGACGGAACATGGACGACAGGAACTCCATCATGGCGGCTTACAGAGACGAAGTTGACGAGATCGCCAAGTGCTTCCTCGGATACGAAATCAAGTACGTCAGGAGAGACAATAATACAGCGGAAGATATGTTGTCCAAGCTCGGATCCGGTAGGAAGCCAATTCCGATAGGAATTTTCCTTGAGCACTTGAGGACACCTTCGGTGAAGGTCGCTAACCCAGAAAACCTAGATGTGGCAGTATCTAAGGCTAAGGAGGTGATGGTTATCACTCTGGCTTGGACCAAGCCTTACCTGGACGACCTAATCGATCTGACTTTGTCGGAGGATGAAGTCCTCACACGACAAATCGTCAGACGAGCAAGGTCCTACACAATCATTGATGGACAACTCTGTAAGAGAAGCGCAAACGGAATTTTCCAAAAATGCGTCTTAAATGAAGATGGAATTGTAATTCTTAGAGAGATTCACCTCGTTGATAGTGGGCATCACACTGCTCCCAGGTCCCTCGTTGCAAAAGCTTTCCGGCAAGGATTTTTCTGGCTAACAGCTAAAGCAGATGCTGAGAAAATAGTCGAAACCTGTCGTGGCTGCCAGTACTATGCTACACAGCCAAATGCTCCAACTCAAGAGCTGAAGACCATCCCTATCACTTGGCCGTTTGCGGTCTTGGGGCTTGATATGGTTATAAAATTGAAACAAATTATCCCCTGGTGGTTTTGAGTACCTCTTGGTCGCTATTGACAAGTTCAGTAAGTGGATCGAGGCCAAACACGTGAGAAAATCCGGCGGTGCTACGACACTGAATTTTTTTTGCATCCTCGTGGTGAGATACGGCATCCCACATAGCATCATCAAAGATAATGGAACAGACTTTGCGCAGGGATAACTGAAGGAGTACTGCCATGATATGGGGATCCAGCTTGACCTTGCCTTTGTGTAACATCCACAATCCAATGGGCATGTCGAGCGAGCCAATGGCCTTATACTAGTTGGACTTAAACCTCGCCTTGAAGAACCACTGCGACATGCAGACAGAGCTTGGGCGGAGGATTCAGATTATATTCTGCGGAGTTTACGAACAACCCCTAACAGGTCAACTGGTTTTACGCCTTTCTTCCTAGTATACGGATCTGAAGCAGTGTTACCCTCCGACATCATCGATGATTCTCCGTGAGTTTACGCCTATAATGAGGAAAATGCAGATGAGGCTCGACAACTATCTGTGGACCTGCTCAAAGAATCTCGGAACTTAGTAGACCAGCATTCCACCATATACCACCAGAAGCTCCGACGCTATCATAGTCGTCGAGTTCGGAATCGCTCGTTTAAACAAGGTGACATGTTTCTCCGCCTTCGGCAGGTGAAAGAACATATGTTGCAATCTCCATGGGAAGGATCTTTCGTCGTGAGCAAAGTGTTACATAACGGATCTTACTACCTCATCGATATTCGCGAGTTAAAGGATAAATCTGCCAATTGGCACCGAAAATGACAGAGGAAGGATCCGAGTGACGTATACGATGAAACAGACCGTCCTTGGAATATAGCATAGCTACGTCATTTTCACACTTAGCAACTATCAAATTACATACTTTGTAATAGTTATGATACATGATCAATGAAATAAAGCATATGGTTCACTCTTTGAGTCTTTTACCTCCTTTTATTATTCATTTTTCGATCATGTATGTTTTCCAACAAAAACCGCAGAGCTAGATGTTTCCGTCTAGGCGTGTAAAATGTTGTGATTTTCAAAATCATCCAGTAGGACGTAAGCTTAAGTTTTCTGGTGTATGAGTTTTCTGTTGCGAACTTATAGATTCCTAGTAGCGAGTTCCAACACCTTAGGCTGGGGGCTTGTTTCCACGGTTATTGACGGACTGCCATTAGGCTTCATCGCCGTCGGCGAGTCTTTCTTGTTAAAGGTCTTTCGGCTCGTGAAAGATCAACTAAGCAAGCCGGAAAATACATAAAGCAACACTTGCTTAAGACCACGCATATATATAACGGTAACATGAGAAGTGTTTCCGCCCATAACAGATTGCATGCGTAGTTCTTTCCCTAGCTACTTCAAATAAGTCTAGATACTTAATTTACAAACCCACAAAAGGGGCCGATGTTTTTTTGTTTTTCATAGGAACAGTTCATATCTCGATCCGCTTCAGGAGCTGGATAGAACGAAGCATCGTCACCACTTTTGGTTCTATTCTTCTTAGCATCCTTGGAGCTGGTCCAGGTGAACTGGCTACCGTCACCGGATCCGGCCGGTTTCTTCTCTGTGTCAGCTTTCTTTAGAAGTTCAGCTTCGATAGCTTCATCTGCTGGGAGAACGACCTGTCGTAGAATTCGTCGTGACGGATATGCCGGACGATCCGGGTATCGTAGCCGGTGCATGCGTCCAGAAGCTCGTCCGGATTCGCATCCTCCGGAATGGAAGCAGTTACTTCTTCTAGATTCAGGGTCGGAGCCCGGGCTAAGCACATAGAAACCGCCATTTGGGCTGCGCCTCGAGCAGGCGATGCTTGAAGATCGATCACCAGTTCCGGAAGAACGTCCATCTTTCCGATCAGCTCGCGTACATCACACTTGCAGCTGTTCTTCAGCGCCAAGTTGTAGCATATTTTGCACGATGCGGAGATCAGATCTTTGCAGTCGTCTCCGGAGAGCTTGATAAGGTCGTCATGCGGAAACTGCTCGCGGCGTGCTTCATCATATCCAAGTGGACCTGTGAAGGAATCAAGTTTAGGACAAAATGCAGTCAAAGCTCTCAAAATAAACAAAGATTATAGATTCGGATACTTACCAAAAATGTCGGTGTTGAGCAGGTCCCAACCTGCTTCAGCCTGGCGCATATAAGTCCGGAGCGTCTGGGCCTCGGATTGAAGCTTTTGGATCATATCACTATCTTTCTTGCGTTTTTTCTGGAGATCAGCTTTAACTCGTAAAAATTCTGAGTTCTTCTGGGTCAGTTGGTCCTCAGCTAGTTTTTTGCTTTTGCTCCGCCCCCTTAAGTTTTGACTCTAGGTCCTTATGGGCGGAGCGCAATCTCTCTAGTTCAGAGCAGGCTGACGCCAGGGAACTCTTCAGATCTGCACCTGTCCAAGATTCGCTTTGCCGAAAAATTCGCGCGGGAAAGGAGCAAGTTCTGCGCGGTATGGGGCGCAGATTCCGCATAGTTACCGTTATAGAAGAACAAGATAAAATGATTTTCGGTTGATATGAAGTCGGAAATGATGAAGTTTTGGAAGCTCTTGAGATTCTCTCTGGATCCAAATAAGACATAAGCTAGGTGGAGGAATGCTAAATCCTGAAGAACTTCGGGGGCTACTGTTGTGGGTATACTTTATGGGTATGCCAACGACGTGGTCTAGATCCGGCAAGCCCGGATGATCCACAGATGGTGGTGGTAGCTTACGACCCACCGGGCAGCCCAGTTGCTGTTGATAGAAGATGGAGGAAGTCCAGCCCAGGAACAGGAGCTGGATCCCAGGCCCATTAAGTGTCTGGATCCATGACGACAAGTTAGATCTAGATGGATTCTTGACGTGCACGGCAATGTATATTTCGTAGTTAGACATCTTGTATTGTGGCTGGGACTCTTCATAGAAACCTTAGATCCTGGCTACTTTATAAGCCGGATCTCGGAAACCCTAGAGGCACAATCACAACTCATTATAACAACGCGAAAGCTGCTCCGGGTGTGAAGATGTGGCAAATGGAGGAGATGTGAAGATGCATATAAAGGTGAGGGAGGTGAACAGGCCAGCCGCCGGGTGATCAATTCCCGTGGCCACCCGCCGGCGATGCAAATTCCTGTGGCCGGCCGATGCGCGACGATCGATTTCCGCGCGTCTCAGTAATGACGAAGACGATCGGTTTCCGCGCGGGAACCGAATGGTTGGACTTCAATCCCGGCTTGTGTCACCAGCCGGGACTAAAGGGGGTGCCAGCAGGCGCAGCGGGCCGCAGACCCCTTTAGTCCCGGTTTGTATCCCAAATCGGGACAAATGGTTCCTAACGAACCGAAAGCAATGGGTGTCGTACGTTTGGACGGATTTGGGGCGACGTGGCCAGGCCTTTAGTCCTGGTCCAGACCGAGGACTAAAAGGATACCGTCGAATAGAGAACGATATGACATATCTAGCTTTTTATGTAAACTACTACATCCAAACCATCACGCTGTAGTTTCTTTCCTGTGTAACATGGAAAACCTCAGACGAAGGCCGAGCTCTACATAGTTTTTTTTTTTTTTGAGAACACAGTACAACACAGACGCTCACAAACACGCACGTACAAACACCCCTATGAACGCACGCACGCACACCCTACCCCTATGAGCACCTCCGAGGGACTGAGCCGACATATCTTGAGGTTGACGAAGTCACCACTGGCGCCTCGCTGTTGACGGGCACGTCACCTACCACTGAAAGCATAGCGCCGGTTAAATCCTGGAATAAATCCAGGTAAATGCAAACACCCATGTCAAGTCTAGGACTTGAACCTGGGTGGGCTGGTTCCACCACAAGGGACCTAACCACCAGAGCCAAGCTCTGTTTGCAGCTCCACATAGTTCTTTATTTGCAAACACTTAAAATTCATGTTTCAAAGTTTTAAAAAATTTGAAACAAAATTCTAGAGATACTATAATGGTGTAAAATCTCAATACAAACCGCTTTATATTCTAGTCTACACAAAAATGATAAATTCTGACAAATTTTATAGTGAATAGTGCACATTTAAATACTAGAAAATTTCTTAGATTTTGCGTGTAGCCTAGAATACATATTAGTTTGTATTGAGATTTCACACCATTGTAGCATTCATCATTTGTCACCTCATGATTTTTTGCTTCGGACTTTTTTATACTTTGAAATAAGAATTTTGAGTATTTGGAAATAAAGAGCTACATGTAGCTCGGCCTCCAAAACGTCACACTCGTGTAACATGCACTTCTAAACAAATATAAATGTTTACGTGAATTAGGGATGGGCTGGAAAGCAAAATTCGTTGTGGCCCCATGCTATTCAGTTTTGCTTCTGTTAACCACGTTTTTTCGCTTTCTAACTGTTAACCGAGTCGTGTATGGTTAGCACTTTTGCTAACTGAAACCTAACCAAAAAAATTATAAAAACTAAAATTCGGTTGCGGTTAGGTTTGTTTTGGTTCGGTTTTTGGTTTTAGTTCGGTTATGTGCAGTTGGACTACTCGGCAGTCCATTTTTAGTGCTCGATTTTCTTTTCCTTATCAATTATCAATATGTTCCTGATTTACACAGGGTTTTGAATTGTATATATTAGACATGTTTTTGTGTGTATGTCCACTAATTTAGTTTATACGTATTTCACATGGAATTATCCAAAAAATTGTATAGATATGTGTTCAATAGCACATGAATTTTCCGTAAAGATATGTGTGACATATTTGTTACAGAAGCAAGGAAAAAATTGGCCCACTGTACCAGGATCATGATCTAAGCATTTCTGCAATAGAAGCCTTAATATTATTTCACTGATTTAAAACTTCATGTGTCATGCTGTTAGGATTGATCTCCACCGCACCAGAGCCCAACGGCTCTGGCACGACCCCTTGACCTCGTCCGCGCCCTGATCGGGGGCGCCCAACCGTTCGCTGGTTGGTGGGCCCCTGTCGCCTGCACTATATAGAGTGGTGGGGGCCAGTGGCACTCGGTACGAGGTTGCCCTGAGCAGCCACTCGCCCCACCAGACCCACCGATTAGGGTTAGTGCAGTGCCGACGGGAAGCTCCGCCGCCACCTCTCTCCCTCGACCTCACGCCGTCGCCGTCACCACCATCACCATGAGGACGTCGGGAGGATCGTCCTCCAGTAAAGGAGAAGGTACACATCTCGTAATCTCAAAGTACTACTAGGAAAGATCTAGACTAGTGATCCCAGAGATTTTAAAAGTTGCTTAAAAAAGTGATTGTTGAAACAATTATGATCATGTCATATTATGACCAACGTTATTAATGGCATGATCATGTTTTGTTGTAATTATATGGGCAAAAGTGATAGTTAAAATTTTAAAGAGATGATTAAAGTGATCATTGTGACAATTATGGTTCTGTTATTTTTTGACCAACGATTATTAATGACATGATCATGATTTGTTGCAATAAGAGGTGCATTTATCTCTATTTCTGCCCAACGGTGATATAGATATAATTGCACAAACAGTTGTATGTTCTAATTTTGACCAACGTTGGATTATTGCATGCAATTGTTGTTATGATCTCATTTCATTGTGGTTTAAAGGAGGGTACTACTTGATGAGATGCATCAAGGATGTTCCAACCCTCAGAGGTGACAACTACACTGAATGGAGAAAGAAGGTCGATTTGTGCTGAGGTGGACTGGGTTCCCACAGCCGGTCAGACCAAAAGATGATGATGATGATGCTGCATGGCAGAATAAAAGTGGCTAAGTGCCTTTTATAAAGAATACAATTGAGAACGCTATTGCGGGCTCAATTGCAGAGTGTGCTTCCGTAGGGAAGTATCTTGAAAGAATAAAGAGCCAGTTCACTGGTTCTTCAAAGATATGTGCGACCCAGCTGCTGTAGCAACTGGTGACAGAAAAGTACACATGGACAGGAAGGACATGGCAAGTGTGCCATATGGTGTAATAATGCTTATGTGGGTGTTGTCTGTGTGTAATGTGAGTGAAAACGTGTTGTCCGCGTTGGACAAAGAACAAAAGAAAAAGAACTGATGAATCATCGAAATTATGACATTGTAGCTTAGGCCATATTTCGAGGGGGAGAATAGAAAGACTCGTTAAAAATTATATTCTTCCTCCATTAGAATTCTCAGACATAGAACAGTGCATCGATTGAAAAGTGTGGATGGCTATGATTCGTTCATAACATTCACGGATGATTACTCCCGATATGGTTATATTTATCCAATAAAAGAAAGAACAGAAGCGTTGGATAAATTCAAAATATTCAAAGCTGAAGTTGAAAATCAGCATGATAAAAGAATAAAGATAGTCAGGTCTGATCGTGGAGGGGAGTACTACGGTCGACATACTCCATATGGCCAAGTCCCTGGACCTTTTGCAAGGTTTCTACAGGAGATAGTCGCCCAGTACTCGATGCCGGGCGAACCTCAGCAGAATGGGGTAGCTGAAAGGCGCAACCGTACCCTTATGGATATGGTGCGCAGTATGATGAGCTATTCCACCCTACCATTGGGATTGTGGATTGAGGCGTTAAAAACCGCTATTCACATTCTAAACAGAGTACCAAGCAAATCGGTGCCCAAAACGCCGTATGAGCTATGGATAGGGAGAGTGCCTTCTCTAAACCACCTGAAAGTGTGGGGGAGCCCTGCTGAGGCCAAAGTATTCAATCCAAATATCGCAAAGTTAGATACCAAAACAGTCAGCTGCCATTTTATTGGCTATCCTGAAAAGTCAAAAGGTTATCGTTTCTACTGTCCAGAGAAATATACAAAGTTTGTGGAAACGAGACATGCTGTCTTCTTAGAAGACGAAATGATGAGGGGGAGCATGGTAGCTCGGAAAATTGATCTTGAGGAGAAGAGGGTGCATGCACCTAATCCGATGACTCAGGAGCCATTTTTTGCGCTACCATGTGCACCTGTACCGACGATCCCTGCGATTGTGGTGCAAGCGCCTGTTGTGACTCCACCCATGACAACGATGAGTGAAAGTTCGGAACCTGTCCGTCAGGAGCCGAATGAACCATTTGTTGAGCATGAAAGGGAGCAACAACATCCACCTCCTGAAAAGTATAAAGCACGACTTGTGGCAAAAGGATTTACACAAAGAGAAGGGATAGATTACAATGAGACATTTTCTCCGGTCTCATGTAAGGATTCCTTCAGAATCATCATGGCACTAGTTGCACATTTTGATTTAGAGTTGCATCAAATGGATGTAAAGACGGCATTTCTAAACGGGGATTTAGAAGAAAATGTGTACATGAAACAACCCAAGGGTTTTATCATGGAAGGCAAGGAAGAAATGGGATGCCGCCTAAAGAAATCCATTTATGGATTAAAGCAAGCCTCCAGACAGTGGTATCTAAAGTTCAATGAGACAATTAAGAGATTTGGATTTAAAGAAAATATTGAGGACAATTGCGTTTATGCAAAGTTTAAAAGTGGGAAATATATTTTCCTAATCTTGTATGTGGATGATATTCTGCTTGCCAGCAGTGATGTTAGTCTACTGCAAGAGACAAAGAAGTTCTTGTCCTCAAATTTTGATATGAAAGATCTTGGTGAAGCGTCATATGTTTTGGGCATAGAAATTCACCGAGATAGGAACAATGGAGTATTAGGACTATCGCAAAAGGCTTATTTAGAAAAGATTCTAAGTAAGTATAATATGCATAAGTGCAGTGCCACACCTGCCCCTATAGTCAAGGGCGACAGTTTTGGGAAACATCAAAGTCCCCAAAATCAATACGAGCTCGATCAAATGAAAGCGGTTCCATATGCTTCGGCTATTGGAAGCCTACAGTATGCACAAGTGTGCACTCGCCCTGACTTAGCATTTATCACCGGAGTACTCGGTAGATATCAAGAAAATCCAGGTTTTGAACACTGGAAAATGGTAAAGAAGGCATTGCGTTATGTGAAAGGCACAAAGAGTTACATGCTAACATACAGAAGATCTGATTCCCTAGAAATAAGAGGGTATTCAGATGCAGATTTTGCGGGGGATAAAGATGATAGAAAATCCACATCTGGATATGTATTCACCCTCGCAGGGGGAGCTATTTCGTGGAGAAGCTCCAAACAGACGATAGTTGCATCATCCACGATGTATGTAGAATTTATAGCATGTTATGAAGCCACGGGGCAGGCATTATGGTTAAAGAAATTTATACCCGACTTGAAAGTGGTAGATTGTATTGACAAACCACTAAAGATGTACTGCGACAATGAGCCTGCAGTATTTTATGCTCACAACAACAAGTCGAGTACAGCTACTAAACCAATTGAGGTTAAGTATTATGTTGTGAAACACAAGGTCCAGGATCAAACAATAAGTCTCGAGCATATAAGGACAAAAGATATGCTTGCGGATCCGCTAACGAAAGGCTTACCACCCAGCGTGTTCAAGGAGCACGTAGCCGGCATGGGTTTAAGGGAAAGTCTTACCTATCCTGGATCATAAGAGGCCCAAAAGTAAAAGAATTTGTTTCAGAACAGAGAAGTGCATTGTGGCTGTCCGATTCTATCGGCAATAGAGCTGTGACGATGAAACATGCCCTATGGACTGATCCAAAATGAAATGAATAAAGTGAAAGTATAAAGTTAAAAGAAAAGTTGAGATCAAGGGGGAGAATGTTAGGATTGATCTCCACCGCACCAGAGCCCAACGGCTCTGGCACGACCCCTTGACCTCGTCCGCGCCCTGATCGGGGGCGCCCAACCGTTCGCTGGTTGGTGGGCCCCTGTCGCCTGCACTATATAGAGTGGTGGGGGCCAGTGGCACTCGGTACGAGGTTGCCCTGAGCAGCCACTCGCCCCACCAGACCCACCGATTAGGGTTAGTGCAGTGCCGACGGGAAGCTCCGCCGCCACCTCTCTCCCTCGACCTCACGCCGTCGCCGTCACCACCATCACCATGAGGACGTCGGGAGGATCGTCCTCCAGTAAAGGAGAAGGTACACATCTCGTAATCTCAAAGTACTACTCGGAAAGATCTAGACTAGTGATCCCAGAGATTTAACACATGCATCTTCCCAATGGAACATTCGTATTGAACTCCACCTGAATCACATGAGCAAAAGACAGATCTTGAGCCAATGATATGTCAAACAGTGAAGGGTGATGGCTATACATAAAGCAATGTTGTTCAACCAGTGATCCAGTTAGAATCTTACAGTGCTTTCACTCTTCAATACCTCCCACCAAGATATGTGTTCTCTATCCTTGTGCAGAGATTTCCAACAAGGGAAATCTTTAGTTCTCTAGGTTTCGCATATGCTACAGTTTTATGAGAATTCCTGATATATTTCTTTTTTTATAATTTCATGCCATAAATCATTTTATGTTTACAATTTCTACCACCATTTACAAAGAAGACAGGTATTTTGTTTTCTTCGGTCCTTTACCCAAAACCCTCTTTAAACTCTTTTCCTTTCCCAGATGCTAAAAAGCGCTCGGATGCTATTTGACAAAACGAGCACTCGCTCGCGGGCCGTCGGATGCGCGTGATCAAGCTCGCTGCGCTACCCTCTCCGTTCCGACAGCGGCGGTCCAGATGTGGCCCACATGCCCTTGTCTCTCTCAATCTCCGGGGTTCCTCGAGGCCATTCCAGTGCGATAGCCGCCACGGTCGCCCTCTCCGCCGCGGTGGATCTCCGCGCAGAATCGCCGCCATTCCCGTCCTAATCATCGGCAAGGTGGCAGATCGGGGTGTATACCGATGGCTGTACGCCTGCCACCGCGCATCGGTCCTGGCCTCAGCAAAAACAGGGACTGCGCCAACAGGTCTCCGGCCGCCGCCGCTCGCTGGGATGTCGCCCAGCCAGCCGCGCAGGGAGCTCCTCACGAGCCCTTCTCTGCCGCCGCCAGACCAGCACAGATCGAGGCCGATGAAGCCGAAGCTCGACCCCTCCATCCCGCTCATCCTGAGTTCCCATGTCCGTCTTCGGTGGGAGGGGGCCTCCAGGTTGGTCGACCCCGCCGAGGCGCAGATCGGTATCCCATGGTTCCGCCTCGCCCCCTTCGTCGACGCGCCGGCGTGCTTCGTGGCTGGCCAATGTGGTCTCTGTCCCCAGAGAGATTTTATCGCTGAAGAACCTACGGCAGGTGCTCTCCTACAAGGTACTGTCGACCTGTTCCTGCTCACAATCTCAGTGGTTGGTTGACCTGTGTATGCTCGTACCTTGGAAGCAATCCTAGTCAACTCACATGGACGATTTCTTGATGTCCTGCTATCAGGTATGTCCCCGACAGAGGCCGCCATGAAGTTCCTGGCTCAGTTTCTCCCTATCAGGACCAACTCGGAGGAGACTGTGGATGCTCTACTCACGGAGAATAAGAAGCATTTTGGGACCCTCTCCTAAGCTGGCAAGTTTTATTCCTACTTCATTTACCGACTGCACCCAGTTTGATTTCTGCTTGGTGGTTACAGTTTTATCCCAGTTTTATTTATCAGTGACCATAGGCGAACACTGATTTATGTCATGTTGCACTCCAGGTCATGCACTCATGCTCACTTTGCTATTTGATCTTCATCCAGACGTCGTGCTTTATGCAGCAGAGTAGAGCCCGACAGAAAGGCGTATGGTGCGCAGCTAAACGACTACCATTTCAGTTAAACGCTGCCTCCATGGAGGAGCAGCCTCCTTCACTGGCTCACTGCGGGACCGCGGTTGTCTACGCGCAGAGGCGGTGGTTGGCAAGTGGTCTTCCTGGCTGACGAAAAAAGTAGAGGGTGTGTGTCTTGGGAGCAGGAGCCTCTCTGCTTGTTCCACCTAGGCTCCAGCCTCCGATGCTTCACCTTCACCTATATCAAATTTCTGGTATAACACTCGATCTCTTGTTTAATTAGTATGACCGTATGTGAAGCTGTATGTAGGTTAAATGAATTGTTCTGGTTTGTTAAAGCCTACTTGTTGCGTTTGCTAAAACCTGTAAGCAACGGTAATATTGATTTATTGTGATACGGTTTTTTCACTACTGGGATTGTCATATGTGGAAATCACACCGCCGTTAACTCTCTTTACTAGAGTTGCTACTCACTTCAGTTAAGTTGATTATATCTGGTAATTAAATTGCTCATACTCTTAAGTAAGTTGTGTACTGTCTATTTTTATCAAGTTTTGTTTTGCTGCAATATCCATGTTATCTTTCACTTTAGTAGAGTTGCTAGGAATTTATGTTAAGTTGGTTATCTCCGGTAATTAAGTTGCTCATACCCTCAAATAAGTTGTTTACTGCTCATTTTTATCAAGCGTCGAGCTTCCCGAACCCCCCACCAAGCTGCCCACTTCACAAGCATCGAACTTCACAAATCCCCCACCAAGCTTCCCACTTCATAGTTCATACTTATGATTTTGTGTGCATGTTCATTTCTGATACTTCCATGTTTTACTTCCATCCTTTTGTGAAGTTTATGTTGGGATCATGGCTACATATTGTAGATTACTTTGTTGTGAGTTGTTTTGCTTCTCCCAACCCTTTTATATTTTAACTAAGCTTATTTTATCAACATGCTTAAGTTGGTTCCATCATTTAATTAAGTTGTTTTTATAACCTAACCAACTTGTTTACGAAGCAATGTCCTGTTTGCATAGTAATTTAATTAAGTTGATTTTATGAATATGGAAGTTGGTTCCACCATCTAACTAAGTTGTTTTTAACACCTAACCATGTTGTTTTACAAGCAATGCCCTAAGTTGTATAGTGATTTGATAAAGTTGCTTCTATCAACATGGTAAGTCGTTTCCGTCCTCTAACAAAGTTGTTTTTATCACCTAACCAAGTTTTTTACAAGCAATGTCCTAAGTTGCATAATGATATGATTAAGTTGCTTATATCGACATGCTTATGTTGTTTCCGTCATCTAACAAAGTTGTTTTTTATCACCTACTAAGGTTTTTCACAAGCAATGTCTTGAGTTGCATAATGATATGATTAAGTTGCTTATATCGACATGCTTATGTTGTTTCTGTTATCTAACAAAGTTGTTTATCACCTAACTAAGGTTTTTCACAAGTAATGTCCTAAGTTTGCAGTGATTTAGTCAAGTTGCTTTTTGTAAGCATGCTTAAGTTGGTTCCACCATCTAAAAAATGTTTTTATCACCTATCCAAGTTATTCTCCAACCAATGCCTTGAGTTTTCATAGTGATGCAACTAATTTGCTTTTATCAACATGCAAGGTGTTCCATATATGCACAAAATTTGATTTGCTAATGTGTTTGTCTTTGGCTCCGTGGAGGGCTAAGCACCATCGGTATCAAAGCGATATTCCCTTTGGCTTCTTGCAACTTGTGTAGCGTCACGTGTCTTGGCTCATGGGATCGGTCACATTGGCGTTGAACGAGATGGAGTTGTACCTCGCGGCGGCGGAATCAACGAAGACAACAAATTTGTTTCTTCACACATGTGCTAAGTTGCATTTTTATAAGCGGTATTATTGATTCTACATATGAGCTAAGTTGTATTTTGCACATAGTAAATTTTTCACTCACAAATCTGCTAAGTAGTGTTTGTAGACGGTAAAATATTGATTCACACATGTGCTAAGTTGCACACCCACTATTTCTAAGTTGTATACCTACTAATATTAAGTTGTATACCCATTGTTGTTAAGATGTATACCTACTAATATTAATTTGTATACCCACTATTGTTAAGTTGTATGCACAATATGATTAAGTTGCATTCATTATCCAATATATTTCACCACGTGGTGCACGTCTAAGTTGTATATCACCACCCCTAAGTTGGCTAGAACAATTATGGTAAAGTTGCACACCAGTGTCATAAACTTGAATGTCCCTGTGTCTAAGTTGCCTCCAGTTAGTACTAAGTCGGCTACCACGATTTTTTGTGAAGTAGGGCACCATTATTGTGAAATGCCTATCGTTGCGTCTAAGTTGCACGTTATTTGGCATTTGGGTTGGTAGTAAATTGGCTACCTCAAAAATCAAGTTGCTAACATTAATAGTGGTACGGTGAAATTGTAAATACTAGTGAACTTGCCTATCACTATGCCTAAATTCACTATGCCTAAGTTGTATACTAGTAGCACTAAGTCAGCTAGAAACTATGATGTTGCAAGTCTAGAAACTATGAAGTGCAATGTTGCAATAACTAGTAGTGCAATGTTGCTACTCACGGCACTAGAAACTATGATGAATAACTAGTAGTGCAATGTTGCAAGTCGCATTACTATGAAGTTGTTAGTTATTGTTGCTAAGTAAGTACCTTAGAAAATAAATTGGCTATAAAGTATACAAAAATATAGTGTAAGCAACTTTTGTACAAAGTTGTTTTCTCTAACAGTAAAGTTGATTTATCACGGCAACATAGTTGCTTTTCGATTTTTTTTTTGTCGGAACATGTACAAATGGGATCTAGTTTCGAAGATCTTATCGCGAGGGTCCTAATGGTGAAAGCGGATTGCAATTTCGATACACGGTTTAAGAGTTATGACTTTTTGAATTTTCTTCTTATAAAATTAAATGCACACGTGGAGTTTTTTGGGTGATTCAGCTAGCTATCCTCAACTTGGGTTCTTTTTTTAGATACCGAAGACTTTCCTTTTATGGGTGAGTGCTTAGATGAGCAAACTGGCACCCGGATGCTGCCTAGTCATGTCCTTTCCTTTTAACCATATAGTATGCTCTTTCCTTTTTCTTTTCTGCTCTGCAAAGTAACTGAACTACCGCTTACCTTGAAGCAATTATGCCACGCGATGAACGCATATATACACATCAAACCTCAGGTGAAAAACAACAACGTGTATTAACACGTACCATTACGTAAGTAGACCAGAGGGAACAATAATTGCAAGCGGCCCGGCGCCGCCGCACCGGCGAGCTAAGGCGCCCACCAATTCTACACACATCGCCCACGCACGTTCACCAGGGTCACGACGAAGCCGCCGTCTCCTCGACGTCGCCCACGTTTCCTCTGTCGTCGTCGCCCTTCGGCTGCCGCCGCCGTGTCCGCCTGCTCTTCGGCTTCGGCGCCCTGCGCCTCCGCCGGAGCGCGGCGACCGTGTCGGTGAACGCGCGGAGGATGTCCTTGTGCACCGCCCGGTCGTTGAGCTGGAGGTAGCAGAAGAGCAGCTCCTCCATGAAGTCCCAGTCCACCGCCGGCGCCACCGCCTCCCGCTTTGCCCAGTGCGCGTCGGCCATCTCTCGCATGGAGCGCCGGAAGTCCTCGTACGGCGCGACGGAGAACGTCACCACCGCCACGCCGCCGCTCCCGCCGGCCACCACCGCCTTCGTCGTGGCAGCGATCGCCGGCGAGGCGCCCCACTCGCTCTCGATGCCATCGTAATCCTCCTGCGTCGACGAGCCGTCCTCGCCGTCGTCGTCAAGAACGGCTGTCGAGCCGATCCGGAGTGACCGGAAGCCGGCAGCGAGAGCATCGTCGTCGTTGTCGCGGTGGTGGGCGTCGACGTGGCGTTGGCGGCCGCCGGGGAAGGAGAAGGAGTGGGTCCGAGGGTGCATGCACGCGGAGAGGAACGAGCTGGTGGAGGCGGGGGATGGGTTGTCGTTGGCGCTTGGACGGCCATGGCCATTGAGCTTCTTGAGTGCCTTGGAGAAGTGGCGGAATGATTTGTGGATCCTCGCGTGCTTCTTCTTGGTCATGTTCCTCTTCTTGGCTTCCTCGTCCAACCCCTCCATCTCCATGTCAGATCTCTCTCCTCGTATGTTGGGAGCGTTTGTGTCCCATATGATGGCAAACGCATGTAGGTTGGGAGGAGAGGGAGTTACATATTTATTTGTGAGTTATGTGGAGTACTTTTTCTACAGTTATGCGGAGTACTTTGTATGTATTCAGTGCGTGCACTTGAGAGGTATTTACTTAATTTGTTGACTTCATTTTATAAAAACACTGAGGACATATAGAGCGTTGGTGACTTGGTGCGAGTAGCATTCATGAAGTCCTAAATGTCACCATTGTATGTATTCAGTGCTTGCACTTGAGAGGATATTTACTTAATTTGTTGACTTTATTTTATAAAAACACCGAGGACATATAGAGTGTTGGTGACTTGGTGTGAGACTGTGAGTTGTATTCATGAAGATGTCACCATTTCTAGGATATATAAGCACACATTTATTCATGTCAATCGCCGGGTTAATGCAGTGGCACGTACCTCTGACTTTCTTTTTTTAGAATCGGAGCCATATTCCCTTTTGCATTTCTGGAAGGAAATAATAAAGCCCCACAAGAAAAGGAGAAAAATAGAAGATGAAAAAGAGATAGGTGATCCTTGTATGTGATAGATATGCCTCGCAGAAATATCCTTGAAAAAGTTCGCCACGGCAGAAACCTGCTATTTACCCTCGACGTCGATGAGCGCACATTACCTCCAATTAGATTGAGTGAAGATCTCACGTGGCTCTGTGAGAAGGAGATGTTTTGCGATAAAACCATGTTTCGCAATAAATACAGCGCTGGATGGACAATGTTCCAAGAGCACCCAAAATGCAGTGAAATGGGACATCAGATGTACTATCTTTTTTCCAACAGGGCTTCCACCCTTTTCCGTTCATTCAAACGAAAAGAACAAGTTCACAACTGTTTGTTTTGCGGCGAAAATTAAAACATCAGTTGTATCTATAGCTTTACATAAGAACCCATTATTTACAAGATCATGCCACAATCGCGAACTAAACCGACAGAGTTTACATCAAAACAAGAAACAACTAAAACCTACTCTCTCCTTAGGTTTTGGAGAGCAGACGAGCACCCACACCATGTCTAGCTTGTGGCTTGTGCATCTCCAGAGAGGAGAGAAGGTGCCGTGGGGCAAAGGAGGCTGTCCATCGTCTAATTAATGACTTATTGTCACAAATTAGGACACCATGATTCACACTGGAGCACGTGGTCCTAGGAAGGAAGAGTGGCTGCCTAATACTGTGCTACGTCCTACATTATGACCTCCCAGGCCAACAGTACAGTAGAACCGCAGTGTAAGCTAACTGTAAAGCAATGTAGAACCACGAAGGGGGCAAAACATGAACTTGAAACGTCTTTTTGTTGCGAATTCGAAACGTCTCTTTCAAGATCCTATGACGGTGGCCCCACTAGCCAGCAATTCGTCGGTGCCATTCTCGCGCAATTCCGATCCTCGCATCTCAACCTTCTTTGGAAGAAATGAAGTTTACAAGAATCAGTTCGATCTTCGACAGGAACATAGAAAGGTCCACGCGGGGCCTGTCAATGCAGAATGTAAACTTTCTGATGTGTGAAGGACAATCTTCGAATCACAATTCACACAGCACAGCGATAAGCTATTAGCCTTGTAGTTCTTCTACCAGGCATTAACTTAAATTCAACCTACATTTCCACACAAGATCTGAGCAGGACCGATTTGCAGGGTGCCTGATCTCAAATCCAACACAACTAGCTATATACCATGCATACAATACAAACACATAGATCACTAGGAACATAGACGACACCTGAAAAATGGACACAGCCTGCTGCTTCTCAAAAGCCTTTCCCATGGGGGTACTTGCCCTTGCTACCGGCCATGGAGGGGTGGGAGAGCACAGGAAGCCCCCACTGTGACAAGAAGACGATGGTCGGGCAGGAATCGTCCACACTGGCGTGGCGGATCTTGGATGAAGCCTGGGGAGGCTTCCTCAGCAGAAGGACTGAACTGATCCTGCTCCACTTGAGCTTCTTGAGAGGGGAGAAACAGGAGCAAGCCGCCTTACCATTCAGAGACGGCAGCCACCGCCGCCTGGGCCGCGGGCTGGCCGCCTCGTCCCGGCATTCCAGCCTCTGGTACCGGAAGAAGCCGCCCGTCCGGCTGCCGCAGATGCCGGTGTCCTGCAGCCCCATCATTGCAGTTCAAAGGGAAAGGCTGCAGGGCGAAGATATAGGAGCTACGAGGAAGATGCAGATCATCTGAGGACAAGCACAACAGTAGCTTGCACATGGAGTGACCCCAAAGTGGCACAACGCTGATAATTAGAAACATTGGAGCATGAACAAGAGGACAAAGGCCATCCTAATGTTTTGATTCCTTGTGCCACATTGGCCTAGCCACCCTTCACATCCATGTCCCTTCCTCGCTCACACCTCTCCCAGTTTATCTTCTTGGAGTACATCTGGCGTATCTACTGGAAAAAATTCCTGATTGCCATGGCAGCATATGGTGCCATGTGTATCATGGCATCTGGAAAGTAGAGGTAAAGTATGGTTGTACAGTTTTGTTTCTTGTTCCCATTTCCGATGACTTGTCAGTTGCTATTCATACTCAATCAGTTCTGTCTGCCATTGGAATTACCAAGAATCTTTGCTATGATGGGCAATAAAGAGTGCTACTTTTGCTGTCAAAGTTCTATGATGGTACAAGAGAAAATCATGGAGAATTAACATATCAGAAGAAAATGGTACACATGTTTAATGATTGTAATCCAGAGATAAGACTCCATGAATAAATACATCTATGACCTCTCAGTAAACTGTAACAGTTGATTAACACAACATGAAACAGCTAAACTAAGGCTCACATTCTACCAGTATAGAGACCAGCACATGTTTGTATTTGATACAACAACCACAAATGCGATGCTAGTCTACTTGAACGAGAATTTCCAAACCTCCCTAACATTGGATGATCCATCAGTAACTTCAGCGAGCAGGTCGGATTGCATGGCGCCTAAAAGGACAACAAAAGAAAAGTAAAGATATTGCATGAATACCACAACACATGCAGCTGCCTGACATAAAATCACACAATGAATCCAAATAAGTTGTGCATCTGAGTGTTAACAGCTGGTCTATGGTATTTGCATGTGATGTATTTAACAAAGGATATTTCAATCCTCACCTCCACATGCAGGATGCAAATTGCTTTCTTAACACATGTATTGATGCTTGCATTCAAAGTAATAATGCAGATCTTAACCCCTAGGTGGAATCTTGACATGCAAATTTGCTATAAACACGCAGTGTGATAAGAGGAAAAACACTGAGCATTTCGTGACCACTGTATAAAAGGTTCATATGTTCTTCTCCAACCTTCCATTATGGAGGTGCGAAAAACAAGCATTCATTACGGGAGAACATATAAGGGTTAACAAAATTTTACCATCTTCTGTAACCAAGCGTAGAAATTGCCTTGTGCCACCACCTACACCAAAGTAATGCTTCTTTCCTGCCATGTAAACCACACCACCAGGGTGGCGTAAGCACTGCAAAAGGTTTTATAAACGTAAGCAACAATAAATGTTCAGAAAAATGCAGTAAAAGAAACAAGATTCAGTACGGATTTCGGATATTTACCTTCTTGATCAGACTGTAGAGACTAGGAAGTGAATCCAATGCATAAACAGTCTCAGCCATCAGGATGATATCGTAGCCACTAGACCCTTCATTTTCTGTGTGGTGGTTGGTTGTTTTATCATGGACAGCATCTCCACAAAGAAGTAACTTGTCGATTTCACTCCAGTCACCAGCATAAAAACCAACACTCTGAGATGTACATGTTCCTTGAGATGCTTCCTTGAACAGATTAGCTTTAACATTTGGGATGGTGAGGCACCTAAGGACCTCAGCATTGAAATCTTGGAAGTGAACTAGACCAGCACCCTGAAAGTTCGAGCTTTTAAGAAATCGCTATAATTGAGGATATTTCAAACATGCCAAGGGAAGAACAGACATATACCATGAGACCTGCAAAGATGCCAGGAAGGCCATGTCCACATCCTAACTGAAGAATCAGAAAGATAGAAAATGTAAGCAGATATCTGAATATACCATTTTCTCAGCTTACAACTATCTGCATCAGCAATTTTTCGAAGACTCGACGTACTCTGTAAGCTAGATACCATAACACAGTCCATGATTAGTAGGAGAGAGAGAGAGAGAGAGCAAGTATCCCACCTCTAGTACTTGCTTGCCTTCTATAAGCAATCGGTCATCTTTGATGTCTGAATTTAGGGTCTTTACCAAGTCTAATGAACCTTCCCACAGCTTCAACCCACCTAGGACCCATGGATATTGTCAGGTTCACAAATAAGACAAAATGTACTGCAAATAACAAGTTTTAGGTAGTCTTTACCTTCATATTTTCCTGGGACTAAATCAGAGTTTTTTACCCCAAAAACATCACATGTGTTCACTCTCCCCTAATGAATAAGATAAATGAAGAGAATATATTAGTTTGACATCATCATAAGGATCTAAAAATGACATGTGAAATATGGCTAAAGCAAGAACAAGAAACTTGTATGTCAGACTATTCCCTATAGCTTTTAGAATATCAGTAGTGATCTGACGAGATATTTTCTGCTCAGACTTCAAAATCAAAGAGTTAATGGGTGGTTCGAGCAACTATTTTAGAGCTAAAGCAATATGTTTTACTTTTTTTTACTTTGGGTTTTGGGGAGAGAGGTGGAAAGATTAGCATACTAAAAAAAATCAATGTTTCATCAGATTTGCCGTGTTCTTGCTTCCGTTGGTGAAGCACGAAGCATGTAGTGAGCATTAAGGAATAGTCACGCAATATTCATAATCTCATAGTTTCTGGCCTCCGTAAGTTACACTTATCATTGTGCAATTAGAATTGCAAATTTGCCAACGAACCAGTACAAAAATGTCTTGTTTTTCTCTCTAAAAGCACAGTTCAATATTCAAAAAATATCATGTTGGAAGGAAAAATGAAATATAGGTATTCAATGTTAACTTCAATCTATAGCAGCAACCTGATCATACAAACAAAACTGCTGTTGTGGAAAGAGGTACGGCATGGGTACAGCTCCGAGGAGAAAGGTAGGGCACTCTACCTGGCAGTGCCCTATCACTCTTACCCGCGCACAACCCAGCTAGGTCGTGAGGTTTTCTTGAGAATGGGGGGAGGCTCAAGAACTTTTTTTTATTTCTTCATCAATGCAAATATATGGGAGTGATCTAACTTATATAGCCGTTATAAGTAGACCAGAAAAATAATTAATTTCATCTGTAGTAGCTTGGAATATAATTGAATCATCACTTCCTATAGTTGGTATTGCCATCTAATCTTAACTAACCTTACTCTATGTTTAACACCATAACAAGCACTATACCTATCACTTTATTTGGTCGGCCAAGATTAAGGCAGTCTCGCATGCGCAAGGATGAGGTACTATTAACTTGTGGTGCTCACAGAGGACAGCAGATCCTAATCCCAGCACAAGAAACCAAGTAACCTGAGTTGAGGCTAATCTAAACATAATGGCTAACAAACAGGACAGCTTACAGTTAAAATAATTGAAGGTACAGAAAATTTTGTTGCAGGCTTCCTCATTTCCTGAATTCCGGCAAGGAATTTGCATAGCTGATAAACTATGAAAAACTAAGAAATTGTCCAGAATACAAGTGAAAGGTAAAGACTACAATCTATAACAATTAAACATAACCAGAGAATACACACATAATCTCTCTACACAACTTTGTAATCAAGCGTTTTCAAGTATCTAGTTCTACTCACTTCCTTGGTATAGTTCAACTAGAATTACTATGAGAATAATCAGCCAACGGATCAAAAGGCATGTGACAGTTGATAAAACAAAGGCACCTGCAATTAAAGAATCCAGATAGTCCAAAAAATATTACGATGTCTTCATTACATATTGCTGACTGCTGTATACTTGCACAATTGTGGTCCTAAGTCTAAATAAAATCGAGATATTGTATACAACAACACTAGTATTTTTAGTGGTAGCACAAGTGGGGTAACTACTGCAAGCTCTCCTATAAGTTTTGTGACAGGCGAGACAACATAACAACTTATTTGGCACGCTCTGTCTTGATCCTATCATCCTCACTTCAGTTTGCACTTCTAACAGCTCTACACTTTCAATGTAGCATGGAGCAAATTTGCCACAATGGACGTTTCGTGCTTATGCAGCAGTATTTAAGCATCCTCGAGTCTGCGCAGTTCAACTGGTATCCAAATGAGCTTATAAAGGAGCAAAGAATGCAGGCTGCGAACAGATAAAATTGCCCTAATGCTTGCATGCTCAACTGAGAATTATATCATTCTCGACGGCATAGGTTACAGAGTGATCAAGTAATTGCATACATTAGGCTGGTCCTTTTTTTTTTTCTCTTTACTTAGACGAGACAACTAATGGTAGGTGGGACAAGAGAATTGTAGTGTCAGAGGCATTTCCGCAAACACAAGTTAAGCACTTCTAAATCGCACCTTGTAAATCGACAGGGAGTCGTCGACCACCAGCGGCTCCACGTTGCCGGCCGCCACGGGTGATTCCTGCAAGGGAAACAAAGCGAGAATCGAACCTTGCGCCGAACAGAACGCGGAGACGAACATAAAGAAACAGAAACCGGAGGAGAAATACCTCGGAGAGGAGGACCTCGACGGCTGGCGGCGGGGGCGGGGGAGGAGGGCCGGGAGCGGTGTCGAAGCCGAAGCCGAAGGAAGCGTTGGAGAAGGAGAAGAGGGAGGAGGGGGAGGTGGCTTTCTTAGCCTCGGCGTCCTCCATGGCGGCGCGGCGGCGCGGCGGCGGGGATATGCGACGGGGTGGCCCGGTGGTGAACAGGTGAACGTTTCTGTTTTTTTGGGTGGGTACTGAAATTTAGCAAGTTTGTAGCTTCGATAGTGTTATTTGCCGAAATTTAGCACGTCTGTACCAATCCAGGTTTCAAAACTCGTATATTTCTGGTTTGCCCAATTTCAAATTTTTTGAACTGGGATGGTCCCAGAGGACCTAGAAGCTTTCATTGAGCGGTGGAGTAACAGTTACAAGAAGGGCCAAAGGGAAAAAAAAATTACAAACAAGCCCTGACTCTTTTGCACTAAGAACCCTAAAAGTTGATGAAGAAGCGCCATCGGGTCCAACTCCAAATCCACCACATCGCCGCACCACCACGCAGTCAAGAACCTCGCCGCCGGGAACATAACCACTTGGGGCGAAGCTCCGGGGGCAAACTTCGCTGGAGCAAGAGGGCCTCCGCCTTGGCATATGAGCTTGGAGGTTGTTGTTCGCCTTCAATAGCCGGCAGTCGACGCCGACGACTTTAAGGTGTATTGAGGGGTATTTTATCCTACCTAAATAAAAAATCTCTAATACTCCCAAAACTCCAATTCTTGGGTGGGGATTAACACAACATATAACACATCTTTTTTCGCAAAAAAACAGAACATATTACAGTCTTCTTTTTTGCGTTAAAGTTGTAATGTCGCTGGGCTAGTCGTTGTAGAGTTTATAACGCGTTCGATGTTCGCAGTGAGTTCTCGTCATCTTGTACTACTTAATTTTCCATATTCTATAAAAATATAACACATCTTTGGGTACTCTCAAAACAAAATAGTTAATCTGTAGATAAGTTAGGACATGTCAAATAAAAAACCACTAACATAAGTCGACATAACCTAAATTTTGTTTAGTAAACTGGACATACTAAATCCTAAGTTATTTCATAAAAATAGCCACAAAGACAAAGATCGATATACTATCTCTGTTCCAAAACATAGACATCTTAACTCCAAAATCATTTTAAAGGAGAAAGTACTTGATTGAATAAAAAATAAGTGCATAAAAAGTAGCTAGATAAACAAAATTATTATAATCAACCATAATGCAAGTGTGAGTCTAAAACATTGTTAAGATGCCACCTACAGTGATTTTAGTACTTCCCTGGCTCATGAAAGATGTCTCAACTTTATCTAAATTTATATTTATCTAGTCACTAAAGTGTCTAAATTTGTTGCACGGAGGGACTGGAATACTATCCCATAGCTCTAAAACTTCACGCTAAAGCATGGTTATATCCCCCCGGCTCAGGTTCGAGGACGCCAATGAGGTGGGGATAGAGGTCGAGGTGGAGGACAGCTCCGCTACCGCATATGAAGTCATCGACATCTATAAGACCAGCGCTAACTACAACTACAACTTCGACTCCTGCTCCCACTTTGGTATGTGTGTTCCATCCGATTCATGAAACATGTTCTTTCATGTGGATTTCTCCTGTCGTTTTTTCGCATACGTGTACGAGGTCCCACCATCTTTGGCTTCCACGAGCTCAACGCTATGTTTGCTCTCCCTACAAGCCAAAAGTGTGGCTCGCTATAAACTTAACACACAAAACCTTGCATATATAATACCACATATTTGTTACTACCCATTTTGAAAAGTAGTAGCATATGCATGACACTAGCCTATGTGGTGAAGAAAACTAGAAGCCTACACTACCTTTGTGATGAGGGTTGAACCCTAGAGGAGGCCCGATCTTCACGGATTTGGGGACAGGGGTGAGGAACATGAAGAACACTGGTGGAAAGCGGAGGGGATCAAAGATACAAACGCACACACACACAACCGGTTGTTCTTCGTTGGCCCGATACACCAACCCAATAGAATTGCAAGGCAAAGATCCACAAGAAGTAGAATCCCTCACAAAATATTGGCAAGCAATTTGTAGAGTTCCAAAGAGGAAAATAGTGCAAATAGATAGAATTGCAAGAAGCAAAAGATCCACAAACACTATAATTCCTAGAATGGAAGAGACCAATTCCTTAGAAGAGTCTTGATAACTTCATAGATTCGGATCTAGAAGGGTTTCCTATAGGGAGGAGCAAAGCTCGTGTCTATTCTCACAACAAGTCTAAACCTCAGATCTGAGCCAACAAGTCTATTTATAGTGGGTGGCGCGAAGGGATAAGTTACATGCTGAATCGGGTAGTTTTGGTGCTGTAACGCGTGTAGGTAGAAGTTCTGGTCCCTAGGGGAGGAAGTTTCGGTCATAAGGGGTGGAAGTTCCGGTCGGGGCGTTACTTTTGGCCAACTTCCGGCCTAGTTCCGAAAATGACCGTTTTGCTTGCAGTAACATCCCGGGGGCTCTGAGCGCGTTTTCGGAACTGGGGCGGAACTTGGGCGGAAGTTCCGGCTAGATCCTCTTCTCTTGGTCTTCCTTCTCCTCTAGGCAGCATCTGGGAGGCATCTGGCCGGAAGTTCCGGTCCTGGAGGGCGGTACTTCCGGCTGGGGCGCTGAAGCTCCATCTTCTTCAGCTTCAACTCCCTTTCCATTGACTTGGTCTCCATAGATTGTGTCTTGTTCGATGTACCTGATTGAACACATGGTATTCGCATGAAGTAGCATGCCATCCAATGAGGTATCAAATGTATACGTGGAAAGGAGCGAATTCACCTCTTGGTGTATGGCTTTGGTCCGAGCTCGTGTCATTGGGCCACGAGGAGGGCTTGTCGGTCTTGAGGAGGAGGTGTCCAAAAGCCACCCCGTTGCGAAGGTGTATCCATACAAGGTCTCCTTCATTGAAGATCCTTTCTTTCTTCTTCATGTTGAGTCTAGTGGCTTGACGAAGTACTTGTTGCTCGATTGTTGCTCTTGTATCTTCGTGTAGCTTCTTCATGTATTGGGCTCACTTGTCGATGTTCATGTTTACTTGCTCATGTAGCAGAAGAGGAAGTAGGTCGATCGTCGTTGGTGGTTCGAACCCATATACGACCATGAAGGGACTTCTCATTGTTGTAGAGTGCTTAGCGCGGTTGTAGGCGAACTCCGCATGCGGGATGCAATCTTCCCATGCTTTCAAATTCTTCTTGACAAGGACTCGTAGTAGTGTGGAGATGCTTCGGTTCACCACTTCGGTTTCCCATCGGGTTGGGGGTGTGATGATGATGAGAACAAAAACTTGACGTTGAACTTGTTCATTAGTGTCTTCCAAAGGTAGCTCATGAATTTGACATCTCGGTCCGAGACAATGCTTCTTGGTACACCGTGGAGTCTCACAATTTCTCTAAAAAACAAGGAGGCAATATGTGAAGCATCATCCGTTCGGGAGCAAGGTATAAAATGAGCCATTTTAGAGAATCTATCAACCACCACAAAAATTGAATCATGACCATACTTAGTTCGAGGCAATCCTAGTACAAAGTTCATGCTTATATCGGACCAAGGAGCATAAGGAATAGGCAACGGTGTATAAATGCCATGGGGATTGGAAGTGGACTTAGCTTGTAAGCATGTTGTGCACCGTCGGCAAAGGCGTTCCACGTCGTGGTACATTCTTGGCCAATAGTAGTGAGTTGAAAGCATTGCATACGTCTTCTCTCGTCCAAAGTGTCCCATGAGACCACCACCATGCGATTCTTGTAAGAGCAAAAGGCGAAGCGAAGACTTGGAAATACAAAGTCTGTTGCCCTTGAACAATAAACCTTGGTGCAAATATAAATCATCGATGCCCTTTTCAATAGAACACTTTGCAAAAATTGGGCCAAAGAAGGTATCGAAAGTATATAGGTCTTTGATTTCATCAAGACCCAAAACATGGAAATCCAAACGAGTGAGTAAAAGGGTGAGCTTGCGGGAAAGAGGATCTGCCACTACATTGTCCTTGCCCTTCTTGTGTATGATTACATATGGAAAGGACAAAATGAACTCAACCCATTTTGCATGTCTTTTGTTCAAATTGGTTTTACTTTTTAAATACTTCAAAGACTCATGGTCGGAGTGAATAACAAACTCTTTTGGCCAAAGGTAATGTTGTCAAACTTCAAGAACTCGAATTAAAGCATAAAGTTCCTTGTCATATATAGGATAGTTGAGGCGTGCGCCATCCAACTTCTCGCTATAGTATGCCACGGGTTTTCCATCTTGCATAAGGACTCCACCAATACCGAGTCCACTCGCATCACACTCAATCTCAAAAGGTTTTGCAAAGTTTTGAAGAACGAGAAGTGGTGCCTCGGTAAGTCATTTTTTTCAATTCATCAAAAGCCTTTTGTTGGGCCTTGCCCCACACAAATGGAACATTCTTCTTAGTAAGCTCGTTTAAAGGGCAAACAATGGTGCTAAAATCTTTTACAAAGCGTCTATAGAAGCCGGCAAGTCCATGGAAACTTCGAACTTGGCCAACGTTGGTAGGCGTGGGCCAATTGTGAATGGCCTCAACCTTTGAAGAGTCCACTTCAATGCCATTGGCGGAGACAACAAACCCAAGAAAAACCAGCTTGTTTTGTGCAAAGGTGCATTTAGGAAGATTTGCAAAGAGCTTCTCGCGACGTAAGATGCATACACTACAAGAAAAGTTCCGATAGACAACGTCCCAAAATCGTCCACTAAGGGGTATTTTTCGTCGCCTATGGGCCTAACCCGACGATATGGGTTCTTGTCCAAAGCTGCGTCAGCAAAGTCATACGACGTTTTCGTCCGTCGCGTTTGGGCGCCCTTCCGCCACGGAAAATCGGACCGTTGTACAAGTGTTTTCGGGAGCCCGTTGACTGCGACGTCATGCAACCGACGTGGCATACGCCGTTAGCGCGGGCGGCGTTAACCCTGAAACCCCGTGGTAGATGGTAGGCCCACACGAGGCCTGCCACATCTTAAGTGGGTCGGGCAGTGACATAGTTTGACCGGTCAACTATATAGCTGGGCTGGTCCATTAGTTACGTGGGTCGGGCCTAACCTCTAAGGTTGACTGGTCAAAACTTAAATGGGCCGCCCATTTAACATGTGGGGTCCACCTTACAGCAACGGCCGGGGGGCGGCTTAGCATGTGGGTCCCACTTTCTGTTAAAGGCCGCCCATTTAGTATGTGGGGTCCACCATACAAGTGGGCCGCCTAACGAGTAAGTGGGCGGGCCAAAACACAGTGGGTCCCACTTTCCTATTAAAGGGCCGGCCCATTTAGTGTGTGGGGTCCACCATATAGCAAGTGGGGCCCAACAAGCTAGTGGGCCGGCCAAAAACACAGTGGGTCCCACTTTCAGGTTAAAGGGTCGGCCCATTTAGTATGTGGAGTCCACCATATAGCAACCGGCGCCCAACAAGATAGTGGGTCGGGCCAAAAACACAGTGGGTCCCACCTTCTGTTAAAGGGCGCCCATTTAGTGTGTGGGGTCCACCATATAGAAGTGGTGGCCCAACAAAAAGTGGACCGGGCCAAAAACAAGGTCCCTCATTCCCGTAAAAGGCCGGCCCATTTAGTATGTGGGGTCCACCATATAGCAAGTGGGCCGCCCAACAAGATAGTGGGCGGGCCAAAAACACAGTGGGTCCCAATTTCTGTTAAAGGGCGCCCATTTAGCATGTGGGGACCACCATATAGCAAGTGGGTGGCCCAACAAGATAGTGGGCGGCCCAATAAGCATGTGGAGCCCACTATCGTGTAACGCCTACTAAAGAAGTGGGCCGGCCCAAAATGAAAGTGGGTCCCACACTACTGTGGGCCGACCCAATCTGTTGTAGGGCCCTACTTGTTTGACTAGTCAACTTGCATTAAATTTCATGAGCCTAAAATCTGATATCAATGATACACACAATTACATACACAAATAAAACAAGTAGGAAAATTACAAGGCAATTAATGTGCCCAAATAAAAAAATTACATAGAATCATTGAGGACTTCTATTAGCATCATCAATAACACGTTGACATTTGGCAATCGCCTTGATTGAATCTTGTGTACTCTTTGTCAACATATCAGCTACAGATCTTAAAGCAACAATACCATGTCTTTTATAAAGTACAGCCTTGAGATATTTACTGTTTGATGAAAGAAATGGTCTAGGTTGACGGCTATGAGAAGATGCATCAGAAGAAAGATCAGAAATTTTTGTGGGCCTCACTTCTAATGAAGATTGCTTCATCACAACTGCATTCTGATAATAATGCAAAAAATTAAACGATGAACTATGCAAACATTTATTATGCAATGTAGATATAAGATAATAACAAGTTGCATAAATAAGACAATGTATGGAACTTGTACTAAGCACAAACTTACATCATAATGTTGCACAGGGTCGCTACAGATCCTTTTTTGGCGACTATCTTCTAATGATGACTGCTTCATTAAAACTGCATTCTGGTAACATTGCAAACATAGTTACAACAATTAACTATTCAAACATGTATTACGCAATGTAGAGATCAGATAACAGCATGTAGCAGAAATAAGCACAAGATAAGATAAGATGCATGTACTAAGCACATACTGGCTCACTGCAGGTCCTTCTCTTGCGTGCACTAGTCGTGGTCAATGATACGTCTCAAACGTATCTATAATTTCTTATGTTCCATGCTACTTTTATGACAATACTTGAATGTTTTATACATACTTTACATCATTATTATACATTTTCCGGCACTAACCTATTAACAAGATGCCGAAGCGCCAGTTCTGTTTTCTGCTGTTTTTGGTTTCAGAAATCCTAGTAAGGAAATATTCTCGGAATTGGACGAAATCAACGCCCAGGGTCCTATTTTTCCACGAAGCTTCCGGAAGACCGAAGGGATAACGAAGTGGGCGACAGGTGCCCACACCACAGGGCGCGGCCAGGTGGGCCCCGTGCCGCCCTATGGTGTGGGGCCCTCGTGGCGCCCCCGACCTACCCTTCCGCCTACTTAAAGCCTTCGTCGCGAATACCCCCCGAGAGCCACGATACGGAAAACCTTCCAGAGACGCCGTCGCCGCCAATCCCATCTCGGGGATTCAGGAGATCGCCTCCGGCACCCTGCCGGAGAGGGGAATCATCACCGGAGGGGCTCTACATCATCATGCCCGCCTCCGGATTGATGCGTGAGTAGTTCATCCTTGGACTATGGGTCCATAGCAGTAGCTAGATGGTTGTCTTCTCCGCTTGTGCTATCATTATTTAGATCTTGTGAGCTGCCTAACATGATCAAGATCATCTATTTGTAATGCTACATGTTGTGTTTGATGGGATCCGATGAATCTAGAATACTATGTCAAGTTGATTATCAATCTATCATATATGTGTTGTTTATGTTCTTGCATGCTCTCCGTTGCTAGTAGAGGCTCTGGCCAAGTTGATACTTGTAACTCCAAGAGGGAGTATTTATGCTCGATAGTGGGTTCATGCCTCCATTTAATCTGGGATCGTGACAGAAGGTTCTAAGGTTGTGGATGTGCTGTTGCTACTAGGGATAAAACATCAATGCTTGGTCTAAGGATATTTGTGTTGATTACATTACGCACCATACTTAATGCAATTATCTGTTGTTTACAACTTAATACTGGATGGGGTGCGGATGCTAACCCGAAGGTGGATTATTTAGGCATAGATGCATGCTGGATAGCGGTCTATGTACTTTGTCGTAATGCCCTGATTAAATCTCATAGTAATCATCGTTGATATGTATTGAATCTTGATTTGTAAATTTCCCATTTGTAATTTGTTCACCCAGCATGTTAGTTATCTTATTGGAGAGACACCACTAGTGAACTGTGGACCCCGGTCCATTCTTTTACATATGAATACATTCTACTGCAATCATTGCTCTTACTGTTCTTTTGCAAACAAACACCATCTTCCACTCGATACGTTTAATCCTTTGTTTTCAGCAAGCCGGTGAGATTGACAACCTCACTGTTACGTTGGGGCAAAGTATCTTGATTGTGTTGTGCAGGTTTCACGTTGGCGCCGGTTTCACGATGTTGCGCCGCACTACACTCCTCCACCAACAACCTTCACGTGCTTCTTGGCTCCTACTGGTTCGATAACCTTGGTTTCTTTCGAGGGAAAACTTGCTGCTATGCGCATCACACCTTCCTCTTGGGGTTCCCAACGGACGTGTACATCTACGCGCATCAAGCTCTTTTTCGGCGCCGTTGCCGGGAGATCAAGACACGCTGCAAGGAGTCTCCATCCAATCTCTTTACTTTGTTTTTGTCTTGCTTTACTTTATTTTATTTATTGTCTTGTTTGCTTCATATTAAAAACACACAAAAAATAGTTACTTTACCTTCTGTCTTGTTTACTTGTTCTATATCAAAAACACACAAAAATTAGTTACTTGCATTTACTTCATCAAGTTTACTTTTGTTTATTTTATCATGCTTTATCCTAAGTTTAATTTGAAAGATATACTAGTAGGTAGCGGGTCTATCATTGGAAAAGATAATATAGAAGAATTTTTCACTCATGTTAGTAAGACTGAAGATTTTGAAGATAGATCCTTGGTAGAACTTGCTCCTGATTATGAAATTGCTACTGCCTCTTTAGTGCACATGTTGGAAGCTAGATTTGTTAATCTTAATCCCATAATGCAACATATGTTTCTTACACTCGGTGATATGGAAGAAGGAGAAAAGAAAGATTTTATTCTAGAAACCCTTCTTAGAGAATTTGGTGATGTAGCTAGAGAAGCTAGGAAAGTCTTTATTCGATATAAGATGCTAGGCTTGTGTACCAATTTTGCAAATATCCTTGAAAAAAGGGAAAAAGATAGGCTAAGATACACTAATAAATTCAATTATGAGGGAGAGATTAAAATACCAATACCTCATAAACTCATAGGGATGCACGAGGCATTAGAAAAGAATTTTGATTGGATTGTCCCTGAAAATTTATTTGAGGAGGATAGTAAGCCTAAGGGTATTGAAAAGGGAGTTCCATACATAAATAAGATACAATGCATAGTTGAGAAAACTCCCAACTCCCGGGGTAATAATGTTAATGCTTCATCTCTTGATGTTACTTGATTTGTACTTTCTGCGCCTAGCTGAAAGGCGTTAAAGAAAAGCACTTCTTGGGAGATAACCCAAGTTTCATTTTATTTACTGTATTGTTGAGTCTTGGAAGTTTTTTACTACTGTAGCAATCTCTCCTTATCATGTTTTTGTGCCAAGTAAAGTCTCTATGGTAAAGTTGATGCTAGATTTGGATTGCTGCACAGAAACAACATTGTTGTCTGTCACGAATTCGCGCAGAACTCTCTGTAGAAGAGTCAAAAAAATCTGAAAATTTACGTGCGTGATCCTCAGATATGTACGCAACTTTCATTAGTTTTGAGTTTTTCCATTTGAGCAAATTAAGTGCCCCTGCAAAATTCATCTTTACGGACTATTCTGTTTTTGACAGATTCTGCCTTTTATTTCGCATTGCCGCTTTTGCTATGTTGAATGAGTTTCTTTGTTCCATTAACTTTCAGAAGCTTTGTGCAATGTACAGAAGTGTAAAGAATGATTGTGTCACCTCTGAATATGTGAATTTTTGATTATGCACTAACCCTCTAATGAGTTTGCTTGAAGTTTGGTGTGGAGGAAGTTTTCAAGGGCAAGAGAAGAGGATGATATACTATGATCAATAAGAGTGAAAGGTCTAAGCTTGGGGATGCCCCGGTGGTTCATCCCTGCATAATTTAAGAAGACTCAAGCATCTAAGCTTGGGGATGCCCAAGGCATCCCCTTCTTCATCGAGAACTTATCAGGTCACTTCTAGTGAAACTATATTTTTATTCCATCGCATCTTATGTTCTTTACTTGGAGCGTCGGTTTGCTTTTATTTTTGTTTTTGGTTTGAATAAAGTTGGATCCCATCATCCTTATATTGGAGATATTACGCTCCGCTTTTTCATATGGAACACTTGTGTTCTTAGTTGTGCTTTAATGTTCATGACGAAGGCTGAAATTGCTTCGTTAAATTGCTATTTGGTTGGAATCATAAAATGCTGCATATGGTTTGGAATAACTTGGCAATTGTTTGAGCTCTCATAGATCATGTTTAAGCTCTTGCATCATGTAGTTTAATCTATTAATGGAGAACTACCGTAGAGCTTGTTTAATTTGGTTTGCATGATTGGTCTCTCTAAGTCTAGATATTTTCTGGTAAAGTGTTTGAACAACAAGGAAGACAGTGTAGAGTCTTATAATGCTTGCAATATGTTCTTGTGTAAGTTTTGCTGTACCTTTTCATACTTGTGTTTGCTTCGAACAACCTTGCTAGCCCAAACCTTGTACTGAGAGGAAATTCTTCTCGTGCATCCAAACACCTTGAGCCAAAACCCATGCCATTTGTGTCCATCATATGTACCTACTATGTGGTATTTTTCTGCCATTCCAAAGTAAATTACTTGAGTGCTACCTTTAAAATTTCATTCCTTTATCTTTGCAATATATAGCTCATGGGACAAATAGCTTAAAAACTATTGTGGTAATGAATATGTAGTTATGTGTCTTAGTTCTTATAAGTTGCTTGTTGAGCGGTAACCATGTTTCTGGGGACGCCATCAACTTTTTACCTTTGTTGGATATCATGTGAGATGCTATGCATGTTCGTCTTGTCTGAAGTAAGTGCGATTTCATGATCAAATGGTTTGAGTATGCATATGTTAGAGAAGAACATTGGGCCGCTAACCAAAGCCATGTATCATGGTGGAAGTTTCAGTTTGGACATACAACCTCAATCTCTTATGAGAATATTATTTGTTGTTGAATGCTTAAGCATTAAAAGAGGAGTCCATTATCTATTGTCTATGTTGTCCCGGTATGGATGTCTAAGTTGAGAATAATCAAAAGCGAGAAATCCAATGTGTGCTTTCTCCTTAGACCTCTGTACAGGCGGCATAGAGGTACCCCTTTGTGACACTTGGTTGAAACATATGTCATGCAATGATAATCTGTGTTATCCGAGCTGATTAGGACAAGGTGCGAGCACTATTAGTACTCTATGCATGAGACTTGCAACTTGTAGGAAGTATTATGCATAGCACATATGAATTATTACTACCGTTGACAAAATTGTTTCTATGTTTTCAAAATAAAAGCTCTAGCACAAAAATAGTAATCCATGCTTCCCTCTGCGAAGGGCCATTCTTTTACTTTATGTTGAGTCAGTCTACCCACTTCTTTCTATCTTAGAAGCAAACACTTGTGTTAACTGTGTGCATTGATTCTTACATGTTTACTTATTGCACCTTTATATTACTCTATGTTGACAAATATCCATGAGATATACATGTTACAAGTTGAAAGCAATTGCTGAAACTTAATCATCCTTTGTGTTGTTTCAATGCATTCTACTAAGAATTTATTGCTTATGAGTTAGTTCTTATGCAAGTCTTATTGATGCTTGTCTAGAAAGTACTATTCATGAAAAGTTCTGCTATATGATTCATTTGTTTAGTCATTATCTTTGTTAGCAATCTTTTGCTTCAGATCACTCCATCCATCTCATATGCTTTACAATAATGTTGATCAAGATTATGTTGGTAGCATGTCACTTCAGAAATTATTTGTGTTATCGTTTACCTACTCGAGGGCGAGTAGGAACTAACCTTGGGGATGCTGATACGTCTCAAACGTATCTATAATTTCTTATGTTCCATGCTACTTTTATGACAATACTTGAATGTTTTATAAATACTTTACATCATTATTATACATTTTCCGGCACTAACCTATTAACAAGATGCCGAAGCGCCGTTATTTCTGCTGTTTTTGGTTTCGAAATCCTAGTAAGGAAATATTCTCGGATTGGACGAAATCAACGCCCAGGGTCCTATTTTTACACGAAGCTTCCAGAAGACCGAAGGGATAACAAAGTGGGGCGACGAGGTGCCCACACCACAGGGCCGTGCGGCCAGGGTGGGCCCCGCGCCGCCCTATGGTGTGGGGCCCTCGTGGCGCCCCCTGACCTACCCTTCCGCCTACTTAAAGCCTTCGTCGCGAATACCCCTGTATCGAGAGCCACGACACGGAAAACCTTCCAGAGACACCGCCGCCGCCAATCCCATCTCGGGGGATTCAGGAGATCGCCTCTGGCACCCTGCCGGAGAGGGGAATCATCACCGGAGGGGCTCTACATCATCATGCCCGCCTCCGGATTGATGTGTGAGTAGTTCATCCTTGGACTATGGGTCCATAGCAGTAGCTAGATGGTTGTCTTCTCCGCTTGTGCTATCATTGTTTAGATCTTGTGAGCTGCCTAACATGATCAACATCATCTATTTGTAATGCTACATGTTGTGTTCGATGGGATCCGATGAATCTAGAATACTATGTCAAGAGTATTATCAATCTATCATATATGTGTTGTTTATGTTCTTGCATGCTCTCCGTTGCTAGTAAGGCTCTGGCCAAGTTGATACTTGTAACTCCAAGAGGGAGTATTTATGCTCGATAGTGGGTTCATGCCTCCATTTAATCTAGGATCGTGACAGAAGGTTCTAAGGTTGTGGATGTGCTGTTGCTACTAGGGATAAAACATCAATGTTTTGTCTAAGGATATATGTGTTGATTACATTACGCACCATACTTAATGCAATTATCTGTTGTTTACAACTTAATACAGGGGGTGCGGATGCTAACCCGAAGGTGGATTATTTAGGCATAGATGCATGCTGGATAGCGGTCTATGTACTTTGTCGTAATGCCCTGATTAAATCTCATAGTAATCATCGTTGATATGTATTGAATCTTGATTTGTAAATTGCCCATCTGTAATTTGTTCACCCAGCATGTTAGTTATCTTATTGGAGAGACACCACTAGTGAACTGTGGACCCCGGTCCATTCTTTTACATTTGAATACATTCTACTGCAATCATTGTTCTTACTGTTCTTTGCAAACAAACACCATCTTCCACTCGATACGTTTAATCCTTTGTTTTCAGCAAGCCGGTGAGATTGACAACCTCATTGTTACGTTGGGGCAAAGTATCTTGATTGTGTTGTGCAGGTTCCACGTTGGCGCCGGTTTCACTGGTGTTGCGCCGCACTACACTCCTCCACCAACAACCTTCACGTGCTTCTTGGCTCCTTTCGATAACCTTGGTTTCTTTCAAAAAATTGTGCATCACACACCTTTCCTCGGTTTCTCTACGTGCACTAGTCGTGGTCAACATGCCTGTCATTTTAGGTTCAGCCATCAAGTGAAATGCTAATCCTCCTGCTCCATTGTCCTTAATCTGTGTTTAGATATCACATTTAAGACCAAGTCAGCTGGTTTCAAATAACAAAAAACTTGAGCTGCCAAATGAATAAGCCAATATTTACCAGATATCAGATTAAAACCAACTAGATGTTGCTTTGCATGAGATACGAATTTCAGACATTCAGATTTAGAGTAGGGTAATGCCAAGGTTTTCCACATAAAGTAAACTGGCATTAAGAATGACCAAATGTCAGGTTCAAATCACCTTCGCAGTTTCTCCAAGACAAGCATATCAAATAGGCAGAAACATAGTAAAGCATGAATGGCATTGCTATGGCAGGGTTCCAAGTGTTAATCTCTTGCATAAGGAACAATGCATATAGGTTATAGATAATAACGGAAGTAAACTGCCAAAATTACCAACCAAGAACTCAGATTCCAACCTTCCCTAGCGTCCCCGCTGTTAATGTTGGATGTTCTAATAAGTGGTTCGCATGATCAATCCCTAGGAAAAATAACATTGACAAGTCAGTCTACGATAATACAAAGACCAGACATGCACGCAGCAATAACTATATAAGCTAAAGACGAGGTATAAGAGCAAGCAGATTGGAAATGCACATAGCATGATTATAAAAGCAGTGTGAGAATAGCAGGCACGAGAAAACAGCTAGCGGCTAGCGGTGAGCTAATGACGTGGTATAAGAACAAGCAGATTGGAAATGCCCATAGCATGACTATAAAAGCAGTGCGACAATAGCATGCAGTACAAAAACAGTTGGCAGCAAATGAATGGGTATAAGGCTATAAATATGTGGATGCACACAGGTGTCAGTAGAATGAACAGGATGGTAGCGACCGGATAATGCTTTTGTACTGTACAATATTTAAACGAACTTCATGCGAAGCAACACATCAAGAAAGTTAATGGCATATGAGATCTGCCAATGACACTACATCAAGACCAACAAGTCCCCCAAGTGGACCCATGACACGGGCTCGAGCCAAAGCAATACATGACAAGGTGAACTCGCTCCTCACTACCCTCGACCTAGATACCCCATTGGATGGAATGCTACCTCATGCCGAGACACTTTGTGTGATTAGGTACATGGAGCACCAAGACCCCGGAGAGGATGAGACGTCATGGTCAAGGGAAGGAGAGGAGCAGCAGAACCTGGAGATGAACATGAAGCCGAAGCCACCGTCGCCCGAAGATCGCCAAGGAAGAAAAGGACGCTGGCCGGTCCAGGACCCGGTCGGACCGGACCCACGACCGGACTCCCGGCCACAGCCCGGTCAACCGGCGCAAACCGGGCCAGCTCCCTCGTACCGGACGACGACCGGACCCAGGACCGATTCCTCGCAGAATCCCGGTTGGCGACCGGTCGACCGGACCCATGACCGGACAGCCGGTCACAGGCCGGTCTGACCGGACCCCGACCGGACAGCCCGGTCACAGGCCCGGTCTGACCGGACGCCCAACCGGATCCGACGGAATACCCCACCAAACTGCCTTGACTTAACCATTCGCGTACTGTTCGCCCTTGCTGGCCGTGCTTGCCTATTTAAGTAGCTGGACCCCTCCTTTACTCTTTAGACTTGTTTAGAACTCAAACCTACCTTTGAGCTTAGTCTCCCTTGGGTATCATCCCTCTGTAATCAAGGCACCTTGGTTGTTGACTTTGAACTTGTTGAGTGAGATTCTAGTACTTGTTACTCTCTCTCCCTCACCAAGCTCATCCTCTCCAATCCCAATCTCTCTCCGGGAATTCTGCCTCGTGCCTCTTCCACGGAGATTCTATTGGCGTGGTCCATCGAGCCACGGAGGTAAGCATCGGGTGTATCGGGTTGGTGTGCGTGCGTGAGTATCGGAGTTCATCGTGTTCTTCGTCCCCCTCGCGTTTTCCCATCTCTCCCGCTTGGTTTCGAAGTCAATCCGCAAGATCGGGCCACACACGGGGTCTTAGACCTCATCATATGGTATCAGCAGCCTTTGGTTCCCGCGGATTTGACCCTCCACCCACCCGATTTCGTTTCTAGAAAATTTTCCAAAAAATAGCCCTAAATTGCCTCTTGACCGATCTGTGATTTGGTTGCGTTTTGAGTGGTTTTGGTCCGTGGATCTGGTGTTGTTGTGCTTGATCTACTATTTCCCCAACTTTTAGCCTCCAATTCCATCGTTTCCCTTCGATTTGGTCGATTTGGCTTGGTTTTCGTGAAGAACAGGAGAGAGAAAGCTCAATCCCGAGCAATCCGGTTGAGCAGCCGGTCAACCGGGCTACAGACCGGCCGGGCCGGTCCAGACGCCGGTCAACCGGCCACACAACCGGCCGAGCCGGTCCAGGATCCGGTCCAACCGGGCCTCCGACCGGGCGACGCAACGCCTCCTTCGACCTCGACATCCGGCGATCTCCACCACCACCACCACCACCACCATCGCAGGTATAACTTGCAGCTTCCACCTTGTAACCCCTCTTCCTTTTGCGATCTATCCCATCGAGCATTGCTTGTCTAGTGTTGCGAGACATTGCACGTGGCCCCGCATTGTGAGGTGTGTGTGTCGCGTTGAGTAAGGCACCCAAGCAAACACTCGTGTGGCAAGATAGCAAAAGCGAGGCTAACGCTAACATAGTGCGTGAAAAAGCCCCAAAAACACAAAAAGAGTGCAAGTAGCACCATACATCCATACGCCCATACATACAAAAGTGTCCACAAAAGCCACCAAAGATAAAAACGAGTGCAAGTGCCACCATATACAAGAGAGAAAAAGCTTTTAAGCAAAGAGAGATAGGAGAAGAGAGGCCGCGTGTGAATCTTGTTGTCTCTTCCTTTGCAACCAAAGCTTTGGCTCTCCTTGTGTTAGTGTGACACCGAGCAACTATACATACACTTTTCCGCTCACTTTTGGTTGCACTAACCCCGCTTATCTCGTGTGTGAGTTCCACATTTTTCCGTGTTTATAGTGATCGCACTTTGACATTTGGATTTTTGGACCTCATCCACTTTTAACAACATACTCGATCTTGGATTTGTCTTTTGGCTTTCCACAACACTCGCCTAACACCATATTTGCTAGCTTTTGCGTGTGGTTTTGCGTGTGTCCCCGATACACTTGATCTTACTTTCGGCTTGGTTGATTGCCTCAATACTATCTTACCTTGGTAAGAGTGTGAGGTAGTTTAAAGGCAATAAAATGAGAGAACACCAAAGTGTGCATTGCATTCATGCATAGAAAATCCGGGGAATTTTCGCGCTTCAAATAAAACTTACCACAGTAACTGAAGTTTCACTTGACTTGCTGGAATTGAAGTAGATCATCAAGTCAAGCGCTATAAACTTCACTGTGATCTTTGCTAAAACCTTGTTTTGGGTAGAGATGATTTGATCTATGGGCTAGATCAAATAGAATTAGTTTATAACAAACAACATCTTAAGTAAGGATCAACTACAAGATCTTATAAAAGATCTCAACATGACATTCCTTACAACAACACATGAATGATTATTCAACCATAAATCAAAGAACATGAATAATTAAGAAACTATTCTTTACTTATCTTTTCCAAGTATTTTACTAAATAAATGTTTCTACCATGATTCTCATGGTGTATCTTCAACTACTTTTGTGTGTAATATAATTCAATTCTAAACTTATTAATAAATAAGGTAAATCACAGGGTCTAAAGTGCATAAAGGCCACACATTCTTATTTAAATCATAACTTATTAAATATATGGAATATCATAAAACTAAATCCATTTACATTACGAATTATAGTTCAAACTATTTGAATAAAACTAACCATGAGTATTTTGAAACTCATATGATCATGCCTTGGTGAAATCAAACACCAACTATCCAAAATTTAGGAATAACCTTCAACCTTGATCTTTTGATCAATATTATAATATAAATCCAATCCAATATGATATAGTGACTCATCCACAAAAATAAAACCATCCACAAGATATTTAGTAACAAATGCCACTTGGCTATCCAAAAATAAATTATATGAGAGGATAATGATCTTGCCACATAGGATGAAAATATCTACATGACTTGCTTTCCAAGCTATGCCACCTCATGCTCAAAGGATTGCTATGGATGAGGGCATGACACCCAAGCACCTTACTCATCAAACCAACACAAGAGTCACCACCTATGTGTCATGATACTAGAGCTTGCCCAAGCCTATAAATAGAGCCACACCCTTCATCCATATGATCACCTTGTAGCATGATACAAGGAAACCAAACACTTGAGACCTTCCATACATTAGCTAGGATCAATATGAAGAAGCTAGGAGGTGGAGGCATACCACAAGATGCAGGTTTATCAGAATTCCAGAAGAACAAGCTACATAAGATACCAAGGTAGAATCCTAGGCAAACCATATATTTAGAGGATCATATCATCATCTCCTGAGTAGGACCTTAGGTTATTAAAAGACATTGAGAAGTGAGAGAGATTATAGATGCTAACCATATCCATGTCTATCCTAGAGAATATTAGAGTAGTATTAAATCCTACTTGTTCAAACCAACCTTTAATCTTGGAGGTGAGAGCCATCTTCTATTAGTGAAACATAACTAAAACCTTAGACCATATTTGGATTTCAATCCAAGTACCACTTGGGATTATAAGTAGAACCCTGCCATGCCTCATGCCTATTTTATACTTCAATTAGTGAAGCATCACCAAAGCTCTAAACCTTTCACATAGGATCCACTCCACATAAAATAATATGTTCTAACTTGTGTATCATAGATCCCAAGTATAAACCAAACTAGTTATACTTAAGCTTAAATGATATTTAAGTGAGTAGAGTGAAACCAATATCCAATTTTATTTGGTATCCCAAGTAATTGTTAAGTTAACCAAATAGGAAAATATATCATAGTTGAACCATCACCTTAGCAAGTGAATTGATCAATGATGAGCTTGGGAATCATCCTAAGTAATTTAAGCTAGAAGTTGCTAAGCAAGATTAGTAAATATAGAGTTTATCCAACCATATTATTAAACCCATAGAAACAATTCTCCACATAAAATCATAAACCAATTCCATTCTGTTTACTATTTGTTAAACCCTAGCCATAATTACCTATATTTGAGTAATCACTATGGTTAAGCACTAGCCAAAATATAATATGGTCACCATGCACAAGTTCTAAATTTCAAATCATTTAAAACAGATTTGATTCTTAAATTAAGAAGCAATTTAAATGCACCCTAAAATTATAACTATTTTGAATTTGGAATTGTGTCTCATAAGAACACAAAATAAATCCATTATAAAATGGTTGTTTATAAACAAAACAATACAGTAGGTACCATTATCAAATTGTTTTGATATTCAAATGTTTTATAACCTGCAAAACAAAACAGAATTCAAATTTGGATTCAAATAACAAAATAGAAAAACAGAAAAAGAAAACAGAAATTTGAAAAAGGAAAATAGAGGGAAACTCACCTGGCTTACCTGGCCGTGCAGCCCAGCAGCTGAGCCCAAGACCAACCCACATCACGGCCCAGGAGCAGTCCAGCCCAAACCAAATACCGTTCGGTTGCTTTAATATTCGTGCAAGGAGAAAAGACTCGTCGTCGTCGTCTCCGAGCACGACAGCGCGGCGAAGCCAGTAGGCCACGACCTCGTCGACGATAAGCACGCCTCGGACGCCGCAGAAGAACTCAGAACCTCGCCCTACTCTTCTCGCGTCCGAGCCTATCCAAAAACATCTCGATTCGTGCTCGTTTGCAGTACCAACGACACCGCCACATCTCGGCCGTCGCCGACGGTGAACTTACCAATCCGACCTTGCCAAGCTCTATAAATATGCCTGGAGCTTCTCCAGGAAACCCTAGAACCTCGCCGCCCATCCATTCTCTCTCAGTCATCCTCTATCTCTCGCATTCTTCCACTTTCTGTCGCCGGTGTCGAGCAAGAACACGGTGGTAGGAGCCACCTCAGCCTCCGGCGCATGGTCGAGGAGGTGCGCCTTGGCGTGTAGATCATCTGGGAGGAGCCCAGCATCACGGGAAGGTCGAGGCAACGCAAAATCGAAGATTCCCTTTTACAGTACCTCGCCGGTAATGGTGAAATCGAGCTCGTCTCCGTCAGCAATCGTCACCGTCGACCACGCCATCATATCCAGGGTGAGTTTGCGCGTCTGTAGAGCCAGATCTCGCTTCCTAGCATGCATCCTAGCCCAGATTTGCATATTGGCCGAGCAGCGCCGCCGCAGACGAGTTCACCGGCGATGCTCCGGTGACCTTTGGGTGGTGGCGTTGACACTCGCTTGCTCAGTATCAAACCCTGGTTCGAACGCGACAGGTTAGGTAGTCTCTGGGGGTCTCTAGCTATCGATCTGTTGCTCGCCGGAGCATCGCCGGCGTCCCCTCCGGCGAGATCGACGTGGCACCGCCACCTCATCTCTGTTGACTGGTCGTTGCCCGCGTGGCAATAGACTCAGTCAATAGGCCCACCAGTCAGTGACTGTGGGTACAGCTCGAAACGGTACGTTTAGTATTTAGGTTTAATTTTAAAAACCAGTAAATATCTGAAATTTTGTTAAATCATATAAAATTCATTTCAACTCAGAAAAATATGAATAATATATCAAAATGCTCACAAAAATAAACTCTATTCAAATAAAATATAAAATAAAAATGTGTGTCAAAATAAAAATTTACTTATTTTTAGCTTTATTAATTATGCCTTTTCATTTGTTTTAAATACAATTTAAATGCAACAATTAGTAAAGTTTCAAAATTAAATATTATCTATTCAGTAAGTAAATAAAATGTTAAGATTAATTTCCTTGATCATATTTTTCATCAATTAAAATGTTAGTGGTAATTCATAAACCCTAATTTGCAAATTACCATTTATTATTTCTTTAAATAACAATAAAGCAAGAAAATACCAACAACTAATATTATTTTGATAACTCAAAATTGTAACTTAAACATTCTTTAATTAACAAGTCATTATTTTAAAACCTAATCATAATTATAAAACCCTAATTCTGGAAATTAAACCCTAACTAAAATTTGTCTTAATTCTTAAACCTTTTAAAATAATTAAATGATAAGGCTATTATTAATTTTGTGCAAAGTACTTAATCACATTAATTTTAGTATCAAGTATTACTTTAAGAATTGGATCATAATTTAGAAACCCTAGTTTTACTATAAGTTAGAATCTGGATCCCATTATTTTATATGATCATTTCAAAATGCTTTAACCCTAAAACCCTAGTTGCTTATCACATGTGATCATGTGAATTTCACCTTGCATAGAGAACCTTATTATGTGACCAACAAATACAAGTCATGATCCACCAGAATAGAATCAATTCACATGAGTCATCATTCCATGTCTTTATTTTTTTTTAATAAAACTTGTATAACCAATTAGTGCCACCTAGGTATAAACCCTAACTTGTTAATTGGATTAGTACCAATGATCACTATCCTATATACCATACCATTAAGATCAACCTCAATCATCAAACCCTAGTAGCACCATAATAATGAACCCTAATACCAATCTTGTGTAGTAATGCACATCACATGCTCTTATTCCACTAAACCCTACTTAAGGAATCTTAAGCCACCTAGCTTAGAAACTTTAGTGATTACTTAGTGAATCAAACAAGAAGATATAGTAAACCCTAACTCATAGCAAGACATTGACCATCATTCTTGGATATGATACCAATAATCAACCATAGTAATAAACCTGCTTATACTTGCTACATATAGACCAATTCTATTTAAGAACCCAACTAGAACCTATTAGAAAATTTAATGAATCCAATAGTAAACCCTAGAAGCCATAGCTCCTATTTATAATAGTTCTTGTTCTTATTTAACCTGTTCTTCAAAAGTTATTCTTTTGAAGTACAAATATCAAACCAACCATATAAGCCCATAGTTCTTATTTAAAATACTTATTATTTCTTAATTAACATGTTCTTCAAAAGTTATTCTTTTGAAGTATAATATAAGTAATCATCAACCATGTTCTGTAGAACTTAAAATTGACAATTGTTCTTTACATACTATTCCACTACTATCCTTTGAATATATGCTTGTTATGTTGCATCATATTACTTGCTTCTGCTATTCATATCACCAACCCTAATAAGAACCTTGTTTGAGAATCATCCTAAAAGTGCAACACACCCTAAAGAAATCATTACAACTCATCCATCCTAAATCATCAAGGTTAGGTTACGCTCGGGACGATTGCATTTCATACTATGCATTATAGCATCTTTGCCAGTTCTTTAAACATTGTCCTTACCGGACGATGATGGTATTTCAGCATTTGGACTTCTCACGTATCAAAGCTTTTGCCTGCATAATCTTTCAGTCAAGAAGGCAAGTTCATCGCTTGCTCATGTCATTTGATTATTTTTATCAAATTATATGCAAAGTACTATACTTATCACTCTTGCATTGAAAAGCAAATATTATTTTACAATTATGAATATGACTATGTGGTGGGCAATGGAACCATGGTATGTGTTGATTGGTGGAGGTTCCATTGCACGGGTACTATTCATCTAGGACTAAGTACCAATGCCGTCCAGTGATTCTAGCGCCGTACATATCGCGTTAACCATAAGATCTATAATGGCTCTGGGGAAGTCAGCTGTATCTTTTCCCTCTCGCATGCCAACGGACTGGTAATAAGGGTTGCCCGTATCAGTCTATCTTTGGTAAAGGTGGGGACATGTGGTCCTGCACAGTCTACCATTAGATACAGGAGAGGGTAGACTTATTATTGGTCTATGAAGGATTGTAAGGGTTGTCCGGATCAGTCTATCTATGGTGTATAGGACAGGGCACATAAGTTGTTCGGATCAGTCTACCTTAACGGTATAGGAGAGAACAAGTGCCTGTGTTAGTCTACCCATAGATATAGGAGAGGACAGACTTACAAAAGGGTGGGTCTGCGAGGTCGCGGAGAAGGCAGTGATTGGCTTGGATCTTACACCTGGCCCCACACCAAGGAAGTGTGGACGAGCATGCATCTCGGAAAGGTATCAAGGATAAGTTCTCTTATGGGAAAAGTAACGCACCTCTGCAGAGGATACTGAATTGTGACTGTCACTCCCTGTTCCGGGAAGGGAACTGCGAACGCGGCAGGAAAGGAACTCCATGAAGTTCGGGCATAGTTTTCAGAATAAAATAAACCTTTTGAAGAAATGTTTATGAAAACTTGCATTCGCCTATGACTTTCTGGTCTGTGGCTGTAGCTAGTGCATGATACACCTATTTCCTAATATGAACTTGTTGAGTACGCTCGTACTCATCCCACTCTTAAATCCCCTGCTTAGCTATGGAGGCACCGAAGGAGAAACTACCGTGGAACTCGAAGACAAAGAAGTCAACTACAACAAGATGAAGAATAAAATCAAAGAAGTCAATGGAGTCAACTTCTGCATCAACTAGAGTGGAAACTTAGACTAGTACTAGAAGGGAACCTTTCCCTAATCCTAGCACCTAAGTAGCTAGAATTCTATAGCAAGCCTAGTATCTCTGGAGATAGTGATAGCAATAAGTTATATTACGACTCGTTCTTCTGCAGCTTTATTTGAAGTTTTACCTCACTGTAAAGTAGGAGGCTGTGTTGATCTTTTGTAAACATCTTGTGTATCCTTCTATAGACATACCTTGGACTCGCATATGTTTCTGTTGTACCACTCTGAGGGATGTAATATGAGTGGAACGGTGTTTCACTTGTGTTATGTCAACGACTTGTGTACTACACCATGCAGTGGTACGCTGGGTCACCACAGTTGGTATCAGAGCAAATGCTTTGACCCTAGGATTAAAACCCTTTAAAGGAGACCTATAGGTTTGGTAGTGTCTATAGGAAGTTGTATTAGCTAAGTCCACCAAGCTAAACCAACTATTCTTTTGACTTGAGATGGGTATTCACTTGAGAATAATCCTGACACACTTAAGTCAAATTTTCTTATCCATCTTTCTTAAGTAAAGTTAGTTAGTTATCTTGCTTCATTCCAAAATAGTAGAACACTATTGGAGCTTAAGATAATGGGTGGTAGTAGACCACAGTTGGTATACAACACATGGTAGTCCAAAGAGAGGATACAACCATAAGGAAGATATCCTATTGGAAGAAGTATACCAACGCAAGTTATGGTTAAGTAAGAGTCGTTTAAAAGGTCAAATGACTGATGTTAAGTGATGTAAAAATGTTATATAAGGTAGTGTATACCTATGATGAGTCAATCATAGGAGGTAAGGAAGAGTGATAGGAATCATATAAGTCTACTTTTCATGGTAAAGTTGGTAATCATATATGATTCAATTGAGAGTCATGATGTGATAGATTAGAACATCATAAGTACGATAACAGAAGTATGATAAGGAGTAGGATTTAAGGAATAGTTCGAAAGCTTAGGCCTTAAAATCCTAATAACGGTACTAAGTATGTTAGAACCATAGTCTTTAATTTAAAGAAGGCTTATTTAGAGCATATCACATAGAAAAATCCTAGAGTTATAGGTGGTATATTCTAAACAATCATGTGTTTAGAGTAGACATGTTAGAACTAATTGTATTACAGGAAGTAGTCCTCAATAGCACATATATATGGTATCCTATTTTGTTAGTACTTCCAAAGAAACTAGGTTAACTTCAACTATCCCAAGCCATTTTGTTTCAAGTTTGTCTCATTGCAAATGTGCAATTAAGATAAATGTTGAGACAAATAGTAGAAATTCACGTATTTGTGCTAAGTATCACAATCAAAACCTTTCTTATGTGGTGTTATATACTACACATCTAAGCCTGATGTCTAGGGATGTCTTACCCAACTATTATATTCGGGCATATAAAGATGTGTATTATAAACACAAAGCTGGATTTTCTTGGATTTTCATTGTTTGACTAGATCCATACATGAAGTTTGACTTTGATATGCAAATGCATGTTGCAATATCAAGATCTTACTTGATGTCATAGGTCTAGAGGGTAAAGGTATTCGTGTGAGGAAGTGACGAATTCTGAAGATTTTGAGGACAAGGTGAAGGTTCACCGGAAGAAGGAAGTAAGTTGTGGGAAGCCACCACAATAATTTGAAGGAAGGACCAATCAAAACTCATTTTTATCCTCAATTGAGGAGTACTTCAACATGGAAGTACCATGAAAGTGAGAAACATAGTGAATATGGAGTAGTATAAGTGGAGCCAGATTCATTCTGGAAGAAGGGAATGCAAGTGAAGTCACTTACGATACTATTTTTATGGTGTCAACAAGTGATTTTCTTGCAAAACAAACCCTAGAAGAAGGAAAATAGACAAGTGAAGTCGCAGCTGGCATAATAAGACCGCAGCTGATATAGGATAATCATGAAGAGAAAGTATGTGAAGTGGGGTATATCTTAACTAAAACTATGTAAGAAGCCACAGCTGGTAGGTAGATATTGCCTAAAAACATAACATAGCCACAGCTGGTATCCAATAAGCCACATCTTGTGTTAGATAGTCTGCAGCTGGTAACAAATAGTCCACAGCTTAATCGTTCTTTCACTCTAAAGGAAAGAGGGATTCCGCAGCTGGTATCCCGTAGCTAGTAAATATTTAGTTGGAGGATTCACATCGGATACCCACAACTGTGTGGATACACCGCAAAGAATTCTTCGTGAGACTTTAGAAAGGTACAAAATATAAACCAGACTTAAACCAATCTTCTACCTTGGAGTTTAATGATTAGAAGAATAGGAGCTTAAAGATCATTAGTAAACTCCAAGGGGGAGAGGAAGGCTGAAGGAGAAGTATTATGATATGATTTTGAGTATGAAAGATGAAGAAGAAAGTCTGAACTGAGAGGAAGTTCAATCTTATTTGTATAAGGTTGTTGGGAAGTATCCATATAATAGTACTCTCAGGAGGTTGTCAGACCAGAAGCCGAGGTTCATATCTCGAGGAAGTAAGGGTTATACCTTAACTTGAGTGGGTAATTGATAATTACTCAGAAGCAGAAGAGCTCAAGTAAGTCTAAGCTAATGAAGTTGGATGAAGAAGATGTCGGAGGACAATCAAAGTCTAAGAAAACAAAAGACCGAAGGGTTTGACCATACCAAAACATAAGCCTATTAGAAAGATTCCTTTCATGGAACCTAAAGAAACCAAAAGGAAGATAACTAGTATGAACTAGAAGCCATGATTGGATGGACTAAATGAGTCTAATCCATTCGTAGGACTAAACAACCAGGACCATGCCTATTATAAATACCTTACGAAGTACCATTACATTCGTTATGGTAGTAAGGGAAAACAATACCTTACTTTAAACCAATCCTTTAGACTTAAGGTTTGGGCACCGCAGCTGGATTACCGCAGCTGGTAGAACCAAGCTTTGAGTACCCAAATAGGAAGATGTCACCACAACCATTAGTAAAGTCCATTAGCATAAGAAGATGTCCTAATCCAAGAATCTTTGGAGAACGGGCCTATAAGCTTAGAGTGTTGGAAGAAATCATAGAATATAAGATAGTATCAGTGCCAGACATCAGAAGACTGCAGGAAGGATCTGGACAAGGGATATATCCAATTATATCTAATGAGATCACCATGGCGTTTGAAAGGATTGTGATCTGTTCAAGTCAGTTCCACGTTCCGAAACATGAGAGCGTTCGAACTTCGGGACGAAGTTCAGTTTAAGGGGGAGAGGCTGTAATATCCCAGGTTTAGAGGCAATAAAATGAGAGAACACCAAAGTGTGCATTGCATTCATGCATAGAAAATCCGGGGAATTTTCGCGCTTCAAATAAAACTTACCACAGTAACTGAAGTTTCACTTGACTTGCTGGAATTGAAGTAGATCATCAAGTCAAGCGCTATAAACTTCACTGTGATCTTTGCTAAAACCTTGTTTTGGGTAGAGATGATTTGATCTATGGGCTAGATCAAATAGAATTAGTTTATAACAAACAACATCTTAAGTAAGGATCAACTACAAGATCTTATAAAAGATCTCAACATGACATTCCTTACAACAACACATGAATGATTATTCAACCATAAATCAAAGAACATGAATAATTAAGAAACTATTCTTTACTTATCTTTTCCAAGTATTTTACTAAATAAATGTTTCTACCATGATTCTCATGGTGTATCTTCAACTACTTTTGTGTGTAATATAATTCAATTCTAAACTTATTAATAAATAAGGTAAATCACAGGGTCTAAAGTGCATAAAGGCCACACATTCTTATTTAAATCATAACTTATTAAATATATGGAATATCATAAAACTAAATCCATTTACATTACGAATTATAGTTCAAACTATTTGAATAAAACTAACCATGAGTATTTTGAAACTCATATGATCATGCCTTGGTGAAATCAAACACCAACTATCCAAAATTTAGGAATAACCTTCAACCTTGATCTTTTGATCAATATTATAATATAAATCCAATCCAATATGATATAGTGACTCATCCACAAAAATAAAACCATCCACAAGATATTTAGTAACAAATGCCACTTGGCTATCCAAAAATAAATTATATGAGAGGATAATGATCTTGCCACATAGGATGAAAATATCTACATGACTTGCTTTCCAAGCTATGCCACCTCATGCTCAAAGGATTGCTATGGATGAGGGCATGACACCCAAGCACCTTACTCATCAAACCAACACAAGAGTCACCACCTATGTGTCATGATACTAGAGCTTGCCCAAGCCTATAAATAGAGCCACACCCTTCATCCATATGATCACCTTGTAGCATGATACAAGGAAACCAAACACTTGAGACCTTCCATACATTAGCTAGGATCAATATGAAGAAGCTAGGAGGTGGAGGCATACCACAAGATGCAGGTTTATCAGAATTCCAGAAGAACAAGCTACATAAGATACCAAGGTAGAATCCTAGGCAAACCATATATTTAGAGGATCATATCATCATCTCCTGAGTAGGACCTTAGGTTATTAAAAGACATTGAGAAGTGAGAGAGATTATAGATGCTAACCATATCCATGTCTATCCTAGAGAATATTAGAGTAGTATTAAATCCTACTTGTTCAAACCAACCTTTAATCTTGGAGGTGAGAGCCATCTTCTATTAGTGAAACATAACTAAAACCTTAGACCATATTTGGATTTCAATCCAAGTACCACTTGGGATTATAAGTAGAACCCTGCCATGCCTCATGCCTATTTTATACTTCAATTAGTGAAGCATCACCAAAGCTCTAAACCTTTCACATAGGATCCACTCCACATAAAATAATATGTTCTAACTTGTGTATCATAGATCCCAAGTATAAACCAAACTAGTTATACTTAAGCTTAAATGATATTTAAGTGAGTAGAGTGAAACCAATATCCAATTTTATTTGGTATCCCAAGTAATTGTTAAGTTAACCAAATAGGAAAATATATCATAGTTGAACCATCACCTTAGCAAGTGAATTGATCAATGATGAGCTTGGGAATCATCCTAAGTAATTTAAGCTAGAAGTTGCTAAGCAAGATTAGTAAATATAGAGTTTATCCAACCATATTGTTAAACCCATATAAACAATTCTCCACATAAAATCATAAACCAATTCCATTCTGTTTACTATTTGTTAAACCCTAGCCATAATTACCTATATTTGAGTAATCACTATGGTTAAGCACTAGCCAAAATATAATATGGTCACCATGCACAAGTTCTAAATTTCAAATCATTTAAAACAGATTTGATTCTTAAATTAAGAAGCAATTTAAATGCACCCTAAAATTATAACTATTTTGAATTTGGAATTGTGTCTCATAAGAACACAAAATAAATCCATTATAAAATGGTTGTTTATAAACAAAACAATACAGTAGGTACCATTATCAAATTGTTTTGATATTCAAATGTTTTATAACCTGCAAAACAAAACAGAATTCAAATTTGGATTCAAATAACAAAATAGAAAAACAGAAAAAGAAAACAGAAATTTGAAAAAGGAAAATAGAGGGAAACTCACCTGGCTTACCTGGCCGTGCAGCCCAGCAGCTGAGCCCAAGACCAACCCACATCACGGCCCAGGAGCAGTCCAGCCCAAACCAAATACCGTTCGGTTGCTTTAATATTCGTGCAGGAGAAAAGACTCGTCGTCGTCGTCTCCGAGCACGACAGCGCGGCGAAGCCAGTAGGCCACGACCTCGTCGACGATAAGCACGCCTCGGACGCCGCAGAAGAACTCAGAACCTCGCCCTACTCTTCTCGCGTCCGAGCCTATCCAAAAACATCTCGATTCGTGCTCGTTTGCAGTACCAACGACACCGCCACATCTCGGCCGTCGCCGACGGTGAACTTACCAATCCGACCTTGCCAAGCTCTATAAATATGCCTGGAGCTTCTCCAGGAAACCCTAGAACCTCGCCGCCCATCCATTCTCTCTCAGTCATCCTCTATCTCTCGCATTCTTCCACTTTCTGTCGCCGGTGTCGAGCAAGAACACGGTGGTAGGAGCCACCTCAGCCTCCGGCGCATGGTCGAGGAGGTGCGCCTTGGCGTGTAGATCATCTGGGAGGAGCCCAGCATCACGGGAAGGTCGAGGCAACGCAAAATCGAAGATTCCCTTTTACAGTACCTCGCCGGTAATGGTGAAATCGAGCTCGTCTCCGTCAGCAATCGTCACCGTCGACCACGCCATCATATCCAGGGTGAGTTTGCGCGTCTGTAGAGCCAGATCTCGCTTCCTAGCATGCATCCTAGCCCAGATTTGCATATTGGCCGAGCAGCGCCGCCGCAGACGAGTTCACCGGCGATGCTCCGGTGACCTTTGGGTGGTGGCGTTGACACTCGCTTGCTCAGTATCAAACCCTGGTTCGAACGCGACAGGTTAGGTAGTCTCTGGGGGTCTCTAGCTATCGATCTGTTGCTCGCCGGAGCATCGCCGGCGCCCCTCCGGCGAGATCGACGTGGCACCGCCACCTCATCTCTGTTGACTGGTCGTTGCCCGCGTGGCAATAGACTCAGTCAATAGGCCCACCAGTCAGTGACTGTGGGTACAGCTCGAAACGGTACGTTTAGTATTTAGGTTTAATTTTAAAAACCAGTAAATATCTGAAATTTTGTTAAATCATATAAAATTCATTTCAACTCAGAAAAATATGAATAATATATCAAAATGCTCACAAAAATAAACTCTATTCAAATAAAATATAAAATAAAAATGTGTGTCAAAATAAAAATTTACTTATTTTTAGCTTTATTAATTATGCCTTTTCATTTGTTTTAAATACAATTTAAATGCAACAATTAGTAAAGTTTCAAAATTAAATATTATCTATTTAGTAAGTAAATAAAATGTTAAGATTAATTTTCTTGATCATATTTTTCATCAATTAAAATGTTAGTGGTAATTCATAAACCCTAATTTGCAAATTACCATTTATTATTTCTTTAAATAACAATAAAGCAAGAAAATACCAACAACTAATATTATTTTGATAACTCAAAATTGTAACTTAAACATTCTTTAATTAACAAGTCATTATTTTAAAACCTAATCATAATTATAAAACCCTAATTCTGGAAATTAAACCCTAACTAAAATTTGTCTTAATTCTTAAACCTTTTAAAATAATTAAATGATAAGGCTATTATTAATTTTGTGCAAAGTACTTAATCACATTAATTTTAGTATCAAGTATTACTTTAAGAATTGGATCATAATTTAGAAACCCTAGTTTTACTATAAGTTAGAATCTGGATCCCATTATTTTATATGATCATTTCAAAATGCTTTAACCCTAAAACCCTAGTTGCTTATCACATGTGATCATGTGAATTTCACCTTGCATAGAGAACCTTATTATGTGACCAACAAATACAAGTCATGATCCACCAGAATAGAATCAATTCACATGAGTCATCATTCCATGTCTTTATTTTTTTTTTAATAAAACTTGTATAACCAATTAGTGCCACCTAGGTATAAACCCTAACTTGTTAATTGGATTAGTACCAATGATCACTATCCTATATACCATACCATTAAGATCAACCTCAATCATCAAACCCTAGTAGCACCATAATAATGAACCCTAATACCAATCTTGTGTAGTAATGCACATCACATGCTCTTATTCCACTAAACCCTACTTAAGGAATCTTAAGCCACCTAGCTTAGAAACTTTAGTGATTACTTAGTGAATCAAACAAGAAGATATAGTAAACCCTAACTCATAGCAAGACATTGACCATCATTCTTGGATATGATACCAATAATCAACCATAGTAATAAACCTGCTTATACTTGCTACATATAGACCAATTCTATTTAAGAACCCAACTAGAACCTATTAGAAAATTTAATGAATCCAAAAGTAAACCCTAGAAGCCATAGCTGCAATTTATAATAGTTCTTGTTCTTATTTAACCTGTTCTTCAAAAGTTATTCTTTTGAAGTACAAATATCAAACCAACCATATAAGCCCATAGTTCTTATTTAAAATACTTATTATTTCTTAATTAACATGTTCTTCAAAAGTTATTCTTTTGAAGTATAATATAAGTAATCATCAACCATGTTCTGTAGAACTTAAAATTGACAATTGTTCTTTACATACTATTCCACTACTATCCTTTGAATATATGCTTGTTATGTTGCATCATATTACTTGCTTCTGCTATTCATATCACCAACCCTAATAAGAACCTTGTTTGAGAATCATCCTAAAAGTGCAACACACCCTAAAGAAATCATTACAACTCATCCATCCTAAATCATCAAGGTTAGGTTACGCTCGGGACGATTGCATTTCATACTATGCATTATAGCATCTTTGCCAGTTCTTTAAACATTGTCCTTACCGGACGATGATGGTATTTCAGCATTTGGACTTCTCACGTATCAAAGCTTTTGCCTGCATAATCTTTCAGTCAAGAAGGCAAGTTCATCGCTTGCTCATGTCATTTGATTATTTTTATCAAATTATATGCAAAGTACTATACTTATCACTCTTGCATTGAAAAGCAAATATTATTTTACAATTATGAATATGACTATGTGGTGGGCAATGGAACCATGGTATGTGTTGATTGGTGGAGGTTCCATTGCACGGGTACTATTCATCTAGGACTAAGTACCAATGCCGTCCAGTGATTCTAGCGCCGTACATATCGCGTTAACCATAAGATCTATAATGGCTCTGGGGAAGTCAGCTGTATCTTTTCCCTCTCGCATGCCAACGGACTGGTAATAAGGGTTGCCCGTATCAGTCTATCTTTGGTAAAGGTGGGGACATGTGGTCCTGCACGGTCTACCATTAGATACAGGAGAGGGTAGACTTATTATTGGTCTATGAAGGATTGTAAGGGTTGTCCGGATCGGTCTATCTATGGTGTATAGGACAGGGCACATAAGTTGTTCGGATCAGTCTACCTTAACGGTATAGGAGAGAACAAGTGCCTGTGTTAGTCTACCCATAGATATAGGAGAGGACAGACTTACAAAAGGGTGGGTCTGCGAGGTCGCGGAGAAGGCAGTGATTGGCTTGGATCTTACACCTGGCCCCACACCAAGGAAGTGTGGACGAGCATGCATCTCGGAAAGGTATCAAGGATAAGTTCTCTTATGGGAAAAGTAACGCACCTCTGCAGAGGATACTGAATTGTGACTGTCACTCCCTGTTCCGGGAAGGGAACTGCGAACGCGGCAGGAAAGGAACTCCATGAAGTTCTAGTCAACCTGTGAAGACTGACGGGCATAGTTTTCAGAATAAAATAAACCTTTTGAAGAAATGTTTATGAAAACTTGCATTCGCCTATGACTTTCTGGTCTGTGGCTGTAGCTAGTGCATGATACACCTATTTCCTAATATGAACTTGTTGAGTACGCTCGTACTCATCCCACTCTTAAATCCCCTGCTTAGCTATGGAGGCACCGAAGGAGAAACTACCGTGGAACTCGAAGACAAAGAAGTCAACTACAACAAGATGAAGAATAAAATCAAAGAAGTCAATGGAGTCAACTTCTGCATCAACTAGAGTGGAAACTTAGACTAGTACTAGAAGGGAACCTTTCCCTAATCCTAGCACCTAAGTAGCTAGAATTCTATAGCAAGCCTAGTATCTCTGGAGATAGTGATAGCAATAAGTTATATTACGACTCGTTCTTCTGCAGCTTTATTTGAAGTTTTACCTCACTGTAAAGTAGGAGGCTGTGTTGATCTTTTGTAAACATCTTGTGTATCCTTCTATAGACATACCTTGGACTCGCATATGTTTCTGTTGTACCACTCTGAGGGATGTAATATGAGTGGAACGGTGTTTCACTTGTGTTATGTCAACGACTTGTGTACTACACCATGCAGTGGTACGCTGGGTAAGAGTGCGAGGTAGTCTCCTTCCACTAACATACACAACATAGTTCTTGTTCTTCCATCATGGATAGGAGCGGAGATGAAACAAGGGATGGAGAAGTCCTTCGGAACACCGAGAGGTTGGCTACTCAACACAACCTATGGACTCAACGCCAAGAGTTCAAGGAGCAACTATCACTCTTCGAGACTCGCATCGACGAACAATATGAAGAAGTGGCTCACAACTTCTCCACGGTGAACCAAGACTTGGCTCTCCTCCGTGAAGCTACGGACAACTTGAATGGCCAAATGGCGGCCAATGATGCGAACATGGAGCGACGCATGGATAACCTCGAGCGCGCCATCACCAACTTGGGTCGTCATCGCCGACACCGCTCTACTTCATCATCATCAAGCTCGTCACAAGATTACTATTCTCATGGCCACCGTTCGTCATCAAGCTCCTCCTCAAGGCATGAAGACCATCCTCGTCCTCATCGACCACATGCTCGTCAAGAAGACTCTCGCTCTAACTCAAGGAGAGGTGAATTCCATCGCCATGCTCGTCCTCATGAACGACCTCCACAAGAACAAGCTCCTCACCAAGATCGTCATCAAGCGGCTCGCCATGCCCACCATGGGTATGACGACCATCCTCAAGACAACGTCCTCCACAACATGGCGCCACATGGTGATGCTCCCGCCCAAGGTCGTCAAGAGCAACCAAGGCGTGATCTCCGGAATCATCCTCACCATGACCAACGTGGAAGAGGAGACCCACAACATGATCAAGACGAGAGAGCCATCCTTGGACAACCTCACCAACAACCTCGCCACCAACCTCGTCAAGATCCGCAACAACATCCCCAACATGAGCCAAGTGAAGCTAGTGTTCACCTCCAACGCCAACCCAATGCTATGGTTGGTCGTGGAAGACCTCCTCTACCACCTCAAGTCGCAAGAGATGAAGGCATCCGTCCTCGCCGCCGCAACATGGAAGATGAAGAGAATATGTATGGAAAGCTCAAGTTCAACATGCCCAAGTTCAAGGGTGAAGACGATGCCGAGGCATACCTCTCATGGGCACTCAAGGTTGACAAGATCTTCCGCATCCATAACTACTCCGGTGCCAAGAAAGTAGCCATGGCCTCCCTCGAGTTTGAAGATTATGCCAACACTTGGTGGGAACAAGTTGTCACTCTTAGGGAAGAAAAGGGTGATCCTCCAATTGATACTTGGGAAGACATGAAGGAGGAGATGCAAGCCCGCTTTGTCCCTACACACTACAAGACCGATCTCTTCAACAAGCTACAAAAGTTGAAGCAAGGCACCAAGACCGTTGAGGAATTCTTCAAGGAGATGGAGTTAACCATGATGAGAGCAAACATCCAAGAGTCCGAGAACCAAACCATCGCTAGGTTCTTCAATGGCCTCAACTACCCCATCAAGAGGATTGTGGAGTTCCAACAATACTCCAACATGGTTGAGTTGGTTCACCAAGCTTCTAAGGCCGAGCGTCAAGTGAATGAGGACATCAAGTACTCGAAGTCCAAGCAATACTTCGCCTCCAAGCTTGCCACATCAACTCCTACAACAAGTGTCAAGCCAACCGCATCCTCTACACCTTCCAAGCAACCTTCCATACAAAGTCGCATGAAGCAAACGGTATCCTCCACCGCCTCCTCTAAGGCCTCTACGGGACCCTCCAATGTCACTTGCTTCAAGTGTGGCACCCAAGGCCACAAATCCTTTGAGTGCAAGAACACCAAGGTCATGATCACTATGGAGAATGGTGACATAGAGACTCTAAGTGAAGGTGAATATGAAGCCCTAGTGCAAGCCGCCGTTGCTAATGAGGAAGACTATGATGAAGAAAGTGGAGAAGACCCTCTCTTATGCACACATGATCCAAGCCCTTCTCTTGTGGTCACTCGAGTGCTCACCACTCAACCCCAAGCTATGGAAGACCAAAGATGCAACATCTTCCAAACGCGTGCCGGCATTGGTGGCAAGTCAATCAAGGTCATCATCGACGGTGGGAGTTGCCACAACTTGGCAAGCACCGAGCTATGTGAGAAGCTCAACCTCACGCTTCGCAAACATCCTCATCCATACCATGTCCAATGGTTGAGCGACAAGGGCAATGTCAAGATTCAACACACCGTCACCGTCAACTTCAAGATAGGACCCTATGAAGACACCGTGGAGTGTGACGTGGTGCCTATGACCGTGTGCCACATGTTGCTTGGCCGCCCATGGCAATTTGACAAGAAGGCCATACATGATGGTTTCTCCAATGCATACACCTTCAAGGTCAAGGACAAGAAGTTCGAGCTTCGCCCAATGACTCCTAGCCAAATCATCGCCGACAATGCGAAGGCTTTAGCGAGGGCACAACACCACATCCACCATAGTGAGTTGAGAGGAGAGGGAGCTACCCACCAAAAAGAGAGTGAGCGCCACCACCCACATATGAGTGAGAGAAAGAGTGTCCTCCTAGCCACCAAAAGCGAGTGGAGAGAAGTGAAAGACAACCCATCCACCACCATACACTATGTGCTCATTTGCAAGGGCCTCGCGGAGGAGACTAATGACTTAACCAACATTCCTTCGTCTTTGTTGTCTCTTTTGAAGGAGTTCCAAGACGTCTTCCCCGACGAGCTACCTCATGGACTACCACCGCTTCGGGGCATCGAGCATCGCATCGACCTCATACCCGGCGCTCCCCTACCAAACCGCGCCGCCTACCGCACCAACCCCGAGGACACCAAGGAGATACAACGACAAATACAAGACCTCCTCGCTAAAGGGTATGTCCGAGAAAGCCTTAGCCCTTGTGCCGTTCCCGTCATTCTTGTGCCTAAACCGGATGAGACGCAACGGATGTGTATGGATTGCCGCCCTATCAATGCCATTACCGTCCGTTATCGCCATCCCATTCCGCGTTTAGATGACATGCTTGATGAATTGAGTGGTGCCACCATTTTCTCTAAGATTGATTTGCGTAGTGGCTACCACCAAATTCGCATGGCAATTGGTGATGAATGGAAGACGGCATTCAAGACCAAGCTTGGTCTCTATGAATGGCTCGTCATGCCTTTTGGTCTTTCCAATGCTCCTTCCACTTTCATGCGTCTTATGAATCACATTTTGCGACCTCTCATTGGCAAGAGCGTGGTTGTCTACTTTGATGATATTCTCATCTATAGCAAAAATCTCGAGGACCATGTTCAACATGTGAGAGAAGTCTTATGCATCTTGCGCCACGAGAAGCTCTTTGCCAACCTTCCAAAGTGCCATTTCGCTCAAAACAAATTGGTTTTTCTTGGTTTTGTGGTTTCCGCCAACGGGATTGAAGTTGATTCTTCCAAAGTTGAGGCCATCCACAATTGGCCCACTCCCACAAATGTTGGTCAAGTGAGAAGCTTCCATGGACTTGCCGGATTTTACCGCCGTTTTGTGAAAGATTTCAGCACCATTGCTTGCCCTTTAAACGAACTTACAAAAAAGAATGTTCCGTTCGTTTGGGGCAAAGCACAACAAAAAGCTTTTGATGAATTGAAAAAGAGACTCACCGAGGCACCATTACTTGCTCTTCCCGACTTTTCCAAAACATTTGAGATCGAATGCGATGCGAGTGGCCTTGGAATCGGTGGTGTCCTCATGCAAAATGGAAAACCCGTGGCATACTATAGCGAGAAGTTGGATGGCGCACGCCTCAACTATCCTATATATGACAAGGAGCTTTATGCTTTGGTTCGTGTTCTTGAAGTTTGGCAACATTACCTTTGGCCAAAAGAGTTTGTCATCCACTCGGATCATGAGTCCTTGAAGTATTTGAAAAGTCAACACAATTTGAACAAGAGACATGCTAAGTGGGTTGAGTTCATCGAGTCCTTCCCTTATGTAATCAAATACAAAAAGGGCAAGGAAAATGTGGTTGCGGATGCACTTTCCCGCAAGATTACTCTCCTACTCACCCGCTTGGAGTTTCACATTTTGGGTCTTGAGGAGATCAAAGAACTTTACACTTCCGATTCTTTCTTTGGACCAATCTTTGAAAAGTGTTCCATTGATCGAGGTTTTGATGATTTCTACTTGCATGATGGCTACTTGTTTAAAGCTAACAAAGTTTGCATACCCGAGTCTTCTCTTCGTAAGTTGCTTTTGCAAGAGTCACATGGAGGTGGCCTCATGGGTCATTTTGGACGCGACAAGACTCTCTCGATGCTATCCACACACTACTATTGGCCACGCATGAAGCGAGACGTGGAGCGCCTTTGCAACCGTTGCACAACGTGCTTACAAGCTAAGTCAACATCCAATCCCCATGGTCTTTACATACCTTTACCCATTCCATATGCACCTTGGTCGGATATAAGCATGGACTTTGTGTTAGGCTTACCAAGAACAAAGCATGGGCATGATTCAATCTTTGTGGTAGTGGATAGGTTCTCAAAAATGGCTCATTTTATACCATGTCATAAGAGCGATGATGCTTCACACATTGCTTCATTGTTTTTCAGGGAAGTGGTTCGCCTACATGGAATACCGGCAAGCATTGTGTCGGATCGAGACGTCAAGTTCATGAGTTATCTATGGAAGTCGCTCATGGCAAAATTTGGAGTCAAGCTCTTATTCTCATCGTCCTCGCACCCTCAAACCGATGGACAAACCGAAGTGGTCAATCGAAGCCTCTCCACACTCCTTCGCACACTTGTGAAGAAAAACTTGAAGTCATGGGAAGATTGCCTCCCCCACGCGGAGTTCGCCTACAATAGAGCCAAGCACTCCACAACATTACGGAGTCCCTTCATGATCGTCTATGGATTCGAACCTCCAACGGCACTCGACATCCTCCCACTCCCTCTTCATCAAAGAACCAACATGGACTTCGACGAGCGCACCACCGCCATGAAGAAACTACATGAAGAAACAAGAGCAACCATACAAGACCATGTCCTTCGCCAAGCTAACCGCCTCAACGCCAAGAAGAAAGAACGAGTGTTTGAAGAAGGAGACCTCGTTTGGGTGCACCTAAGGAAAGAAAGGTTCCCTCAAGAACGCAACTCCAAGCTCAAGCCAAGAGGAGATGGACCTTTCAAGGTACTCAAGCGCATCAACAACAACGCCTACGTCATCGACATACCGACATCCAAGTACTTGGTGAGCAACACTTTCAACATCTCGGATCTCTCCCCACATCATGGAGATGAGGAGGAACAAGAGTCGAGGACGACTCTCTCCCAAGGGGGGAGATGATGTAGCCCCCCTCGCCAACGACACTACATCAAGACCAACAAGTCCCCCAAGTGGACCCATGACACGGGCTCGAGCCAAAGCAATACATGACAAGGTGAACTCGCTCCTCACTACCCTCGACCTAGATACCCCATTGGATGGAATGCTACCTCATGCCGAGACACTTTGTGTGATTAGGTACATGGAGCACCAAGACCCCGGAGAGGATGAGACGTCATGGTCAAGGGAAGGAGAGGAGCAGCAGAACCTGGAGATGAACATGAAGCCGAAGCCACCGTCGCCCGAAGATCGCCAAGGAAGAAAAGGACGCTGGCCGGTCCAGGACCCGGTCGGACCGGACCCACGACCGGACGCCCCGGCCACAGGCCCGGTCAACCGGGCGCAAACCGGGCCAGCTCCCTCGTACCGGACGACGACCGGACCCAGGACCGGATTCCTCGCAGAATCCCGGTTGGCGACCGGTCGACCGGACCCATGACCGGACAGCCCGGTCACAGGCCGGTCTGACCGGACCCCTGACCGGACAGCCCGGTCCCAGGCCCGGTCTGACCGGACGCCCAACCGGATCCGACGGGAATACCCCACCAAACTGCCTTGACTTATCCATTCGCGTACCTGTTCGCCCTTGCTGGCTGTGCTTGCCTATTTAAGTAGCTGGACCCCCTCCTTTACTCTTTAGACTTGTTTAGAACTCAAACCTACCTTTGAGCTTAGTCTCCCTTGGGTATCATCCCTCTGTAATCAAGGCACCTTGGTTGTTGACTTTGAACTTGTTGAGTGAGATTCTAGTACTTGTTACTCTCTCTCCCTCACCAAGCTCATCCTCTCCAATCCCAATCTCTCTCCGGGAATTCTGCCTCGTGCCTCTTCCACGGAGATTCTATTGGCGTGGTCCATCGAGCCACGGAGGTAAGCATCGGGTGTATCGGGTTGGTGTGCGTGCGTGAGTATCGGAGTTCATCGTGTTCTTCGTCCCCCTCGCGTTTTCCCATCTCTCCCGCTTGGTTTCGAAGTCAATCCGCAAGATCGGGCCACACACGGGGTCTTAGACCTCATCATAAGATCTGCAAATAACAACACAAAATATGGCTAAAGAAACATCGCGATCTAACGGGCCAGCGTACTAACCAAGCTGCGGCGGGGTGGACGGGGGCGGCAACTTGCATTCCAGCGGCGGCGAACGCGGGAGACGATGAATCGACCCTGTTTTAGTAGAAGCGGGCGTTAGTGAAGCAGATCTGGTTGGCTGGCAAGGGATTCGGTGAAGTTGATACAGCCGCTGCGCCGAGGTAGTCGGTGGCGAGGTCGGCGGTGAAGCAGATCCGTCGGTGGCGAGGTCGGCGGTGAAGCAGATCCGTCGGTGGCGAGGTCGGCGGTGAAGCAGATCCGTCGGTGACGAGGGCGGCGGGGGAGCGGATCAGGTGGGTGGACAGCCAACACGATCAAGGCTACGCTGTGGAGGAGTATGCCGGCGGCGAAGCAGATCTAGTATTGTAGAGAGTCAGAGCTTTGGCGTGTGAGAGTATTTTTGAGCTAATGGGGCGAATGGTTGGTGGGTGGGTGTGGGCCTGTGGGGAGGGTTCGGGATCTAGGCAAGATATTTCATTGTTACCGAATGAGCCCTCCATGGTCGGTGGGTTGTAGCTTCCGGACCAGGGTTAAAAGGGTAAAACTGGTCACGGGATTTTCGAATGGATGCGGCGGGATGATTTGGCGCGCGGCCGAAATTTTCAGTTTCAAGCTACGAGCAGAACGACAAAAATAATGTTCTTCCCCAGGGAGCTCTCATTTCTTCCTCTTCTCTTTCTCTCTCGAGTCTCTCCCACTCCCCCGGCTCCTCTCCCCCTTCTCTCCGGCGGCCTCGCCGGCCGGAGACGAGGCCGACTTCTCTCTGTATATTGTACACCCTCCGAACTAAATTAATTGATTCAACTTTCCTTAGACGTGTGATGACCCACAAGTATAGGGGGTGTATCGTAGTATCTTCGATAAGTAAGAATGTCGATCCCAACGAGGAGCAGAAGGTGTTGGCAGCAGTTTTGATGAAGGATTCACTGTAAATGCTCACAAACAAGTATTCAAGGGGTTTTGATGTAACAGATGAATAAGGTACGAGTAAGTAAAATGCGAGAGAAATAATTGCAGCGAGTGGCCCAATCCTTTTAGCACAAAGGACAAGCCGGTTTGTTTACTTATAATGACCAAACGTTCTTGAGGACACACGGGGATTTTAGTCTAGTACTTTCGCTTCATGTGGCTTAATAATCTTCATTGTTTTGATAAGTGTTGTGTGGGTGAACCTATGCTAATGCACCGCCCTTCCTAGGACTAATACATACTTGTGATTATACCCCTTGCAAGCATCCGCAACTACAAGAAAGTAATTAAGATAAATCTAACCACAGCCTTAAACTCTGAGATCCTGCGATCCCTCTTGCATCGATATACTAACGGGAGCTCAGGTTTCTGTCACTCCGGCAACTCCGCAATTAGCAACCGAATACAAGATGCACTCCCCTAGGCCCATAAATGGTGAAGTGTCGTGTAGTCGACGTTCACACGACACCACTAGAATAATGACACCACAACTTAAATATCATAACATTGAATATTACTCAACCATAATTCACTACTAGCATTTAGACTTCACCCATGTCCTCAAGAACTAAACGAACTACTCACGAGACATCATATGGAATACAATCAGAGGTGATATGATGATGAATAACAATCTGAACATAAACCTTGGTTCAATGGTTTCACTCAATAGCATCTATAACAAGTAGAGAATAATGCCGGGAGAGTTTCCCCTATCATACAATCAAGATTTAACCCAAATTGTTACAGCGGTGCAGCGGTGGTGATGGCGGTGTAGATGGTGGAGATGATGATGATGATGATGGAGATGATGTCCCGCTCGATGACGATGGCGATGGCGTCGATTTCCCCCTCCGGGAGGGAATTTCCCCGGCGGATTCCTGCCCGCCGGAGAGCTCTTTTCTCTCTGGTGTTCTCCGCCCCGCAGAGGCGGTAACTCTTCGTGAGGTCCTCCCTCGGCTTAGGTTTTCGGGACGAAGGAGTACGCGAAGAAAAGGAGGCGAAAGGGCTGTGGGCCCCCACACCACAGGGTGGCGCGGCCGGCCATGGGCCGCGCCGGCCGTGGTCTGGGCCACCTTGGCTCCCCTCTTCTTCCCCTTCGGCTCCCTCCGTCATCTGGAAAAATAGGAATTTACGTGCAATTTCCTTCCACAGTTGATCTTCCGAAATATTGCGTTCTGACGGTGCTTTTTCCAGCAGAATCCTGGCTCCGGTGCTTGATCGTCCAACAATGATGAAACATGCAAAATAGATGAAATAACGTAAGTATTGTGTCCCAATATGAAATATATCAATGAATAACAGCAAATTATGATACAAAATAGTGATGCAAATTGGACGTATCAACTCCCCCAAGCTTAGACCTCGCTTGTCCCCAAGCGAAACTGAGCTCGATAAACAAGACCACATGTTTATGGAGTGAAGAGTCGATAAATAAAATACGGACAAGAAGCATCATATTCATTCACACAAGACATTCTAATAAACAACTTCCTCATATAACTCATCTTGAAATAAGTAAAGAGAAATCACAAGTAAAGGTGCATGAGAAATCATAGTTGGTGATGGCAAACTTTGTTCTTGGTCAGAGAACTACTAACGGATTGTATTTCTAAGCAAAACTTTCATATTAGATTTTATAGCTGAGCTTTCATATTCAAGCATAACAATCTCCTCATAATCATTGATAACTTCAAAGTCATATTCATTCAGATAAAATTGGTACTAAACAAGAAAGTATAAAAGACATGATCAACTGAATCATAGCATAAATGATTGGTTCACAACAACTCAATTGCTTGCTTGAGATAGAGAGAAATAGGTTTACTGACTCAACATAAAAGTAAAAGATAGGCCCTTCGCAGAGGGAAGCAGGGATTAAATCATGTGCTAGAGCTTTTCAAGTTTTGAAATCATATAAAGAGCATAAAAGTAAGATTTTTAGCGGTGTTTGTTGTTGTCAACGAATGGTAGCGGGCACTCTAACCCCCTTGCCAAACGAACCTTCCAAGAGCGGCTCCCATGAGGGACGGCATCTCTACCAGCAAGGTAGATCATCCCCCTTCTCTTTTGTTTACACATGTATTTTAGTTTTATTAAGGATGACACTCCCCCCAACCTTGGCTTTCTCAATCCATGGCTAACCGAATCCTCGGGTGCCTTCCAACATTCACATACCACGGAAGAGTGTCTATTGCAAAATTAAGTTGCTTACTGATAAATCAGAGCAAAACATGTGAAGAGAATTATTAATGAAAGTTATTAATTGGGGCTGGGAACCCCGTTGCCAGCTCTTATTGCAAAATTATTGGATAAGCGGATATGCCACTAGTCCATTGGTGAAAGTCCGCCCAACAAGATTGAAAGATAAAACACCACATACTTCCTCATGAGCTATAGAACATTGACACAAATAAGGAGTAGTAATTTGAATAATTTAAAGGTAGCTGATACGTCTCCAACGTATCGATAATTTCTTATGTTCCATGCCACTTTATTGATGATATCTACATGTTTTATACACATTATATGTCATATTTATGCATTTTCTGGAACTAACCTATTAACAAGATGCCGAAGTGCCAGTTCCTGTTTTCTGCTGTTTTTGGTTTCTGAAATCCTAGTAACGAAATATTCTCGGAATTGGACGAAATCAACGCCCAGGTTCCTATTTTGCCCGGAAGCATCCAGAACACCCGAGAGCCACCGGAGGGCCCTGGTGGGCCCAGATGATAGGGTGGCGCGGCGGTGGGCCCGCCACCCTATGGTGTGGTCGCCCCTTCGACCTTCTGACGCCGCCTCTTCGCCTATATAAATGTCCCTGACCTAAAACACGATACAGAGAGACCACGATACGGAGAAAAACCTTCCAGAGCCGCCGCCATCGCGAAATCAAGATTCGGGGGACAGAACTCTCTGTTCCGGCACCCTGCCGGACGGGGAATTGCCCCCGGAGCCGTCTCCACCGCCGTCTCCACCGCCATCTTCACCGCCATCGCTGCCTCCATGATGGGGAGGGAGTAATTCACCCCCGGGGCTGAGGGCTCCGCGTAGCTATGTGGTTCATCTCTCTCTTTATGTGATCTAGTTGAATATCGTCTATGTGCTACTCTAGTGATGTTATTAAAGTACTCTATTCCTCCTCCATGTGTGTAAAGGTGATAGTGTGTGTAATAACCCAGAACATAGGAACAACGAAGGGTAGATTTAGAAATGGGATGTGCATTTCATCGCAAAACGGGGGAAATTTTCGCGCCTTATTGCAACTAAACCTAAGAGGGATCGAGGTTCTCTCTCATTTTGCACTTAGGGTTAGGCAATGTGAGTTAGGGAAATTTCGACATGATCTCTTTTGTATCTTGTTGATTTGGGAAATTGATTTTATTTGACAAGTGTTAAACATTAAACAATAATCATTACACAACATAAATATGAATTTACAATTCAAACACAATATATTATTCAAATCCTTTTGGATTTCAAAGTGAGTATCAAATACAATATTTAATCAAGATTATACACTTTACATAATGCAAAAGCTCATAAACAAAAACTTGAGCTTTATTGATAACACAACACAAATTACATTGTCTTTACAGAATTCTTGATACAAGAATTGATGAATAATAAACAGAAATAAAAATAAAGATTACAAATAGTTCCTAAACTAAAATTTAGACTATGTGCCTTGAAGTATCTCTTCATGGCCATGTCCATGATTCAAAACCTGCAAAACATAAAAACCAATACTAGACAGAATGTTAAGTGTAGAAATTCAGTTTGGACAGATTAGTGTGACAGATTCAGTTTGGACAGTTAACCAAGTGTCATAGACACTTGTGCTTGTCCAAAACCTGGACAGCACCAGGATAAGAAGGAGCAGACCAAAACTGAGCAACCATCAGGGGCTCAAGTTTCAGCATATGAGCACACTGCTCATGTGTGCTGTGCACACAACAGCAAGGCAGTGCACTAGCCTAGTCATCAAGCAAACCAGGCTTGTGTGTCAAGGCCAGAGAGGAAGTAGAGACCATATAAATAGCACACAAACCCTAGAACCATGACAGTCGACCACATATGCAAATCACCAGGTAAGGGTGAAGCAGAACAAGCTCAGTTCATCCAGTTCTTGAGCAAGAACAGAACCAAACCATACAAAACCACTCAACCACCAGGAATCATGGTGACTTGAGAAGATCATCCAAGACCTGGAGGTGGAGAGCTGTACACAAACCCAAGTCTGCATCAACCAAATATTTCTTTCTAGGAGCTGGAACAAGGTATACCTAGTTCCTGGAAAAGATCCCATGGATCTAATCCATCATATGCATGAGCATGGGATGAGCAGATGCTCATATGGGTAGATCATCACTTGGTTTTCACCAAGGATTACTGCCAGTCAAAAGCCACTAAAATATAAAGCATCTAGGTACAGATCCTATGCACAAGAAACTAGCACATATGTACAGATGCACACACTAGCCAGATTTGATGCATAGATAGCACCAGTAGATGGCAAGGATTAGCAGCCATGACTACACAATAAATCCTAAGCATACAACCATCAGAAACCCTAGATTTCTTCACAGGCAAGTATATTGGCATTCATAGTTTCTATGATTCCCAAATATACAAGCAAAGATGAGTAGCCAACAAGATCCAACCAACCAGGTGAGCAACCAGTCAGTAGCAAGGCTACTGAGGTCACTTCACACTTAGCACCAATTGAGAGAAAGCCAAATACAAAGCATCACTATCCAGAAATGGATTCAGACTTTAATTGCTTGATAAATAATCATGAACAGCAAATTCATATCAAGCAAGTCATTTAAAATCATCACTGCATAAGCAGTTCATCATAATCAAATTAATACAAGCATGAATTTATTACAGATCCATGCTTAGTACTGACAGTAGCACACTATTGAGCAACATAGTTAATTTATAGCCACAGTATTAACCAGTAAGCCATCACTGGCAATCAATTGATCAAATGGATCAATTATAGCAAGCCAAGTTACACAGAGAGGTTAGCCAGCAAGCAAGGAATGATCCAATGGATCATTGGCTTACAGGAGTAGCACTAAATCATATCACAGGCACCTCTGGCACACACACAAGTGTCACAGATGCAACACAAGTACACCTAGACAAGCAAGCATGAAAAACCAGTGAGCATAAGCAAGTCCTAACCAAGCATAGCATGGCATAGCTAGCTCTTGAGCAAGCACAGTAGAGCATGGCAAGTATAGAGCATGCTAGGAGCAGCAGAGAAGCAAGAACAACATGAACAGCATGTCGAGCAGCAGGTGCCAGTACCAGTAATGGTAATTGGACCATGTGCTTGCAATCAATCCAAACATAGACGAATTGCATCGGAATAGCAAGGCTCTGGGTGATCACAGGATCACCAGAGAGCAGCAGAGCTTGAGGAGGAAGAAGAACAGCACCAAGAGGAGGCGCACAGAGAAGAGGTGGATGCAACACTTACTTGCGCCTGGAAGCAGAGGCTAGGGCATGGCGAGGCAGTGCTCGCGCGGCCCTAACGGCTGCAAGTCCAGGGTAGGCGCCGGCGTTACGCCGACGAGCACAAACACCACCACAGCACGGCACAGAGACGACGGCACAAGTACTGCAAGCAGCACCTGCGCCAGGTCAGTCTCGGAGGCGCACCCGTCGTCGGCGAGGACGAGATCTCGCCGGAGTTCGTCGAGGCGATTCTACCCGAGATCCAGATCGGAGGCGATTCGCCAGGAGAGGAAGAGAAGGAGAAAACCACGCGGACAGATCGATAGATCTGCTCGCGGCGGTTCTGGTTCGGTAGGTGGCTACGGCGGAGGAGCTCGGAGTCGGCCGGAGCACGGCGGCGGCCATGGCGGCGACGCCATCGCCACGGGCGTCGCGAGAGAGGAGCTAGGGTTAGGAAAAAGTGAGAGAGGGCCGAGTGAGTGAGAGCGGTGGGCCGTTCGGCTCCACCGAGCCGCTATGGGCACGCCTTAGTGGGCTGTCCCATGGGCTTAGGTTAGTGGGCTGGGCCCAATATGGGTCCAGGGGGTATTTTAGTATTTTCACAATTTAGAAAAGGCCATTATTTCACCAAATTTTAATAAATAAAATACAACTCTAAAAATCCATTAAAAATTGGATTGGTGAATGAAAAATTATTCTTAATAAGAATAAAATATGAAATAAAATTTGATGAACAAATTTAAATTTGTGAATTTTATGAATTTAAAATAAACATTTGGAATTTCAAATTATATTTCCTTGAATTAATAAATCAAGGAAAAATCCCAAATAAGTTCAAATACTTATTTTTAAACATTTCAAAATGAGATTCTATTATTCCAAATCATTTCTATTTGAAAAAGGTATTTTCCAAAGGAAGATATTCTATTCCTTTTTATTCTCAAAAATATAGAGACAACTCTATTATTTCAAATTATTTTGGAATAAATAATAAATCACCAACATAAAGTAGTTTACTTTGAATTATGTTACCTTGTGTGAATTAAAGTGTTTTATACATTAAAACAATTGCAAATTACTGCCAAAGGCATAAATCTTAACTCAACCCTAAATTGTAATAACTCATCGGGATAAAGGGATTCAACATAAAATAATACATCCATGCATGCATCATTTGGATTTTATAACATTGTCCTTACCGGACAATGATGCTTCTTTACAGAACCCGAGGTCCAGGTTCCATCCAACGCATTGAACTGCACTATCTCGCAGTCCACAGGCAAGTTCACCCTTGCTCATGTCAAATTTGAGTATTTTCTATTAATTTAATGCAAAGCTATATGACTTATCATTCCTGCATTGAAAATGAAATGTTACTTTTCCAATTATGAATATGACTATGTGGTTGGCAATGGAACCAAGGTATGTGTTGATTGGTGGAGGTTCCATTGCATGGGTACTATTCATCTAGGACTAAGTACCAATGCCGTCCAGTGATTCTAGCGCCGTACATATCGCGTTGACCATAAGATCTATAATGGCTCTGGGGAAGCCAGCTGTATCTTTTCCCTCTCGCATGCCAACGGATTGGTAATAAGGGTTGCCCGGATCAGTCTATCTTTGGTAAAGGTGGGGACATGTGGTCCTGCACAGTCTACCATTAGATACAGGAGAGGGTAGACTTATTATTGGTCTATGAAGGATTGTAAGGGTTGTCCGGATCAGTCTATCTATGGTGTATAGAACAGGGCATATAAGTTGTTCGGCTCAGTCTACCTTAATGGTATAGGAGAGAACAAGTGCCTGGGTTAGTCTACCCATAAATATAGGAGAGGACAGACTTACAAAAGGGTGGGTCTGCGAGGTCGCGGAGAAGGCGGTGTGGGCTTGGATCTTTATACCTGGCCTCACACCAAGGAAGTGTGAACGGGGGCAAGTCCCTGCGGATGGCAAAAAGGGTGAGATCTCTTATGGGAAAAGTAACGCACCTCTGCAGAGTGTATTAAATTGTGGCTGTCACTCCCTGTTCCGGGAAGGGAACTGCGAACGCGGCAGGAAAGGAACTCCGTGAAGTTCTAGTCAACCTGTGAAGACTGACGGGCATAGTTTTCAGAATAAAATAAACCTTTTGAAGAAATGATTTCGAAACATGCATTGACCTAAGATTTTCTGATCGAAGGTCGTAGCTAGTGCATCAAACACCTTTTACTCTTTTGAACTTGCTGAGTACCCCTGTACTCACTTTATTTCGACACCCTTGCTAGACTGTGATACGGAAGTGGAGGCCATGACCGATGGAGCACCAGGAGGAAGCTACGAGCTGGTCTACGAGGAACCTGATCTTTCCGGAGGAGTTGAAGGCGTAGACTATGGGATAGTCTACGGACCCGATGACATGGAGGTGGAGGAGTAGTGATATACCTGAGTAGCATAGAGCCGAGCAGCGTAGTGGCATACTTAAATAAGTTGCTGAGCTCTTTTCATATCTAGTTGGTTTGTACTAAGTACCTTATGTTGTAGGGTGTTCTCATCGGACCTGTGAGAATACCAACTTGTTAAGACCATGATTGTAATATATTATCGAGTGTTATGACCTGCAATGTTTCTGTTGTACCACTCTGAGGGATGTGATATTTGTGAAGAAGTCCCTTCATGAAGATCATATCAACGACTTGTATACTACAACATGCAGTGGTATGCTGGGTCACCGCAGCTGGTATCAGAGCAAATGTTGCGACCTTAGGTTGGAAAAACCTAGTATAGGGAAGAAACCTGTAGGAGTCGAGTTGAAATAGTAAAGGATTCTCTAAGAATATGATGTTTATTCACTTGAGAATAGAAAAATCATATATTTTAGTGCGATAATTCTTTATTATAACTATTATTATACACTATCACTACTAATTTTCTGCTTTTGTATACAGCCATAATGGCGTACACATTTCCCAAGAGGACTTTGAGGCAGGTTGAGGGATGGCTCGGTGATTATGAAGGACCACTTACAGATCTCCTGCGTGGGATGCTGAAGGAACTTCACTGTGAAACTCGGATACCTGTTTTCAAGTACACCTATTATGATGGAGAGATAGTAGCCAAGCACAGAGTTTCAGTTCAACTACCTATGCGACTGGAGATGAGCCGTATAATGCCATACGGAGAAGCCAAAACCTTTACCACAGCCTTTCACATGGCCATATTCAAGGCAATCCTTGAAATAAGGCAGCACAAGTCAGTAGAACTGCTATGTTCAGAGTATTCTCATATACCTCATGCCGAGGAAGATGAGGATCCCACTCTGAATCATCTGCTGATGGCAAACAAACATCCTGAAGTGGCAGCACAGCACATGGACAGTTGTAAGTCTTTACTGACTACGATGTACCTACTACACGTGAAGATGGTGGGTGAGATTGACCACATGCTAGCTGAGTTCACGGACCCTGATAAAGTCCAAGCTCGGATGCATGATCTGAGGGCACAACCCCAATATACAACACCCTTCTTTAGCCTAAACAATCCTGTAGATTGGAGTGGCCAGGAAACCCAGAGAGATCCACTTACACCCAACTTTGTCCCACATTATCCACATGTGTCAGCATCATATGATTCTGGATATGGGGGAGATAACTCATGGAACCTAAACTGCTCCGAGTCACCAATCGAAAACTCAACCGGTTGGCGTTTCGGGGAACCTTATGGAGATGAGGAGGAACCTATTCCATGTGACACTGGAGATGAAAGTGGTGGGGTTAACCAGTATGTTAACCGACACTACGGGAAGGAAGAGAAAGGTACTGATTCCATTTCTTTAGACTTGGAGATGGGATTCTCAAAACCATCAAAGTACGAGGAAGGTGAAAGCTCCGGAGTGAAGAAGAAGAAGAAGAAGATGAGGGGGCAGGTGAATCGAAACCCTTCATGGATGACCAATGAAGGAGGTATGAATCCTACTGGGGATACATACGAGTCATTGTCCAGTTACTTTGGCATGACCGATCTCTGTCTCGGCACTTCGTCCGATTCAGATTACATACCTACTGGAAGGACCTTTGTTCCGGACGGTGTTCGGAAGACGAGTCGCTGTACCGGATGGACCCCAGGAATGTATGCGGAGGCGAACGAAGATGATGAGGAGTAGAGCTCCTAAGAAGAATAAAGTAGTATAGGTGGTATTGTACTAGAACGTATTTTAAATTCCGTTGGCTTGGGCTTGAAGCCAAATAAGTGGTTATATAAGTACCACATGTAATATATGTGTGTAAGTTATGTAATATACGGTGTATATACATAATAAATGTTTGCTTTGGATTTGCTTCTTGATTTCATTGTGTGACTAGTTCTGGGCAATGAGTTGAGCTCAGAAAACATTTGCATGGTGTAATTATGAGTAATCGCTCTTTGTTACAGGACTAGGGGGAAATGGCGTTAGTTGAAACCGAAGATGCTCGGAGAGAGCGGGAGGCGAAAGAAAAGGAAGAAGCGGATGCCGCAGCTAGAGCAGAGGATGCACCACCACCACCACATCCAATGATGCATCCAGATTTCCAACAGTACATGAGGGCAATGGAAGAAGATAGGAGGAGGTACCAGGAGAGTCAGAACAAGAACATGCAAGATTTCTTTACCCACGTCATCAATGATAGGGGTAATGAAGGCAAGGGAGTAACCTTATCAGACTTCCAGAATGCAAGACCACTACCTTTTGCATCAGCCCCAGAACCAATGGATGCAGAAGACTGGCTCATGGACACTGAAAGAAAGTTGAGGACCGTTGGATGCAATGATGAAGAAAAGATTCGGTATGCCACTTATCTGTTGTCAGGTCCAGCAGCATCATGGTGGGAGAATCTTGTGGCAGTACACCCTCCAGAAAAGGTGTTCACCTGGGAGGAATTCAAGAAGAAGTTCCGGGATGCCCATGTTCCGGAGAGCGTGGTGGAGCTGAAGAAGAGAGAGTTTGACGAGCTGCATCAGAATACTGCACCTATCATGCAGTATGTCCGAGATTTTAATAGACTGTCAAGATATGCACCTGAGGAAGTGGACACTGATGAGAAAAGGAAGAAACGATTCATGAAAGGCATGAATCCATATATGAAGATGCAACTGAGGTTGGCACGGACTGCAGAATTCCAGGAACTGATTGATTCGGCAATCACTTTCGAGGATGACTACAGGCAGGTCCAGGAGGATAGAAGGAAGAAGGCTCGTATCGAGCCAAGGAAGTACCCAGTCAGTAAACCGACTCCAGATCGGAGTTTCAAACCCCGATTCCGACCTACTGGTAATCAGTATAACCGGGGAGGTCAGAATCAGAACCCAAGAAATCAGATCATATGCAACAGCTGTGGGCAGAGGGGACATATTCAAAGGGATTGTCAGAAGCCCAGGATCATATGCTATGGTTGTGGGAAAGAGGGACACATCAAGCCAGAGTGTCCAAACAAGGCGTCATGGAGTGGACAAAGCTCCGGAGGACGAGGCGGAGGTAACAACAACAACAACAACAACAACAACAACAACAACAACAACACAAACAACAACAACAACAAGAGGGGAAAGCCATATGGGAAGCTGAATTGCACAACTTTGGAGCAAGCGGGAGAGTCGGATCAAGCAGTCGTAGGTACGCTCAGCATCCTTACTCATCCTGGCAAAGTATTATTTGATACTGGAGCAACTACATCATTTCTTGCACGGGAATTTGTGGAACAATTCGGGCTTAGATGTTCTAAGTTAGAAACACCTATAACTGTCTTATCTGCGGGGGGAACGATCTTAGTAACCCACGTGAAAGAAGCACAGGTCATAACCATTTGTGACTGTGTATATTTCGCGGACCTATTCATCATCCCCATGAAGGACATATCAGTCATCCTAGGAATGGACTGGTTAACGGAGAATGGCGCAGTAATCAACTGTGGAGACAAGACAGTATCACTCCGAAACTCCATAGGAGGTCAGATAGTGTTTCAAGGAGACAAGTACACTCAGTTGGAGATAGGATTGGAGCTGAATAGTCTGAAGGAGGTGAAGATTGAAGATATTCCTGTAGTGAATGAATTTCAAGATGTATTTCCCAAGGAACTACCGGGAATGCCACCCGATAGAGAGATCGAGTTTACCATAGATCTAATTCCAGGCACAGCACCAATAGCTCAACCACCATATAAGATGGGGCCAAAGGAGTTAGTGGAACTGAAGGCTCAGATAGATGAACTGGAACAGAAGGGATTTATCCAAGAAAGTGTGTCACCATGGGGTACACCAGTTATCTTTGTGGATAAAAGAGATGGAGGAAGGAGAATGTGTGGAGATTACAGGAATCTTAACAATGTAACCATCAAGAACAAGTACCCTTTACCCAGAATACAAGATCTTTTTGATCAAGTTCAAGGAGCTGGAGTCTTCTCGAAGATAGATTTAAGGTCAGGATATCACCAAATCAAGATCAAGAAGGAAGATGTGCCAAAAACAGCGTTTGTGTCAAGGTATGGACACCATGAATACTTGGTTGTACCATTTGGACTAACAAATGCACCAGCTATTTTCATGAATTTGATGAACAAGATATTCATGAAGTACTTGGACAAGTTTGTGATCGTGTTTATCGATGACATTCTGATCTATTCCAAAGATAAAGAAGAACATGCCAAGCATTTGAAGATAGTTCTGCAGATTTTAAGGGAACATCAGCTATATGCAAAGTTCAGCAAGTGCCAGTTTTGGTTAGACAGTGTTGAATTTCTTGGACATGTCATAACCAAAGAGGGAATAGCAGTGAATCCAAGCAAGGTTCAGTCAGTATTGGAATGGAAGTCACCTAAGAATGCTAAGGAGATCAGAGGATTCCTTGGTATGGCGGGCTATTATCGGAGGTTCATTGAAGGATTTTCGAAGATTGCAGGACCAATGACCAAGTTACTCAAGAAGAATACCCCATTTGTGTGGACTGATGAGTGTGAAACCAGTTTCCAAACACTCAAAGAGAAGTTAACCACGGCACCGGTGTTAGCAGTTCCGGAACCCGGAAAGGATTACACGGTGTATTGTGATGCTTCCAAGAATGGACTTGGATGTGTTCTAATGCAAGATCGTAAGGTGATAGCCTACGGATCAAGACAACTAAAGCCACATGAACATAACTACCCAGTACATGACTTAGAATTGGCGGCAGTTGTGTATGCTTTGAAGAGTTGGAGGCAATTCCTCTATGGATCCAAATGTGAGTTGTATACAGATCACAAAAGCTTGAAGTATTTCTTCACTCAGAAGGAATTAAACATGAGACAAAAGAGATGGTTAGAGTTGATTAAAGACTATGAGCTGACAATCAACTACACACCAGGCAAGGCTAATGTAGTAGCAGATGCTTTAAGCAGGAAGAGTACTGAGAATCAACCTACAGAATGGGAGATTCCGAAGGAACTTCGGAAAGAACTAGAAGAAGCTCAGATTCTGTTTATCCAAGGTGATACAGTGGGAAGCATAGCAACCATGAGGATCATGGATGAAATGTACTCAGACCTAAAATATGAAATCATTCGGAAGCAAGTAGACGACTTATTCATCCAAGAAGAAATCAAAAGGATTGGAGAAGGGAGACCGTCCGAATTCAATCTTGGAGAGTTTGGTTCTCTATACTTTCAAAAGAGGTTATGTGTACCGGATGATCCAGAAGTGAAGTCAATCATATTGAAGGAAGCACATGAAACCCCTTACTCAATACATCCGGGAAGTACTAAGATGTATATGGATTTGAAGGAAATGTTCTGGTGGAACAACATGAAAAGAGAGATAGCTCAATATGTCTCTGAATGCCATACATGTCAGCGAGTGAAAGCAGAACATCAGAGTCCTGCGGGATTACTCAAACCACTAGAGATACCGGAGTGGAAATGGGATGAAATCGGGATGGATTTTGTTACTGGTCTACCAATGACTAGTAAAAAGAAGGATATGATATGGGTAATAGTGGATAGACTTACCAAGAGTTCTCATTTCATAGCCGTAAATACAAAGGATACTGCAGAAAAGCTTGTGGACATTTATGTAAAGGAAATTGTTAGCAAGCATGGAGTACCAAAGAAGATAGTCTCAGATAGAGGTTCAATTTTCACATCAGCGTTTTGGAAACAACTCCAAGAAGCTTTAGGAACCAAGTTGGATTTCAGTACAGCTTATCATCCACAAACCGGAGGACAAACCGAAAGAACCAATCAGATACTTGAAGATATGCTTAGAGCTTGTGCTCTAAACTTTGGAGGCTCATGGGAGGACCATCTACCATTGGCGGAATTCTCATATAACAATAGTTATCAGAGTAGTATCCAGATGGCACCGTACGAAGCATTGTACGGAAGGAAGTGTAGATCACCAATTTGTTGGTTTGAAACCGGAGAGAACAAGGAGTTTACACCGGACTACATCAAGGAGAGACAAGGAGTCATCGAGGTGATCCGAGATAGACTCAAAATAGCCCAAAGTCGACAAAAGAGTTATGCCGACCAGAAGAGACGAGTTTGGGAACCAAAAGTAGGAGACATGGTATATTTGAAGGTTAGCCCAATGAAAGGACTCAAAAGGTTCGGAGTAAAAGGAAAACTAAGTCCTCGATACATAGGACCATTCAAGATACTCAGTCAGAATCGAGAAACAGCTTTTGAGTTGGAACTACCGGAACAGCTCAGTCTAATTCACAATGTTTTTCATGTATCACAACTCAGAAAATGTTTGAAGGCACCTGATGATCCTATTACACATGAAGAAATAGAGCTACAATCAGACTTAACTTATGTGGAGAAGCCTGAAAAGATTCTGGAAGTACAGTGGAAGAAGTTAAGGAATAGAGCAATCAAATACTGCAAGATACAATGGCAACATCATCCTGAACGAGAAGCAACCTGGGAGACCGAAGAAGAGCTCAGGAAGTCCTACCCCGAGTTATTCAGGTACCAATCTTAACTTCGGGACGAAGTTTCTGTTAAGGGGGAGAGGCTGTAATAACCCAGAACATAGGAACAACGAAGGGTAGATTTAGAAATGGGATGTGCATTTCATCGCAAAACGGGGGAAATTTTCGCGCCTTATTGCAACTAAACCTAAGAGGGATCGAGGTTCTCTCTCATTTTGCACTTAGGGTTAGGCAATGTGAGTTAGGGAAATTTCGACATGATCTCTTTTGTATCTTGTTGATTTGGGAAATTGATTTTATTTGACAAGTGTTAAACATTAAACAATAATCATTACACAACATAAATATGAATTTACAATTCAAACACAATATATTATTCAAATCCTTTTGGATTTCAAAGTGAGTATCAAATACAATATTTAATCAAGATTATACACTTTACATAATGCAAAAGCTCATAAACAAAAACTTGAGCTTTATTGATAACACAACACAAATTACATTGTCTTTACAGAATTCTTGATACAAGAATTGATGAATAATAAACAGAAATAAAAATAAAGATTACAAATAGTTCCTAAACTAAAATTTAGACTATGTGCCTTGAAGTATCTCTTCATGGCCATGTCCATGATTCAAAACCTGCAAAACATAAAAACCAATACTAGACAGAATGTTAAGTGTAGAAATTCAGTTTGGACAGATTAGTGTGACAGATTCAGTTTGGACAGTTAACCAAGTGTCATAGACACTTGTGCTTGTCCAAAACCTGGACAGCACCAGGATAAGAAGGAGCAGACCAAAACTGAGCAACCATCAGGGGCTCAAGTTTCAGCATATGAGCACACTGCTCATGTGTGCTGTGCACACAACAGCAAGGCAGTGCACTAGCCTAGTCATCAAGCAAACCAGGCTTGTGTGTCAAGGCCAGAGAGGAAGTAGAGACCATATAAATAGCACACAAACCCTAGAACCATGACAGTCGACCACATATGCAAATCACCAGGTAAGGGTGAAGCAGAACAAGCTCAGTTCATCCAGTTCTTGAGCAAGAACAGAACCAAACCATACAAAACCACTCAACCACCAGGAATCATGGTGACTTGAGAAGATCATCCAAGACCTGGAGGTGGAGAGCTGTACACAAAACCCAAGTCTGCATCAACCAAATATTTCTTTCTAGGAGCTGGAACAAGGTATACCTAGTTCCTGGAAAAGATCCCATGGATCTAATCCATCATATGCATGAGCATGGGATGAGCAGATGCTCATATGGGTAGATCATCACTTGGTTTTCACCAAGGATTACTGCCAGTCAAAAGCCACTAAAATATAAAGCATCTAGGTACAGATCCTATGCACAAGAAACTAGCACATATGTACAGATGCACACACTAGCCAGATTTGATGCATAGATAGCACCAGTAGATGGCAAGGATTAGCAGCCATGACTACACAATAAATCCTAAGCATACAACCATCAGAAACCCTAGATTTCTTCACAGGCAAGTATATTGGCATTCATAGTTTCTATGATTCCCAAATATACAAGCAAAGATGAGTAGCCAACAAGATCCAACCAACCAGGTGAGCAACCAGTCAGTAGCAAGGCTACTGAGGTCACTTCACACTTAGCACCAATTGAGAGAAAGCCAAATACAAAGCATCACTATCCAGAAATGGATTCAGACTTTAATTGCTTGATAAATAATCATGAACAGCAAATTCATATCAAGCAAGTCATTTAAAATCATCACTGCATAAGCAGTTCATCATAATCAAATTAATACAAGCATGAATTTATTACAGATCCATGCTTAGTACTGACAGTAGCACACTATTGAGCAACATAGTTAATTTATAGCCACAGTATTAACCAGTAAGCCATCACTGGCAATCAATTGATCAAATGGATCAATTATAGCAAGCCAAGTTACACAGAGAGGTTAGCCAGCAAGCAAGGAATGATCCAATGGATCATTGGCTTACAGGAGTAGCACTAAATCATATCACAGGCACCTCTGGCACACACACAAGTGTCACAGATGCAACACAAGTACACCTAGACAAGCAAGCATGAAAAACCAGTGAGCATAAGCAAGTCCTAACCAAGCATAGCATGGCATAGCTAGCTCTTGAGCAAGCACAGTAGAGCATGGCAAGTATAGAGCATGCTAGGAGCAGCAGAGAAGCAAGAACAACATGAACAGCATGTCGAGCAGCAGGTGCCAGTACCAGTAATGGTAATTGGACCATGTGCTTGCAATCAATCCAAACATAGACGAATTGCATCGGAATAGCAAGGCTCTGGGTGATCACAGGATCACCAGAGAGCAGCAGAGCTTGAGGAGGAAGAAGAACAGCACCAAGAGGAGGCGCACAGAGAAGAGGTGGATGCAACACTTACTTGCGCCTGGAAGCAGAGGCTAGGGCATGGCGAGGCAGTGCTCGCGCGGCCCTAACAGCTGCAAGTCCAGGGTAGGCGCCGGCGTTACGCCGACGAGCACAAACACCACCACAGCACGGCACGGAGACGACGGCACAAGTACTGCAAGCAGCACCTGCGCCAGGTCAGTCTCGGAGGCGCACCCGTCGTCGGCGAGGACGAGATCTCGCCGGAGTTCGTCGAGGCGATTCTACCCGAGATCCAGATCGGAGGCGATTCGCCAGGAGAGGAAGAGAAGGAGAAAACCACGCGGACAGATCGATAGATCTGCTCGCGGCGGTTCTGGTTCGGTAGGTGGCTACGGCGGAGGAGCTCGGAGTCGGCCGGAGCGCGGCGGCGGCCATGGCGGCGACGCCATCGCCACGGGCGTCGCGAGAGAGGAGCTAGGGTTAGGAAAAAGTGAGAGAGGGCCGAGTGAGTGAGAGCGGTGGGCCGTTCGGCTCCACCGAGCCGCTATGGGCACGCCTTAGTGGGCTGTCCCATGGGCTTAGGTTAGTGGGCTGGGCCCAATATGGGTCCAGGGGGTATTTTAGTATTTTCACAATTTAGAAAAGGCCATTATTTCACCAAATTTTAATAAATAAAATACAACTCTAAAAATCCATTAAAAATTGGATTGGTGAATGAAAAATTATTCTTAATAAGAATAAAATATGAAATAAAATTTGATGAACAAATTTAAATTTGTGAATTTTATGAATTTAAAATAAACATTTGGAATTTCAAATTATATTTCCTTGAATTAATAAATCAAGGAAAAATCCCAAATAAGTTCAAATACTTATTTTTAAACATTTCAAAATGAGATTCTATTATTCCAAATCATTTCTATTTGAAAAAGGTATTTTCCAAAGGAAGATATTCTATTCCTTTTTATTCTCAAAAATATAGAGACAACTCTATTATTTCAAATTATTTTGGAATAAATAATAAATCACCAACATAAAGTAGTTTACTTTGAATTATGTTACCTTGTGTGAATTAAAGTGTTTTATACATTAAAACAATTGCAAATTACTGCCAAAGGCATAAATCTTAACTCAACCCTAAATTGTAATAACTCATCGGGATAAAGGGATTCAACATAAAATAATACATCCATGCATGCATCATTTGGATTTTATAACATTGTCCTTACCGGACAATGATGCTTCTTTACAGAACCCGAGGTCCAGGTTCCATCCAACGCATTGAACTGCACTATCTCGCAGTCCACAGGCAAGTTCACCCTTGCTCATGTCAAATTTGAGTATTTTCTATTAATTTAATGCAAAGCTATATGACTTATCATTCCTGCATTGAAAATGAAATGTTACTTTTCCAATTATGAATATGACTATGTGGTTGGCAATGGAACCAAGGTATGTGTTGATTGGTGGAGGTTCCATTGCATGGGTACTATTCATCTAGGACTAAGTACCAATGCCGTCCAGTGATTCTAGCGCCGTACATATCGCGTTGACCATAAGATCTATAATGGCTCTGGGGAAGCCAGCTGTATCTTTTCCCTCTCGCATGCCAACGGATTGGTAATAAGGGTTGCCCGGATCAGTCTATCTTTGGTAAAGGTGGGGACATGTGGTCCTGCACAGTCTACCATTAGATACAGGAGAGGGTAGACTTATTATTGGTCTATGAAGGATTGTAAGGGTTGTCCGGATCAGTCTATCTATGGTGTATAGAACAGGGCATATAAGTTGTTCGGCTCAGTCTACCTTAATGGTATAGGAGAGAACAAGTGCCTGGGTTAGTCTACCCATAAATATAGGAGAGGACAGACTTACAAAAGGGTGGGTCTGCGAGGTCGCGGAGAAGGCGGTGTGGGCTTGGATCTTTATACCTGGCCTCACACCAAGGAAGTGTGAACGGGGGCAAGTCCCTGCGGATGGCAAAAAGGGTGAGATCTCTTATGGGAAAAGTAACGCACCTCTGCAGAGTGTATTAAATTGTGGCTGTCACTCCCTGTTCCGGGAAGGGAACTGCGAACGCGGCAGGAAAGGAACTCCGTGAAGTTCTAGTCAACCTGTGAAGACTGACGGGCATAGTTTTCAGAATAAAATAAACCTTTTGAAGAAATGATTTCGAAACATGCATTGACCTAAGATTTTCTGATCGAAGGTCGTAGCTAGTGCATCAAACACCTTTTACTCTTTTGAACTTGCTGAGTACCCCTGTACTCACTTTATTTCGACACCCTTGCTAGACTGTGATACGGAAGTGGAGGCCATGACCGATGGAGCACCAGGAGGAAGCTACGAGCTGGTCTACGAGGAACCTGATCTTTCCGGAGGAGTTGAAGGCGTAGACTATGGGATAGTCTACGGACCCGATGACATGGAGGTGGAGGAGTAGTGATATACCTGAGTAGCATAGAGCCGAGCAGCGTAGTGGCATACTTAAATAAGTTGCTGAGCTCTTTTCATATCTAGTTGGTTTGTACTAAGTACCTTATGTTGTAGGGTGTTCTCATCGGACCTGTGAGAATACCAACTTGTTAAGACCATGATTGTAATATATTATCGAGTGTTATGACCTGCAATGTTTCTGTTGTACCACTCTGAGGGATGTGATATTTGTGAAGAAGTCCCTTCATGAAGATCATATCAACGACTTGTATACTACAACATGCAGTGGTATGCTGGGTCACCGCAGTGTGTGCACCGTGTGAGTACTTGGTGTAGGCTATGATTATGATCTCTTGTAGATTATGAAGTTAATTATTGCTATGATGGTATTGATGTGTATTATTCCTCCTACATATGCATGATGGTGATAGTGTGCATGCTATGTTAGTTCTTGGTGTAATTATGTTGATCTATCTTGCACTCTAAGGTTATTTAAATATGAACATTGCATTGTGGAGCTTGTTAACTCCGGCATTGAGGGTTCGTGTAATCCTACGCAATGCGTTCATCATCCAACAAAAGGGTGTAGAGTAGTCCTATTATGTGATCATTGTTGAGAGTGTCCACTAGTGAAAGCAGGATCCCTAGGCCTTGCTTCCAAGCATCGAATCTCCGTTTGTTTACTGTTCTGTTGCATGTTTACTCGCTGCCATATTTTATTCAGATTGCTATTACCACTCATACACATCCATATTACTTGTATTTCACTATCTCTTCGCCGAACTAGTACACCTATACACCTGACAAGTGTATTTGGTGTGTTGGGGACACAAGAGACTTCTTGCTTTGTGATTACAGGGTTGCTTGAGAGGGATATCTTTGACCTCTTCCTCCCTGAGTTCGATAAACCTTGGGTGATCCACTTAAGGGAAACTTGCTGCTGTTCTACAAACCTCTGCTCTTGGAGGCCCAACACTGTCTACAAGAATAGAAGCACCCGTAGACATCAAGCACTTTTATGGCGTTGCCGGGGAGGAAAGGTAAAAGGTACTCACACTCCGGATCTCGGCTACTAAGCTATTTTCCGCGCCATTGTAAGTACTCGAAGCTATTTCCTTTAGACTTTGCAATTGCGACATTTGGTTTCTTGTTTACACTAGTTAGGCATAATGGAAAACAACAAAAATATGAGAGATCTTTATGAACTTTATCTTGAATTAGGACATGATGTGTTTGAAGAGAGAATTAAGAAACCCATGGAACTTTATATGCATGCTAATGGGAATGTTGTTACTATGAATGCTTTGAACACCATTGTTGCTAATGCTATGGAAAATTCTAAGCTTGGGGAAGCTGGCTTTGATGAGCATGATATTTTTAGTCCCCCAAGCATTGAGGAGAAAATTTACTTTGATGATACTTTGCCTCCTATTTATGATGATTATAATGATAGTAGTCTTTTGTTACCACCTGTTATGGAGGATAAATTTGATTATGATTACAATATACCTCCTATATTTGATAGCTACTTTGTTGAATTTGCTCCCACTACAACTAATAAAATTGATTATGCTTATGTTGGGAGTAGTAATTATTTTATGCATGAGACTCATGATAAGAATGCTTTATGTGATAGTTATATTGTTGAGTTTGCTCATGATGCTACTGAAAGTTATTATGAGAGAGGAAAATATGGTTGTAGAAATTTTCATGTTACTAAAACACCTCTCTATGTGCTGAAATTTTTGAAGCTACACTTGTTTTATCTTCCTATGCTTGTTACTTTGCTCTTCATGAACTTGTTTATTTACAAGATTCCTATGCATAGGAAGCATGTTAGACTTAAATGTGTTTTGAATTTGCCTCTTGATGCTCTCTTTTGCCTCAAATACTATTTCTTGCGAGTGCATCATTAAAACTGCTGAGCCCATCTTAATGGCTATAAAGAAAGAACTTCTTGGGAGATAACCCATGTGTTATTTTGCTACAGTACTTTGTTTTATATTTGTGTTTTGGAAGTTGTTTACTACTGTAGCAACCTCTCCTTATCTTAGTTTTGTGTTTTGTTGTGCCAAGTAAAGTTTCTATGTCAAAGTTGATGTTATATTTGGGATTGCTGCGCAGAAACAGCATTGCTGTCTGTCACGAATCTGGGCCTATTTCTCTGTAGAAAATTTGAAAAAATCTGCCAATTTACGAGCGTGATCCTCAGATATGTACGCAACTTTCATTAGTTTTGAGTTTTTCCATTTGAGCAAGTCTGGTGCCATCTTAAAATTCGTCTTTACGGACTGTTCTGTTTTTGACAGATTCTGCCTTTTATTTCGCATTGCCTCTTTTGCTATGTTGGATTTATTTCTTTGATCCACTAATGTCCAGTAGCATTATGCAATGTCCAGAAGTGAAAATAATGATTGTGTCACCTCTGAATGAGTGAATTATTAATTGTGCACTAACCCTCTAATGAGTTTGCTTGAAGTTTGGTGTGAAGGAAGTTTTCAAGGGTCAATAGAAGAGGGTGATATAATGTGATCGAGAAGAGTGAAAGGTCTAAGCTTGGGGATGCCCCGGTGGATCATCCCTGCATATTTTAAGAAGACTCAAGCATCTAAGCTTGGGGATGCCCAAGGCATCCCCTTCTTCATCGACAACTTATCGGGTTTCTTCTAGTGAAACTATATTTTTATTCAGTCACATCCTATGTATTTTACTTGGAGCGTCTGTGTGCTTTTATTTTTGTTTTTGTTTTGTTATCTTAGTTCTCTGAATAAGTTCATCCTTGTGTGGGAGAGAGACACGCTCCGCTGGTTCGTATGAACACATGTGTTCTTAGCTCATAATATTCATGGCGAAGTTTCTTCTTCGTTAAATTGTTATATGGTTGGAATTGGAAAATGCTACATGTAGTAATTGGTAAAATGTCTTGGATAATGTGATACTTGGCAATTGTTGTGCTCATGTTTAAGCTCTTTCATCATATACTTTGCACCCATTAATGAAGAAATACATAGAGCTTGCTAAAATTTGGTTTGCATATTTGGTCTCTCTAAGGTCTAGATAATTTCTAGTATTGGGTTGAACAACAAGGAAGACGGTGTAAAGTCTTATAATGCTTACAATATGTTTATATGTGAGTCTTGCTGCACCATTTCATACTTGAGTTTGCTTCAAATAACCTTGCTAGCCTAAACCTTGTATCGAGAGGGATTACTTCTCATGCATCCAAATCCTTGAGCCAACCACTATGCCATTTGTGTCCACCATACCTACCTACTACATGGTATTTCTCCGCCATTCCAAAGTAAATTGCTTGAGTGCTACCTTTAAACAATTCAAAAATTTATCACCTCTTATTTGTGTCAATGTTTTATAGCTCATGAGGAAGTATGTGGTGTTTTATCTTTCGATCTTGTCATTTACTTTTGACAGACTTTCACAATGGACTAGTGGCTTCATCCGCTTATCCAATAATTTTGCAAAAAGAGCTGGCAATGAGGTTCCCAGCCTCAATTAATTAACTTGCATTAATAATTCTCTTCACATGTTTTGCTCTGATTTATCAGTAAGCAACTTAAATTTGCAAATAGACACTCCTCCATGGTATGTGAATGTTGGAAGGCACCCGAGGATTCGGTTAGCCATGGCTTGTGTAAGCAAAAGGTTGGGAGGAGTGTCACCCATAAATAAAGAAAAACTAAACTAAAGTACATGTGTAAACAAAAGAGAAGAGGGATGATCTACCTTGCTGGTAGAGATAACGTCCTTCATGGGAGCCGCTCTTGAAAGTCTGGTTGATGAGGTAGTTAGAGTGCCCACTACCATTCGTTGACAACAACAAACACCTCTCAAAATTTTACTTTTATGCTCTCTTTATGTTTTCAAAACCAAAGCTCTAGCACAAATACAGCAATCGATGCTTTCCTCTTTGAAGGACCATTCTTTTACTTTTATTGTTGAGTCAGTTTACCTATTTCTCTCCACCTTAAGAAGCAAACACTTGTGTGAACTGTGCATTGATTCCTACATACTTGCATATTGCATTTGTTATATTACTCTATGTTGACAATTATCCATGAGATATACATGTTACAAGTTGAAAGCAACTGCTGAAACTTAATCTTCCTTTGTGTTGCTTCAATACCTTTACTTTGATTTATTGCTTTATGAGTTAACTCTTATGCAAGACTTATTGATGCTTGTCTTGAAGTACTATTCATGAAAAGTCTTTGCTTTATGATTCACTTGTTTACTCATGTCATTACCATTGTTTTGATCGCTGCATTCATTACATATGTTTACAATATGATCAAGTTTATGATGGCATGTCACTTAAGAAATTATCTTTGTTATCGTTTTACCTGCTCGGGACGAGCAGAACTAAGCTTGGGGATGCTGATACGTCTCCAACGTATCGATAATTTCTTATGTTCCATGCCACTTTATTGATGATATCTACATGTTTTATACACATTATATGTCATATTTATGCATTTTCTGGAACTAACCTATTAACAAGATGCGAAGTGCCGGTTCTTTCTGCTGTTTTTGGTTTCAGAAATCCTAGTAACGAAATATTCTCGGAATTGGACGAAATCAACGCCCGGGTTCCTATTTTGCCCGGAAGCATCCAGAACACCCGAGAGCCACCAGAGGAGCCCTGGTGGGCCAGAGATGATAGGGTGGCGCGGCAGTGGGCCCGCGCCACCCTATGTGGTCGCCCTTCGACCTTCGCCGCCTCTCGCCTATATAAATGTCCCTGACCTAAAACACGATACGAGAGACCACGATACGGAGAAAAACCTTCCCGAGCCGCCGCCATCGCGAAATCAAGATTCGGGGGACAGAACTCTCGTTCGGCACCTGGGACGGGGAATTGCCCCCGGAGCCGTCTCCACCGCCGTCTCCACCGCCATCTTCACCGCCATCGCTGCCTCCATGATGGGGAGGGAGTAATTCACCCCCGGGCTGAGGGCTCCGCTGTAGCTATGTGGTTCATCTCTCTCTTTATGTGATCTAGTTGAATATCGTCTATGTGCTACTCTAGTGATGTTATTAAAGTACTCTATTCCTCCTCCATGTGTGTAAAGGTGATAGTGTGTGCACCGTGTGAGTACTTGGCGTAGGCTATGATTATGATCTCTTGTAGATTATGAAGTTAATTATTGCTATGATGGTATTGATGTGTATTATTCCTCCTACATATGCATGATGGTGATAGTGTGCATGCTATGTTAGTTCTTGGTGTAATTATGTTGATCTATCTTGCACTCTAAGGTTATTTAAATATGAACATTGCATTGTGGAGCTTGTTAACTCCGGCATTGAGGGTTCGTGTAATCCTACGCAATGCATCATCCAACAAAAGGGTGTAGAGTAGTCCTATTATGTGATCATTGTTGAGAGTGTCCACTAGTGAAAGCAGGATCCCTAGGCCTTGCTTCCAAGCATCGAATCTCCGTTTGTTTACTGTTCTGTTGCATGTTTACTCGCTGCCATATTTTATTCAGATTGCTATTACCACTCATACACATCCATATTACTTGTATTTCACTATCTCTTCGCCGAACTAGTACACCTATACACCTGACAAGTGTATTTGGTGTGTTGGGGACACAAGAGACTTCTTGCTTTGTGATTACAGGGTTGCTTGAGAGGGATATCTTTGACCTCTTCCTCCCTGAGTTCGATAAACCTTGGGTGATCCACTTAAGGGAAACTTGCTGCTGTTCTACAAACCTCTGCTCTTGGAGGCCCAACACTGTCTACAAGAATAGAAGCACCCGTAAACGTAGCACATGAAGTATTTACTTGGAATGGCAGAAATACCATGTAGTAGGTAGGTATGGTGGACACAAATGGCATAGGTTTGGTCTAAGGTTATGGATGTATGAGAAGCATCTCCTCTCGATACAGGTCTTTGGCTAGCAAGGTTTGATAGCAAGCATAAAGGTTGAGGGAAACAAACAAATATACATATGATAGAACAATCATGCATCTTTCTCATAAGCACAAGCAATTTTAACTTAAGAATACTAAGCTCATAAGCATAGAGATAATAGAGTAGTATATCTAAGTGTATTTCTCTCTTCTATTCAAACATCAGGGTGTTGTTGCTATTGACCAATGCTAAGTTTGCCAAAACCAAATAGATTTACTTGATGCTCCCAAAGTGATATCAATACTCATGTCAAGAGTAATCATATAATGGAGATTGCAAACTAAAATAAGGTGTGCAAAAAGTAAATGATAAGACTTCTCATTAATATTCCATAACGATAACTCACACCAACGGATACATAGATAACTAACTAAGAGAGATACTTCCACATTGCATACTATTCCATATGATAACTTCCCTACTCATGATATGACACTACTTGATAGTAAAAGATAAAGGTAGTGATGATGTGATACCGCGGCACTCCCCCAAGCTTGGAACAAACCAAGGGGATGCCAATACCGATGATGAATTACTCCTTCGGTGATGATGGTGATGGATTCCTCTCGCGCTTCATAAGGATCTCCTTCAGCTTCAGCTTCTCAATTTTGTAATTCTGCACCAAAACCTGAAGAGACTCATTGTTACCCGAGTGTGGCGGTGACGGCCTTGTGCTGGGATTTGAGTAATATTCCAGCATTCTGCGAAGTCGCTGGTTCTCCTCCTGAAGTATCTCCACTTCCCTTTTGAGAGCACGATATTGATCACAAAACTCATCAGCAACCCGTATTGCTTCCTCCACACAAGGGAAAGAGTCGAGGTCCAGAGCAGGCGGAAGAGCTCCCTGCAAGTTATGAGAAAAGCAACGCCCAGTGTTAACCGATCCCACCAAGATTGGCTTACTCTTCGTAGTTTCCCACTCTCCTTTTGCTGATGCTATCTTCTCCTTCTCCTTATTGATCCTTTCATCCATCTCTTCCTTCCAAGGCCCCTTGTCCTTGTTGTTGGAGACCATGGTGCTTCTAGATCAAAACAAATCTGGCAGAAAACAGCTCGAAACAAAACACGACGAGAAAACGATATACGGACCTCCAGGGGTCCGGGGGATTATATAGCAAAAAATTTCACGACATAAGGAAAGTACCAGGCCGAAAACGAGTGGAAACGGGACGCCGAGGGGCTGTCACCATAGGTCGGCGCGGCCAGGGTGGGGCCCGCGCCGGCCTGGTGACGGGCCCTCGCGCTTTTTCCACTCCGTTTCGATTCCGTAATTTTTCATATTTTCTAAAAACAGCAGAAATAATGTTCGGAAAGGTAAACGCGGACTTTTTATTACCTGTACTGTTACCTATTCAAAGTCGAGTTCTGCGGACTGTCAATTTGTCCTTTGATGAAAGCCTCCGGTGTTTCCACTTGAATAATATCAACATCAACATTATAAGAATCACCCGAGATATAATGCTTGAGTCTTTGTCCATTCACCACTTGTGTGGCATTGCCTTGGAGAGAGCTAATTTTAATTGCTCCTGAACGATATACCTCCTCAACAACATATGGTCCTTCCCACTTCGAGAGTAATTTCCCTGCAAAGAATCTGAGACGAGACCGATACAATAGGACTTTATCCCCAATATTAAACTCTCTTTTGATGATCCTTCTATCATGCCACTTCTTAACTTTTTCTTTAAAGAGTTTAGCATTCTCATAAGCTTCACTTCTCCATTCATCTAGAGAACTTAATTGCAACAACCTCTTATTACCGGCTAGTTTCGGATCTTTATTTAGTTCTCTAACAGCCCAATAAGCTTTGTGCTCTAGTTCTAAAGGTAAATGACAAGCTTTTCCATAAACCATTTTATAAGGTGACATTCCCATAGGATTTTTATAAGCAGTTCTATAAGCCCATAGTGCTTCTTTCAATTTGCTAGCCCAATTCTTTCTAGATTTATTAACAGTCTTTCCTAAGATAGCTTTAATCTCTCTATTTGATAATTCTACTTGACCACTAGTTTGAGGGTGATAAGCAGAAGCAATTCTATGATTAATACCATACTTAGCAAGAGTTTTTCTAAAACCTCCATGAATAAAATGAGAACCTCCATCAGTCATAATATATCTAGGTATTCCAAATCTAGGAAATATAACATCTACAAGCATTTTTATAGAGGTCTCACCATCAGCACTTTTTGTAGGTATAGCTTCTACCCATTTAGTGACATAATCAACAGCGACAAGTATATGAGTGTTACCATCTGAAGAAGGGAAAGGACCCATGAAGTCGAATCCCCAACAATCGAATGGTTCAATAACAAGAGTATAATTCATAGGCATTTCATTGCGTCTAGAGATATTACCAACTCTTTGACATTCATCACAAGATAAGATAAACTTCCTTGCATCTTTGAAAAGTGTTGGCCAATAAAAACCTGATTGTAGAACCTTTTGCGCGGTTCTATCTCCAGCGTGATGTCCTCCATAAACACTACCATGACATTTACTCAAAATCTCCTGTTGTTCATATTCGGAACACATCTTCGCATAATACCATCCACTCCTTCTTTATATAAGTGTGGGTCATCCCAAAAATAATGCCTCAAGTCATAAAAGAATTTCCTCCTTTGCTGAGCTGAAAAGGTTGGAGGCAAATACTTCGAAACAATAAAGTTAGCATAATCTGCATACCAAGGGCTCTCTCGCGAGCTCACCTTTATTACAGCCAATTGTTCATTTGGAAAACTATCATTAACAGGAACAGGATCATAAGCAATATTTTCCAATCTAGACAAATTATCAGCAACAGGATTATCAGCACCTTTCCTATCTATAATATGTAAATCAAATTCTTGCAACAGAAGTACCCATCTAATAAGCCTTGGCTTAGCATCTTTCTTTGTCATAAGGTATCTAATTGCAGCATGATCAGTATGAATGGTGACTTTTGAATCAACAATATAGGGTCTAAACTTGTCACAAGCAAAGACTACAGCTAACAATTCCTTTTCAGTTGTAGCATAATTTCTTTGAGCAGCATCAAGAGTCTTACTAGCATAATGAATAACATTTAATTTTTTATCTACCCGCTGTCCAAGAACAGCGCCTACAGCAAAATCACTAGCATCACACATAATTTCAAAAGGCAAATTCCAATCAGGAGGTTCAACTACAGGAGCAGTTGTTAAGGCTTTCTTTAGAGTTTCAAAAGCTTCCTTACAATCATCATCAAAAACAAAAGGTACATCTTTTTGAAGAAGATTAGTAAGAGGCTTTGAAATTTTAGAGAAATCTTTAATAAATCTCCTATAAAACCCAACATGACCAAGAACACTACGAATACCTTTAACATCCCTCGGATAGGGCATCTTCTCAATTGCTTCAACTTTAGCTCTATCAACTTCAATACCTCTCTCGGAAATTTTATGTCCCAATACAATTCCTTCATTAACCATAAAGTGGCATTTCTCCCAATTAAGAACAAGGTTAGTTTCTTCACATCTCTGCAAAACTTTATCGAGGTTTCGCAGGCAATTATCAAAAGAATTCCCATAGACAGAAAAATCATCCATGAACACCTCTACAATACTTTCGCAAAAACCATGAAAAATAGCAGACATGCATCTTTGAAAAGTAGCAGGAGCATTACATAAACCAAAAGGCATACGCCTATAAGCATAAGTTCCATAAGGACAAGTAAACGTGGTTTTCTCTTGATCTTTAGCTTTAACAGCAATTTGTGAAAACCCAGAATAACCATCAAGAAAGCAAAAATGAGTATTTTTAGATAACCTTTCTAGCATTTGATCAATAAAGGGTAAAGGGTAATGATCTTTCTTAGTAACTTTATTAACTTTTCGAAAATCAATGCACATTCTATAACCTACAACTATTCTTTGAGGGATAAGCTCATCATTATCATTAGGCACAACAGTCATTCCTCCTTTCTTAGGAACACAATGCACAGGACTAACCCATCTACTATCAGCAATAGGATATATAATACCAGCTTCAAGAAGTTTTAATACCTCGTTCCTTACCACCTCTTTCATCTTCGGAATTAGACGACGTTGATGTTCAACAACAGGCTTTGCATCATCTTCCATATTAATAGCATGTTGGCAAATAGAAGGAGAAATCCCTTTCAAATCATCAAGAGTATAGCCAATAGCTCCTCGGTGTTTCTTCAATATTTCCAATAACCTTTCTTCCTCAATCTCTGAAAGCTTAGAACTAATAATAACAGGATATATTTTCTTATCATCAATATGAGCATATTTAAGATTATCAGGTAAAGGCTTTAAATCAAAAACAGGATCTTCCTTTGGTGGCGGTGTTGTACCCAAATCTTCCACCGGTAAATCATGCTTGAGAATAGGTTGGCGAAGAAAAATTTCCTCAAGCTCATCTCTTTCTTTCCTAAAAGCTTCACTTTCACTATTCTCCAAATGTTGCTGCAAAGGATTATTAGGAACAAGAACAATAGATGCACACTGCTCCATTTTAAAATCATTACTAGGCAAGTCAGCTTTATAAGGAGTTTTGGTAAATTTAGAAAAGTTAAATTCATAAGGTTCACCAGCAAATCTAGTCAAAATTTTCTCTTTCTTACAATCTATAATAGCTCCACAAGTATTTAGAAAAGGTCTACCAAAAATGATAGGACAATGATCACTAGCAGCAGAACCAAAAGTCAGCAGGATATTTAATCTTACCACATAGAACTTCCACATCTCGAACAATACCAATTGGAGAAATAGTTTCTCTATTAGCCAGATGAATAACCACATCAATATCTTCAAGTTCACAAGAACCAATTTCGTGCATAATCTCCGTGTAAAGCTCATAAGGAATAGCACTAACACTTGCACCAATATCACATAAACCATAATAGCAATGATCACCAATTCTAACAGATAGCATAGGAACACTAACTTGTTTGGGTTTATTAGGATGTGAAACAATATTAGAAGCATCTTCATAGAAAATAATATGACCATCCTCCACATTTTCAGTCACAAGATCTTTAACTATTGCAACAGCAGGTTCAATTTTAATTTGTTCTTCAGGTTCTTTAGGTTTCTTTTCACTTTTATTAACAGCACTAGATATGACAGAGTACTCCTTCATTTTAGCAGGGAAAGGAGTTTTTTCAATATAAGCTTCAGGAATAACATTATCAACAGTTTCAACCACTACACATTTGTTTACAGATGAATCAACTTTATCTTTATACGGTTCATGATACTTATCAAAATTCTTCTTAGGCAATTCATAATGAGAGGCAAAAGCTTTATAAAGATTTGCAACAACTTGGGAATCAAGACCATATGTAGCACTCATATTACGAAATTTATCAGTATCCATAAAAGCTTCAATGCATTTATAATCATAAATTATACCTGATTCTCTATCTTTGTCGTTCTCCCATCCTTCAGTATTTTCTTGGATCCGATCAAGAAGGTCCCTTTTAAACTCTTCTTTGTTGCGCGTAAATGATCCAGAACAAGAAGTATCCAGCAAGGTCTTGTCTTGAAAAGAAAATCTTGCATAGAAATTATCAATAATAACATTACCAGGAAGCTCATGAATGGGGCATTTGAGCATTAAAGACTTCAATCTCCCCCAAGCTTGGGCAATACTCTCTCCATCATGAGGCCAGAAATTATATATGCGGTTCCGATCTTTGTGAATTTCACTTGGAGGATAAAATTTGGAATAAAATAAAGGCACAATGTCCTCCCAATCAATAGAATCACCATTCTTCAGCAATTTATACCAGTGCGCCGCTTTACCAGACAGCGATATAGTGAATAGTTTCTTTCTAACTTCATTCATAGAAATACCTGCACATTTGAATAACCCGCATAATTCATGCAAAAACAATAAATGATCACCAGGATGAACAGTTCCATCCCCTTCATAGCGGTTATCCATAACACGTTCAATAATTTTCATAGGTATTTTATATGGTACTACTTCCTCACCTGGCGCTTCATCCACTACCGTTGCAGTAGTAGTAGATTTCCCAAATAGAAATTGAAGAGAAGATCTCTCCATAATGACTTATAGCAGCAGGCAGAAATAAAATCAGCACAAACAGTAAAGGTTTTCCTTACCAATTCCGCTTACCAATAGCGCTTCACTCCCCGGCAAGAAAATAGTCTTGATGACCCACAAGTATAGGGGGTGTATCGTAGTATCTTCGATAAGTAAGAATGTCGATCCCAACGAGGAGCAGAAGGTGTTGGCAGCAGTTTCGATGAAGGATTCATTGTAAATGCTCACAAACAAGTATTCAAGGGGTTTTGATGTAACAGATGAATAAAGTACGAGTAAGTAAAATGCGAGAGAAATAATTGCAGCGAGTGGCCCAATCCTTTTTAGCACAAAGGACAAGCCGGTTTGTTTACTTATAATGACCAAACGTTCTTGAGGACACACGGGGATTTTAGTCTAGTACTTTCGCTTCATGTGGCTTAATAATCTTCATTGTTTTGATAAGTGTTGTGTGGGTGAACCTATGCTAATGCACCGCCCTTCCTAGGACTAATACATACTTGTGATTATACCCCTTGCAAGCATCCGCAACTACAAGAAAGTAATTAAGATAAATCTAACCACAGCCTTAAACTCTGAGATCCTGCGATCCCTCTTGCATCGATATACTAACGGGAGCTCAGGTTTCTGTCACTCCGGCAACTCCGCAATTAGCAACCGAATACAAGATGCACTCCCCTAGGCCCATAAATGGTGAAGTGTCGTGTAGTCGACGTTCACACGACACCACTAGAAGAATGACACCACAACTTAAATATCATAACATTGAATATTACTCAACCATAATTCACTACTAGCATTTAGACTTCACCCATGTCCTCAAGAACTAAACGAACTACTCACGAGACATCATATGGAATACAATCAGAGGTGATATGATGATGAATAACAATCTGAACATAAACCTTGGTTCAATGGTTTCACTCAATAGCATCTATAACAAGTAGAGAATAATGCCGGGAGAGTTTCCCCTATCATACAATCAAGATTTAACCCAAATTGTTACAGCGGTGACGAGGTGCAGCGGTGGTGATGGCGGTGTAGATGGTGGAGATGATGATGATGATGATGGAGATGATGTCCCGCTCGATGACGATGGCGATGGCGTCGATTTCCCCCTCCGGGAGGGAATTTCCCCGGCGGATTCCTGCCCGCCGGAGAGCTCTTTTCTCTCTGTGTTCTCCGCCCCGCAGAGGCGGCTGTAACTCTTCGTGAGGTCCTCCCTCGGCTTAGGTTTTCGGGACGAAGGAGTACGCGAAGAAAAGGAGGCGAAAGGGGCGTGGGGCCCCCACACCACAGGGTGGCGCGGCCAGGCCATGGGTCGCGCCGGCTGTGGTCCTGGCCCACCTGGCTCCCTCTTCTTCCCCTTCTGGCTCCCTCCGTCATCTGGAAAAATAGGAATTTACGTGAAATTTCCTTCCACAGTTGATCTTCCGAAATATTGCGTTACGACGGTGCTTTTTCCAGCAGAATCCTGCTCCGGTGCTTGATCCTCCAATAATGATGAAACATGCAAAATAGATGAAATAACATAAGTATTGTGTCCCAATATGAAATATATCAATGAATAACAGCAAATTATGATACAAATAGTGATGCAAATTGGACGTATCAACGTGTATGTATCTAGAGTAAAAACATGTGTGGATACATCCATATTTAGATAAGCAAAGTTGAGTCAGCTAATTTGGATCCGAGGGAGTTAGTGTTGTTGTAAGCTTAGATCTAGTGTTTCCCATGAGCAGAATGGCGCAATGGAGTCGGGGATCTCGTCATCGGCTTCAGATCTGGCCTATGGTGAATCTGGCGGATCTTGCCGGCCAAACCCCGATCTGGTGCCATCAATGTGATGGCGCTAACGGTGAGGCTTGCTTTGGTCAGTGCTTCAGATCTGGCCAATGGGGAAGTCAAGCTGCTAAAGTTCACAAGCTCGGGGCATACGACGGCGTCATCCGTCTTGCCCGTGCACATCTTGGCCTTTCAGCGGCCCTTCTCAGAGCCAATATGTCGTTGCTGAGGCCCTTCTTCTCCTTCGTCCTGGCGACTACCGGCGACACCGTCCCAAGTGGTGCGTCCCCGGCGACGGAGTTGCTGGAAAGGATGCGGAGCAGAGATCTGATGTGCGGTCGAGAAGGACTCGATTGATTTTCTTCTATATGTTTTGGGGTCCTTTTTGTAAAGTTGCAGGTTCTATTAGTTATTGTCTAGTACTTTTGGACCTCTATGTAATTTTTTGGACTAGTTTCCATTGGCACCGATAAACTTGAATTTTGACAAGTTCACGGGAAAAAAATTCCTTTGCACATATGGCCTATCATGTATAAACATTCTTGAGATTTAAACTATATGTAATGTGCCATGCATTAACCCTAAACCATATATATGTAACTAACCCTAGCTGATCAAACCCTACTTAATTAAAACAAATAACCCTAAACTATACGCATGCACTTTATGCGCAAAGGCGCGGGTGCCTCTAATAATGTGTGTGCGCACTCGATCGATGATCCCTAAACCTTATACAACCCTAAAACCCTAATCCCTAATCCCTAAACCCTAAACACCCTAAACACTAAACCCTAGACCCTAAACCCTAACCCTAACCCTAACCCTAAACCCTAATTAAACCCTATATATATAGGCCAACGACACTTAATTGTGCATCAGCAGGCCAGGGGTGCCTCGCGGTCCTCTAATTAAATTAAATGTGCCATGCATTAACCCTAAACCATATATATGTAACTAACCCTAGCTAATCAACCCTACTTAATTAAAACACATAACCCTAAACTATACTAGCTATAACCCGATCTAATAAAAACATGCTCTATATATAGCAGCTAGCTAGCAAACCGTAGATTAACACCAATTAATATATACATGGCCTATATCGATCATGTTGTATAACATATCCCTCAGATTTATTAATTAATTATATAATTATCGTGATAAATTAATTAACTTTAATTTTGACAAGTTCTCTCGAATGAAAACACATTTGATTAAGTTGCCTCATAATATATATATATAATTAGTGTGCATGCATGGCCTACCATGCATTCGTGCATATATTTTAATGTATATTTGAACATATTCTTGGGGATTTCAATCTCTCTCTCTCTCGATCATCTATATATCGTTGGTGGCCAAAAAACACAAATATATACGCATGCAATTTATGCGTAAAGGCGCGGGTGCCTCTAATAATGTGTGTGCGCACTCGATCGATGATCCCTAAACCTTAAACCCTAAAACCCTAAATCCCTAATCCCTAATCCCTAAACCCTAAACACCCTAAACCCTAACCCTAAACCCTAGCTTACCCTAAACCCTAATTAAACCCTATGTATAGGCCAACGATACTTAATTGTGCATCGAGCAGGCCAGGGGTGCCTCGCGGTCCTCTAATTAAATTAAATGTGCCATGCATTAACCCTAAACCATATATATGTAACTAACCCTAGCTAATCAACCCTACTTAATTAAAACACATAACCCTAAACTATACTAGCTAGCTATAACCCGATCTAATAAAAACATGCTCTATATATAGTAGCTAGCTAGCAAACCGTAGATTAACACCAATTAAAATATACATGGCCTATATCGATCATGTTGTATAACATATCCCTGAGATTCATTAATTAATTATATAATTATCGTGATAAATTAATTAACTTGAATTTTGACAAGTTCTCTCGAATGAAAACACATTTGATTAAGTTGCCTCATAATATATATATAATTAGTGTGCATGCATGGCCTACAATGCATTTGTGCATATATTTTAATGTATATTTGAACATATTCTTGGAGATTTCAATCTCTCTCTCGATCATCTATATATCGTTGGTGGCAAAAAACACACATATATACGCATGCACTTTATGCGTAAAGGCGCGGGTGCCTCTAATAATGTGTGTGCGCACTTGATCGATGATCCCTAAACCTTAAACAACCCTAAAACCCTAAATCCCTAAACCCTAAACACCCTAAACACTAAACCCTAGACCCTAAACCATAACCCTCTACCCTAGCTAACCCTAAACCCTAATTAAACCCTATGTATAGGCCAACGACACTTAATTGTGCATCGAGCAGGCCAGGGGTGCCTCGCGGTCCTCTAATTAAATTAAATGTGCCATGCATTAACCCTAAACCATATATATGTAACTAACCCTAGCTAATCAACCCTACTTAATTAAAACACATAACCCTAAACTATACTAGCTATAACCCGATCTAATAAAAACATGCTCTATATATAGCAGCTAGCTAGCAAACCGTAGATTAACACCAATTAATATATACATGGCCTATATCGATCATGTTGTATAACATATCCCTGAGATTCATTAATTAATTATATAATTATCGTGATAAATTAATTAACTTGAATTTTGACAAGTTCTCTCGAATGAAAACACATTTGATTAGGTTGCCTCATAATATATACTAGATACTACCCCGCGCGTTGCTGCGGAATTCATATAAATGAATATAGTAGAAGAAATCATGTAACAAAGAAGAGTATTCAGACTTATATCATAGTATAATTTTTATACCAAACAAATAATTTATTTGTACGGTTGTCAAAATAGTACTATATATGAGAGCTATATGTATTGGTGTTGTGATGAGTGCCTTTTGTAAAATGACTTTGAAATGTTTTAGTCCGTTTCTTATGGAATCATCAATACATCCGGGTGATCATTTGGTCACGGATTTTTGTACTTCGTAGTTTCGTCAGTATGGCATATGAGCTTGCCTGGCCGAACAAATTAACATAAAGAAAGCAAAAGCATCATGTAGTTGATTATGTGACATTATGTATATGAGAACATATTGATTTTAAAATTCATACATGCTATTTTTATGAATGTTCCAGAATGAAGTTGGGTGCCAGTGTTAACCATAGTATGAAAGATGTAGTAGTAGCGGATACAATGTTGAGCACATATCATGTGGACCTGCACAAATTTCGGAAAACATAAAATGGAATTTTGATTCATTGGATTATGTACCATGGTCTAGATCTCTCCTCTCATCTCCAGCATCATGTATTGACTGCCATGTTCTATGTGCTCCTTTCTCCCCAGTCCTCACATCTTTTCTTCGTTCTTTCCCTCAAACTCGATCAATTTATTAAGCACTGCTTTAGATAATACGGCAAATAAACTATGATATAATGCAGTCAAACTATGCATCGTTCATAAAAATATGTCAAAGCTCTACCGTGTCTAATAGGAATCGCCACTGAATAGTTCAGTCAGCTATCTATAATCAGTAAAGCACTTAAGTAAGTCTATGTACATACATTGGAGCCATAATGAACTGCAGGGCTAGATCCTAAACAGCAACCATGATTAATCGAGTGCAGAAGCTTCCCTTGAGAGCAAAGAGTGTTCATAATTGATAATAATATATAAGGTGGACTGATGCATATGGAGCCATTTCTCTGAAATATTGTAAATGAAGCAAGTATGGAAAGGTAGCTAAAAAATTATTTGGAAGACATGAGACAGTAGAATATATTCCATACGAGTTCCTTGTTAGGTAGTTGAGATATTTCATCAGCATCTACCAAGCTTGAATTTGTACAACGATGTATATCAGTTGGTAATTACCCAAAAAAAACAATGAGATCTGAAATGTGCCCTCTCGATTACCATCCCTATGTAGCATACCGAATGAATCAAGTAAAAAACGCATACCGAATGAATCAAGTAAAAAACAAAACATGTAAACCTGTTGTCAGATCGAATTAAGAAGAAATTCTACCTGCTGCGACCTCATGTAATTTACATGTTTTGTACCTGGGGAGAGGAATTAAGAATCAATTGTATCTGCAGGCTGCACCTCCTGTAATTTAGCCAACAAAATTAAGCCATCGATAACTATAGAAGACAATGTTGTAACATGGATGGAATTGGTGAGATACAGATCCATTCCCTTGTACCGCACATGTCCAATACGAGGAAGGCGATGTCGACCGATCCATCTGCCGGTTTGGGATTATCTAACGCAGGGAGAAGATATATAAAGGTTCAGCTGAATGTGAAGAGGCAGACAGTGGAGGCAATTAGATAACTGGGACGTTTCATGGTGGAGGCAATTAGATAATTATGGAGATCATGGGGAGATGAACATGGTGTCGTCTCGCATATCACAAATAAGAAGAAGCGTCAATGGTGGTTGCAAGATATTGGTACCTTCAGAATGGAAGCTGAAAATTAGGAGATTTATTGCAGCCAATTAAATTGAAGAGGGTAATTGCAAATGATGATTTAACCCTGGACCGTGGAAGAGATACAGGTGCGGTGGAGCAATATGGTGACACTGGCATTACCTTTTCACAGGAAAATCACTAGTGGAGGTTTGCTATTTAGAGATAGAAGATTAGGTGGCAGATTCAATGACACATGGCAGTTTAGGATTGCTTAAGGATGCATGATGAGGTGGATACCTTGCATGTGCAGGAAAATGGGATCACCTATTAAGAATAGAAAGATATATAATTAGTGTGCATGCATGGCCTACAATGCATTTGTGCATATATTTTGTATTTTTGAACATATTCTTGATTTCATCTCTCTCCATATCTTATACCAAAAAAACACACATATACGCATGCACTTTATGCGTGGTGCCTCTAATAATGTGTGCGCACTCGATCGATGATCTCTAAACCTTAAACAACCCTAAAACCCTAAATCCCTAATCCCTAAACCCTAAACACCCTAAACACTAAACCCTAAACCCTAGACCCTAAACCCTAACCCTAACCCTAACCCTAAACCCTAGCTTACCCTAAACCCTAATTAAACCCTATGTATAGGCCAACGATACTTAAGTGTGCATCGAGCAGGCCAGGGGTGCCTCGCGGTCCTCTAATTAAATTAAATGTGCCATGCATTAACCCTAAACCATATATATGTAACTAACCCTAGCTAATCAACCCTACTTAATTAAAACACATAACCCTAGACTATACTAGCTAGCTATAACCCGATCTAATAAAAACATGTTCTATATATAGTAGCTAGCTAGCAAACCGTAGATTAACAACAATTAAAATATACATGGCCTATATCGATCATGTTGTATAACATATCCCTGAGATTCATTAATTAATTATATAATTATCGTGATAAATTAATTAACTTGAATTTTGACAAGTTCTCTCGAATGAAAACACATTTGATTAAGTTGCCTCATAATATATATATAATTAGTGTGCATGCATGGCCTACAATGCATTTGTGCATATATTTTAATGTATATTTGAACATATTCTTGGGGATTTCAATCTCTCTCTCGATCATCTATATATCGTTGGTGGCCAAAAAACACACATATATACGCATGCACTTTATGCGTAAAGGCGCGGGTGCCTCTAATAATGTGTGTGCGCACTCGATCGATGATCCCTAAACCTTAAACAACCCTAAAACCCTAAATCCCTAAACCCTTGTAACGGCCCCGGGTAGTATCCCATATTAGATTTGTCTGTGCTTTCCTTTTATGCATCATCATGGCATATGCATCACATCAACCATGTTTTCAACAAATAAAATTATTTTATTAAATCCTAACTCTTTATTTTCTCTCTCATATGGTTTTAATAAACCCCTTATCTCTCTTTTCCATCTAATAAACTCTAACCCCCTCTCATATAGTCTATTTTATAATTAAATTATGCAACAATTAATTTTTGGAATAAAATGTGTTTGTTTTGGGTTACAACTAAAGTAAATATTTGAAAACTAATTTTTAATCTATCTCACACCCTGGTTCAAATTCAAACTGGAATGTCTTTGAATTTAAAATGGTTTAATATAAAAACAGAAAAAGAAAAGAGTTTCAAAACAAAACCCTAAACCTCCCCTGGGCCATGTCCCTCTCTCTGGCCCGTCTGGCCTCTCTCTCTCTCTCACGGCCGGCCCCTCTCTCTCTTCCCTTGGCCCAGCAGCGGCCCACCCACCACCTCCCGTACCTTCGTGGGAAAAGAATCTCGCCTCCCCTCCGTGTCGTCTTCCTCGTCACGCAGATGGCGTGAGGCTCTGGTCCTCCACCACCACCGCGCCCAGCTCCACCTGCCCCGCGTGAGCCTCCCTTTCTCTCTTTATCTGGACTACGCAGCATCACACAAATTCTATCCGCCCACCTGCTCCCTCCTCTCTTCCTCTGCATGGCAACGAGGAGAGGAGAAACCCCATCCCCGGCCACCGTGAGCTCCTCCACGGCGACCCGTCGTTTCCGGCCACCCGCGCGCCGCCGAGAGCACCAGAAGACGCGCCGTCCTCGTCTTCGTCGTCCCCTGCAAGGAATCGACCCGCGCTTCCCCAATCGACCGCAAGCTCGACGTTCCCCTTCTTCATCTCCGACGAGGAAAACGCCGATTCCGGCGGCCGTGGCTCCCCTCCGTCACCGGCGACCACACCATCGTCTTCCTGGTAACCATGCGACCCTCCTGGACATCCTCTCCTCTCTCTCCGCTTCCGGGAACCCCCGTTTCACCGTGTTGCCGGCCGTTGCTGCCGCAGATCCTCCCCGCCGGCGGTGCTCCGTCGACCTCCTGCGAGCGGCGCCGCCCTTCCTTGACCTGCGCCGACGAGACGCGTCGGGCGCGCCTCCTCTCGCGCCCAGGGATCCCCTCCTCGCCCGCGCCGCGCGACGTCTGCCGCGGTGACCGCCTCTGAACCGTCGTGCGTCCATAATTTCCATGCGTTCTACGCATGTTTTGCCACTTTATGATGTTTTTACGTTTTCCGGAACTAACCTATTCAAGATGCCACGGCAAGATCCTGTTTTCTGCTGTTTTTGGTTCCAGAAAGGCTGTTTGGGCAATATTCTCGGAATTCGACGAAACGAAGACCAAACCTCCTATTTTTCCCGGAAGGCTCCAGAACACCGAAGAAGAGTCGGAGAGGGGCCAGAGGGCCACCACACCATAGGGCGGCGCGGCCTGGCCTGGCCCGCGCCGGCCTGTGGTGGGGAGCCCCAGTGCCCCCTGCGCCGCCTCTTCGCATATAAAATCCCTTTCGACCTAAAAACACCGTACCACTTGACGAAACTCCAGAAAGACTCCGGGCGCCGCCACCATCGCGAAACTCCAATTCGGGACAGAAGTCTCTGTCCCGGCACCCGCCGGGACGGAAACCATCTCCATCAACGCCACCGCCTCCATCATGCTCCGTGAGTAGTTCCCCCATGGACTACGGGTTCTAGCTGTAGCTAGTTGGTATTCTCTCCCCCATGTACTTCAATACAATGATCTCATGAGCTGCCTTACATGATTGAGATTCATCTGATGTAATCGGTGTTGTGTTTGTTGGGATCCGATGGATGATACATTATGATTAGTCTATCTATAAAGTTTGTGAAGTTATTGTTGCTGCAATCTTGTTATGCTTAATGCTTGTCACTAGGGCCCGAGTGGCATGATCTTAGATTTGAGCTCTATAATTATTGCTTAGATTGTATCTACAAGTTGTATGCACATGTCACTGTCCGGAACCAAAGGCCCCGAAGTGACAGAAATCGGGACAACCGGAGGGGATGGCGGTGATGTGAGGGACACATGTTTTCACGGAGTGTTAATGCTTTGCTCGGTGCTCTATTAAAAGGAGTACCTTAATATCCAGTAGATTCCCTTGAGGCCCGGCTGCCACCGGCTGGTAGGACAATAGATGTTGTGCAAGTTTCTCATTGCGAGCACGTACGACTAAATATGGAAAACATGCCTACATGATTAATGAATTGATGTTCTTTCTTAATGCCTTATCAATCCTATCAATTGCCCAACTGTAATTTGTTCACCCAACACTTGTTATTGGAGAGTTGCCACTAGTGTAGTTGGGAACCCCGGTCCATCTTTCATCATCATATACTCGTTCTACATGTCAACTATTTTCTGGTACCATTGCTCTCATATTGCTATTACTGCTGCTGTGTTACTGTTACTATTGCTCTCATATTACTGCTACTTTCACATCACCCCTGTTACTAGTGTTTTCCAGGTGCAGCTGAATTGACAACTCAGTTGTTAAGGCTTATAAGTATTCTTTACCTCCCCTTGTGTCGAATCAATAAATTTGGGTTTTACTTCCCTCGAAGACTGTTGCGATCCCCTATACTTGTGGGTCATCAAGACTATTTTCTGGCGCCGTTGCCGGGGAGGCATAGCTCTACTCATAAGTTCACCTGGGGAGTACACTCTACCTCTCTCTCTACTTTTATTTTATTTTGTCTTGCTAGTTTACTTCTGTCTAGTTTATTTGTGCTTAGTTTATTTCTGTCTAGTTTTACTTTGCTTAGTTTACTTTTGTCTAGTTTATTTTTGTCTTGTTTTATTTTCCCTATATACCCGAAAATCCATAAAAATTTGAAAAACCTAAAAATTAAAAACTGCTATTATGGGAGAACCTACAACCTACTTGGAGCTTATAGAATGTTATAATAATTATAGAGAATCAAGAAACGGTAAAATAATGAGTGCTATGATAGAAAAATTGAATACAATTGCTGAAATCTTGCTTGAACGCCATAATATAAACTGTTGCTCTCAACAGGATACTAAACATCTTAAATTTCAATGTGGCTTTAGTGAGGAATTTTTAATTAAGAACTATAATCGGAATTGCTATATTCATTATGGGTTCGAAGAGGTAGAACAATTTGTCTTATTTATGGGAGCCTCCGAGATAGAATCCTTCATGGTTGAGAATTATGAAACTTGTGTTGTTTGTAAGGGCCTTAAAGATTATGTCTCTACTATCCTTAATTCTTGCATAGAATGCTACAGTAGGAATCCTTATATCCTTGATTATAAAGAGAGACACATTAATGCACAAGAATGCACTCACAATTTGCAGGAACCGGTGGAAGAAGAAATTGATGAACCTGAAAGCTCATTGGATGAAAAAGAGGAGGAAATTGATGAACCTGAAAGCTCATTGGATGAAAAAGAAGAAGAGAGCGACGAACAAAAGGAGGAAGAATGGATTAGCTACCCATGTCAACCTTCTAATGAGAGTAACTCTTTATCTCTTACACTATTTGATTGTCCTCCATGCTTACCGAAAGAGGTTGAATGTTATGTTCCTGTGGATTCTCTTGAAATATTTCCTATAAGTAAAACTTGTGAGAATAATTATGCTGCTGTTATATATGATAATCCATGCTACTTTGATAAATCTTATGATAATGCTTTGTTTGTGCCTGATGTCGAAATGCATGGTACTAAAGAATTTTGCTTGGCAAATGTTTATGATAAAGCTCTAGATGATGGTCCTATGTTACTTGATAATATTAATTGTACTACTAATGAAAATGGGATTGGAGAGTTCTTGACTTATTCTATGAGTCCCATATCTATTGAGATTGATCACCTACCTTGTTATATTATTAATAAAAGTAAGTTTGAAAGTTTTAATTCCACTATTCTTGAACTTGATAAAAATTATGTGTTTGGAAATCATGAAAAGTATGCTGCATGTGATAGTTATATTGTTGAGTTTATTCATGAAGCTACTGAAAATTATTATGAGAGAGGAAAATATGGTAGTAGAAATTTTCATGGTGCTAAAACACCTCTCTATATGCTTAAAATTTTGAAGTTACTCTTGTTTTATCTTCTTATGCTTATCACTTTGTTCTTCATGAATTTATTTGTGTACAAGATTCCTATGCATAGGAAGTGGGTTAGACTTAAATGTGTTATGAATTTGCTTTTTGATGCTCTCTTTTGCTTCAAATACTATTTCTTGCGAGTGCATCATTTAAAACTGCTGAGCCCATCTTAATGGCTATAAAGAAAAGAACTTCTTGGGAGATAACCCATGTGTTATTTTGCTTCAGTAATTTGTTTTATATTTGTGTCTTGGAAGTTGTTTACTACTGTAGCAACCTCTCCTTATCTTAGTTTTGTGTTTTGTTGTGCCAAGTGAAGCCTCTAATCGAAGGTTGATACTAGATTTGGATTTCTGCGCAGAAACAGATTTCTATCTGTCACGAATCTGGGCTTATTTCTCTGTAGGAAACTCAGAAAAATCTGCCAATTTACGTGCGTGATCCTCAGATATGTACGCAACTTTTATTAGTTTTGAGTTTTCTGATTTGAGCAACGGAAGTACCATTTTAAAATTCGTGTTTACTGGCTGTTCTGTTTTGGCAGATTCTGTCTCTGTTTTTTGCATTGTCTCTTGTGGACTTTAAGTGAGGCTTTCTAGACGTGGAGAGCTGTAGCTAATGTTTTATTGAGTTCTTGCAATGTGTCACTACAGGGCCAAGGTGGATTCAAGTTTTTTGAGTACTAACCCCTCTAATGAAGTTTATGAGAAGTTTGGTGTGAAGGAAGTTTTCAAGGGTCAAGAGAGGAGGATGATATATGATCAAGAAGAGTGAAAAGTCTAAGCTTGAGGATGCCCCCGTGGTTCATCCCTGAATATTTCAAGGATACTCAAGCGTCTAAGCTTGGGGATGCCCAAGGCATCCCCTTCTTCATCAACTTATCAGGTTTCTTCTATTGAAACTATATTTTTATTCGGTCACATCTTATGTGCTTTACTTGGAGCGTTGATGCGCGTAAATGTACACGTCCGTTGGGAACCCCAAGAGGAAGGTATGATGCGCACAGTGGCAAGTTTTCCCTCAGAAAGAAACCAAGGTTGAATCGAACCAGGAGGAGCCAAGAAGCACGTTGAAGGTTGATGGTCGCGAAATGTGATGCGGCGCAACACCAGGATTCCGGCGCCAACGTGGAATCTGCACAACAAAACCAAAGTACTTTGAACGCAGTGAGGTTGTCAATCTCACCGGCTTGCGTAACAAAGGATTAAACGTATCGAGTGGAAGATGTTTGCAAAGAAAACAGTAAACACAATTGCAGTAGATTGTATGCTATGTAAAGAATAGGACCGGGGTCCACAATTCACTAGAGGTGTCTCTCCCATAAGATAAAAGCATGTTGGGTGAACAAATTACAGTCGGGCAATTGACAAATAGAGAAGGGCATAACAATGCATGTACATGATATGATAAATATAGTGAGATTTAATCCGGGCATTACGACAAAGTACATAGACCGCCATCCAACTGCATCTATGCCTAAAAAGTCCACCTTCAGGTTATCATCCGAACCCCATTCAGTATTAAGTTGCTAAGCAACAGACAATTGCATTAAGTATGGTGCGTAATGTAATCAACAACTACATCCTTAGACATAGCATCAATGTTTTATCCCTAGTGGCAACACACATCACAACCTTAGAACCTACTGTCACGATCCCAGGTGTCAATGAAGGCATGAACCCACTATCGAGCATAAATACTCCCTCTTGGAGTTAAGAGCAAAAACTTGGCCAGAGCCTCTACTAATAACGGAGAGCATGCAAGATCATAAACAACACATAAACAATAGATTGATAATCACCATAACATAGTATTCTCTATCCATCGGATCCCGACAAACACAACATATAGTATTACAGATAGATGATCTTGATCATGTTAGGCAGCTCACAAGATCCAACAATGAAGCACAACAAGGAGAAGACGACCATCTAGCTACTGCTATGGACCCATGGTCCAGGGGTGAACTACTCACTCATCACTCCGGAGGCGATCATGGCGATGAAGAGTCCTCCGGGAGATGAATCCCCTCTCCGGCAGGGTGCCGGAGGCGATCTCCTGAATCCCCCGAGATGGGATTCGCGGTGGCGGCGTCTCTGGAAGGTTTTCCGTATCGTGGCTCTCGCTGGGGTTTCGCGACGGAGGCTTTAAGTAGGCGGAAGGGCAAAGTCGGGGGGCACGAGGGCCCCACACCCTAGGTCGGCGCGGCCAGGGCTTGGGCCGCGCCGGCCTATGGTGCTGGCGCCTCGTGGCCCCACTTCCTTCCCTCTTCGGTCTTCTGGAAGCTTCGTGCAAAAATAGGACCCTGGGCGAAGATTTCGTCCAATTCCGAGAATATTTCCTTACTAGGATTTCTGAAACCAAAAACAGCAGAAAACAGCAATTGGCTCTTCGGCATCTTGTTAATAGGTTAGTTCCAGAATGCATAAATATGACATATAATGTGCATAAAACATGTAGGTATCATCAATAAAGTAGCATGGAACATAAGAAATTATCGATATGTTGGAGACGTATCAGCATCCCCAAGCTTAGTTCTGCTCGTCCCGAGCAGGTAAAACGATAACAAAGATAATTTCTGAAGTGACATGCCATCATAATCTTGATCATACTATTTGTAAACATATGTAATGAATGCAGCGATCAAAACAAAGGTAATGACATGAGTAAACAAATGAATCATAAAGCAAAGACTTTTCATGAATAGTACTTAAAGACAAGCATCAATAAGTCTTGCATAAGAGTTAACTCATAAAGCAATAAATCAAAGTAAAGGTATTGAAGCAACACAAAGGAAGATTAAGTTTCAGCGGTTGCTTTCAACTTATAACATGTATATCTCATGGATATTGTCAACATAAAGTAATATAACAAGTGCAATATGCAAGTATGTAGGAATCAATGCACAGTTCACACAAGTGTTTGCTTCTTAAGGTGGAGGGAGATAGGTAAACTGACTCAACAATAAAAGTAAAAGAATGGTCCTTCAAAGAGGAAAGCATCGATTGCTGTATTTGTGCTAGAGCTTTTATTTTGAAAACATGAAACAATTTTGTCAACGGTAGTAATAAAGCATATGAGTTATGTAAATTATATCTTACAAGTTGCAAGCCTCATGCATAGTATACTAATAGTGTCCGCACCTCGTCCTACTTAGCTTGGACTACCGGATCTTTGCATGCCATGTTTCAACCAAGTGTCACAAAGGGGTACCTCCATGCCGCCTGTACAAAGGTCTAAGGAGAATGCTCGCATTTTGGATTTCTCGCTTTTGATTATTCTCAACTTAGACATCCATACCGGGACAACATGGACAACAGATAATGGACTCCTCTTAAATGCATAAGCATGTAGCAATGATTATTATTCTCATATGAGATTGAGGATATATGTCCAAAACTGAAACTTCAACCATGATTCATGGCTTTAGTTAGCGGCCCAATGTTCTTCTCTAACAATTTTGCATGCTCCAACCACTAAAATGATAGATCCTTCAGACAAGACGGACATGCATAGCAACTCACATGATATTCAACAATAGTTGATGGCGTTCCCCAGAAGCATGGTTATCGCACAACAAGCAACTTAATAAAAGATAAAGTGCATAAGTACATATTCAATACTACGATAGTTTTTAAGGCTATTTTGTCCCATGAGCTATATATTGCAAAGGTGAATGATGGAATTTAAAAGGTAGCACTCAAGCAATTTACTTTGGAATGGCGGAGAAATACCATGTAGTAGGTAGGTATGGTGGACACAAATGGCATAGTAGTTGGCTCAAGGATTTTGGATGCATGAGAAGTATTCCCTCTCGATACAAGGTTTAGGATAGCAAGGTTATTTGAAGCAAACTCAAGGATGAACAGGTGCAGCAAAACTCACATAAAAGACATATTGTAAACATTATAAGACTCTACACCGTCTTCCTTGTTGTTCAAAACTCAATACTAGATATTATCTAGACCTTAGAGAGACCAAATATGCAAATCAAATTTTAGCAAGCTCTATGTATTTCTTCATTAATGGGTGCAAAGCATATGATGCAAGAGCTTAAACATGAGCACAACAATTGCCAAGTATCACATTATCCAAGACATTTTAGAATTACTACATGTAGCATTTTCCAATTCCAACCATATAACAATTTAACGAAGAAGAAACTTCGCCTTGAACATTATGAGTAAAGCCTAAGGACATATTTGTCCATATGCAACAGCGGAGCGTGTCTCTCTCCCACAAAGTGAATGCTAGGATCCATCTTATTCAAACAAGACAAAAACAAAAACAAACCGACGCTCCAAGTAAAGAACACAAGATGTGACTGAATAAAAATATAGTTTCAGGAACCTGATGATGTTGTCGATGAAGAAGGGGATGCCTTGGGCATCCCCAAGCTTAGACGCTTGAGTCTTCTTAGAATATGCAGGGGTGAACCACGGGGCATCCCCAAGCTTAGAGCTTTCACTCCTCTTGATCATAGTATATCATACTCCTCTCTTGACCCTTGAAAACTTCCTTCACACCAAACTTCAAGCAAACTCATTAGAGGGTTAGTGCACAATTAATAATTCACATGTTCAGAGGTGGCACAATCATTCTTTACACTTCTGGACATTGCATAAAGCTACTGGACATTAATGGATCAAAGAAATAAATCCAACATAGCAAAAGAGGCAATGCGAAATAAAAGGCAGAATCTGTCAAAAACAGAACAGTCCGTAAAGACGAATTTAAAGCTGGCACCAGACTTGCTCAAATGGAAAAACTCAAAACTAATGAAAGTTGCGTACATATCTTAGGATCACGCTCGTAAATTGGCAGATTTTTTCGAATTTTCTACAGAGAACTGTGCCCAGATTCGTGACAGACAGCAATGCTGTTTCTGCGCAGCGATCCCAAATATAACATCAACTTTGACATAGAAACTTTACTTGGCACAAAAACATGATAAGGAGAGGTTGCTACAGTAGTAAACAACTTTCAAGACTCAACAAAACAAAAATATTGCTGTAGTAAAAACATGGGTTGTCTCCCATAAGCGCTTTTCTTTAACGCCTTTCAGCTAGGCGCAGAAAGTGCAAATCAAGTATTATCAAGAGTAGAAGCATCAACATTATTACCTTGGGAGCTGGGAGTTTTCTCAACTAAGCATAGTATATTGGATACATAAGTTTTAGCGTCTCCCTTTTCATTAGTCTTGGGCTTGCTACTCTCATCGAACAAATTTTCAGGAACAAGCCAAGCATAGTTATTTTCTAGTGCATCATTCATAGCTAGGAGTTTACATGGTATTGGTGCTTTGATCTCCCCACCATCATTAATATTATTAGTGTACCTTATTCTATCCATGTCCATTTTTTCAAGGAGACCAATAAAATTGGTATGAGAACCTAGCATGTTAAATTTAGCAAAAACCTTTCTAGCCTCTCTTGCTAGACCACCAAATTCTCTAAGAAGGGTTTCTAAAACAAAATCTTTCTTTTCCCCTTCTTCCATATCACCAAGTGTAAGAAACATGTGTTGGATTATAGGATTGAGATTAACAAATTTAGTTTCCAACATGCGAACTAAAGCAGCAGCAGCAATTTCATAGGTAGGTGCAAGTTCTACCAAGTGTCTATCTTCAAAATCTTCAGTAATACTAACATGATTGAAAAATTCTTCTATATTATTTCTCCCAACTATGGACCCACGTCCTACCGGTATGTCTTTTGTGGTGAAATTAAAAGGAAACATGATGCAATAAGCAAAAAGTAAACTAGGCAAATAAAGTAAAGACAAGTAACTAATTTTTTTGTGTTTTTGATATAGAGAGCAAGACAGTAAATAAAGTAAAACTAGCAACTAATTTTTTTGTGTTTTGATTTAGTGCAGCAAACAAAGTAGTAAATAAAATAAAGCAAGACAAAAACAAAGTAAAGAGATTGAGAAGTGGAGACTCCCCTTGCAGCGTGTCTTGATCTCCCCGGCAACGGCGCCAGAAAACAGGCTTGATGCGCGTAAATGTACACGTCCGTTGGGAACCCCAAGAGGAAGGTATGATGCGCACAGTGGCAAGTTTTCCCTCAGAAAGAAACCAAGGTTGAATCGAACCAGGAGGAGCCAAGAAGCACGTTGAAGGTTGATGGTCGCGAAATGTGATGCGGCGCAACACCAGGGATTCCGGCGCCAACGTGGAATCTGCACAACAAAACCAAAGTACTTTGCCCCAACGAAACAGTGAGGTTGTCAATCTCACCTTTGCTGTAACAAAGGATTAAACGTATCGAGTGGAAGATGTTTGCAAAGAAAACAGTAAACACAATTGCAGTAGATTGTATGCTATGTAAAGAATAGGACCGGGTCCACAGTTCACTAGAGGTGTCTCTCCCATAAGATAAAAGCATGTTGGGTGAACAAATTACAGTCGGGCAATTGACAAATAGAGAAGGGCATAACAATGCATGTACATGATATGATAAATATAGTGAGATTTAATCCGGGCATTACGACAAAGTACATAGACCGCCATCCAACTGCATCTATGCCTAAAAAGTCCACCTTCAAGTTATCATCCGAACCCCATTCGGTATTAAGTTGCTAAGCAACAGACAATTGCATTAAGTATGGTGCGTAATGTAATCAACAACTACATCCTTAGACATAGCATCAATGTTTTATCCCTAGTGGCAACAACACATCACAACCTTAGAACCTCTGTCACGATCCCAGGTGTCAATGAAAGCATGAACCCACTATCGAGCATAAATACTCCCTCTTGGAGTTAAGAGCAAAAACTTGGCCAGAGCCTCTACTAATAACGGAGAGCATGCAAGATCATAAACAACACATAAACAATAGATTGATAATCACCATAACATAGTATTCTCTATCCATTGGATCCCGACAAACACAACATATAGTATTACAGATAGATGATCTTGATCATGTTAGGCAGCTCACAAGATCCAACAATGAAGCACAACAAGGAGAAGACGACCATCTAGCTACTGCTATGGACCCATGGTCCAACTGACTCACTCATCACTCCGGAGGCGATCATGGCGATGAAGAGTCCTCCGGGAGATGAATCCCCTCTCCGGCAGGGTGCCGGAGGCGATCTCCTGAATCCCCCGAGATGGGATTCGCGGCGGCGGCGTCTCTGGAAGGTTTTCCGTATCGTGGCTCTCGGTGGGGTTTCGCGACGGAGGCTTTAAGTAGGCGGAAGGGCAACGTGGGGGGCCACACGAGGGCCCCACAGCCTAGGTCGGCGCGGCCTTGGGCCGCGCCGGCCTATGGTGGCGCCTCGTGGCCCCACTTCCTTCCCTCTTCGGTCTTCTGGAAGCTTCGTGCAAAAATAGGACCCTGGGCGAAGATTTCGTCCAATTCCGAGAATATTTCCTTACTAGGATTTCTGAAACCAAAAACAGCAAAACAGCAACTGGCTCTTCGGCATCTTGTTAATAGGTTAGTTCCAGAAAATGCATAAATATGACATATAATGTGCATAAAACATGTAGGTATCATCAATAAAGTAGCATGGAACATAAGAAATTATCGATACGTTGGAGACGTATCAAGCGTCTGTGTGTTTTTATTTTTGTTTGTGTTTGAATAAAGATGGATCCTAGCAATCCTTGTTTGGGAGAGAGACACGCTCCGCTTTTTCATATGAACACTTGTTCTTCGTTTTACTTTTAATGTTCAATGATAAAAGTTGGAAGCTACAATACTTATTGGTATTTGGTTGGAAATAGAAAATGCCTCATAATGTCTTGAATAATTTGACACTTGGCAATTGTTTTGAGCTCTCAAGTAGATCATGATTAAGTTTTTTTCATGTAGTTTAAACCTATTAGTGGAGAACTACCGTAGAGCTTGTTAAAATTGGTTTGCATAATTGATCTCTCTTAAGGTCTAGATATTTTCTGGTAAAAGTGTTTGAGCAACAAGGAAGACAGTGTAGAGTATTATAATGCTTGCGATATGTTCTTATGTAAGTTTTGCTGTACCGGTTCATACTTGTGTTTGCTTCAAATAACCTTGCTAGCCTAAGCCTTGTATCGAGAGGGAATACTTCTCATGCATCCAAAACCTTGAGCCAACCACTATGCCATTCGTGTCCACCATATCTACCTATTATGTGGTATTTTCTGCCATTCCAAAGTAAATTGCTTGGGTGCTACCTTTAAACAATTCAAAATTTATTACCTCTGATTTGTGTCAATGTTTTATAGCTCATGAGGAAGTATGTGGTGTTTATCTTTCAATCTTGTTGGGCAACTTTCACCAATGGACTAGTGGCTTCATCCGCTTATCTAATAATTTTGCAAAAAGAGCTGGCAATGGGATTCCCAGTCCCAAATTAATTAACAAAAATAGACACTCCTCCATGGTATGTGATTGTTGGATGGCACCCGAAGGATTCGGTTAGCCATGGCTTGAGAAAGCAAAGGTGGGGGGAGTGTCATCATAATAAAACTAAAATAAAAGGGCACTCCTTCATGGTATGAGATTGTTGGCAGGCACCCGAGGATTCGTTTAGCCATGGTTTGTGAAAGAAAGGTTGGAAGGAGTGCCACCCAAAAATAAAAATAATTCATGGGAGCCGCTCTTGAAGGTTTGTCTAGCAAGGGGGTTAGAGTGCCCACTACCATTCGTTGACAACAACAAACACCTCTCAAAACTTTACTTTTATGCTCTCTTTATGTTTTCAAAACCAAAGCTCTAGCACAAATATAGCAATCGATGCTTTCCTCTTTGAAGGGCCATTCTTTTACTTTATGTTGAGTCAGTTTACCTACTTCCTTCCATCTTAGAAGCAAACACTTGTGTCAACTGTGCATTGATTCTTACATACTTGCTTATTTGCATTCATCATATTACTTTGTGTTGACAATTATCCATGAGATATGCATGTTACAAGTTGAAAGCAACCGCTGAAACTTATATCTTCCCTTGTGTTGCTTCGATGCCTTTACTTTGAACTTATTGCTTTATGAGTTAACTCTTGTGCAAAACTTTTGATACTTGTCTTGAAAGTACTCTTCATGAAAAGTTTTGCTATATGTTATCTATTTGTTAGCAACTATAGATCATTGCCTTGAGTCACTTCATTCATTTCATATGCTTTGTAATAGTATGATCAAGGATATGTAAGTAGCATGTCACTACAGAAATTATTCTTTTTATCGTTTACCTGCTCGGGACGAGCAGGAACTAAGCTTGGGGATGCTGATACGTCCCCGACGTATCCATAATTTCTGTCGTTCCATGCTTGTTTTATGACAATACTTACATGTTTTGCTTGCACTTTATGATGTTTTTATGCGTTTTCCGGAACTAACCTATTAACAAGATGCCACAGTGTCAGTTCCTGTTTTCTGCTGTTTTTGGTTCCAGAAAGGCTGTTTGGGCAATATTCTCGGAATTCGACGAAACGAAGACCAAACCTCCTATTTTTCCCGGAAGGCTCCAGAACACCGAAGAAGAGTCGGAGAGGGGCCAGAGGGCCACCACACCATAGGGCGGCGCGGCCTGGCCTGGGCCCGCGCCGGCCTGTGGTGGGGAGCCCCCAGTGCCCCCCTGCGCCGCCTCTTCGCCTATAAAATCCCTTTCGACCTAAAAACACCGTACCACTTGACGAAACTCCAGAAAGACTCCAGGGGCGCCGCCACCATCGTGAAACTCCAATTCGGGGGACAGTCTCGTCGGCACCCTGCCGGACGGGGAAGTGCCCCCGGAAGCCATCTCCATCAACGCCACCGCCTCCATCATGCTCCGTGAGTAGTTCCCCCATGGACTACGGGTTCTAGCTGTAGCTAGTTGGTATTCTCTCCCCCATGTACTTCAATACAATGATCTCATGAGCTGCCTTACATGATTGAGATTCATCTGATGTAATCGGTGTTGTGTTTGTTGGGATCCGATGGATGATACATTATGATTAGTCTATCTATAAAGTTTGTGAAGTTATTGTTGCTGCAATCTTGTTATGCTTAATGCTTGTCACTAGGGCCCGAGTGGCATGATCTTAGATTTGAGCTCTATAATTATTGCTTAGATTGTATCTACAAGTTGTATGCACATGTCACTGTCCGGAACCAAAGGCCCCGTGACAGAAATCGGGACAACCGGAGGGGATGGCGGTGATGTGAGGGACACATGTTTTCACGGAGTGTTAATGCTTTGCTCCGGTGCTCTATTAAAAGGAGTACCTTAATATCCAGTAGATTCCCTTGAGGCCCGGCTGCCACCGGCTGGTAGGACAATAGATGTTGTGCAAGTTTCTCATTGCGAGCACGTACGACTAAATATGGAAAACATGCCTACATGATTAATGAATTGATGTTCTTTCTTAATGCCTTATCAATCCTATCAATTGCCCAACTGTAATTTGTTCACCCAACACTTGTTATTGGAGAGTTGCCACTAGTGTAGATAGCTGGGAACCCCGGTCCATCTTTCATCATCATATACTCGTTCTACATGTCAACTATTTTCTGGTACCATTGCTCTCATATTGCTATTACTGCTGCTGTGTTACTGTTACTATTGCTCTCATATTACTGCTACTTTCACATCACCCCTGTTACTAGTGCTTTTCCAGGTGCAGCTGAATTGACAACTCAGTTGTTAAGGCTTATAAGTATTCTTTACCTCCCCTTGTGTCGAATCAATAAATTTGGGTTTTACTTCCCTCGAAGACTGTTTGCGATCCCCTATACTTGTGGGTCATCACCTCCCCTGGAACGCGCACGGCGTCGAGCACCTGGCGCGCATCCGCGGAAGGTTCGCCAGCGTGGCGGCCACATCAGCACCGGGTCCCACCAGTCAGTCACATGGGTTAGATCTACCCGCGGTGAGCTTTTCCCCAGATCCAGATCTGTGGCCTTTTTACATGTAGATCCCTGCATGTTCCTGTTTCCTAACCCGCAGTCCCTTGCCTCGTCAGCAGTCCCCGCCCAGTCAGCAGCGCCCAGACCCGCGCGTCAGCCTCTACAGCTAGCTCTCCTCTCGGTGAGATAAGTTCTAGACCTTTTCTGTTTTTGAAAAATCCCAGAATATGTGTTTATCTTGATAAAATCATATCTCTCAAACTATAATTCGAAATAAAAAGTGTTCTATATGAATTTTGATCAGAAAAATATGCTGAACATGAATATGCCATCCATATGCCTGTTTGCATCTCGCATCATGTCGTGTCGTGATAGTTTTGCATATTCACCTCACATATATGCGGAGTATTTCGGATATCCACCTAAGGTTTCCCCGCTCCGTTTAATATTGAAGTAGCTCATCCTTGCCATGTTATGCCATGCTAATCAACACTTAACTTTGCCGGTAGAAATGCAACTCCAACCTAATTTGTTTGTCCGGGGTTCCGCTTAATTTGGATAAGTTGCATTGCACCATATCTGCCATGTCATGCATATCATCTTGATCATGCTGGATCTTCTTTATCCGTAGTAGTAAGACTTGCATACGTTGTTTGTCCAGCATTTGCTTCTTCACGGATAGGATCACGAAGTGGTGTGTGAGATACGACGAGTTCTCCGACAAGTTCTTCTGCAGCTTTTCACAGGCGAGCCCTCTCTCTTCACCTACTCTCCCTCGCATTGCTATCCTTATGTTGCGCTTCTTTATCGAGTCACGTGTCCTATTCCACTTGTTTACCATAATAATCCTATATGTATCATTCCTTAACCATAGCCGTTGCTTGATGTTTGAGCCTTGCGAGTCGTAGGCGTGTTTAGGCTCTGTTGTTTATCTCGATCTGTTATCGGGATATGTTGGGTTGTTGGGAGGTTATCACATGCTATATCAGTTGTTGGAGATATTCACACTTTACTTTATTGTTAACAACTAAAATTGTAAGCAGAGGCATCTGTGAGCCCCTTTGCGAAAGCATCGGAACTTTGACTCGCTAATGTCCCCTAGGACCCGAGTTCTTGTTATCTGTTCCGAGATTGAGCGCTCTACCCGTACGTGGGGACGTTTATTGGGACCCCCCTCACCCATTACCTTTTCTCAAGTCAGTTGAAAAGGGGGCCACAACCTTGGTTTTATTTGCCTATGCCATGTATGCCATGCTTTACTTACTGTTGCCTTCGGGTGTTTACTTCCTGTTGCCTTCGGGTGTTTATATTCTGTACTGTACCCCGCGGAACGTTTAGCGAAGCGTGTGGTTTGCACGCCTAGCCGTTAACGCAAACCCTGAGTCCGCTTCGGAGTACGGCCGGACTTCGTTACGGGTAGCTTAGTCGGGTGGCCCCCCTAGACTTTCTTGTTGAACTGGGAACGGTCTTGTTGTGAGACATCGCCTGTAAGAAGCGGGTCGAGCATGCGTATGGTTACATTTGGGCAACCCCTGCAGGGTGTACATCTTATCGATAAGCCGTGTCCGCGGTTATGGACGACTTGGAATTGTATAGCTCGATCATAGAACAACTTACACCTTTATGTTGTTGATAATAATTTGCTAATAACTTGATTAGTAATATAGAATTACTACAACCGATACCTAATAAAACTTGTCCACCGTTGAGTGCCTTTTACATTGCCTCTTCGCTTTGTTGAAGGGGATATGTGTAATTGGTTGGGTTATGTTTGTGTAGTATTTTATCTGTTACCTTGTGCGCTCTCTTATCTTCTCTGAGTAGACGGATGTTGTAGCGTGTCTCTATTGGTTATAGTTTTGCTGCCGCTAAACCTACCATATAGCCCCAGGCGATATATATTTATACTCGCCCGGCGAGCATAGCCATTTCTAGTCTCGCTAAGTACGTGCCGGAGTTCGTTCCTTGGTACTTACTCTCGCCTTTTCCCTTTCTCTTTTGCTTCCTCCCTTTTGTCGGCAACCGATGGCCCGACTTTGGCAGGTACAAGATGACGACGTTAGCAAGGTTACCCTTCCGGCTTGGCCTGGGCAGGGTTATGGACGCCACTGGTTATCTTCAGGACTCTTAGTCCAATTTGTATCTTGTCCGTACTCGGACGTATTTGATCTTCTGTATGATTCAGATCTTTGTATTGTATATTTGTATCTTGACTCGTTGGAGTCGTTGTTGTAATATATGTTTCTTGTGGGCTCTATTGTAATCCTGTTGTAATGTTACCGCTCGTGTTAATTCCTCTGGCATCACGTGTGTGATTCTTCGCGCACGTCGTGTCGGCGTCTCTGAATCGATATCGTGCGGATTTCGCGGGATCGCTGGAATCCTCAGGGTACCGGTTCCGGGCGTCACAAGTTGGTATCAGAGCTCAGGTTGACGGTACCCCACTAGTCCAGCCTGTAGGATAACCTTGCCAACGGACGTTGTTGTGTCTAGTGTCAAAACTATTTTCTAAAATTCGTTGGATAGATCTGATTAGCTCTATTTTTCTCCTTATCTATATTCTTTCTTCTCTTACCTATGCGAGTTTTGAGTCTTCTCTCTTATCTGAGTTTTCTGAGTCTTAGGTCTCTACGCGGGTTGGACGATCTTTGCCCCTCACCTATTAGGTCCGATCTTCGGAGGATCCCGACAGAAGCGCATCGTCAAAAGCGGGACAACGACTTCTTGTTAGTGGTGTCGACCGTCCTACCAGGAGTAACAATTTTTGTTAGTGGTGTCGAGAAGATCAACACTTCGCCAGAAGAAGGTTCCACCTCGAGGTCGGGTGTTTGTCAACATGGTACAAGAAGATCCGATAGTTCCACCTCTCTCCCCCGTACCATGGCGTGGAACCTCGGGGCGAGGTTCCTTGTTAGTGGTGTCGATTGTAACGGCCCCGGGTAGTATCCCATATTAGATTTGTCTGTGCTTTCCTTTTATGCATCATCATGGCATATGCATCATCATCATCCATGTTTTCAACAAAATAAAATTATTTTATTAAACCCTAACTCTTTATTTTCTCTCTCATATGGTTTTAATAAACCCTTATCTCTCTTTTCCATCTAATAAACTCTAACCCCCTCTCATATATTCTATTTTATAATTAAATTATGCAACAATTAATTTTTGGAATAAAATGTGTTTGTTTTGGGTTACAACTAAAGTAAATATTTGAAAACTAATTTTTAATCTATCTCACACCCCTGGTTCAAATTCAAACTGGAATGTCTTTGAATTTAAAATGGTTTAATATAAAAACAGAAAAAGAAAAGAGTTTCAAAACAAAACCCTAAACCTCCCCTGGGCCATGTCCCTCTCTCTGGCCCGTCTCTCTCTCTCTCTCTCTTCACACGGCCGAGCCCTCCTCTATTTCCCGAGCCCGGCCCAACCCACGGCCCACCCCTTCGTGGGAAAAGTACCCCTTCGTCCGTGTCGTCTTCCTCGTCACGCAGGAGGCGTGAGGCCCTCACCTCCACCGCCCCGCTCCACCTGCCTGGCGTCCGCCCTCTCTTTTCCCCACTACGCGCACCACACAAATCTATCCGCCCACTGCTCCTTTCTTCCTCTGCAAGGCAACGAGGAGAGGAGAAACCCCATCCCCGGCCACCGTGAGCTCCTCCACGGCGACCCGTCGTTTCCGGCCACCCCGCGCGCCGCCGAGAGCACCAGAAGACGCGCCGTCCTCGTCTTCGTCGTCCCCTGCAAGGAATCGACCCCGCGCTTCCCCAATCGACCGCAAGCTCGACGTTCCCCTTCTTCATCTCCGACGAGGAAAACGCCGATTCCGGCGGCCGTGGCTCCCCTCCGTCACCGGCGACCACACCATCGTCTTCCTGGTAACCATGCGACCCTCCTGGACATCCTCTCCTCTCTCTCCGCTTCCGGGAACCCCCGTTTCACCGTGTTGCCGGCCGTTGCTGCCGCAGATCCTCCCCGCCGGCGGTGCTCCGTCGACCTCCTGCGAGCGGCGCCGCCCTTCCTTGACCTGCGCCGACGAGACGCGTCGGGCGCGCCTCCTCTCGCGCCCAGGGATCCCCTCCTCGCCCGCGCCGCGCGACGTCTGGGCGCGGTGACCGCCTCCCCTGGAACGCGCACGGCGTCGAGCACCTGGCGCGCATCCGCGGAAGGTTCGCCAGCGTGGCGGCCACATCAGCACCGGGTCCCACCAGTCAGTCACATGGGTTAGATCTACCCGCGGTGAGCTTTTCCCAGGATCCAGATCTGTGGCCTTTTTACATGTAGATCCCCATGTTCCTTCCCAACCCCTTGCCTCCCTTGCCTCGTCAGCGTCCCAGTCAGCAGCGGACCCGCGCGTCAGCCTCTGCAGCTAGCTCTCCTCTCGGTGAGAGAACTTCTAGACCTTTTCTGTTTTTCTGAAAAATCCCAGAATATGTGTTTATCTTGATAAAATCATATCTCTCAAACTATAATTCGAAATAAAAAGTGTTCTATATGAATTTTGATCAGAAAAATATGCTGAACATGAATATGCCATCCATATGCCTGTTTGCATCTCGCATCATGTCGTGTCGTGATAGTTTTGCATATTCACCTCACATATATGCGGAGTATTTCGGATATCCACCTAAGGTTTCCCCGCTCCGTTTAATATTGAAGTAGCTCATCCTTGCCATGTTATGCCATGCTAATCAACACTTAACTTTGCCGGTAGAAATGCAACTCCAACCTAATTTGTTTGTCCGGGGTTCCGAACCCGCTTAATTTGGTTAAGATGCATTGCACCATGTCTGCCATGTCATGCATATCATCTTGATCATGCTGGATCTTCTTTATCCGTAGTAGTAAGACTTGCATATGTTGTTTGTCCAGCATTTGCTTCTTCACGGATAGGATCACGAAGTGGTGTGTGAGATACGATGAGTTCTCCGACAAGTTCTTCTTCTGCTTTTCACAGGCGAGCCCTCTCTCTTCACCTACTCTCCCTCGCATTGCTATCCTTATGTTGCGCTTCTTTATCGAGTCACGTGTCCTATTCCACTTGTTTACCATAATAATCCTATATGTATCATTCCTTAACCATAGCCGTTGCTTGATGTTTGAGCCTTGCGAGTCGTAGGCGTGTTTAGGCTCTGTTGTTTATCTCGATCTGTTATCGGGATATGTTGGGTTGTTGGGAGGTTATCACATGCTATATCAGTTGTTGGAGATATTCACACTTTACTTTATTGTTAACAACTAAAATTGTAAGCAGAGGCATCTGTGAGCCCCTTTGCGAAAGCATCGGAACTTTGACTCGCTAATGTCCCCTAGGACCCGAGTTCTTGTTATATGTTCCGAGATTGAGCGCTCTACCCGTACGTGGGGACGTTTATTGGGACCCCCTCACCCATTACCTTTTCTCAAGTCAGTTGAAAAGGGGGCCACAACCTTGGTTTTATTTGCCTATGCCATGTATGCCATGCTTTACTTACTGTTGCCTTCGGGTGTTTACTTCCTGTTGCCTTCGGGTGTTTATATTCTGTACTGTACCCCGCGGAACGTTTAGCGAAGCGTGTGGTTTGCACGCCTAGCCGTTAACGCAAACCCTGAGTCCGCTTCGGAGTACGGCCGGACTTCGTTACGGGTAGCTTAGTCGGGTGGCCCCCCTAGACTTTCTTGTTGAACTGGGAACGGTCTTGTTGTGAGACATCGCCTGTAAGAAGCGGGTCGAGCATGCGTATGGTTACATTTGGGCAACCCCTGCAGGGTGTACATCTTATCGATAAGCCGTGTCCGCGGTTATGGACGACTTGGAATTGTATAGCTCGATCATAGAACAACTTACACCTTTATGTTGTTGATAATAATTTGCTAATAACTTGATTAGTAATATAGAATTACTACAACCGATACCTAATAAAACTTGTCCACCGTTGAGTGCCTTTTACATTGCCTCTTCGCTTTGTTGAAGGGGATATGTGTAATTGGTTGGGTTATGTTTGTGTAGTATTTTATCTGTTACCTTGTGCGCTCTCTTATCTTCTCTGAGTAGACGGATGTTGTAGCGTGTCTCTATTGGTTATAGTTTTGCTGCCGCTAAACCTACCATATAGCCCCAGGCGATATATATTTATACTCGCCCGGCGAGCATAGCCATTTCTAGTCTCGCTAAGTACGTGCCGGAGTTCGTTCCTTGGTACTTACTCTCGCCTTTCCCCTTTCTCTTTTGCTTCCTCCCTTTTGTCGGCAACCGATGGCCCGACTTTGGCAGGTACAAGATGACGACGTTAGCAAGGTTACCCTTCCGGCTTGGCCTGGGCAGGGTTATGGACGCCACTGGTTATCTTCAGGACTCTTAGTCCAATTTGTATCTTGTCCGTACTCGGACGTATTCGATCTTCTGTATGATTCGGATCTTTGTATTGTATATTTGTATCTTGACTCGTTGGAGTCGTTGTTGTAATATATGTTTCTTGTGGGCTATATTGTAATCCTGTTGTAATGTTACCGCTCGTGTTAATTCCTCTGGCATCACGTGTGTGATTCTTCGCGCACGTCGTGTCGGAGGGCGTCTCTGAATCGATATCGTGCGGATTTCAGCGGGATCGCTGGAATCCTCATGGTACCGGTTCCAACCCAAACACCCTAAACACTAAACCCTAAACCCTAGACCCTAAACCCTAACCCTCTACCCTAGCTAACCCTAAACCCTAATTAAACCCTATGTATAGGCCAACGACACTTAATTGTGCATCGAGCAGGCCAGGGGTGCCTCGCGGTCCTCTAATTAAATTAAATGTGCCATGCATTAACCCTAAACCATATATATGTAACTAACCCTAGCTAATCAACCCTACTTAATTAAAACACATAACCCTAAACTATACTAGCTAGCTATAAACCGATCTAATAAAAACATGCTCTATATATAGCAGCTAGCTAGCAAACCGTAGATTAACACCAATTAAAATATACATGGCCTATATCGATCATGTTGTATAACATATCCCTGAGATTCATTAATTAATTATATAATTATCGTGATAAATTAATTAACTTGAATTTTGACAAGTTCTCTCGAATGAAAACACATTTGATTAAGTTGCCTCATAATATATATATAATTAGTGTGCATGCATGGCCTACAATGCATTCGTGCATATATTTTAATGTATATTTGAACATATTCTTGGAGATTTCAATCTCTCTCTCTCTCTCGATCATCTATATATCATTGGTGGCCAAAAAAACACACATATATACGCATGCACTTTATGCGTAAAGGCGCGGTGCCTCTAATAATGTGTGTGCGCACTCGATCGATGATCCCTAAACCTTAAACAACCCTAAAACCCTAAATCCCTAATCCCTAATCCCTAAACCCTAAACACCCTAAACACTAAACCCTAAACCCTAACCCTAACCCTAACCCTCTACCCTAGCTAACCCTAAACCCTAATTAAACCCTATGTATAGGCCAACGACACTTAATTGTGCATCGAGCAGGCCAGGGGTGCCTCGCGGTCCTCTAATTAAATTAAATGTGCCATGCATTAACCCTAAACCATATATATGTAACTAACCCTAGCTAATCAACCCTACTTAATTAAAACACATAACCCTAAACTATACTAGCTATAACCCGATCTAATAAAAACATGCTCTATATATAGCAGCTAGCTAGCAAACCATAGATTAACACCAATTAAAATATACATGGCCTATATCGATCATGTTGTATAACATATCCCTCAGATTCATTAATTAATTATATAATTATCGTGATAAATTAATTAACTTGAATTTTGACAAGTTCTCTCGAATGAAAACACATTTGATTAAGTTGCCTCATAATATATATATAATTAGTGTGCATGCATGGCCTACCATGCATTCGTGCATATATTTTAATGTATATTTGAACATATTCTTGGGGATTTCAATCTCTCGATCATCTATATATATCGTTGGTGGCAAAAAAACACACATATATACGCATGCACTTTATGCGTAAAGGCGCGGGTGCCTCTAATAATGTGTGTGCGCACTCGATCGATGATCCCTAAACCTTAAACAACCCTAAAACCCTAAATTAATTATCGATCTCCCTGTGATTCATTAATTAATTATATAATTATCGATGATAAATTAATTAACTTGAATTTTGACAAGTTCTCTCGTATGAAAACACATTTGATCAAGTTGCCTCATAATATATATATATATATATAATTAGTGTGCATGCATGGCCTACCATGCATTCGTGCATATATTTTAATATATATTTGAACATATTCTTGGGGATTTCAATCTCTCTCTCTCGATCATCTATATATCGTTGTTGGTGGCCAAAAAACACACATATATACGCATGTACTTTATGCGCAAAGGCGTGGGGTGCTTCTAATAATGTGTGTGCGCACTCGATCGATGATCCCTAAACTTTAAACAACCTTAAAACCTTAATCCCTAATCCCCTAAACCCTAAACACCCTAAACACTAAACCCTGGACCCTAAACACTAAACCCTAAACCCTAGACCCTAAACACCCTAAACACTAAACCCTAAACCCTAAACACCCTAAACACTAAACCCTAAACCCTAGACCCTAAACACCCTAAACACTAATCCCTAAACCCTAAACACCCTAAACACTAAACCCTAAACCCTAGACCCTAAACCCTAACCCTAACCCTAAGCCTAACCCTAAACCCTAGCTAACCCTAAACCCTAATTAAACCCTATATATAGGCCAACGACACTTAATTGTGCATCAAGCAGGCCAGGGGTGCCTCGCGGTCCTCTAGTTAAAGTAAATGTGCCATGCATTAACCCTAAACCATATATATATAACTAACCCCTAGCTAATCAAACCCTAGTTAATTAAAACACATAACCCTAAACTATACTAGCTATAACCCGATCTAATAAAAACATGCTCTATATATAGCAGCTAGCTAGCAAATTAAACGGTAGATTAACACCAATTAATATATACATGGCCTATATCGATCATATGTTGTATAACATCTCCCTGAGAGATTCATTAATTAATTATATAATTATCGATGATAAATTAATTAACTTGAATTTTGACAAGTTCTCTCGAATGAAAACACATTTGATTAAGTTTCCTCATAATATATATATAATTAGTGTGCATGCATGGCCTACCATGCATGCATTCGTGCATATATTTTAATATATATTTGAACATATTCTTGGGGATTTCAATCTCTCTCTCTCTCTCTCTCGATCATCTATATATCGTTGGTGGCCAAAAACACACACACATATACGCATGCACTTTATGCGCAAAGGCGCGTGTGCCTCTAATAATGTGTGTGTGCACACTCGATCGATGATCCCTAAACCTTAAACCCTAAATAAACCCTAATCCCTAATCCCTAAACCCTAAACACCATAAACATTAAACCCTAAACCCTAGACCCTAAACCCTAACCTCCTAACCCTCCTAACCTAAACCCTAAACCCTAATTAAACCCTATATATAGGCCAATGACACTTAATTGTGCATCAAGCAGGCCAAGGGTGCCTCGTGGTCCTCTTATTAAATTAAATGTGCCATGCACATATATGTGTTTAATTTGGGGAGTTCAATCGCTCTCTCGTATGTAGCTCTCTCTATCTCTCTCTCTCGTTGGTGGCCAACAACACACACATGCACTTTGTGCGCAAAGGCATGCGCCTCTAATAATGTGTGCGCAGTCGATCGATCTAGTTTTGATTAATCATAGCACACAAATAAAGAAGTTGTATTTGAATCCACACAACCTAATCTAAAACACATAACCCCTAACATGGCCTAATTAATTAACCCCTTCTCTCTACCTAATTAGTGGAAATTGCACAAAATCAAAAGGGGTCCCTCACTAATTATACATATCTGCTAGATTGTGATAAACTTTTGCCCCATATATATTTGGTGGATGGGTGCATCTTGGCATGTAAAACAATTAGTGTTTGCAAATGGCGTTGTCAAAATTTATGTACAAATGATTTCTTTCCATCCAAAGTGCATAAAATGGGAGTTTTAATGAAGAAAGTACAAATAAAACAGCTCAACATGCTTCCACACCCCGATTTTCACACGAAGTAGAGCATATTTAAAGGATAATTCCAGAGTTTTACTATTTTTCAAGCAACTTTGCTAATTTTCCCCCACTCACATGACTTTATGTCGATTTAACGAAAATATGGCGAATTTAAACTACATGGGCGGGATAGTTTGAATTGTGCGCGCGGCAAAGGGAACCGCCTATTCCTCAACCTTGTGCACGGCAAATTACACACGCAACTCCATTAAACGCCACCTACCGACCTTAATTATCACCCCGGCGGCCCGGCCGCATGACCCCCCACCCACCCCTACACAACTTATCCTCGTCCGTGCGAAGAGCTTCCCCTCCCCGTCCCGTCCGTGCGAAGAAGAAGCTTCCCCTCCCCGTCGTTCTTCTCGAGACGCACCGGCGGTCAAGTTGATCCACGGTAGGGCTGCTATCTCTAGCTCAATCATGTATCGGGCAAGATGGCCTAACGATTTATATTTTCTTGATGCTGCTAAAAAAATTCGTCAGTATGCTCGAACTAATTGGCACTTTATAGTTTTCCGCTCGATTTGTCATCGATCAATTTGTTCATTTGCGTGGGCATATAGAGTCAGTTCTGCACTCGATCCGTTAATTTGCTGAAATGCCATGGCAGAGTTTTGTACACGATTTGTTTGCTAAAATGTCGATGAGCATTTTTTGTTTTGTACTCGACATGATTGCTGAAATGCATAATCATGTAGTATAGTTTTGTACTCGATGGATATACATTTCCTACTTCGCCTTAAATTAATCACCAACCACTGTATCTCATAATTAAATAGATGGACAGAACTTGGATACTGCATGGACACTTATGTTCCCCTTCATATATAAATGGTGTTCAACCCTTTATGGGGTTTATTAGAGCTCATGAAGGTCACAACCTGGACGTGTATTGCCCGCGCTGCACATGTATGAATGGTGAGAAGAGGCCTCACCATGTAGTGGCAGATCATTTACACATTTTTGGGATGGACCGCACATATGTTAGGCGGGTTTAGCATGGTGAACCATATAATGATCCTTTAGCAGGAGAAGCAGATCTTGCTCACACTGTATGTGTGCTGGCATATGTAGTTAATTATTTATATTGATGCTGCCGCTGTTTCAATCAATAGTTTGCATTGCTGTGCAAGGTTCTGTACTCAAATTTAACTTGTTGCAGATGGATGGACGGGAAGGAGAGAAAAAGCGCTTGCTTCAGGAAACGGGTTTCAGCTCTGGGACATGTGCTGTGCCAGATGAGAAGGTAAATATGTAAAACGGCATTTGTTCAGGTTGCATCCCTTAGATGTTTGTCTAATCGGTTGATGTACTAATTGCAGAAGCATAGAGTTGAAGAGGTCTCTCAGTTTGATGGGAGATTTGAAGATGAATCTCAGTTTGATGCACCTGGATGGTACTGATGACGAGCCTTTCATAGACGAAGGTCCTGCACCTGAGATTATCCAGCCTACAGAAGGAGGACGTGGACCGAGTACACAGCTTTGCGTTGAAGTGGATGCACGCCCGGAGATCATCGGGGGCGTCCGGGTAGTCTCAAGACCACCCAGCCCTGATGCACGTGGATGGTACGATGACGAGCCTTTCATAGACGAAGGTCTTGCACCTGAGATTATCCAGCCTACAGAAGGAGGCCGTGGACCGAGTACACAGCTTTGCGTTGAAGAGGATGCACACCCGGAGATCATCAGGGGCGTCCCGGTAGTCTCAGGACCACCCAGCCCTGATGCAAAATGTTGAGCTACTTTATGATTCGTACTCTTATGTTCTGGTGCTGTAGTATGTTATGATTTGTACGCCTTTGGCGCTAGATTAAGCATTCAGTGGATGATCGCGTTGCAAAATTTGACACCCACACAATCAGTTCATCGTATGAGTAGTAGCACAATTACTTCTACAGCGATTCCTGCCAGCGCATTAGTTGGTAGCATGAAACACTTTCAGGTACTCCCCTCTGATTCATATTAATTGACTCAATTTTGTCTAGATATGGATGTATCTAGATGCATTTGTTAACTAGACTAACAAACTTGAGTCAGTTAATATGAATCCGTGTAAACCGCCCAAGTCCTCGAGCAGCTAGTTTATTGACTCTGGACTCCAAGCCTCTCGCGGCAAGCCATCGACGAAGCTTTGACCAGATCTTGGCCCGCAATTTTTTTGTGTGGCGAATAGCAAAGCTTTGACCAGTTCCTCTCGGGATACAACACGCCGGTGAGCTTGCACGGTTGCCATGAGCACTTTCCGGCGGAACTTCCTCCCTCAGCCGCTGCTGCGGGCACACGCAGTGCCTCGAGGTGGACGGAATTCTGGATCTCGGGCGGGGGTCCGCCTCGTCCGGGAACGATCTCCAGCGGGTTAACGAGGACATGCATGGCGGCCGGGGGATTTGGTTTTGGTTTGAGCTTGGGATTTGGGGTTTTTCGGATAGGGGAGGAGGAACCGAGGAAGAGGAAGGAACAGCGCGTGCTTGGCGCGTGGCGGTGTGCTTGAATTTCGAATTTTTGTTTCCCCCGCTACAATTTGGGGGTTTCTTGACGCGCCAATGCGTCCCGCCGGGCAGCTTCAAGTGAATTTGGGGTGCCACACTATGGGCCCCGGTTTCAGTGAGACATGTAATGACTAGTCACATCAGTAAGTTCACTGTGTAATAAAATATGTTACCCCTCCCCTTTATGTAGCACCCCTTCTCTCCCGATCGAGTGCCGATCGCCGACGGATGCAAGCCGCTAGCTCGATCCCCTCCTTTCGCCTCCACCGTCCAGGCATCCAGCTTGGAGGGGCAAGCTGCATCTAGACCAAGCGATTAGGTAGGACTAGTAATGTTCTTTCCTTTCTCGAGATCGGTTCTTTTTTCCTCACCTCGATATCTTGCGCATCTCTTTCCTATTCTGGGCGACGGGGTGTCTTTCTGGTCACCCTCGAGCTGGGAGTGATTGATGGGGGTGGGGGGGGGGCTACCTTTGCTTGGATTGGGGTGTTTTCCTTTATTTGTCAACATTTGCAACCTTTGTAGTTTCTGCTGATCCTCACTGTATCTTTTGTCAGCTTGTACAGGAAAGGAAAGACCTCGGCGGTGGGGGCAATGGAGCGTAAGGCCACCACACATGTGGGCAGTTGGCTGAGCCTGAGCTGCGTCCCCAGCCCCGCGAAGCAGGTACTCCGTTTGCTTATCCACTCTTTACCTTTTAAGTGTCTCTCTGCATCCTCAATCTGTTCCTGTTCTGGAATATGCTTAAAGTAGCACATGTCTTCAGTTGTTTGTGCGTAAAGCCTCTATGACACCATGCTCTATATTCTCTGTATCAGGTTGGTACCTCCAGGTTCCGTGCTGAGGCTATGGGGAACGAGAATAGCGCCCCTGCTGCAGGAGCATGGCCCGATCTGCAGCACAAGAAGCGAAATGCCACTGCCGAGCTGGGCAGGGACCGCCCAGGGGTAATTTTTTTAACCAACTTACCATGATGTAGTCTGAATCTGATACTCCCTCGATCCAAATTAATTGACTCAACTATCTGTAGATACGGATGTATCTAGATGTGTTTTAGCTCTAGATACTACTGCCTCCATCCCAAAGCTTTGGGCTTATATTATTTTTAGAAAGTCAAACTATACCATGTTTGACTAAGCTTTTACCAAAAATCAGTAACATGCAAAATACAAAATTAATATCATTAAATAGATAATAAAATATATTTTCCTACGGTATCTACATAGTATTATATTTGTTGATAGAATGTTCTAAAATTTTGGTCAAACTTTGCTTGTTTTGATTTCTCAAAAATAAATAAGCCTTAAGCTTTTGGATGGTGGTAGTACATTCATATCTAGACAAAGCTGAGTCAACTAGTTTTTTTGTCTGTCCATAGCTAGTGTTCACGCTGCAAAAGGCTAAGAGCATCCACTATATGCATTAGTCTATCTCATACAGTAATTCAATATCACTGCTGAGGTCTGCCTTTTGTTTTGCTATTCATATGCAGACTGAAACTTTAGGGCCTTTACTCAAAAGGAAGATCAAAACTGCGGCTGATCAGGCTGCCAGTATGTTGATGCCGCCCCCATCTTCTAAATGCCTCTACAAGCACAAGGCCACGCGCCAGCTGGGTGGTGATCTTTTAATGAATATGGTATATTTTCTTAATCCACAAAACATGCCTTGATTTTTCTCTGTTTATTGTCGGTTTTTTCTATGCTTGCCAAAAGTTTACAACAACAACAACAACCAAGCCTTTCAGTCCCAAACAAGTTGGGGTAGGCTAGAGTTGAAACCCATAAGATCTCGAAGCCAAAAGTTTAGAAACACCAAATTCGTTTGCTTACAATCATCATACAGTAATGTTCATCTACTCCAGTTCCCCTAACCCAACAAAAAATGATGTTAATTACGATTTTTAGATTAAAAGAGCACCATTAGGCGTTGTTAATTACGACTTTGAGATTAAAATGTCATTTGCAATTGTTAATTACAATTTTGAGACAAATGGTTAGTTTAACCTCGATCTCTTCTGCTCTCCATTTTTCCCAACCGAACAAAAATGTAACTATTCCATTCCTCTGAATTGGAACCATTCCATTCCATTCCACGCTGTTTCAGAACCGAATACACCCTTGCATTGTTGTGAACTGTTGTCCATACACGGCCATACCCTTCCACTTACATCCAGCACTATATGCATCAGTGTCTCAGAGTCATTCAATATCACTGCTGATGTTCCCATTCTTATGCAGGCTGAAACTGCTGCGCCTTTACTCAAGTGGATGCAAAATGAGGCTAATGAGGCTGCTGTGAGGACGATGGTACCGACACCATCTTCCGAAAACCTCTACAAGAACGAGGCCATGGGCCAGCTGGGTGGTGACCTTTTAATGAATCTGGTATATTTTCTTAATCCACATACATGATTTCATTATTATCTGTTTAATTACTGTTGGCTTTGTCTAATGCTTACCAAAAGTTCAGAAACACTGCGTTTTCTTACAATCATCATACACTAATTTTTCACTTTTCAGTCTGTCTCATCCAGTATATAAACTGTTGATTTCCGTTGGCTTCTTTTGTAATCATTTGCATTGTTGTCAACTGTTCTCTATGCACAACCCTATTCTTCCACTTACACCCCGCACTATTTGCATCAGTCTATCTCATAGATTTATTAAATATCAATGATGAGTTATGTTGCTATTCATATGCAGGATGAAACTTCTGTGCCTCTACTCAAATGGATAAAAAATGATCCTGATGAGGCTGCTGTGAAGACGATGGTGCCGCCACCATCTTCAAAACCTCCTCAAGCACAAGGCCACGGGCCAGCTGGGTGGTACCCTTTTCAGTAAGCAGGTATATTTTCTTAATCCTCATACATGATTTGATTTTTGTCTGTTTATTGCCGGCTTTGTCTAATGCTTACCAATAGTTCAGAAACACACACACCTATTCTTCCACTTACATCCAGCACTATATGCATCAGTGTCTCATAGATTAATTTTATATATCACTGCTGATGTCTGTTGCTCTTCAATTTTCATATGCAGACTGAAACTGCTAAGCCTTCATTGGTCAAAAGGATTGCAACTGCTGCTGATGAGGCATCTGCAGAGGCTGCCACCAAGTTACTGTCAGCCCCACCTTTTGGATGCTTATATAAGCTCAAGTCCAAGGACCAGCCGGGCCGTAACCATCCAAGGGTTCGGGTATATTTTCTTAAGCCACATATACATGCCATGATTTATGTCTGATATTATCACCGGCTCTGTCTAATGCTTTTTGGAATTCGGAAACACCAAATTAGCATGCTTATATTCATCATACACTAATTTTCACTGTTCAGTTTGTAACATAGTGTTATGCACTCGCTTGTCAACATTTGCATTGCTCTGAACTATGCACTTTACACAACCTAATTCTTCCACTTACATTCAGCGCTACGCACCAGTAGTACCTCCCATGTTTCCTTCACCATCCCGATGCCGAGCTTGCGGGAATATGGCGGGCCCATGTACATACCCCGCATATAACACCTCCTATGACTCTATCTACCTTTCTAGTAACTCCTTCACAGAGTTACAGGTATGTATTCTCAGTGGTTTAGCATGAATTGGCATATAGTAAAGTCTTGTTTTTAGTCTTCCTGCTTCTTACATTTGTATCAATTTTCACATGCAGACTGTACCTTGTGAACTTCGTCCAATGATTAACCAGATGTGTCCGCATGAAGGATCTTTCACTATGCATGGCAATGGCAAATTGATGAACACCTACACGGTCTATGAGGTGTATGTCTACAAGACGCAGGCCATCACATATTTGTATGGACATGATTGGAGAAAGTTTGCTTTTGACTACGGTCTGAAGAAGGGCGACGAGCTGAGGATCAGAAACTCAAACGGGCAGATATACGTAACTGCTTACAGAGTTGGAGACACTTCCAAATATATAATATGTAACTTTTTTCTACTCATATCTTTTGTTAACTGCATTCTGAGCACTTGTTCTAAACCATTCCCTCTATTCTAGCTTGCTGGGTTTAACATGATCAAAGCTGCAGATCCCCTGATGGAACAGGAGCAGATGTCACAAAGGGCAACCACACCAGCACCAGCACCGGCTTCCCAGCATCAGCACCGGTTCCTGTACCAGCTCCGTTTACTACATCTACCCAGAGTCCCCTACATCGGCATTGGTTCCGTAGAGGCCCCATATACTACACCTGCGAGGCTCCGCATCAACACTGGTTCCTCTAGCTGCACCGTTCTGCACCGCAGTCTCCTGCGCGCACCGGTTCCTCTAGAGGCACCGTTCGCACTCTGTTCTCCTGCATCAGCATCGCTCGTCCCAGCTCCACCTGCCTAGCAGATCACCGAGGTCTCAGCTCATTGCCGTGGCCACCCGTGTGGTGACCAGGACACATCTGAAGGCTATGTTCGTGAGTATATGACAGCATAACTCTCTTATCTTGATGTCTTCTCTGCTCAAAGTCTCACATGGTTCAGTGCATTGGTGCCATTGACTAATTTTTGGTGGTATCTCTTGCTTTGAATCAGAAATTGCCTAAAAGTATCTCCAAGGATCTCAATGCTGGCCGAAGGGGCAAGATATCCCTCGTCATGGAGAGTGAAGGTCTCACCGTGGAGGGACGGTACTCCGTCAGTCCCACAGATGGCCGCTTGGCTGTTACTTCCAGGTGGAAAAAGTTCATTGACGGTGCCAAACTTCGCATTGGATCAAAGTTGAAGGTCAAGATCTTTCGATGCCGCTGTGACATGCTGGTCATAAAGTTTGCGGTTGTCTAGTTCTGTTGTCCCATGAGCCCTTAGCAAATGCATTTGTAGTTATACTTATATAAGGTTATCTTATCTGAACTGCTAATTAATTGTATGGGTGGTAAAACTCTGGCAAGCTTTTGCTCTTAGCAAGTATGTATGTATGATCAGCTATTATGATAACTAAAGTTTGTGTTCATCTTAATTTGCATTTTCGTTTTAGAAAAAAACTTAATTTCTATTTTGGCTGACCTGTTAGAGAACTATCAGATTGAACCCACAACATGATTCAAATAGATTCATTACACCGAGCCACATGTCTTGACCTTGCTATACACTACTTCCATTAATCAGTGCAAGAAGGCTTACCTGAGCTGCCTGAACCATGGCAGATTCGAATCCACCTTATCTATCTAGAAATACAACCTTTGCAGAAAGAGGATTTGTATGGGGAGGCTGACATTGGGGACCCATGAGCCAGCAGCGTCGTTTTAAAGGTGGAGATCGAAAGAAAAATAAGTCAAAAATCAGTTGGTAAACAAAATTCAAGAAAAGAAACATTTACCTTTCAGAGGATGACATGGGACCCATGAGGCAACAACATCCTCAACTATTTCGGCAGGGGATCAAAAGAAAAAAAGGAAATAGCCATAAATTAATTAGGGTAAAAAATAAATCCATCAAAGGAAACTTTTATTGTTCATAGAGGATGACATGTGGGACCGACTTGCCAACTGCGTCGTCATCGTTTCAAAGGGGCAGGGGATCAAAAGAAAAAGGCAAATAGCCAGGGGAAAAAATAAATCCAACAAAGAAAACTTTTATTGTTCATAGAGGATGACATGCGGGACCTATGAGCCAGCAGCTTCCTCAACGTTTCAAAGTCGGCATGAGATTGAAAGAAAAAGGCAAGTGACATAATATCAGGAGCCAAAAATAATCCAAGAAAAGAATCTTTATTGTACATAGAGGATGGCATGCGGGTCCCATTTTATAGCATCGGTCTCAACGCTTCCAAGGCGGCACAGGACCGAAAGAAAAATGAAGTAGCCAGAAATCAGGGTGTGAAAAAAATCCAAGAAAAGAAAGATTTCAATTGGGCTGCATCTGGACATCTGGGCCTTCGAACTATCCTGCTGGGCCTTTTGACTCGTACAATTTCAGCCCACTCCAAAACAGGAAAGTTCGGATTTTTCTCAACAAAAAAACAGGAAAGTCCTATGCTTCGCAAAAACAAAAAACAAGGAGATTCAACATATAAATTTGTTTATGTAGATATAAAGATTTAATTTATCCGTTTGCAATAGCTCAGAGCGAAATACAATGTTTATTGTCTGCAAAATAAGATATCACATGTTTCTTGTACGGGGAGGCTGACATCGGGGACCCATGAGCCAGCAGCGTCGTCAACGTTTCAAAGGTGGCAGGGGATCGAAAATAAAAAAAGCCAAAAATCAGTTGGTAAAAAAATCCAAGAAAAGAAAACATTTATCGTTCAGAGAGGATGACATGCGGGACCCATGAGGCAGCAACATCCTCAACGTTTCAAAGTCGGCATGAGATCGAAAGAAAAAGGCAAGTGACATAATATCAGGAGCCAAAAATAATCAAGAAAAGAAACTTTATTGTACATAGAGGATGACATGCGGGTCCCATTTTGTAGCACGGTCTCAACGTTTCCAAGGCGGCACAGGACCAAAAGAAAAATGAGGCAGCAACATTCTCAACAATTCCAAGGCGGCAGGATCAAAAGAAAAAAGGAAATAGCCAGAAATTAATTAGGGGTCAAAAATAAATCCACCAAAGGAACTTTTATTGTTCATAGAGGATGACATGTGGGACCGACCTGCCAACAACGTCCTCATCGTTTCAAAGGGGGCAGGATCAAAAGAAAAAGGCAAATAGCCAGAAATTAGGGGTCAAAAATAACTCCAAGAAAGGAAACTTTTATTGTTCGTAGAGGATGACATGCGGGACCCATGAGCCAGCAACTTACTCAATGTTTCAAAGGCGGCATGAGATCGAAAGAAAAAGGCAAGTGACCAAATATCAGGAGCCAAAAATAATCCAAGATTTATTGTACATAGATGATGACATGTTGGGTCCATTTTGCAGCAGCGGTCTCAATGTTTGAAATGCGGCTTGAGATCAAAAGAAAAAGAAAGTAGCTAGTAATTAGGGGTCAAAAAATCCAAGAAAAGAAAGTTGATGGACATAGAGGATGACATGCGGGTCCCTTGAGCCAACATCTTACTCAACGTTTCAAAGGGGACAGGGGATCAAAAGAAAAAGGCAAGCCAAAAATCGAGGGTGAAAAAATCCAACAAAGGAAACTTTTATAGCACATAGAGGATGACATGTGGGTCCCATGAGCCAGCAGATTCCTCAACGTTTCAAACGTGGCATGAGATCGAAAGAAAAAGGCAAGTGACCAAATAACAGGAGCCAAAATAATCCAAGATTTATTGTACATAGAGGATGACATGTGGGTCCCATTTTGCAGCAGCGGTCTCAATGTTTGAAATGCGGCTTGAGATCAAAAGAGAAAGAAAGTAGCTAGTAATTAGGGGTCAAAAAAATCCAAGAAAAGAAAGTTGATGGACATAGAGGATGACATGCGGGTCCCTTGAGCCAGCAGCTTACTCAACGTTTCAAAGGGGGCAGGGATCAAAAGAAAAAGGCAAGCCAAAAATCAGAGGGTGAAAAAAATCCAACAAAAGAAACTTTTATAGCACATAGAGGATGACATGCGGGTCCCATGAGCCAGCAGGTTCCTCAACGTTTCAAACGTGGCATGAGATCGAAAGAAAAAGGCAAGTGACCAAATATCAGAGCCAAAAATAATTCAAGAAAAGAAACATGATTTACATAGAGGATGACATGCGGGTCCCATTTAGCAGCAGCGGTATCACCGTTTGAGAGGAGGGGATCGAAAGAAAAAAGGCAAGTGACCGAATATGAGGTGCCAAAAATAATCCAAGAAAAGAAAGTTTTATAGTACATAGAGGATGACATGCGGGTCCCATTTAGCAGCAGCGGTATCACCGTTTGAGAGGCGGCAGGGGATCGAAAGAAAAAGGCAAGTGACCAAATATGAGGTGCCAAAAAATCCAAGCAAAGAAAGTTTTATAGTACATAGAGGATGACATGCGGGTCCCATTTAGCAGCGCGGTATCACCGTTTGAGAGGCGGCAGGATCGAAAGAAAAAGGCAAGTGACCAAATATGAGGTGCCAAAAATAACTCCAAGAAAAGAAAGTTGATTGCTCATAGAGGATGACATGCGGGTCCCATTTAGCAGTCTCAACGTTTCCAAGGCGGCAAGGGATCAAAAGAAAAAGGAAGTAGCCAGAAATCAGGGGGTCAAAAAATCCAAGAAAAGAAAGAATTTTGGTTCATAGAGGATGACATGCGGGACCCATGATCCTGCATCGTAAACGGCTCGATCGGAGAGCGTTGAACGAGATGGCACGATCGAGAAAAAACAATGCTAGAGAGGCTGCCATCTAGGCCCTACATCCCTGGGCGGTGCGGATTTGCGTTGACTCGGCCGGCGAACCCGAGAATTCGTGATGCACCACGTCCCGGGCCACCATACGCGACGTTTTGGCCGCTTTCGTCGGGCTAGGTGGCCTCAAAAACGAGAAAAAAAGTTTTGACATGAACCACGGAGGGACCAAAAATCGTCGGCCATGGTGCACCAGCAACCACGGCGCGACTTCAACTTCGTCGACCATGGCAACTTTTATTGTAGTGATAAGACTTCTCTCACATGTTGCACATGGTCCTCAAGAGTTTTGCTATAAATGAGAATATCATCAAAGTAGACCACCACACTCTTGCCAATGAGAGGTCTCAAGATATGGTTCATAAGGCGCATGAAAGTTGAAGGAGCATTGGATAGACCAAACGACATGACAAGCCATTCATAGAGACCAAGTTTGGTCTTAAATGCCGTCTTCCATTCATCACCAACGGCCATGCGGATTTGATGGTAACCACTACGCAAATCAATTTCCGAGAAAATAGTGGCATCGCATAACTCATCAAGCATGCCATCTAAACGCGGAATGGGATGGCGATATCGAATGGTAATAGTATTGATAGGACGACAATCCATACACATTCTTTGCGACTCATCCGGTTTAGGCACAAGTATGACCGGAACCGCACAAGGGCTTAAGCTTTCACGAACATACCCTTTTCGAGGAGATCTTGAATTTGTCGTTGAATCTCCTTTGTGTCTTTGGGATTGGTGCGGTATGCGGCACGGTTTGGTAGAGGGGCGCCGTGTATGAGGTCGATGCGGTGCTCGATTCCTCTAAGCGGTGGTATCCCATGAGGGAGCTCGTCGGGGAAAACATCTTGAAACTCCTTCAAAAGAGACAACAAAGACGAAGGAAGTGTTGTTAAGTCGTTAGTTTCCAAGGGTGACCCCTTACAAATGAGCACATAGTGCAATTTGGTGGATGTGTTGTGGTGCACTTCTCTCATCTCACTCTTGGTGGCTAGGAGGACACTCTTCATCTCGCTCACATATGGCTTGTGGCGCTCACTCTCTTTTTGGTGGATCACTCTCTCACCTCTCATCTCACTATTGATAGTAACTTGCTTAGCCCTCGCTAAAGCCTTTGCAGTGTCTGCAACTACTTAGCTAGGAGTCATTGGGCGTAGGATGAAGGACTTGTCGTCGACCTTGAAGCTATAGGCATTTGTGTAACCATCATGGTTTGCTTTCTTGTCATATTGCCAAGGGCGACCAAGTAGCATGTGGCACACCGTCATAGGCACTACATCACACTCAACGGTGTCTTCATTGGGCCACGAGAAGGGCTTGTCGGTCTTGAGGAGGAGGTGTCCAAAAGCCACCCCGTATCACTTTGGGTAAGAGATCATGAAATAATCTAGCTTGTTTAGTTAATGTGGCCTATTTTATAATCTAAATAAGCACACTTTTTTCTTTCTACTACGGAGCAATTAGTTGTAAGATTAGTCCAACTAATATCATTTGACAGGTGACTCAAAAATTCATTGTTGTTAGACTTATCTCGCTTATTACTTGTAAAAAAGCATATATGTATGAATAGCAAGGTTTAAAATAACATGCTATTTAGTTAAAATAGCGTATTTGAGTGCTGACACTAAGTTTTTTCAAATATACTTGCTACGACGCGATTTATCAACGCTAAACCACGCTCTATGTGGTAGCGTATAACGACGCTATTTTCTTTTCACGGAAAACCCAGCTGCACATCGTCTGAACCCGGGAGCTCATTTCCCCCCTCCTCCCTCTCGTGAGTCTACAATACTTTGAGAGACACCTCAAGCAAACCGGGCCAACCCCGAGTCCTCTCCGGCGGCGCAGCCGGCCGAAGATGGTGAAGGGAAGGCGCCGGTGTAGTAGGTAGGGTTAGTTTTAGGGTTTCTGGCGATCTGCCGGTAGTATGGAGTAGGGCACAAGATCTCTGGGATCAGATCTGGTGCATCCTGGATGGGTGGTTCTTCCTCGCTGAGCTCCGGCGGCCGGAGACGACGAGCCCGCTCGCTCTAGGGATCTCCGCTAATAAGATCCTTTCTTGCTGCTTCCTGTTTCTTGTGTGATTTTGTAGTGGTTTCCTCCTCCGGCCGGCCATGGAGGCGAGGGGAAGAAGAAGCTGACTGCTACCTCGACGGGATCTGGATGCAGCTGGGAGTCAACTTCTTACCTGGTGTCTTGGTGCGGCGCCAGGCAATCACAGATGAGATCTTTCACCGCGCTCCAAAGGTGGGAGACGGTGAATCTTTCCGTTGCTGTGAGACTCCCTCCAAATAAGCGCCTCTGCCTCCTCTTCTTTGGTGGTCGTTCTGCTCCGCTGCTCCTCTTGGCCGGCCCAAGTGGCGAGGGAGAAGAGCACACGACGGTTGATCTGGCTACCAAGCAGAGGAGGTGCCTTGGGAGTTTTTGTGCACATCACGCGGTGACAGTCATCGCCGCGATCTTCAGCCGTTCAAGCGGCTTAATCTCTACCTCCGCATCGGAGGTCTTTGGATCCGCCACCGGAGCTCGCCACGCCCAGGAAACCAAGTGGTTCGTCCCCGGTTTCCTTGGTGTAGCTGGCGGCGGGATTCAGTCGTTGGAGAAGAGCTTGCGGGCATCTGGCTCTCTGATCTCGGCTGCAGAGCCTCGAGGCCGCCGGCGATTTGGTGGTGGAGTGCCCGTCCATGAGTTCAAGTCCAAGTGTCCAATACGGTAGTGCTACATCTATTCTAACCTAGACCAAATCTCAGGCTGGCAGTAGGAGTGTCCAATATGCTGCACCAGTCCATTGGCTTCATGTTTATCGTGATGATGAGCTCCAATATATGGGTTCTTCTTTTGAATTAAAACACGATGTCATTCAATATGGTTCATCTGAATAAGTACTTTCTCATATGTTGTTGCCCTGTTCGCTCTTGATGTTATGTTACACTGTCTTATACGATGTGGTTAAGCATGTATTCTCCCGGACAAAGTTTTAACTATTCAAATCCTTGATATCTGTCTTTTTTTTTGCAAAATTTGATTTTAAATATAGCATGCTATAGCCTATAGCGGAAAACTCAAAGTGTAGCCTGAGCTACACATCTCCTGTTTTTTTACAAAAATTGAATTCAACATTTAAAGTTTCAAAAAAATATGAAAATAAATCTGAATGTAGCCAATGATGAGCTCTGCCACATCGCAAATTTTCAAGATGAAATACGTTATATTAGAGGCTATACAAAAATGACAAATTCTGACAAATGTTGGAGGTGTCAAAATATGTACCGTTCACGTTTTCTGATCCGTGGATTTGTGAATTTTGCACAATCCAAAATACGAGTCTTTCGTATTGCTTTTTTTTCACAGTCGTAGAATACATTATTGTCTACCTATAGAGTTTTTGTTCCTAATTTTTTGAAACTATAAATTGTCATTTTCGATTTTTTGAAAAAAAACGGGCTACATGTAACACGAGCTACAAAATGCCACACTCACGCTATAGCATGTTATAACTTATATATCGTCTTGAGAAGGGCCTCGCTAAATGAAGTAGCTCGCTATTTTAAACCTTGATGATAGCATCTCTTTGCTAAAACCGTTTTAAAATATGCACACAAACATAACAACATGCGAAACATCATATCTATATTTTAGAATCATCCTGAAATATACTTTCATATCATATCATATGCACTCTATTTTAACGTTGCAGGTATTGATATGTTTTTTATGGATACTTAGTCAAACTTTGAGAATAGATATTGAAATATCACTGTTCCATTGATAGGTGGGACTATGTATGATAATTAGAGGTGTAAACGGATATGATAATTTCCGCACTGAAACCGGCCCTGAATCCGTTTTAAGGCATTTATATTCGATTCTAAAGAATTAGACAGATAAGGATATCCGATTATAACAAATAGCACGCGTATATGGATTATCCAAAATTTAATTAGGATAATCCAAATGTATTAAACCGGATAATCCAATTTTGGAGACAAAAGTCAAAGCCAATCTCACAAGGTTAGTAGGTATTGAGTTATCAAATTTATTTCGCGATCATGTTTAGTTCTAAATGTCTATCAATGCTTGATTTTTAGTGTATTGTGTCTTTTTTTTTCTTAACTACACGAGATTGGAAGTTTAAAATCCCTCTCAAGTTTGGCAAGAACTATATCTCTCTACGAATAGGAGCATATATCCGATTTTTTTTGTTTCATGTTCGAATCCGCTTCATTTCCGATTTGAATCTATAGTACGGTATATCCACATTCGAATCCAAGACCGATCAATATTCGTTTCGATTCGAATCCGAAAAAATATATGGTAAAGTATACGGCACGAGAAAAATCCGATGAAGTCCAAATATATGTATTACCAAACTATGGGCACTGACCTATCAGTTTTTACCACACAAGGCGGAGTCCAACTCCGACCGGTGTTCAAACAACACCGTTGTCACGCTGGGCTGGGATATTTATGCCACCGTGGAACCTATATAAAACCTCGGCGCGCCTCGACTCTCTTTCCCCTCCCCTCCCAAAACCCTAGCCCCCTCCTCTGCTTTGCGGCGCGCCAGAGCAAGCCACCCTAAGCACCCTAGCAAGATGGATCGGCGCAAGGGCAGCGGCAGCCGCGACGCCAACGGCGGCGGCCTGGCGGAGGCCACGGCGTCCAGGCTCAGGTTCGAGGACGCCGACGAGGTGGGGATGGAGGTCGAGGTCGAGGACTGCCCCGCCGCCGCCGCCGCGGCGGAGGAGGTCATCGGCAACGAAAAGACCAGCGCCGACTACTACTTCGACTCCTACTCCCACTTCGGTACGCGCCCCTCCATCTGATTTCTGTTAGCCTGATCTTCTTTGACTAGTCTATGGAAGAGCACGAGGTGTTATGTCGTCCGGTTGTATCTGTGAGAAAAACCAGTCGAGGTGCCAATGATTGATAGTTTGCACGTTTAGCGCAGCACTGAATATAATCAGTGTACTTGAATTCTAGGATTACCCTCGGTTGGATCAAACATTGATTCTTGACCCTCTAAGAGGCTGCCTGGATTGGGTGTAAAATTTTCACACCGGATGGGCGCACTAATTTTCACACAGTCCAAGCGGGGCCTAAACAGGGTGATTGGTAGAATAAGATTGTTTCATTGCCAATTGCTGTGGCTGGATTAGATGTTCGAGCTGTTGCTTTAATATATTGGTATTTGCTTTTGGGCACTATAGTAGTGACAGTTTACCACATTTGATGGAGTTATTTTAAATTTTGCCTTTGGTTGTTGCTCTGCTGAATGGAAATATGATCTTCAGCCAAACTGTCATTACTAGTTGGAATTTTAAAAAGTTGTCGATGCTTGTTATTGCGCACTTGTGGTAAAAGTTGGTGGCCTTGCTAGTAACGTTCTTCCATGTGCTTATTAGTTGATATCGGTTCTTCTGTTGTCCCCATGTATTTATTTCCGTCAGCAGTTCAAAATGTACTGTTTATGTTTTGCCACAAGTTTATTTTGTACTCATACTCTACCCTTGCTGTTTGTTTTGCAGGTATTCATGAAGTAAGTGGTTCTGAAGCAAACAACACTTCTTTCTCTCTATCTCTCTCGGCCGTGCAGTTTGTGCATTGTTTTATAAATAATCCTTGTTCTACTCTTTAGACATGCCAACGAAATATTGGAGGTGCCAATTACTTTACATGTATTGATTGCAGGAAATGCTAAAAGACGTTGTTCGGACAAGATCATACCAAAATGTTATTACCCAGAATAACTTCCTTTTTAAGGACAAAATTGTCCTTGATGTTGGCGCCGGGACTGGCATCCTTTCACTTTTCTGCGCGAAAGCAGGAGCTAAGCATGTCTATGCGGTCAGTTTACTAATTTCATGCTTGCAGTTCAGTACTATGATGATGCTGGTTTAGTTATCCTAAGCTATTTTAATAGATGTGCACTATTTCAATAAGAATGGTACAGTAATATATTTTCCGACTCACTTGTTGGAGTCCTGCAACCTAGTTTTGCATGTGGTTGTTTGTACCTAGTTATCTATGATCTGAAATGAAATAGAGTTTACTTTACATTCCCATATATTTCAGAAGCATCAGAAATATATTTACATAACATGCCCTGGTGATGAAATTAAGAAGAAAAATAAAGTACGCCAATTGTGTTCATTGTGTATGTTAGAGACTGGTATCCTATAATATTTTGTGAAATTTGGAATATCAGATGTTCTATAGTTCACGGTAGAGGGGATTCTCTGCTTCGTTTTACTCTGGCTTGCTGATCACTATTTTTATATTTCTTCTACCCGTTATACTTTCTTATTAATATAGAGCTGCTCATTCATTTGCAGATTGAATGTTCCCAGATGGCCGACATGGCAAAGGAAATTGTGAAAACAAATGGGTTTTCTGAAGGTAATTATCTGGCATATTTTACTATCTATTCTATAATAGTTTATATTCATGCTAATCTGGTTATGTGGTTCTCTTCACATTTTGCTTCTGTTGCAGTCATAACAGTAATAAAAGGGAAAGTTGAAGAAATTGAACTTCCCGTCCCAAAAGTAGATGTCATAATCTCTGAATGGATGGGTTATTTCCTCCTGTTTGAGAATATGTTGGACACTGTCCTGTTTGCACGTGATAAATGGCTGGTAAGTGACCCTTCACGTGGTTCAAGTGTTCAAATTGTCCTTTGCAGTTGCTTTGTGGTTTCTTTCTCCTTTCATTTTATGACTGCTAGATGCAATTTTGACTGAATATTCCGAGATGGGTGCTCTGTACTTCAAACTTGGGAGGCTGTAGCTTATATATCTTGCGACTGCTATGTAGGCTGACGATGGAGTAGTCCTTCCAGACAAAGCCTCTTTACATCTTACTGCAATAGAAGATGCAGAATATAAGGAAGACAAAATTGAATGTAAGTAATGGTGGTGTATGGTGCATTTGGAGTATCTGCATATTGGTTTCATGCCTGAGTTCAGTGTTTGCAAGTTCTGCATGAGTTTATATATTTATGTTACTCTCTAATGGCGTTTTTTATAATTCTTAACAGTTTGGAATAATGTATATGGCTTTGATATGAGCTGTATTAAGAAGCAGGCAATGATGGAGCCACTTGTAGATACTGTAGATGCAAATCAGATCGTCACTAACTGTCAATTACTTAAGGTAATGGCATACTTTCAACCAAGTTACGTTTTCTTTCTGTATTTCTCTGGCTGAGTGACAAATCAGCTCATATACCTGGTAAATTTGTTTCAGACGATGGATATTTCTAAGATGTCATCCGGGGATGCATCCTTTACTGTACCATTCAAGTTGGTGGCAGAGCGTAATGACTTCATCCATGCTCTTGTTGCTTACTTCAACGTGTCATTCACCAAATGCCATAAGCTGATGGGCTTCTCAACAGGTTTGTTATTCTCACCTTTTGTTATACAGAGTACGGTTGTCTAGCTCATTTCTTCAAGGAATTTGGTGAGTAATGGATGTACAATTAATTCTTTGCAGGGCCCAGATCAAAATCTACTCACTGGAAGCAAACTGTTCTGTATCTTGAGGATGTAGTAACTATCTGCGAGGGGGAGACTCTGTCTGGCACTATGACAGTTGCAAATAACAAAAAGAACCCTCGGGACATTGACATTACACTTAAATACTCCATAAATGGGCAGAGAAGCAAGGTGTCTAGAACACAGAACTACAAGATGCGGTGACCAATGAAGAATTCAGCTACCCTGCTGTCCACTCAATTTTCGTCGACCAAGTATCTTGTGTTTCACAATTGATGATTGTTCGTCAATCTTGTAACGTGCGTTTGTCAGGAACCCAAGTCGAAAATAGAAAGTAGTTTTGACTGGCATGTTAATGTAGGTTTGCTATATTGCAATTCTATGTTGTGTTGCTTGCTTGTAGCTTGGCAGTGATTTTGGGAAATTGTTGTATTCGTTGCAAAATGGATCCATAATAGATCACCACCCTCGCAATTTACGGGTGAGATATTCTGCCATTTTCGTCTTCTGTTCTGTGTTCCTTTGTATCCTCATTATTTCACTGCTTGAGCACATTATAACTTTCGTAATGTCTCTTTCCAGTTTCTATGGAAAATAGATTACAGAATGGTAAACTAGTGTCTTGTCATACTTGGAAAGGAGCAGAGCAACGCAGAAAAATATCCCATCCCATGGTACTGTACACAGTATCTTCGTAATAACGAGTACTCTGCAAGTGCAGTACAATTGTAGAACAGGGCATGCTGAATTGCTCTTGCTACCATGTTCTGAATATTCACTGGGAGAGTACACTGCATAAGAAAAGAAAACATACTGTTTGAGATGTGAAACAAGTGAGATGAAAACTTGTAAATAAATCGACACAGAGTACTAATCAGTAAAGTTTGCGAACGCTTACTTGTAGAGGTAAGCACCAATGCCAAGAATGACACAGATCAGTATGATGTCAACTGTGAAGTTCCTGGTCGATCGAAACTGCACAGCACATAGGGTCTGTGAGCGAAACTATAGAGTGAAAACTGTTCTTTAGTAATTCAGGGTGTAACACTTCACCTGGTTAACTGTTTCTTTAAGCCTGACATTAGTCTTTCTTAGCTCGGAGTTAGCTTTATCCACCTGCAGAAGTCATTATGCATATCCTTCAACTTCAGCATCAAAGGACGCGAAGGCAACACACATTTTTCAGAAGCAAAAATAGGATCAAACCTTTCTGTCAATTTCATCCATCAAGGGAACCTGCCTGTCCAGTTCCTGAAGAATTACATGAACAATTGTAGCTCTTTAACTTAATATCAGCAGAGAATAAGGTTAACCAGACAATTGTAGCTCAACAAACCTCACTCATGTCCTCTGCTAGATTTTTCAGCGTGTCCAGGCCTTCAGAAATGAAGTCCAGCCCTTCATCCTGTGCATCACATTTGGAGAAGACAATTTTGTAAACCAGCAGCCTTGTTTGATCAAGTGAAATCTGGTCTACAGGTTGTCTAGCTGAATGGGTACTGTCGACCAGAAAGTTCAGAGTTCGGAAAAGTGACACAGGACAGCTTTCACTAGCACGTGGAACCAGGTCCCACATGTCAGCCTCAAGCCAACATCATATTTTGGCCATGACTGTTAACTTTGCGGTGGCAATTATCTACGAGTTCAGGAAAGCATTTGATGAGCAGAAGACATGCTAGGTGAAAACAAAACCTGCCTGTTTGATACGGCGCATCTCGTACTCTCTTCTGAAAGCCTCCGATTCTTCGCTGGTCTGGAAGTAGCCCTCATCCAAAGTTTCAGCTGTAATCAGTCGACACGCACACAAGACAATGAGTTCGAACTACGAAACAAAATTACGTGCCTATGCTTTTCTACGTGCGACATGGGTCTTTAAACCCCTAAAACTAGAGGAATTTAATTCACATTAGAATATTAGATACATTTTTCCAGACGGAATGGTGCAAACTGAAGAATATGTGGATATTCACTGGTAACTGAAGAATGCACCGAAACATGAGAGACAAGTCTGAACAACCATTTCCATAGCAGAGATGTAATGTAACATTGCAGGTGGAAAACAGAATAGGAAACGGAAACCTGAAGAATCGAACTGAATCCCTGTCCGAGCGCCGTTCTGACCCGCCGCGCCGCCCTCGCCGCCGCCTCCCTCGGGGACGGGGATGGACTGGATCCTGTGATGCAATGCTGCGACCAGATCAGGCCGCAGCGCCATATCCTCCGCCGAGACCCCTTTCATCTGTGTACATTTCCATGTTTTCAATTGTTCATGCATCCATGTAAACATGTTTCTATCAAAAATTCACTCGCATGACCCATCAGTCGAGCATAATGGTGAAGAGTCGATGGTGATTGTTTTTGCTGGTGAATTTATTTATGAGCTTCATCGAAATTGAATGGCGAGTGATTGTTTTGTTACCTTCTTGACGGATAGCTTCTGGAGCTTGACCACATCCTCCATGAGCTGGGCCTTGGTGCGCCGCACGCCGGCGTTGAGGGTCACCTTCGCCGCCCGGTTCGTCTCCCTCGCGGCCCTCTCCGATTTCTGAATTCATGAACCGTACGTGCGGCATTTCAGGCAGGATCAAGGGAAACGTACAAGAATGCGAGAGGAGGTTCAGAGGGAGACCTCCATGGCTTCGTCGATCACGGCGTCGATGTCGGCGTAGAGCCGCGAGAAGGGGTCGGCGGCGTCATTGCGGTGCTTGTCGGCGTCGTACCTGTCGTACTTCTTGCAGATGGCGTCCACCCGGGTCAGCACGTCGATCATGCTCATCTTGACGTCCTCGCCGTGATCGCCGGTGCACAATGGGTTGTCGACGGCGCGCCGCCGGTGCAGTGGCGGTCAGTTAGAACGGTGGATTGGACGGAGAAGGGGACGGCGGAGGAGAGCTAGGTCAGGTTGTGAGATGGTTGGAGATTGGCTGGCTGGTCCTGGTTGTTGAGTTAGATACGCGCGAAACTCCCGGGTTCTGTTATTTGGGCACCTGAACTTTCTTTTTTTTTTGAATCTCAGCAGGAGAACTGCTGTTTTCATTGCATTAGAGGGTGAAAACCAATATACAAGAAGATCCCGGGCCAAAAACGCAAGACCGGAAGGAAAACGGAAAAAAAAAGGAGGCTGAAATCCGGGAAAAAACTCAACCCGGGTCGAAGGGGCTCCCGCTGGTTTGATCAACAAGGGAAATAGGAGCCCCCGCTTGCTGCCACACTTTGGCCTCGTCCATAATTTTGCCGATTAAATCACCCTCCTTCTGTTCTTTTTTCTCGAAGATTCTCCTGTTCCTTTCCTTCCATAACTCCCAACAAATCAAGTTGGCTATTGGGAAAAGCCGTTTTGCTTCCTTCTTTGGCCGCTTGCCCACAAGGTTTGTGAACCAATCTTGAATTGTCAAGTCCTTGCCAATCCAATTGGTGGGCTGAATCTCTGGTAGGTGTAGACGATTCGCCATTCCCGACCACACCTTATTGGTATACAAGCATTCTGTGAAGAGATGCTGAGGTGTTTCCAAATTCGTACGACACAGTGGGCAGAAATACTCGTTCTCCCATTGTCGACGTAGCAAAGCATCTGCAGTTAAAACCTTGTTTAGCATCAACGTCCAGATGAAGAACTTGCATCTAGCCGGGGCCCAGCCCGACCATACGGTCTTCATGCAATTGGTGGTCGCTGCTCCGATGAACTGGATCTTGTATGCGGATCTGGCTGAGTAGGAGCCCTTGCTATCAAAACGCCAAGTGATATCATCCGGCGTACCAGTTAGAGTCACCTCCTCAAGACGCTCAGCAAGGCCAAGAAGCTGTGGGAGATGGTCGATGGAGAGATGAAAGCGCAGGTCCTGCAGCCATTTATTATTATGAAGAGCATCTGCAACAGTTCTGTTTTTCCTGATGGAGATTTTGAAGATATCTGGCGCAATAGAGCATGGAGCTTGGTCCTTCAGCCATCTGTCTGTCCAAAAGGCGGCAGTTTTGCCATCTCCGATGGTTATTTTTGTTGCAGCAGAGAATAGCTCCCTCTCTTTTCGGTTGGAGGCGATGTTCATGTGCGCCCAAGGCTTGTGCGGGGACTTCCATTTCTGCCACATCCATCTTAGTCTCAAAGCGGTACCAAAAGCTTTGATACAGTGTACCCCGAGGCCGCCAAGTGCCTTTGGTCTACAGACTTGTCGCCAGCTGACTCTGCATTTACCACCATTGCAAGTAGCTTCACCCGCCCAAAGCCAAGCTCGGCGCCGCCTGTCAAATTCCGTTCTAACCCAAGCCGGCATGTCATTGATCGTCATCAAGTAGACGGCCAGGGAGGTGAGGACAGAGTTGAGCATTTCTAGCCGCCCGGCTTTACTCATTAGCCGTGCCTTCCACGTGGCAAGGTAGCGGTCAACCTTGTCCAAGAGCATCTGCCAATCAGCTTTGGACAGTGCTATCTGAACATTTGCGCCGGCGCCTCTGCTCTTATCTGTTTTTTTTTTCTTCACTTTTCCACTTACATGAAAACTGCTTTAACACAAGCTTTACTCCTACACTCAACATTTCGCTTACTGTAGCATCGGGACGAGAATGGTAGATTTATCATCGAAAACCACCCTTTAAAACATTGGAAATGTCATTCAACATGCAACATTGAGCTAGTCGCGATCTCCTGTGTGATCCCAAATTCCTACTCCCTCCGTTCCAAAATAAGTATCGTAACTTTATCTAGATACATACGTATCTACAACCAAAATGTGTCTAGATACACCCGAATCTAGACAAAAGTGCGACACTTGTTTTGGAATCAAGGTATATGTCTGATCACGGAGCGTCATACACACAATCCGCGTACGCCCTCAGAACAGAGGGCTACAAAGTTGGTGGAGGGTTATTAAAGGTTTTATTCCATGCCGGGAAGTTCTCCGAGATAGACATATAGAGAAAATTCCGTTTTGCAAATCATGTGGGAGAGTGGAGTCCATTAAGCATGCCTTGTTTGAGTGCACATGGGCCAAGCTATTTTGGGAGGAAGTTAAATCTGTCACTAATGTCAAGGTTCCTGATCTCCATCCTAACACTTGGGCGATTGACTTGATAGACAGTGACAAGGTTGATCAAAGAGATGCGGCTGTTATCTTGTGTGGAGGATGGGCTGTATGGTCTGAAAGGAATGCGAGACATCATGACGAGCATGGTAGGACAATCTATGAATCAGTGAAGTGGACAATTGATATAGTGACAGATCTCTCTATAGAAGGCCAAGCGAGGGGCGCTAGTACTCCGAAGAAACGTGCTTCCTGGCAGCCACCAAAGGAAGGAATTCTGAAGCTAAATGTAGATGCAAGTTTCCAAATCTCAACAGGAGAAGGTGCATCTGGACTGGTGGTTCGTGATCATGTAGGAATATTGAAAAGAGGACAGGCTATAATGTATGAAAATGTTTCTACAGTACTGATCATGGAGGCTCTAGCCATTCGTGATGGAGTCAAACTTGCTGCTGACAGTGGCCTTTCCCGCATCGAGGTCGAGACGGATGCAAATGAGGTCGTCAAGTTGTGGAGAGGAAGGAATGAGGGAAGATCAGAGATTGCACCAATTCTGCGCGAGATCGACGAACTGAGTAATAATTTGGAGTACTTCCAACTGAATTTCATTGGGCGGGAGGCAAATGAAGCAGCACACCTATGTGCTAAGCAGGCTACATCTAATAGAAGGAGATGTTTATGGATAAATTATGTTCCTAAGTCTTTAGTTGATTGTCTCCAAAAAGATTGTAAGCCTGATGATTGATGAATGAAAGCTATTGATTCACAAAAAAAAAAAAAAGTTAGAGGTACAAACAGAGAACATCCAAGTTGTTAGACCAAACCGAGAGGATGTCCAGGCAGGAACCTGACTAACCAGTGCTGCCCTAAAGACACGCTGAGCAGAAACTAAATTCCCTGAGCAACTTAGCTGAAACTAGAACGGAAAAAGGAAGAAACAAGAAGCAAAACAGAGAGAACAGCTCACTGAACAGAAACTTGACAGACAATTATAAAACCCATGCACAAGATTCTATCGTAGTGTAGGGTCCCTACCATTTGGCAGAAACTACTCAAAGGATTGCCGGGATGATGACCACAACTCAAGTAAACAGGTGACACCATAAACTTCACACAGAATTGTAAGACCCATACACAGGATCATCCATTTTGCAGAAACTGCTTATAAAATTGCTAGGATGATCATCCTCAATTCAAACAAACAAAGTGGTACCAGAAGATAGCAATGAGAGGCACATAAAACTGGCATATCCATTCACCCATTCCATCAGAAGTTCAGAACCCACATGTATTCACACTAACTAGCATCTCATAAGCATGCACCCAGGTGCCATGCATCACCACCAGTAGTACTTAAACCCATGCAACAGGAGCAAGCAACATAGTAGAAGTATTCAGCAAGAGTACTTAGGGTGTTAGAACCCAGCAGGAGCTGCTTAACAGGTAGCCAGGACAAAGCTTAAGCTCTACTAGTAAACTAGAACGGTATTAGGAGGCTAAGGAGGCAGGTGGTGATTTGGGTCATCGCTTTCGCTTGCCGGCCAGTGCATCAGTACGACTCCCTCAGCTTGAGCTTCTTCTTGATCCTGGTCTGAAACCAAAATGTTGGAACACAGTATAAGTTAAGCCAGCTGAAAGGTGGTTCAGTGTTTCATAACATGGACAGGTATGATATAAGACGTATGTTGGAACCCAGTATAAGTTACCAATCTGCAAGGTGTTTCAGTGTTCGATCATAACATGGACAAATATGATGCCTTGGAACCCGGTAAACGTTACTAAGCTACAACGTGTTTCAGTGTTTCATAACATGGACAAATGTGACACAAGACGTATATCTGAACCCAGTATAAGTTACCAAGCTACAAGGTGTTTCAGTGTTTCATAACATACAAGGAGTATGTTGGAACCCAGTAACCAAGCAGTACAATATGAAGGCATGAAGCACAGGCATGAAATACGATAGTGTACACGCGAACCAATCGATCACAGTTCAGGCTCAGGGCTCACCTCGTTGCAGTGGCCACACTTCTTCTTGCGGCAGTTGGAGGATCGGAGGGGAAGGCGAGCGTAGCACCTGGAAAACAGAACCACAAAACAGATCGATGTTAGGCATATGCTAGCGCGCATACATTGTCATGAGCACAAAAATTGCTCATCTCGGTCTTGCGCAGTTCAAATATACGGAAACAGAGACGTTGCAGATTCGAAAATAGAGAGGGCTCGATTCGTACACGCGGCACACCAGCTTGTGCTGCCGGTACTTCAGGGCGAGCTGCAGGAGGTTGGGATCGATCTTGGGGTAGCTCCCGCCCTTGCCGCCCTTGCCGCCGATGAGGCGGAGCACCAGGTGGAGCGTGGACTCCTTCTGGATGTTGTAGTCGGCGAGCGTGCGGCCATCCTCCAGCTGCTTCCCGGCGAAGATGAGGCGCTGCTGGTCCTCGGGCACACCTGCGGTTTCAGAATTCAGATCAGGCCACCATGAGTATGCTCCCACACCATTGATGGAGCGGCGGCAAGCAATTACAGAAGGAAGAAACAAGAAATTAGGTTGAAGATCAGTTAATTTGGTGCCCAAAAAAGTCACAAACGAGCAGATCACCCGTCCCTCCCCAACAGGTGACACTCATCTCGGATCGAACACGCAGCCTCTTGATGTCAAGCAAGTACACATAACACATCCAATCTACCGACCGATTCCATACGCGCATGGCATGGGTACTCCAAAAACGAAGATCAAACCAAGCGGTCGCCCATAGATTGCCAAAAGCCCAAATAGAAGCAATAATTTAAATCAGCAACAATTAATGCTATCAGAATCAATTAAACAAGCAGCGACAAGTGTAACTAACGAACTAACAAAAAAATTAAGATGAACATCAGTTAATTTGGTGTCCAAAAAACGACACGAACTAGCCGATCCAAACCCACCGGCCAACGCTCATCTCGGATGAAACACGCACACTCCCCACGATTTGCTTAGCAGTAGCTCGTGCATTGAAGTAAAGCAGGCAAGCTAATTAATCGATGAATCGACCACAAAATTTAAGGAGAACGGCAGTTCGATTTGGTAGATCGAGTTCAAATTTCAAAATGCGGGCGCCCGCAGGTTTCCAAACAAACGAAACCAACCCCATCCTAGCAATAATAATCCAAACGCACAAATTAACTAGCCGATCCAACCCTCGCGACCTCATCTCAGTTGGATCTGCTCGATCGGTTCTACCCTGACCACGATAACCAAAAATCGGCAGGAATCGACCAAGCACCCAGCAAATCGAACCGATGGAAACCGCACCAAACGTGGAGAAATGTCTAGCACCGGCTGGGTACCGGGCACGCAACGCACACGCGCGCTTAACCAAAACGAAGATCAAAACAAGCGGCCGGCTCTAACGAGCGATCGAATCTGCGGCGCAACGAACAGGGCGGGCGAGCGGAGCAGAAGGTGGTCGGGCGGAGAGCGCAAACATCGACGCGCGCAGCACACCGATCGATAGGGCCGGGAGGACGAGGGGGAGATGCTCGCGCGCGTACCTTCCTTGTCCTTGATCTTGGCCTTGAGGGCGGCGACGGAGTCGGTGCTGTCGACCTCGAGCGTGATCGTCTTCCCCGACAGCGTCTTCACGAAGATCTGCATCTTGACTTGAGGCGGTCGCCGGAGTGCAGTGGTGTGTGGGTGGGTGTGGCGGTGGTGGTGGTGGTGGTGCGGAGTGTGGACAGCGCCGCGGAGTCGACGGGCGTTATATAATCCGGGGGTGTTGAGTGGAGTTGACGCAACCGCCAAGAAATCCAGAGCCCGGATGGCTGGGAATGGGCTTCGGCTTGGGCCCGGCGGTTCGGGACCCGACGTGTGTGACTGTGCCCTTGTGCTGCTGCCGATCGAGAGAGTTCAAAATTTTGCCTTCAGAAAAAAAAGGTGCAGAAATTTGAGTTTGAGGAAATTTGGAAAACTTTATTTGGATTTTGAATTATAGAGGTGCGGCATCCTTGTATCTGGGCGTGCATTGACTTTGTACGGTTGCACTGGAAGGACGCAAAATAGTAGAGGCTTGATTTCAGGTACTCCTACTAGATTTCTTTGTTCCCTAGCTTGCATACCCAAATAATGCTCAGCCTCCACGCCCACGTAAACTTAAAGAATCAAGAGCGAAGGAAAATCCCAAGGACCAACAAAAAAGCAGAAAAATGTGTAGTCTCCTCATAACCGAAGATGCAAGAGCATATCCACCAGCGATCCCAAATAGATGTCGGCAGCTGCAATGGCAGTGCTCTATTGGGGGCGCCATCACTTAGAGCATCTCCAGCCGCGTCCCCAAACCGTCCCCCAAACCGCGCCGGATTGAGCGTTTGGGGACGTGTTTGTTCCCGCGTTTGGGGACGTCGCTCCCCAGTCGCGTCCCCCAAACAAAATTTCACAAATTTTAAACTTAGCTAGATTCGATTAGATTCGTCCAAACTTACATAGATTCGAACGAAATTTGACTAACTTTAAACTAAACCTAATCTAGAGCCACTTGCGGCGGCGGAGGCGTCGTAGTACTGCTGGAAGTTGTACATGTCGTCGGTGACGACCTCCTGCTTGACGCGCTCGTCGACGGGCTCGTCCTTCACCAAGCCGCTTGGTCCTGCCTCGCCGTCGTCGGAGAGGTCCACGCGGCTTGCCGGAGTCGCGGATGGACATGGCGATCGCCGCGTCCAGGTCGCCCGGCGTCCTTGTCGTCCATGGACGCCAAGAACGCCGCCCGCAGCCGGGCGTCCTCGGGGTCGTCGCTGCGGCGATGAGCCGCTGCGCCGCTCGTACTCCGCCGCGCGCCGCCTTCGACGCTTCCTCCGGCTCCTCCTTCACCTCCGGCTTCGGGATGAGGAGGGCGCCGCCGCGCCTCCCTTGCTGCCGCCCGCTGCCGCCACGCCTCGTGTTGACGGGCGTCGCCGGCTCCTCCTTGACCTCCCGTTTGGGGACGGTGTAGGGCGCCGACCGGTACGACGAGGACGGCGTCGACCGCGCCGGTCCCGAGGAAGAAGAGTGCGAGGAGGACGAGTACGTCGTCCTCCTCGGCTGCCATTGAGGAGACGGCGGCGGCGACGACGGCATCTCCAGCCGTGGAGCGCCGTTGCGGATGCCGCGGATGACGTTCTCGAGGGTGCGCCCCACGCCCCCGAACAGGGCGCGGCCTTCCCTGTTCCAGCTGTTGGGGCCGCCGACGAGGTTGTCGGTGCTGTGCATCTCGACGTCGTACTTCGCTGGAAGTATGTCGTCCACAGGCGTCGTTGTCGTTGACCGCCCATGTAGGATCCAACCGCTCCGCGGCGGTGAGTTGAGCCCGACGGGCCTTGATGGCGTCCCTCCATTGGTCCGTGCGCGGCTTCGGCGGCGGCGGAACGCCAATGCCGTTCACGGCCATCTTCCAGGGCATCCGGCGGGACTGGATACGCGCGGTACAGCGCCCACGCCTCCGCCACGGTGAGGCTGCCGCGGCCGAAGCCGTTCGCGCGGCGATCTTGCGGGAGGACGAGCTCAACATTTTGAGCGGCGAGGAGAAGATCTGGGAGGGGGGAGGCGGCGGCGACGAGAAGGATTATGAGCGGCGAGAACTGCAGGGCGTCTTAAAACAGCGGCGGCAGCGGGTGGTTGCACACAATAACTCCGGCGCGGACGGCCATGCACGACGAGACGCGTCCCTGCGTCGCTGGGAAAACAGGGACGCCATTAACGTCGCTTGACCAAAGGTAGGCGACGGGGTTTTAGCCTTCCGTGCCGCGACGGGTCGGGGCCGCAGTCGCCTCGCTTTCGTTGTGTCCGGCGTCCCCGGAGCGTCCCCGGGGACGGGGACGGGCTCGGGCGCCGGACACCGTCGCGCCGGACAAAAATGGGCTTTGGGGGACGCGGTGGAACGCTTTTTGTCCGGCGCGCCCCAAATCCCTTTGGGGGACGCTTTGGGGGACGCGACTGGAGATGCTCTTACTCCATAATTTGGGGAGTGCCTACACACAACGGTGGCCCCTAAAAGTCAGCCCCAATAAAAATTAAAACAATTACAAATTTAAAACTAGGGCGAATTTCATTAAAATTTGTACAAAGTTTGACAAATTTAAACTAAAAAGGTAAAACCTAATCTACCGATGGCGGTCGAACGAGCCAGAGTCCAAGATGTCGGCGCTGTCGCTGCCTTCGCCGGAAGAGCCGGAGTCAAAGTCATTGTTGTCGTCGTCATCCTCCGGTTCAGAAGTGCCGGAGCAGGGTCGTCGAGGTTGATGAAGTTGTTGTTGTCGATCGCCGACAACCACACCACTTGTCGTTCGGTCGTCGTTGACACGTTCTCGTTGATCGACCGATGCAATAACAAATGCTGCCCCGATGCGTCCTCTAGGTCATCGGCGCCGCGGTTCGCCGCCTGCATCTCCAGCTCCACCTCCTACCACTTATTCTCCAGCTGCGGCAGTGGCGAGAGAACCGTCAGGAGCAGTGGCGCCCTACGACGTCCGAGGTACAGGCGCCCGCACGGCGGTGAATGGGCTTCCTCCTTCGTTGTCGTTGCCTCCCTCTTTACCGGCGGGACTACGCATTCGATGTTGGAGAAGTGCCAGCCATGCGGTAGCTTGTACTCCGGCGGCAACCGGAGACGAGCTCGGAAGAGCACTTTCGCCCTGGCAAACGTGAGGTTGTGCGGGCATTCCTCCCCGACGCCGGTGCCGCTGGTACCGGCTTCGTACTTGTGCTCCATGGTGGTGGAGAAAGAGGTCGTCGACGACTAGGGTTTTTCGAGGAGAGCATCAGGAACTGGCCCCAATTGAAGACGACGACCGACCTTCTGCACGCGGTCATTTAGAACGTAACCGCCGTTTTGTCTCACTACCACGACAGCCCCAACCGAATCAGACATGGCGCAAGGCGCCAAGGCTTAGGGAATGTGAAGGACTCCAAAACACGACGACACTTTATTGGACGGACTAGTTTGAGCTAAAAAACACCGCCAGACCACAAGATCGTATTGGGGGCCACTATTGGGCTCCCATGCTCTAAGGGCATGTATAATAGGGTGATGTCAGTCTTCCCTTACGACTTGTAGATTAAATAAGAGAAGACTATTTTCTCCATTGCACGACTTGTCTGTCCTTAGTCACATAATTTCCTACTAAAAATAATTAATTATTATTTATTGCAAGAGATAACAATAAAAGATAGTAATACATTGTACCGATTATATTTATTATCCTATCTAGATGACATGTACTGCTAAAAAAGGCGTGACTTACTCAAATTATTTTGTTCTGGAACTTGTAGAAACACAAAATCATATGGATAGCGTCGCGCACTGCAATGCGTAAACCAGACAGGGCCGGTCAAATGTATATAGCTCATTCACGTACAACAAGTAACAGATAAGACTAAATACAAACGGATTCGATCAAAATTTGAGTCACCGTAAAGCTCCCGACCACTTATTTATGCCAATTTATAAGTACATGTACAAAAACCCAACTCTCCGAAACACATTGCCTATAACATGGTACCAACCTGTAACATTTTCTGAATTTATCGACCCTCAAATGTGCAACTGATTATAATCACGGGAACACCAGAACAACTTCTTCCATGCATGTGGGTGGAGCAGACGGGATACCTGCAGAGGGCGGCGAGGTGGAAGGAAGGGTCTTTGATGAGCAACCGCTCCCACGGCCACCGCCTAATCTGAAGACTTGTGGTAGATGGAAATGGAAGCACTAGCTGCAGCTTCTGCTGCAAAATACTCTTATTCCTATCACGATTCTTCTCTCCTGGCCTATGAATTGTCTGTACACATACACACACAAGGCCCGACACTCTGCAGCAGCTAGTCTGTCTTGAATCTGTGCGCAAACTTCTCCAACCCCTCTTTGCAGTCTTCCACCACCCTCTTGGACTTATCCCCAACGCTCGAACCAAATGCCTTCGCTTCGGATGACAGTTCATTCACCTTTCTCACCGCGCCGGCCCCGAGACCTGCGCTCCCTCGCCTGACTTCTGCCGCTCGTTCCTTCAGGCTCGAGATGAAGGACCTCACATACTGCATCACTCGCTCCAGGGCATGGGAAGAGCGCACTTTCATCTCAGCGAAAAAGGACTTGAGCTTCTCAAGCAGAGACTCTGCCCGGTTGATCGCCTCGTCGACTGGGTGCTCTTTGCCAACGTTAGCCCATGTTACTCCAGCCGATGCGTCCTCCTCGAGCCCTCCTTCAACCACGACTTTGATCCCTTGCCGCTCCCACTGGTTCCGGGCTTCCTCGAGGGCGCGTGCATGCTCCCTCGCCTTCTTTGCTTCGTCCTCTGCCCAGGCCCTGGTTAACATGGGCATTATTTTTTAATGGATTTTACAAATGGTGGCAGGCAGTATATGTACTCCCTCCATTTCAGTTTACTAGTCCTACGCATATCCCTAGGTCGTCAATTTGACCTACTTAACAGAAGATATATATTACAAAAAATATACCATTAGAAACTTTAGGTTTTATACTTTCTAATGGTATAATTTTTGTGTTATATAATTTATATTATATAGATCAAATTGACAACCTAGGTACATGTGCAGGCCTAGTAAACTCTGATAGAGGGAGTACTAGAAACAAATAAATGGTGGTAGGTAGTCAAAATATGCGCTCGGGGTGGAGCCTATTAGGTAACTCATACAACCAGCTTATTCAATTTAAAAGGGTTATCTTGAATAGCAAGCACAGTAAGTATAACAGCGTACTAACTAGTTTTACAGTACCCTTACGTCTAAATTTGAAGTTTGGAGATTTAAAGCCATAGATGTCCATTACATAGCAATTGCCAGTAAATTTACTGCTGTCTCCAACATAATCACTAACATGGCAGATTCCAAAGAGAAGGTTCAGCATCACAAAAAGAATGGTATCAGATATAAGATTTAACCCTAAAAGTCCACTAAAAAGGTAGAGTGGAAGCTAGAGATGAAATTAGCATGCAAATTAGAGATGGGTTCAGGGAATTGCTCAGAAAACTCTTACCTGGCCATAGATAAAGCCTTCCTTTCAACTTCAAGCTCGTATTGAAGTTGCACCGCTGCCTTGTTTTCATCCTCTATTTCCTTTTGAAGTTTCCCAATCCTATTCTTCTCAAAGGAGATCTCGACCTTCTTGCTCAGCACATTCTGCAGCTGCTCCTCTACTTCACACCTCAACTTTGAAAGAACTTCTATTTCAGATTCAACAGCAGCTCTGCCTCTTATCAAAGAATTCTTTTCTTCCTCTCGTTCTGCTCTCAACTTGTCCAATTCGACCCTAGCTTCTTCAGCCAGTTTCTCCAGGGTCTCTATTTTCTCTCTTTCCCGTGTAAGCTCCATTTCAAAACTTGCATTGATTTCTTTCTCAACCTGAGCAATCAATGCACCTTGTGCGTTCACAGCTGCTTCAGCTATTTTCTCTGCTTCGATACGAGCAAGCTCCTCCATAACCACTTCAGCATAGTCACCGGTTGAAAGTGCTAGGGCAGCCTGTCCTTTTGTCACAGGTTTGTTTGGCTGGAAAAGTCTTGTAAAACCTTTAAGAACAGAGATTTAGTGATCATCAAGGAGCCAAAAAAGGAGGGAAAACTATATAAAAGCCTACCAAATGCAAGAGCTGAAATGCTCTGGTCTCCAGCACCCAAGTCAGCTGCCAAAGCAGGCCATGCAGATGCATCTATTTTATCGATGTCTATGTAGCCAGAAGTCTTGTACAAAGACTGATGACACAGAAAATACATATGTCAGCATAACCAGATGGTTTCAAAATAAACAATCACAAACAATAGGAACTTTGTTTCACACATTTTTGTCGACTTCAGGTAATTGCCTTTTATCCAAAGCCATCTTCCAACTCACAAGGTCTTGACGTGACAAGGGACTGTAGAGAAAACAGTTGATTTAATAGTTGGACACAGCAAACACACATACATACAACACACACAGAGTCAAGTGGACGATTACCTCTCTGGGGAGAAGAAGTAATGGCTGTTCTGAACATTTTCAGAGATGTTCATATCAGATCTTGAAAGCTTGCTAGAAATTAACCCTGCTTCGGCCAATCCTAAGGGTACATTCAAATAAATAAGAATAAAAAATCATTAATTCAATAGTGGTGATTTAGTGATTTACAATGCTTGGATAAACATGATAAACTGTGGTAAAGATGTTTATTTGTCCTGAACACTATTTCTATGTCTCACCTTGTATAAATGGAAAATCAGGATCTTCAGTGGTGACATCGTCAAATGCAAGTTCAGACACATTCTCGATGTACATTGCTGGACAAACTTTTGAGTAAGTGTTCCTGCAGTTGCAAACCAGATCAATAAGCTAGTTACTGCAAGAAATTTCTCAGAGATCCCTACAAGCAAAAGATGTGAACTCCTGCTGTTACTCTATCCATGTATTCATGACAGGTAATATCCACAGAAAATTGAAGAAAAGATGAGCTACAACAGCTAAATAGAAATAAGACGATGATACATCATAACCAAATAAATGAATCATTCAACAAAAAGAAATGGGATGTGCACTCAAGAAACGGGATACAGCAATACCCGAAATGTGAAGATACATCAAGAAAAAAATGTGTACCTCGAAAGACAGTTACTTGCAACTACCAACCATCGAGCGTATTCACGTCGGGTACACAGGTCACCAGATCGAGCACCAGGTTCAATCACCTTCAAAGAGAATAAAATTTCAACAAGGAATTCCATACAAAACAGTAAGTTGTCCGTGTATCGATCAGCTCTATACTACAGTTCATGTCATGCAAATGAGATGGGGATTTTCCCTAGATAAGGTAACAACGATTTCTGCAAGAGCAGCAAGGCATTATGCAACACATAGCAGGGTAATTATTTTATCCACAAAGCAAGTCAGCGCAAGGCCAAAACCTTGAGAAAGCAACGGATATAGGTTTAGGATTGCATAATGCTATTCTATTTCTATAAAATTCTAGAACCATCAACATAACACAGGAATAGCCCAACGATGACAAGAACACTTAGCCAGTGTAGACACAATAAAACAAAAGAATGATTTCCCTCAAAAATCAAAACAAAGAGACACTGAATGGATGAAGCAAGAAATACCTTTAGAACTTGCAGCGCAGACAATGCATTTCCTTGGGTCGGGTCAACCGCGGCTGGAACCACAATCTGCCCAGCAGGCACCTGTAAAGCTGCAGAGAGCAGCGAGGGTGCAGGAATCCCAGCAGAAGAGAAAGATTTGCCAGGTGCTGTAGACGTGAACAGTCCATTCTGGTTATCCGATTCATTCTGCCCTTCATCCTGATCTGACGGCAAAGTTTCCTTTCCTGGGTTAACACCTTCGGTGAGTAAATCTCTGTCGGCGCTTCCGTGTTCTACATAGTCAGAAAATCTGGAAGCAGAAGATTCATCTTTGTCGGAGAACCGAGCAGCCTCGATCGCGGTGTCCTGGATCGCAACAACATCGCCTGAGTCTAGCACCATGATGTCAGACGCTAAAGTATCATCATCGTCTTCCATATGCCGGTTTTCTGGCAAACTTGGGTCGGAGTCTATCGAGTCCTGTAGAACAGGAGCTCCCTCGGAGGGGCCTGCGGCGCCACCACTGAGTTTGTCATCATAAGCAGCCGCGACGTCGGACTCGGCGGGACTGGACACGGGAGGCGCTGGTTCTGGACTTTCGGTGCCGTCGCCCGAAGCAGCAAGATGGTCAGGCAGGGTTGCTCCGTCGCCAGCAATGTAGTTATCACCAGTAGGAGGTAGATCGCCGCTTTCCAATGTGTGCTCCATGCCATGCTCAGCTGGTATCTTGTTCGTTTCTGAAGGTGGTGTTGTAGCAGCCTCCTCACCGGTGGCATCCTGGCTGTCGCTTGGTAACGAGACTTGGGCAGAATCCTCTTGGCTAGGAGTATTACTAGTGTTATCATCGGTAGAGTAAGGTGCCGTCTCGCTGTGTGTGGGCAAGGTTTCGATTGGCGGCCTTGACCCTGCATAGAAATGGACGTCAGTCGCAGGCAATTTGCTTATCCCGTTTGGAGCGAGCGCAGTAGCAGTATGGTTGATCCGTACCATTGGGGCTTCGGACGGAGATTGCGGCGTAGGTGATGCCGGCGAGCAAGAAGAGTCCGGCGAGGCCAGGTCCGAGGAGTCCTGAGGGAAGGAAACCCGCAGGGGTTGGTTGGTTAGGTGAATTTGGCATTCCTTCTTATCTTCCAAATGGTTTACATGTAGCTAGCTGGAGATCGAGAAAGGGGAGGGAAAGGATAACTCACCGCCGAACGGGCCTGAAGCAGCGGCCTCGTTGTCTTGGTCCTCGTCCGACCAGCCGGCGAAGGAGCTCTCCGGGGGAAGCGAGGGTTCGGGGGAGGGGGAGGCCTGGGCTTGGGTTCGGAGGCGAAGAGGGAGGCGGAGGCGGAGGGGGCGTGAGGTGGGGGGCAGGGCGGCGGGGCGGCGGAGGAGGTGGAGCTGGAGAGAGCAGCAGCAGGCCGGGTTGGTGGTGGTGGTGGAGGAAGCCATGGTCGGCTGAGGAGGACCCACCGACGACGACGGCGAGACCCTCTGTACTTTTTTTGAGGGAGAGAAAAGGGGAAGAGCCAACGAGCGAGCGAGCGGCTGAGGCTGGAAGACGACGGGAGGGGAATGGAGGTGGACCTCGTGTCCACAAATGGGCCTTGTGTTGATTTGCTCTACTTTTTTCACGAGAAATGAGAGGCGAGATGGGCCTCGCCGCCAATGGATCTGCCGCGTGTTCCCTCTCTCTTTGTCTTTGTTTTCCTGGGGTCTATTAGTGCAGTCATGATGTACGCCAAATAGAAGTTTTAAATTGTGAATTTGGCTTTTGATATTGGTTCTCTCCAGTATGGAGGGCATTGTCATAGCTAAAAATTAGTGTGTGGGAGTAAGTAGTTGATCCTATAACCAAAATTTTCCTCTCCGTAGTGTCTCTCTTTGTTTTGGGCCACGAAAAGCTAAGGAGAGAGAACTAGAGTTTTTGACAATCTACACACTGTAGGTAGAAAACTTAGCCATTTAACACCTAAGTTATTTTTTTTCATTACTGTCTTTGGCAAAACCATGGTTTCTCTTAGCATGCGAGTTTGGTTGTGAGCTATACGGTATGAGATGGGATTATCCACCATATGCGTGCGTTTGGTTGCGAAGTAGACAGACGAAGCTATCCACAACAAGGGAATATTTGAGATCGATCGATTCGGCCAAATCGGTCAGTCGTCCCTCTTCTTTTTAATGGTGGGATCGCTTGCTAATCCTTCTTGTAGGCACCACTACCCCGCCGCCTGAGCTTCGTATGAGCGGTCGTCCTCCCAGACGCGCCCATGCCTTTCTCCCCAACACGTCCATGCCTCCACTTCCCTACCACATGAGCCCCGCTGGATGCCCAGCCGCGACGGACGGAGAAAGCATCAGCCACGTGTTAGTGTCCACTCAGATTTAGGCGAGCACTCAGCCTAGCTTTAGACGTTTATGTGCCATGTTGTGTGCCACGACGGGCCACCAGCAATGCGCCACATGCCCGAACCCCTAACCCGTACACGCCCGTGTAACCGCGAAGGTTGGCTCTCATACCAAATGTAACACTCCGACCACCCTCGGTCGGGCCTGCCACCCTTGGCAGCTCTCTAGGATCTCTAGACTGGTCCCACAGACCAACACTAGTTTTTTTGCGCACTTTGTCCTCACTCACGCGCACCCGGGACGGAATTCCCGGTTGGTCACCCATCCTCAAATCGCTCCGGGTCAAGCATGCTTAACCTCAGATTTCTTCGCAAATGAGCTTCCAAAAAAAGTTACAACTTGTTAGTATGAGTATTCTATCAATTCTATTAAGTCCTAGGCCAGGATGTCACAGATTGCTTCTGTGTTAATAACCGCTGGGTAGCATCTTCGGGCTGACATGTATTCCAGTAGTAGGAGCAAACACATAAGAGACAAGTTAAATAACAAACTTCCTATAGTAAGCACCATCAGCGGGATAGTTGCATCCTAACTGATTCTCCACAACTGGTAATTTTGCTTGCTTGCCATTGCTGATCTCCATCATTTCTAGGAAATATGTCGAGGGTGTTCCTCGGCAATGTCCTCCGATAGGGACTTAGGGTTGATGGAATCCTGCAAGCTGATACGAGACATCGGTTCGCAGACAAGCGGGGAGAGCAATTTACCCAGGTTCGGGGCCCTCGATGAGGTAAAACCCTTACGTCCCGCCTGTCTTCTTGATTATGATGAAAAGTTACAATGGGGTGCCGAATAGTTCGGCTGTGATCTCGTCGAGATAGCTAATTGCTAGGGTAACCTAGTTCTAAGCTTCTGTTGGCTAAGATCGCTAAGATTGATTGTGTCCCTCGATAGCCCCTCTCCTGGCCTTTATATAGGTGGCCAGGTCCCGAGAGGTCTAATCGAGTACGAGTAGGTTTACAATAGATCTATCTCTAATCTTTCCTTGTTCGGCTTCTTCCGTGTCTTGTACTTCAAGTAATCTTCCGCCGCACCGTCCTAGTGGCCCACCTTCCCTTCGGGCACCTTCATGGGCCCCCATCTGGACCGTATAGGGTAAAGCAATATTGGTTACCCGAAGGATAATGCCCACGTCAGTAGCCCCCGAGTGTTTAGCCGAACATAGTTCGGGTAGAGACTGAAGCATATCTTCTTCCGAAGTCCTTCTCCTTGATTATTCTTGCTTTCCTTATGTCTTCTATCGGGTGCGCGTCAGCGCTCCCGATGGGAGTAGCCCCCGAGTCTAGGTACGGATGCTTGCAATCTGTGCATAGACTCAAGGTGTACCACTCGAACATCTTCTTCTGCCGAAGTCTTTCCTGCAAGTCTTTGTAGACCATCCGATATATTTTCTTTACGCAAGGGATAACGAATAACGTGCCCAACTTTTGTTAGTTAACTGCCGATGGCAAAACAACGTTATCCTACACAGAATCAAGTCCCCGGCATGATCCTGGAGTGCGAAAAAGTTCTGTCGGGTGCGCCCGTCCCGATGGGAGTAGCCCGAGTCCGGGCACGGGCGCTTACGTCGGTGCGACTCGAGTCAAATTTTTCCTTCGAGTCTTTTTCTATCGGGTGCGCGCGTCCCGATGGGAGTAGCCCCCGAGCCTAGGTGCGGATGCTCGCAATCCGTGCGTAGGCTCAAGTTGATCACCCTATACTTTCTTATCTCTTCGTATGCAATCATTTCTCATGACGTCATTGATGACGTTTTTCTGTCCCCTTGATTTTGACTGATAAGACGCAACCTGCCGGCCTTGTTTTCGAGCAATTCCTGCTCCTCTACACGGTTAGCGAGGCACCTCCTCGATTTCCGCAACCATTAACTGGAGAAAAGGCCCACTGACAGTACGAGGCCTTCCTTAAGTTTCCCAAGAGATAGAAATCCCTAATCTTCTCCTTCATTCAACCCTTCGCCGTTCTTCCTCTTCTCCCGTTCACAACTGCTCGCGCCGCCACCACTGCTTCCGTTTCTCCCAGATCTCACAATGGTGAAGAAGAAGAACCCTAGCGCCGCCGCCAGCTCCACGAGCGGTGGTGCCGCCGCCAAATCTTCCTCGATTCTTTCGAAGGAGGGCGCCCCAAGCGCTCCTCCCCCAGCTCCGGCACCGCCGGCGCCACCGAGCTCAGCAGCCAGGCCCGGAGATTGGATAGCTTCAACCGTCACCAAGCGTGACGAGAAGAGATCCCGAAGCCTGGGATTGATCTCCTCCGATGAGGGGAATGTGATCTTTCCAGGTGCGATTTCTCGACCTAATCCCCCTGCCGGTTTTACCGTGATGTTCTTGTCGTTCTTATACCGAGGCCTTTCGCTTCCCGTTCACGAATTCCTCCTCCATCTCTTACGAACTTACGAAATCCAACTATGGCAACTCACTCCCAATTCAATCCTCCACGTTGTTGTGTTTATCACCCTCTGCGAAGCATATCTGGGCGTTGAGCCTCATTTTGGGTTGTGGAAAAAGATCTTCTATGTGAAGAGATACAGCAGTAGCAACGGATCTTTTGTCACCGGAGGAGTGGGATTTGTAGCTCGTTCGGATGTCAATTACTTCAATTTTCCAATGAGAGAGTCCGTGCAAGGGTGGAGATTGAAGTGGTTCTATATCAAGGATTCCTTGTCACCCGAATCTCAACTTCCTCGCTTTGTCGATGTCCTTGAAGCCAAGCCTAAGAATTCTTGGAAGAATGCTCTCTCTCCCGATGAAAAAGTAGCAGCCGATGAATTATTTGCCAGATTTCTTCGGATCAAGGAGGCTGACGGACAAACCATGGTCGGCACCGAGGTAGCGGCAGTGTTTCTGAAACATCGAGTCCAACCAGTCATGGCTAGAGTTCGTCCAATGTGGTTGTATTCAGGTCCGAAAGATGAGACCAGAATTAACGCTGCCGAACTGTCGGAAAAGGAACTGCTCGACGAAGTTCGTCGCCTCACTTTCTTTAGCCAAGAAGACCTGATCCCACTGATGTCTCCATATACTCCCTTTGACGCCAATCATCCACCACCAGAGGTACCTTCCTTTCTCAAATTCTTATTTCACTGCTATTTACTTAGTCGACATAATTACTGCCGTTCTCATCTGCCTTTCCTTCGACAGACTCTTGTAGCTTCCGGAGACTTGCATAACTCACCAGCCGATGTTTCCGAAGGAAGAGGCTCTTCGGAGCCTGTTGATTTCCATACTATCGAACATATAAGCCCGAAAAGTGGTCACGATGATCCGATAGACTCAGAAACTGTTCATACCAGTCTCCCTCCATCAGCCGATGACACTTGCAACACAGAGGGATCGGTGCGTGATGATGACGCTGATCATGATGCCTTTGTTAATGCAGCTGCGGAGGAAACCAGGGCTCCGCTCAAGAAGAGATCAATCGGCGGCTTTGCCGATGAAGACGATCTTCTTGACATGTAAGTGTTTTACTATAGTCTGCTTCTTTGTTTTCCCGCATTTTCCTTCTAACTTTGGTTGATCAAAATCCTTCTCGTAGTGACGAAGCTTTCGTTGAACCTCCGCCTAAGAGGGTCAGATCCGATGCTGCTTCTCCGGCTGCCGCAGCTTCCGAAGCTTCGGTTCCTAAAGCAGCTCCCGCAGTTCAAGCATCGACTGCTTCCTCCCTTTCCAAAGGGAAAGATGCTCCTGCTGCCGCCACAGCTCCTCCTTCTGTAAGTCCTTCTCGAATGTAACATGAATCTTCTGGGACGTGTTTTGCCTAATTATTGTTGTAAAACATTTCTTTTCTTTAAGGATCTGAGAGGTGTGATATCCTCTCTAGAAGCCTTCGCTTCTCAATTTACTTCTCTAGAGGCAGACAAAGTTCGGCTGCAGGAGGAGGCTAAGTCTTCCTCTTCAAAGTTAGATGGCGCCATCAAAAAGGCCGCCATAGCTTGCCAGGAGGTCGACTCCCTGAAAGAAGAGCTGAACAAGCTGAAGGAGAGGCTGAAGGAGGAGGAAGCTCGGGCGGCAGAAAAGGATGAACTCCTTCGTCAGTCTGCCTTGGCCCTACTTGGTAAGTTCTTTCATACATCCCTTGTAGATTACCACTTTTTATGGATCTGTTTCTTTGTCAACGATTTCCTTTAATTTCTTGCAGAAGCCGCCATCCCTGCTACTGCCTTGGACAAAATTCCGAGCAATTCCCCGGCAAATGGTGTGTCGATGGTTCTCGCCACCCACCAACTTACCCGGGAGCTTCTTGACAAGGGAAAGGGTGCTTTGGCACGGATGCATTCGATGATATTCCCCAAGGCCAAGCAGGAGAAGACTCTGGGGCAGCTGATTGATGCCTTCGCAGTCGACACCAAGGAAGTCATTGAGGTATTCAAGCGTACCTCGCGTACCTATGGTGCCCTCCTTGCCTTCCAACTTATGATGGGTTACGGCTTTAAGGCTGACATTGAAGAAATGACTAAGGAGCTGCCGAAAGAAAAAGATGGGCGATCTGTTGACTTGAGCGCTTTTACGGTGTCTGCCCGTACTTGTGCTCGCCAGCTCCTTGAACTAGTTTCGTCAGAAAAGACATCGGCTGGCCCCAGCCTACTCAGACCCAAGCTCCTTGATTGTTGTAACAATTTTAACCTCGGGCTGATGTGAAACATTATTCTGTTGCGAAACCTTATGTTTGTAATGAACTTCGTGCTGGCAATGTTGCTGGCACACCTTTATCATAACTTCTTTTACTTGCACTTCTCCTGATAGGAATTACTTGTACTTCTCCCGATGGGAGTTACGTTGGATGCTCAATTTGACCATATCCGTCACCCTTTTTAACGCTGTTTCCTGCAGGTTTTCCCGGTGCCTTCATTTGTCGACGACTCTTCGGGCGTTCTTCCTGAAAGTGATCGGATCCAGCGGATGAAGGATCGGATCGCCCAGATGGAAAAGGATCTACGCGACACTTATGCCTTAGCTACTATTGTCAACAAGAAGAGTGAAATTGCAGCCAACGTGGAGCGATACGCTCTTACTGAGCTGCATAAAGCTACCGACAGTTTGAACTGTAAGTTCCTTGATCCCTGCGCCATTTGACGACAACGCCTTATCTGATCCTTTACTTATTCATTTGCCAGTCATAGCTCTAAACCGTGCGGAAGAAAACAAACGGATTTACGAGCGTGTGCATGCGTTAACCCAGCTGTCCTCAGCCGAAGAGATTTTCTGGCGGGAGCACTCGAAGGCTTCGGCTGTCGCGCAATTTCAGGATCGGGTTCAGCAGGTCCACCACTTCTTTGACAAGTGTTACAAGGCCATGAGGGTGATTTGGAAAACGATGTTTCCTTTGAACGCAGTTCCCCCCACGCTCCTTGCATTGATGTCTGAGTTCGGTAATGCCAAGAAGATCCGAGACTTGGTGCGCGCGCAAGTTTTTGCAGGGGCCAGGTTTACGCTTGCCCTTGTACTTGCCCGTTATCCCTCGGCAGGTTTGCTGTCGATTGCCAACGTGACTGGAGACCTGGAAGCGCTGTATCCGAAGGTATTGTTGCCCGCCAACATAATTGTCGACAGACTCGAGGAGGACTCAAGGGTACCTGAGGAAAGAGGAACTCCGCAAGGGTGATTTCAGGGTTTTAATGTCTGTTTGTAAATAAATAGTTTGGCTACTTTATCCAAGTGTTTGGATTATGTAATGATGCCTTTTCATTTGGTAGATACATGCATATGTACTTTTACCATGTTATTGCCGTTGGCAAGTTTTTTGAGCGAATCTTAGTTGCTCGTTTTATAACATTCGCGGAGTACCAATCCGCAAATATTACATCCCTCAGAGTAGTACAACAGAACATAGCAGGTCCATAACTCATTCATACATTATTACAAACCATATATACATATCATCCTGGAGCTCCTCTTGGGTCCTGAGAGGGATACTCCTGGGTTCGAGGCGAACCCAACTTAACTTACAATATAGAAGTCTTACTAGATTATACATTTATTCCAACAAGCAGTTTAATACTAAGAGTTCGGACTGCTCGGGTACTATTAATACTACTACTAGATCTAAGATTGTTCTCCTCCGGAACCCTCCCCGGTTCCGTAGACTATCAGGTAGTCAACTCCTTCAACACCTCCAGAGAGGTCTGGTTCTTCATAGCCAATGATGTCGGCTCCTTCAGGGTTGTCGTTGTCCTCCTCCAGATGGTTCAGACAATCTAAGCAGGGGATTTAAGAGTGGTATGAGTACGAGCGTACTCAACAAGTTCATATTAGGAAAGAGGTGTTTAATGCACTAACTACGGTACCAGACCAGAAAGTCTGATACCATGCAGGTTTTGATAATCGTTTCTTCCAAAGGTTGCTTTTATTCAGAAGAACTATGTCCGTCAGCCTTCACCGGTTGACTAGAACTTCATGGAGTTCCTTTCCGGCAGCGTTCGCAGTTCCAAATCCCGGAACAAGGAGTGACTGGTCACGATTCGTTACACTCTGCAGAGGTGTGTTTCTTTACCCATAAGAGATCTTAACCTTGGTGCCAACCGGGCAGCTTTCCCGTCCACACTTCCTTTGGTGTGAGGCCCGGTATAAGGTCCTAGCCGTTCATATTCCTCCGCTACCTCGCACACCCACCCTTTGTTGCATCCCCGACCCTGGGTCCTCGCCGGTCCCATTATTCCCACTTACGGGTGGACCCCGACCACGACAACAGTTTGGGATCGAACCAAACTCCTTCGCCGGTAGATGCAACCCCTCATAGACCGCAATACCGTGGGGACTTTAGGCTTCCCCAGCCACCAAATGATCTTCGGGCTACAAGTGTTCTACGGACAATGCCGTGGGGACTTTAGGCTTCCCCAGCCACCAAATGCACCCTAGGAATCAAGTGTTCTCCGGTAAAGCGCGTCCGTTGATGTACGAGAGGTGGAAATACAATTGGCTACTCCGTCCCACTCCAGATCTTATGGTGAACACGAGTTATACGGCACAAGAATCACTGGACGACATTTGTTGTTTAATCCTAGATGGATATAAACCCTTGCAATGGAACCTCCACCATATCAACACAATCCATGGTTCCATTGCCCACCACTTAGTCATATTCATAGTTATGAAAATAGTGGTTTTGCTTTTTATGCAATAGTGATAAACATAGTACTTTGCAAGTAATTTGATAAAAATACTCAAATGACATGAGCAAGCGATGAACTTGCCTGAACACTGCAAAGTGTTGCAGTTGGATGGTGTGGACTGACCCTTGTCCTCTGTCTCTGAAAAATAGCATCATTGTCCAATAAGGGCAATGGTTAAAGAAGCAATTATGCATGATTCAGCTTTTAGGGTTGTTCCCCCTTTTCTGGTGTTTTATTATTTTATGTGGAAGGTTAATACTAAGAACAATTTAGGGATACTCTGTTTAGGGTAAAATACAACCTTGAAATGTTGTCAAGGTGTTTTTATAGTCCAAAGGTATTAATGGACTAATTTTCATTATTGAAAATAATATGAGTGATTTAAATGATTATTTAAATCATCAAATTAAGACTTATTCTTAGTTGTCTTCAAAAATTCCCTTTGATATTTTATTCAAGTAGAGAATTTTATGCTGATCAATTTTCATATTTTTAAATTTTTTTTAGAGCTATTAAATATTTATTGTGCCTTTTCAAAGTTTATGTATTTTAATTGAATTATGAAATGGCAAAAATGCCCCCCCACCTGTCAGGGTGGCCCAACGGGTTAGGTCGCACCCGAGCCACTCTGTTGGCTCGGTCGGCCCACTCGCTCTCTCCTCTCTTCTCGCACCGAAACCCTAATCCCCTCGCTCTCTCGGCGATCCCGTGGTCGCCGCCGCCTTCGTCGAGATTCTCCGGCCATCTCCGGCCAACTCCGGCGACGAGATGCGGCGGATCTGGACCGCCTCACGACGGCGCACCAGATCCTCCGGCTCGATCTGTTCTTCGTCTCCTTCTTCGTTCGCCCCCGTCGCGTTTGCCCGCACGGCTAGGAGGTTGCGCGGTGATGCGTCGCTCACCGGCGACTCTGGCGCCGTGACGCCGCCGTGGGCGCTGACGTGGTGGTGATGGAGCGCTCGCGCTCGGCGACGCCGTGCCGCGCGCGGCGCGTGGGGGCCCGTGCCCGCCGTGCCGCCATGGCACGTCGGGTGCTCGCTCTGTACACGCCTCCATTATTCCCCTTCTTCCTTCTCTGCGCTCGCTCCAGGGATTGGCATGCCTCTCCCATGGAGATGTTGTGCCGTGCCCACTGCTTGCGCTTGCTTTGCATGCGTGTGTGTTGCTGCTCTGGCTGCTGTCTTGCTCTTGCTGTTGTTATGCCTGTGCTGCTGCCGTTCTTGCTATTAGCCTTACTGGCCTTGATCGGTGTTGCTCTGGCCATGCTAGTGCTTGCTATCCTTCCTGAATTCCTGTTCTGTGCCTCTATTCTAGTTGCTATTCATGCCAGAGTTCAAGTGTATTCATGTGTGATACCCTGGCTTGGTTACAGTGTGCCATTTCTTGCAATTATGCAAGTGCCAGAGCCATAGTGACTTATTTTGGTGCTCAGATTTATGGTTGTGCTCAATTGAGCATTACTGTGGCTTAACAATGTTATTTAATAATAAGTTGATGTGTGCCTTGCTTGTGCATCTTAATCCAGTGGCTCATCATGCCTTTGATGTGCTCTGGATACATTCATGGATTATTATTTGATTATCTGTGAAGCATCTATTGATTATCTGTGGCTGTTTAATTCATAAAGTTTCTGTGTGATGCCAGCGATTGATTCTAGCATGCTTTGGTATGCTTTAGCAGGCTCTGGTGATCAATTGATCGCCACTTGCTTGTTGATTGCATGCTTGCTAGCTGCCTGTGCTTATCTAGTGCTCCCTCTGGTGTCTGTGTGACACACGTGCTTGTGCTGATGTGTGTTGATGCTTGCTCAAGCATCACCTGATGCTTGCAGTGAGCCATTGGTTCACTGACAAGATGTTGGTGCTTTTGTTACTGGACGGTTTCATTTATCTGTAATTCCTTGTTTTACTAGATGGATAAATGATGTGAACTATTTAACAGTAATGATCATGTGGATGAATTGGATGTAGCTAGAGGGATGCCAACATCTGTTGGGTACCCTAGCTCTTACCCTTGGGTGATGATGTGATGGCTGGAAATGTTGGCTGTGGGTTGAGGTGGCCTTGACAGCCACTTGGTGCTGTCATGGTAGCTCCCCCTTTCTCTGTGACTTGCTGTGGTGGATTGTTGCTTACTGGCCTGACCATATTTGGTTGCCAGATGCTTTTGATGTTGACAAACCTAGATAGACACCTGATAGTCTATCATGTCTGATGGTGTAGTGGCCATAGGTGCTAAGTAAATCTGGTAGCTAGATAGGATCAACCCTTGTTGGATTTCTTTGTTTATGTCACTGGTTTGACATAGCCAATGTTCCCAGGTTGCTTTCCTATTGGTTATCCTCTTGCTTCCTTGCACCAGTTTGGCTAGTAGCCAGATGATGACTCACATATAGGGTATCTACCACTTTGCTTCCTGTGACTTGTGCAAATGATGAATTTGTATGAGCAAATCCTGCTTGCTCAGGATGTGTGGTATACCTCACTCCAGCTCCTAGAAAGGGGTGTTGGTGTAGAGGATGGCTTCTGGTTGCTTGGTTTGCTTTAAGGATGAGCTGGTGCTTGTCCTGCTCCTCCTTGTGAGCTTGTGAAGCTTGATTTGATTCTGTGGTTTTTTGGACAGGTTGAACAGCTCTGGCTGTTCTTCTTGTTCTTGCTGTTCTTGGTGCTCTTACCCTTTGGAGATTCTGCCGATGAGCTGCTAGGGTTTCTGGCTGTGAAAAGGTTTTATATGAACCTTTGTTGGCTCCTCTGGTCGATAGCTTAGCCTGGCACCAATTTGGTGACTCACTAGCTGTGTGTGTGTGTTGTGCTCCATGCACAGTGCCTGGTGAGCAGGCAGTGTGTGTGTGTAAGCCTGATGCTGTGCACTTGGTCTTGGAGAGGATCAGCTCGGCTGATCTTTGTGCATATCCCCTCTAGTTCCATTCTTTGCTAATCTGCCAAGTGGTTTTACCACTTGGCATAATTCTCTATTTGTTGTGTTTGTTTGCAGGAATCAAAGTAATGATGAAATGGACTTGAAGATCATCAAGCTCAAGATTAACTTGTAGTTTAGGATAGATTTTATTTACTTGTAATTTTCTTTTTTTCTTTTTCTAATTTTAGCAATTCTTGTAATGTGTTGTAATATTCATTTATTTTCATTATGAATATTGTAAAGACAATGTAAATTGTGTGGTGATCAATAAAGCTCAAGGTTTTCTCTAATGAGCTTTATCTAATTGTTGTACTATTTATTATTCTTGATTACTTATAATTGTTTATTGAATTATCTCAAGTTTGAATTATGAGATATCAATTTGATGTTTGTATTTGAATTTCAAATTCAACTTTAGTTTGAATTCAATCATGCAACTTAGGTTTGATGCAATCTCTCCCCTCTCATCTCAAAACCCTAAACTAGTTAGGTGAGATGCAAGTTTGTCGCACTCTCGAAACCCTAACCCTGTAAGGTGTCGAGAGAGAAACTTGTCCCCCTTCGATGCAGTTTTTATTTAAAAGCGCGAAATTTCCCCAGAATTTGCAATGCAATGCACAACCCTTTCTAAAATCTACCCCTCGATCGTCTCTAAACCTGGGACATTACAGCCTTTCCCCCTTAAAGAAAACTTCGTCCCGAAGTTGTGGTTGTAATACCTGAACAGTTCGGGGTATGTTTTCCTCAGGTCTTCTTCCTTTTCCCAGGTGGCTTCCCTCTCGGGGTGATGTTTCCATTGTATCTTGCAGTACTTTATAGCTTTATTCCTGAGTTGTTTCCAGCTCTCCTCGAGAATCTTGGCTGGCTTCTCGATGTAAGTCAAATATGGTTGTAACTCGAGCTCAGCATGTGATACTGGCTCATCTGGGGTCTTCAAGCATTTCCTGAGTTGTGATACATGGAATACATTGTGAACTTGAGCTAGCCTTCCCGGTAGATCCAATTCAAAGGCTAAACCTCGGTTCTGACTCAGTATCTTGAAAGGTCCGATGTATCTAGGGCTCAACTTTCCCTTTACTCCGAATCTCTGAAGACCTTTCATCGGGCTTACCTTAAGATATACCATGTCTCCAACTTGTGGCTCCCAAGTCCTTCTCTTTTGGTCTGCATAGCTCTTCTGTCGACTTTGGGCTATCTTCAGTCTATCTCTTATAATGTCAATGATGTGTTGCTTTTCCTTGACATAATCAGGGTTGAACTCCTTGCTTGATCCAGCTTCATACCAACATATTGGTGATCTACACTTCCTTCCGTAGAGAGCTTCGAATGGTGCCATCTTGATACTACTTTGATAACTATTGTTGTATGAAAATTCTGCTAGTGGCAAGTGTTCCTCCCATGATCCTCCGAAGTCTAGGGCACAAGCCCTAAGCATATCCTCTAGGATCTGGTTAGTTCTCTCGGTTTGTCCACCTGTCTGAGGATGATAGGCGGTACTATAGTCCAACTTGGATCCTAAAGCTTCATGTAGTTGCTTCCAAAATGCTGACGTGAACACGGATCCTCGATCCGACACGATCTTCTTGGGCACTCCATGTTTACTCACGATCTCTTTGATGTAAAGATCGATGAGTTTCTCTCCTTTGTCTTGCTGGTTTACTGCTAAGAAGTGTGCACTTTTCGTCAACCGGTCCACGATTACCCATATCATATCATTCTTTTTATTGGTCATGGGTAGTCCGGTGATGAAATCCATTCCTATTCCTCCCATTTCCATTCTGGGATTGGTAAAGGTTGTAACTTTCCTGCCGGACTCTGATGTTCAGCTTTCACTCTTTGACATGTATGGCATTCTGCGTATTGGGCTATTTCCCTCTTCATGTTATTCCACCAGAATAACTCTTTGAGATCCATATACATCTTGGTACTTCCCGGATGTATGGAGTATGGTGTTTGATGGGCTTCCCGGAGTATAACTTCCTTGATCTCATCTATGTCCGGAACGCAAATCCTTTTCTGGAACCACAATGATCCCATTTCTCCTCGGTGAAATTCTGATGGTCTTCCTTCATCATTTCTCCTCATCTCCTCCACGATGAATGGATCATCCAATTGACCCATGATTATTTCATTCTTTAAATTGACATTCATTTCATCGGCTACTTGTAAAGCTGATAGTCCTTCATGAGCCTCTTTCTCCCAAAGTTGTATTTGGGCTTGGCTTATTTCCTTCTTCAACTCCGGTGATATTTCTGGTTCTATTCCTCCAGTACTCTTCCTACTCAAGGCATCTGCTACAACATTAGCCTTTCCTGGAGTGTAATTGATGGTCAAGTCATAGTCCTTGATCAATTCAAGCCATCTTTTCTGCCTCATATTGAGTTCCTTCTGAGTGAAGAAGTACTTGAGACTCTTATGATCCGTATAGAGCTCACACTTGGCTCCATAGAGAAAATGTCTCCATGTTTTGAGTGCAAAAACAACTGCTGCTAATTCTAGATCATGTGTTGGATAGTTTACTTCATGAGGTATGAGTTGCCTCGATCCATATGATATTACTTTCCGGTCTTGCATGAGCACACATCCCAATCCATGTTTGGATGCGTCGCAGTACACGGTGTAATCCTTGCCATCTTCCGGAACTGCTAACACCGGTGCTGTGGTGAGTTTCTCTTTCAGAGTCTGAAAACTCTTCTCACACTCATCAGACCACACGAATGGTGTGTTCTTTCTTAACAGCTTGGTCATTGGTCCTGCTATCTTGGAGAATCCTTCAATGAATCTCCGATAGTATCCTGCCATTCCCAAGAATCCTCGGATTTCCTTGACATTCTTGGGTGCTTCCCAATCCAAAACTGATGCTACTTTACTTGGGTTTACTGCTATCCCATCCTTGCTAATGACATGACCAAGAAATTCTACTTGATCTAGCCAAAATTCACACTTACTGAACTTGGCATAGAGTTGATGTTCCCTTAGTGTTTGCAACACTATCCTAAGATGTTCAGCATGTTCAGCTTTATCTTTGGAATATATCAAGATATCATCGATGAATACGATGACAAACTTGTCCAGACATGGCATGAAGATCTTATTCATGAGATTCATGAATATTGCTGGGGAATTGGTTAATCCAAAAGGTACTACGAGATATTCATGATGTCCGTACCTCGAAACAAAGGCTGTTTTCGGAACGTCTTCCTTCTTGATCTTTATCTGGTGATAACCGGATCTTAGATCAATCTTGGAAAAGACTCCCGCGCCTCTAACTTGATCAAAAAGATCTTGGATTCTAGGAAGTGGGTACTTGTTCTTGATAGTAACATTATTCAAGTTCCTGTAGTCTCCGCACATCCGTCGACCTCCATCTCTTTTATCCACGAAAATCACAGGTGATCCCCATGGTGAGATACTCTCCTGTATGAATCCTTTCTGTTCCAGGTCATCCAATTGTTCCTTGAGTTCTTTCAACTCTTTAGGCCCCATCTTGTATGGTGCTTTAGCAATGGGAGCTGTTCCTGGAATTAGGTCGATAGTAAATTCTATCTCCCTATCTGGTGGCATTCCAGGTAATTCCTTAGGAAATACATCTTGGAATTCGTTGACAACTGGAATGTCCTCGAGTTTCACCTCCTTCATACTATTCAACTCCACTTCAATCTGAGTATGCTTATCTCCTTGATATATGATTCTATCTCCACCTGGGCTTTTCAGAGACACTGTCTTATGGGTACAATCTATCAGTGCTCCATTTTCTTCTAACCAGTTCATACCAAGAATGACATCAATGTCCTTCATCGGTAAAATGAACAGGTCTGCGTCAAACGCACACTTATTGATCATAATGACTTGTCCAGGTTTGGTGTGGGTTACTAATATCGTTCCCCCCGCAGAAAGTATGGTTATGGGTTTATCTAACTTAGTGCATCTAATCCCATGTTTGATGATGAATTGCTGGGAAATGAATGATGTAGTTGCACCAGTATCAAAAAGTACTTTGCCAGGATGAGTGAGTATCTGAAGCGTACCTATCACTGCTTGATCGGAGTTCACCACCTCCTCCAAGCTGGTGCAATTCAACTTGCCGAAGGGTTTCTTGTTCTTCCAACCCCCTCCGGTGTTTCCTCCTCGGCTTCCTCCTCCTCCTGACTGACCTCCTCCATTCTTTCTCTTAGGGCAATCCCTAAGCATATGTCCTTCCTCACGACAGCCAAAGCATATTATCCTTGGCTTTCTACAATCCTTGGAGAGATGTCCTGGTTTCCCACAGACTCGACAATTAATTTGGTTTCCAGGCTGGAATCCTTGGTTCCTCCTGTTATTGTTGTTGTTGTTGTTGTTGTTGTTGTTGTTGTTGTTGTTGTTGTACCTTGGTTAAAAACTCAAGCTCATGTTTGTCTTGTTGCTGCCAAACCTCTTTGGCTCAAATTTAGCTTTCTTCCTTTTCTCTTCTTGCAGTTGTTTGAAATCATCTTCCAGAGTGATGGCTGCATCCAGCAACTCTTGGAATTCAGTCGCTCTCAGCATCCTAAGCTGTACCTTAAACTGAGGATTTAATCCTCGCATAAACCTCTTCTTTTTCTTGTCCTCGGTATTAACCTCCTCCACGGCATACCGAGACAGTCCAGAAAACTCTCTGACGTAAGTCAGGATGGCCTTATCCTTCTGCTCGAGACTTTCAAATTCTCGACGCTTCAGTTCCACTATGCTTTCAGGGACATTGGATTCCTTGAACTTCCTCTTAAACTCTTCCCATGTGAATACCTTACCAGCCGGATATACGGCTACTATATTATCCCACCAAGATGCGGCGGATCCACATAGCAAGTGTGTTGCATACCTGACCTTCTCCTGATCGTTGCATCCAACGTATTGAGCTTGCGCTCAGTATCCATCAACCAATCTTCCGCGTCCATGGGTTCGGGCGCGTATGCAAAGGAGATTGGTTTAGTGTTTTGGAAGTCTGACAGAGTGACTCCCTGGTTCTCGGGCCTCTCCACCCTATTCTGCTGAAGTAGCTCCTGGAAAAACTTATTTTGCTGCTCCAGTGTAATCCTTTGCCTTTCCTCCATCATTTGCATATACTGGAGGAAATTCTCTGCTGGTGGTGGTGGTGGTGGATCAGGCCTTCATCCCTCTTCTTCTTGGCCTCACGCTCGAGGCGCTGCTCTTCACTCTCCTCACTCGGCGCTCCCGACATATCCCCCTAGTTCTGCAACACAAAGTGGTACTCATAATTACTCCATGCGCAAGTTTTCTGAGCTCAACTTTGTGCACAGAACTAGTCACGCAATGGAAATCAAGAAGCAAATGCAAATCATACAAAACATATACCCTGTATATACATACTTAAGTGGTCTTATTACAATACTCAGTAGCGATGTGAGTATGCAAACTCACTTATTGAAGTATATGTACAAATTTATACAAATATTACATACTACAATACATGTGGTACAACTGTATTGTAGTCTCGCCTCCCATGGTGGTCTCTAGTCGTGCTTCACTCCCGATACATCCCAGGCTTCCATCCGGTCGAACGTGAAGTCCTCCTGACAGAATCTGGAACATAGGGTCTTCCCGTAGGCTTGTAGTCGGAATCGGATGATGATCCGAGGGAAAAATCTGTGTTCATGAACTGGTCATTCAGTGCATCATAATCCACCCATCGGGTGTACTCCCCGGTGACTCCGCCAAAGGTATCTCCACCTTCAGTATCAGACTCAATCAGCATCGGATACCCCTCAATATCTCCTCTATTATACTGATTGTTCTGAAACTGGGTTGTGGCATCATCATTCATCTCAGGATTATATCTAACCGAGTCACTATGGTTTCCAGTATCTGATCCCCAACGCCAACCTGTTGAGTTTTCTATAGGAGTCACGGAACGCTGATGGTTTCCGGATTCCTCACCACCTTCATATCCTCCATAGGAGTTACTAGGAAAGTACCTAGGTGTAATAGGTGTGGTTTGTTGTTCTGGATGGTCAATACTAATGTAGTCACCAGCTGAGTAAACTGGTGTATGAACCACTCCCTCCATGGGTTCCTTTCCTTTTGTCTCCTCCTTGGGCTCAGTGAACTCTTCCAACATTGTGTCAATTGCTCCCGACAAATGTCGGTTCAACTGAAAGAACAACGTCAGTAGGTTACGACTATTATCCATGTACTTAGCGGCTTCTACTGGTTTGCGTTTTGCAAATTTGAGGTGGTTAAGCATAGGATCATCTTCCTCCTCCATATGAGGAATATGAGAGAATTCGGAACCAATAAGCTCCTTCGTCTTATGTTCCCGAATATCAGTGATGGCTCTCATTATGGCAATGTGGTAGGCTGTTTGGATAGTTCTAGCCTCACCAGCTGGCATCACTACACTCATTCCTAGGGATTCTGGAAGTCTTAATCCTACCCTACACTTTGCTAATACTGTACCGTCGTAGTACATGTATTTTGTTACTTTAATTTGGGGATCACACCCAAATTCCAGTAACATAGCACGAAGAATATCCGCGAGTCCTCCGTCATATTCACTCAGGTTTGATTCCATCACTTTCACGTTACGTCCCGAACGTGAACTTGCCATAGTTGGCTGTAGAAAAGAAAGAATATAAGATTAGTAATAATGCATCATAATAGAGATAATAAAGAATTATCGCACTAAAAGATATGATTGTTTTATTCTCAAGTGAATATACACCATATTTTTAGAGAATTCTTTACTAATCCTATTTGACTCCTAACGTTTTCGTCCCATTTACTAGGTTCCAACCTAAGGTCAAAGCTTTTGCTCTGATACCAACTGTGGTGACCCTGCATACCACTGCATGTTGTAGTATGCCAGTCGTTGATATAACATTCGCGAAGTACCAATCCGCAAATATTACATCCCTCAGAGTAGTACAACAGAACATAGCAGGTCCATAACTCATTCATACATTATTACAAACCATATATACATATCATCCTGGAGCTCCTCTTGGGTCCTAAGAGGGTTACTCCTGGGTTCGAGGCGAACCCAACTTAACTTACAATATAGAAGTCTTACTAGATTATACATTTATTCCAACGAGCAGTTTAATACTAAGAGTTCGGACTGCTCGGGTACTATTAATACTACTACTAGATCTAAGATTGTTCTCCTCCGGAACCCTCCCCGGTTCCGTAGACTATCAGGTAGTCAACTCCTTCAACACCTCCAGAGAGGTCTGGTTCGTCATAGTCGATGATGTCGGCTCCTTCAGGGTTGTCGTTGTCCTCCTCCAGATGGTTCAGACATTCTAAGCAGGGGATTTAAGAGTGGTATGAGTACGAGCGTACTCAACAAGTTCATATTAGGAAAGAGGTGTTTAATGCACTAACTACGGTACCAGACCAGAAAGTCTGATACCATGCAAGTTTTGATAACCATTTCTTCAAAAGGTTGCTTTTATTCAGAAGAACTATGTCCGTCAGCCTTCACCGGTTGACTAGAACTTCATGGAGTTCCTTTCCGGCAGCGTTCGCAGTTCCAAATCCCGGAACAAGGAGTGACTGGTCACGATTCGTTACACTCTGCAGAGGTGTGTTTCTTTACCCATAAGAGATCTTAACCTTGGTGCCAACCGGGCAGCTTTCCCGTCCACACTTCCTTTGGTGTGAGGCCCGGTATAAGGTCCTAGCCGTTCATATTCCTCCGCTACCTCGCACACCCACCCTTTGTTGCATCCCCGACCCTGGGTCCTCGCCGGTCCCATTATTCCCACTTACGGGTGGACCCCGACCACGACAACAGTTTGGGATCGAACCAAACTCCTTCGCCGGTAGATGCAACCCCTCATAGACCGCAATACCGTGGGGACTTTAGGCTTCCCCAGCCACCAAATGATCTTCGGGCTACAAGTGTTCTACGGACAATGCCGTGGGGACTTTAGGCTTCCCCAGCCACCAAATGCACCCTAGGAATCAAGTGTTCTCCGGTAAAGCGCGTCCGTTGATGTACGAGAGGTGGAAATACAATTGGCTACTCCGTCCCACTCCAGATCTTATGGTGAACACGAGTTATACGGCACAAGAATCACTGGACGACATTTGTTGTTTAATCCTAGATGGATATAAACCCTTGCAATGGAACCTCCACCATATCAACACAATCCATGGTTCCATTGCCCACCACTTAGTCATATTCATAGTTATGAAAATAGTGGTTTTGCTTTTTATGCAATAGTGATAAACATAGTACTTTGCAAGTAATTTGATAAAAATACTCAAATGACATGAGCAAGCGATGAACTTGCCTTTGTTGCAGATGGTGTGGACTGACCCTTGTCCTCTGTTGCTGAAAAATAGCATCATTGTCCGATAAGGGCAATGGTTAAAGAAGCAATTATGCATGATTCAGCTTTTAGGGTTGTTCCCCCCTTTCCGGTGTTTTATTATTTTATGTGGAAGGTTAATACTAAGAACAATTTAGGGATACTCTGTTTAGGGTAAAATACAACCTTGAAATGTTGTCAAGGTGTTTTTATAGTCCAAAGGTATTAATGGACTTATTTTCATTATTGAAAATAATATGTGTGATTTAAATGATTATTTAAATCATCAAATTAAGACTTATTCTTAGTTGTCTTCAAAAATTCCCTTTGATATTTTATTCAAGTAGAGAATTTTATGCTGATCAATTTTCATATTTTTAATTTTTTTTAGAGCTATTAAATATTTATTGTGCCTTTTCAAAGTTTATGTATTTTAATTGAATTATGAAATGGCAAAAATGCCCCTGGGCCCCACCTGTCAGGGTGGCCCAACGGGTTAGGTCGCACCCGAGCCACTCTGTTGGCTCGGTCGGCCCACTCGCTCTCTCCTCTCTTCTCGCACCGAAACCCTAATCCCCTCGCGTCTCTCTGGCGATCCCGTGGTCGCCGCTGCCTTCGTCGAGATTCTCCGGCCATCTCCGGCCACGAGATGCGGCGGATCTGGACCGTCTCACGACGGCGCACCAGATCCTCCGGCTCGATCTGTTCTTTGTCTCCTTCTTCGTTCGCCCCCGTCGCGTTCGCCCGCACGGCTAGGAGGTTGCGCGGTGATGCGTCGCTCACCGGCGACTCTGGCGCCGTGACGCCGCCGTGGGCGCTGACGTGGTGGTGATGGAGCGCTCGCGCTCAGCGACGCCAGGCCAGGCGCGGCTTGGTGCTGCCATGGGTGGCCCGTGCCGCCATGGCACGTCGGGTGCTCTGCTCCAGGTACACGCCTCCATTATTCCCCTCCTTCTTCTTAACAATGTGCTCAATTGAGCATTACTGTGGCTTAACAATGTTATTTAATAATAAGTTGATGTGTGCCTTGCTTGTGCATCTTAATCCAGTGGCTCATCATGCCTTTGATGTGCTCTGGATACATTCATGGATTATTATTTGATTATCTGTGAAGCATCTATTGATTATCTGTGGCTGTTTAATTCATAAAGTTTTTGTGTGATGCCAGTGATTGATTCTAGCATGCTTTGGTATGCTTTAGCAGGCTCTGGTGATCAATTGATCACCACTTGCTTGTTGATTGCATGCTTGCTAGCTGCCTGTGCTTATCTGGTGCTCCCTCTGGTGTCTGTGTGACACACGTGCTTGTGCTGATGTGTTTTGATGCTTGCTCAAGCATCACCTGATGCTTGCAGTGAGCCATTGGTTCACTGACAAGATGTTGGTGCTTTTGTTACTGGACGGTTTCATTTATCTGTAATTCCTTCACTACAAGAAAAGTTGCCATGGCCGACGAAGTTGAAGTCGCGCCGTGGTTGCTGGTGTACCATGGCCGACGATTTTGGTCCCTCCGTGGTGCATGTCAAAACTTTTTTTTCTCGTTTTTGAGGCCACCTAGCCCGACGAAAGCGGCCAAAACGTGGCGTATGGTGGCCCGGGACGTGGTGCATCTCGAAATCTCGGGTTCGCCGGCCGAGTCAACGCAAATCCGCACCGCCGAGGGATGTAGGGCCCAGATGGCAGCCTCTCTGGCATTGTTTTTTTTCTACATCGCGCCATCTCGTTCAACGTTCTCCGATCGAGCCGTTTACGATGCAGGATCATGGGTCCCGCATGTCATCCTCTATGAACCAAAATTCTTTCTATTCTTGGATTTTTTTGACCCCCTGATTTCTGGCTACTTCCTTTTTCTTTTGATCCCTTGCCGCCTTGGAAACGTTGAGACCGCTGCTGCTAAATGGGACCCGCATGTCATCCTCTATGTGCAATCAACTTTCTTTTCTTGGAGTTTTTTTGGCACCTCAAATTTGGTCACTTGCCTTTTTCTTTCGATCCCCTGCCGCCTCTCAAACGGTGATACCGCTGCTGCTAACGGGACCCGCATGTCATCCTCTATGTACTATAAAACTTTCTTTTCATGGATTATTTTTGGCACCTCAAATTTGGTCACTTGCCTTTTTCTTTCGATCCCCTGCCGCCTCTCAAACGGTGATACCGCTGCTGCTAACTGGGACCCGCATGTCATCCTCTATGTACTATAAAACTTTCTTTTCATGGATTATTTTTGGCACCTCAAATTTGGTCACTTGCCTTTTTCTTTCGATCCCCTGCCGCCTCTCAAACGGTGATACCGCTGCTGCTAACGGGACCCGCATGTCATCCTCTATGTACTATAAAACTTTCTTTTCCGGATTATTTTTGGCACCTCATATTTGGTCACTTACCTTTTTCTTTCGATCCCGCCGCCTCAAACGGTGATACCGCTGCTGCTAAATGGGACCCCCATGTCATCCTCTATGTACTATAAAACTTTCTTTTCTTGAATTATTTTTGGCACCTCATATTTGGTCACTTGACTTTTTCTTTCGATCACCTGCTGCCTCTCAAACGGTGATACCGCTGCTGCTAAATGGGACCCGCATGTCATCCTCTATGTACTATAAAACTTTCTTTTCTTGGATTTTTTTGGCACCTCATATTTGGTCACTTGACTTTTTCTTTCGATCCCCTGCTGCCTCTCAAACGGTGATACCGCTGCTGCTAAATGGGACCCGCATGTCATCCTCTATGTACTATAAAACTTTCTTTTCTTGAATTATTTTTGGCTCCTGATATTTTTTCACTTGCCTTTTTCTTTCGATCTCATGCCACGTTTGAAACGTTGAGGAACCTGCAGGCTCATGGGACCCGCATGTCATCCTCTATGTACTATAAAAGTTCATTTTCTTGTTTTTTTTCACCATCTGATTTTTGGCAATTTCTTTTTTCTTTTGATCCCCTGCCGCCTCTCAAACGCTGATACCGCTGCTGCTAAATGGGACCCGCATGTCATCCTCTATGTACTATAAAACTTTCTTTTCTTGAATTATTTTTGGCTCCTCATATTTGGTCACTTGCCTTTTTCTTTCGATCTCATGCCAAGTTTGAAACGTTGAGGAACCTGCTGGCTCATGGGACCCGCATGTCATCCTCTATGTACTATAAAAGTTTATTTTCTTTATTTTTTTCACCCTCTGATTTTTGGCTATTTCCTTTTTCTTTTGATCCCCTGCCGCCTTGAAACGTATGGTAAGCTGCTGACTCATGGGACCCGCATGTCATCCTCTATGTACTATAAAACTTTCTTTTTTTGGATTATTTTTGGCACCTCATATTTGGTCACTTGACTTTTTCTTTCGATCCCCTGCCGCCTCTCAAACGGTGAGACCGCTGCAGCTAAATGGGACCCGCATGTCATCCTCTATGAGCAATCAACTTTCTTTTCTTGGAATTTTTTTGGCACCTCATATTTGGTCACTTGCCTTTTTCTTTCGATCTCATGCCACGTTTGAAACGTTGAGTAAGCTGTTGGTTCAAGGGACCCGCATGTCATCCTCTATGTCCATCAAGTTTCTTTTCTTGGATTTTTTTTCACCCCCTAATTACTAGCTACTTTCTTTTTCTTTTGATCTCAAGCCGCATTACAAACATTGAGACCGCTGCTGCAAAATGGGACCCACATGTCATCCTCTATGTACAATAAATCTTGGATTATTTTTGGCTCCCGATATTTGGTCACTTGCCTTTTTCTTTCGATCTCATGCCGCCTTTGAAACGTTGAGTAAGCTGCTGGCTCATGGGTCCCGCATGTCATCCTCTACGAACAATAAAAGTTTCCTTTATTGGAGTTATTTTTGACCCCTAATTTCTGGCTATTTGCCTTTTTCTTTTGATCCCCTGCCCCGTTGAAACGATGAGGACGCTGTTGGCAGGTCGGTCCCACATGTCATCCTCTATGAACAATAAAAGTTTCCTTTGGTGGATTTATTTTTGACCCCTAAATAATTTCTGGCTATTTCCTTTATTTTTCTTTTGATCCCCTGCCGCCTTGGAAACGTTTGAGAATGCTGCTGCCTCATGGGTCCCGCATGTCATCCTCTCAGAATGATAAATGTTTTCTTTTCTTGGATTTTGTTACCAACTGACTTTTGGTTTTTTATTTTATTTTCGATCCCCTGCCGCCTTTGAAACGTTGACGACGCTGCTGGCTCATGGGTCCCCGATGTCAGCCTCCCCGTACAAGAAACATGTGATATCTTGATTATTTCGCTCTGAGCTATTGCAAACGGATAAATTAAATCTTTATTTTTACATAAACAAACTTATATGTTGAGTGTCCTTGTTTTTTGTTTTTGCGATGCATAGGACTTTCCTGTTTTTTTTAGAAAAATCCGAACTTTCCTGTTTTGGAGTGGGCTGAAATTGTACGAGACAAAAGGCCCAGCAGGATAGTTCGAAGGCCCAGATGTCCAGATACAGCCCAATTGAAATCTTTCTTTTCTTGGATTTTTTTCACCCCCTTTTCTGGCTACTTCATTTTTCTTTTGGTCCTGTGCCGCCTTGGAAACGTTGAGACCGCTGCTGCAAAATGGGACCCACATGTCATCCTCTATGTAACATAAAGTTTCTTTTCTTGGATTATTTTTGGCTCTTGATATTTGGTCACTTTCCTTTTTCTTTCGATCTCATGCCACGTTTGAAACGTTGAGGAACCTGCTGGCTCATGGGACCCGCATGTCATCCTCTATGTACAATAAAAGTTTCTTTTCTTGGATTTTTTTTCACCATCTGATTTTTGGCTATTTCCTTTTTCTTTTGATCCCCTGCCGGCCTGCCGCCTTTGAAACGCTGAGTAAGCTGCAGGCTCATAGGTCCGACATGTCAGCCTGTATGAACGATAAAGCTTTCCTTTCTTGGAGTTTTTTTACCCCCTAATTTCTGGCTATTTTCTTTTTCTTTTGATCTCAAGCCGCATTTGAAACGTTGAGACCGCTGCTGCTAAATGGGACCCGCATGTCATCCTCTATGTACAATAAAGTTTCTTTTTTTCTTGATTATCTTTAGCTCCTGATATTTTGTCACTTGCGTTTTTCTTTCGATCTCATGCCGCCTTTGAAACGTTGAGTAAGCTGCTGAATCATGGGTCCCGCATGTCATCCTCTACGAACAATAAAAGTTTCCTTTTTTGGAGTTATTTTTGACCCCTAATGTCTGGCTATTTGCCTTTTTCTTTTGATCTCCTGCCCCCTTTGAAACGATGAGGATGCTGTTGGCACGTCGGTCCCACATGTCATCCTCTATGAACAATAAAAGTTTCTTCTGATGGATTTATTTTGAACCCCTAATTAATTTCTGGATATTTCCTTTTTTTCTTTTGATCCCCTGCCGCCTTGGAATCGTTGAGGATGCTGCTGCCTCATGGGTCCCGCATGTCATCCTCTCAGAACGGTAAATGTTTCTTTTCTTGGATTTTGTTTACCAAATGATTTTTGGCTTATTTTATCGTTCGATCTCGTGCCGCCATTAAAACGTTGAGGACGCTGCTGGCTCAGAGGTCCCACATGTCAGCCTCTATGAACAATAAACCTTTCCTTTGTTTGATTTATTATTGACACATAATTTCTGGCTATTTGCCTTTTTCTTTCGATCTCATGCCGCCTCTGAAACGTTGAGACGCTGCTGGCTCATGGGTCCCACATGTCAGCCTCTATGAACAGTCAAAGTTTCCTTTGTTTGATTTTTTTTACCCTAATTACTGGCTATTTGCCTTTTTTTTATCCCCTGCCGCCTTTGAAACTAAGAGGACGCTGCTGGCCCATGGGTCCCACATCTCAGCCTCTCTGAACGATAAACCTTTCCTTTCTTTTTTTTCGATCCCGTGCCGCCTTGGAAACGGTGAGACGGCTCCTGCAAAACGGGACCCATATGTCATCCTCTATGTACAATAAATTTCTTTCCTTGGATTATTTTTGGCACCTGATATATGGTCACTTGCCTTTTTTTCGATCCCCTGCCGCCTTTGAAACGTTGAGGACGCTGCTCGCTCGTGGGTCCCATATGTCAGCCTCTAGGAACAATAAACATTTCGTTTCTTGGATTTATTTTTGACCGCTGATTTCTGGCAACTTTGCTTTTTCTTTCGATCCCCTGCCGCCTTTGTTAAAGTTGAGGACGCTGCTGCAAAATGCGTCCCACATGTCAGCTTCTCTGTACGATAATTGTTTCCTCTCTTTGATTTTTTTTCCACTGCTGGCCAATGGGTCCCCGATGTCAGCCTCTATGTACAAGAAATATGTGAATTCTCGATATATTTTAAGCCGAGATATGTAGGATGCTTTTTTTTCGATCCCTTCTGTTTGTTTTTACCTTCAAATGTTGAGGGACGCTACTGGCAAATGGGTCCTGCTCTAGCATTCTCAACTGAAGGAAAAATTGAAATATTGCCTATTCATTTGTTTTTCGTACTCCATGCATCTAATCCATACTAATTGTTGATCCGGGTTTTAGTTCAACTTAATTAGATCAAATTTGATCTACGAGGGAGTATGTAATATATTTTGGGTTCACAACACTGCACTTGTTAACAACAATCTGATGAAGAGGTTTGTCATTTTTTTTAAACTACAAATACACTCTAAGATCTTGCACACTAATAGAATAAATCTTGGAACTTTATATAATTAATGACAATTTTGAAATCGACTATATGAATATATCAAAATATAGAGCCCATGTAGATGCGCATACTGGCTATGCGCATTTAAAAAGAATCATAATCATAATTGATACGAAATAAAAATAACTTTATATGTAGAATCTCGGTTTCTAGAGGGCCAATCATAGGATATCCGTGTTTAAATTAGGAAGGGCCCCAATGGCATGAGTCGGAGGCCCATTAAGTGTTTTTGGAATGTTATCAGCGAAGTAAGCAGGCTGACAGCAATCACCATGTACATGGCCGGCGGCAGCCCAAAAGTACAAACAATTGGCCCATGCAGGGAAGGTAGTACTTTTTTTTATTGGGAAGGTTGTCTGGCTAACCCAAAAAAAAAGTGGTGCTACATGGGGTAATACTTGAACCCGGAATGAGATCGAGTGCCTTGATGAAAGCGAGGCACACATAAATAGTACTCCGTACCATGCCTTGCCCCTCCCTTTCAACCGTTGGATAAAAAATAATTAGACAGATGACTATTAACTAGTAACTGCTACAGTACCAACCAATGTACAGGACATGTGCTACAGTACGTCGTCCACAGTGCATGTGCTTTAGAACCATGAACAGTACATATGCTACATGCTACAGTACTTTGATCTTAGCTATCTATTTTCAATCCAACGGCCAAATCTACAAGTCACCGTACTGTTCATCTGTGCCTTGCTTATGTCAAGGCACTGGATCCTGGACACTTGAACCCATGATCGTTGCTGAGGGTTGCCTATTTGCGCATAATATGTTTTGTCAGCGGTCACTTCACTAGTTTGTGCAAAACATATCCAGCGCAGGATTCAAAAAAACATCACGTTTTTTTCTTTACGTAAACAACAAAACATCTCATGTTCATCACAATCCAGCCAACATAAGCACATAATAATTAATAGTACAACTAGAGAGCTGTACACATAAATAAGGTTTGTCAAGCTTCATGCACTAGCCAACGCAACCAAAAGTCCGAACTAATGGAAAGGGCTAGGCAATCCAATTATACATTTCAACATCCCCCCTCACATGTGACCACAATCCAGTAATGGTACCATCATGTTCACCACAATGCATCATTAAAGAGAGCAGTATACTATTATAGACCAGCTCTCTCTAAAGAACATTTGTAAGACAACTTAATACAGCTGTGATTGATATTGTTGCCCCAGCGATGGGTGATAACCTGAACACCATATAACCTTCTCACAGCAATTGTAACCAAATATGAGCACCTGCAATGATTTGGTGTCAAGCTTCTTGAAGGTCAGGAGGTATCCTACCTTCAAGTCATGTGCTTTGACAAACTCTGGCCATCCTTTGTCCATTAAAACATTGCCATCTTGTTGCTTCAGGTCCACAATCCAGGTGCATGCAGTGGACATCTTCAGGTTGATGGACTCTGGACACCCACCGTAAAACCAGGGTAGAACACGACTGGGGATGGAAATCACCTCTAACTCCGATGTACATAGTACCTTGCAGAAGCTGTCAGGGGTATTCTCCTCATCGATGCGCCCAAACACCTTGCACACTGGGGCTGGCTCTACAGATGTCTCCTTCCATGATAAGCTCTCTCCAAGCTTGAGCTTCTTGTTTGAACACTGCAAAAAAGAGGCCTCAATTAGATAATGCCTCTAGCTTCTGACCGTAATTCCAAGCAAATGCATAATAAAAGGCACCTAGCAAACTCAGCGGATCATTGTTCTTATCAAACACACAGTCTGAACAATAAGCTTCTGAATCTAGCTAGGCTGATATGTACAACCTTGTATCATCAAATTATTCAGCATAGTGTATCATTGTATCGCAGAAGCCAAATCGATATAAATAGTAGCTATGAGAATAGAAATCAAGCTAGCATGAGCCATGCATGCTTGCTGGCTATGTCTAGCATCAGAATAATGCATCTGCAGTTCATCATCCGCCAGTACAGATTGACCAAGCAAACAAAAAAAAATCAGCGTCGGCCTAAAGAGTCCACAAGCCAGACATGCATGCTCGGTGTCCTCATATGTGATCATCGGCCGTGGATTGACCAATAGCATATTTGAACGATTATTACTGCACACATTAGATCCAGTCCCAACATAGCTAGCATGGGTGCATGTGTAACCCGAGTCTTTACCAGAGGATTAATATATACACTGGCTGAGAGAAGTACTGTATATCAAACAATGCTAAGCAACCGGCAATACAGCTTAGATATAATAAAGATGTGACCGGCAACGCTAGTGATTCGGGGGAAACATACCGCCATTGCAGCCATGGACCGAGAGAATCGGGGATGCCGCGCCGCCTTAGTGGAGTTTTTAGATGCGACGTCGCCGCATCCGTAGAGGACGGAGTCCAAGCCGCGTAGTCCGAGCGGTGGTGGACGCCGGTGGTGTAGAGAGAGGACTCAGGGGAGATGGACGGCGAGGGATCTGGGGAGATCTGAAGTTCTGAACATGAGGGGGCTGTGAGAAACTGAGAATGATACATCAGCAATCAGCAAGGGAATAAATGCGCGTGTCCCCCGGTCAAAAAAAATGCGCGTGTCTAGGAGGAACGAAGCCAGGTACGCAGGAATCCACACACAAAACTTCACCCGGCGGGTCACTGGGCTTTATCAGTATCTGGTGGGGTCCGGACCTACAGACCAGTGAGACATGTCGTGTGGGTTATGATCCGTTCAGTGTGCACACAGAAATTGCATTCAGAGCTCAGGGCTTCAGGCTACGTTGTACTATACAGTAATATATCCATTTCTTTTGGTAAAATGAAAACGATACTCCATCTGATCCTCATTACATGATGATAAAATGGACGTCTCTACAACTAATATGTGTCTAGATACATCTATATGAGAGCGTCTGTGTTTGTACTGTGTATCTAAAAAAAATATGGATCGGAGGGAGCATTAAGAGGTGTCCAAAAAAAACTGCAAACAAACATGGATGTAAGCAGTTGAGTATTAAACCAGTGCGTGAAATACCTTTATATCTCGACCATGTAACAATGAATATGAGAAGTTTTTGGGGTTTGACCATCTGCACTTGTGTTTGCTACAATCAGATCAAAAAATTGGTCACTTTTACACTTTCTAAAATAAAATGTATTTTTCCCTGAGATTTTACAAGTTCGTACAAGATAGCATTGACTACATCTGGGATATATCACATTTACACTTACAAATCTATGAATATTTCAAAATATTGAGCTCCGTGTACCTACATATAATACAAATCATCAGACCGCACATTGAAACTACCGCAGCATATCACAGTAAATTAAAATAAAATAAAACAAGTCTAACATATACTATATTAGCTAATTAACAAAGTCTCATCACAGTGTATCTGATCCCCAGTTCAGCTTAATACAAAAACCAAGTTCAGCTTGAACATCAGCAGGGGAGTAACCCAGGTCCAAAAGCAGCATCTAGTTAATTCAATAAAATATTGAGGTTATTCTGATCCCCTCTTCCTAAAAACACTGCAGATCATGCATGCAACTAAGGGTGATCAGCACAAAAGATTATCCTCTGGGTGGAGGTGTTACTGTCGTAGATCAACACATTCATCAAGGAAGTGTCTTTCACCTCGAAGACGAGAAGGTCATCAAGCTGCAGTTCATGCGCCTCTGCAAACCCGAACCAACCATCCTTCAAGACCAGTTCACCCTGGTACTCATCGATGTGCACATACCAGGCGCAGCCTACGCTGGTCTTGAGCTTGATAGGCCTGGGAAGAATCCCTTTCAGACATTGCTTGAATTCTCTGGGGATGACCAACATATACATGTCATCGTTGCCGTCCAGTTGCACATAGAAGCGCGAGGGCTGAGGAGGGTCCGCCGAGTGACCAACCCGTTTAGGGCGGCCTTTCCCTCGCCCTTTTAATATACAACGTTGAAATGCTGCATCACGCCTGCCCGTCACCTTTGGCTTTTTGGCTAGTGAATTTCTTTGAATTCTGAACTCGGGGCGGTGCAGAGGACATGTACAATCGACAGTCCTAAGACGTAGTTGCTCATTGACGTTGGAGCGAGTTTGCTTCTGCATCTAGTTAAGCACGGTATATATCAATCAACAGCATATAAATCAGAACGTAGCATACATGGAGAAAATGCATCTAGCTATCTCTTTAATTAGTTTGCACAAAATCTAGCAGCAGCAAGACAATTTGATTTTACAGGTACTGAGCAAGCTTTCAGACTTTCTGAAACAGGTAACATGGAGCATATATTTGTATGTTCAGACTGCGAAACCCTGCTCTGTGATGGATAATATTACTAAACATCTTTTTTTGCCAGAACTAGTACTTAACATCTACTGTTTCCCGTCATTAAAATTTTTTTGCAGAAGAATACTACGGTTTCCCGTCATTAAATTTTAAAGAAAAAAGAACTTGTTTAAGATCCCAACTATCATTGACTACTTACACCTGCATCCTAGTGAGTTCAGGACAACTTACAGCATCTTTTGGTGGTGCCGCCACCGGAGAAGACCGTGCCGCGGGGGTTGGGGTCGGCGCAGCCGGAGAAGCTGGTGCCGCCGCCAGGGAAATCAGTGCCGAGCCAGATGGTGCTTCCAGCGGAGAAGAAAGTACCGCGAGAGATGGAACCGACGCTGCCAAAGGGTAAGAAACGGATGTACTCGTAGATCCTTCTCTAGTCACGATCTGGATAGAAGAGACTGGACGTCCATCAAGCTGCTGGAGGATGCGGTGGATCAAATCGGCTGAGTTCAGGAAATATCGGTGATGTTCATCTGTGTCGGCGAAGCAGCTGCCGGTGGAAGGAGGAGGCGAGCCGTTCATGGCAGTCATTAGTGTAAAAGAGGAGAAGTGGGTGGGAGTATGGGTGGGAGAGAGAGGGTTCGGGACTGAAGTAATTGTAGTCTGCTCTCTCTTTTTTACAAGCATGCGTCCTCAGGCTGATATTTTTTTTAGATACGTACTCAGGCTGCTTTGTCAAACCAGGGCCTCAATGAAGCTAATAGCACGCTATAGCATATCTAGAGGGTCCACGCTTAGTAATTTTGCTCGCTGTGGCGCTATTTGCGAAACAGCATGCTATATCGCCCTAAAACTTCATATCGTTAGCGCGCTATTTTTTTCAGGCAAGTTGCTTTCACTTTTTCGTGGTGATGAACTAATCTGTTGGTTCCACTTCTAAATCAGAAAATAATATCGCTAATGCTAATTTTTTTAATAAATAATTTATACTATGTTGTTGCCTTGTGAAATGTTGATGTTAGCCTTCTAATATACTTGAGATCTATTTCTATATGTGGTTATGTATGTATGATTCAGTCACTTTTGGACTATATATATCTATTCGTTCTAGTAAAATTATTTATTTTTAGGCTATATTTAGTATTATTTTGAAAATGCTATTTAAAATATACCACACTATTACCACGATATAGCGTCCATATCGTTTGAAGGTGGCTGCCGCTAATTCATTTAGCACGCTATTTTAAACCTTGGTTAAGACGCGTTTGGCGGCCTGCATCCAGGCTGGTGGGGAAATACCGTACCCAAGTGCTTAAAAGATTGCATCTTTTAGCTGGAAAACATTAGGGCATGTCCAACACAGGCGCTACTGCAAGGGCGCTAGGAATTATTTCCTCGTCGTTTGGCGGTTGGAGAGGCTAATCCCAGCGGTAGTCCTAGCGTCGACGCAAAAGAAAGCAGGGGCGTGAAACTCTTTTCACCTGTCCTAGCTAAAGCACCGGAACCAACAGGAAGTCAGTCTGTCATCAGCAATTAGCGCTGCAAGGAGAGTACCTGGAGGATTTTACAATCTTTTGACATTCATTTGTTCTCTATTAGCGCCATATAGTATATAGCATTGTAATGCCCTTATACTCCTCTCAACATTAAAAAAAAGGTGTGCATATACTAATAACAGTTGCTGAAATGAAACTAAAAATAAACAGACATGCACGGTTTACGAAGGATGGAAATACAGAGTTCATCACCATCCGTTTTAAATTATAAGATTAGATTACTTCAATGTGGGTTTACATACGCACTAAAATGAGTAAACAGACACACTGAAATGGGTCCAGGTATATAAGATTCAGAAAAAAGGAAGAGCATCTTAAGATACAGAACAGGTTACTAAATTGTTCAAACATATCGTACAAAAAAGATTATTTGCTCCAGAAAGATTCATGGCTCAGTTTAGGGTTGCATCAACATGCGGATATTTTTCAGACTAGGCTTAAACCACATTGTCGCCTGTCGGGGAAATCCCCAACCATCTTCTGGAAGGGTGATAACTCCCATGAGCTCATTTTCCCCTTGCTGCAGGTTACAACGACAAATACAACTAAATGCTGGTTCCCGAAATGCATAGTACGCGATGTACACACAATTTGACCTCATGAATGGAGTCAATGTTCCATCAGGAGCATTGCCATCATTTATCTTCAGGTTCAATGGATAATTCAGTCCAATGAACAGAGAGTGTGTGCCAAGGCTGTCAACTCGACTCCAATTGGGTCCAATCAGGGATAGATCTTTCTCAAAAACATGTATGACAGGGGCAGGACACTCCCGCAGGATAAGGCCATTACCATGATGCAGAACTTCTGCAGGCTCAAGGTGATCATTGCTACGTATATACCGATCTTCATGGATGATCATCAAGCGCTTGCCATCGGCTGATCGAGCTAAAAACCATCTGCCAGATGGTTCCTTCATCGGTGATGGGATCACGAATGGCGGGGCAAGGTGTGCATCTGCATTGTAAACGGAGACAACAAAAAATAGTGTTTGAATGGCTCGGGAAGACAATAATACCAGTAGCTGCAACTTCACATTTGTAGGATCAAATGGAGGATGCAGTCATTATACTTGTATAAAATCTCGAAGAAATAAAATTGTTCCCATTTGAGATGTATGTTAATTACACTCATATTCATTGATGGTAGATACATGTCTCAACCTTATCTGATCCATGATTGTAATGCTTTGAGTACATCGAATATTGAAATAAATTGAAAGTTTGCATGCATCAATTGATGAAGAGGCCAGGGCTAAGCTCCTTATTCATATTCTGACAAGAGCATGCAGTAACTAATTCAGGAATGCATTCATATACTGCAATAATCTGGTTTGGGTTGACAGATTAGTGCACAGCATATACTACTGTAATTCGTTTGTAGCAATGGTTCAGTCAGGTTAGGATAATTTAATGGTGCACAGTCATTTGAAAGGTGAAAAAAAGTCTTAGTGAGCAATTAGTTATTTCAGTTACAATATATCATGAATGGGCTTGATATTAAAATTTATTGCGAAGTATATCATATGGATTGAAGAATTACCAGCCTGTGATTGATCCCAGCAATATGTGGTGCCGGTCCACCCATCCACCGCAACAATAAAGCCGTTGTGCTCGATGGCATCACTGTAATCTACACCCCAACTAGCAAGAGAGAATAACCTCCACTCCTGGCTACCATTAGCCAGGTAAGCGAGTCCAGAATTGAATAGAGCGATGAGCTTGTAATCTGAGTAATGTCCAGCTTTTGTGGGCACTTCGCAAATTACAATCTTCAACAAAAACATGGCACGCCCATACGTCATGTACCTTTCAGGAGGCAAGTCGGGGAAGCCAATCCATTCCTCCCGAAAAATGTTGCAAGTTTCCGACGATGGTAGGGAGATTTCTTGGTGCGTGTAGATGTTCGCGAGGAACCAGTTCCCACCACTGTCCACGCCGGCGATCCAGTCGCCATTCATGCCAACCCAGAATCTATTGTCCATGAACGGCAGGATGGCTGTGCGCCGAGGATGGTCGAGGGGCACAACGTGGTACACCGTGTGGTGCGCACTACTATCATCATAGTGCCAATGGGCAGAATCGGGCATCAGCAAGCAGGGTCCATCCCAATGGTGTAGATTCATGTTGTCGGCGACATGGCGGCACAGCGTTTTGGAGCATGCGGCCAGCCGGACGTCGACTGTAACGTCCAGACTCTGGGCAATGAGATTGAACAGCTCGGCGGGGAGCTTCCCCCAGTCGCCATCCAGCTGGTCGTCGTTCGATGCCGCCATGGAGACGAGATGGATTTAAAAGGGCGGATGCAAGTATGTGTGATTGGAGTTTTGTAGGAGAGTCGAGCGGGAAGGAGGAGTGCTGCGGTTCTGCGGAGGGGTGAGGAGAGAAAGCTATGCAAATGGGAGATCTAGAGGATGAAAAAACTTCTAGCAGCGGTTGGCGAGTGGAGAACGATGATGGAAGTGGAGAGCCAAGGATGGAAACGATGGACATGAAGAGTAGGAGTGGATATGACTTTTTTTATTCTTCAGCAGCTGCATCGAGGCGCCGAGTAAAACTTCGGCTAGGATAGCACGCCACTACGTCCTGGTGCAGTTACTGTCCCGTCAAATCAGTTTGACCACAGAAATGGTTTCTTTATTACAGTATAACTTAATTTTTTCGAACAATATATACTAGTACTCCATTTAATATAATCACTCCGATTCATATTACTTGTCAAATGATATGGATGAATCTAGAACTAAAATGTGTCTAGATATATCTATATTATAGTCAACTAATATGAATCCGAGTTTGTTTGGTTCAAAGGATTTCTAAAGGTATCTTGTACGGAGTAGGATTTTTACACATAGGGATTTTTCCTATAGAGCTTGCTTGATTCAAAGGATTGAGAACCCTCCAAAATACCTATGGATTGCTTTCTCTACAATCCTATCTCTCGGTAATATTGCTATGTGTCTATAACAACTATGAAATGAACTCAATCTCAATAGAAATTTCCTTTGTCTTTCCTAATCAAACAACTAGTTATTTTATGTCTTCGTTTACAAATTAAGATAATTTTTAGGTTATAGGTAATCGTCGAGCTTATGTGATCATCTTTTATGATCAAACTTACTTGATCAGCCGCGGAGGCGCAAAGGAGCAGTGGTGTGCATTAATACGGCCGCATGGGGAAGGCACAGCTAGCGACGATGAGACGTATCGCCAGCATTGGCCTAGGGAACCGTCGCCACCATTAATAAAAGCTATCCCTTTGGGCACCATGTCTCCCACTACTCGTGTCACGCGCGCATGGCTGGGGAAGCCGGACAGAAAACATGACAACCAGGGGGAAAATGAATAAAAATAATACAAAGTCGAAAATATTTCGAAAAATAAACTTTGTACTTCGTAAGAAACTCCATGCGTTTAGCAAATGCGAAGGCAATATGTAGAAACACGTCTAGACCACGTCTAGAACCACTTCCCAAAGCTTAAGGATTATATTGATTTTTAGAAAGTCAAACTATGTTAAGTTTGACTAAGTTTTTACCAAAAGCATTAATATGCAAGATACAAAATCAACATTATTAGATAGAAAATAAATTATATTTTCATATGGTGTCTACAAAATATTATATGTGCTGATAGATTCTTCTAAGAGTTTGGTCGAACTTTACTTGGTTTGACTTTTCAAGAAAAATATACAAAGCTTTAAGCATTGGAACGGAGGTATTTTTCGAAGCACCTACTTGTCTTTAGAAGACAAAAGAAAACATGGAGTAAGGTTGTTTTTTGTGCAAAAGTTTACGTCAAAATCTGGTTATTTGTGTAAAAAGAATCTCAAATTGTGTTATGTGCAAAAACTGCACCAAGAAGTGGTGGTATGTGCAATTTCCTCCATCACACAAAAGGCAAGCCATTGATACATATATAATTGTGAATAATTACAAAAGTAGTAGGCAGCTAATAAGCGCACATGATTAAACTGCTATGCGAGATCTTCAGCCACCAGAAGTCGTTCCCGCGCCTCTCTAGCATTGAAAATCACGCGTTCTGCGACTTCCATCAAAGAGACAAGCTGAGCTTTGATCCGTTCTCCCAGATGAATGGCCTCGTCACAACTCCTACGAGCACAGGCCGTGATCTCATCCACTTCTAGGAAAGACACCGCCTGCCTGTACCGAAATATCTTGATCCCTAACTCTCTGTTCTCCTCCCGCATGCTGGCAAGATCCAACTTCATCCTCCGACAAGATAAGCAAGGGGAGTGATCCTGCCAAAGGTAACAACAAACATATCGAGCGTTACCGGCAAACGAAGGGCACAAATTGGCTGATTAACGAATATGGTCACTAACATGTAGGACAGACTTAAGTGGTGTCTACATGTCAGTGACTCGAAGTACCCAAAAACCAGCAACCCAAAGTCAGCTAGTAATATTAACCTCCGTCTTCAGCTCCTTCATCCTCTTGAACGGCGGGGAAGCTGGCAACTTATCTTCTTCTACGACCTCTCGCTGGAACCTGACGTCGAAGGATGAGAGATCCTGCGAACGGATGTGCTGCGCCTGCGCGTGCGATTCCCCAGGGCGCTTCTGGCGTAACTCGGAGTTCTCCGCGCCGAGATGCGGAAGTTCCGCTCCCGGGGCCTTGTTGACCCTAAGCCGAGATAGCTCATGTGTAAGCCGACGAAAAATGTTCAAAATGTTACAGATCAGGCATATCATTACCAGTGCAAACGAGGTAAGTGAATCTCCGGGATCTCGCCCAAAGACCGCGGTTGGTCCAATGCCACCACATCTTCTCCGAGATTGACTAACTCCTTTACATCATCTTCTCCGACATTGACTATCTCCTTTACATCATCTTCTGCTCCGAGCTTGACCATCTCCTTTACATCATCTTCTCCTGCGAGCTTGATCATCTGCCTCACATCATCTTCTCCGGCGATATCGACCCTCTCCTGCGGAAGATAACAGATATAAGTCCGAGTATTACCAGCAAAACGAAGGTAATTAAAAGAGGCGTAGTAACCCTTGTGTCCTGGCTAATCAACGGCGGGGACGCTGAGCCCGCATCGTCTCCTCCGAGATCTCCCTTCGCAGGCAGGATTGTTAGAGACAGTGTACTTCTGGTAGTAGTATTTATGCGTGGGGCGCCAGGGGGTCGAGAAGCTAGGACTGCATCTTCTCCTCCGAGCTCTTCCTTGGTAGACATGACAAATGAAACGAGGTGTGGGGGGCGTAAAAGGTATAAAATGGCGGACGGCCGCCCCGCCTCGGCCCTCCAAGGCTTAATTTTTTTGCCTTACTAAACTAAAAACCCTATTTTGCGTCTCACACGGACTGCCCTCAGAGGGCTGCAGGGTCCCATATGCGTGCAGGTCCCACACTTTAGGTAGGCAAACTTCCAACAATCTTCTTTGTCAAGTGAAGACACGTCGTCAAGACTCTCTCTCTCTCTCCCCCCTTTTGTCATTGAAAAAAAAAGAATATTAGACGGGCGCGTAGCCTGCACTGCAGGGGGGCGATTTTGACAAAAGTAATCCTTTTGGCGAAGAAAAACACAGAAAGCCACACAAAAAGGTTAGTCCAGTGAAATAGATTGCTCAGAGGGTCAGTCCGTAATTTTCTTTGCCAAAAGGGTTATTTCTGTCAAAATCGCCGCACTGCAGGTTTGCAGCACTGAAAAACCTTGCGTGCCAGTCAACATCACTTCCCGGATAGGGGGAAAATATCTAGTGATACCATCCCTTACATGATACCATGATACCACTTCATAATATTTGAATTCTAAGTGTCGAAAAATTTAGAAAAAAAACCTTGTGATGCTACCCTAAATTTGTGGGACCCCAAAAAACTTGCAAATCAAGCCAAAGAAACACGATCTTGTCCCCTACCCCCCCATGATTTTGACCTAAATTTGAAATCAAGCCAAAGGTGGTTCAAAAACAGCAATCGGAAATCATGGATTGTTCATCATTTTTCTATATAGCTAGGGAAAATAGCAGACATGCCATACCAATGTTTTAGAAAAGAGCCCTTCAAAAAAGTGTGGCAACATATATGTTGGAATTCGACCATCTTAATTTCTTCCCACGTGTGAGCTTTGGTACTACTACTACACAAGAACCATGTCAAACTTTTGAATCATGGCCCATTTTATGTATATATTTGCAACTTTTCATGCACGCATGAAAACTTTGCAAAATATGTGCATTTTGGGTTGTCGCACATAAATGTGTGTTTACTTGTCTGCCACCAATTAATCCAATTCTCATTTGTGGGGAAACATGACACGAGATGGCCATTTCCAAAGTTTCATGAATTATCTCAAAGTGAATCCATATATGTACAATTTTTGGGGGCTAAATTTCATGTTTTAAACCTAGCTAGTATTTGACCAAGATTCAAATGGGCATAAAATTCAAAAAAAAACAGAAAAATGAAAAACCAAAGCACATAGCCTTCTTATGTCATATAGTAAGAATTCAAGTTGATAAACAAGGTCTAGACATATTCAAACTAGAAAAATCATGTATCTACCCCTAACACTCTAAACTCTGTCTTATGAAGTCAAGCATGAAGAGAAGTGGTTTTGGGTTTCAAACATGGAAATTTCAAAAACCTCCCAAAAGCTTCATTTTAGAGTGACTAAGAAGGATCCATGCTTACCTTTTAATTTTTAGATTTTAAACTTGTTTAAATCTTTGTGAAACCTAGGATTTGACCAAGATTCAAATGGGCATAAAAAATCAGGAAAAAGCCAAAAGAATGATAAACCAAAGCACATAGCATTCTTATGTCATACAGTAAGCATTCAAGTTGATTAACAAGGTCTAGACATATTCAAACTAGAAAATCATGTATATATCTGTCCCTAACCTTAAACTCTGTCTTATATATGAAGTCAATCATGAAGAGAAGTGGTTTGGGTTTCAAACATGAAAATTTCAAGAACATCCCAAAAGCCGCTTCATTTTAGAGTGACTAAGAAGGATCCAGGCTTACCTTTTCATTTTCATATTATATACTTGTTTAAATCCAGGTCAAACATAGGATTTGACCAAGATTCAAATGGGCATAAAATAAAAAAATAGAAGAATGAAAAACAAAAGCACATAGTCTTCGTATGTCATATAATAAGCTTTCAAGTTGATAAACAAGGTTTAGACATGTTCAAACCAGACAAATCATGTATCTAGCCCCTAACCATAAACTCGGTCGATCTTATGAAGTCTAGCATGAAGAGAAGTCGTATTGGTTTAAAACATGAAAATTTCAAGAACCTCCCAAAATCTTCAAATGGGCATAAAATTCAAAAAAACCAGAAAAATGAAAAACCAAAGCACATAGCCTTCTTATGTCATATAGTAAGAATTCAAGTTGATAAACAAGGTCTAGACATATTCAAACTAGACAAATCATGTATCTACCCCTAACACTCTAAACTCTGTCTTATGAAGTCAAGCATGAAGAGAAGTGGTTTTTGGTTTCAAACATGGAAATTTCAAAAACCTCCCAAAAGCTTCATTTTAGAGTGACTAAGAAGGATCCATGCTTACCTTTTAATTTTTAGATTTTAAACTTGTTTAAATCTTTGTGAAACCTAGGATTTGACCAAGATTCAAATGGGCATAAAAATTCAGGAAAAAACCAAAAGATTGATAAACCAAAGCACATAGCATTCTTATGTCATACAGTAAGCATTCAAGTTGATTAACAAGGTCTAGACATATTCAAACTAGAAAATCATGTATATATCTGTCCCTAACCTTAAACTCTGTCTTATATATGAAGTCAATCATGAAGAGAAGTGGTTTGGGTTTCAAACATGAAAATTTCAAGAACATCCCAAAAGCCGCTTCATTTTAGAGTGACTAAGAAGGATCCATGCTTACCTTTTCGTTTTCATATTATATACTTGTTTAAATCCAGGTCAAACATAGGATTTGACCAAGATTCAAATGGGCATAAAATAAAATAAAATAGAAGAATGAAAAACAAAAGCACATAGTCTTCGTATGTCATATAGTAAGCTTTCAAGTTGATAAACAAGGTTTAGACATGTTCAAACCAGACAAATCATGTATCTACCCCCTAACCATAAACTCGATCGATCTTATGAAGTCTAGCCTGAAGAGAAGTCGTATTGGTTTCAAACATGAAAATTTCAAGAACCTCCCAAAATCTTCAAATGGGCATAATATTCAAAAAAACCAGAAAAATGAAAAACCAAAGCACATAGCCTTCTTATGTCATATAGTAAGAATTCAAGTTGATAAACAAGGTCTAGACATATTCAAACTAGACAAATCATGTATCTACCCCTAACACTCTAAACTCTGTCTTATGAAGTCAAGCATGAAGAGAAGTGGTTTTTGGGTTTCAAACATGGAAATTTCAAAAACCTCCCAAAAGCTTCATTTTAGAGTGACTAAGAAGGATCCATGCTTACCTTTTAATTTTCAGATTTTAAACTTGTTTAAATCTTTGTGAAACCTAGGATTTGACCAAGATTCAAATGGGCATAAAAATTTAGGAAAAAACCAAAAGAATGATAAACCAAAGCACATAGCATTCTTATGTCATATAGTAAGCATTCAAGTTGATAAATAAGGTCTAGACATATTCAAACTAGAAAATCATGTATATATCTGCCCCTAACCCTAAACTCTGTCTTATATATGAAGCAATCATGAAGAGAAGTGGTTTTGGGTTTCAAACATGAAAATTTCAAGAACATCCCAAAAGTCGCTTCATTTTAGAGTGACTAAGAAGGATCCAGGCTTACCTTTTCGTTTTCATATTTTATACTTGTTTAAATCCAGGTCAAACATAGGATTTGACCAAGATTCAAATGGGCATAAAATAAAAAAAATAGAAGAATGAAAAACAAAAGCACATAGTCTTCTTATGTCATATAGTAAGCCTTGCAAGTTGGTAAACAAGGTTTAGACATGTTCAAACCAGACAAATCATGTATCTAGCCCCTAACCCTAAACTCGGTCTTATGATGCCTAGCATGAAGAGAAGTCGTTTTGGGTTTCAAACGTTTAAGCCAAAAGCCCCATTTCATATATTTCAAATTTGGTTCAAATTTGAAAGACATACAAGTTATAGCACACATAGTGCATACATGTTCACACATTCTGCACTAGATGCTAATTAACCCTATAGTTTGAGGCCATTTGGATGAGGTCGAAAAAAATCTTGGATTAGAAATGGGGTTGTTCGAACCCCGTAGTTGGATTTTTTATGAACTTGATCTGTAGTACTGGGCAAAACCCTAGTTTAACGTATTTAATTATAGATTCGTAGGTTGATTTTTCTACCTTTTTATTATTATTACTATGCAGCACATGTGTGTTTGCCCGTCGAGTGAAACTCGGAGGAAGAGGGATCACTCGGAAGGAGAGAAGAAGGGAGAGCATTATGGTGTCTCCCCTTTTTCGGGTGATGATGTTGACTTTTGTGCAGGGTTTGTCAGTGAGCAGGAGGTGCGAGCGAGCGAGCGAGCGAGCGAGTCGAGCGAGGCCGAGAATGAGAGAGATTTGTTTTTTTTGTGAGAGGGACAACCGAAGGATCCAGAAGGACCCACAGATTTCCAAAACGCATCCTGATGCGTCTTCTCTTGACAAAGAAGATGGCTTGGAGTTTGCGTACCTACTGCACTTGACTTGTGCTCACTGAAGTGTGGGACCTCACGCATGGGCGCCACACGTAAGTGACAGACCTGTTGGCAATGTTGGTGTAAAAACACGGTTGATTATTATAGTGCATTAGAACAAAGTTTCCTATGGATTCAACGGCAGGAAATCCAAGTTAACTCATTTACATGACATTATTTTTTCCATGAAGCAAAGTTAACACATCTATCAATTGGTACATTTTGGAGTGACTAAGAAGGATCCATGCTTATTCGTTTTCACGTGTTAAATTTGTTTAAATCTTGCTCAAACCTAGGATTTCACCAAGATTGAAATGGGCATGAAAATTCAAAAAAAAATGAAATACCAATGCACATAGTCTTCTTCTGTCATATAGTAAGCATTCAAGATGATAAACAAGGTCTAGACATATTCAAACCAGGCAAATCATGTATCTACTCCCTAACGACCCTAAACTCCGTCTTATGAAGTAAGGCATGAAGAGAAGTGGTTTTGGGTTTCAAACATGCAAATTTCAAAAACCCCCCAAAAGCTTCATTTTAGAGTGACTAAGAAGGATCGAGGCTTACCTTTTCATTTTCATGTTTTAAACTTGTTTAAATCTTGGTCAAACCTAGCTAGTATTTGACCAAGATTCAAATGGGCATGCATAAAATTCAAAAAAAACAGAAAAATGAAAAACCAAAGCACATAGCCTTCTTATGTCATATAGTAAGAATTCAAGTTGATAAACAAGGTCTAGACGTATTCAAACTAGACAAATCATGTATCTACCCCTAACACTCTAAACTCTGTCTTATGAAGTCAATTAAGCATGAAGAGAAGTGGTTTTGGGTTTCAAACATGGAAATTTCAAAAACCTCCCAAAAGCTTCATTTTAGAGTGACTAAGAAGGATCCATGCTTACCTTTTAATTTTCAGATTTTAAACTTGTTTAAATCTTTGTGAAACCTAGGATTTGACCAAGATTCAAATGGGCATAAAAATTCAGGAAAAAACCAAAAGATTGATAAACCAAAGCACATAGCATTCTTATGTCATACAGTAAGCATTCAAGTTGATTAACAAGGTCTAGACATATTCAAACTAGAAAATCATGTATATATCTGTCCCTAACCTTAAACTCTGTCTTATATATGAAGTCAATCATGAAGAGAAGTGGTTTGGGTTTCAAACATGAAAAATTTCAAGAACATCCCAAAAGCCGCTTCATTTTAGAGTGACTAAGAAGGATCCATGCTTACCTTTTCGTTTTCATATTATATACTTGTTTAAATCCAGGTCAAACATAGGATTTGACCAAGATTCAAATGGGCATAAAATAAAATAAAATAGAAGAATGAAAAACAAAAGCACATAGTCTTCGTATGTCATATATATAGTAAGCTTTCAAGTTGATAAACAAGGTTTAGACATGTTCAAACCAGACAAATCATGTATCTACCCCCTAACCATAAACTCGATCGATCTTATGAAGTCTAGCCTGAAGAGAAGTCGTATTGGTTTCAAACATGAAAATTTCAAGAACCTCCCAAAATCTTCAAATGGGCATAATATTCAAAAAAACCAGAAAAATGAAAAACCAAAGCACATAGCCTTCTTATGTCATATAGTAAGAATTCAAGTTGATAAACAAGGTCTAGACATATTCAAACTAGACAAATCATGTATCTACCCCTAACACTCTAAACTCTGTCTTATGAAGTCAAGCATGAAGAGAAGTGGTTTTTGGGTTTCAAACATGGAAATATCAAAAACCTCCCAAAAGCTTCATTTTAGAGTGACTAAGAAGGATCCATGCTTACCTTTTAATTTTCAGATTTTAAACTTGTTTAAATCTTTGTGAAACCTAGGATTTGACCAAGATTCAAATGGGCATAAAAATTCAGGAAAAAACCAAAAGAATGATAAACCAAAGCACATAGCATTCTTATGTCATATAGTAAGCATTCAAGTTGATAAATAAGGTCTAGACATATTCAAACTAGAAAATCATGTATATATCTGCCCCTAACCCTAAACTCTGTCTTATATATGAAGCAATCATGAAGAGAAGTGGTTTTGGGTTTCAAACATGAAAATTTCAAGAACATCCCAAAAGTCGCTTCATTTTAGAGTGACTAAGAAGGATCCAGGCTTACCTTTTCGTTTTCATATTTTATACTTGTTTAAATCCAGGTCAAACATAGGATTTGACCAAGATTCAAATGGGCATAAAAAAAAAAAATAGAAGAATGAAAAACAAAAGCACATAGTCTTCTTATGTCATATAGTAAGCCTTGCAAGTTGGTAAACAAGGTTTAGACATGTTCAAACCAGACAAATCATGTATCTAGCCCCTAACCATAAACTCGGTCGATCTTATGAAGTCTAGCATGAAGAGAAGTCGTATTGGTTTCAAACATGAAAATTTCAAGAACCACCCAAAATCTTCAAATGGGCATATAACATTCAAAAAACTAGAAAAATGAAAAACCAAAGCACATATATATCCTTCTTATGTCATATAGTAAGCATTCAAGTTGATAAACAAGCATGTCTAGACATATTCAAACCCGACAAATCATGTATCTAGCTACCCCCTAACCCTAAACTCTGCATGTCTTATGAAGTCAACCATGAAGAGAAGTGGTTTTTGGGTTTCAAACATTGAGATTTCAAGAACCCCCCAAAAGCTTCATTTTAGAATGACTAGCTAGGAAGGATCCAGGCTTACCTTTTCATTTTCATGTTATAGACTTGTTTAAATCTTGGTCAAACCTAGGATTTGACCAAGATTCAAATGGGCATAAACATTCAAAAAAATCAAAAAATCAAAAACCAAAGCTAGCACATATAGTCTTCTTATGTCATATAGTAAGAATTGAAGTTGATAAACAAGGTCTAGACATATTCAAACTAGACAAATCATGTATCTACCCCCTAAAGCCCTAAACTAGCTTTGTCTTATGAAGTCAAGCATGAAGAGAAGTGTTTTTGGGTTTCAGACATGGAAATTTTGAAAACCTCCCAAAAACTTCATCTTAGAGTGACAAAGAAGGATCCAAGCTTACCTTTTCATTTTCATGTTTTAAGCTTGTTTAAATATTGGTCAAGCCTAGGATTTGACCAAGATTCAAATGGGCATAAAAATTCTGGAAAAATAAAAAAAAATAAAAACCAAAGCACATAGTCTTCTTACGTCATATATATCTATAGTAAGCATATTCAAGTAGATAAACAAGGTATAGACATATTCAAAACAGACAAATCATGTATCTACCCCCTAACCCTAAACTCGGTCTTATGATGCCTAGCATGAAGAGAAGTCGTTTTGGGTTTCAAACGTTTAAGCCAAAAGCCCCATTTCATATATTTCAAATTTGGTTCAAATTTGAAAGACATACAAGTTATAGCACACATAGTGCATACATGTTCACACATTCTGCACTAGATGCTAATTAACCCTATAGTTTGAGGCCATTTGGATGAGGTCGAAAAAAATCTTGGATTAGAAATGGGGTTGTTCGAACCCCGTAGTTGGATTTTTTATGAACTTGATCTGTAGTACTGGGCAAAACCCTAGTTTAACGTATTTAATTATAGATTCGTAGGTTGATTTTTCTACCTTTTTATTATTATTACTATGCAGCACATGTGTGTTTGCCCGTCGAGTGAAACTCGGAGGAAGAGGGATCACTCGGAAGGAGAGAAGAAGGGAGAGCATTATGGTGTCTCCCCTTTTTCGGGTGATGATGTTGACTTTTGTGCAGGGTTTGTCAGTGAGCAGGAGGTGCGAGCGAGCGAGCGAGCGAGTCGAGCGAGGCCGAGAATGAGAGAGATTTGTTTTTTTTTTGTGAGAGGGACAACCGAAGGATCCAGAAGGACCCACAGATTTCCAAAACGCATCCTGATGCGTCTTCTCTTGACAAAGAAGATGGCTTGGAGTTTGCGTACCTACTGCACTTGACTTGTGCTCACTGAAGTGTGGGACCTCACGCATGGGCGCCACACGTAAGTGACAGACCTGTTGGCAATGTTGGTGTAAAAACACGGTTGATTATTATAGTGCATTAGAACAAAGTTTCCTATGGATTCAACGGCAGGAAATCCAAGTTAACTCATTTACATGACATTATTTTTTCCATGAAGCAAAGTTAACACATCTATCAATTGGTACATTTTGGAGTGACTAAGAAGGATCCATGCTTATTCGTTTTCACGTGTTAAATTTGTTTAAATCTTGCTCAAACCTAGGATTTCACCAAGATTGAAATGGGCATGAAAATTCAAAAAAAAAATGAAATACCAATGCACGTAGTCTTCTTCTGTCATATAGTAAGCATTCAAGATGATAAACAAGGTCTAGACATATTCAAACCAGGCAAATCATGTATCTACTCCCTAACGACCCTAAACTCCGTCTTATGAAGTAAGGCATGAAGAGAAGTGGTTTTGGGTTTCAAACATGCAAATTTCAAAAACCCCCCAAAAGCTTCATTTTAGAGTGACTAAGAAGGATCGAGGCTTACCTTTTCATTTTCATGTTTTAAACTTGTTTAAATCTTGGTCAAACCTAGCTAGTATTTGACCAAGATTCAAATGGGCATGCATAAAATTCAAAAAAAATCAGAAAAATGAAAAACCAAAGCACATAGCCTTCTTATGTCATATAGTAAGAATTCAAGTTGATAAACAAGGTCTAGACGTATTCAAACTAGACAAATCATGTATCTACCCCTAACACTCTAAACTCTGTCTTATGAAGTCAATTAAGCATGAAGAGAAGTGGTTTTGGGTTTCAAACATGGAAATTTCAAAAACCTCCCAAAAGCTTCATTTTAGAGTGACTAAGAAGGATCCATGCTTACCTTTTAATTTTCAGATTTTAAACTTGTTTAAATCTTTGTGAAACCTAGGATTTGACCAAGATTCAAATGGGCATAAAAATTCAGGAAAAAACCAAAAGATTGATAAACCAAAGCACATAGCATTCTTATGTTATACAGTAAGCATTCAAGTTGATTAACAAGGTCTAGACATATTCAAACTAGAAAATCATGTATATATCTGTCCCTAACCTTAAACTCTGTCTTATATATGAAATCAATCATGAAGAGAAGTGGTTTGGGTTTCAAACATGAAAATTTCAAGAACATCCCAAAAGCCGCTTCATTTTAGAGTGACTAAGAAGGATCCATGCTTACCTTTTCGTTTTCATATTATATACTTGTTTAAATCCAGGTCAAACATAGGATTTGACCAAGATTCAAATGGGCATAAAATAAAATAAAATAGAAGAATGAAAAACAAAAGCACATAGTCTTCGTATGTCATATATATAGTAAGCTTTCAAGTTGATAAACAAGGTTTAGACATGTTCAAACCAGACAAATCATGTATCTACCCCCCTAACCATAAACTCGATCGATCTTATGAAGTCTAGCCTGAAGAGAAGTCGTATTGGTTTCAAACATGAAAATTTCAAGAACCTCCCAAAATCTTCAAATGGGCATAATATTCAAAAAAACCAGAAAAATGAAAAACCAAAGCACATAGCCTTCTTATGTCATATAGTAAGAATTCAAGTTGATAAACAAGGTCTAGACATATTCAAACTAGACAAATCATGTATCTACCCCTAACACTCTAAACTCTGTCTTATGAAGTCAAGCATGAAGAGAAGTGGTTTTTGGGTTTCAAACATGGAAATTTCAAAAACCTCCCAAAAGCTTCATTTTAGAGTGACTAAGAAGGATCCATGCTTACCTTTTAATTTTCAGATTTTAAACTTGTTTAAATCTTTGTGAAACCTAGGATTTGACCAAGATTCAAATGGGCATAAAAATTCAGGAAAAAACCAAAAGAATGATAAACCAAAGCACATAGCATTCTTATGTCATATAGTAAGCATTCAAGTTGATAAATAAGGTCTAGACATATTCAAACTAGAAAATCATGTATATATCTGCCCCTAACCCTAAACTCTGTCTTATATATGAAGCAATCATGAAGAGAAGTGGTTTTGGGTTTCAAACATGAAAATTTCAAGAACATCCCAAAAGTCGCTTCATTTTAGAGTGACTAAGAAGGATCCAGGCTTACCTTTTCGTTTTCATATTTTATACTTGTTTAAATCCAGGTCAAACATAGGATTTGACCAAGATTCAAATGGGCATAAAATAAAAAAATAGAAGAATGAAAAACAAAAGCACATAGTCTTCTTATGTCATATAGTAAGCCTTGCAAGTTGGTAAACAAGGTTTAGACATGTTCAAACCAGACAAATCATGTATCTAGCCCCTAACCATAAACTCGGTCGATCTTATGAAGTCTAGCATGAAGAGAAGTCGTATTGGTTTCAAACATTAAAATTTCAAGAACCACCCAAAATCTTCAAATGGGCATATAACATTCAAAAAACTAGAAAAATGAAAAACCAAAGCACATATATAGCCTTCTTATGTCATATAGTAAGCATTCAAGTTGATAAACAAGCATGTCTAGACATATTCAAACCCGACAAATCATGTATCTACCCCCTAACCCTAAACTCTGCATGTCTTATGAAGTCAACCATGAAGAGAAGTGGTTTTTGGGTTTCAAACATTGAGATTTCAAGAACCCCCCAAAAGCTTCATTTTAGAATGACTAGCTAGGAAGGATCCAGGCTTACCTTTTCATTTTCATGTTATAGACTTGTTTAAATCTTGGTCAAACCTAGGATTTGACCAAGATTCAAATGGGCATAAACATTCAAAAAAATCAAAAACCAAAGCTAGCACATATAGTCTTCTTATGTCATATAGTAAGAATTGAAGTTGATAAACAAGGTCTAGACATATTCAAACTAGACAAATCATGTATCTACCCCCTAAAGCCCTAAACTAGCTTTGTCTTATGAAGTCAAGCATGAAGAGAAGTGTTTTTGGGTTTCAGACATGGAAATTTTGAAAACCTCCCAAAAACTTCATCTTAGAGTGACAAAGAAGGATCCAAGCTTACCTTTTCATTTTCATGTTTTAAGCTTGTTTAAATATTGGTCAAGCCTAGGATTTGACCAAGATTCAAATGGGCATAAAAATTCTGGAAAAATAAAAAAAAACCAAAGCACATAGTCTTCTTACGTCATATATATCTATAGTAAGCATATTCAAGTAGATAAACAAGGTATAGACATATTCAAAACAGACAAATCATGTATCTACCCCCTAACCCTAAACTCGGTCTTATGATGCCTAGCATGAAGAGAAGTCGTTTTGGGTTTCAAACGTTTAAGCCAAAAGCCCCATTTCATATATTTCAAATTTGGTTCAAATTTGAAAGACATACAAGTTATAGCACACATAGTGCATACATGTTCACACATTCTGCACTAGATGCTAATTAACCCTATAGTTTGAGGCCATTTGGATGAGGTCGAAAAAAATCTTGGATTAGAAATGGGGTTGTTCGAACCCCGTAGTTGGATTTTTTATGAACTTGATCTGTAGTACTGGGCAAAACCCTAGTTTAACGTATTTAATTATAGATTCGTAGGTTGATTTTTCTACCTTTTTATTATTATTACTATGCAGCACATGTGTGTTTGCCCGTCGAGTGAAACTCGGAGGAAGAGGGATCACTCGGAAGGAGAGAAGAAGGGAGAGCATTATGGTGTCTCCCCTTTTTCGGGTGATGATGTTGACTTTTGTGCAGGGTTTGTCAGTGAGCAGGAGGTGCGAGCGAGCGAGCGAGCGAGTCGAGCGAGGCCGAGAATGAGAGATTTGTTTTTTTTTTTGTGAGAGGGACAACCGAAGGATCCAGAAGGACCCACAGATTTCCAAAACGCATCCTGATGCGTCTTCTCTTGACAAAGAAGATGGCTTGGAGTTTGCGTACCTACTGCACTTGACTTGTGCTCACTGAAGTGTGGGACCTCACGCATGGGCGCCACACGTAAGTGACAGACCTGTTGGCAATGTTGGTGTAAAAACACGGTTGATTATTATAGTGCATTAGAACAAAGTTTCCTATGGATTCAACGGCAGGAAATCCAAGTTAACTCATTTACATGACATTATTTTTTCCATGAAGCAAAGTTAACACATCTATCAATTGGTACATTTTGGAGTGACTAAGAAGGATCCATGCTTATTCGTTTTCACGTGTTAAATTTGTTTAAATCTTGCTCAAACCTAGGATTTCACCAAGATTGAAATGGGCATGAAAATTCAAAAAAAAATGAAATACCAATGCACATAGTCTTCTTCTGTCATATAGTAAGCATTCAAGATGATAAACAAGGTCTAGACATATTCAAACCAGGCAAATCATGTATCTACTCCCTAACGACCCTAAACTCCGTCTTATGAAGTAAGGCATGAAGAGAAGTGGTTTTGGGTTTCAAACATGCAAATTTCAAAAACCCCCCAAAAGCTTCATTTTAGAGTGACTAAGAAGGATCGAGGCTTACCTTTTCATTTTCATGTTTTAAACTTGTTTAAATCTTGGTCAAACCTAGCTAGTATTTGACCAAGATTCAAATGGGCATGCATAAAATTCAAAAAAAAAAAAAAAATGAAAAACCAAAGCACATAGCCTTCTTATGTCATATAGTAAGAATTCAAGTTGATAAACAAGGTCTAGACGTATTCAAACTAGACAAATCATGTATCTACCCCTAACACTCTAAACTCTGTCTTATGAAGTCAATTAAGCATGAAGAGAAGTGGTTTTGGGTTTCAAACATGGAAATTTCAAAAACCTCCCAAAAGCTTCATTTTAGAGTGACTAAGAAGGATCCATGCTTACCTTTTAATTTTCAGATTTTAAACTTGTTTAAATCTTTGTGAAACCTAGGATTTGACCAAGATTCAAATGGGCATAAAAATTCAGGAAAAAACCAAAAGATTGATAAACCAAAGCACATAGCATTCTTATGTCATACAGTAAGCATTCAAGTTGATTAACAAGGTCTAGACATATTCAAACTAGAAAATCATGTATATATCTGTCCCTAACCTTAAACTCTGTCTTATATATGAAGTCAATCATGAAGAGAAGTGGTTTGGGTTTCAAACATGAAAAATTTCAAGAACATCCCAAAAGCCGCTTCATTTTAGAGTGACTAAGAAGGATCCATGCTTACCTTTTCGTTTTCATATTATATACTTGTTTAAATCCAGGTCAAACATAGGATTTGACCAAGATTCAAATGGGCATAAAATAAAATAAAATAGAAGAATGAAAAACAAAAGCACATAGTCTTCGTATGTCATATATATAGTAAGCTTTCAAGTTGATAAACAAGGTTTAGACATGTTCAAACCAGACAAATCATGTATCTACCCCCTAACCATAAACTCGATCGATCTTATGAAGTCTAGCCTGAAGAGAAGTCGTATTGGTTTCAAACATGAAAATTTCAAGAACCTCCCAAAATCTTCAAATGGGCATAATATTCAAAAAAACCAGAAAAATGAAAAACCAAAGCACATAGCCTTCTTATGTCATATAGTAAGAATTCAAGTTGATAAACAAGGTCTAGACATATTCAAACTAGACAAATCATGTATCTACCCCTAACACTCTAAACTCTGTCTTATGAAGTCAAGCATGAAGAGAAGTGGTTTTTGGGTTTCAAACATGGAAATATCAAAAACCTCCCAAAAGCTTCATTTTAGAGTGACTAAGAAGGATCCATGCTTACCTTTTAATTTTCAGATTTTAAACTTGTTTAAATCTTTGTGAAACCTAGGATTTGACCAAGATTCAAATGGGCATAAAAATTCAGGAAAAAACCAAAAGAATGATAAACCAAAGCACATAGCATTCTTATGTCATATAGTAAGCATTCAAGTTGATAAATAAGGTCTAGACATATTCAAACTAGAAAATCATGTATATATCTGCCCCTAACCCTAAACTCTGTCTTATATATGAAGCAATCATGAAGAGAAGTGGTTTTGGGTTTCAAACATGAAAATTTCAAGAACATCCCAAAAGTCGCTTCATTTTAGAGTGACTAAGAAGGATCCAGGCTTACCTTTTCGTTTTCATATTTTATACTTGTTTAAATCCAGGTCAAACATAGGATTTGACCAAGATTCAAATGGGCATAAAATAAAAAAATAGAAGAATGAAAAACAAAAGCACATAGTCTTCTTATGTCATATAGTAAGCCTTGCAAGTTGGTAAACAAGGTTTAGACATGTTCAAACCAGACAAATCATGTATCTAGCCCCTAACCATAAACTCGGTCGATCTTATGAAGTCTAGCATGAAGAGAAGTCGTATTGGTTTCAAACATGAAAATTTCAAGAACCACCCAAAATCTTCAAATGGGCATATAACATTCAAAAAACTAGAAAAATGAAAAACCAAAGCACATATATATCCTTCTTATGTCATATAGTAAGCATTCAAGTTGATAAACAAGCATGTCTAGACATATTCAAACCCGACAAATCATGTATCTACCCCTAACCCTAAACTCTGCATGTCTTATGAAGTCAACCATGAAGAGAAGTGGTTTTGGGTTTCAAACATTGAGATTTCAAGAACCCCCCAAAAGCTTCATTTTAGAATGACTAGCTAGGAAGGATCCAGGCTTACCTTTTCATTTTCATGTTATAGACTTGTTTAAATCTTGGTCAAACCTAGGATTTGACCAAGATTCAAATGGGCATAAACATTCAAAAAAATCAAAAAATCAAAAACCAAAGCTAGCACATATAGTCTTCTTATGTCATATAGTAAGAATTGAAGTTGATAAACAAGGTCTAGACATATTCAAACTAGACAAATCATGTATCTACCCCCTAAAGCCCTAAACTAGCTTTGTCTTATGAAGTCAAGCATGAAGAGAAGTGTTTTTGGGTTTCAGACATGGAAATTTTGAAAACCTCCCAAAAACTTCATCTTAGAGTGACAAAGAAGGATCCAAGCTTACCTTTTCATTTTCATGTTTTAAGCTTGTTTAAATATTGGTCAAGCCTAGGATTTGACCAAGATTCAAATGGGCTTAAAAATTCAGGAAAAATAAAAAAATAAAAACCAAAGCACATAGTCTTCTTACGTCATATATATCTATAGTAAGCATATTCAAGTAGATAAACAAGGTATAGACATATTCAAAACAGACAAATCCTGTATCTACCCCCTAACCCTAAACTCGGTCTTATGATGCCTAGCATGAAGAGAAGTCGTTTTGGGTTTCAAACGTTTAAGCCAAAAGCCCCATTTCATATATTTCAAATTTGGTTCAAATTTGAAAGACATACAAGTTATAGCACACATAGTGCATACATGTTCACACATTCTGCACTAGATGCTAATTAACCCTATAGTTTGAGGCCATTTGGATGAGGTCGAAAAAATCTTGGATTAGAAATGGGGTTGTTCGAACCCCGTAGTTGGATTTTTTATGAACTTGATCTGTAGTACTGGGCAAAACCCTAGTTTAACGTATTTAATTATAGATTCGTAGGTTGATTTTTCTACCTTTTTATTATTATTACTATGCAGCACATGTGTGTTTGCCCGTCGAGTGAAACTCGGAGGAAGAGGGATCACTCGGAAGGAGAGAAGAAGGGAGAGCATTATGGTGTCTCCCCTTTTTCGGGTGATGATGTTGACTTTTGTGCAGGGTTTGTCAGTGAGCAGGAGGTGCGAGCGAGCGAGCGAGCGAGTCGAGCGAGGCCGAGAATGAGAGAGATTTGTTTTTTTTTTGTGAGAGGGACAACCGAAGGATCCAGAAGGACCCACAGATTTCCAAAACGCATCCTGATGCGTCTTCTCTTGACAAAGAAGATGGCTTGGAGTTTGCGTACCTACTGCACTTGACTTGTGCTCACTGAAGTGTGGGACCTCACGCATGGGCGCCACACGTAAGTGACAGACCTGTTGGCAATGTTGGTGTAAAAACACGGTTGATTATTATAGTGCATTAGAACAAAGTTTCCTATGGATTCAACGGCAGGAAATCCAAGTTAACTCATTTACATGACATTATTTTTTCCATGAAGCAAAGTTAACACATCTATCAATTGGTACATTTTGGAGTGACTAAGAAGGATCCATGCTTATTCGTTTTCACGTGTTAAATTTGTTTAAATCTTGCTCAAACCTAGGATTTCACCAAGATTGAAATGGGCATGAAAATTCAAAAAAAAATGAAATACCAATGCACATAGTCTTCTTCTGTCATATAGTAAGCATTCAAGATGATAAACAAGGTCTAGACATATTCAAACCAGGCAAATCATGTATCTACTCCCTAACGACCCTAAACTCCGTCTTATGAAGTAAGGCATGAAGAGAAGTGGTTTTGGGTTTCAAACATGCAAATTTCAAAAACCCCCCAAAAGCTTCATTTTAGAGTGACTAAGAAGGATCGAGGCTTACCTTTTCATTTTCATGTTTTAAACTTGTTTAAATCTTGGTCAAACCTAGCTAGTATTTGACCAAGATTCAAATGGGCATGCATAAAATTCAAAAAAAATCAGAAAAATGAAAAACCAAAGCACATAGCCTTCTTATGTCATATAGTAAGAATTCAAGTTGATAAACAAGGTCTAGACGTATTCAAACTAGACAAATCATGTATCTACCCCTAACACTCTAAACTCTGTCTTATGAAGTCAATTAAGCATGAAGAGAAGTGGTTTTGGGTTTCAAACATGGAAATTTCAAAAACCTCCCAAAAGCTTCATTTTAGAGTGACTAAGAAGGATCCATGCTTACCTTTTAATTTTCAGATTTTAAACTTGTTTAAATCTTTGTGAAACCTAGGATTTGACCAAGATTCAAATGGGCATAAAAATTCAGGAAAAAACCAAAAGATTGATAAACCAAAGCACATAGCATTCTTATGTTATACAGTAAGCATTCAAGTTGATTAACAAGGTCTAGACATATTCAAACTAGAAAATCATGTATATATCTGTCCCTAACCTTAAACTCTGTCTTATATATGAAATCAATCATGAAGAGAAGTGGTTTGGGTTTCAAACATGAAAATTTCAAGAACATCCCAAAAGCCGCTTCATTTTAGAGTGACTAAGAAGGATCCATGCTTACCTTTTCGTTTTCATATTATATACTTGTTTAAATCCAGGTCAAACATAGGATTTGACCAAGATTCAAATGGGCATAAAATAAAATAAAATAGAAGAATGAAAAACAAAAGCACATAGTCTTCGTATGTCATATATATAGTAAGCTTTCAAGTTGATAAACAAGGTTTAGACATGTTCAAACCAGACAAATCATGTATCTACCCCCCTAACCATAAACTCGATCGATCTTATGAAGTCTAGCCTGAAGAGAAGTCGTATTGGTTTCAAACATGAAAATTTCAAGAACCTCCCAAAATCTTCAAATGGGCATAATATTCAAAAAAACCAGAAAAATGAAAAACCAAAGCACATAGCCTTCTTATGTCATATAGTAAGAATTCAAGTTGATAAACAAGGTCTAGACATATTCAAACTAGACAAATCATGTATCTACCCCTAACACTCTAAACTCTGTCTTATGAAGTCAAGCATGAAGAGAAGTGGTTTTTGGGTTTCAAACATGGAAATTTCAAAAACCTCCCAAAAGCTTCATTTTAGAGTGACTAAGAAGGATCCATGCTTACCTTTTAATTTTCAGATTTTAAACTTGTTTAAATCTTTGTGAAACCTAGGATTTGACCAAGATTCAAATGGGCATAAAAATTCAGGAAAAAACCAAAAGAATGATAAACCAAAGCACATAGCATTCTTATGTCATATAGTAAGCATTCAAGTTGATAAATAAGGTCTAGACATATTCAAACTAGAAAATCATGTATATATCTGCCCCTAACCCTAAACTCTGTCTTATATATGAAGCAATCATGAAGAGAAGTGGTTTTGGGTTTCAAACATGAAAATTTCAAGAACATCCCAAAAGTCGCTTCATTTTAGAGTGACTAAGAAGGATCCAGGCTTACCTTTTCGTTTTCATATTTTATACTTGTTTAAATCCAGGTCAAACATAGGATTTGACCAAGATTCAAATGGGCATAAAATAAAAAAATAGAAGAATGAAAAACAAAAGCACATAGTCTTCTTATGTCATATAGTAAGCCTTGCAAGTTGGTAAACAAGGTTTAGACATGTTCAAACCAGACAAATCATGTATCTAGCCCCTAACCATAAACTCGGTCGATCTTATGAAGTCTAGCATGAAGAGAAGTCGTATTGGTTTCAAACATTAAAATTTCAAGAACCACCCAAAATCTTCAAATGGGCATATAACATTCAAAAAACTAGAAAAATGAAAAACCAAAGCACATATATAGCCTTCTTATGTCATATAGTAAGCATTCAAGTTGATAAACAAGCATGTCTAGACATATTCAAACCCGACAAATCATGTATCTACCCCTAACCCTAAACTCTGCATGTCTTATGAAGTCAACCATGAAGAGAAGTGGTTTTGGGTTTCAAACATTGAGATTTCAAGAACCCCCCAAAAGCTTCATTTTAGAATGACTAGCTAGGAAGGATCCAGGCTTACCTTTTCATTTTCATGTTATAGACTTGTTTAAATCTTGGTCAAACCTAGGATTTGACCAAGATTCAAATGGGCATAAACATTCAAAAAAATCAAAAAATCAAAAACCAAAGCTAGCACATATAGTCTTCTTATGTCATATAGTAAGAATTGAAGTTGATAAACAAGGTCTAGACATATTCAAACTAGACAAATCATGTATCTACCCCCTAAAGCCCTAAACTAGCTTTGTCTTATGAAGTCAAGCATGAAGAGAAGTGTTTTTGGGTTTCAGACATGGAAATTTTGAAAACCTCCCAAAAACTTCATCTTAGAGTGACAAAGAAGGATCCAAGCTTACCTTTTCATTTTCATGTTTTAAGCTTGTTTAAATATTGGTCAAGCCTAGGATTTGACCAAGATTCAAATGGGCATAAAAATTCTGGAAAAATAAAAAAAAAAAAACCAAAGCACATAGTCTTCTTACGTCATATATATCTATAGTAAGCATATTCAAGTAGATAAACAAGGTATAGACATATTCAAAACAGACAAATCCTGTATCTACCCCCTAACCCTAAACTCGGTCTTATGATGCCTAGCATGAAGAGAAGTCGTTTTGGGTTTCAAACGTTTAAGCCAAAAGCCCCATTTCATATATTTCAAATTTGGTTCAAATTTGAAAGACATACAAGTTATAGCACACATAGTGCATACATGTTCACACATTCTGCACTAGATGCTAATTAACCCTATAGTTTGAGGCCATTTGGATGAGGTCGAAAAAATCTTGGATTAGAAATGGGGTTGTTCGAACCCCGTAGTTGGATTTTTTATGAACTTGATCTGTAGTACTGGGCAAAACCCTAGTTTAACGTATTTAATTATAGATTCGTAGGTTGATTTTTCTACCTTTTTATTATTATTACTATGCAGCACATGTGTGTTTGCCCGTCGAGTGAAACTCGGAGGAAGAGGGATCACTCGGAAGGAGAGAAGAAGGGAGAGAATTATGGTGTCTCCCCTTTTTCGGGTGATGATGTTGACTTTTGTGCAGGGTTTGTCAGTGAGCAGGAGGTGCGAGCGAGCGAGCGAGCGCGAGTCGAGCGAGGCCGAGAATGAGAGAGATTTGTTTTTTTTTTGTGAGAGGGACAACCGAAGGATCCAGAAGGACCCACAGATTTCCAAAACGCATCCTGATGCGTCTTCTCTTGACAAAGAAGATGGCTTGGAGTTTGCGTACCTACTGCACTTGACTTGTGCTCACTGAAGTGTGGGACCTCACGCATGGGCGCCACACGTAAGTGACAGACCTGTTGGCAATGTTGGTGTAAAAACACGGTTGATTATTATAGTGCATTAGAACAAAGTTTCCTATGGATTCAACGGCAGGAAATCCAAGTTAACTCATTTACATGACATTATTTTTTCCATGAAGCAAAGTTAACACATCTATCAATTGGTACATTTTGGAGTGACTAAGAAGGATCCATGCTTATTCGTTTTCACGTGTTAAATTTGTTTAAATCTTGCTCAAACCTAGGATTTCACCAAGATTGAAATGGGCATGAAAATTCAAAAAAAAATGAAATACCAATGCACATAGTCTTCTTCTGTCATATAGTAAGCATTCAAGATGATAAACAAGGTCTAGACATATTCAAACCAGGCAAATCATGTATCTACTCCCTAACGACCCTAAACTCCGTCTTATGAAGTAAGGCATGAAGAGAAGTGGTTTTGGGTTTCAAACATGCAAATTTCAAAAACCCCCAAAAGCTTCATTTTAGAGTGACTAAGAAGGATCGAGGCTTACCTTTTCATTTTCATGTTTTAAACTTGTTTAAATCTTGGTCAAACCTAGCTAGTATTTGACCAAGATTCAAATGGGCATGCATAAAATTCAAAAAAAAAAGAAAAATGAAAAACCAAAGCACATAGCCTTCTTATGTCATATAGTAAGAATTCAAGTTGATAAACAAGGTCTAGACGTATTCAAACTAGACAAATCATGTATCTACCCCTAACACTCTAAACTCTGTCTTATGAAGTCAATTAAGCATGAAGAGAAGTGGTTTTGGGTTTCAAACATGGAAATTTCAAAAACCTCCCAAAAGCTTCATTTTAGAGTGACTAAGAAGGATCCATGCTTACCTTTCAATTTTCAGATTTTAAACTTGTTTAAATCTTTGTGAAACCTAGGATTTGACCAAGATTCAAATGGGCATAAAAATTCAGGAAAAAACCAAAAGATTGATAAACCAAAGCACATAGCATTCTTATGTCATACAGTAAGCATTCAAGTTGATTAACAAGGTCTAGACATATTCAAACTAGAAAATCATGTATATATCTGTCCCTAACCTTAAACTCTGTCTTATATATGAAGTCAATCATGAAGAGAAGTGGTTTGGGTTTCAAACATGAAAATTTCAAGAACATCCCAAAAGCCGCTTCATTTTAGAGTGACTAAGAAGGATCCATGCTTACCTTTTCGTTTTCATATTATATACTTGTTTAAATCCAGGTCAAACATAGGATTTGACCAAGATTCAAATGGGCATAAAATAAAATAAAATAGAAGAATGAAAAACAAAAGCACATAGTCTTCGTATGTCATATATATAGTAAGCTTTCAAGTTGATAAACAAGGTTTAGACATGTTCAAACCAGACAAATCATGTATCTACCCCCTAACCATAAACTCGATCGATCTTATGAAGTCTAGCCTGAAGAGAAGTCGTATTGGTTTCAAACATGAAAATTTCAAGAACCTCCCAAAATCTTCAAATGGGCATAATATTCAAAAAAACCAGAAAAATGAAAAACCAAAGCACATAGCCTTCTTATGTCATATAGTAAGAATTCAAGTTGATAAACAAGGTCTAGACATATTCAAACTAGACAAATCATGTATCTACCCCTAACACTCTAAACTCTGTCTTATGAAGTCAAGCATGAAGAGAAGTGGTTTTTGGGTTTCAAACATGGAAATTTCAAAAACCTCCCAAAAGCTTCATTTTAGAGTGACTAAGAAGGATCCATGCTTACCTTTTAATTTTCAGATTTTAAACTTGTTTAAATCTTTGTGAAACCTAGGATTTGACCAAGATTCAAATGGGCATAAAAATTCAGGAAAAAACCAAAAGAATGATAAACCAAAGCACATAGCATTCTTATGTCATATAGTAAGCATTCAAGTTGATAAATAAGGTCTAGACATATTCAAACTAGAAAATCATGTATATATCTGCCCCTAACCCTAAACTCTGTCTTATATATGAAGCAATCATGAAGAGAAGTGGTTTTGGGTTTCAAACATGAAAATTTCAAGAACATCCCAAAAGTCGCTTCATTTTAGAGTGACTAAGAAGGATCCAGGCTTACCTTTTCGTTTTCATATTTTATACTTGTTTAAATCCAGGTCAAACATAGGATTTGACCAAGATTCAAATGGGCATAAAATTAAAAAAATAGAAGAATGAAAAACAAAAGCACATAGTCTTCTTATGTCATATAGTAAGCCTTGCAAGTTGGTAAACAAGGTTTAGACATGTTCAAACCAGACAAATCATGTATCTAGCCCCTAACCATAAACTCGGTCGATCTTATGAAGTCTAGCATGAAGAGAAGTCGTATTGGTTTCAAACATTAAAATTTCAAGAACCACCCAAAATCTTCAAATGGGCATATAACATTCAAAAAACTAGAAAAATGAAAAACCAAAGCACATATATAGCCTTCTTATGTCATATAGTAAGCATTCAAGTTGATAAACAAGCATGTCTATACATATTCAAACCCGACAAATCATGTATCTACCCCCTAACCCTAAACTCTGCATGTCTTATGAAGTCAACCATGAAGAGAAGTGGTTTTTGGGTTTCAAACATTGAGATTTCAAGAACCCCCCAAAAGCTTCATTTTAGAATGACTAGCTAGGAAGGATCCAGGCTTACCTTTTCATTTTCATGTTATAGACTTGTTTAAATCTTGGTCAAACCTAGGATTTGACCAAGATTCAAATGGGCATAAACATTCAAAAAATCAAAAAATCAAAAACCAAAGCTAGCACATATAGTCTTCTTATGTCATATAGTAAGAATTGAAGTTGATAAACAAGGTCTAGACATATTCAAACTAGACAAATCATGTATCTACCCCCTAAAGCCCTAAACTAGCTTTGTCTTATGAAGTCAAGCATGAAGAGAAGTGTTTTTGGGTTTCAGACATGGAAATTTTGAAAACCTCCCAAAAACTTCATCTTAGAGTGACAAAGAAGGATCCAAGCTTACCTTTTCATTTTCATGTTTTAAGCTTGTTTAAATATTGGTCAAGCCTAGGATTTGACCAAGATTCAAATGGGCATAAAAATTCTGGAAAAATAAAAAAAAACCAAAGCACATAGTCTTCTTACGTCATATATATCTATAGTAAGCATATTCAAGTAGATAAACAAGGTATAGACATATTCAAAACAGACAAATCATGTATCTACCCCCTAACCCTAAACTCGGTCTTATGATGCCTAGCATGAAGAGAAGTCGTTTTGGGTTTCAAACGTTTAAGCCAAAAGCCCCATTTCATATATTTCAAATTTGGTTCAAATTTGAAAGACATACAAGTTATAGCACACATAGTGCATACATGTTCACACATTCTGCACTAGATGCTAATTAACCCTATAGTTTGAGGCCATTTGGATGAGGTCGAAAAAATCTTGGATTAGAAATGGGGTTGTTCGAACCCCGTAGTTGGATTTTTTATGAACTTGATCTGTAGTACTGGGCAAAACCCTAGTTTAACGTATTTAATTATAGATTCGTAGGTTGATTTTTCTACCTTTTTATTATTATTACTATGCAGCACATGTGTGTTTGCCCGTCGAGTGAAACTCGGAGGAAGAGGGATCACTCGGAAGGAGAGAAGAAGGGAGAGCATTATGGTGTCTCCCCTTTTTCGGGTGATGTTGACTTTTGTGCAGGGTTTGTCAGTGAGCAGGAGGTGCGAGCGAGCGAGCGAGCGAGCGAGTCGAGCGAGGCCGAGAATGAGAGAGATTTGTTTTTTTTGTGAGAGGGACAACCGAAGGATCCAGAAGGACCCACAGATTTCCAAAACGCATCCTGATGCGTCTTCTCTTGACAAAGAAGATGGCTTGGAGTTTGCGTACCTACTGCACTTGACTTGTGCTCACTGAAGTGTGGGACCTCACGCATGGGCGCCACACGTAAGTGACAGACCTGTTGGCAATGTTGGTGTAAAAACACGGTTGATTATTATAGTGCATTAGAACAAAGTTTCCTATGGATTCAACGGCAGGAAATCCAAGTTAACTCATTTACATGACATTATTTTTTCCATGAAGCAAAGTTAACACATCTATCAATTGGTACATTTTGGAGTGACTAAGAAGGATCCATGCTTATTCGTTTTCACGTGTTAAATTTGTTTAAATCTTGCTCAAACCTAGGATTTCACCAAGATTGAAATGGGCATGAAAATTCAAAAAAAAATGAAATACCAATGCACATAGTCTTCTTCTGTCATATAGTAAGCATTCAAGATGATAAACAAGGTCTAGACATATTCAAACCAGGCAAATCATGTATCTACTCCCTAACGACCCTAAACTCCGTCTTATGAAGTAAGGCATGAAGAGAAGTGGTTTTGGGTTTCAAACATGCAAATTTCAAAAACCCCCCAAAAGCTTCATTTTAGAGTGACTAAGAAGGATCGAGGCTTACCTTTTCATTTTCATGTTTTAAACTTGTTTAAATCTTGGTCAAACCTAGCTAGTATTTGACCAAGATTCAAATGGGCATGCATAAAATTCAAAAAAATCAGAAAAATGAAAAACCAAAGCACATAGCCTTCTTATGTCATATAGTAAGAATTCAAGTTGATAAACAAGGTCTAGACGTATTCAAACTAGACAAATCATGTATCTACCCCTAACACTCTAAACTCTGTCTTATGAAGTCAATTAAGCATGAAGAGAAGTGGTTTTGGGTTTCAAACATGGAAATTTCAAAAACCTCCCAAAAGCTTCATTTTAGAGTGACTAAGAAGGATCCATGCTTACCTTTTAATTTTCAGATTTTAAACTTGTTTAAATCTTTGTGAAACCTAGGATTTGACCAAGATTCAAATGGGCATAAAAATTCAGGAAAAAACCAAAAGAATGATAAACCAAAGCACATAGCATTCTTATGTCATATAGTAAGCATTCAAGTTGATAAATAAGGTCTAGACATATTCAAACTAGAAAATCATGTATATATCTGCCCCTAACCCTAAACTCTGTCTTATATATGAAGCAATCATGAAGAGAAGTGGTTTTGGGTTTCAAACATGAAAATTTCAAGAACATCCCAAAAGTCGCTTCATTTTAGAGTGACTAAGAAGGATCCAGGCTTACCTTTTCGTTTTCATATTTTATACTTGTTTAAATCCAGGTCAAACATAGGATTTGACCAAGATTCAAATGGGCATAAAATAAAAAAATAGAAGAATGAAAAACAAAAGCACATAGTCTTCTTATGTCATATAGTAAGCCTTGCAAGTTGGTAAACAAGGTTTAGACATGTTCAAACCAGACAAATCATGTATCTAGCCCCTAACCATAAACTCGGTCGATCTTATGAAGTCTAGCATGAAGAGAAGTCGTATTGGTTTCAAACATGAAAATTTCAAGAACCACCCAAAATCTTCAAATGGGCATATAACATTCAAAAAACTAGAAAAATGAAAAACCAAAGCACATATATAGCCTTCTTATGTCATATAGTAAGCATTCAAGTTGATAAACAAGCATGTCTAGACATATTCAAACCCGACAAATCATGTATCTACCCCTAACCCTAAACTCTGCATGTCTTATGAAGTCAACCATGAAGAGATGTGGTTTTTGGGTTTCAAACATTGAGATTTCAAGAACCCCCCCCAAAAGCTTCATTTTAGAATGACTAGCTAGAAGGATCCATGCTTACCTTTTCACTTTCATGTTTTAAACTTGTTTAAATCTTGGTCAAACCTAGGATTTGACCAAGATTCAAATGGGCATATATAAACATTCAGAAAAAACAAAAACCAAAAACCAAAGCACATATATATATAGCCTTCTTATGTCATATATATATATATATAGTAAGCATTCAAGTTGATGAACAAGGTCTAGACATATTCAAAACAGAAAAGGCATGTATCTACCCCTAACCCTTAACTTTGTCTTATGAAGTCAAGCATGAAGAGAAGTGGTTTCGGGTTTCAAACATGGAAATTTCTAAAACTTCCCAAAAGCTTAATTTTAGAGTGACTAGGAAGGATCCAGGCTTACCTTTTCATTTTCATGTTTTAAGTTTGTTTAAATCCTAGTCAAACCTAGGATTTGACCAAGATTCAAATGAGCATAAAAATTCAGAAAAAATCAAAAAAAATGAAAACCCAAAGCACATAGCCTTCTTACGTCATATATATAGTAATTAACAATCAGGTTGATAAACAAGGTATAGACATATTCAAAACATACAAATCATGTACTCCGTATCTACCCCCAACCCTAAACTATGTTTTTGGGGGATTTCTTTGACGAAGTTATAACACCCCCACATTTCACATTGGAATTACTTTCAGTAAATCAGCATAAAGTCGTTTAAATGTGCGAAACTATCTTGAAAGTACTAAAACCGTAAAAGTTGGGAATTGGCACTAAAATATGGCGTAATTTATCTAAAAAATGTAGAGTTGCCAGTTTGACCCGTATCTTATATGTACACCATTCACAAAATAAACATATTTTGTCATCTAGAAAATGAAAAAAAAAATTTATACCGAAAAGTTGAAAAGTCTAGTCATTAACATTGTTGGGAATGGCAAGATGCACCACCATGCCCAATTTGGGCACATTGTAACAAACTGTGCCACAAATATGGCCATAACTATATCATTTGGCTTGCAAACCATGAATCTTCATACACGATAGTCCGCTTTGTGAAGACATTTTGTTTTTCACTACCCTATCACATGTTTCTTATTTTCCCTGTCAACTAACACATACAAGCACACTCCATGTAGAAGGGTTTCATTTTTCAGGTTTTCTTCAGTTTCATTTATTTATTTCAAAACCAGGTCAAAATGTTTTACATGATTATCCTGCAAAGGGGTTGAATATTTCAGTACTATCGCTGGTTTCTATATATAGTAAGTAATATGTATATAAAAATTATTTATGGGGACTTGTAGGACCAAGTTATAACATATCTACAATTCAAATTTGAATTACTTTGAATAAATCAGCATAAAGTCATTTAAATGTGCGAAACTAGCTAGAAAGCACTAAAAACCGTAAATTTGGGATTTGTCATTAAAATATGGCGTAATTTATTTAAAAAATGTAGATGCGCCATTTTGACCCATATCTTTTCTACCCCATGCACAAAAAAACATATTTTATCATCTAGAAAATGAAAAACGATTTTTTATACCGAAAACTTGAAAAGTCTAGTCATCAACATTGTTAGAAATGGCAAGATGCACCACCATGCCCAATTAGGGAACACTATAACAAACAATGTTGTCCAGGGATAATCAAACTTGGTAATATGAACTATGAGATTGAACAAAACGTTATATTTGGTTTACCCTTTGAACCTCCTAACTTACCACAACATTGACTTCTTATTTTTATTTACAAATAGGAGGCGACGTTCCCGTCGACAGCGAGGCGCCTGTGGTGACTTCGTCAATTTCAAGATTCAATCCGCCGGCTCAGTCTTCCGGAGGTGCTCATAGGGGTAGGGTGTGCGTGTGTGTGTTCATAGGGATGAGTGTATACGCGTGTATGTGAGCATCTGCGTTTGTACTGTGTTTCTCAAAAAATAAATAAATAATATATGTTTTTTATTATCTCAATCAATTAGCATTTGATTTTAAAAAACTACCATAATAATTCATGAGAAAGCGTTGAACAAGTTTCAGAATGTAATTTTAGACTTGATAGTTGATATGACCAATAATAGACTTAAATTAAATTGGATTTCAAAGTTCAGATTTTATAAGCGAATATAGTTTCATGTTGCAGATTATGTATTAGCTTGAGGGGCACCCCTAGAATAAAGTAGGTCGGTCACTTACGTGTGGTCCCATGCGTGTAGGTCCCACACATCAGTGAGCACAAGTCACGTGCGGTAGGTAGGCAAACTCCCAGCAATCTTCTTTGTCAAGTAAAGACTCGTCGTCAAGACTCTCTCTCTCTCTCTCTCTCTCTCTCTCTCTCTCGCTGAAAAAAATGAATATTAGACGGGCGCGTAGCCTGCACTGCAGGTCTACATAACTGAAACCCTGTGTGCCAGTCAACATCACTCACCGAAAAAAGTGAAGCATTTCTTTTCACCATAAATAACAGCGGCCCCGTGAGGCACTGCTCTCCCTTTCTCTTAATTTCTCCTTCCGTGTGATCCCTCTTCCACCTTTTATCCTTTGCACGATCGAAACTCCACTTATTGTTGTCATTGTTGCACAAAACACTCACTTAACCTGTTCTTTTGCACATATCACCAACTCATGTATTTGTTGCACAAAGGTCTAAATCTGTCGCTAAGCTACTTTACTCTAAATCTGATGACCGGGACCTAGAAGGTAGTGATATCCCTTGTGTAGTGTGTTTTTTAGAACTCTAAAAGAATATGAAAATATTTTAGCAATTGAAATAATATAAATTAACTAATATGGGATCGATAGTCATGAAATATATTTTCTACTATCCGGCCAATATCAAGTGTCATGAAATATATTCATTGTAAACTTAGTGATAATCACTCGAGTTTGATATGAATGGCCTAGCTAGCTATGGGCATCTCCCACTATATATGTTGTCCACACGACCAAGCAACAAGCATCCATGAGGAAAGTTTCTTATGGGTGACTTTCATCTCTGCCGCAAAACACGCGCCGAAATTGTTGGCGCGTCCCATTTTCAAGCTACCCCAAAACCTGCGGTTTGCCCGTCGGCCTATAAACATCGGTCCACAGAGGATATTTCCCTGTAGAGCACAATTCGAACACCACATCTTTCTCATGCTTCTACCAGGCACACTCCCACGACGACGGCCGTGCCCCACCGCCCCTCCTCACCATCACTGCCTTCTCACCGGCCACCGTAGTGACCGACCACGTTTTACCGGCTCCCTTGCTGCCTAGCAAGCCGGATTAGCTTCCTCGACGCCGACGTTCACCGCGCCATATCTCCTCCGGATCTGCTTCCCCGACTCTGTAGTCCACCTCACCGGAGATCGAGATGGGCAAAAAACGCGGCCCCAAAGTCGACCACCCCCAACCAAAGAGTAAATCCGCCCGGGCCTCAGACGAAGGTTGATGAATACTTTACATGTCCGCTTTTGTTATATGCATTTGATTTCTTACACTAGTTTTCGTTGCTTTCTTGCAATGCATTCTTGCTGATATTAGATCAGTGTAGATAGTTGTTTGCCGCGTAGCTATATGAGATCTTAACCTTACATCTGCTGATCGAGAGGAAGATCGAGGTTATGTCCGCTTTCGTTATGCATTTCTTTTCCGAGAATCACTTCTGTGTGATATGTTTTGGGGGTTTGAAGTATGCATTTTACAAAGGTTATGATAGCAGTCAAGCTAGCAGAGCAATTTGTTGATAGTATTAAACTGCCTGTATTTTTTTTATCTCGGAACTCTGCTGATCGTAACCTTACATCTGCTGATGGAGAGGCAGAGCTTATGTCCGCTTTCGTTACGCATTTCTTTTCCAAATATCACTTCTGTGCGGTACTTTTTTGGGGTTTGAACGTCCCAAATTAGTTGTCCCAAATTTTTTTAAATATGAATGTATCTAGACATGTTTTAGTGTCTTGATGCATCCATATTTTAACAAACTTGAGACAACTAATTTAGGACGGAGGATAGTACATTACTACCTCCACCCCAAACCTGAAGGCTTATTTATAAAAGTCAAACCAAGTAAAGTTTGACCAAACTTTCAGAACAATCTATCAAGAAATATAATATTTTGTAGATACCGTACGAAAATATATTCGTTATCTATTTAATGATATTAAATTTGTATTTTGCATGTTAATGATTTTTGATAAAAACTTCGGGATGGTGGTAGTACGTATTACAAAGGTTATGATAGCAGTCAAGCTAGGAGAGCAATTTATTGATAGTATTAAACTGCCTGTATTTTTTTCTATTTGCAACTCTGTGTGCGCCATGTGGAATTGCATGCTCTAGCCAGTTCATCCAATGAGGTTTTATCACTTAACACCAGAAGTTCAGGATTTTTTTTTATCACAGAACCACAACCCTAGAAATTTGTATCACAAAACACTAACATTTGGGGTAATTGTTTCGCAGAATACACGATCTCTGTTTGATAGCCCATTAGTGACCTCCGGCCACCGTCAGTTTAAGAGTGACCGCAGGAGAAAGACAATTAGACTTTATTTTGTGGTATTTGCTGTTAAACGCAAATACAAAGCTGTTTGTCAACACTAGTTGTTAAATCTTAAGTCCAGACAGTTCAAAATAAAATCTTATGTCCAGGGTAGTTGTATTGGTAAACATTATCAAAACCTTATGCTGGTACAGAATATATTACCCAAATCTCATGTTCTTGTGTGGTTATAATTTCTTGTGGATATTTGTCATATGGTAATTCATTTGTGTGTAGCATATGTAACAAGTGTGACTCATATTCTCATTTCCACAGAGTGTCTACAAAATTTCACACCAAAATTCATTTGTTTGTAGCAAACATGCTCACGTACTGTAAATTGGTGTCACGCTGTAGGGTCATGCTCTTGTCAAGCCGACTAATGACAAATAATGTGTTATGTGAAATAATTTCCCCAAATGTTGGTGTTTTGTGATTAAAAATCCCCAACTTGTGGTGCTAAGTGATAAAACCACTCATTCAATAGACCGAGCCTTAGGCATGTATCATTAGATATTTTTTTAGGAAGGCTGCAAATATTTATTTTGAATACTGCGTTGCTACTTGCTAGGATTTGAACTCAGGACCTTGTAGGTCTGATACCATTTCGAATTGCATGCTCTAGCAAGTTCATCCAATAGATCGATCTGTTGGAATTTGGAAGACCCTAGGCAATTATATTAAGCACACGCCATTCCATATGGTTAACCATTGGCATGAAAATGACACTTATATGTGTTTGAGTCTATATGTGGATTGCTTAGCCCTTTCCATCAGTTCGGACTTTTGGTTGCGTTGGCTACTGCATGAAGCTTGACATCATACTTATCCTAAAAATTGTTGCTGCTGCCCTTTGTTGCCCAACATAAATTATTTTTGAGCCATAATTTGTTTGCCCTTTCCATCAGTCCGGACTTCCGGTTGCGTTGGCTAGTGCATGAAGCTTGACAATATGAACATCAATTATTTTTGAGCCATAGTTTGTTTGTCATTACACCTTTTGAGCAGTCTCACTGCTACTATTAATTTGTTCTTATATGCACAGTTCCATGATAAATCTCATCTGCATTTCTCGCCAATGCATGTTAGGTCTTCCACTCGAGAATGAGTACGAAGAGCAACGGAGGCAAACTATTCTGCATAATAGCCGAGTTGCAGCCTCGTTGGGCCTAACACTACATCCTTCTACAAGGTCTAGTGCAAAAACGCCACCCACCTCCCTCACAAAGGATACGGAACATTCCTCTGATTCAGAATTTGATCCTGCTGATTGTGATGGCGAGCTGACTCAGGAAGATGCCCTGGTCGACTATCGTCTGCAACACAACAAGGTGAGTTTTCTCTGTCCTGTCATCGAATTATTTGTCCCAACTTCCATTTGTTGTATCCCAGTCCTACCAAATATGTTACCCATGCCATGTTCAATCTCATTACTACAATTTTTCCTGCTTAGTTAACGCCTCATATATGTTTTGGCATATGTTGCCTGACTGTTTTTCCATTCCATCTGCATATCATCATCATATAATATTGTACATTGAAATATCATTTATGTGTGACAGGCATCTGCAGATTCGGGAAAGAACTTTTCAAGAACGAATAGGAGGAAGAACACTCAACAGGAACCTCAGGCTGATACCGGAGGATGGGTGACAGTGCGTAATAAAAAAAGAGTTAAGCCTGATGCTCGTGCTGCTCCTCCTATTACAAGGTCTAACAAGAGACTGACACGAGGTGGCGAACAGGCCAAGAATGATAACAGTAAAAGGTCTCGTAAAAACCACAAACCATCGAATCAGACAGAAGTAGCCCCAGCATGTACCAGCCCACACATTCCACAACCACCAGTTGCCAATACTGATTCTCAGCAACAATTGCCAACAGAACCAGTTTCCACAGCAAATTCTAGCCAAGAATTGGCACCATCAGGAGTGGTGGTAGGTAATAATGGCCAAGGACACATGATGCTAGTCCCAGATGATACAGCCTCAAATGTCCAAACAGTGCTGCCACAACACCAGCAAACTGGTGATGATCTCCCTCCGACCCTTAGTCCTGCGAAAGACAACTCCTCTCCCGATGATGAGACCCACGCCAAAAAAGGTAATACTTTTTTCAAGACTTGTAGTTTAATGCTCCCTTATGTATCTATATACCATGATAGCTTGATGTAATGCTTAACTTGGTAGGTTCGCCACGATCAATAAAAACGAGGGGGCCAACGGTAGGAAAAAAACTTGCAGCTAAGATTTCCGGAATGGGTTCAAGATTTCGCATCACATCTATTGTAGGTGGCAGAAGGCCACTTCATCCGCATGAATCTTCATATCTTGTATCACAGGTTGGCCATTTTATCAGGAATGAACTTCCTACCTTCCCATTGTGGAAGCAGCACGTTGACACCCCTTCACAGTTCGAGAGTTTAGTGCATAATTTACACGTAAGTCATGCTTCTCCTGGTAATGATAAATTATTCCACATTGATCTGTCCCATTTCTTGTAGCTTACTGTTGTTTCTATGCTATATAACTCACCAATCATTCCACCGTTGTGAGCAGTTAAGGTTTGAATTCGATGAGGATAATGAGGATGTAAAGTTTGTCATCGCTTCCATATTCAAAGAATTGTTGCGCCAGCACCGCTATAAGCTTAAGGCGACATACTTCACTGGCCAGATTACTGCCAATGTTCGAACAAAGTCTCCTGCACCCTGTATGACTGACGAGCAGTGGGGAGATCTTGTCAAGCATTGGTCTGATCCAAAGAATGTGGTATGGCTTATGAGGACCGTGAAACCAGATTAAATTCCGAATACTTATTTTGCGCCAGTGTCTCACTAGTCTCCTTTTGCAGACGTTGTCTAAAAGGAACCAGGCTAACCGCTTGAAACAACGTTTACCAAGCCGTACAGGATCTCGTCACTTGGTTGGGCATCTCTGGCAAAAAGTAATGCCCCGCTGGTCTGTACTGCTACATATGTTACTCGTAAATTGTGTAGAACTCCGTGTGCATGTTATATTTCCATCCTCCATTTCAACCACGTTATTTGATCTCCATATGATTGTACAAAAATGCAGAAAGTAGATCATGCAAACAACATGCAACCAGACAAAGAGATGACTCTGGCAGAGCAGTTCGAGGCATGCCAGAAGAACAAACATAATGTGATAGGAGAACTTGCAGAAAGTGTTATTGTAAGTCTTCTTTATGATTTAAATTTTTTAACTACACACTTGCCAATTTGTAGGAGCAATATGTCAATATGATCTTGTAGGCGTTTTTGTGAAAATGCATTTGATGTGTAATCAGGCATACCAACTTGTAGGATTAGAAGTAGTTCATACACATTAAATCTACCGTCTGCATGTTTCTCTGTAATAACTTTTATTTTTACACGACTCAAAACTTTTCAGGCAAATATGAAATTGGAGATGGCAAAACCCGGGAAAGATGGTATGGAAAAAACTCTAGAAGAATGTATGGAGACATTTACCATGGTACTTAAAAATAAAGATATCACCAAAAACACTTTCCTGCGAAATGCTGGGTTTTTGCAGTCCAAGTCCAAGTCCAAGTCCAAGTCTTTCTCTGCACAAGTTCTGGAGGAACAAATCCAAATAGAACGAGCTGCAGCAGATGTGTTAAGAAACCAAGTTGACATGTTGAGATCGAGATCAGAAGCATGTGATGCCCTACTGCAGGAGGCCAATCAAGTTTGTTATAATCTCTCAAAAGACTAATAAAATGCCATAGATAATTGGAGATGAAAACACTGACATTGACATGTGAGTACCTTGGTATTGTGAAATGTTTACTGAGACTGAGGCACTGTTCCTATTTTGTTGGTGGATGCATTTATCTACGGCTGGGATCAACTTGGTAGTTGTTCCTGTGGATGTTTTAGAAATTGGTTGCCTAGCCTTTTCAATCCGTTCGAACTTAAATGGTATTAGAGCCAAGGTCTCGAGTTTGAATTGTTGACGGTGTGGTTCAATTCATCCTTAAATTGTTGGTGCCCCATTGGCCCTTGTAAAGCTTCATGTGCCTACCTCCGAATCCAGTGTTGAATTTCTCTTGTCACACACGAGGATGGCTGTTAATGTGTATATAAGTGGGTTGCATAGCCCCTTTTATATAAGGTTGCAAGTTTCCTTTTTGTGTTGTGCCTTTGGGATTCAGCCTGCACTTCTGACTTTTGGTTGCGTTGGCTACTGCATAAGTTTAATATAGTTCCATGTGGTTTTTGTTGAGTTCTATAATAAGTGGATTGCCTAGCCCTTTCCATCATTTCGGACCTGTGGTGTGCTATTCTGTTTTCCACGTATTAGACCTCCTCTTCTTAACAAGACTCCATGAGTAGGAGGCACTATGATTTTTTTTTGCGCATGAAATTACTCAATTAGATAGCTTAATCCCATTTGTTGACTCTCTGTTGATCAGCCACTTGAGGGTAAAACTGAGTATATTGCACTAGCCAGTATTTTTTTTTATGAGGTAATGCACTAGCCAGTATTAGTACTCGAGGGGAAAACTGAGTGCAGATATTTTTCCAGTGTAAGGCTAACTGAGTACACGTAACGGTGCAGACGTGCAGTACCACGGACGCGTGTCGCGGTGCACAGCGGTTAGGCGGTGCGCGTGTTGAGACCAAACGTCTAGCTTTTTTGAGAAACTGCCGAGACCAACCGTCACGTTGCCAGAGCCCCCTCTCTCCCTCCCTCTGCACACAGTCTCATTCTCACTCACGCACGCAACCACGCCTCTCACGTCCCATCAACTTCTCCAAATCGAAGGAAAAAACACCAACCGCCCACGCGCGCTCCCTGCCGGCGATGGACAAGAAGAATGCGCCGGCGGCCGTCGCCTCCGTGAACTGGGCCTCTCTCTCGGCTGATGGACCACTTCACAAGATCGGCGAATGCTTACTGGCGAACGAGCAGTACGCTGACACCTACTCTGCTATGAGGCAAGTCTGTAGAAATTGGCGCTCAGGTTTACCTGAGCCCGACGTGCACCTGCACGAATGGATCATGCTAGACCACGGCCTTCCACGCGCTGCTGATTTCACCTTCCTCCACCTCCGCACATCCCGCTACGTCACCATCGATCTAACGGAAGTTCATGCAAGGTTCAAATTCCTCCATATCTATAGAGTTAATCTATTTTTATTTTCAATCGTAAACATCTTAGTGCTGAATGTTATCTTCATCAATATATTTTAGATACTACTTTGTCGGCTTTTGCCGTGGCGTCATCGTGCTTGCCCAGAAGAACCAGCCGCACAAGATACGGCTTCTGAACCCACTCACAAAGACATTGAATACTATGTTTGAGGCGCATATGCCAAACGTTATTCTGAAGTCAGTCGCTGTGATGAAGTCCCCGACTATGGTCTTCGTTTCCAAAGATTACCCGGCGGAAATTGCTTGGGTCGATGAGAGCACTCCAACTAAGGGTATAGATGAAGATTGGGGAGAAGGAAGATTTTCGATCGAGCACCATTGTCTGCGTTGCATTACCCCGTTCAATGGTGAATTGTATGCAATAGCTGTGAACAATTTTGAGTTCGGAAAATTAGTGTGCACCAACAATGTCCAGTTGGAGCAGCGTGCGAGCACTGTCAAAATGGATACACTATTTTCATTTCCAGAACTTGGAAATAACAAGTTCTACCTTGTGGAGTCGGATGGTGCTCTGCTGCTTGTGTTGTTGGACAACAAGCATTTGGAGGAAGGTCAACCATTGGTGTACCGTGTGGACACTGAGAGCCGCTCTCTCCATGCCGTCAATAACATTGGCAGTCGTGCCTTCTTCGTCCATTATATCCGGTGTATCTCCGTCGACACCAGAGTGCACCCGACACTTCGACCTGGCTGCATCTACTACACAGATTTTGGTTATATCAGAGAGTACTTTGATGATATAAAGGCCTGGGATGAGTGGCCAATACATGTGAATAGATTAGGAAACTACGGTATGAGAAATGAACAAAGGCCATACCGTTTGGAGGATGTATTGGCTGCACACTGCAGACGAAAGGAGTTCAATGAAAATTTCCTTCAATGGAGTGACGAAGAAATATATGCTGAATGAAGAACATATTCGTTCATCCTGGGGTATCCTAATCTTCATGTTGGCCATACATTGTGTCTTGTATTATTTTCAGATTAGTTTGTCGTGAACATTAACATTGTTATTGGCTGCTTTTGGCTCTTGTATGCAGTTTATGTAGTATTATATTAGTTTTCTGGATTTATTATGCTGCTGTGAATTTATCCTATACTAGCTTCTAGATTTGACTGATTTTGTTTGTAATGATGATGGCTTGATGTGGCTGCTGGCCTTAACTGCCGAAGCAGAGCAATTAGTACTTAACCAGGTGTACCGTCTTTATATTAGTATTATATTATATTACTTGACCATAGCCATATTCAAAATCAAATCTCAGTCGGGCGGCAAAATCTCCCGCCAATCTAGAAATATTTCAGGCGTGTTTTTGAATGGGATAAGAAGATAGAACACGATGATAGTAACCGATATTCAAGGTGATGATGATTTGATTTTGCACTCGGCCTTGAACAGAGGTACTAGTACGGTCTCACAATTTTTTATCATTATACTTGGACCTTAGCCAAATTCAAAATCTCATAGCGGCAAAACTTCCCGCCCACAAAATACAAAAAATTCACACGCTTTCAAATTCCCATTCTACCCTTGTGGAGATGACAGAAAGTCGGTTGGTGGGGGGGTCTGCCCGTCATTTTTTGGATCACCACCTCCCTAGCCCCGGAAACCCTCCCAAAAAAATTCATTTCCCTCAGACCACCCACCGGAACTTCCCAAGTCCCTCTCTCTACCACCTCCACGACCACCGCACCGGAACATCCCCGCCGGACTTCCCTGGCCTACCCGAGCCCTCGCGATCCTCGTCATCCGGCTGCCTGCCGGAGCCGCTTCATCGACGCCGTCATCAACCGGACCGGATCATCCCCGCCGAACCTCGAAACCATATGCTCATCCAGCAGCCTACCGCAGTCGCTTCAGCTGCGGCATCGTCCACCGCATCGGATCTTGCTCACCGACACCGATGTGCATGAACCGAATCTGCTTCACCGGCGCCGTCCATGATCTAAACTCTTCTACTGTCGCTTTTCTATTGCTTGCCTGCAAGTTCTTGTTTAATCTTGGGGGAACCTGTTTGTGCTAACGACGCGCCGTTACGTCTTTGCAGATTAGATGAGTAACCATGAAGTGTAATGGCCGTCTCTCCAACCCCAAGTAGCACATGTAGCGTACTTCATCACCGGATCTATCAACCCCAGGAAGATCTGCTGTGACTCCCACAGAGTGCTTCTCCTAATGTAAGTCCCTTGTTTTAGCGCCATGTTCTGGGTTCAGATGCTTGTTTGTCTGAAGCTCTTTTAGTTCATTCCTAGCTATGACCGTAACACGTTGCTATTTTCTACTTCATTGCTAACTTTAAGCGATTGAACATTTTGGTTTGCATTCCCTGCTCTGTAGATGTAGCCATCATAACTTCTATCTTGCTCAGTCGTTGTTACAAAAATTATACTGTAGGTATTATAGTAACATCCTGCTATTATTTAGTTCATGGCCAATTTTAAGTAATTGCACATGTTGGTTCGCATTCCCTGCTCTATAGCTTTTGGCATCGTAACTTCTATATTTGGTTTACATTCCCTGCTCTGTAGATCTAGCCATCATAACTTTATCTTGCTCAGTCGTTGTTACAAAAATTATGGCCTGCTACTATGTTGTTTGTGCCAATTTTTTACTCCATGAACATGTTGGCTTGCATTCCCTGTACTACAGGTGATGCCATTGTTTTGTATCTAGTTCATTGTAAGCTAACAAAGTAAGGACTTAGTTTGGCATGCTATCACTCTGCTATCTAGCCTGTAGTACAAATAAACTTGTCATACTACTAGATAATAATTTTGCGTGCCATCTTGTTCTTCAAAAGCTGCATTATTGACTTGTTTCTCTGACTTGGCATGACGCTCACATATGGAAAGCTGAACATATTGGTTTGCATTCCCTCTTATACAAGTTCACAGGTGATCCCACTATATTCTGTATCTGGTCCATCCTAAGCTCCAGCATTAACTATCCTCCATGTGTTGCTCATTACAAGTTTATATCCCGAAACATCTTGATTTGCATCCCCTTCACTATAAGTTCAGGAGTATTATTTAGTTCACGGCCAAAATGAAGTAATTGCACTTGGCACATGTTGGTTCACATTCCCTCCTCTTTAGCTTTTGCCATCGTAACTTCTATTTTTGGTTTACATTCCCTGCTCTGTAGATGTAGCCATCATAACTTCATCTTGCTCAGTCGTTGTTACAAAATTTATAGCCTGCTACTATGTTGTTCATGCCAATTTTGTACTCCCTGAACATGTTGGTTTGCATGGGACTCGACAGTAGTAAGTCTGCTGTTTCATTCTAACATGCTCTGTTATATTGGCTGTTGGTATGCGGCATGCACTCTTTGTTTGCTTATTGTGCACATTACAATGATCTTGTTATAACGACGAAATGATGAGTTCCAAATTCTTTGCCAAACAATATTGTAGTGTCTTTGCCTTTCCATTGTTGCTGTCTTAACTTGTAATGTCTTTGTTTCAGATATAGGTGCTGCATGGACAACTTAAAAGATTGCCGGATCGCTTCATTGTATTGCTAGGTTTAATTACCATTCAATTTCTCTGGGTTCTGTAATATTTTTTTCAATGCCTTGCAGCTGATGTAATATTTAGTTAGTTTTTATAGTTCTTTCGCGCATTTTTTCTTTGGTGCTTGTGGTAAGTGAGGCTATCCGACAGAAATCAATGCTGCGTAAATATTCTCAGTATCTAAATCACGAATTCCCATCCCTTAAACGGCCCAATTAAGCGAAATCACATATGTGCCTGCCCGCAAAATCCTAAAGCGCATATTATGCCGGCATATAAACAACAACTAAACGGGCTGGCCCACTTACTTCTTGGGCCAGCCCATTTGATTTACAGTGGACCCCACACACTAATTGGGCTGGCCCACTTGCTTTAAGGTGGACCCCACCAACTACTGGCCGCCCACTAATTAGTTGGGCCAGCCCATTTGCTTTTTTGGTGGACCCCACATAATAAATGGGCCGGCCCTTTAAGAGGAAAGTGGGACCCACTGTTTTTGGCCCGGCCCACTATCTTGTTGGGCCGGCCCACTTGCTATATGGTGGACCCCACATACGTGTTGGGCCGGCCCTTTAACAGGAAAGTGGGACCCACATGTGTTTTTGGCCCGGCCCACTATCTTGTTGGGCCGCCCACTTGCTATATGGTGGTCCCACATACTAAATGGGCCCCCTTTAAGAGGAAAGTGGGACCCACTGTGTTTTTGGCCCGCCCACTATCTTGTTGGGCCGGCCCACTGCTATATGGTGGACCCCACATACTAATTGGGCCGGCCCTTTAACAGGAAAGTGGGACCCACTGTGTTTTTGGCCCGGCCCACTATCTTCGGGCCAGCCCACTTGCTATATGGTGGACCCCACATACTAAATGGGCCGGCCCTTTAACAGGAAAGTGGGACCCACTGTGTTTTTGGCCCGGCCCACTATTTTGTTGGGCCGGCCCACTTGCTGTATGGTGGACCCCACAAACGAAATGGGCCGACCCTTTAACCGGAAAGTGGGACCCACCTGTGTTTTTGGCCCGCCCACTAGCTTGTTGGGCCGGCCCACTTGCTATACGGTGGACCCCACATACTAAATGGGCCGGCCCTTTAACAGAAAGTGGGACCCACCTGTGTTTTTGGCCCGGTCCACTTGCTTCTTGGGCCGGCCCAGTTGCTGTAAGGTGGACCCCACATGTTAAATGGGCCGGCCCATTTAAGTTTTGACCAGTCAACCTTAGAGGTTAGGCCCGGCCCACGTAACTAATGGACCAGCCCAGCTATATAGTTGACCGGTCAAACTATGTCATCTGGCCCGGCCCGCTTAAGACGTGGCAGGCCTCGTGTGGGCCTACCATCTACCACGGGGTTTCAGCCGGTTAACGCCGTTAACGGCGTCTGCCACGTGTCAGTTTGCATGACGTCGCACCAACGGGCTCCCGAAACACTTCCGCAACGGTCCGATTTTCCGTGGCGGAAGGGCGCCCAAGCGCGACGGACCGAAAAAATCGTCGTTGGACTTTGCCTGACGCAGTTTCGACAACGGAACCCATATCGTCGGGTTAGGCCCATAGGCGACGAAAAATACCCCTTAGCGGACGATTTTGAGACGTTGTCTATCAGAACTTTTCTTGTAGTGCTTGTTTTACTAGATGGATAAATGATGTGAACTATTTAACAGTAATGATCATGTGGATGAATTGGATGTAGCTAGAGGGATGCCAACATCTGTTGGGTACCCTAGCTTCATCAACCCCTTGGGTGATGATGTGATGGCTGGAAATGTTGGCTGTGGGTTGAGGTGGCCTTGACAGCCACTTGGTGCTGTCATGGTAGCTCCCCCTTTCTCTGTGACTTGCTGTGGTGGATTGTTGCTTACTGGCCTGACCATATTTGGTTGCCAGATGCTTTTGATGTTGACAAACCTGGATAGACACATGATAGTCTATCATGTCTGATGGTGTAGTGGCCATAGGTGCTAAGTAAATCTGGTAGCGAGATAGGATCAACCCTTGTTGGATTTCTTTGTTTATGTCACTGGTTTGACATAGCCAATGTTCCCAGGTTGCTTTCCTATTGGTTATCCTCTTGCTTCCTTGCACCAATTTGGCTAGTAGCCAGATGATGACTCACATATAGGGTATCTACCCACTTTGCTTCCTGTGACTTGTGCAAATGATGAATTTGTATGAGCAAATCCTGCTTGCTCAGGATGTGTGGTATACCTCACTCCAGCTCCTAGAAAGGGGTGTTGGTGTAGAGGATGGCTTCTGGTTGCTTGGTTTGCTTTAAGGATGAGCTGGTGCTTGTCATGCTCCTCCTTGTGAGCTTGTGAAGCTTGATTTGATTCTGTGGGGATTTTGGACAGGTTGAACACCTGTTCTTGCTGTTCTTGGTGCTCTTACCCTTTGGAGATTCTGCCGATGAGCTGCTAGGGTTTCTGGCTGTGAAAAGGTTTTATATGAACCTTTGTTGGCTCCTCTGGTCGACAGCTTGGCCTGGCACCAATTTGGTGACTCACTAGCTGTGTGTGTGTGTTGTGCATGCACATGTGGTGAGCTGGCGGTGTGTGTGTGTGCCGATCTTGGGCACTTGGTCTTGGAGAGGATCAGCTCGGCTGATCTTTGTGCATATCCTCTCTATTCCATTCTTTGCTAACCTGCCAAGTGGTTTTACCACTTGGCATAATTCTCTATTTGTTGTGTTTGTTTGCAGGAATCAAAGTAATGATCAAATGGACTTGAAGATCATCAAGCTCAAGATTAACTTGTAGTTTAGGATGGATTTTATTTACTTGTAATTTTCTTTTTTTCTTTTTCTAATTTTAGCAATTCTTGTAATGTGTTGTAATATTCATTTATTTTCATTATGAATATTGTAAAGACAATGTAAATTGTGTGGTGATCAATAAAGCTCAAGGTTTTCTCTAATGAGCTTTATCTAATTGTTGTACTATTTATATTCTTGATTACTTATAATTGTTTATTGAATTATCTCAAGTTTGAATTATGAGATATCAATTTGATGTTTGTATTTGAATTTCAAATTCAACTTTAGTTTGAATTCAATCATGCAACTTAGGTTTGATGCAATCTCCCCCTCTCATCTCAAAACCCTAAACTAGTTAGGTGAGATGCAAGTTTGTCGCACTCTCGAAACCCTAACCCTGTAAGGTGTCGAGAGAGAAACTTGTCCCCCTTCGATGCAGTTTTTATTTAAAAGCGCGAAATTTCCCCAGAATTTGCAATGCAATGCACATCCCTTTCTAAAATCTACCCCTCGATCGTCTCTAAACCTGGGACATTACAGCCTTTCCCGTTAAAGACTTTGAGCGAATCTTAGTTGTTCGTTTTTAAATGTATGTATATTGGTTGGTTAGCAAATCATGTGAGTGATCAGCTCGTGTTGCAGGTCTTGCTAAACCTGTTGTATGCGCAACTTTGCTTTCAACCGTTTTAAATTTCGACAGGCACTCCCGAATATTTCGGGTGTAGTGATTCTGCCGATGAGCCCGTTGTTCCTTGATATTTCCATAAGTAAAATATCGAACGTGGGTTGTTGTTTATGTGTATTTCCAAACTCTTGCTATTTACGGCACTCGTAGAGGCATCTATAGCAGAGGGAAAGGTGAACGTCGTTTTAGCACTCGTAGAGGCTTTTTGGAGCACGATCCTCGTACTACGTTTACGTAGTGATGGGGCTTAGAAGTTCGTGATCACTGCAATGCTTTAACAAAGAATGGAAGCTTAAGTTCTTATTAATAAAGTAAGCACGGGGCTAGAGGGCGAAAAAAGGAAGGCCCTGTATAAAGTAAGAGGAAAAAGGAAAATAAAGGCTGAAAAATTTCTTAGTCAAGGAAGGGGTTCTTCTCTTCTTCTGGCTTCTTCACCACGTTAGTGGTAGCTGCAGCGTTGCTGGTTTCATCAGGGGTTTGAGCTGTGATTGCCAGCGTCTTGCTGTTTTCTATGCCTTCTGTGCCATCAACTGCCGAACCCTTTGCTGCCGAAGCTTTTGCTGCCGAAGCTCCTGCTGCCGAGGCTTCTGCTGCCGAGGCTTTAAGGGCAAGGTCGGCTGGCTTCTTTTTGCTTTCCCTGTCGTCCTTCTCTTCCTTGATTTCGCGCAACAACAGCTTGGGTGGAGGCTTAGTAATTTCTTGTTTGCTCCCAAACTTCGCAGCGATCCTCTGAAAATCGCGATCGCAACTGTCTGAGCGTGAAAAACTTCCATGGACTGTGATGTTTGTCCCTTTGTTCCCAGGCATTTTCAGCTTGAGATATGCATAGTGCGGCACGGCCATGAACTTGGCATAAGCTGGTCTTCCGAGTATAGCGTGATACTGTGACTCCCAGTTCACTACTTCAAACTCGATCTTTTCCTTCCTGAAATTGTCGGATCTGCCGAAGACGACATTCAGGTAAATTCTGCCAAGAGAGTAACCTGGTTCAGTTGGCAGAATCCCATGGAAGCAGGTGTCTGTCTCTTCCAGCATTCCCATGGTGATCCCCATACTCTTGATTGTGTCGACGAAAATCAGGTTTAACCCGCTCCCACCATCCATAAAGACTTTGCTCATCTTGAATCCCCCTATCTGTGCCTCAACTACTAGGGCAGCGTGTCCTGGTTTTGGTATGGTCATCGGGTGGTCTGCTCGGCTGAACGTAATGTTCTGAGAGGACCACTCGACATACTCAGGGATGTTTGCCATGATGCTTTCGGCCAGATTAATTTCTCGGGTGAGCTTCTTCATCTCTCTTCTCGAGACACCTGTCTTGTGGATCATACTCATCTGCCCACGTGGTGGTGGGAACGCCTCGTTGGGTTGATGAGGTTGGGCCTGCTGGACTTGGTGCTGTGGTGGAGGTGGGGGTGGAGGTGGTAACGGTTGCTGTCCTGACTGCTGGATGAGTTTGTGCATGTCAAGGAACTGTCGACAATCCCTGAGAAGGTGACTTGACTTCGTTTTGCCGTCCTTGGAGTCGACATACGAGTGCAAGTAACAGGGGGCGTTGATCTGCTCAGCATAGGGTAGCTCGGGAGTCCTCTGCTGCCGTGGTTTATAATTGCCACGGTTCCCAGAGTTGTTCCGATTGCCATCCTGTCGATCGTCTCTTCTTTCATCATACCGATCGTCATGTCGATCGGAGTATCCTGCAGCTACCAGATTGTTGTCGTCATAGTTGCGATTTTTCCTCCTTTTGTGCCGATCCCTTCGGCTGCCCGAGTCGTGCTTCGGCTGGTCGTCATCTTCGTCATCGCTGCGCTGCCGCGGTCTTCGCACGTTGTCCTCGCCATCAGCCCAGCTGTTGGCAATTTCCATTAGCTTGGTAATGGTTTTCGGCTTTTTGCGCCCAAGTTCTTCTATGTAACTTTCACGTCGGACGCCATCGCTGAAAGCGTCGATTGCTCTGTCTACAGATACATCTTCGGCAGCGTTTAGGAGTTTGGTGAATCTCCCTATGTATGAGCGCATCGACTCCTTCTGCTTCTGCTGGCAGTTGCGTAATTCCTCAATCCCGACGGGTCTCTTGTATGTTGCCTGGAAATTAGCAACAAAGGCGTCCACTAGGTCGTCCCATGATTTGATGGAACCCTTCGGCAGCCCCCTTAACCAAGCCCGCGCTGAGTCCTTTAAGTAGAGCTGCAAGCACTGCATTGCTGCTATCTGGTTCCCTTTATGCAGAATCACAGTCTGCAGGTAATCATCTATCCAAGATCTTGGTTCCTGCTGCCCATCATACTTGGCAGCGTCGGTGGGAGTAGGCTTGAACTTTTTGGGTGGCATCGTCTCGCGGATTTTGTAACTCAAACAATCGGCTCCCCTTAGTTCGCCATCGTACTCCTGATCCTCGTCTGAGGAATCACTGTCGTCGTCCTTTCTGGCGGCGCGTCGTCGCCTTGCTTTATCAATCCGGCTCTGGGTGATTTCATCCCGAGCATCTCTCGCACGATGTTTTGAACCGCTGGCCTGCGCCGTGGTTTTCTCCTTCTGCGGAACTAGATTATTTCCCAATATCGCGAGACTTTCTAGGGCACCACGGTGAGCTTGTGCCATGGATCCTTCGGGGCGCTGGTTGATGAGGTATGCAGCGAGGTTAGCTGTTGCTCCCGCAACGTTCTTCGGCCGTGGCATGCCCGCGGTGTCCGTGGTCATGAAGGACTTGGTTAGATTCGACGTTATTTCTCTGGCGTCGTCTTCTGAGAGCCTGGACAGTCTTGACCGATGTTTTCCTGCCCCAAGAGCACTTCGAGAAGCGCTTCCTTGTGAAGCTCTCCGTCGCTCGCTGGATCGTTCTGCCGCAGATAGACGTCTCTCGAGGGTAGCTTGCTCTCTCGACAGGTGCTCCCGGTTTTTCTCTAGTATAGAGCGGTATGCGTTTAGGGTTCCAACCGAGGTTCCTGCGGGGAGCGGGGTGTTGTTAAGTACGGCTGCCCTGGCCGCAGCCCACTCCTCATCCGCGATGGTATAGTCGCTGTCGCGATTGCTGGCGCTATTTTCGAAGCTTGCTCTCCTGCTGGAACGAGGCGTGCGGTCTCCGTCTCCTCCGTGCCTTGTATTTCCTGTGTTGTTGGCGACGTAGACCTGATGGTGTGCTGTTCTTCGGGTGGCTCTTCGGGCAATGCTGCCGACACTGTCTTCTCCCGACGAGTATCGGGCATTGCAGATGAACGGTGTGTCGCTTGACCCCAAGCCGTGCCTGGCGTCGCAGTTCGAGCAATAGTAGGAGGTTAATTCCGAGGATGTGGGTTCGTCGGATCCTACTGACATTGAGGACGCTGAACGGGGAGTCGAAGGCGCGGGCGAGCTCATCGATTCTGTCAGGCCGGCCAACAAATCGAGTGATGATGATGCGCTAGGACTCGTTGATCCAGAGGTAGGCGATTCCAGTAGCTGAAGAATTCCCTCCGCGTTGACGTTGTAGTGGACGCTGCCGATGGTCATCTCCATGTTTCCTTGTAGATCCGAGAAGTTTGAGCGAGAAGAATCGCTATGCGGAGTGAACTCGTAGGAGCCGAATCGGACCGGACCTCCCAGAGTTGGTGATGGCGGTGCCGATGAAGATGTCGATGACATGATCAGATCTGCCGATGACTGATCTTGCGCCAGCAGGGTTCCCACAGACGGCGCCAATTGTCGAGGGTGTTCCTCGGCAATGTCCTCCGATAGGGACTTAGGGTTGATGGAATCCTGCAAGCTGATACGAGACATCGGTTCACAGACAAGCGGGGAGAGCGATTTACCCAGGTTCGGGGCCCTCGATGAGGTAAAACCCTTACGTCCTGCCTGTCTGTTCTTGATTATGATGAAAACAGGTTACAATGGGGTGCCGAATAGTTCGGCTGTGATCTCGTCGAGATAGCTAATTGCTAGGGTAACCTAGTTCTAAGCTTCTGTTGGCTAAGATCGCTAAGATTGATTGTGTCCCTCGATAGCCCCTCTCCTGGCCTTTATATAGGTGGCCAGGTCCCGAGAGGTCTAATCGAGTACGAGTAGGTTTACAATAGATCTATCTCTAATCTTTCCTTGTTCGGCTTCTTCCGTGTCTTGTACTTCAAGTAATCTTCCGCCGCACCGTCCTAGTGGCCCACCTTCCCTTCGGGCACCTTCATGGGCCCCCATCTGGACCGTATAGGGTAAAGCAATATTGGTTACCCGAAGGGTAATGCCCACGTCAACATAACTTGTTGCATCAATGTTTGGCTGGTACGGGATAAGGTGTCTACCCATGGGTACTGCCATTGCACATAACCGAGTGAACATCAACTGGGATTTTCCCTCTCTCACCAAAATCAAGAAAACAAGCCACTGGATCATCGAAGTGCTCCATCAGGAATCTGCATAACTCCAGTATAAGTTTTGAGCACTTCATGTTTAGGATGGCGGTGAAATCTTCTCCGTCGACCAAATCATGTGGTTGAGGTTTTAGTCCCTTCCATACCCTTACAATCTTCAATGGTGAAAAACGGTTGAATAAGTTGATCTTCATCAAATTTTTACTTACACGTGAACACACAAATTATCTGCATGCAACAAAAAATAGGGAACCTGTTGCCTACCAAAACCCACCGGCGAGCAGCGACGGGCAACACGGAGAGCCGGGAGGCTCCCAGGACTGCTGGTGGGCCCTGGTCCCTCGGGCAACGGCCCGCAATGCTCCGGCACACGTCCCGACGGTTGCAAGGGCGTGCCACCTGACCTATACTTGGTCAGGAAGGTGTTGGATTGCTTCAATTAGTTTCTGCATGGTAGACACGTAAACATTAAATGAGCCTCGATCGGCTCTCAGGTTACCCTGTGAATCGGCTCAAAGAGCCGATTGACCCATGATTCATATTGGATCTACGATAACATGGGTTCCTGCTTTATCAATATTAAGCTAAATCAATCTACGACAGTTGGGGTTTTCACCGCATAACCGGAACATCCTACACGTAGTTGAGCCTGGCAGATACGAAAGATAACCAGGACCGTAAACCAACCTAAAAACCAACGGATCGATTCCGAACATCCCTTTGGATCGGCCTAACCACTACGGATATCAAACTAATCCTCAAAGAACAAGGACAACTATAACAGATCGAATCTACCAAACAAAGATAAAGCAAGATGCTGCCCTTACACCTAAAGTAGGTGTAAGGACATCTAGATATTCAAGGGCAGCATAGCTAGATAAACGTATCAGAAAAGCATCGATGCAAGCCCTAAAACATCTACGATAAACAGTGTTACTCGCCATCAAAAAGGCTTCAGTACGAGCAACACCAAACAACGAATAAACAGATACTGCCTAGATCGCAAGCATGACGCTTACCCATAAGAAACTCTCGAAACAAGGGGTGGCGATGTGCCTAGATTGTGTTTGTTGTGAACGTGATCGTCCTCCTTTCTCAATAACCCTAGATACATATTTATAGTCCGTGGACTTTCTATCTTTGGAAAAACCTAACTGTGTACGAACCAAACTCTATCTCTTAATTCTAAACTAACATGCGATCTACCATAATGTACAGATACACGGGCAATCTAGCCCAAATCCTCGTACGAGGCCGATTCAGAAACACATTACGTGTATATCCTTCAAGCCCATCTCCATCACGGCCCATCTCCTGATTTGGCCAAAATCTGGTGATAACACATGCCCCCCTGGTTTTGGCAATAATAATTCCAAAACCACTCTGTTTTTCTTCACCATGATTTGACATAACAGAGCAAAACTGCGTTGCAGAACCGAACCGCTACAGTGCCCTTTCATCATGATGCCTTGCCTTCTCAACTTCTCCGTACTGCACGATTTGACAGTTTTGGCAACGCATCCTCGAAACTGCCACAGCATTGAACCATCTTTCATTATATCCCCTTTATTTAAACTCGTCCAGGCAGTTTGCTTCTTCATTCCCCTGTTCCGCACTAGCCATCGGCAAAAAACCCCTCTCAGCCGCCATGGATTCCTCTTCCTCCTCTGTCTCCTCAGGCCTTTCCTTCCAGTCCTCCTCCTCCAGTGAGCTAGAGCCGGAGGTCAACCTGACGGCAATCTACAAGGCCCTCGCCCTCGAGTATTGGGACGCGAGGGACTGGGACTCCTCCATCGAGTCGGAGGGCGATGAGCCCCTCATCGACGGGAAGGACGACCTCCAGTTCCTCGTCGACGGGGAGCTGGAGGCGGCGAGCGACGACGACCTCTTCTCATGGGAGGCGGACCTCTCCTCCGACGAGGAGGAAGAGGAGGCGGAGGAGGACTCCTCCTCCGAGGAGTACCCACCGGCCAAGCGCTTCCGCGCCGGGTCGGATGACGACGACGACGACGACGAGGAGATGAAGCCCCTGCCGGCGGCTTCATCAGCAGCGACGAGGACCTCGCCGGAAGCAGCGCCGACGGTAGCTACGACGGCGACGACGAGGGGCAAATGGCCCTTAGATTAGGGACTAGAATAGGGCTAGTAGTAGTGCATTAGGCACCAGATCATCTTTTGAGAGCAATCAGCTCTTCCTTGTAAAATCCTCCTTTGAATTAATGAAAATTGTTCCCCCAATTTGATTTTCCGAGTGTCTTCAATTTTCCGATTGTCAAAGTAGGTCAACGCACCAAGAACCGATAGCAGCGTATCGGTCTTTCACCATCAAACGTCCATAAGGCCAACCCGAAAACCAAATTAGACAGGTTCAAGCAGACATTCCCAAAATTCAGATGATAACTTGATACCTGCTCATAATATTTTGTAACTCTAGAGTCGATGGCTGCGCATCGGCTGTTTTATTCTGAAGTTGATGTCTGTGCATCGGCTGTGCTTAACATCCTGTTGCTTTGCATATATCTTTTTCTTACTGGCCGATCTCATGCATCGACCCCCATATTTCACTGTGTAATTTTTTTTTGTACTGGCCGATTTCATGCATCGGCCTCCATGTTTTACTGCCCATCATCCCACATACTTGGGAAATACTTCTTGAGATGCTGGCCATTGACAGCCACTGGGAATTTCACACCGTCCAGCTGCTCGAGCATGTATGCATTACCCTTTAAAACTTGGTCGACTCTGTACGGCCCGTGCCAATTTGGAGACCATTTACCATATACTGCATCCTTAGTTCCCAATGGCAATACAGCTTCCCATACCAGGTCACCAACGTGGAACTCCTTCGGTCTCACCTTCTTATTATATGCACGAGCTACCTTAGCTTTGTTCTCCTTAATCTTCTCAAGCGACCACAGCCTGAGCTCCGTCACATCCTCAATGCTATCGCTCATCAGGGCTGCATATTCTTCAGTTGTTAAATCATTCTGAAACGCAACACGTCTCGATCCAGCCGTGATTTCCCAGGGTAGTACAGCTTCTTGTCCATAGACCAGATGATATGGCGAGGTTTTGATCGCTCCATGACATGACATGCGGTAAGCCCACAAAGCCTCTGACAATACCTCGTGCCAACGTCTAGGGTACTCGTCGATTTTCCTCTTAATCAGCTTGATAAGGCTCTTGTTGGACGCTTCAGCCTGCCCATTTGCTTGAGCATAGTATGGAGACGATCGGATCAGCTTAATTCCCATGTCCTCGCAGAAATTTCTGAACTCGTGAGAAACGAAGACCGAACCTCCATCGGTCGTGATAGTCTGAGGAATCCCGAATCTGTGAATGACATGTTCCTTCACAAAACTGATAACATCTTTCGATGCCACTGACTTCATAGGGACGGCCTCCACCCACTTAGTGAAATAATCTGTAATGGCCAGCACCCACGCATGGCCTTTGCTCGATGGAGGATTGATTTTGCCGATCATATCCATGCCCCACCCTCGAAACGGCCACGGCTTGATGATGGGGTTCATTGCTGATGCAGGTACCATCTGAATGCTCCCAAACTTCTGACATGCTTGACACCCTTTATAGTACTTAAAACAGTCCTCAAGCATGGTGGGCCAATAAAACCCTGATCGCCTGATCAACCATTTCATCTTATGAGCCGATTGGTGAGTTCCACAGGCACCTTCATGTACCTCGTGTAAGAGCCGATTCGACTCGGCTGGTCCCAAACATTTGAGAAGTAAGCCTTCCAAAGTCCTATAGAACATGTCATCTCCAATAAGGACGTACTTCATGGCCTTGTATCTTATCCGTTTAGGTGCCCCCCGAGCCGAATCTTTCAAGTAATTGAAGATATCGGCTCTCCAATCATCCGGCTCCATGAACTGAACCTGAACATCGGCTCCATCTGCTACGTCCTTGTAGCCTGATGCCATCTGTGCGAGATCGTGATACGTCGCAAACGTATCTATAATTTCTTATGTTCCATGCTACTTTTATGACAATACTTGAATGTTTTATACATACTTTACAGCATTATTATACATTTTCCGGCACTAACCTATTAACAAGATGCCGAAGTGCCTGTTCCTGTTTTCTGCTGTTTTTGGTTTCAGAAATCCTAGTAAGGAAATATTCTCGGAATTGGACGAAATCAACGCCCAGGGTCCTATTTTTACACGAAGCTTCCAGAAGACCGAGGGGGAAAGGAAGTGGTGCCACGAGGCGCCGACACACTAGGCGGCGCGGCCCAAGCCCTGGCCGCGCCGGCCTGGTGTGTGGGGCCCGTGCCGCCACTTGACCTACCCTTCCGCCTACAAATAGCCTTCGTCGCGAAACCCCCGTGCCGAGAGCCACGATACGGAAAACATTGCGAGAGGCCGCCGCCGCCAATCCCATCTCGGGGATTCAGAGATCGCCTCCGGCACCCTGCCGGAGAGGGAATCATCACCGGAGGGGCTCTACATCATCATGCCCGCCTCCGGATTGATGCGTGAGTAGTTCATCATTGGACTATGGGTCCATAGCAGTAGCTAGATGGTTGTCTTCTCCGCTTGTGCTATCATTGTTTAGATCTTATGAGCTGCCTAACATGATCAAGATCATCTATTTGTAATGCTACATGTTGTGTTTGGCGGGATCCGATGAATATAGAATACTATGTTAAGTTGATTATCAATCTATCATATATGTGTTGTTTATGTTCTTGCATGCTCTCCGTTGCTAGTAGAGGCTCTGGCCAAGTTGATACTTGTAACTCCAAGAGGGAGTAATTATGCTCGATAGTGGGTTCATGCCTCCATTGAATCTGGGACGTGACAGTAGGTTCTAAGGTTGTGGATGTGCTGTTGCTACTAGGGATAAAACATCGATGCTTTGTCTAAGGATATTTGTGTTGATTACATTACGCGCCATACTTAATGCAATTATCTGTTGTTTACAACTTAATACTGAAGGGGTTCGGATGATAACCTGAAGGTGGATTATTTAGGCATAGATGCATGCTGGATAGCGGTCTATGTACTTTGTCGTAATGCCCTGATTTAATCACATAGTAATCATCATTGATATGTATTGAATCTTTATTTGTCAATTGCCAGTCTGTAATTTGTTCACCCAGCATGTTAGTTATTTTATTGGAGAGACACCTCTAGTGAACTGTGGACCCCGGTCCATTCTTTTACATCTGAATACATTCTACTGTTCTACTGTTCTTTGCAAACAAACACCATCTTCCACTCGATACGCTTAATCCTTTGTTTTCAAGCAAGCTGAGATTGACAACCTCACTGTCACGTTGGGGCAAAGTATCTTGATTGTGTTGTGCAGGTTCCACGTTGGCGCCGGTTTCACCGGTGTTGCGCCGCACTACATTCCTCCACCAACAACCTTCACGTGCTTCTTGGCTCCTACTGGTTCGATAACCTTGGTTTCTTTCTGAGGGAAAACTTGTCACTGTGCGCATCATACCTTCCTCTTGGGGTTCCCAACGGACGTGTGCTTTACCGCCACAAGGAAGTTGTCGACTACACGCCAGCAAATCTTTTTCTGGCGCCGTTGCCGGGGAGATCAAGACACGCTGCAAGGGGAGTCTCCACTTCCAATCTCTTTACTTTGTTTTTGTCTTGCTTTACTTTACTTTATTTACTGTCTTGTTTGCTTCATATCCAAAAACACACAAAAATTAGTTACTTTATTTATTGTCTTATTTACTAGCTCTATATCAAAAACACAAAAAAATTAGTTACTTATCTTTACTTTATTTGCCTAGTTTACTTTACTACTGTTATAATGGGTACTCCTGAAAATACTAAGTTGTGTGATTTCACTAGCACAAATAATAATGATTTTATATGTACTCCTATTGCTCCACCTGCTACTACAGCAGAATTTTATGAAATTAAACCTGCTTTACTGAATCTTGTTATGAGAGAGCAATTTTCTGGTGTTAGTACTGATGATGCTGCTGCCATCTTAATAATTTTGTTGAACTTTGTGAAATGCAAAAGTATAAGGATATAGATGGTGATATTATAAAACTGAAATTGTTTCCTTTCTCATTAAGAGGAAGAGCTAAAGATTGGTTGCTATCTTTACCTAAGAATAGTATTGATTCATGGACTAAATGTAAAGATGCTTTTATTAGTAAATATTATCCTCCTGCTAAGATTATATCTTTGAGAAGTAGCATAATGAATTTTAAACAATTTGATAATGAACATGTTGCTCAAGCATGGGAGAGAATGAAATCTTTGGTAAAGAATTGCCCAACCCATGGACTGACTACTTGGATGATCATCCAAACCTTTTATGCAGGATTGAATTTTTCCTCGAGGAACCTATTGGATTCAGCTGCTGGAGGTACTTTTATGTCCATCACCCTGGGCGCCGCGACTAAACTACTTGATGATATGATGATCAATTACTCTGAATGGCACACTGAAAGAACTCCTCAAGGTAAGAAGGTAAATTCTGTTGAAGAAACCTCTTCTTTGGGTGATAAGATTGATGCTATTATGTCTATGCTTGCAAATGGTAGATCTCATATTGATCCTAATAATGTTCCTTTAGCTTCATTGGTTGCTCAAGAAGAAAATGTTGATGTGAATTTCATTAAGAGTAATAATTTCAACAACAATGCTTATAGGAATAATTATGGTAACAACAACTATAGGCCATATCCTTCTAATAATGGTAATGGTTATGGTAATTCTTATGGTAATTCTTACAACAATAATAAGAATGTACCCTCTGGTCTTGAAGTGATGCTTAAAGAATTTATTAGTACACAAACTGCTTTTAATAAAACTGTTGAAGAAAAGCTTGGTAAAATTGATGTTCTTGCTTCTAAGGTTGATAGTCTTGCTCTTGATGTTGATCTTTTAAAATTGAAAGTTATGCCTGAGGAAGTTAAAGATGCTAGGTTTGCTAAAACAAATGCCATCCAAGTTCGAATTAATGATAATATTAGAATGTTGGCTGAATTGCATGCTAGGTGGGATAGAGAAGAAAAAGAAAAACTAGCTAAAGAGAATAATGTAGCTAAAGTATGGACTATTACCACCACTAGTAATGTTGATTCTTCACATGTTGCTGCACCTCCTACTATCAATGGTAAAATAATTGGTGTTGGCAATGTTTCTACTCCTAGTGCAAAGCGTACAAAATTGCCTGAAACTGCTGTTTGTGATAAAACTGCTGAAATTTTTCAAAATATTGGTGACAATGATTCCATTGCTGTAGAACATAATGGTTTAGATTTTGATGATTGTCATATTACTGAAGTTATAAAGTTCTTACAAAAACTTGCTAGAAGTCCTAATGCTAGTGCTATAAATTTAGCCTTTACAAAACATATTACAAATGCTCTCATTAAAGCTAGGGAAGAGAAATTAAAACTTGAAGCTTCTATTCCTAGGAAGTTAGAAGATGGTTGGGAGCCCATCATTAAAATTAAATTCAATGACTTTGATTGTAATGCTTTATGTGATCTTGGTGCAAGTATTTCTGTATGCCTAAGAAAATTTATGATATGCTTGACTTGCCACCATTGAAGAATTGTTATTTGGATGTTAATCTTGCTGATAATGTTAAAAAGAAACATTTGGGGAGGATTGATAATGTGCGCATTACGGTTAACAATAACCTTGTCCCCGTTGATTTTGTTGTCTTGGATATCGAATGCAATGCATCTTGTCCTATTGTGTTGGGAAGACCTTTTCTTCGAACCGTTGGTGCTGTTATTGATATGGGGTAGGTAATATTAAATATCAATTTCCTCTCAAGAAAGGTATGGAACACTTCCCTAGAAAGATAATGAAGTTGCCTTTTGATTCTATTATTAGAACAAGTTATGATGTTGATGTGTCTTCTCTTGATGTTAGTTGATTTGCACTTTCTGCGCCTAGCTGAAAGGCGTTAAAGAAAAGCACTTCTTGGGAGATAACCCATGTTTTATTTTATTTACTGTATTGTTGAGTCTTGGAAGTTGTTTACTACTGTAGCAACCTCTCCTTATCATGTTCTTGTGCCAAGTAAAGTTTCTATGCTAAAGTTGATGCTATATTTGGGATTGCTGCGCAGAAACAGCATTGCTGTCTGTCACGAATTCTCGCAGAGCTCTCTGTAAAAAAATCGAAAAAATCTGTAAATTTACGAGCGTGATCCTCAGATATGTACGCAACTTTCATTAGTTTTGAGTTTTTCCATTTGAGCAAGTTAAGTGCCCCTGCCAGATTCATCTTTACGGACTGTTCTGTTTTTGACAGATTCTGCCTTTTATTTCGCATTGCCGCTTTTGCTATGTTGAATGAGTTTCTTTGTTCCATTAACTTTCAGAAGCTTTGTGCAATGTCCAGAAGTGTTAAGAATGATTGTGTCACCTCTGAATATGTGAATTTGTAATTATGCACTAACCCTCTAATGAGTTTGCTTGAAGTTTGTGTGGAGGAAGTTTTCAAGGGTCAAGAGAAGAGGATGATATACTATGATCAAGAAGAGTGAAAGGTCTAAGCTTGGGGATGCCCGGTGGTTCATCCATGCATATTTTAAGAAGACTCAAGCATCTAAGGGGATGCCCAAGGCATCCCCTTCTTCATCGACAACATTATCAGGTCACTTTTAGTGAAACTATATTTTTATTCCATCACATCTTATGTTCTTTACTTGGAGCGTCGGTTTGCTTTTATTTTTGTTTTATTTTGAATAAAGTTGGATCCCACCATTCTTATATTGGAGATATTACGCTCCGCTTTTTCATATGGAACACTTGTGTTCTTAATTAATTGTGCTTTAATGTTCATGGCGAAGGCTGAAATTGCTTCGTTAAATTGCTATTTGGTTGGAATCGGAAAATGCTGCATATGGTTTGGTAACTTGGCAATTGTTTGAGCTCTCATAGATCATGTTTAAGCTCTTGCATCATGTAGTTTAATCTATTAATGAAGAACTACCGTAGAGCTTGTTTAATTTGGTTTGCATGATTGGTCTCTCTAAGTCTAGATATTTTCGGGTAAAGTGTTTGAACAACAAGGAAGACAGTGTAGAGCCTTATAATGCTTGCAATATGTTCTTGTGTAAGTTTTGCTGTACCTATTCATACTTGTGTTTGCTTCAAACAACCTTGCTAGCCCAAACTTTGTACTGAGAGGAAATGCTTCTCGTGCATCCAAACACCTTGAGCCAAAACCCATGCCATTTGTGTCCACCATATCTACCTACTATGTGGTATTTTTCTGCCATTCCAAAGTAAATTACTTGAGTGCTAACTTTAAAATTTCATTCCTTTACCTTTGCAATATATATCTCATGGGACAAATAGCTTAAAAACTATTGTGGTGATGAATATGTAGTTATGTGTCTTAATTCTTATAAGTTGCTTGTTGAGCGGTAACCATGTTTCTGGGGACGCCATCAACTTTACCTTTGTTGGATATCATGTGAGATGCTATGCATGTTCGTCTTGTCTGAAGTAAGTGCGATTTCATGATCAAATGGTTTGAGTATGCATATGTTAGAGAAGAACATTGGGCCGCTAACTAAAGCCATGTATCATGGTGGAAGTTTCAGTTTGGACATACAACCTCAATCTCTTATGAGAATATTATTTGTTGTTGAATGCTTAAGCATTAAAAGAGGAGTCCATTATCTGTTGTCTATGTTGTCCCGGTATGGATGTCTAGGTTGAGAATAATCAAAAGCGAGAAATCCAATGCGTGCTTTCTCCTTAGACACTTGTACATGCGGCATAGAGGTACCCCTTTGTGACACTTGGTTCAAACATATGTTATGCGATGATAATCCGTGTCTTCCGAGCTAAGTAGGACAAGGTGCGAGCACTATTAGTACTCTATGCATGAGACTTGCAACTTGTAGGAAATATTATGCATAGCACATATGAATTATTACTACCGTTGACAAAATTGTTTCTATGTTTTCAAATAAAAGCTCTAGCACAAAAATAGTAATCCATGCTTCCCTCTGCGAAGGGCCATTCTTTTACTTTATGTTGAGTCAGTTTACCCACTTCTTTCTATCTTAGAAGCAAACACTTGTGTTAACTGTGTGCATTGATTCTTACATGTTTACTTATTGCACTGTTATATTACTCTATGTTGACAAATATCCATGAGATATACATGTTACAAGTTGAAAGCAATTGCTGAAACTTAATCATCCTTTGTGTTGCTTCAATGCATTCTACTTTGAATTTATTGCTTATGAGTTAGCTCTTATGCAAGTCTTATTGATACTTGTTTGAAAGTATTATTCATGAAAAGTTTTGCTATATGATTCATTTGTTTAGTCATTATCTTTGTTAGCAATCTTTTGTTCAGATCACTCCATTCATCTCATATGCTTTACAATAATGTTGATCAAGATTATGTTGGTAGCATGTCACTTCAGAAATTATTTGTGTTATCGTTTACCTACTCGAGGGCGAGTAGGAACTAAGCTTGGGGATGCTTGATACGTCTCAAACGTATCTATAATTTCTTATGTTCCATGCTAATTTTATGACAATACTTGAATGTTTTATACATACTTTACAACATTATTATACATTTTCCGGCACTAACCTATTAACAAGATGCCGAAGTGCCAGTTGCTGTTTTCTGCTGTTTTTGGTTTCAGAAATCCTAGTAAGGAAATATTCTCGGAATTGGACGAAATCAACGCCCAGGGGCCTATTTTTACACGAAGCTTCCAGAAGACCGAGGGGGAAAGGAAGTGGGGCCACGAGGCGCCGACACACTAGGGCGGCGCGGCCCAAGCCCTGGCCGCGCCGACCTGGTGTGTGGGGCCCTCGTGCCGCCACTTGACCTACCCTTCCGCCTACAAATAGCCTTCGTCGCGAAACCCCTACCGAGAGCCACGATACGGAAAACATTACTGAGAGGCCGCCGCCTAATCCCATCTCGGGGATTCGGAGATCGCCTCCGGCACCTGCCGGAGAGGGGAATCATCACCGGAGGGGCTCTACATCATCATGCCCGCCTCCGGATTGATGCGTGAGTAGTTCATCCTTGGACTATGGGTCCATAGCAGTAGCTAGATGGTTGTCTTCTCCGCTTGTGCTATCATTGTTTAGATCTTGTGAGCTGCCTAACATGATCAAGATCATCTATTTGTAATGCTACATGTTGTGTTTGGCGGGATCCGATGAATATAGAATACTATGTTAAGTTGATTATCAATCTATCATATATGTGTTGTTTATGTTCTTGCATGCTCTCCGTTGCTAGTAGAGGCTCTGGCCAAGTTGATACTTGTAACTCCAAGAGGGAGTAATTATGCTCGATAGTGGGTTCATGCCTCCATTGAATCTGGGACGTGACAGAAGGTTCTAAGGTTGTGGATGTGCTGTTGCTACTAGGGATAAAACATCGATGCTTTGTCTAAGGATATTTGTTTTGATTACATTACGCGCCATACTTAATGCAATTATCTGTTGTTTACAACTTAATACTGGAAGGGGTTCGGATGATAACCTGAAGGTGGATTATTTAGGCATAGATGCATGCTGGATAGCGGTCTATGTACTTTGTCGTAATGCCCTGATTAAATCACATAGTAATCATCATTGATATGTATTGAATCTTTATTTGTCAATTGCCCGTCTGTAATTTGTTCACCCAACATGTTAGTTATCTTATTGGAGAGACACCTCTAGTGAACCGTGGACCCCGGTCCATTCTTTTACATCTGAATACATTCTACTGTTCTTACTGTTCTTTGCAAACAAACACCATCTTCCACTCGATACGCTTAATCCTTTGTTTTCAGCAAGCCGATGAGATTGACAACCTCACTGTCACGTTGGGGCAAAGTATCTTGATTGTGTTGTGCAGGTTCCACGTTGGCGCCGGTTTCACTGGTGTTGCGCCGCACTACATTCCTCCACCAACAACCTTCACGTGCTTCTTGGCTCCTACTGGTTCAATAACCTTGGTTTCTTTCTGAGGGAAAACTTGTCGCTGTGCGCATCATACCTTCCTCTTGGGGTTCCTAACGGACGTGTGCTTTACCGTCACAAGGAAGTTGTCGACTACACGCCAGCAGATCGTTGGCCTCGGCATTCTGCTGGTGGGCCCTGGTCCCTCGGGCAACGGCCCGCAATGCTCCGGCGCACGTCCTGACGGTTGCAAGGCGTGCCACCTGACCTATAGCTGGTCAGGAAGGTGTTGGATTGCTTCAATTAGTTTCCATGGTAGACACGTAAACATTAAATGAGCCTCGATCGGCTCTCAGCTTACCCTGTGAATCGGCTCAAAGAGCCGATTGACCCATGATTCATATTGGATCTACGATAACATGGGTTTCCTGCTTTATCAATATTAAGCTAAATCAATCTACGACAGTTTGGGGTTTTCACCGCATAACCGGAACATCCTACACGTAGTTGAGCCTGGCAGATACGAAAGATAACAGAAACTAAACCAGAAAGAGGCCTAAAAACCAACACGGAGTCGATTCCCGGAACATCGCTTCTTGGATCGGAGAACCGTACCTTACGCACTACTGGATCGTTCAACCCGTTTGCAAGGCCTAACCATACAGATATCAAACTAATCCTCAAAGAACAAGGACAACTATAACAGATCGAATCTACCAAACAAAGATAAAGCAAGATGCTGCCCTTACACCTAAAATAGGTGTAAGGATAGCTAGATATTCAAGGGCAGCACAGCTAGATAAACGTATCAGAAAAGCATCGATGCAAGCCCTAAAACATCTACGATAAACAGTGTTACTCGCCATCAAAAAGGCTTCAGTACGAGCAACACCAAACAACGAATAAACAGATACTGCCTAGATCGCAAGATGCGATCTAGGCAGCATGACGCTTACCCGGAAGAAACCCTCGAAACAAGGGGTGGCGATGCGCCTAGATTGTTTTTGTTGTGAACGTGATCGTCCTCCGTTCTCAGTAACCCTAGATACATATTTATAGTCCGTGGACTTTCTATCTTTGGAAAAGACCTAACTGTGTACGAACCAAACTCTATCTCTTAATTCTAAACTAACATGCGATCTACCATAATGTACAGATACACGGGCAATCTAGCCCAAATCCTCGTACGAGGCCGATTCAGAAACACATTACGTGTATATCCTTCAAGCCCATCTCCATCACGGCCCATCTCCTGATTTGGCCAAAATCTGGTGATAACAGAACCGTAAAGTAGAAGAAAGTTTATTGTCAAGTACTTTTTCTTTCTTGCTAGCAACATTAATCTCTACCCCCGAATTTTCTTCATCCTCCAATGGACAATACACCCTTGGTCATGGATCATATGCAATTGGGTGCACACCCTCCAATGGAGCAACACTCTGCAACGGTGTTGGTTCTTGCTGCCCATCCTCGGATAATTTTTTTTACTCTTCATCCCCTTGAATTTAGAGTTACTAGTCTTTTGTCAGCTCTTTAGGGTCTTAGAATGTTTCTGGAACAAACAAAAAATAAAACCATAAACAAGAATTACCTAGTCATCGTGGAAAAAATAGAAACATAAAAGCATGCATATGTTAAAACAAAAAAGATAGAGGGAACATTTCTTACAAATGGAATGACTAGTTTCATTGTAGCTTACTTGATGATAGAACAATGGTCCAGAAGAAAATCCTGAATAAATGAAAATAAACAAAGGCATGAGAAACAACGACATCTAATGCTACAGAAACTAACCAGTTAACTGCAATCTACATGTAAAATATATGTGTATAAAACTTCATTATGTGTTATAATTATTAAGATATTTTCATGCTTTTAAAGTATGATATTGAAGTATATATCCTGTGAAGGGAATCATGAAAACCAGATATTGTATTTCAACCTCTAAAAATTAAAAACCTAGTAAGTTACTGGTTCTAGAGTGTGGTTTAATTACATCCAAAAACAAAAAAATAGAAGATATTATATGTATGTTTATTAGTTGCAACAAGTAACATACAAAATTATGATGAACAAAACTCGGTTGCCATGGCATTTTATTGGTATCCGTAGTTAAATATACATCCTATGCATGAAAATATACATCCTATGGATGAAAACAAATCAATTTCAGAATAGTACTTAGTTTTTGTTTGAAAATTCAGAATGTTAAATATACATCCTATGCATGAAAATATACATCTTATGAATGAAAACAAATCAAATTCAGTTAGTACTTAGTTGTTGTTTGAAATTTCAGACTGAGAAATATACATCCTGTGCATGAAAATATACATCCTTTGAAATGAAACAATAGTTCAACTTCTAGAAAAACAATTAGCACTTATTTGAAAATTTATAATGTAAATATATACATGCAAACCATGAAAAATATACATCCTATGCATGAAACAATTCAATTTCAGAAAGTATTTAGCTAGGCTATACATGCAACCCATGAATATATACATCCAGATCTATAACAGAGGGGTAGCTCTTGTCGTCCTCTTTCCAACAAAATTGATTTCGTCTCATTTAGATTTTCCAATCTCAAGTTATTTGCTTTTTAAGTTTAAGTTTAAAAGAAAAAAAAGGGACGTTGTTTTTCGGCCAGTACTACCGCCCGCGCTACCGTGCTCACTACCGCTCAGCAAGACCAGCTCCCAGTAACACCCTGGCCTCTTTTTTTCTTTTTCCGGTACCTGGCCCGGAGGCTCCGGCCGGCCCAGGCCGGAGGTACCGCCCAGCCCAGGCCAGAGGTTCCGGCCTCTCCCGCGTGTGGCCAGCGCACAACCACCAAGCCGCCCCACGCGTCCCGCAAGCCTAGCCGCTCGCCTGCCCGCACGCGTCGCTGACGCCTCGCTGGCCCCCGCGCGTGTTGACCCGCCCACGTCGGCCGCCCCGCACGGAATGGCTCGACCGAGCCGCACAGGCTGTCACGCGTCCTCGCTCGGCCCCGGTTAACGCAGGCACGCTCGCTCACGAGCGCTTCACCCGCGCGTGCCCAGGCTGCTGCCCCGCGCTGGGCCTAGCTCGCCCTGGCCCCACGGGCCCCGGCCAGCCCAGCTTCCCTTACCTCTTTGTTGATGTTTTAGATGATTATTTTCAGCCCAACGGGCAGATTTTTGGTACCCCTATAAAAAGCCTTTTCTCTCTCTCTCTTTGTGAGCACTTCTTCTTCAACCTCTTGCTCTCCACCATTGTTGCATCTTGAGAGCTCCTCCTCTCCCCCAATCCCTCCATGATTCTTGCTCAAATTTGAGGAAAAGAGAGAGGAGGTCTAGATCTATATTTGCACCAATCAAATTCCCCTCTTTGTGAGGGAATCACTAGATCTAGATCTTGGAGAGAAATTTGGTGTTCCTCTTCTTTTGTTCCTCCTCTCTTATTCTCCCAATAGCTTTAGTAGCTTTGTTGGAATTTGAGAGTGGAGGATTGGATCGTCTTTGTGGTGTTCTTGCCATTGCATTTGGTGCATCGGTTTGACTTCTCCGCGGTGATACGTGGAGGTGAAAGTTCGTGAGATATTCACTTCGGGAGCTTGTTCCCGGAGCTTGTTCCTCTTGGGTCTTTGGACCCTAGACGGCTTAGTGGTCTTTGTGGTCTTTGTGGTGTTCTTGGGGACTCCAATTAAGTTGTGGAGATTCTTCAAGGGCAAGGCCTTTGTGGCGATTTATTGGGAGCCTCCAATTAAGTTGTGGAGATAGCCCCAAGCTTTGTGCGGGTTCGGTGACCACCCTAAGGTTCCATAGTGGATCGAGGACATCCCTTTTGGTGGGAATTCTCGAGGAGAATACGGTGGCCTTCGAGCATTTGGAGTGACTTGTCCTCCACACCGCTCCAACGGAGAGTAGCACTCGCAAGAGTGTGAACTTCGGGATACATCGTTGTCTCCGCGTCACTTCGGTTATTTCTATACCCAAGCTCTTTACTTATGCACTTTACTTTGTGATAGCCTTCGTGCTTGAAGTTATATATCTTGCTATCTCATAGTTGCTTGAATTGCTTAGCATAAGTTGTTGGTGCACATAGGTGAACCCTAGTTATATATGTTTTGTGCTTGACAAATTAAACGCTAGTTTTATTCCGCATTTGTTAAGTCATATTCGTAAAAGTTTTAAACCGCCTATTCACCACCCCCCTCTAGGCGGCATCCGTGTCCTTTCAATTGGTATCAGAGCCTGGTCTCTCATTCTAGGCTTCACCGCCTTGAGAGTAAGGATGTCGGCTAGAGATTTAGTGCATGATCACACTTGTATATTCGATGGCACAAATTATGATGTTTGGAAAATTCGCATGCTTAGTCATTTTCGGGCCATTGACCCTCATATGGAGCGAATTGTAGATATAGGTTTTTCTCCTCCGATGGATTCCCAAAATCTATCTTTAGAGGATGAGAAAAATTTATATCTCAATGCTCAAGCTTCTAATGTGCTTGTTCATGCTTTGAGCAATGTAGATATTCTTGCAATCTTGCCTTTCCGGAGCGCTCATGATTTATGGACAAAGCTTCAAGAAAAATATGATGTGTCCAACATTATTGAGGATGATTGTATTCCCTCCACTTCCGGCCGTGATGAACTTTCATCCACTTCACCATTGTGTTGCAAGACACAAGGAAATGCCAAGGTGAGTGGTGATGACCATTGCAATATTGATGGTGAGCCTATTCTTGATGATCCTCCATCTCTATCTTATTGCAATGCCTCATCTTTGGACTTAAACACATATAGCACTATAAATGATTCACATGCTTGTGTTGATAGTCCTTGCATACACTACAAGAAAAGTTGCCATGGCCGACGAAGTTGAAGTTGCGCCGTGGTTGCTGGTGCACCATGGCCGACGATTTTTGGTCTCTCCGTGGTGCATGCCAAAACTTTTTTTTTTCTCGTTTTTGAGGCCACCTAGCCCGGCGAAAGCGGCCAAAATGTCGCGTATGGTGGCCCGGGACGTGGTGCATCACGAATTCTCGGGTTCGCCGGCCGAGTCAACGTAAATCCGCACCGCCCAGGGATGTAGGGCCCAGATGGCAGCCTCTCTAGCATTGTTTTTTTTTCTCGATCGCGCCATCTCGTTCAACGCTCTCCGATCGAGCCGTTTACGATGCAGGATCATGGGTCCCGCATGTCATCCTCTATGAACCAAAATTCTTTCTATTCTTGGATTCTTTTTGACCCCCTGATTTCTAGCTACTTCCTTTTTCTTTTGATCCCGTGCCGCCTTGGAAACGTTGAGACCACTGCAGCTAAATGGGACCCGCATGTCATCCTCTATGAGCAATCAACTTTCTTTTCTTGGAGTTATTTTTGGCACCTCATATTTGGTCACTTGCCTTTTTCTTTCGATCCCCTGCCGCCTCTCAAACGGTGATACCGCTGATGCTAAATGGGACCCGCATGTCATCCTCTATGTACTATAAAACTTTCTTTTCTTGGATTATTTTTGGCACCTCATATTTGGTCACTTGCCTTTTTCTTTCGATCCCCTGCCGCCTCTCAAACGGTGATACCACTGCTGCTAAATGGGACCCGCATGTCATCCTCTATGTACTATAAAACTTTCTTTTCTTGGATTATTTTTGGCACCTCATATTTGGTCACTTGCCTTTTTCTTTCGATCCCCTGCCTCTCAAACGGTGATACCGCTGCTTAAATGGGACCCGCATGTCATCCTCTATGTACTATAAAACTTTCTTTTCTTGGATTATTTTTGGCTCCTGATATTTGGTTACTTGCCTTTTTCTTTCGATCCCCGCCTCTCAAACGGTGATACCGTGCTGCTAAATGGGACCCGCATGTCATCCTCTATGTAAAACTTTCTTTTCTTGGATTATTTTTGGCTCGATATTTGGTCACTTGCCTTTTTTCTTTCGATCTCATGCCACGTTTGAAACGTTGAGGAACCTGCTCTGTAGATGTAGCCATCATAACTTCATCTTGCTCAGTCGTTGTTACAAAATTTATAGCCTGCTACTATGTTGTTCATGCCAATTTTGTACTCCCTGAACATGTTGGTTTGCATGGGACTCGACAGTAGTAAGTCTGCTGTTTCATTCTAACATGCTCTGTTATATTGGCTGTTGGTATGCGGCATGCACTCTTTGTTTGCTTATTGTGCGCATTACAATGATCTTGTTATAACGACGAAATGATGATGTCTTTGTTTCAGATATAGGTGGTGCATGGACAACTTAAAAGATTGCCGAATCGCTTCATTGTATTGCTAGGTTTAATTACCTTGCAGCTGATGTAATATTTAGTTAGTTTTTATAGTTCTTTTGCGCATTTTTTCTATGGTGCTTGTGGTAAGTGAGGCTATCAGAAATCATGTGCTGCGTAAATATTCTCAGTATCTAAATCACAAATTCCCATCCCTTAAACGGCCCAATTAAGCGAAATCACATATGTGCCGGCCCGCAAAATCCTAAAGCGTCTATTATGCCGGCATATAAACAGCAACTAAACGAGTGGGCCAGCCCACTTGATTTATGGTGGACCCCACACTCTAATTGGGCCGGCCCACTTGCTTTAAGGTGGACCCCACCCACAACTGGGCCGGCCCCATGAAACGGGCGCACAAGCTTATTGGGCCGGCCCAACGCTTTTAGTGGACCCCACTTGCTGGGCCGACCCGTTAACAGGACAGTGGGCCCCACATTTATTATTGGGCCGGCCCGCTTTGTTGGGCCACCCACTTGCGTTATGGTGGACCCCACTTACTAACTGGGCCGGCCCGGTTACATGATAGTGGGCCCCACCTGCTTATTGGGCCGGCCCACTATCTTGTTGGACCAGCCCACTTGCTATATGGTGGACCCCACATACTAAATGGGCCGGCCCTTTAACAGGAATGTGGGACCCACTGTGTTTTTGGCCGGCCCACTATCTTGTTGGGCCGGCGCACTTGCTATATGGTGGACCCCACATACTAAATGGGCCGGCCCTTTAACAGGAAAGTGGGACCCACCTGTGTTTTTGGCAGCCCACTATCTTGTTGGCGGCCCACTATATGGTGGACCCCACATACTAAATGGGCCGGCCCTTTAATAGGAAAGTGGGACCCACCTGTGTTTTTGGTCCGGCCCACTATCTTGTTGGGCCAGCCCACTTGCTATATGGTGGACCCCACATACTAAATGGGCCGGCCTTTAACAGGAAAGTGGGACCCACATGCTAATTGGGCCGGCCCACTAACTTATTGGGCCGGCCCAGTTGCTTTATGGTGGACCCCACTTGTCAAATGGGCCGGCCCGATAACAGGAAAGTGGGCCCCACATGTCTTGTGGGCCGGCCCTTTTGCCTGTTGACCGGTCAAACGAGTGCATTCGTCCGGTCCACATGCTTAGTGGGCCGGTCCGTTTAAGTTTTGACCAGTCAACCTTAGAGGTTAGGCCCGGCCCACGTAACTAATGGACCAGCCCAGCTATATAGTTGACCGGTCAAACTAAGTCAGCTGGCCCGGCCCGCAAACTTAATGGGCGGCCCGCTTAAGACGTGGCAGGCCTCGTGTGGGCCTACCATCTACCACGGGGTTTCGGCCGGTTAACGCCGTTGCTTGCGATCGGCGTACGCACGTGTCGGTTGCATGACGTCGCAATCAACGGGCTCCCGAAAACACTGTACAACGGTCCGATTTTCCGTGGCGGAAGGGCGCCCAAACGCGACGGGCGAAAAAACGTCGTAGGACTTTGCCTGACGCAGTTTCGACAACGACAGAACCCATATCGTCGGGTTAGGCCCATAGGCGACGAAAAACTCCCCTTAGTGGACGATTTTGGGACGTTGTCTATCAGAACTTTTCTTGTAGTGATACCATGTGTTAAATGCTCATCTAAATGCCATGGTGATATGCTTGCTAATTCTTGTCACCATGATATAAATGCTTCTATTTCCTCTAGTTGTTGTGTGTCTAACAATGTAGAGGAAACCGAAGAATCCATTGGCAATGACAAGATCTTGAATGGAGCTTCAAGTATCTCTTCTTCTCCATCATCTCAAGTTTCTCACATATGCCTTATGGCTAAGGCTTCTACGGGATCTCATAACTCGGAAGCTAATCTTTCTCATCATGATGAAGATGAAGTTCATGAAGAAGAAGAGGAATTGATTGCCTCTTTACATGACAAGGGTGAGGTTGTTCATCGTGCTCTTCGCAAAAATAAAATTGCTTGCTCTAAATTTGTTGAAATCTTAGTTTGTGCTATTGAGAGCCAAAAACTTATTGAGATGCATGAGAACACCATATTAAAAATGGGTGCTCTTGAACGTGAGTATGCCGATGAAATAGGCTCTCTAAAGAATGAACTTGAAGAAGAACAAACCACCAAAGAATCTCTTGAGGAGACCTTTTCTCTAGAATTGTCTAGAATAAAGGAAAACCATGATAGAGATCTTGAAGTGGCAAATGATCTAAAGCTAAAAAATGATAAGCTTGTGTTTGTTAATGCTAAACTCCTTGAGGATTTTGAGCAACTCAAAAATGGCTCTAGGGTCATTGAGAGTGCGCTCACCAAACTCACAGAGTCGCATGAGGAACTTAAAGGTTCTTATCAAAAAGAGCATGCCAACTTGCCTTCTCCTATTGCTATTAATGATGATGCTTGTGCTACTAACTCTACATCTTGTGAAGCATCTATATTAAAGGAGAATGTTGAGCTAAGGGCTCAACTTGAATTGCTAACTAGCAATTATGGGACTTTGGAAGAAAGTCATGGAAAGCTCTCTAGCTCCCATGATGAACTTCTAGTGTCCCATGAGAAGCTAAAGTTAGCTCATGAAGCTATCATGTCAAAGGCAACATCTTGTGAGCCTCATGTGGTTACTAGCACTAATCATCAAAATGCTATATTTCCATGTGCTAGTCCTATTAATTCATCTACTCATAGTATTGCAAAATCTTGTGATGAATCATCCTCCTTGCCTTGTTGCTCTAACAATGAAGTCTCTACTTCCTCTAGTATTTGTGTTGTTACTAACCATGTAGAGGAAATCAAAGAGCTCAAGGCTCAAGTCACTTCTTTGAAGAAAGACTTGAAAAGGGGTCATGAAGGGAAAAGCCAACTTGACAAGATGTTGAGTGTACAACAATTCCCCAATGACAAGAGCGGACTTGGATTTATCTCCAACAACAAGAAGAAGTCCAAAAGCTCCAAGAACAAGAAGGGCCAAGTTCAAGTCAAAGATCCGGCCAAGATTACTTGCTTCAAGTGCAAAATTGAAGGGCATCATGTTAGATCTTGCCCATTGAAGAAGAAGCCTCTTAATAAGAAGCAAGAAGGGAAGCGGCCTCAAGTTCAAGGCAATGCCCAACCTCGGGTTGAAGAAAAGCCACTTCCCAAGAAGATTCAAGCTAATTCTCCCATTATGGAGAAATCAAGTGAGAAGAAGGAGAAGAGAAGAACTTGCTACATATGCCGTGAGAAGGGCCACATCTCCTCCTTTTGCACTATTGGTACCTCGTCCAACCCTATCATCATTGATGATGTTTATTCTCTTCGTAAGGATGAGGTTGGCAATGTGTTTGCCAAATATGTTGGTGCTCAAAGTGGTGTCAAGAAAAGAACCATTTGGGTTGCCAAACCTATTGTGACTAACCTCTTAGGACCCAACTTGGTTGGGGACCAACAAGCTAAAACTTGATCAATAGGTGATGTTGGAGGGCATTGGAGACTTGGCTATATCATGAAGAAATAAGGGATCTTCATCAATTATATTGTGTCAAGCCAAGTCATTTGGGTTATCTCACTTCTATCATATCCAATGTTTCTCCTTGTGGTAACTTGTATTCAACTTGTTTACATTGAAAGTTACTCGCCCCTTCTTGCATAAGTTGGTTTTGTACCTTGCATATGCTTGTATATGTTGTGCTTCCTACTTGACTTATCTTGAGAAATCAAGTATATGAATGTTAGGTTGTGCACCATGTATTTGTGTTTGTGTTGGAGCCTATTTGCATCTTTTTGTATCTTATAATGGCTCTTGGGAGTGATTAATGGACTATCCCATTTTGGGGGAGTGATATGCCTTTGGGAATGTCACAACCCTAAAAATGTGTGTACATGAGGAATACCACTTAGAATTGATATTACAAGTTTATCTAGTCTCTATGTGGTATGTCATCCTCATGAGAAATTCAAATTCTATAATGTCCATTAATTATCTCTTGTTGGTTCCTTGTTTCCTCTTGTGAAAATAAATTCTATATCACATTATGGGGGAGTATTATGCTTTGTGCATATTACAAGCCATGAAAATGTGTATATTTGAGGTTGTGTCACATAGTATTGATATTGTAAATTATCTCGTTCCTATGTGGCATGGTTTGCTCAAACAAGTCCAAATTGCTTAAATGGCTTCTTTGCTAATATCCTTGTGGATCTTGTTTGTGAGAGCTTTTCTTGACATGGTTTTCCATAATGTGTGTCTCATATCCTTTTTGGCAAATCATGTGCTTCAAGTTATGCTATTCATTGCTTTGCACGATGATGTAATTAATTGAAGCTATCAAGAAACTCTCTTTGCATGTTGGTTAACTCGTATATTTTACCATATGCTTTCTTTGGTGTGAAGATGATCTTGGATATACTTGGAAACTACCACCGGAAAATGTTTTCCAAATACCTCTTGTCCTAGGACAATTGCTAATCTATGACGGGGTAGATATTTATTGATCATCTTTACCTTGGCTCTTGTGTTTAATTGCTTTATTTCTTGCCATGAAATGGTTTTTGAATTTGACTCCCATGTGTCTTCCTTGCTTTTTATGGATATATTTTGTTACTTGAACTTTCTTAGCGTTTTATTAAATATGGGTAGAGTAATGTGATGTCTACGGGTGCTTCTATTCTTGTAGACAGTGTTGGGCCTCCAAGAGCAGAGGTTTGTATAACAACAGCAAGTTTTCCCTTAAGTGGATCACCCAAGGTTTATCGAACTCAGGGAGGAAGAGGTCAAAGATATCCCTCTCAAGCAACCCTGCAATCACGATACAAGAAGTCTCTTGTGTCCCCAACACACCTAATACACTTGTCGAGATGTATAGGTGCACTAGTTCGGCGAAGAGATAGTAAAACACAGGTGGTATAGATGGTGGTAATATTGCGAAAGTAAAGATGCAGTAAAACATAAACAAGCGGTGCAGTAAAATAGCTTGCTGGCGTGGGAAGCAATTCTTTGTGGTGGAAACAAGGCTTAGGGATCATACTTTCACTAGTGGACACTCTCAACATTGATCACATAATAAATAAGTTCTCTTCCTTGTGCTACATATACTCTTGTTTGATAATGAACACCATTCGTTGCGTAGGATTACACGAACCCTCAATGCCGAAGTTAACAAGCTCCACAACATTCGATATTCATGTTTAAGTAACCTTAGGGCATAATAGATCTTTGCAAAATAGACCGAGTACTAACATAGCATGCACACTGTCAGCATCACACTATGAAGGAGGCATAGATCACATCAATACTATCATAGCAATAGTTAACTTCATAACCTACAAGAGATTATGATCATAATCTACGACAAGAACCACACGATGCACACACTGTCACCATTACACCATGTAGGAGGAATAGACTACTTTAATAACATCACATGAGTAGCACATAGATAAATAGTGATACAAAACACATTACAATCATAAAGGGATATAAATAAGCACTTCAATATGCTATCCATAACATTGAATAAGTATTCTGTGAAATATAGCCTAAGAGACCCACACGGTGCACACACTTTCACCTTTACACACGTGGGACAAGGAGTCTCCGGAGATCACATAAGTAAAATCCACTTGACTAGCATAATGACATCTAGATTACAAGCATCATCATATGAATCTCAATCATGTAAGACAGCTCATGAGAATATTGTATTGAAGTACATAGAGAGAGATTAACCACATAGCTACCGGTACAACCCTTAGCCTCGATGGAGATCTACTCCCTCATCATGGGAGCAGAGCGGTGATGAAGATGGCGGTGGAGATGGCAGCGGTGTCGATGGAGAAGCCTTCCGGGGCACTTCCCCGTCCCGGCGTGCGGAACAGACTCCTGTCCCCGGATCTTGGCCCGCGATGGCGACGGCTCTGGAAGGTTTCGCGTACCGTGGCTTATTCGTCTCGGGGTTTTAGGTCAGGGAGACTTTATAGGCGAAAGGGGCCTCGGAGGGGCCCTGGTGGGGCAGACAACAGGGGGCGCGCCCCCTGGGCCGCCACCACCATGTGTGGTGGACCTGTGGCTCTCCTCTGGCGGCTCTCGGGTGTTCTGGAAACTTCGTAGAAAAATAGGATGCTGGGCATTGATTTCGTCCGATTCCGAGAATATTTCCTTACTAGGATTTTTGAAACCAAAAACAGCAGAACACAGGAACTGGCACTTCGGCATCTCGTCAATAGGTTAGTTCCGGAAAATGCATAAAAACGATATAAAGTGTGAACAAAACATGTAGGTATTGTCATAAAACAAGCATGGAACATCAGAAATTATAGATACGTTTGAGACGTATCAAGCATCCCAAAGCTTAGTTCCTACTCGCCCTCGAGTAGGTAAACGATAACAACAAATAATTTCTGAAGTGACATGCTACCATCATAATCTTGATCAACATTATTGTAAAGCATATGACATGAATGGAGTGATTCAAAGCAATGATCTATAGTTTGCTAACAAATAGATAACATATAGCAAAACTTTTCATGAATAGTACTTTCAAGACAAGCATCAAAAAGTCTTGCATAAGAGTTAATTCATAAAGCAATAAATTCAAAGTAAAGGCATCGAAGCAACACAAAGGAAGATATAAGTTTCAGCATTGCTTTCAACTTTCAACATGCATATCTCATGGATAATTGTCAACATAAAGTAATATGATGAATGCAAATAAGCAAGTATGTAAGCACACAGTTGACACAAGTGTTTGCTTCTAAGATGGAAGGAAATGGGTAAACTGACTCAACAATAAAGGAAAAGAAAGGCCCTTCGCAGAGGGAAGCAGGGATTAAATCATGTGCTAGAGCTTTTCAAGTTTTGAAATCATATAGAGAGCATAAAAGTAAAGTTTTTGAGAGGTTTTTGTTGTTGTCAACGAATGGTAATGGGTACTCTAACTACCTTATCAACCAGACTTTCAAGAGCGGCTCCCATGAAGGACGTTATCTCTACCAGCAAGGTAGATCATCCCTCTTCTCTTTTGTTTACACATGTACTTTTGTTTTATTTATTAGATGACACTCCCCCCAACCTTTGCTTTATCAAGCCATGGCTAACCGAATCCTCGGGTGCCGACCAACAATCACATACCATGGAGGAGTTTCTATTTGCAAATTTAAGTTGCTTACTGATTGATCAGAGCAAAACATGTGAAGAGAATGATTAATGCAAGTTAATTAATTGGGGCTGGGAACCATTGCTCTTTTTGCAAAATTATTGGATAAGCGGATGAGCCACTAGTCCATTGTGAAAGTCTATCAGAAGTAAATGACAAGATCGAAAGATAAAACACCACATACTTCCTCATGAGCTATAAAACATTGACACAAATAAGAGATAATAGCTTTTGAATTGTTTAAAGGTAGCACATGAAGTATTTACTTGGAATGGCAGGAAATACCACATAGTAGGTAGATATGGTGGACACAAATGGCATGGGTTTTGGCTCAAGGTTTTGGATGCACGAGAAGTATTCCTCTCACAAGGCTTAGGCTAGCAAGGTTGTTTGAAGCAAACACAAGTATGAACCGGGTACAACAAAACTTACATAAGAACATATTTCAAGCATTATAAGACTCTACAGTGTCTTCCTTGTTGCTCAAACACTTTTACCAGAAAATATCTAGACCTTAGAGAGACCAATCATGCAAACCAAATTTCAACAAGATCTACAGTAGTTCTCCACTACTAGATTTAAACTACATGATGCAAGAGCTTAAACATGATTTATGAGAGCTCAAAACAATTGCCAAGTATCAAATTATTCAAAACCATATGAAGCATTTTCTGATTCCAACAAAACAACAAGTGAAGCGATCAACTTTCGCCCTTGAACATTAAAAGCTAAGAACACATGTGTTCATATGAAAAAGCGGAGCGTGTCTCTCTCCCACACAAGGATGAACTTATTCAGAGAATGAAAATAACACAACGAAAATAAAAGCACACAGACGCTCCAAGTAAAGTACATAAGATGTGACTGAATAAAAATATAGTTTCAATAGAAGAAACCTGATAAGTTGATGAAGAAGGGGATGCCTTGGGCATCCCCAAGCTAGACGCTTGAGTCTTCTTGAAATATTCAGGTATGAACCACGGGGGCATCCCCAAGCTTAGGCTTTTCACTCTTCTTGATCATATATCACCCTCTTCTCTTGACCCTTGAAAACTTCCTCCACACCAAACTTTAAGCAAACTCATTAGAGGGTTAGTGCACAATCAAAAATTCACATGTTCAGAGGTGACACAATCATTCTTAACACTTCTGGACATTGCACAAAGCTTCTGAAAGTTAATGGAACAAAGAAACTCATTCAACTTAACAAAAGCGGCAATGCGAAATAAAAGGCAGAATCTGTCAAAAACAGAACAGTCCGTAAATACGAACCTGGAAGGGGCACTTAACTTGGTCAAACGGAAAAACTCAAAACTAATGAAAGTTGCGTACATATCTGAGGATCACGCACGTAAATTTGCAGATTTTTCTGATTTTTTTACAGAGACTTCTGCGCGAATTCGTGACAGACAGCAATGCTGTTTCTGCGCAAATCCAAATCTAGCATCAACTTTGCCATAGAGACTTTACTTGGCACAAAAACATGATAAGGAGAGGTTGCTACAGTAGTAAACAACTTCCAAGACTCAAATATAAAACAAAAGTGCTGTAGTAAAATAAACACATGGGTTATCTCCCAAGAAGTTCTTTCTTTATAGCCATTAAGATGGGCTCAGCAATTTTAATGATACTCTCGCGAGAATTAAGATTTGAAGCAAAAGAGAACATCGAGAAGAAAATTCAAAGCACATTTAAGCCTAACCCACTTTCTATGAAAAGGAATCTTGTACGCAAATAAATTCATGAAGAACAAAGTGGTAAGCATAGAAAAGCAACACAAGCGCAATTTCAAGATTCTCAACATAAAGAGGGGAAACTTAATATTATTAAGATGTATATAACCATGTTTCCCTCTCTCATAATAACTTTCAGTAGCATCATGAACAAACTCAACAATATAACTATCACATAAAACATTCTTGTCATGAGCCACATGCATAAAATTATTACTCTCACATAAGCATAATCAATTTTATTAGTTGTAGTGGGAGCAAATTCAACAAAGTAGCTATCATTATTATTCTCATCAAGTGTAGGAGGCATAGTATAATCATAATAAAATTTACTCTCCATAGTAGGCGGCACCAAAAGACCACTATCATTATAATCATCATAAATAGGAGGGAAAGTATCATCAAAGAAAATTTTCTCCTCAATGCTTGGGGGACTAAAAATATCATGCTCATCAAAACCAGCTTCCCCAAGCTTAGAATTTTCCATATCATTAGCAACAATGGTGTTCAAAGTGTTCATACTAATATCATTGCTACTAGCATGCAAATAAGATTCCATAGGTTTTTTAATTTTCGCAGCAAACAATCCATGTCTTAACTCAGGAAATAGAATAAGAAGCTCATTGTTGCTTTCCATTATGCCTAACTAGTGTAAACAAGAAACCAAAAGATGCAATTGCGGGATCTAAAGGAAATAGCTTGAGCACTTACAACAACAGAAAATAACTTAGTTACCTGGGACCGGAGTATGAGTGCCTTTTACCTTTCCTCCCCGGCAACGGCGCCAGAATAGCTTGATGTCTACGGTGCTTCTATTCTTGTAGATGGTGTTCATTATCAAACAAGAGCGAGGTTTGTAGAACAAGTTTTCCTTAAGTGGATCACCCAAGGTTTATCGAACTCGGGGAGGAAGAGGTCAAAGATATCCCTCTCAAGCAACCCTAATCACGATACAAGAAGTCTCTTGTGTCCCCAACACACCTAATACACTTGTCGGATGTATAGGTGCACTAGTTCGGCGAAGAGATAGTAAAACACAGGTGGTATAGATGGTGGTAATATTGCAGAAAGTAAAGATGCAGTAAAACAGTAAACAAGCGGTGCCAGAAAATAGCTTGCTGGCGTGGGAAGCAATTCTTTGTGGTGGAAACAAGGCTTAGGGATCATACTTTCACTAGTGGACACTCTCAACATTGATCACATAATAAATAAGTTCTCTTCCTTGTGCTACATATACTCTTGTTTGATAATGAACACCATTCGTTGCGTAGGATTACACGAACCCTCAATGCCGGAGTTAACAAGCTCCACACCATTCGATATTCATGTTTAAGTAACCTTAGAGCATAATAGATCTTTGCAAAATAGACCGAGTACTAACATAGCATGCACACTGTCACCATCACACTATGAAGGAGGCATAGATCACATCAATACTATCATAGCAATAGTTAACTTCATAACCTACAAGATATTATGATCATAATCTACGACAAGAACCACACGATGCACACACTATCACCATTACACCATGCAGGAGGAATAGACTACTTTAATAACATCACATGAGTAGCACATAGATAAATAGTGATACAAAACACATTGCAATCATAAAGGGATATAAATAAACACTTCACTATGCCATTCATAACAGTGAATAAGTATTCTGTGAAATATAGCCTAAGAGACCCACACGGTGCACACATTGTCACCTTTACACACGTGGGACAAGGAGTCTCCGGAGATCACATAAGTAAAATCCACTTGACTAGCATAATGACATCTAGATTACAAGCATCATCATATGAATCTCAATCATGTAAGGCAGCTCATGAGATTATTGTATTGAAGTACATAGAGAGAGATTAACCACATAGCTACCGGTATAGCCCTTAGCCTCGATGGAGATCTACTCCCTCCTCATGGGAGACAACAACGGTGATGAAGATGGCGGTGGAGATGGCAGCGGTGTCGATGGAGAAGCCTTCCGGGGCACTTCCCGTCCGGCGGCGTGCGGAACGAGACTCTGTCCCCGAGATCTTGGCTTCGTGATGGCGGCGGCTCGGAAGGTTTCGCGTACCGTGACTTATTCGTCTCGGGGTTTTAGGTCAGGGAGACTTTATAGGCGAAAGGGGAGCCTCGGAGGGGCCCTGGTGGGGCCAGACAACAGGGCCCCCCCTGGGCCGCGCCGCCACCATGTGTGGTGGGCCTGTGGCTCTCCTCTGGCGGCTCTCGGGTGTTCTGGAAGCTTCGTAGAAAAATAGGATGCTGGGCATTGATTTCGTCCGATTCCGAGAATATTTCCTTACTAGGATTTGAAACCAAAAACAAAACAGGCACTTTCGACTCTCGTCAATAGGTTAGTTCCGGAAAACGATTTAAAACGATATAAAGTGTTACATGTACTATTCATAAAACAAGTTATTATAATATGGGTAGAGTAATGATCCCACTTTTGTGCATTGTGTATTCAAATGCAAAATCCTAAACAATGCACTAATCTTGGGGGAGCTCTCGTATTTGTGTTTGAATGCCAATTTTATGATCCTATCATTTCATTGCTTGATCTTTATCAAGTACTTGATTTTGGAAGACAAACCTTTCTTTTCGGCACTTGTGCCATCATGAAAAGTGTGAGGGTTTGGATTATTTGTTGGAACCTTGCTCTCTTGGGAGTTGGTTATCTCATTGCTTGTTTTGGGTTTAATTAGCTTCTTGTAATGAGATAAGTCTTTGAAATCAATCTTGTGTTGATTTGATTCTTCAATATAATTTGGACAACTATTGTTCTTGATTTAATTGGTGTTTCGTCCAAATTGTATTTCCGGTTGGTTCTTGAGAGTCTCATGCATGCATATTTACTAAATGTATATTCTATGGCATGCTTTGCTTTCTTGTTCCAATATATAGGGTAAACTCCAACAAATCCTAAATGGGCTAAGATGTGCATGAAATTCAATTTCATATCAATATGCACATATTTATGTGGAGTTTGTCCTATATGTTGTAGTGTCTAACTACTTTGGACCCACTTAGTTTGGGAACCATTTTGTACTTAAATTTGTTTTAGGTACATGGAGATGCATTGGATGCTTGCCAAATTCATAAGGAAGAAGTGGTTACTAAATGATTATTTGAGGCAAGCTAGGATGATCAACGAACTCATATCTACTACATCCACACCAATTCTATCTTGGTAACAAGTATCTTTTCATGCATACTTTTCTTGTATCCAAACTCGTGGTTGCATCTTGGCATGAATCTGTCTATTTGCAAATGCCTTAATGAAACCTCCTTATTGCAAATTGAGTTCTTTCGTTTGGTATCCTTTAGTTGTGATACTTGTTGCTTTTCTCAAAACATCCCAACTATCTTCTTTCCCTTGTTGATATTAGTGATGTCTTTGATGTGTGTGTGTGTGTGTGTGTGTGTGTGTGTGTGTGTGTGTGTGTTTGAAGTTCATTAATGTACAAGAAGATAAAATTGAGCCTTTGGGCATGCTATTAAGCAAAGATCTTATTGGTATATTGCATGACTTTGCTTTGGATATCATGTTTTAATTTTTTTGTATCTATTTTATGTGTACATGTTTCTTTGTGGATAAATATCTTGATGATATTGTCTACTTAGAGAAACTTATATACATGAGAGATGATGCATCTCGATTTGATATATTTGATTTTGTTGATTGGTCATGCTAAGCAAAATCATTCTTTGAAGACTATGATGATGCTATTTGTGCATCCTTGTATTAGTCTCATAATATGCTTGACCATGCCTCTCACATATTCTTTTGGTTGAGCCTCTAATTATGGTATCTCTTACTTATTGCTCAACCATTTATTTTCTCCAAGTGTCAAACTTAATTTCTTATCTATGGTCTATTGCAATTGTTTGTATTGATGGTAATGAGGGAGTGAGGATTCCATGTTATGCATATTGTATTCAAATACAACAATCTAATTTATGCATGTACCTTGGGGAGCTTCCTCATTTTATTTAAAGCACTATTTTGCGGTGATCATAAGACTTTATTTCACTTGGTATTTTTTTCTTTCAATAATATTATGGGAGTGATGATATCATGTTTGTGCACCTATATTCCAATAAAGTGTCCATCCTTGTGCACAAACCTTGGGGAGCTTCCTTATATGATTTAGAGTACTCTTCTTGATCTTATCATAATATTTATCTTTCTTTTGGTTCCATGTTTGGGTTCATTTGATTGCTTGCTTCATGTGTTGAAGCTTCTTGACTTTGTTATCCTTTTGCAATCTTTGATCCTAGTATAGTTTGAATCCCTCCGAGTATTCATCATTGGATACGTGCATTTGATTCCACTCACAATATGAGAAATGCACACCTTATGGAGGAAGTCTCACTATATTGACCTTTCTAGATTTTTCGCCCATTTCGGCAATGGATGCCAATGGGGGAGAAGTTTCGAGGGTTTAAGGGAATTGGGTTTTATGCTTGTTACTTTGTGCCAAAGTATTTGCCCTTCATGCTTTGCATCTTGTTGCCTTGCTTGGTTGAATATTTAGAGGAAACTCCGCTAGGCTTTGATTGCCAATATATGCAATGAAATTCAAGTTCATTCACACGTGCATATATTATGGGGGAGTTTTCTCTATATATTCAACTTGTTTGTTTCTTAAATTCCTTATATAAACCCTCTCAAAGAGATTGTCATCAATTACCAAAATGGGGGAGATTGAAAGTGCATAGAGCCCCCATGTGTGGTTTTGGTAATTAATGACAATCCCTATGGACTAATGGTTGCATTGAGTTATATGTGTAGGAGTTGTCCATAGGCAATGCTTGAATGATTAATTAGTTGGCGTCAAGGTTGCAATACGAAGAAATGAGATGCACCAAAGAAGAAGCTATCCCATAGTGAATTATGGGGGAGCAATCCGCAAGACATCAAGCAAGCACAATCAAGAACGGCGTTCCATCCTTGTTGCGGTCAAGATCATCATCATCGAGCTCAAGTGGAATGCGCAAGGTTAAGGTTTGCTCTCGATAGGGTTTCTTTCTCACCGGTCTCGTGGTTTAGTTGAGAGACCGGTTTATAGGCTAAGTGTCGTACTATCAAGGGGCTCTCGAGTAAGTAACTCGATCGTATCGTTCGGAGTGCGGTCAAACCTTTGCATCCTTGCATCATATCTCTTGGTTGTTATTTGGATCTTATCCATGTGGTGTTTTAGAGCTTGTGGTTATTTTCATGACAAGCTCTATTTCATCGAAAATGGTTTTTGCGTATATCACTTGTTGCGTTTTCGAGTTGGGTGGTTCTATCGGTTTCTTGTATTGAGGGGTTTTCACTCTAAAAATCATATAAAATCACGCCCACTAGTTTCCATATTTTCAGTTTTTATGGGGGTAGCTCTTGTCATCCCCTTTCCAACAAAATTGGTTTCGTCTCATTTAGATTTTCCAATCTCAAGTTATTTGCTTTTTAAGTTTAAGTTTAAAAGAAAAAAGGGGAACGTTGTTTTTCGGCCGGTACTACCACCCGCGCTCCCGTGCTCACTACCGCTCAGCAAGCCCAGCTCCCAGTAACCCCCTGACCTCTTTTTTTCTTTTTCCGGTACCTGGCCCGGAGGCTCCGACCGGCCCAGGCCGGAGGTACCGCCCAGCCCAGGCCAGAGGTTCCGGCCTCTCCCACGCGTGGCCAGCGCACAGCCACCAGGCCGCCCCACGCATCCCGCAAGCCTAGCCGCTCGCCTGCCCGCACGCGTCGCTGACGCCTCGCTGGCCCCCGCGCGTGTTGACCCGCCCACATCGGCCGCCTCGCACGGAATGGCTCGACCGAGCCACACAGGCTGTCGCGCATCCTCGCTCGGCCCCGGTCAATGCAGGCACGCTCGCGAGCGCTTCACCGGAGCGTGCCCAGGCTGCTGCCCCGCGCTGGGCCCAGCTCGCCCTGGCCCCACGGGCCCCGGCTAGCCCAGCTTCCCTTACCTCTTTGTTGCTGTTTTAGATGATTATTTTCAGCCCAACGGGCAGATTTTTGGTACCCCTATAAAAAACCTTTTTTTCTCTCTCTTTGTGAGCACTTCTTCTTCAACCTCTTGCTCTCCACCATTGTTGCATCTTGAGAGCTCCTCCTCTCCCCCAATCCCTCCATGATTCTTGCTCAAATTTGAGGAAAAGAGAGAGGAGGTCTAGATCTATATTTGCACCAATCAAATTCCCCTCTTTGTGAGGGAATCACTAGATCTAGATCTTGGAGAGAAATTTGGTGTTCCTCTTCTTTGATTCTTCCTCTCTTATTCTCCCAATAGCTTTAGTAGTTTTGTTGGAATTTGAGAGTGGAGGATTGAATCATCTTTGTGGTGTTCTTGCCATTGCATTTGGTGCATCGGTTTGACTTCTCCGCGGTGATACGTGGAGGTGAAAGTTCATGAGATATTCACTTCGGGAGCTTGTTCCCGGAGCTTGTTCCTCTTGGGTCTTTGGACCCTAGACGGCTTAGTGGTCTTTGTGGTCTTTGTGGTGTTCTTGGGGACTCCAATTAAGTTGTGGAGATTCTTCAAGAACAAGGCCTTTGTGGCGATTTATTGGGAGCCTCCAATTATGTTGTGGAGATAGCCCCAAGCTTTGTGCGGGTTCGGTGACCACCCTAAGGTTCCATAGTGGATCGAAGACATCCCTTTTGGTGGGAATTCTCGAGGAGAATACGGTGGCCTTCGAGCATTTGGAGTGACTTGTCCTCCACACCGCTCCAACGGAGAGTAGCACTCGCAAGAGTGTGAACTTCGGGATACATCGTTGTCTCCGCGTCACTTCGGTTATTTCTATACCTAATCTCTTTACTTATGCACTTTACTTTGTGATAGCCTTCGTGCTTGAAGTTATATATCTTGCTATCTCATAGTTGCTTGAATTGCTTAGCATAAGTTGTTGGTGCACATAGGTGAACCCTAGTTATATAGGTTTTGTGCTTGACAAATTAAACGCTAGTTTCATTCCGCATTTGTTAAGCCATATTCGTAAAGTTTTAAACCGCCTATTCACCCCCTCTAGGCGGCAGCCGTGTCCTTTCAACTATGCCGACGAGTATCTTCGCATAGGCGAGGATACGATGTTGGAGTCCGTCCGATGTTTTTGCAAGGTTATGATGCGTGTGTACGGGCGGATATATCTTCGAGCTCCCAACGACGAAGATACCGCAAGATTAATGGCGGAGAACGAACAACGGGGGTGGCCGGGCATGCTAGGCGGCATAGATTGTATGCATTGGACATGGAAAAGTTGTCCAAAAGCTTGTCAAGGCTTGTATTGTGGCCGGAGCGGCGATCCAACAATCGTTCTTGAGGCCGTTGCATCGCATGATCTTTGGATTTGACACAGTTTTTTTTTGTTTGCCCGCTTCACTCAACGGTATAATGTCTTGCATCGATCCCATCTTCTTGCCCGGCTTGCTAAAGGCGATGCCTGATGGCGTGTAACTCACACGTTCGTTGGGAACCCCAAGAGGAAGGTATGATGCGCACAGTAGCAAGTTTTCCCTCAGAAAGAAACCAAGGTTTAATCGAACCGGTAGGAGCCAAGAAGCACGTTGAAGGTTGATGGTCGCGAAATGTGATGCGGCGCAACACCGGGATTCCGGCGCCAACTAGGAACCTGCACAACACAACCAAAGTACTTTGCCCAACGAAATGTGAGGTTGTCAATCTCACCGGCTTGCTGTAACAAAGGATTAAACGTATCGAGTGGAAGATGTTTGCGAAGAAAACAGTAAAACAAGTAGATTGTATGCTATGTAAAGAATAGGACCGGGTCCACAGTTCACTAGAGGTGTCTCTCCCATAAGATAAAAGCATGTTGGGTGAACAAATTACAGTCGGGCAATTGACAAATAGAGAAAGGCATAACAATGCATATACATGACATGGTAAATATAGTGAGATTTAATTGGGCATTACGACAAAGAACATAGACCGCCATCCAACGCATCTATGCCTAAAAAGTCCACCTTCAGGTTATCGTCCGAACCCCCTCCGGTATTAAGTTGCAAAGCAACAGACAATTGCATTAAGTATGGTGCGTAATGTAATCAACAACTACATCCTTAGACATAGCATCAATGTTTTATCCCTAGTGGCAACAGCACATCACAACCTTAGAACCTTCTGTCACGATCCCAGGTGTCAATGAAGGCATGAACCCACTATCGAGCATAAATACCCCCTCTTGGAGTTAAGAGCAAAAACTTGGCCAGAGCCTCTACTAATAACGGAGAGCATGCAAGATCATAAACAACACATAAACAATAGATTGATAATCACCATAATCATAGTACTCTCTATCCATCGGATCCCGACAAACACAACATATAGTATTACATATAGATGATCTTGATCATGTTAGGCAGCTCACAAGATCCAACAATGAAGCACAACAAGGAGAAGACGACCATCTAGCTACTGCTATGGACCCATGGTCCAGGGGTGAACTACTCACTCATCACTCGGAGCGATCATGGCGATGAAGAGTCCTCCGGAGATGAATCCCCTCTCCGGCGAGGTGCGGGGCGATCTCCGAATCCCCCGAGATGGGATTCGCGGCGGCGCGTCTCGTAAGGTTTTCCGTATCGTGGCTCTCGTACTGGGGTTTCGCGACGGAGGCTTTAAGTAGGCGGAAGGTCAACGCGGGGGCCACGAGGGCCCGGGGGCAGGGCCGCGCGGCCAAGCCCTAGGCCGCGCCGGCCACCGGCTGCCTCGTGGCCCCACTTCGTTAGGTCTTCGGTCTTGGAAGCTTCGTGCAAAAATAGGACCCGGGCGAAAGTTTCGTCCAATTCCGAGAATATTTCTTTACTAGGATTTCTGAAACCAAAAACAGCAGAAAACAGCAACTGGCTCTTCGCATCTTGTTAATAGGTTAGTTCCAGAAAATGCATAAATATGACATATAATGTGCATAAAACATGTAGGTATCATCAATAAAGTAGCATGGAACATAAGAAATTATCGATACGTTGGAGACGTATCAGCATCTAGCTTCTGCTCGTCCCGAGCAGGTAAAACGATAACAAAGATAATTTCTGAAGTGACATGCCATCATAATCTTGATCATACTATTTGTAAACATATGTAATGAATGCAGCGATCAAAGCAAAGGTAATGACATGAGTAAACAACTGAATCATATAGCAAAGACTTTTCATGAATAGTACTTCAAGACAAGCATCAATAAGTCTTGCATAAGAGTTAACTCATAAAGCAATAAATCAAAGTAAAGGTGTTGAAACAACACATAAGAAGATTAAGTTTCAGCGGTGGCTTTCAACTTATAACATGTATATCTCATGGATATTGTCAACATAAAGTAATATAACAAGTGCAATATGCAAGTATGTAGGAATCAATGCACAGTTCACACAAGTGTTTGCTTCTTAAGGTGGAAGGAGATAGGTAAACTGACTCAACAATAAAAGTAAAAGAATGGTCCTTCAAAGAGGAAAGCATCGATTGCTGTATTTGTGCTAGAGCTTTTATTTTGAAAACATGAAACAATTTTGTCAACGGTAGTAATAAAGCATATGAGTTATGTAAATTATATCTTACAAGTTGCAAGCCTCACGCATAGTATACTAATAGTGCCCGCACCTTGTCCTACTTAACTTGGACTACCGGATCTTTGCATGCCATGTTTCAACCAAGTGTCACAAAGGGGTACCTCCATGCCGCCTGTACAAAGGTCCAAGGAGAATGCTCGCATTTCGGATTTCTCGCTTTTGATTATTCTCAACTTAGACATCCATACCGGGACAACATGGACAACAGATAATGGACTCCTCTTAAATGCATAAGCATGTAGCAAAGTTATTATTCTCATATGAGATTGAGGATATATGTCCAAAACTGAAACTTCCACCATGGTTCATGGCTTTAGTTAGCGGCCCAATGTTCTTCTCTAACAATTTTGCATGCTCCAACCACTAAAATGATAGACCTTCGGACAAGACGGACATGCATAGCAACTCACATGATATTCAACAATAGTCGATGGCGTTCCCCAGAAACATGGTTATCGCACAACAAGCAACTTAATAAAATATAAAGTGCATAAGTACATATTCAATACTACGATAGTTTTTAAGGCTATTTTGTCCCATGAGCTATATATTGCAAAGGCGAATGATGGAATTTTAAAGGTAGCACTCAAGCAATTTACTTTGGAATGGCGGAGAAATACCATGTAGTAGGTAGGTATGGTGGACACAAATGGCATAGTGGTTGGCTCAAGGATTTTGGATGCATGAGAAGTATTCCCTCTCGATACAAGGTTTAGGCTAGCAAGGTTATTTGAAGCAAACTCAAGGATGAACAAGTGCAGCAAGACTCACATAAAAGACATATTGTAAACATTATAAGACTCTACACTGTCTCCCTTGTTGTTCAAAACTCAATACTAGATATTATCTAGACCTTAGAGAAACCAAATATGCAAATCAAATTTTAGCAAGCTCTATGTATTTCTTCATTAATGGGTGCAAAGCATATGATGCAAGAGCTTAAACATGAGCACAACAATTGCCAAGTATCACATTATCCAAGACATTTTAGAATTACTACATGTAGCATTTTCCAATTCCAACCATATAACAAATTAACGAAGAAGAAACTTCGCCTTGAACATTATGAGTAAAGCCTAAGGACACATGTGTCCATATGCAACAGCGGAGCGTGTCTCTCTCCCACAAAGTGAATGCTAGGATCCATCTTATTCAAACAAAAACAAAAACGAAAACAAACCGACGCTCCAAGTAAAGAACACCAGATGTGACTGAATAAAAATATAGTTTCGGGGGAGGAACCTGATGATGTTGTCGATGAAGAAGGGATGCCTTGGGCATCCCCAAGCTTAGACGCTGAGTCTTCTTAAAATATGCAGGGATGAACCACGGGGGCACCCCAAGCTTAGAGCTTTCACTCCTCTTGATCTTAGTATATCATTCTCCTCTCTTGACCCTTGAAAACTTCCTTCACACCAAACTTCAAGCAAACTCATTAGAGGTTTAGTGCATCATTAATAATTCACTCATTCAGAGGTGACACAATCATTCTTTTCACTTCTGGACATTGCATAATGCTACTGGACATTAATGGATCAAAGAAATAAATCCAACATAGCAAAAGAGGCAATGCGAAATAAAAGGCAGAATCTGTCAAAAATAGAACAGTCCGTAAAGACGAATTTATAAATGGCACCAGACTTGCTCAAATGGAAAAACTCAAAACTAATGAAAGTTGCGTACATATCTGAGGATTACGCTCGTAAATTGGCAGATTTTTTCGAATTTTCTACAGAGAATTATGCCCAGATTCGTGACAGACAGCAATGCTGTTTCTGCGCAGCGATCCCAAATATAACATCAACTTTGACATAGAAACTTTACTTGGCACAACAAAACACAAAACTAAGATAAGGAGAGGTTGCTACAGTATTAAACAACTTCCAAGACTCAAATATAAAACAAAGTACTGTAGTAAAACACATGGGTTATCTCCCAAGAAGTTCTTTCTTTATAGCCATTAAGATGGGCTCAGCAGTTTTAATGATAATGCTCTCATAAGGATGAGAGTCGAAGCAAAAGAGAGCATCAAGAAGCAAATTAAAAATACATTTAAGCCTAACCCACTTCCTATGAAAAGGAATCTTGTACACAAATAAATTAATGAAGAGCAAAGTGGTAAGCATAGAAAAGCAACACAAGTGCAATTTCAAGATTCTCAACATAAAGAGGGGAAACTTAATATTATTAAGATGCATATAACCATGTTTCCCTCTCTCATAATAACTTTCAGTAGCATCATGAACAAACTCAACAATATAACTATCACATATAACATTCTTGTCATGAGCCACATGCATAAAATTATTACTCTCCACATAAGCATAATCAATTTTATTAGTTGTAGTGGGAGCAAATTCAACAAAATAGCTATCACTATTATTCTCATCACCATAATCATCATATATAGGAGGCATATTGTAATCATAATTAATTTTCTCCTCAATAGTAGGTGGACTGAAAATATCATATTCATCATTGCAAGCATCATATATAGGAGGTAAAGTATCATCAAAGTAAATTTTCTCCTCCATGCTTGGGGGACTAAAAATATCACAACCAGCTTCCCCAAGCTTAAATTCTTCCATAGCTTTAGCAATAATGGTGTTCAAAGAGTTCATGCTAATAACATTGCTACAACTATTTTGCAAACAAAGTTCCATGGGTTTTTTAATTTTCTCTTCAAACACATCATGTCCTAATTCAAGATAAAGTTCATAAAGATCTCTAATTTTTTTGTTGTTTTCCATTAAGCCTAACTAGTGAAAATAAAAACAAGTACAGGACTAGACATGATAACAAAATAAACTAAATGCAAGTAACTAATTTTTTTGTGTTTTTGATATAGAGAGCAAGACAGTAAAACTAGCAACTAATTTTTTGTGTGTTTTGTTTAAGTGCAGCAAACAAAGTAGTAAATAAAATAAAGCAAGACAAAAACAAAGTAAAGAGATTGAGAAGTGGAGACTCCCCTTGCAGCGTGTCTTGATCTCCCCGGCAACGGCGCCGGAAAAAGAGCTTGATGGCGTGTAACTCACACGTTCGTTGGGAACCCCAAGAGGAAGGTATGATGCGCACAGTAGCAAGTTTTCCCTCAGAAAGAAACCAAGGTTTAATCGAACCAGTAGAAGCCAAGAAGCACGTTGAAGGTTGATGGTCGCGAAATGTGATGCGGCGCAACACCAGGGATTCCGCGCCAACTAGGAACCTGCACACAACACAACCAAAGTACTTTGCCCCAACGAAACAATGAGGTTGTCAATCTCACCGGCTTGCTGTAACAAAGGATTAAACGTATCGAGTGGAAGATGTTTGCGAAAAAATAAAACAAGTAGATTGTATGCTATGTAAAGAATAGGACCGGGGTCCACAGTTCACTAGAGGTGTCTCTCCCATAAGATAAAAGCATGTTGGGTGAACAAATTACAGTCGGGCAATTGACAAATAGAGAAAGGCATAACAATGCATATACATGACATGGTAAATATAGTGAGATTTAATTGGGCATTACGACAAAGAACATAGACCGCCATCCAACTGCATCTATGCCTAAAAAGTCCACCTTCAGGTTATCGTCCGAACCCCCTCCAGTATTAAGTTGCAAAGCAACAGACAATTGCATTAAGTATGGTGCGTAATGTAATCAACAACTACATCCTTAGACATAGCATCAATGTTTTATCCCTAGTGGCAACAGCACATCACAACCTTAGAACCTTCTGTCACGATCCCAGGTGTCAATGAAGGCATGAACCCACTATCGAGCATAAATACCCCCTCTTGGAGTTAAGAGCAAAAACTTGGCCAGAGCCTCTACTAATAACGGAGAGCATGCAAGATCATAAACAACACATAAACAATAGATTGATAATCACCATAATCATAGTACTCTCTATCCATCGGATCCCGACAAACACAACATATAGTATTACATATAGATGATCTTGATCATGTTAGGCAGCTCACAAGATCCAACAATGAAGCACAACAAGGAGAAGACGACCATCTAGCTACTGCTATGGACCCATGGTCCAGGGGTGAACTACTCACTCATCACTCCGGAGGCGATCATGGCGATGAAGAGTCCTCCAGGAGATGAATCCCCTCTCCGGCAGGGTGCCGGAGGCGATCTCCAGAATCCCCGAGATGGGATTCGCGGCGGCGGCTCAGGTTTTCCGTATCGTGGCTCTCGGTACTGGCGCGACGGAGGCTTTAAGTAGGCGGAAGGTCAACGCGGGGGCCACACGAGGGCCCAGGGGGCAGGGCCGCGCGGCCAAGCCCCAGGCGCGCCGGCCACCCTGCTGCCTCGTGGCCCCACTTCGTTAGGTCTTCGGTCTTCTGGAAGCTTCGTGCAAAATAGGACCCTGGGCGAAAGTTTCGTCCAATTCCGAGAATATTTCTTTACTAGGATTTCTGAAACCAAAAACAGCAGAAAACAACAACTGGCTCTTCGGCATCTTGTTAATAGGTTAGTTCCAGAAAATGCATAAATATGACATATAATGTGCATAAAACATGTAGGTATCATCAATAAAGTAGCATGGAACATAAGAAATTATCGATACGTTGGAGACGTATCAATGCCCCGGCTTACAACTACACCGTCAACGGGAGAGAGTATACAATGGGGTACTACCTTGCCGACGGTATATACCCGGATTGGGTCACATTTTTCTGAAAACCATCCGAGAGCCAGGGAACAGAGCTGAAGCTAAGTTTGCAAAAACACAAGAGGCAGCTCGAAAAGATATAGAACGAGCTTTCGGTTTTTTGCAAGCTAGATTTGCAATAGTCCGAGGACTAGCCCGATTTTGGGATATGGACACACTCAAGGACATCATGACCACCTGTGTCATTCTGCACAATATGATTATTCAGGATGAGTGGGGTTTAAACTTATCCTTTTCCTTTGATAATGTTGGCACCCGGGTCAAACCTGCATATTGTGCAAGCTTTCCTTGAAACATACCGTCTGATTGAGAATGACAAGGATGAAAACAGCTTCAGGAAGATCTCGTTCGCCACCTGGCAAAGGCACAGCAACTAGGATTTATTTGTGTTTCCAACCATTTGTTATTTGCTTTATTTGTTGTTGTACCATTTGATTCATATTGTTCGAAAACATTTGTTTCCATTTGTATTGTTTGTAATGTATGACAGTAAACATTTGTGTAATAACTTGAATTATTGTTGTATTTATCGTATCGAATATGCTGTTATGTGGACCGCGTTTGGTTCGTCTGAACTGCGTGACCGTTTTTCGACCTCCAAAACGCGTTTAGGTGGCATGGACAGACGGGATCCGCACCCTCTACAAGTTGAATGTTTTTTTTAGACTTTACTCCGGAGGGAACCAATACTGAGGCACGTACTCCGTACCACTTCCGTCCGGCCCGACACATCTCCGAGTCGCGCGATTTCGGTCCGACCCAACAAGGCAGGCTTCCAGGAATCGTCTTCTAGAGAAAAGAGGTATCTCGAGATAGCAAGGTAGGGCTAAACAATGGCGACCTCGTCCGAGGGATGGCAAGAGGGGAAGGCGCCGGCCGAGGGGGAGAAGGCGAAGACCGCTGCACCGAAGAAGAAGACGGTGAGGTTCACGCAGCAGCAGATCGACGCCTGCATCGCCAACGGGGAGCCGACGCTACCGTGCGAGAACAACAGGCCCGTGCTCATGGAATCCTTCACTAAGGATTTCCTGGACAAGCTGCCGCAGCACCTCCTGGACGCCCTCGCCAGGATAGACGCCGACAGGCAAACGAGGAAAGCCAAGAGGACTGCTCTGCAGGAAGGACTCCGCAAGGAGCGTCAGGATATCCTAGATCAGTACTACAGCAAGGGCTACGCCGAGTATCTGATTGACGTCGACGACGACGAAGAAGAAGACGCTGAAGGAGCGGCGGCGGTGGCGCGGGCTCCTCATCCTGGCCGGAGAAGGTTCCGGCGAGGGGTCGTCAAGAAGGCAGGACGAACTAAGAAGCTCAACTGAAATCAATTACTCCCTCCGATCCAAATTACTTGTCGCAGTTTCAGTGAATCTACACAGATTTTAGGTATCATTATCACTGCTTATGTATCCTCTGTCCATCCTGGCCTTCTGTCAGGTACTTGTTGAACAATAATCTATCGCATGATAGAAGATAACACTACTACTGTAATTCGTTTCAAATCTGTTCATTTTATTTCTGTTGTTGATTTACACCCTTTGCATATCCTCCTTAATTGGATTTACAGTCAGTATTAGCAGATTCAGGATTAGGGCTCTGTTACGGCGGGCTTCAGAACTTGCTACGAATCGCTTCATGATATGCTAGATTCTTTGCGTTTAGGGCTGCTGCTGCAGGAAAAAATAAATCATTTTTTTGCTTACGCGAACTTCTCAGGTAACTTGCTAGCAGGCTAGCACTAAGATTACCGTGATAGGAAAAAAATCGATCTTTTTACCTGTTAGAGTAGATATGTGTCTATTATATTTTGCCCATATGTTAGGGGCCCTTTTGCATATTGCACCTGTACATTGTACTATATATTGTGGCCTTTTGGCCCCCAGTAATATAACACACATTATTCTCCTATCATGGTATCAGAGCCGTAAGGCTTCTTTTCACATCGCAGCCGCCGCCGCGCCCGCCTTGGCATCTCGCCGCGCGCGGTCGCCGCCGCCGCCTCTCCTTCACCAGCTCCGCCGCCGTCGGCCGTTCTCCGCTGTTTCCGGCCTCCCGCCGGCCGTTCCGCCCGGCCGTTCCGCCGTTCCCGGCCGCCTCCCGTCGGCCGCCCGCTGCTTCCCTGCTCGCCGCCGGCTCCGGCCGCCGGGCTCCTGCGCCGGCCGCTGGTCCGGCCGCCCGCCGGCCTCCAGGCCGCCCGCTGGTCCGGCCGCCCGCGCCTCCAGGCCGCACGACTGCCGTTCCCCCTGGTCGTTCTCGATCGGGCGCCGTCCCGATTCGTCCCTGGTCGTTCTCGATCAATCTCTCCTGATCGGCTCGATCTGAGCTTTGGCTCGATCTGAGCTTCGGCTCGGCTCGGCTCGGCTCCGTTAGTTCGTAAAAAAAAAAGCAAAAAAAAAAATCGCCAGAGCTATGTCTTCCTCGTCGGGTTATGTTGCGATTCCTCGCTGCCCGGTGACTTTTGATGGCGCGAATTACCCTGATTTCGCTGCCTTTATGCGCGTCCACATGCGCGGTCTTCGTCTTTGGGGTGTGCTTTCTGGCGAGGTCCCTTGTCCGCCGCGCCCCGTTGCTCCTACGGCGCCTACTGCACCGACGCCCGTTTCCCTTGCCCCCGATGCTTCTCAGGAGGACAAGGATGCAGCCAAGAGTGCCGCTGATACTGCTCTGGCTGATTATGACCGGAAGGTTGCGACCTACCGGCTGGATCTGACTGACTACACTCAGTGGATCGATGATGATGCTCGTGCTGCTGATGTTCTCACTTCCAGTGTTCTGCCTCAGTATGCTGCCGAGTTCATGAGTCTTCCCACCGCTGCTGCTCAGTGGGCTTTTCTTCGTCAGCGCTATCAGCCGTCTGGGGATGCTCTTTATCTGTCTGTGGTTCGTCAGGAGCATGATCTTCAGCAGGGTGATTCTACTATTGACGAGTTCTATACTCAGAGTGCTGCTATTTGGCGTCAGCTTGATTCTCTTCGTACAGCTGTGTGTGGCACCTGTCCCTGCTGTCTGACTGTGCGCGCGGATCTGGAGTTTCAGCGCGTTTTTGAGTTCTTGTCGCGGCTCCGCACGGAGTTTGAGCTGCGTCGTGCCCAGCTGCTTGCCCGTGGTCGTGTTCCGCTCTCTGAGGTACTCGCTGAGCTGCGCGCAGAGGAGACTCGTCTTCGTGGTGCTGGTCTTCTTGCGGTTCCCTCTGCACTTGCTGCTCGTGGTCCTCCTGTGCCGTCTGCTCGTGGTTCTCCTGTGCCGTCCGCTTCGTTGCGGTCTCCAGCACCGCCGTTACTCTCTACTCCGCCGGTCCAGGGCCAGAGTCAGTCTCAGCAGCCTCGTGGTCCTCGTCCTCCCTGCGCCTTCTGTGGCAAGGCTGGCCACGACGTCTCTGGCTGCTGGAGGAGGGACCCCAGCTTACGTCAGCAGTACCTTGATAAACTTGCTCGTCGGCAGGCTGGTTCTTCAGGCTCGTCTGCTGTTGCGCTGTCTGATCAGGACATTATCCGTGGTCTTCGTGGTCTGCTCGCTGCTACAGGCTCTTCTTCGACGGGTACGCTGGTTCTGTGTCTGGCTCTTCTGGCACCGCGCGACCACCACCTTCTACACAGTCAGGTACGTCATCCCCGTGGTATCTGGATTCTGGAGCTTCTTTTCATATGACTTCTGCGTCTTCTATCCTTTCCGCTCTTCGCTCTCTTATTTCTCCTGTCCGTGTTATCACGGCTGATGGTTCCTCTCTTCCTGTTTCCAGTCGAGGCACCCTTTCTACTTCATCTTTCTCTGTTCCTGATGTTTCTCATGTTCCTAGCCTTAAGATGAACCTGTTTTCTGCTAGTCAGCTTACTGATTCTGGTTGTCGCGTCATTCTTGACGCTGATTCTTGTGCTGTTCAGGACCGCCGTACACAGGCCCTGGTTGGAGCTGGCCCTCGCAGCCTTGAGTCCCCGGGCCTCTGGGAGTTAGACTGGCTTCGCGTTCCTTCCGCCGACACTTCATCTGCCAGCTCTCCTGCAGTTGCTGCTTCTGTCAGCAGTGGCATCATCGGCTGGGTCACCTTTGTGGCTCCCGTTTATCGTCATTAGTTCGTCGTGGTCTTCTGGGGTCTGTCTCAGGAGATGTGTCTTTACATTCGTGTCAGGGTTGTAGGTTAGGCAAACAGATTCAGCTTCCCTATCCTACCAGTGCGTCTGTATCTCAGCGACCTTTTGATTTAGTTCATTCTGATGTTTGGGGTCCGGCTCTCTTTGCTTCCAAAGGGGGCCATCGATACTATATTTTGTTTATTGATGACTTTTCCCGGTACACCTGGTTGTTTTTTATGCGCTCTCGCAGTGAGGTGCTTTCTATTTATCAGCGTTTTGTGGCCATGGTTCGTACTCAGTATTCCACTCCCATTCGTGTGTTTCGTGCTGACTCTGCAGGAGAGTATATCTCCCAGCACCTGCGTGGTGTCCTTGCTGAGCAGGGCACGCTTGACCAGTTCTCGTGTCCCGGCGCCCATGCTCAAAATGGTGTCGCCGAGCGTAAGCATCGTCATATTCTTGAGACTACCCGTGCTATGATGATTGCTTCCTCTCTTCCGCCGCATTTCTGGGCGGACGCTGTCTCTACGTCCACTTATCTTATTAACATTCAGCCTTCTGCTGCTCTTCAAGGTGGCATTCCTCTCGAGCGTCTCTCTGGCAGCTTGCCAGACTACTCGACTCTTCGTTTATTTGGTTGCGTTTGCTATGTCCTTCTCCCTCCTCGCGAACGCACCAAGCTGACCGCTCAGTCTGTTGAGTGTGTTTTTCTCGGATACAGTGATGAGCATAAGGGCTATCGCTGTTGGGACCCCGTTGGTCGTCGGATGCGCATCTCTCGTGATGTCACGTTTGATGAGACGCGTCCTTTCTATCCTCGTCCCACCTCTGGTACATACCCGGTGGATGATCTCTCTTTTCTTCTCCTTCCTGATGCACCACCCTCTGTCCCTCCTGTTTCTCCTCCTGATGCGCCCCCTCCGACTCCGGTGCCATCTTCGCCTCCTAGTTCTCCTTCCTCTTCTTCTTCTGATTCCACTGGTCCTCCTTCTCCCTTGTCTCCTTTTCCCTTCCACTATTCTCGGTGTTCTACAGTTCCGGACTCTTCGCCTGATGATCCTTCTCCCTCCTCTTCCGATGAGTTGTCTTCTTCTGATGAGTCTCCTAGTTCTCCACCTCTTCCGCCTGTTCGTCAGCGTCGTGCTCCCAACCGTTTCTCTCCCAGTCAGTACGGTCTCTCTGTCGTCTCCGAGCCGACTTCTTATCGGGATGCCGAGTGCCATCCTGAATGGCAGCTTGCCATGGCTGAGGAGATCGCTGCGCTTGAGCGCACTGGCACCTGGGATCTTGTTTCTCCTCCTCCTGGTGTCCGTCCTATCACGTGTAAGTGGGTCTATAAAATTAAGACCCGCTCTGATGGATCTCTTGAGCGCTATAAAGCGCGTCTTGTGGCACGTGGCTTTCAGCAGGAGCACGGCCGTGATTATGATGAGACTTTTGCTCCTGTGGCTCATATGACCACCGTGCGTACTCTTCTTGCTGTTGCTTCTGTTCGACGCTGGTCTGTCTCTCAGCTTGATGTTCAGAACGCATTTCTTAATGGCGAGTTGAGTGAGGAGGTTTACATGCAGCCTCCTCCTGGGTATTCTGTTCCCGATGGGATGGTTTGTCGTCTTCGACGTTCTCTTTATGGCCTGAAACAGGCCCCTCGTGCCTGGTTTGAGCGCTTTGCCTCTGTGGTGACTGCTGCTGGTTTCTCTCCTAGTTTTCATGATCCAGCGCTATTTGTTCACACTTCTCCTCGTGGACGCACTCTTCTCCTTCTCTATGTTGATGATATGATCATTACTGGTGACGATCCTGAGTATATTGCCTTTGTCAAGGCTCGTCTTCGTGATCAGTTTCTTATGACCGATCTTGGTCCTCTTCGCTATTTTCTTGGGATTGAGATTTCCTCCACTTCTGATGGTTTTTATATCTCCCAGGAAAAGTATATTCAGGATCTCCTTACTCGTGCTGCTCTTGTGGATGAGCGCACCGTTGAGACTCCTATGGAGCTTAATGTTAAGCTTCGCCCTACTGATGGTGATCCTCTTCCCGATCCCACACGCTATCGCCATCTTGTTGGGAGTCTTGTTTATCTTGCTGTCACTCGTCCTGATATCTCTTATCCTGTTCATATTCTGAGTCAGTTTGTCTCAGCTCCTACCACCGTTCACTACAGTCATCTCCTTCGTGTCCTCCGTTATCTCCGTGGCACGATTACTCGTCGCCTTTTCTTTCCTAGTTCCAGTTCTCTCCAGCTCCAATGCTACTCGGATGCTACTTGGGCGAGTGATCCTACGGATCGTCGTTCACTTTCTGCTTACTGTGTGTTTCTTGGTGGTTCGCTTGTTGCTTGGAGGACGAAGAAACAGGTAGCGGTTTCCCGTTCGAGTGTTGAGGCTGAGCTGCGGGCTATGGCTTCGTTGATTGCTGAGGTGACCTGGTTACGGTGGTTGCTTGCAGATTTTGGGGTCTCTGTTACGACACCCACTCCACTTTTCTGTGACAGTACAGGTGCTATCAGTATTGCACGTGATCCCCCGGTAATATAACACACATTATTCTCCTATCATTACCAACCTGAACTTCTCTTGATTAACTTGCCAACAGACTAGCTCTAGGATTACTATGGTAGGCAAAAATACTTCTTTTTACACACCAGAACTTGTCTCTTTTTGCCTACATGAACTTCTCTTCATCAACACATCACAGCAGATTAGCAAGTACAGTAAGTAACCAGAGTTTATTAGTGTGTTGCCTAGAGTCCAAGTATCTGCACTTCAGTCAGAAGAGTGGCTTACTTGAGTCACTTTGTTGACTACCTTTTGGTTTGAGGGTCCGTTCCCAGGCCATACTTCTCATGCGAGAAGTTGATCAGTGCTCCTTCTTTTCTTCCTTAATACCCCTTTGACATGTGTCAACTCAAGGCCAGATTGAGAAGCCCAGTGACCACAAATTGGTCAAGAACAAAGCTGTATGTGTAATTGACTAATTGTTCATATAGTCAATTTTTTTTCAGAAATGATCTCTACATAACAAAATTCTACAAACAAATAAAAAAATAGCAAGTTAATTCTCATGCTCTTCATTACTACTGAGTTGGATGAAGATAAAAATTGATGAACTATTTTTCAAGTCTGTTATCTGTATATGCATTGCAGCAGGGTACCATCTTGTCCAGCTTTGTTATGTTTTTTTTATATAAGTTATAATTCCATGGGAAGCTTGCAAGAGGAATCAAATTAAATTAGTTCTGTTTCTGCTATGCTCAAGTTTGTTCCCAACTATAACTTCATCTGTTCACTAGGACTATCTAATTTTGGAATCTCTCAACTTGAGTTCCAATGCATGAATTTGCATGCGCCTAGAAATCTATGTCGTGAATCCTTTTGTTCGTTTCACAAGTAAATCCACTTGTTTTTATTTATATCAGTTAAGGAGATAACTGCACATCTCCAGCCTAGTCTCACAGAAATCACATTCCAGATTACATTTTCCCAGATCAACGAGAAAATTCAAAGCATCCTTGACTACACAGCAAAAAGTAATCTGATAAACTTTTAGGTCTGCAGTAGTCCTGCAGCAGCTGTTTAAATGATAGCTCACCTTTTATCTAAAGCTGTCTGCTAAGTTACATAGCTGGCAGTCATCTGGCTTTCGAAATTTTGATTTGTGCTTCCTGTCAAAAGTCATCCTATCATAGTTGGGAACTTGAGATGAAGTTGTTCATCAAAATCAGTTTTCAGTTAGAAAAAAATAGATTGGCAGAATTGTGGTTTTCCATTGTGCTTCAAAAAGTTTTATATTCAGTCCTATATGGAGATAGTGTTCTGGCTCCCGCTTAGGATCCTATTATGAATAATGCTTGAGATTTTAGAACGAGAGTGTGTCACGCAATATTCAGTCCTGTTTATCTTGTTAAATAGATGGTATTGACACAGTTTTAGTTTTTTGTTTTGATGAGGGAAGCAATAAACTGGCTTTTTCATATATTTTGTAGCGAGGGAATCTCCATGTGAGACGATAAATTCTGTTGATGAGGAAACGGTTAAGAGAACATATGATTCATAGTACGTTATTAAAACCCTCAAATCTTTAGCAATTGGACAAGAAAAAAACATATGATAATTATTGTTCTCTCGATATCACAAGTTCACAACAAGCAATCAATCATGATACTTCATGGCTGTTTCCCCAGGTCAAGTCGCAGTTCAGATGCAACACATCAGTTTCAGAGTTCAGATCTCCCTTTCACATATTCAGCTAGCTAGCTACTGCATGGTACCAGTATTTAGATCTTCCAGTTGAAGGCAACGGGGCTCCTCACCCGGTGCTTCCTGTTCTCCCACGAAATGTGGCCGAAGTCCCATGTTCCGGCCGGCCTCACCTTTCCTTGCGACTGGAGGCTGAACTCCACCGTGTAGCTTCGCTTCTCGTTCTCCCTCTTGAACTCCAGCGTCTCCGGCGTTACGGTCACCTTCACGTCCCCCGGCGCCGCGAACGTCACGTTGTACGTCTCCGGCTGCGCCGACAGCTTGGTCACCGTCCTGGTCAGCCTGCGGACGCCGCCGCCGTTGCTCCTGTCGAACACCACCACGAACGACGGGTAGTTGAGGTTGGCCATGCCGCCCGCTATCGTCCTTGCGCCGCACCCAGCTGAACTCATCTCCGGCACGAACTGCCGCATTTGCTCCGCCGTGTAGTTGAGGGTGCAGAGGAAGTCCACGTACTCCTGCGTGCCGGCGTCGTACACCAGGCCCGGGTCCATGGCGAGCCTCGGGAGGACGAGCCCCGCCCCGGCAGCCAGCGGCGTCGCGTCCATCAAGGTGCCGCTGTCGAACATCTCCCTGCCGTTCTTGTCCAGTGGGCCGGCGGTCGTCACCAGCGCCGACCGCACCATGGCCGGCGTCCAGTCGCCGTGCACTTTCTTGATCAGCGCCGCGGCGCCGGCGACGTGCGGAGTGGCCATGGACGTGCCGGAGAGGATGTTGTACTCGACGCGCCGCGGGTCAATAATCTTCTTGGAGCCCGACGGCGGCACGGCCCCCGACCATGCGGCCAGGATGTTCACGCCCGGCGCGACCACGTCCGGCTTCAGGATCTCCGGGGCCACCACGCTGGGGCCTCGCGACGAGAACCCCGCCACCATTGGCGCCCGGTTCTCGCCGGTCACGGTCTCGCAGGCGAAGGCGAACGACACCACCGGGTACGGCGACGATGACATGTAGGCGTCCAGCTTATTGGCCGCGGTGTCGCTGATCATGACGCCGGGGAGCGTGAACGCCGGAGCATTGACGGCGTCGTGGAGCCGTTCCATGCCCATCGCGGACACCATCCCGGCTCCGCCGGCTCTCTCCACGTAGAGGCCGGTCACGTCTCCTGCCATCCACGCGCACACCACCACCTTGCCCGTCACCTTGTCGGGCGTCAGGTCATCCTCCTTGCAGGAGCTGTACACGAGCCCGACCATGCTCGTGCCCTTGGACTTCTCGGTATACAGGGACTGGCCCGTCAGCGCCACGCCGTTGCCGAGCATGAGCTTGGCCGGGAACACGCGGTCCGTGGTGGCGGCACCGACGGTGGTCAACCACGGCGCGTCGTTGGACACGGAAGACGCCTCGGGGCCGTCGTTGCCACCGGCGACGACGACCAACACGCCCCTGCGCTCGGCGCCGAAGGTAGCGACGGCGATGGGGTCATCGTAGAAGGGCGTGCCTGGCTCGACCCCGATGGAGATGGATATGAGGTCCACGCCGTCGCTCACAGCGGCGTCGATCGCCTTGATGGTCGCCGAGCCAGGGCACCCCACTGGGAGTGGGACACACGCCTTGTACATGGCGATCCTCGCATTGCGCGCCACGCCGCTCGCCCTCCCGCCCGAGAAGCCGTACAGGTCGGCCCAGGGAACCTCGGCGCCGGCAGCCGTCGAGGCCACGTGGGATCCATGCCCCATGAAGTCCCTCGGGCTCGGGTCGTCGTACTCCGGGACCGGTAGGTTGCCGGTGAAGCACTTGGCGCCGACCAGCTTGTTGTTGCAGAGTAAGGTGGCATTGAACCCCTCGGCGTCCTCGCACTCGCCCCTCCAAGTGGGACGGACGGGACCGAGGCCAGTGTCGTTGAAGCTGGCGCGCTCTGGCCAGATGCCGGTGTCGACGATCCCGATGATGATGCCGTCGCCGAACTCCGAATCTGGCCACGCGCCGAAGTCGTCGTGGAGGCCCATGAACCAGGGCGACCTCGTGGTCTGGATTTGGTACATCCTGTCCTTGTACACACGGGTCACGCCGGGGACGGCCGACATGCGCCGGGCCTCGCCCTCGGTGAGGCGGACGGCGAAACCGTGCATCACAGTGCCGTAGGTGTAGAGGATGTGGCTGGAGCTTCCGGCCACCATGGACGTGTACCAGCGATCGAGGGTGGCGAAGTTGGATGGCTTGGCCAGGTGGTTGGTTTGGACGATGTAGGTGCCATGCGAGTTCGAAGTGGAAGGAGAAGGATGAGGCTTGTGCTCGACAATGGAGTTCCTGTGCTCTGGAATTATGACTGAATGTGTGGACTGGAACTGGACAAGGACGAGAACTAGCAGACAGAGGATGGGGAGCGTGGAAGCCATTGTTGATGTGTGTTAGTGAGCTTGTGATGGAGAAATGCATGTGCGCGGTGATGGGTTTTATAGAGCTTGAGCTCGGCTGGGCTCTCTGTGACGCCACTGCAGTGCAGACCAGGAGTTTTCATTCTGTGTCAGAAAAGGGCTCTTGTGTCAAGATATCGCTGATTGAGAGTTTGCAGCCATTGATGGGCTTCCATTACCATGTTAAGCTATTATCACGGTGGCTCGGCTAATGGATGCTACTTGTGGATTTCTTCCTCCGCGATACTCGGCTAGTGGAAGCTAAATGCAGCCATGAAACAAACTTCGTGCTAATTTTGATTTTGCCCCGGATAATTTGGATTCTGGAAGGCGATGGAACGGCCTCCCAAACCAAACAAGGAATGGAACGGCCTCCACTATCTATTTGTCTCATCTTAAAATCCCAAATTTCCTATGTGCACCACTAAATAAACACACCACACATGCAAATGCCACAAGTTTTCAGTTAACATTCTATCTTTGTAAACAAGAAACCTGTCTGTCACAGTCTCACAGAGTATTTCGACTATAGCACATGAGAGCCGACAAGGCTGTTTCAGTCCCCAAATACAGAAACCAAATGTTTCACTACAGTTCTGGTGAAATTCAGGATGAACCAACGTCGTCCAAAACAGAGGCCCATGTAAAAAAAAATCCTGCCAAGATGTGAATAAGCCACAGTGGGTGTTCAGTTGGATCTCAATTTTTTTTAATGGATATACATACAAGCTTTGCATCATCTGAACAACGTGACTAGGCTACATTTACAATTTACACAGTTGTGTATGAACACCATGCTGAGTAACCTCGAGTGTGTCTGCTGTTAAAATTTGGTTTACGCAGTTCTAGGCCATCACTCCTGCATAAGGCACCTTGTGCCACGACTCACGGCAGGCCACAAGAATACCTCCTGAATGCACTTCGTTTGTCTCAAAACACTATTTATATATTTGAGTGCCTCAACTTGAAATATAATGAGCAAGGAACGAACTCTTGACACATTCCTTTGTTAATTATAGTTCCAGGACCTCATATCAAAAATTGGAATGTCTCAGCTTGTGGAAATTTTATATACTCTCAAGAAGGACTAATAAAACTTGGAGTTCAAAGGTTGTCGGGAAAATTGACTTTCTGTTTTATGTATACTGAAGTTGGCGGTTAACTGTTCTATTGCAATTCAAGTTCTTCCATATTGTCCCAACCACATGAAACTTGCTTATTTCCCTTGGCGGGGTGCATTGAGGGTGAGAGTTTACCTGAGTGACGAAGGATGACCCGATTTATCCTGTTTCTCAGTTACATCGGCTGGGACATCAGCTAATTAAGCAGCTACTATCTCCAGCATCGAGCTACAAGCCTACAACACCATCATATCATTCACTGCCTTTGGGCTGGATGACATGTATTTCGTTATCACCATGGCAATTCAATCCGATCCCTGGTATCGCTTGAAAAAAATTCGTATCATTCACTGGTTTTCTGGAGAACAATTCTTTGATCAATACTAATACTGATAACTGCATATGGGCTTATTGACAAAATAATGACCTCCATAGCAACCTTTTTGGTTGTCGAAACAAGTGGTGCAGCAATAATCCACTCATGACAATAGGAGACCAAGGGAAAACAATAGGAATTCAAAGCTAGCAACTTCGAAGCAAATTTGCATTATTGCATATACATGTTTTCTTGGACTGATTAGACTAAGGGTATGACTATTTCTCGGTCGTTTTCAATCAGATGATACGAATCACAAAGCAAATTTAACGGCCTAGATAATTTTTCTTAGTTACAACTCCACTTGAACTGAAAAAATTCCAATTGCAACTACAGTTGCAACTCATATGCACGAATCACGATGCAATCAAACGGTGTAGGACTTGATTGAGCACAATGGTAAGGAAATCGGTAATCGTTAACTGCTCGGTCGGCTTAGGAGTAGCGACTAATCAGAATTCAGATGATTAGCTGATTTAATCGGTCGGCTATTAATCGGTGCAACCTACATAAATTAGCACTTAAAACAGTTTATATAAGAAAAATAATAGTATATGAGACTCTATATGTCTGGCCCTACTTCTCTAGAGCTTAAAATCCCAGAAAACATGTACGCTTATCCTCCATGACCTAATCTTCAAAGTCACGAGCGAATCAGGATCCACTAGCCGAAGCCGCGTTCCTTCCTTCCACTTCTTCTCCTCTCACCTCTGAAGTTTATCTTCTCCCAACATCTACCTAGGGTATGACCCTTCTTACACATCAACCACCTAACCTATTGAAGGCGTCCTCGAGTTCTAGCACGAGCTCCTCAAGGTGGTCTGGGAGGGCAAGGAACTAGTTGGCGATAGATGGAAATCGAGCTGCTGGAGGCTGCAATCAAGCGGGAGCTTCGCAAAACCTACTTTATTGGGGAGGGACAGCGCATGTACTAGCGATATGCATTGAAAATTTTGTAACTTTTTTGACCAAGTGTAGTAGTTAATCGGGAACATACCTAGTATCGAATTTTTGGTATGATTAATCGGGCTAAAGGATTAACACAAGCAATTAATGGTAATCGACACGGTCAAGCCCCTAGTAGAGATTAATCGGCCTAGTTTTTGAACAGTGATTGAGCACGAACTTCATTCTCAGCTAGCCGAGAACTACAAAATCCCATCTAAAATAGTTCTCTGCCTTATAAAAGGAGTTTCGGGAGAGTATTTCACTTCTCCCCACTTATGCCCCGACTGGGAATACATATAGTCTTTTAAACATGAGCACGGGGATTTAAATCTCTGTTACACACCACACCACCATGCCTGGCCATGATGGAAAATATCTGATGAAAATCACCGTGTATTAATGAAGTGCTTATAGATGGCAGATGTGCAGCCACTCATTGACAAGGTGGTCTCCAAGCTCGTCCCTTGGCATGGAAAAAATATTGTGCAACCGATAGAGGCACCTTCATCAAATTTGTGATCATTTCTCAAGCAATCTTCCATATCTCTTCCATATCACGCCGCTTGCCATCTCACCCATCATTCTTCAAACAATCAACAAGTTCGAGAGATCTTCGTGAAAGCCTTGCGACTTAGGTGGCATTGGCTTCAATGGAAGGATCCATTGAAAGCTTGGATTGGCAATAATCACCCTTGCAATGATTCAGGCAAATCAAGGTCAATGGAAAACCATTTTTAGGCCAAAGTAGAAGGGGGGACTTGGCATCATTGACCTTGATAAATTCGCAAGAGCCTTGCGACTTAGGTGGCCTTGGCTTCAGGAGAAGGATCCCTCGAAAGCTTGGATTGGCAATAATCAACCTTGTAATATAAATCACACTGTGGAGTTTATGTACCTTTGGGAAAAGGTTAATGAGATTCATCTATGTGAAGGCACCCCGGATGACATCACTTGGAAGTTCACCAACTCAGGGTTTTACATGGCGGTGTTGGCCTATAAGGGCCAATTCTAAGGTATGTCGGAGGCCATATGGAAAATTTGGGCACCGCCAAAGTGCAATATTTTTTTGTTTGGCTTATCCTTCAAGATCGAGTGTGGACGGCCGACCGACTTCAACGGAGGGGTTGGCCAAATTGTGGGGATTGCCAACTTGTTATGCTCGAACCCGAGTCCATGGTGCATCTTCTTTTCAACTGTCGCTACTCTCTTAGGATTTGGAACTCCATCATCTCGTGGCTTGGGCTAGACTCGGCGGACATTTCTTTGTGGGCAAACTTTGACACGGTTGAAGAATGGTGGCTCTCCTTCATCTACCCCAATTGCTCCCGGCGAAAATCCGTTGCCTCTCTCATCGTGCTAATCTCTTGGGAGCTTTGGGACGAGTGCCATGTGAGAGTCTTCTGTAGTGTTTCTTCTCTGCCAAATATGGTTGTAACTAAGGTAAATACTGATGTGGAGCTTTGGCATATGGCGGGTGCTAGGCACTTGGTGTTGATTATGCCACGAGGATAGGTGTGTTGTTTTTGCCAAACTGTGGTTTAGCCTTGTAACAAACCTTTGAACTCTTCTTAATTAATGATATGAGGCAAAGTTTTGCCCCCGTTTAAAAAAAAATAGGAATGAATTTGATTTCTCCGGCTTTCACCAACTAGGGATGCTCATCACTTTTAAATATTAGCATCATGATTTAAATCTTGGTTAATCACCTAGCTTAGTTATTGCGGATAAAATTGGAACCTAAATCCATGTCTACAAAGATTTCTAGTTAGCTTGTAGATATACTCCCTCCGGACAAGTGAGCTTGGCTCACTGACATTCTGAAGCTGCTCTAACACAACATTTTACCGCATCTGTTGCACTAATGTCATTAGTAGATTTGACATCAAAGCTACTCTATTGTATCGTTGCGTCATACACAGTAGAAATGTCTTTCAACATTCAAGTTTGAAAATTACTATAACTACTATTTTGAGCAATGCAATATAGATCCCATGCATGTCCAATAGATGATGTTGTGAAAAGCGTGTAGCCAAACTTTTCTAGCTTCGACATAATATGTACACATATATTTAGGACAGTTAGGAAAAAAAAAGATGCAAGTGGATCAAAAGAAGCAAAAGAGGAGGCAGTTGAGACGCCTGCTCATATAACTTCCCATATAACTGAATCGTATAAACCATACACTAGAGTACTAACCATGCAATTGGCACCAAGTACTAAAAGGATTCATTATGATGATAATCATCAGGTCAAATAGACAAGCGACCCAACAAACAGCTACCAGATAAAAAAAAAGGCACATTAACCTGACAAGAGCTCACTACAGCCATGAGAATCCATGCATGTTTTTCATAAGGAATACAGAAGTAACTTTTAACTAGCTTCTCTAAATTCAGCATCCATGCCAGTGCCATGCATCACTATCAAGAACAACTCACAATGTTCAGATAGAGTAAGGGAAGGACTTCGATCAAGGTAGCTACTACAAAGCTTAAATTCTAGTAAGTTATGACACTAAGCCGCTAAGGAGACAGTGCGGGCGCCTATCACTCTCATATTCCATTCCAGTGCATTATTTTGGAGTCTTGGAAGCGAGCTTTTTCTTCTTCCTCAGCTGAAAATATAATGTTCAAACATAATTCATGTTAGCAGATGTCAGTGATCAAAATCTGTAGACGTGAGACATAAAATGATTTCACAAATTGTTGGAGAGATCTCAATTTATCAGTAGGCAACGAAGTTCTAGTTACATGAGACACCAATACACAACATACAAACAAAACTGTACTAGTAAGTTCAGTTAATGGCTCTAGTTGGAGACCTGGCACATCAACTCTGAAACAAGCATATCATGGAACTATTTATACTGATGATCAGAACTTAGAGAGCATGTTCGATGCTACAATGACCAAGTCGAAGAACCAGGGAAATATAGGGAAAGGACATGAACAACGATAGCACAGTAAGCTCCATTATTATGTATAAATTGATATAAACTACCTAGCTGACTTTAACAGGGCAATGTGAACTCACAAAAAACTCTGCACAGATGTTAGACCAAGATAATTATGACTTTGGTCTGAAGCCAATAGCATGGACATTGTATTAGGGCTACTCGCTAAGTTCAAGAATATGAATGACTCGGGGAATCACAGTTAAGGCTCACCTCATCGTTGTGCCCACACTTCTTCTTGCGGCAGTTCGAAGCCCTGGGAGGAAGGCGTGCATAGCACCTGCAAAACAAATTGCACAGAAAATGCCAGGTTAATTTGTGACAAGGAAGTGTATCCACACTAAGCTTAACTAACAAATTGGTCGCCTTTATCAAGTCCTAGCTAACACATGATTAAGAACTACAGAAACACAAGTTACATGACGGGGAACTAAAGGAAGCAAACCAAGAGATTGACATGTGTGCTTACTGGCGGCAGATGAGTTTGTGCTGCATGTACTTGAGCGCCAGCTGCAGAAGGTTGGGCTCAATCACAGGGTACGTCCCGCCCTTGCCGCCACCGCGGAGACGGAGGACCAGGTGAAGCGTGGACTCCTTCTGGATGTTGTAGTCAGCGAGGGTGCTGCCATCCTCCAGCTGCTTCCCGGCAAAGATCAGGCGCTGCTGCTCTGAGGGCACACCTACGGTTTCAGATCAGGCCACCATGATTAGTATGCTACTATCACAATTAATCATGCGGTGACAAGCAATTAAAGAAACAACAAGCATTTAAGATTAACAGTACTATCCCTAGCTAGATTGGTAGCGAAATTATGTTGAAATGCGGTTCCTTTCTAGTACTATCTTAGCTCACTCCAACACTTGCAAGTCGATCAAGTATCCAACCCTACGCCCCACAGGTTGCCAAAGAAAAAAAAACGATTCCTTTCTACTATCCTAACACAATCCACCACTTGCATATACTAGCCGATCCAACCCGACCCCTTCCCGGCCGGCCGGCCTCCTCATCTCCGACAAACATGGAAACTCTTAATGTCAAGCACTCAAGCTAGCTTAACACGACCAAATCGCCGAGATTGCCCTGCTCTGTTTCTGACCAAGATGACCAATTTCTCAGCTGCAGGAAGCAATTGCTCAGCAAATCTACCAATCGAAACCGCACAAAGGTGGAGAAATGTTTTTTTTTCGAGAACCCGCAACAGCGTGCGCGTCATTGTATTAAGCTGACAAGAATCGCCAAGAATGGCTACAATACCACACATGCCTTTTGGCTTACAACACACTCCTACAACACCGACGCAAAGCACACCTTGCCCAACCTCAACCCAAGAATGGCGAGGCGACGGGGCACAGAGTCTCCAAACCGCGTCACAGCCAACTCCAACAACACGACCAACTTCCCAAACTGCCCAGACCAACGTACCACATCATACGCCTAGAAGATGAAGCGCGCGATTGGCAGGGTGTGGCCAAACTTGGGAATGGGTCGACAAGCGTGTTGGCGATGGCGTACATAGCGCTCCAGAGACTCACACCTGGAGCAGTAGCAGAAACCGGTGAGGCTACCATCACCGAGAGCCATCCCTCTCAGCCAAAACAGCGCCTTCAAGAAGGGGACGGCGTTGCTGCGCCGCCGCTGCCCGGCCCGGCAAGACAGACCTAGGGTTTCCCCTGGCGTCGAGGGTAGGAACGGTCCGGACCCAAAACCACGCCTCCAAGGAGGGAGATGGCACCCACAGGTGTCACCGTGGTCTGCAACGGAAGAACCGAGCAGGGCTTTCACCCGGGCCAAAGACCGCCCAACGGCGAGATGGAGACGCGCCAAAAGCCGGCCTGGACCACCGCAGCAGGAGGCAACTAGAGGTCGATGGAGAAGGGCGAAACGCACCAAAAGCCACCGCAGCAGCTACCCAAAACCGGCCAGAAACGAGACTGAGAAGGTCTGCTCCTGGTAGTTGGGTCGCTGCTGCCGCCGGAGCACTCCGGCCACCACCGCCGCCGGAGGGCCACCAAGAGGACAGCTCTCCGTAGGCGCAGATACAGAGCAGAGCCAGCGCTGCCAGGGAGGGGGAGTCGCCCGCTCGAGCCCATCTGGGCCCGTGCAAGCCCATCTAGGCCCGCAGACCGCAACGCCGCCGGCGCACCAGGCCGCCGTGGGCGGACGAGCACAGCACGGTGCGTCGGGTGAGCGGCGACCCCAGCACCCTCCACCAGCAGGCCGACCCAAGCCCACGCCGCCCACCGCCACGACCGCATCTGGGGAAGCCGCCGCCACGAGGCCGCCGCCTGGAACGCGGAGCCGCCGCGCCATCGCCGAGACGACCGCGCCGTCACGCCCTCCGTCAGCGGGACGCCCACCACGACCGCAGAGACCCGCGCCTCCACCGCCGCGCGTGGGAGAAGAAAAGGCCCCGCCGCCGCCGGCCCCGCACGGGCTTTGCCCGGCGGCGCTCTCTGGCGGCGAGGAGAAGGGGAGGGGGCTGGGGAGGGCCGAGGGGAGGCGCCGCCAGGGAGCTCCCGGTCGCTCGCGGGAGCGACGCGGGAGCTAGGGTTTCCTCCTCCACTTCCTGTCAGGTGGAGAAATGTTATTAGCATATCATGGGTAAACCAAAAAACGGAGGTGGAAACAAGCGGCCGGGGTCCCAAACTTATGGAAACAGCAGGGAAACAGATGTCACAAACAGGGCGGCCGGACGGCGAGCGAACGGAGCAACAGGTCGTCAGCCGGAGAGCGCGCGCACATATAGATAGGGACGATCGAGGGGGAGATGTTGGTTACCTTCCTTGTCCTGGATCTTGGTCTTGAGGGCGGCGATGGAATCGCTGCTCTCGACCTCGAGCGTGATCGTCTTCCCCGTCAGCGTCTTCACGAAGATCTGCATCTTGCCGTCGCCGGAGTGTGGGTGCTGGACTGGACTAGTAGTGGTGGTGGTGGTGTGGACAGCGCCGCGGAGTCCGCGGCCTTTATATAGGCGGAGCGTGAGCGTTGAGGGGAAGTGGAGCTAGCGCAGCCGCTACGAAACCCTCGGAGCCCTGGATGGGTTGGACAGGCCCGGTGCAGCGGAATGTGCTTGGGCCGGGCTTTTTCGTGCAACTGCACCCGTATTGCTTAGAGCCTGAGAGAGTTCTTTTTTTTTTGACACTAGAGTTCTAACTGATTCTCAACATATCTCAAAAAGAAAAACTGATTCTCAACAAAAAAAAATACTATCGTTTTAATTTATTTAGTTTGAGAAAAATGTGGAAAAGTTCATTTGCCTTGGCTGATTCCTTATATACGTGGATTTCTTGGTTCCCTAGCTAGGTACAAAATCCTCAACCCGCACACCCATTTTCCACTTGAAGAATCAAGAATGAACACAAACCCTGATGATTGGGAAAGAAATAAACTGTCTGTCAACCTTAAAACCAGACAAACTGAACCCACAAACTTTGAAATCCCGATAAATTTAGTCCCCCAGCTCTCTCGCTCGGAGCATATGAACGATGATGTGGCGATGGTAATGGAATTGCAATGACACACAACTGTCCATACGAGCTCCTCGATCTCTCGTGGTCAGCTAAGTTGTTGATGTACTCACGCTCGCCCTCTTTCCCCGCTCGAGTTACCAACAACTGACTAGCCCTTGTTGCTTCTCCAAAGACTAGCTGAGGCAAGACACTAGTGGTTGGATCTCGTCAACGCAAGGGAGTAGCATCGTCCGTGGGAGGGAGAAGAAAAGCTCTTTGACATGACCAAGAAGGTTTATCTCATGTTCTCGGTATTGATTTACATACCATTATCTTGAGTGTCGAGTCCTCTTTCTTATTTTACTTTATTTTTACACGTGTTCGATTGGAGTTCGATTTGGACTATTGATTTCAATCGAAATTAGCCACTAGCTAGATTCTATTCCAATCGAAATTTTACATATGCAAGTGCACATAACTTGTATAACAAAACTGGATTACGGGGAGAAAGGCAGAACTGCTCAATAGACACCACATATCATGCAACTCGTATACCAGGCTACAACATCGACCATATTATTTGTGTTGAGAAGAGGGATGCAAATTTTCTAGTTGAAATGTTTAGGATTGAAATTTCCTTGGTTTTAAAGTTGAGAAATGTATTTCTATCATTTTTAAGCAATATTTCTACAATCTCGAGCGACAAAATATGTACACCAAAACAAGATGATCTAGACGTGTGGCCGTTTTACGATGGGCCTAGACAAATATATGTGTAAATATGGTTTAGAACTACTTGTATATGAATGTAATTACCAATGTTACAAATGACGGTTGTGGTTCCTTTATTTTTGAGGTTCTAGATAAGGCATCAAGCTTCAATAGTCATCGCGGAAAGCTAGTACGTAATTATTATCTTTTCAAATATTAGTGAAAATTATAACAAGACACCATTTTAATTTTCTAAAAGTTACAACATTTTTGAAAAGTTCTAGGATTGTGAGCTTGAGAATGTGATTACGGCCACCTCAAATCACTATGCGATCCTTATTAATCTGGACGAAGGTGATAGTATGCGAAGAGCCCTACGCTACAGGCGGGCTTCTGCTACGAGGCAATGTGCAAATGGGACGATGATCACAAACAGTCGTGATGCTTCGCAAGACATCTACTATGTAATCTTATTGTTGTGGGTATACTTTATGGGTATATCAACGACATGGCCTAGATCCGGCAAGCCCGGGTGGCCCACAGACGATGATGGTGGCATGGGGCCCATCGGGCGGCCCATTGCTTTTGATCATGAAGGATGAAGTCCAGGAACATGGAGCCGGATCCTAACCGACCTACGAAGGAGGCCGGATCCGTGGAAGCCCATAAAGTATCCGGATCCAGCAGTACCATGAGGAAGGCGGATTCTTGACGTACACGGCAAGATATTATACCGTAGTTAGGCAACTTGTATTCCGGCTAGGACTCTCCATGTAAACCCTAGATCCGTGCGCCTTTATAAGCCGGATCCTGGGAGCCCTAGAGGCACGACCACAACCATTGTAACAACGCAAGCGCCCAGATAATTCCAAACAAGCAGCGGTAGGCCTGTCATCGTGCATGTGTTCCGAAGGGGGTAACTCGCGTACCACCGTCCCGTGTGCACTCCGCCCTATGGCCCCTACTTCTTCTCCCCTCGTGAGGATCCCTCCTCCGGGGTACCGTCGAATAGGCAACGACGTTGGCGCCCACCGTGGGGCCTGAGGCGTCCGGAGGCCGGAACCGGGAGGGCTCCGCCATGGGAAGCTACGACGACTCGATCGCTGTGGGGCGCGTACTTTACGCCGGGAATTTTCCGATCGTCCGTCCGGATGAATTCTGGATTCCGGCTAGGTCTAACCCCGTCAAGCTCTCCATCGTCCCAATCGGCGGCATCCACATCTTCATCGGCGAGACCGTCGATTCCGACGGAAACGCACTGGTAAATAACGCTGACGCGTCCGCCGCTGAGCTGGACGCCGTCGCGAAGATCCGATCTGAGTCGCGGGAGCTTCCTAAGGAAGGTTCCGCCTTAGATCAGGAAAAATCAAAACCCACCCAATCCGCCCCTGAGCAGGAGAAAACGGTGGAAGACCAATGCAGATCCGCCTGGGTCTCCCAGGTGTTAGAGAAGCAAAGGTGTCACTTCGTGCACTTCTTGGCCCATACCGCAGGAGACGCCCTCCACCAGGACGAGGCCGATCCTTTGCAGGTTGAGGCACCCGGAAACAACGTCGCTCCGGATCTGCCGAAGCAGTCGGAGATAGCGACGCTCCGGGACAAGAGGAAGCCGGAAACCCTGAGGAATCAATCCTCGGTAACTTGAGCCCAAATTCTGACGATGCCTCCTCAATAGGCATAGAAGAATACAATCGCTTGACGAAGGAGCTCGAGATCGGGGAAGAGGCTGACGGCGCCTCATCCATGAATACAGAGGAATTCAACCGCAAGCTCGAGGAACTCGGAGGCGGTGAGCAAGCTGAAGTAGAATCCGCCCAGCCGATGCAGGTTCTAGCAACCGTAGCACCGCTGGATCAGCAGGAAACGGAAGACGAAGCCTCCAACTCCAGCCCAGGACCATCCAACGTGAGGCCTCCCTTAGGTCGGGCACGACCACAAAAGGATGTCCTGTCACCAGAAGAGATGGTCGAGCAAGCGCGCATGGATTTAGTCGCGCAGTCTGATATTCTCAACAAACCAATAACTCCCGAGGAGGCTGCAGACCCGGAGGCCTTAGAAGCCAAACGGCAGGAGATGCTCAGAAGTTCGCCAGGACCGCAGCCGCAATGCTGGAAGAAAGAACCTTAGCTGCAAATTTTGTGGACTACTCCCTAAAAAAGGATCGCGAAGTCGACGAAATGATGGCGACAACCAAGGGACTCCGAAAGGAGTGGGAGAAAAGGATAGCCTCTCAGCAGGCGGAGGCTGATAGGATCGCTCGAGAAGCCATCCCTCCCCGCAGGATTACCTTTGCAACACCCACAGAACAACAGCCGCTCGCAACCCCAAAGGATAACATGAAGAAGGCTGCGGAGCTCCTGAAAAAGAAGGACGAGGAGATTGACATCAACTACGTCCGGAAGCTCGTTGCCTCAGCAATGCATCAAGAGCAAGGAACACCGCGCGGTTGGAATCCAATCCGGAGCACTGCATATCCATGCAGAAGGACGCCACAGCAGGTCAACACCGTGATGGCGAGTCACGCACCGGGTCCACGGAGCGCAGGAGGAAAGTCAGAGAACATCCGAATCCAATCCCGGTGTCCTCGGATTCAACCCCGAAAAATCCGTTAAAGGGAAAGGATCCGATGTATACTGGCAGAGACAAGTACCGTGTTCCATCACCGCCACCCCGAGCTTCGCGTCCTCCGCTACCTCCTCGACGTCGCAGTCCCGCCGGAAACACCAGGCCCCATGGGCCAGGTGGAATCAACATCCGCGACAACATGCCGCCTCCTAGGGACAGGGCAGGGAGCGTACGCCGGAACCACGACCGGAACCAAGACCGCGAGCCCGAGCCTCGTCGGAATCAAGACCGTGAGCCTGAGCCTCGCGAGAAGCCAAGGACGCGAGCCGGAACCAAGGAGGAGCCGGAACGAAGAGCGCGCACCTGAGCCACGCAGGAGCCGGAAGCGAGGCGACCACCACGGAGGAAAGGAGCCACCGCAGCCGGAGCCAGCCGCGGGAGCCACGCCGAGAATCCGAAGGCGGAAGATCATCTTACAGGCCCCCTCGCAGATCTCCCTCGCCACCACCCAGTGGAGGCGGAGGTGGAGGCGGAGGCGAGGCCGGAGATCCCGTTCCCGCTCAAGATCACCTGGCGGCGGTCCCCGCGATGCCCGGGAGCGCCTCAACGAGTACAGATCCGACTACATTGGTCCAAGGTGCTTTGGCCAGATGATCCGAGAGGAACCAAAGCCAAGAAGCTTGAACCTTAAGCTACCAGGAAACCTGAAGCATTATGATGGCAGCGAGAGGCCGGATACCTGGATTGAGGATTACTACAATGCTCTAACCTTCGCCGGAGGAACCCCGAATATAGCCTGCCGCATGCTCCAGTTGTACCTTATTGGTCCAGCTCGTGTTTGGCTTAGTGACCTTGAGGCTATCTTTTGCTGGTTGGACCTGAAGAAGGCTTTCGAGAACCACTTCAGGGGTACCTACAAGAGACCGGCCACCACCAGCGATCTTCAAGCTTGCATCCAGAAGAAGGGTGAGACATCTAGGAGCTTCCTCACCCGATGGTTGGCAACCAGAAACGAGTGCGAGAACGTAGATAACCGCACAGCAATGCACGCCTTCATTGGTGGTTTGCAGCGTGGGGGGCTGCTGCGCCACAAGCTCACTTGCCTGGTGAATGCGAACAAGCCACTCTTGATGAGATGATAAACATCGCCAGTGATCACACTGCCGATGACGACGCAGGCGGAGATCTCGCAGCTACAGCCATACCCACACCAACAAAGAAAAACCGTGATAACGGCGTCGGCAACAACAATAAGCGGAAGAACCCCCTGAAGACCAGAAGGGCGGAGGATCCGACATGGTAGCCATGACGTTCCAACGCGGAGGTTCGGGAGGCGGAAGAGGCCGCGGACGTGGAGGCGGAGCGGCGGGGGGCAACGCGGCGACGAGGTCACCGCAGCCGGATCCCGCGCCCCCAAACGTACGAAGAATACAGGGATATGCCGTGCCTGGCCCATCGGATCCGGCTACGGGCAAATCCACCCATACCAATCGCAACTGCAAGTGGGTCAACGATCGAAGAACGACCGAAGGCATGATACAAGCGAGCCGGAAGCACCGCCCGCGCGGCAAAGGAGGCAAGGGCAAGAACAAGGACAAAGAGGAGGACAGTTCCGAGGCCATGGACGAGGATGACGCTTCGCCGGAACCCAAGGAGGGTACCGCAGCCAACAAGTCTAACCCCTTTGGCAAGAAGAGTGTCGGAACTTACCACACCTTCCTCGGAACCCCAACTGTCCGCGCGAAAAATCGGCGCTCCGGATCTTGAACGCCACAGTTCCGGCTGTGCCGCAGTATGTCAAGTGGTCGGAGAAAGCCTGTACCTTTGACAGGTCGGATCACCGGCCGTCATCCCCAAAGAGTGCTACGCTCTGGTTGTAAGTCCCCGCATAGACGGGTATGACTTCTCCAAGTGTCTTATGGACGGAGGAGCTAGCCTGAACATCATGTACCTGGAGACCCTGGAGAAGATGAACAGCTCAAACACAGCACCACTGAATTTCATGGTGTGGTTCCGGGTAAGAAGGCAAACTCTCTGGGCAGCATCAAACTTCCCGTGGCCTTCGGCAATGTGAACAACTACCGCAAAGAGATGATCACGTTTGAAGTAGTGCCCTTCAAGAGCTCCTACCACGTGATCTTCGGCAGGCCCACCTACCACAAGTTCCACGCCAGGGCATGCTACATCTACAACAAGCTCAAGATTCCGGGCCCTAACGGTATGATCACCGTGTCCGGAGACTACAAGAAAGCTAGGGACTGCGAGGAAGGCGAGGCCGCCTTTGCAGAATCCGTCATATCTGGAGAGGAGCTGCAAGGCTACAGAGCCGCGATGGATCCGAATGAGATGCAGACCACCAAGAAGCAGATCTCCGAACAGAAGACCTCGTTCAAGGCCGCGATAGAAACCAAGAAGCATGACCTCGTTGAAGGTGACAACTCCAAGCAGGTTTCAGTCGGAGCCAACATGGACCCCAAATAGGAAAGCGCGCTCGTCGAGTTCCTCAGAGCTAACATGGATATCTTCGCATGGCAACCTTCTGACATGTCCGGAGTACCAAGGGAACTCGCCGAGCACTACCTCAACATAAATCCGGGTGCAAAACCGGTGAAGCAAGCTATGCGACGCTTTGGAGACAAGAAGCGCCGCGCCATAGGAATGGAATTAGCAAAGTTACTAGAGGCAGGTTTTGTAGTAGAAGTTATCCATACTGATTGGGTCGCAAACCCGTCCTTGTACCCAAAAAGAATTCTGAAATACTAAGAATGTGCATCGATTACTCCGGCGTGAATAAGCATTGTCCGAAAGATCCGTTCCCTTTGCCGCGCATTGACCAAGTCATTGATTCGACGGCGGGGCGGAACTTCTGTGTTTTCTTGACGCATATTCCGGGTATCATCAGATCCTGATGAAGGAGACCAAAAGGCGACCTCTTTCATCACACCCTTTGGCACATACTGCTATGTTACCTGATACGTCTCCAACGTATCAATAATTTCTTATGTTCCATGCTACTTTATTGATGATACCTACATGTTTTATGCACATTATATGTCATATTTATGCATTTTACGGGAACTAACCTATTAACAAGATGCCGAAGAGCCATTCTTTGTTTTCTGCTGTTTTTGGTTTCAGAAATCCTAGTAAGGAAATATTCTCAATTGGACGAAACTTTCGCCCGGGGTCCTATTTTTGCACGAAGCTTCCAGACCGAGAGATAACGAAGTGGGGCCACGAGGCAGCCAGGGCTAGGCGGCGCGGCCCAAGCCACGGCCGCGCGGCCTGCCCCCTGCGCCCCTCGTGTGGCCCCCGCGTTGACCTTCCGCCTACTTAAAGTCTCCGTCGCGAAACCCCCGGTGCCGGAGCGACGATACGGAAAACCTTCCCGAGACGCCGCGCCGCGAATCCCATCTCGGGGATTCAGGAGATCGCCTCCGGCACCCTGCCGGAGAGGGGATCATCTCCGGAGGACTCTACACCGCCATGGTCGCCTCCGGAGTGATGAGTGAGTAGTTCACCCCTGGACCATGGGTCCATAGCAGTAGCTAGATGGTCGTCTTCTCCTTGTTGTGCTTCATTGTTGGATCTTGTGAGCTGCCTAACATGATCAAGATCATCTATCTGTAATACTATATGTTGTGTTTGTCGGGATCCGATGGATAGAGAATACTATGTTATGGTGATTATCAATCTATTGTTTATGTGTTGTTTATGATCTTGCATGCTCTCCGTTATTAGTAGAGGCTCTGGCCAAGTTTGTACTCTTAACTCCAAGAGGGAGTATTTATGCTCGATAGTGGGTTCATGCCTCCATTAAATCTGGGACAGTGACAGAAAGTTCTAAGGTTGTGGATGTGCTTTGCCACTAGGGATAAAACATTGATTCTATGTCTAAGGATGTAGTTGTCGATTACATTACGCACCATACTTAATGCAATTGTCTGTTGCTTTGCAACTTAATACTGAATGGGGTTCGGATGATAACCTGAAGGTGGACTTTTTAGGCATAGATGCAGTTGGATGGCGGTCTATGTACTTTGTCGTAATGCCCAATTGAATCTCACTATATTTATCATATCATGTATATGCATTGTTATGCCTTTCTCTATTTGTCAATTGCCCGACTGTAATTTGTTCACCCAACATGCTTTTATCTTATGGGAGAGTGTAACAACCCAAAAATTTCAAAACAAACAAAATGAATTTCCCTAGTTCCAAATTTTGGAACCAACAAAAACTTTTATTAAAATAAGATTGATACATATAGATCTGGTTTAAATCTTGTGTTTTGCCATGATGAGTGTTTTTATGCTTATGTGCTAAACCCTAAAACCCTAAAGTGATCAAGTGAAGGTCACCAACCCAATAAAATAAAAGAGAAAGAAGTCAAATAAGAAAAACCTTAAACCCTAATCTTCTCCAAAAATCATTTGGATCTATTTTGAGAAACCCAAAATAAAATAAAAGATATATGGGGGCATATAGCTCTAATAGGTAAATCTTGAACCCTACCTTTATTCTTTATGCTAAATGGTGGTGAACCTTTGTGAACCCCACAAAACCCTAAACTTCACCCCTCTTTTCACCACCCTAGTTAAATTAAAATAAAAGGAATTTAAATAAGAAAAAGGCATATGTGCCTATGGCTATATTTATAAAACTTTACCCTAAGCCTTTCTACTTTGCTTAGAGGTTTGGAAAACCTTCATATACCTTACCTAGTGCTTATCAAACCAAATACAAGTGGTTTCCAAAGAAAATAAAAAGAAACTAAAAATGCCATAGAGGCATATGAGAATAAAATAGCAATTTGGGAAATAAAGAATATTGACCCTAGTATTTGTTGTGAATGGTTAGATCACCTCCATATGACATATCAACCCTCAACAACACCATTTGGGACAAGCAAAGTCAAATTAAAAATCAAATGCCACCTATGCATAGAGGCATATGTGACACATAGCCATTTTTCCAAAAACTTGACCTAAGCACCTCTACCTTGCCCAAATGGTTTGAAAACCTTACTAAACCCAATCCAACACTAAATAAGCCCTAAACCATGATCTTGGATCATAAATAAAGAAATGGAAATAAAAATATGAAATGCACATATGTGCATATGGCCAAAAATACAAATTTGAGCCAAAGACCATCAAACTTGTTTCCATTGCTTGGATTGTTTTCTTATATCATATTAAACCTCAACCACATCAAGGGGATCAAGAAAAACCAAATCAAAAAGAAAATAAGAAGATTTTCCAATACACATATGTGGATATGGCCATTTTTACAAATCTTGAACCTAGACCATTATGGCTTGCACCATTGGTTGTGTTTGGTTACTAAACACATATAAACACCTTTGGAATCAAACAAACTCAAATCAAATCAAATTTGAATGAAATAGGAGCTCACATGCACTAATGGTCATTTGGCCACATTATAAAATGTTCCCCACTTTAACCCCTGGTTTTTACTTTTCTTCAAACTAAACTTGGTCAACTATGACCATGTCATCCAAGACCATATGAAGGTGAACAACTTTCATGTTGACCACCATACCTCATGTTGACTAGGTTGACCAGAATAGAGGAGACAAGTGGTGATGTTGAAACAAAGAGAAGATCACCCCCCATTTTTGAAATTTCACAAACCAACTTCATTTTGAGCACCACCACCACCATTGTGCTCTAAACATTATTTAAATCAACTTCACCAAATATTTTTGAAAAATTCAAAAACATTTCTCTTTCGGCCATTGTATCAAACACCTTGTGTGCACTATTTGGCAAATGTGACACACACTAAAACCTAGTGGACTTTAGCATGCCCTTGGATGCTCTGATCATCCCCAGTACCCCTGCACATCTCCTCTACCCCACCATGTCTTTGCTTCACTGTTACAAGGCCACCCATGATCAATGCCATGCCATGCCGGCCCTCATGCTCACCACCCTGCCACCTCTCTCTCCCTTCACCTCAACTCTGCTCGACCATGTCCTGGAGAGCCCTCACCTCACCCTGCATCTGCTGGCGCAAGCCCTGGCCCTGGAGAAGACCACACACGCCGGGCCGTGACGTGATCACCCAGGTCAGCCTCGCCAGCACGCGCACGAGCACGGCCACGGGCGCGCCAGAGCACCTCCTCGCCTCGTCGCCTCAGACCACCTCACGACTTCTCCTTTCACCCACCTGCTCCCCTCGACACCAGCTCTGCGCCAGACACGGCCTCTCTCTCCCCCGAGCCTGGTCACCGTCGCCCTTGTCGCCGTCGTCCGCCACGGGCCTGCCAGCTTCGGTCACGCTCCCCGTCGCGTCTGACCACCGTTCACTGTGCCACCAAGCGCGTGATGACCGCCATGACACCGTGCACAGCGCAGCGTCCATACCTTGCCCCTTCACCGCTCCAAACACCATCGCTATGCTCGACCTCACCCGTGCGCCTCGGACTCGATCGCTCCGTATAAAAGGAGGCCATCCGAGCTCCAAATCTCCACACCATTCTCGTTCTCCCATCTCAGAACCACTCCTCTAGCCTCGCCTCGCCTCAATTTCTCCCGTAGCCAGCTAATTTCTCACCGGAGTACTGCGGAGCCGCCGCGGAAGAAGAAGAGGATTGACGCCACCCCGGGAGCCGCCACGACCCTCGCTGAGCTCGCCGTCGTCTTCCACTTCGATCGCCCGCCTCGCCGACCTCTCTGGACGCCGGTAAGACCCCTCCCTGGACCCCCATGGCCGCCGGCAAGGTTTGGACCTCGCCGGAGCTCGTCGCCGACGAGGACGAACCCCAGCCGTCCGATCTCCTTAGATCCCACGGCCCCCATTCACGCATACCGGTTCGGCGCTTTAAAACGGCTGACAGCTGGGTCCCACCCTGTCAGTCGGCCCACTGCGCATCAGCGCATAGCTGGGCCGGCCCAATCTTTTCCCTCTCTGTGGCCCAACACCGTTTCCCGCCAAGCCCACCATTTCAAATAAAAGAATTTCGAAATTTATTGTTTCTTCTCAGATGCTGTTTTGAAAATTAAATAGAATAAAATCTACCAAACCAAATTGAACAAATTTTATATATTTGGAAACCTTGTTAAATTATCTATAAGACTACACTGGCCTCAATCTTAGATTTATTATATAATTTAAATGATAAAAATAACAAGGCAGGGACTTTTCTGCCTTAGATTAATTCTTAAAAATCAACCAAAAATGCTTTTGAGTTGATTCCAACTCCTATAATTCACATTTCACTTACACTAATTGTTTCTGCAAAAATATGCCATGCTTACCTTGAATGATCATGGCCTAGTTTAATTAAAGGACTTTATGGCTATTTCTAGTCAAAGATATTGTCCAAAACTATTAATAAATCTTATGGGAATATTTTCTCTCATTTAAATCTTGTCATGAACAATTCAAAATAAGCTAGAGACTCTGGTCATTTAGGTCTCATATGAATTGTGGGTAATATTAGATCCTTACCATGTTAAAATTAAATAGTATGAGGTGCTACACCTCATTTAAATCATTAGTATGTGGTATTAAACTATATGAGGTGTAGCCTCTCAATTGAATATTTACCCAAAGGATTCAATGAGAATTAATGACACATGTAGTAATAATCCATAGGTTCTTATTTAAAAATATTCAATCATTTTCATAGTAGTATTTAAATTATTCAAGGCTACTTATTAAATCTTATGAGATGTAGTGGTCTCATTTAAATCTTGTCTCAACTAAGTTAATATGGGGTATAGACTATGGTCAATTTTAAACTCATATTAAATCAGTTGATGATATTAAATCATTAATCATGAGTAATAAAAAGGCATGAGGTGGTGTACCTCATTTAAATCACTTCCCAATTAATACCTATGAAGAGGTTGACTTGGGTCAACCTAGGTCATATGACATTAATGGAGGAAATTAAATCTTAATAATATTCAATGAGAGGAAATTATTTTCCTCAAGAAATAAATAGAAACTCTAATTAATATTTATAATGAGAGGAAATTATTTTTTTAAGAATAGAATTAAATCAACTCACCTAATAAGCATGTTGAGTGATAGCTTAGTAGGAATAATTTATGTGTGTGCTTAGTCTAGTACTTAGGCTTTGTGTGGTAATTGTGTGTATTGTACTCGTATTTAGACGCTAGTACCGAGGAGTACACCGAGGAGGAGGAGGACTACTTTGAAGAGGAAGAGAACTTTGATCACTACTCCAACCAAGGCAAGCTATTATTAATGCAAGCTAACCCCAAAACAAGCTATACTCTTGCAAGCTAATATTCTTGCAAAGTGCAAAGCTCTAGTAGAGCAAGGCACACTCCCAATTTACTTTATGCTTCATGATCCCATCCCAAGTTTTATTCTTACAAGCTTTTACTTTGATTATTATAAACTTGCTTTTATAGTTAACTTTGGTCTAGAGATAGAATACTACAAGAGTATCAAATTTAGCCTAGAGCAATGAAAGCTAGATAGCACCCCTCATGAATAGTTGCTAGTGCTAATATATAAAATTGACTACTCTAGGTGGGAACTTGTGAAATGAAATGACTTTGAAAACCTTGGAATGATGAGTCATTCTATTGAAAGATTTTGAAGGTGAATGTGACTTGTGAAAGACTTGGTGAATTTTACAAAAACTGATGGTTGGGTTCGGATGCGATACCATTCCAATTTGAAAGTACCCCCACAATACCCAACATGGGTAAGGGCTTAACTAGAAATTTATGTGCTTTAGTATGGGTTCCCTCTAAACAAGCGTCATCGGGGTTATGCCGAGGGCTGCCTCTACAAAAGAAATGATGTGATATGACGTGAATGAGGTGAATTGTCCGGCCCAAGCCCTGTGCAGTTCCCAGGCGGTTTGTCTTCAGGGAGGCCAAGCTCATGGGGAGAGGTGCCTATACTAGGGTATGTAAGTGAAAGGTTATGGTTGGTAGTCCGCACACGGAGTGTGATAAATCAGGGCCAGTTAACCTGACGGATTATTGCAAATGTTGTGGCACAAGTGTACGACCTCTGCAGAGTGTAGAACTATTCGAATAGCCGTGTCCACGGTTACGGACGATTGGAAAGGCCATACTGTTCCGTCATCAGACCATTTTCAAAAAATGTGACATGTGAAGGGTGACTTGTGTTTTGAACTTGAAATGGTGACTTTGACTTGAATTACAACAGAGTTGTGGGAATGACACTAATGTTCCCACTTGAGTTAGTCTAGCGACTCAAGCATCTTTACTAAATGTTTATGAAATAAACTTGGCTTTATGCAAATAAACCTAGAGCTTAGCATCCCCCTTACTATAGTTGATATTGCTTATATTAGTATTAGTTTGCGAGTACTTTAAAGTACTCATGGCTTTGTCCCTGGCTATTCAAATGGCCAGACTATGAAGGAGAACAGCAGTACGAGGAAGATGGACAGCAGGACGTCTACGACAACTAGGACCACTCCTGACGTCAACAGTTGCCTGTGGAATAGATGGACCACAACCGTTACTTCGCTTCCGCTATATGTTGTGTTTGTTGATCAATAGATCAACTATTTGTGTAATTGGATTTCTAGATCCACTATGATGTAAGACTGGATCATGTGATCCCTCTATGTAAGACGATTATGTGTTGTAATAAATGATGTGTTGTGATATCAATCTATTATGTCTCGCAAAAACAATATTCCTGGGATTGCGAGGAATGGCATAATAGGCATCTGGACTTAAAAATCCAGGTGTTGACAAGTTGGTATCAGAGCCATTGTTGACCTTAGGAGACCCTAGTTAGAATGGACGTCCTGAAAAAAAATTAGTTTCAAAAACAAATGAAGTAGATATTTATGAAAACTTATTCTCACTCTTATCCTTGAGATCTTTTCCAAAATAAGAGATCCATACTCCACTTTTCCTTATAATCCTACGTAAAATTTTGCACACTTGATCACTTCTCTAACTTACTCATCTTAAATTTCTCACAGATGGAATACCAATGGGAGTGTTATCAGCTTGGTCATGGAGGAGAACTGAAGTTCGAAAAGGATTTGAAGCAACTAGTGGAATATCTAGGACACCCGTACCCCGAGTTCTTCGGAACATCCTTCAATAATCAGTTGGGAGGATCACCCCGGTGGGAAGTTTCTGCTGATCTAGGAAGAAAGCTTGGAGCCCCGGTATGGGAAACCATATGGTTTTCTGTAACGGGAAACACCTGGAAGGAAGGACTAGTCAAAGCTATGCAAGAAGCAATCGCCCGTCTGTGTGGACAAAATGAGAACAAGATCCGGAACACTCGCTTCATCTACTACCCAAGACATGACTCCATGGGAAGATCGCTGACCATGCCACCACACACGAAGATGAACCACTATGTAGCACACCAGGACTTCAGGCTGTACAAAACCCGTAGGGATTTGGACAACGCCCTCGCCCTTCGCCAAGCACCTCAACAATGAAGACGAAGAATTCCCCCCTGAAGAGTAGTATCATTAAAGCACTTGAGTAGGTGTGAGTTGTATCAGGATCCCCTTGTATCGTAGAGCGATGAATGGTTCTTCCAACCAACGGTGTGTTAGAATTGTAATGTGTGAATGAAAAAGTGTTGTTGGTTTTACCCCCGCAACACTACTCAAATTTTCAAGTTATGAACTTTTTGAACTTTAACTCAAACAAACCATAGAAATTTCCCTCTTATCTTATCACCTACCTCAATCTTCAGATGGCCCCACCAACCCGCAGCGCCACCCAGGATGCCATGATGCAACTGCTGCAGACGATGATGGCAGACCGAGAAGTCGAAAGAGCTGAACGTCAAGCCAACATTGCTGCTGCAACAGATAGCTCAGAACAATCAAGGCCATGGAAACCACGATCACCCTGGATCGAAGAACTTTCAGAACACCAACCCTCCAATGTTCAACAAGACTGAAGAGCCCCTTGATGCTGATGATTGGCTCCAAACAATGGAGAACAACCTGGAAGTTGCGGGAGTAGAAGCCGCAGAGAAAGTACTGTTCGCCACACACTATCTGTCAGGACCTGCCAGAGCTTGGTGGACGTGCCCGCGCAATGAATGCTGGACAAATGATGAACTGGGAAGACTTCAAGCCGAAGTTTAGTAAATACCATGTGCCCCAAGGACTAATCAAGAAAATGAGAGACGAGTTCCGTGAACTCAAACAAGGAAGGATGTCGGTGGTGGAATACCGCGACAGGTTTCTTACACTGTCAAGGTACGCCCCGGATGAGACAGACACAAATGAAAAGAGGAAGGAAAGATTTCTGAATGGACTGCATGACGAGATGCAAACGGTGTTAGTGAACATTCCGTTCGCTGACCTCGAAGCCTTAGTGGACTCAGCAATACAGATGGAAGGGAAGCTGAATCAAGCCAACGAGAACCGCAAGAGAAGGATGATGAACCAGAATGGACCCCACCATACCCAGAAGTACCGCAACAACTCCTCTGGAGGATTCACCCCAAGACACAACAAGCCCCCTGCTCAGAATTATCGCCCCAACTACTCCAACAACAACGGAGGACCCCCAAAGCCCGGTGGCAACCACAACAACCACAGCAAAAACAACAACAGCAACCCCAACAACACCAACAACCACCCCAATGGTAACAATAACAACCCCAATAATGCCCCAAAGACTGGAAGCAACGCTGTTCCCATCAACCCCAAAGACAAGTCCACCGTCAACTGCTATGAATGTGGAGTTGTGGGTCACTACTCCAATGAGTGCCCCAAGAAGCTTGCCAGGATTGCCGCCAATACCGCAGCACCTGCTCAGCAACAGCGCCGCTTTGCCGGAAGAAGGAATCAGAACAACAACAACGGCCGTCTCTACCACATGACTGCCACTGAAGCTCAGGAAGCACCCCAGACCATGCCAAGTATGTCCTCCTGTTAATGAAATGCTCAATCTCTCTTAGGAACCTAACTTTTCTTAAAATCTCGGGACGAGATTTGTTTAAGGGGGAAGGGTTTGTAACAACCCAAAAATTTCAAAACAAACAAAATGAATTTCCCTAGTTCCAAATTTTGGAACCAACAAAAACTTTTATTAAAATAAGATTGATACATATAGATCTGGTTTAAATCTTGTGTTTTGCCATGATGAGTGTTTTTATGCTTATGTGCTAAACCCTAAAACCCTAAAGTGATCAAGTGAAGGTCACCAACCCAATAAAATAAAAGAGAAAGAAGTCAAATAAGAAAAACCTTAAACCCTAATCTTCTCCAAAAATCATTTGGATCTATTTTGAGAAACCCAAAATAAAATAAAAGATATATGGGGGCATATAGCTCTAATAGGTAAATCTTGAACCCTACCTTTATTCTTTATGCTAAATGGTGGTGAACCTTTGTGAACCCCACAAAACCCTAAACTTCACCCCTCTTTTCACCACCCTAGTTAAATTAAAATAAAAGGAATTTAAATAAGAAAAAGGCATATGTGCCTATGGCTATATTTATAAAACTTTACCCTAAGCCTTTCTACTTTGCTTAGAGGTTTGGAAAACCTTCATATACCTTACCTAGTGCTTATCAAACCAAATACAAGTGGTTTCCAAAGAAAATAAAAAGAAACTAAAAATGCCATAGAGGCATATGAGAATAAAATAGCAATTTGGGAAATAAAGAATATTGACCCTAGTATTTGTTGTGAATGGTTAGATCACCTCCATATGACATATCAACCCTCAACAACACCATTTGGGACAAGCAAAGTCAAATTAAAAATCAAATGCCACCTATGCATAGAGGCATATGTGACACATAGCCATTTTTCCAAAAACTTGACCTAAGCACCTCTACCTTGCCCAAATGGTTTGAAAACCTTACTAAACCCAATCCAACACTAAATAAGCCCTAAACCATGATCTTGGATCATAAATAAAGAAATGGAAATAAAAATATGAAATGCACATATGTGCATATGGCCAAAAATACAAATTTGAGCCAAAGACCATCAAACTTGTTTCCATTGCTTGGATTGTTTTCTTATATCATATTAAACCTCAACCACATCAAGGGGATCAAGAAAAACCAAATCAAAAAGAAAATAAGAAGATTTTCCAATACACATATGTGGATATGGCCATTTTTACAAATCTTGAACCTAGACCATTATGGCTTGCACCATTGGTTGTGTTTGGTTACTAAACACATATAAACACCTTTGGAATCAAACAAACTCAAATCAAATCAAATTTGAATGAAATAGGAGCTCACATGCACTAATGGTCATTTGGCCACATTATAAAATGTTCCCCACTTTAACCCCTGGTTTTTACTTTTCTTCAAACTAAACTTGGTCAACTATGACCATGTCATCCAAGACCATATGAAGGTGAACAACTTTCATGTTGACCACCATACCTCATGTTGACTAGGTTGACCAGAATAGAGGAGACAAGTGGTGATGTTGAAACAAAGAGAAGATCACCCCCCATTTTTGAAATTTCACAAACCAACTTCATTTTGAGCACCACCACCACCATTGTGCTCTAAACATTATTTAAATCAACTTCACCAAATATTTTTGAAAAATTCAAAAACATTTCTCTTTCGGCCATTGTATCAAACACCTTGTGTGCACTATTTGGCAAATGTGACACACACTAAAACCTAGTGGACTTTAGCATGCCCTTGGATGCTCTGATCATCCCCAGTACCCCTGCACATCTCCTCTACCCCACCATGTCTTTGCTTCACTGTTACAAGGCCACCCATGATCAATGCCATGCCATGCCGGCCCTCATGCTCACCACCCTGCCACCTCTCTCTCCCTTCACCTCAACTCTGCTCGACCATGTCCTGGAGAGCCCTCACCTCACCCTGCATCTGCTGGCGCAAGCCCTGGCCCTGGAGAAGACCACACACGCCGGGCCGTGACGTGATCACCCAGGTCAGCCTCGCCAGCACGCGCACGAGCACGGCCACGGGCGCGCCAGAGCACCTCCTCGCCTCGTCGCCTCAGACCACCTCACGACTTCTCCTTTCACCCACCTGCTCCCCTCGACACCAGCTCTGCGCCAGACACGGCCTCTCTCTCCCCCGAGCCTGGTCACCGTCGCCCTTGTCGCCGTCGTCCGCCACGGGCCTGCCAGCTTCGGTCACGCTCCCCGTCGCGTCTGACCACCGTTCACTGTGCCACCAAGCGCGTGATGACCGCCATGACACCGTGCACAGCGCAGCGTCCATACCTTGCCCCTTCACCGCTCCAAACACCATCGCTATGCTCGACCTCACCCGTGCGCCTCGGACTCGATCGCTCCGTATAAAAGGAGGCCATCCGAGCTCCAAATCTCCACACCATTCTCGTTCTCCCATCTCAGAACCACTCCTCTAGCCTCGCCTCGCCTCAATTTCTCCCGTAGCCAGCTAATTTCTCACCGGAGTACTGCGGAGCCGCCGCGGAAGAAGAAGAGGATTGACGCCACCCCGGGAGCCGCCACGACCCTCGCTGAGCTCGCCGTCGTCTTCCACTTCGATCGCCCGCCTCGCCGACCTCTCTGGACGCCGGTAAGACCCCTCCCTGGACCCCCATGGCCGCCGGCAAGGTTTGGACCTCGCCGGAGCTCGTCGCCGACGAGGACGAACCCCAGCCGTCCGATCTCCTTAAATCCCACGGCCCCCATTCACGCATACCGGTTCGTCGCTTTAAAACGGCTGACAGCTGGGTCCCACCCTGTCAGTCAGCCCACCTCATCGGCATAGCTGGGCCGGCCCAATCTTTTTCCCCCTCTGTGGCCCAACACCGTTTCCCGCCAAGCCCACCATTTCAAATAAAAGAATTTCGAAATTTATTGTTTCTTCTCAGATGCTGTTTTGAAAATTAAATAGAATAAAATCTACCAAACCAAATTGAACAAATTTTATATATTTGGAAACCTTGTTAAATTATCTATAAGACTACACTGGCCTCAATCTTAGATTTATTATATAATTTAAATGATAAAAATAACAAGGCAGGGACTTTTCTGCCTTAGATTAATTCTTAAAAATCAACCAAAAATGCTTTTGAGTTGATTCCAACTCCTATAATTCACATTTAACTTACACTAATTGTTTCTGCAAAAATATGCCATGCTTACCTTGAATGATCATGGCCTAGTTTAATTAAAGGACTTTATGGCTATTTCTAGTCAAAGATATTGTCCAAAACTATTAATAAATCTTATGGGAATATTTTCTCTCATTTAAATCTTGTCATGAACAATTCAAAATAAGCTAGAGACTCTGGTCATTTAGGTCTCATATGAATTGTTGGTAATATTAGATCCTTACCATGTTAAAATTAAATAGTATGAGGTGCTACACCTCATTTAAATCATTAGTATGTGGTATTAAACTATATGAGGTGTAGCCTCTCAATTGAATATTTACCCAAAGGATTCAATGAGAATTAATGACACATGTAGTAATAATCCATAGGTTCTTATTTAAAAATATTCAATCATTTTCATAGTAGTATTTAAATTATTCAAGGCTACTTATTAAATCTTATGAGATGTAGTGGTCTCATTTAAATCTTGTCTCAACTAAGTTAATATGGGGTATAGACTATGGTCAATTTTAAACTCATATTAAATTAGTTGATGATATTAAATCATTAATCATGAGTAATAAAAAGGCATGAGGTGGTGTACCTCATTTAAATCACTTCCCAATTAATACCTATGAAGAGGTTGACTTGGGTCAACCTAGGTCATATGACATTAATGGAGGAAATTAAATCTTAATAATATTCAATGAGAGGAAATTATTTTCCTCAAGAAATAAATAGAAACTCTAATTAATATTTATAATGAGAGGAAATTATTTTTCTTAAGAATAGAATTAAATCAACTCACCTAATAAGCATGTTGAGTGATAGCTTAGTAGGAGTAATTTATGTGTGTGCTTAGTCTAGTACTTAGGCTTTGTGTGGTAATTGTGTGTATTGTACTCGTATCTAGACGCTAGTACCAAGGAGTACACCGAGGAGGAGGAGGACTACTTTGAAGAGGAAGAGAACTTTGATCACTACTCCAACCAAGGCAAGCTATTATTAATGCAAGCTAACCCCAAAACAAGCTATACTCTTGCAAGCTAATATTCTTGCAAAGTGCAAAGCTCTAGTAGAGCAAGGCACACTCCCAATTTACTTTATGCTTCATGATCCCATCCCAAGTTTTATTCTTACAAGCTTTTACTTTGATTATTATAAACTTGCTTTTATAGTTAACTTTGGTCTAGAGATAGAATACTACAAGAGTATCAAATTTAGCCTAGAGCAATGAAAGCTAGATAGCACCCCTCATGAATAGTTGCTAGTGCTAATATATAAAATTGACTACTCTAGGTGGGAACTTGTGAAATGAAATGACTTTGAAAACCTTGGAATGATGAGTCATTCTATTGAAAGATTTTGAAGGTGAATGTGACTTGTGAATGACTTGGTGAATTTTACAAAAACTGATGGTTGGGTTCGGATGCGATACCATTCCAATTTGAAAGTACCCCCACAATACCCAACATGGGTAAGGGCTTAACTAGAAATTTATGTGCTTTAGTATGGGTTCCCTCTAAACAAGCGTCATCGGGGTTATGCCGAGGGCTGCCTCTACAAAAGAAATGATGTGATATGACGTGAATGAGGTGAATTGTCCGGCCCAAGCCCTGTGCAGTTCCCAGGCTGACTGTCTGTCTTCACTGGGAGGCCAAGCTCATGGGGAGAGGTGCCTATACTAGGGTATGTAAGTGAAAGGTTATGGTTGGTAGTCCGCACACGGAGTGTGATAAATCAGGGCCAGTTAACCCTGACGGATTATTGCAAATGTTGTGGCACAAGTGTACGACCTCTGCAGAGTGTAGAACTATTCGAATAGCCGTGTCCACGGTTACGGACGATTGGAAAGGCCATACTGTTCCGTCATCAGACCATTTTCAAAAATGTGACATGTGAAGGGTGACTTGTGTTTTGAACTTGAAATGGTGACTTTGACTTGAATTACAACAGAGTTGTGGGAATGACACTAATGTTCCCACTTGAGTTAGTCTAGCGACTCAAGCATCTTTACTAAATGTTTATGAAATAAACTTGGCTTTATGCAAATAAACCTAGAGCTTAGCATCCCCCTTACTATAGTTGATATTGCTTATATTAGTATTAGTTTGCGAGTACTTTAAAGTACTCATGGCTTTGTCCCTGGCTATTCAAATGGCCAGACTATGAAGAGAAGTATCAGTACGAGGAAGATGGACAGCAGGACGTCTACGACAACTAGGACCACTCCTGACGTCAACAGTTGCCTGTGGAATAGATGGACCACAAACGTTACTTCGCTTCCGCTATATGTTGTGTTTGTTGATCAATAGATCAACTATTTGTGTAATTGGATTTCTAGATCCACTATGATGTAAGACTGGATCATGTGATCCCTCTATGTAAGACGATTATGTGTTGTAATAAATGATGTGTTGTGATATCAATCTATTATGTCTCGCAAAAACAATATTCCTGGGATTGCGAGGAATGGCATAATAGGCATCTGGACTTAAAAATCCGGGTGTTGACAGAGAGACACCTCTAGTGAACTGTGGACCCCGGTCCTATTCTTTACATAGCATACAATCTACTGCAATTGTGTTTTAATATTTTCTTTGCAAACATCTTCCACTCGATACGCTTAATCCTTTGTTACAGCAAGCCGGTGAGATTGACAACCTCACTGTTTCGTTGGGGCAAAGTACTTTGGTTTTGTTGTGCAGATTCCACGTTGGCGCCGGAATCCCTGTTGTTGCGCCGCATCACATTTCGCCACCATCAACCTTCAACGTGCTTCTTGGCTCCTCCTGGTTCGATTAAACCTTGGTTTCTTTCTGAGGGAAAACTTGCCACTGTGCGCATCATACCTTCCTCTTGGGGTTCCCAACGGACGTGTACATTTACGCATCAAGCCTGTTTTCTGGCGCCGTTGCCGGGGAGATGAAGACACGCTGCAAGGGGAGTCTCCACTTCTCAATCTCTTTACTTTGTTTTTGTCTTGCTTTATTTTACTTACTACTTTGTTTGCTGCACTAAATCAAAACACAAAAAATTAGTTGCTAGTTTTACTTTATTTACTGTCTTGCTCTCTATATCAAAAACACACAAAAAATTAGTTACTTGCATTTACTTTATCTAGTTTGTTTTATTTTACTACCACTAAAATGAGTAATCCTGAAGTTGAAGTTCATTCTTTTAAGCAACAAGGTGGAGAAAGTTTTAAAGATGCTTGGTATAGAATTAGTAATGCTCATCAAAGGTGCATTAAGAAACACTCCACCACTATCCTTCTTAGGAACTTTTATGTTGGTTTATCTAGTTGGAATAGATATGTTCTTGATACTCTTTCGGGAGGTAATTTCCTAGGTACTCCCGCTTTAGAAGCTAGTTGCATCATTGAGAGTCTAGTTGGAATACCACCTGTTAATGAAGTTAAAATTGAAATCTCTATTGAAGATGTTATGAAAAAATTGGAAACCATAGAGAAATTTTTTTCAAGTGTTGAAACTAAATTGGGAATGTTATTTGACAAAACTTATGAACTTGATAAATCCTTAGGAGGAATTGATGAAAGAATTAGTGTCCTAGGAACTTGTGTTGTCCATGATAATCAAACCAATAGGATTGATGAACTTGAAAAAGCTATGGGAACCTTGGGTTCAACCTTTTCTTCTCTCAAGTATAATGAGAAAGCTTATGTGGGTAAAGAGCAAAAATTCATGTATGCTTCTAAAGTGCCTAAACAAAAGAATTACTATAGGCCTAAAATTGCTAAAACCCCTAGCACCACCATAGAAAACTTAGATAATGGAGCACCTAAAGTACCCTCTGCAACAAGTTGTGTTTGCATGAAAAATAATAATGTTGATGCTTCTACTCTCGATAATACTTGATTTGCACTTTCTGCGCCTAGCTGAAAGGCGTTAAAGAAAAGCGCTTATGGGAGACAACCCATGTTTTTACCTACAGCAATTTTTTGTTTTGTTGAGTCTTGGAAGTTGTTTACTACTGTAGCAACCTCTCCTTATCATGTTTATGTGCCAAGTAAAGTTTTTATGTCAAAGTTGATGTTATATTTAGGATCGCTGCGCAGAAACAGCATTGCTGTCTGTCACGAATCTGGGCACAGTTCTCTGTAGAAAATTCGAAAAAATCTGCCAATTTACAAGCGTGATCCTCAGATATGTACGCAACTTTCATTAGTTTTGAGTTTTTCCATTTGAGCAAGTCTGGTGCCAGCTTTAAATTCGTCTTTACGGACTGTTCTGTTTTTGACAGATTCTGCCTTTTATTTCGCATTGCCTCTTTTGCTATATTGGATTCATTTCTTTGATCCATTAATGTCTAGTAGCTTTATACAATGTTCAGAAGTGAAAATAATGATTGTGTCACCTCTGAATGAGTGAATTATTAATTGTGCACTAACCCTCTAATGAGTTTGCTTGAAGTTTGGTGTGAAGGAAGTTTTCAAGGGTCAAGAGAGGAGTATGATATACTATGATCAAGAGGAGTGAAAGCTCTAAGCTTGGGGATGCCCCGTGGTTCACCCCTGCATATTTTAAGAAGACTCAAGCGTCTAAGCTTGGGGATGCCCAAGGCATCCCCTTCTTCATCGACAACATCATCAGGTTCCTCCCCTGAAACTATATTTTTATTCAATCACATCTTGTGTTCTTTACTTGGAGCGTCGGTTTGTTTTTGTTTTTGTTTTTGTTTGAATAAGATGGATCCTAGCATTCACTTTGTGGGAGAGACACGCTCCGCTGTTGCATGTGACACATGTGTCCTTAGGCTTTACTCATAATGTTCAAGGCGAAGTTTCTTCTTCGTTAAATTATTATATGGTTGGAATTGGAAAATGGTACATGTAGTAATTCTAAAATGTCTTGGATAATGTGATACTTGGCAATTGTTGTGCTCATGTTTAAGCTCTTGCATCATACACTTTGCACCCATTAATGAAGAAATACATAGAGCTTGCTAAAATTTGATTTGCATATTTGGTTTCTCTAAGGTCTAGATAATATCTAGTATTGAGTTTTGAACAACAAGGAAGACGGTGTAGAGTCTTATAATGTTTACAATATGTCTTTTATGTGAGTTTTGCTGCACCTGTTCATCCTTGAGTTTGCTTCAAATAACCTTGCTAGCCTAAACCTTGTATCGAGAGGAAATACTTCTCATGCATCCAAAATCCTTGAGCCAACTACTATGCCATTTGTGTCCACCATACCTACCTACTACATGGTATTTCTCCGCCATTCCAAAGTAAATTGCTTGAGTGCTACCTTTAAAATTCCATCATTCACCTTTGCAATATATAGCTCATGGGACAAAATAGCCTTAAAAACTATCGTAGTATTGAATATGTACTTATGCACTTTATATTTTATTAAGTTGCTTGTTGTGCGATAACCATGCTTCTGGGGAACGCCATCAACTATTGTTGAATATCATGTGAGTTGCTATGCATGTCCGTCTTGTCTGAAGGATCTATCATTTTAGTGGTTGGAGCATGCAAAATTGTTAGAGAAGAACATTGGGCCGCTAACTAAAGCCATGAATCATGGTTGAAGTTTCAGTTTTGGACATATATCCTCAATCTCATATGAGAATAATAATTGTTGCTACATGCTTATGCATTTAAGAGGAGTCCATTATCTGTTGTCCATGTTGTCCCGGTATGGATGTCTAAGTTGAGAATAATCAAAAGCGAGAAATCCAAAATGCGAGCTTTCTCCTTAGACCTTTGTACAGGCGGCATGGAGGTACCCCTTTGTGACACTTGGTTGAAACATGGCATGCAAAGATCCGGTAGTCCAAGCTAAGTAGGACGAGGTGCGGACACTATTAGTATACTATGCATGAGGCTTGCAACTTGTAAGATATAATTTACATAACTCATATGCTTTATTACTACCGTTGACAAAATTGTTTCATGTTTTCAAAATAAAAGCTCTAGCACAAATACAGCAATCGATGCTTTCCTCTTTGAAGGACCTTTCTTTTACTTTTATTGTTGAGTCAGTTTACCTATCTCCCTCCACCTTAAGAAGCAAACACTTGTGTGAACTGTGCATTGATTCCTACATACTTGCATATTGCACTTGTTATATTACTTTATGTTGACAATATCCATGAGATATACATGTTATAAGTTGAAAGCAACCGCTGAAACTTAATCTTCCTTTGTGTTGCTTCAACACCTTTACTTTGATTTATTGCTTTATGAGTTAACTCTTATGCAAGACTTATTGATGCTTGTCTTGAAGTACTATTCATGAAAAGTCTTTGTCATATGATTCACTTGTTTACTCATGTCATTACCTTTGCTTTGATCGCTGCATTCATTACATATGTTTACAAATAGTATGATCAAGATTATGATGGCATGTCACTTCAGAAATTATCTTTGTTATCGTTTTACCTGCTCGGGACGAGCAGAACTTGGGGATGCTGATACGTCTCCAACGTATCGATAATTTCTTATGTTCCATGCTACTTTATTGATGATACCTACATGTTTTATGCACATTATATGTCATATTTATGCATTTTCTGGAACTAACCTATTAACAAGATGCCGAAGAGCCAGTTGCTGTTTTCTGCTGTTTTTGGTTTCAGAAATCCTAGTAAGGAAATATTCTCGGAATTGGACGAAACTTTCGCCCAGGGTCCTATTTTTGCACGAAGCTTCCAGAAGACCGAAGAGATAACGAAGTGGGGCCACGAGGCAGCCAGGGGCTAGGGCGGCGCGGCCCAAGCCCTGGCCGCGCCAGCCTGCCCCCTGGGCCCTCGTGTGGCCCCCGCGTTGACCTTCCGCCTACTGAAAGTCTCCGTCGCGAAACCCCGTGCAGAGCGATGATATGGAAAACCTTCCGGAGACGCCGCCGCCGCGAATCCCATCTCGGGGATTCAGGAGATCGCCTCCGCACCCTGCCGGAGAGGGGATTCATCTCCGGAGGACTCTACACCGCCATGGTCGCCTCCGGAGTGATGAGTGAGTAGTTCACCCCTGGACCATGGGTCCATAGCAGTAGCTAGATGGTCGTCTTCTCCTTGTTGTGCTTCATTGTTGGATCTTGTGAGCTGCCTAACATGATCAAGATCATCTATCTGTAATACTATATGTTGTGTTTGTCGGGATCCGATGGATAGAGAATACTATGTTATGGTGATTATCAATATATTGTTTATGTGTTGTTTATGATCTTGCATGCTCTCCGTTATTAGTAGAGGCTCTGGCCAAGTTTGTACTCTTAACTCCAAGAGGGAGTATTTATGCTCGATAGTGGGTTCATGCCTCCATTAAATCTGGGACAGTGACAGAAAGTTCTAAGGTTGTGGATGTGCTGTTGCCACTAGGGATAAAACATTGATTCTATGTCTAAGGATGTAGTTGTCGATTACATTACGCACCATACTTAATGCAATTGTCTGTTGCTTTGCAACTTAATACTGAATGGGGTTCGGATGATAACCTGAAGGTGGACTTTTTAGGCATAGATGCAGTTGGATGGCGGTCTATGTACTTTGTCGTAATGCCCAATTGAATCTCACTATATTTATCATATCATGTATATGCATTGTTATGCCTTTCTCTATTTGTCAATTGCCCGACTGTAATTTGTTCACCCAACATGCTTTTATCTTATGGGAGAGACACCTCTAGTGAACTGTGGACCCCGGTCCTATTCTTTACATAGCATACAATCTACTGCAATTGTGTTTTAATATTTTCTTTGCAAACATCTTCCACTCGATACGCTTAATCCTTTGTTACAGCAAGCCGGTGAGATTGACAACCTCACTGTTTCGTTGGGGCAAAGTACTTTGGTTGTGTGCAGATTCCACGTTGGCGCCGGAATCCCTGTTGTTGCGCCGCATCACATTTCGCCACCATCAACCTTCAACGTGCTTCTTGGCTCCTCCTGGTTCGATTAAACCTTGGTTTCTTTCTGAGGGAAAACTTGCCACTGTGCGCATCATACCTTCCTCTTGGGGTTCCCAACGGACGTGTACATTTACGCGCATCATTACCATGCCTTTCGGCTTGAAAAACGCAGGTGCCACATACCAACGTACGATGCAGCGGTGCCTGAAGGACCAAATTGGCCGGAACGTGCACGCCTACGTCGACGACATCGCGGTCATGACCCGAAAGGGATCCGACCTGCTGAGCGACCTTAAGGAAACCTTTGATAATCTCCGACGGTACAAGATGATGTTAAATCCGCTGAAGTGCGTCTTTGGCGTACCAGCCGGAAAACTCCTTGGCTTCATTGTTTCTCACAGGGGCATTGAAGTTAACCCGGAAAAAATCAAGGCTATCCTGAACATCAAAAGACCAACTTGTCTCAAAGATGTGCAACGATTAACTGGTTGCGTTGCGGCAATCAGTAGATTTGTTAGCCGTCTTGGCGAGAAGGCCTTACCTCTATACAAGCTGCTGAAGAAAACAGACAAATTTGTCTGGGATGAGGCAGCAGACGAAGCACTTCAGGAGTTGAAGAACATACTCTCCTCCCCACCTATACTGGCAGCTCCAGCTGAGTCAGAGCCTATGCTCCTCTACATGGCGGCTACCAACAAAGTTATCAGCCTCGTAATCGTGGTGGTGCGAAAGGAAGAAGGATATGAGCACGGAGTCCAAAGGCCTGTCTATTACATTAGCGAAGTCTTGACGGAATCCAAGCAGAGGTACCCTCACTTTCAGAAGCTGGCATACGGAGTCTTCCTAGGCAGCCGGAAGCTGAGACACTACTTCCAGGAGCACCCAATGACAGTGGTGAGCAAGGCTCCCCTGGCAACAATCATCAACAACTCCGACGCAACAGGACGCGTAGCAAAATGGGGCATCGAATTATCTGCCTTTGACATCAACTACGAAGCCCGAACGGCAATCAAGTCTCAAGTTCTAGCGGATTTCATCGCGGATTGGACTGAAGCACCGGAGGGCACACCTGTGCCGGAACCTGAAGCTTGGGTCATGCACTTTGACGGATCCAAGCAACACCAAGGCTCGGGGGCTGGAGTTACCCTGAAGTCACCTACCGGAGAAGAACTGCAGTACGTTCTGCAGATTCACTTCGAAGCTACCAACAATATGGCGGAATACGAGGCTCTACTACATGGTCTGCGCATCGCTAAGGAAATTGGGATCAAGCACATCATATGCTGCGGAGATTCCGACCTGGTGGCACAACAAGTAGCCGGAACCTGGAACGCCAGAAACTCCGTCATGGCGGCTTACAGAGACGAAGTTGACGAGATCGCCAAGTGCTTCCTCGGATACGAAGTCAAGTACGTCAGGAGAGACGATAACACAGCAGAGACATGCTGTCCAAGCTCGGATCCGGCAGGAAGCCAATTCCGCCTGGAATCTTCCTTGAGCATCTACGAGTGCCCTCAGTGAAAGGCGCAAATCCGGAAAATCCCGATCTGGCAGTTTCTCCGGCTAAGGAAGTGATGGCAATCATTCCGGCCTGGACTCAGCCGTTTCTGGATTATCTCATTGATCGAAAGTTGCCGGAGGACGAGGTCCACGCACGACAGATCATCAGACGAGCAAGATCCTACACAATTGTTGATGGACAGCTCTACAAACGAAGTGCAAACGGGGTATTTCTCAAATGCGTCTCTAGTCAAGATGGCATTGAAATCCTCAGAGAGATCCATGCAGGGGATTGCGGGCATCATGCCGCCCCCAGGTCCCTCGTTGCAAAAGCTTTTCGGTTAGGATTTTACTGGTTAACAGCTAAAGAAGATGCTGAGAAGCTGGTAAAAACTTGCCGAGGTTGTCAGTACTACGCTACTCAACCAAATGCTCCAGCCCAAGAGCTGAGGACCATCCCTATCACCTGGCCGTTCGCGGTCTGGGGGCTCGATATGGTTGGTAAGTTAAAGAAATCATCTCCTGGTGGTCATGAATACCTCCTGGTCGCTATTGACAAGTTCAGTAAGTGGATCGAGGCAAAGCCAGTGAGAAAAGCCGATGGTGCTACGACACTAAAATTTGTATGCAGCCTCGTGACGAGATTCGGCATCCCACACAGCATAATCACAGATAATGGCACAAACTTTGCGCAGGGAGAACTCAAGGATTACTACGATGAAGTTGGGATCCGGCTTGACCTTGCATCTGTGGCCCATCCACAATCTAACGGTCAGGTCGAACGAGCCAATGGCCTTATACTAGCCGGAATTAAACCTCGCCTTGAAGAACCGCTGCGCCGCGCAGCCGGAGCTTGGGCTGATGAGCTAGACTCTGTTCTGTGGAGTTTACGAACTACCCCTAACAGGTCAACAGGATTTACTCCTTTCTTCCTGGTATACGGATCCGAAGCTGTGCTCCCCACGACATCATCCATGATTCACCGCGAGTTTCCGCCTACAATGAAGAAACTGCTGACGAGGCTCGACAGCTATCTGTGGACCTGATCGAAGAAGCTCGGAATTTAGCTGACCAACGCTCCACCATTTATCAGCAGAAGCTCCGACGCTACCATAGCCGTCGAGTTCGGAACCGCTCATTCATGGTCGGAGACTTAGTCCTCCGCCTTCGCCAGGTGAAAGATCACAAGTTGCAATCTCCATGGGAAGGACCTTTTGTCATCAGCAAAGTACTACACAACGGATCCTACTATCTCGTTGATTTCCGGGAATTGAAGGATAGACCTGCCAACTGGCACCGGAAACGAAAACGAGAAGATCCGGGTGACATATATGATGAAACAGATCGTCCCTGGAACATAGCACAACTACGTCCTTTCCACACTTAGCGCTTTACGCATTACATACCTTGTAATATCTATGATACATGATCAATGAAATAAAGCTTTTGGTTCACTCTTAGAGTCTTTTACCTCCTTTAATTTTTCATTTCTGGATCGTGTATGTTTTTTCCGACTAAAACCGCAGAGCTGGATCTTTCCGCCTAGGCGTGTATGAAAGTTGTGATTTTCAAAATCGTCCTTTAGGACGTAAGCTTAAGTTTTCTGGCGGAATTTTTTTCTGTTGCAAACCCATGGATTCCTGGTAGCGACTTCCGGCACTTGGGCTGGGGGCTTGTTTCCGCGGTTATTGACGGATTGCCATTGGGCTTCGTCGCCGCTGGCGAGCGTTTCCGGCACGGGTTTTCCGGCTCGTGGAAGGTCAAGTGGGCAAGCCGGAAATTATAAAACCAGCACTTGCTTTCAAGAAACAACACATGCAAATAATATTAAAACGGATAGCAGGATAAGTATTTTCCGCCCACGCATGCATGCTTGTTTCGTCCCTAACTACTTAAGAATTTAAGTTATATTACAAACCCTCGCTGGGGCCAAAATGATGCATTATTTTCTCCCGCAGGACATAAAAGTTTTCACTCCGCCTTGGACGGAGAAGCATTGCCCTCTGGATCTTTCCCCTTGGCGTCCTCAGCCGGAGACGATACATCTTCCTCGCTCTCTTCTTCTTCTTCGGAAGTTGCAGCGCTGGACTTGGGTTCCTCTTGGGGAGCATCCTTGGAGCTGGTCCAGGTAAACTGAGTTCCGGATTCCGCAGGTCGGGCTTCCGCGTCACGCTCTTTTTGAAGTTCAGCTTCAAGGGGCTCGTCCGCAGGGAGAACCACCTTGTCGTAGAATTCTTCGTGACGGATCCTCCGCGCGATGCGGGTGTCATAGCCACTTACTGCATCTAGCAGCGCACCGACATCTGCTGTCGGAGGAACACCAGTAGTTACCCGGTCAAGATCCATCTCCGGGTTATGCGCCAAGCACATAGTCAAAGTCATGGCAGCCGCGCCTCGGGCTGATGAAGCTTGCAGATCCGTCACCAGCTCCGGAAGAATGTCCATTTTCTTGACCAGTTTGCGCAGACCGCAGGTGCGGCTCTTCTTCAACGACAAGTTATGGCATATCTTCCGTGAGGCGTGATACGTCTCCGTCGTATCGATAATTTCTTATGTTCCATGCCACTTTATTGATGATATCTACATGTTTTATACACATTATATGTCATTATTATGCATTTTCCGGAACTAACCTATTGACGAGATGCCGAAAGGCCAGTTGCTGTTTTCTGCTGTTTTTGGTTTCAGAAATCCTAGTAAAGAAATATTTTCGGAATCGGACGAAATAAAGACCGAAGACCTTATAATTCCCGGAAGCTTCCAGAGCACCGGAGAGGGACGGGGGAGCCAGGGGGGCCCCACACCACACCCCGGCGCGGGCCGGGGCCCCCTGTGGTCTGGGCACCCCGTGGCCCCTCCGACTCCATCTCTTCGCCTATTTATTCGTCCCTGACCTAAAAACACCGATACGGAAGACGAGACCCGAGAAAACCTTCCAGAGCCGCCGCCATCGCGAAATCAAGATTCGGGGGACAGAAGTCTCGTTCGGCACCCTGGGACGGGGAATTGCCCCCGGAGTCATCTCCACCGCCATCTTCACCGCCATCGCTGTCTCCATGATGAGGAGGGAGTAATTCACCCCGGGGCTGAGGGCTCCGCTGTAGCTATGTGGTTCATCTCTCTCTTTATGTGATCTAGTTTAATATCATATATGTGCTACTCTAGTAATGTTATTAAAGTACTCTATTCCTCCTCCACGTGTGTAATGGTGATAGTGTGTGCACCGTGTGAGTACTTGGCATAGGCTATGATCATGATCTCTTGTAGATTGCGAAGTTAACTATTGCTATGATGGTATTGATGTGTATTATTCCTCCTACATATGCATGATGGTGATAGTGTGCATGCTATGTTAGTTCTTGGTGTAATTATGTTGATCTATCTTGCACTCTAAGGTTATTTAAATATGAACATTGCATTGTGGAGCTTGTTAACTCCGGCATTGAGGGTTCGTGTAATCCTACACAATGCGTTCATCATCCAACAAAAGAGTGTAGAGTAGTCCTATTATGTGATCATTGTTGAGAGTGTCCACTAGTGAAAGCAGGATCCCTAGGCCTTGCTTCCAAGCATCGAATCTCCGTTTGTTTACTGTTTTGTTACATGTTTACTCGCTGCCATATTTTATTCAGATTGCTATTATCACTCATATACATCCATATTACTTGTATTTCACTATCTCTTCGCCGAACTAGTACACCTATACACCTGACAAGTGTATTTGGTGTGTTGGGGACACAAGAGACTTCTTGCTTTGTGATTACAGGGTTGCTTGAGAGGGATATCTTCGACCTCTTCCTCCCTGAGTTCGATAAACCTTGGGTAATCCACTTAAGGGAAACTTGCTACTGTTCTACAAACCTCTGCTCTTGGAGGCCCAACACTGTCTACAAGAATAGAAGCTCCCGTAGACATCAAGCACTTTTGGCGCCGTTGCCGGGGAGGAAAGGTAAAAGGCACTCATACTTCGGTTCCAGGTAACAGTACTTTTCTGACGCCATTGTGTGTGTGCTCGAAGCTATTTCCTTTAGACTCTGCAATTGCGACATTTGGTTTCTTGTTTACACTAGTTAGGCATAATGGACAACAAAGAGCTTCTTATTCTATTTCCTGATTTAAGACATGGATGGTTTGATACAAAAATTAAAAAACCTATGGAACCTTATTTACATGATAGTAGCAATGTTATTAGTATGAATGCAATTACTGCTAATGCTATGAAGAAGTCTAAGCTTGGGGAAGCTGGTTTACATAAAAATAATCTTTTTAGCTCCTCCGCTTTGGAAGAAATATTTTGTTCTGATAATGCTTTATCTCCCATATGCGATAACTTTAATGATGCTTCTGATATTTTAAATCCACCTGCTGAAAGTATTCCGTATAAAATACCTATGGAAATTATTGAACGTGTTATGGATAACCGCTATGAAGGGGATGGAACTGTCCATCCTAGGAATCATTTACTGTTTTTGCATGAATTATGCGGGTTATTCAAGTGTGCAGGTATTTCAATGGATGAAGTTAGAAAGAAATTATTTGTTATATCGCTATCTGGTGAAGCGGCGCATTGGTATAAACTATTGAAGGACGGGCGCTCTCTTGATTGGAAGGATATTGTGCCTCTATTTTATTCCAAGTTCTATCCTCCAAGTGAAATTCACAAAGATCGAAACCATATATATAATTTTTGGCCTCATGATGGAGAGAGTATTGCCCAAGCATGGGAGAGATTGAAGACTTTAATGCTCAAATGCCCCAATCATGAGCTTCCAGGTAATATCATCATTGATAATTTCTATGCAAGACTTTCTTTTCAAGATAAGACCTTGCTGGATACTACTTGTTCTGGATCATTCACGAGCAATAAAGAAGAGTTTAAAAGGGACCTTCTTGATCGGATTAAGGAGAACGCTGAAGATTGGGAGAACGACAAAGGTAAAGAGTCAGGTATAAACTATGATTATGAATGCATTGAAACTTTTATGAATACTGATAAATTTCGAAATATGAGTGCTACTTATGGTCTTGACTCTCAAGTTGCTGCAAATCTTTATAAAGCCTTTGCTTCTCATTTAGAATTGCCTAAAAAGAATTTTGATAAGTATCATGAACCTTTTAAAGAGGCTTGCATGAAGAATGACATTGTTGTTAATGATTGCAATAAGCATGCTCAAACTCCTAAGAATGCTATTTCCTATAAGCATGTTAATTTTTGTGGAATACATAGACCTTGTGGAATTAATCAAATAGAAGATGAATATTGTATCCATCACAGAAATGAAAAAACTAGAAAGTGGTCTAGAGCTCTAGATGATCTTGGAGAAAAAGTGTGTGCCCTCTATCCTTTTATTTGTGAACTTTGCCATAGAGTTGGTCATTTTAATTTTCAATGTTCCTCCAATGATAATTCAAACCCCATGAGTGCTGCAAATTTGTATTGTGATGATGAAATTATTCCTAATCAGCATGATGAACTTACCTTATTTTTGAAGTGTGAAGAGTTATCAAGAAAAATTTCTTTGTTAAATATTAACGATCTTGATATTGATGATGTCCTGCATGGTTGTCTTTCTTATTGCATTAATAATTGCCATACAAATACTTACATACAGAATATTTTAGAAGATGACACCTTGCCAAAATATGATAGGACCGCTGTGTGTTTTCAATTAATTAATGAAAAGGAGGGATCCTCCCAAATTTCTTCTATTGTTTCTAAAAGTAAATCAGGTTATGCGGACAAGCCACCCTTCAAGCCTCTTCCTCCTAAAGAAGGGAGCGAGGAGAGGGAAGAAGAGAAGAAGAAGAAGAAGGGAAAGAAGAAGAAGAAGAAGGAGAATAAAAAGAAAGAGGTAACGGCGTATCCCCGCGTGAATGAGATAACGCTAGGTAACCGTAAGTATGTTGCTCCTAATGATTATTGTGATAATGAATCTGAATACGATGATCTTCCTATGCCCTTTACATACATTAGCGATCATGATTTGAATGAGCGCACTACCTTTGATATTGGAAATCTCTTTGGTACTGATTATGAAAGTAATGATGATAGCATTATTCATGTCCCCTTAAACGATGATATTGAAAGCCCTAAGCTTGGGGATGTTGTGCTTGAAGATCCTATATTTGAGACTTCTACTTTTAGTGAAAATGATGATATTACATATTCTGGTTTAGATAATTGCTATAGAGATGTATATGACACATGTTACAATTATCCTTATGAAACTTGTCATAGTTATGATGGGCTTGCTAAAAACCATTCCCTTAGTATGCAACTTGTTTACCATGTTCAAATTCTTGATAATAATCTTGCTCCAATTACTATTAATGAGAATAACTCTTCTTATGCCAAAATTAATGATACTTCTATGCATATGAACCATGATAAGAATGTTTTAAGTGACGGGTATATTGTGGATTTCATCAATGATGCTACTGAAAGTTATTATGAGAGAGGGAAATATGTTTATATGCATCTTAATAATATTAAGTTTCCCCTCTTTATGTTGAGAATCTTTAAGTTACTCTTGTTTTATCCTCTTATGCTTGTCACTTTGCTCTTCATGAATTCATTTGTGTATAAGATTCTTCTGCATAGGAAGCATGTTAGGCTTAAATGTGTTTTGAATTTGCCTCTTGAAGCTCTCTTTTGCTTCAAATACTATTTCTTGCGGGTACATCACCAAAATTGCTGAGCCCATCTTAATGGCTATAAAGAAAGAACTTCTTGGGAGATAACCCATGTGTTATTTTGCTACAGTACTTTGTTTTATATTTGTGTCTTGGAAGTTGTTTACTACTGTAGCAACCTCTCCTTATCATGTTTTTGTGCCAAGTAAAGTTTCTATGTCAAAGTTGATGTTATATTTGGGATCGCTGCGCAGAAACAGCATTGCTGTCTGTCACGAATCTGGGCACAGTTCTCTGTAGAAAATTCGAAAAATCTGCCAATTTACGAGCGTGATCCTCAGATATGTACGCAACTTTCATTAGTTTTGAGTTTTTCCATTTGAGCAATTCTGGTGCCAGCTTTAAATTCGTCTTTACGGACTGTTCTGTTTTTGACAGATTCTGCCTTTTATTTCGCATTGCCTCTTTTGCTATGTTGGATTCATTTCTTTGATCCATTAATGTTCAGTAGCTTTATGCAATGTCCAGAAGTGAAAAGAATGTTTGTGTCACCTCTGAACATGTGAATTTTTGATTATGCACTAACCCTCTAATGAGTTTGCTTGAAGTTTGGTGTGAAGGAAGTTTTCAAGGGTCAAGAGAGGAGGATGATATACTACGATCAAGAAGAATGAAAAGTCTAAGCTTGGGGATGCCCGGTGGTTCATCCCTGCATATTTCAAGAAGACTCAAGCATCTAAGCTTGGGGATGCCCAAGGCATCCCCTTCTTCATCAACAAAGTATCAGGTTCCTTCTCTTGAAACTATATTTTTATTCGGTCACATCTTATGTACTTTACTTGGAGCGTCTGTGTGCTTCTATTTTTGTTTTTGTTTTGTTATCTTAGTTCTCTGAATAAGTTTATGATTGTTTGGGAGAGAGACACGCTCCGCTGGTTCGTATGAACACATGTGTTCTTAGCTTTTAATTTTCATGGCGAAGGTTGAAACTGCTTCGTTAATTGTTATATGGTTGGAAACGGGAAATGCTACATGTAGTAATTGGTGTAATGTCTTGAATAATGTGATACTTGGCAATTGTTGTGCTCATATAGATCTTGTTTAAGCTCTTGCATCATGTACCTTGTACCCATTAATGAATAATTACATAGAGCTCGTTAAAATTTGGTTTGCATGATTGGTCTCTCTAAGTCTAGATATTTTCTGGTTGAGGTGTTTGAACAACAAGGAGACGATGTAAAGTCTTATAATGCTTACAATATGTTTATATGTGAGTCTTGCTGCACCATTTTATACTTGAGTTTGCTTCAAATAACCTTGCTAGCCTAAGCCTTGTATCGAGAGGGAATACTTCTCATGCATCCAAATACTTGAGCCAATATTCATGCCATTTGTGTCCACCATACCTACCTACTACATGGTATTTCTCCGCCATTCCAAAGTAAATTGCTTGAGTGCTACCTTTAAACCATTCAAAATTTATCACCTCTGATTTGTGTCAATGTTTTATAGCTCATGAGGAAGTATGTGGTGTTTATCTTTCAATCTTGTTGGGCAACTTTCACCAATGGACTAGTGGCTTCATCCGCTTATCCAATAATTTTGCAAAAAGAGCTGGCAATGGGATTCCCAGTCCCAAATTAATTAACAAAAATAGACACTCCTCCATGGTATGTGATTGTTGGACGGCACCCGAAGGATTCGGTTAGCCATGGCTTGAGAAAGCAAAGGTGGGGAGGAGTGTCATCATAATAAAACTAAAATTAAAAGGCACTCCTTCGTGGTATGAGATTGTTGGCAGGCACCCGAGGATTCGGTTAGCCATGGTTTGTGAAAGAAAGGTTGGAAGGAGTGCCACCCAAAAATAAAATAAAATGGGAGCCGCTCTTTGAAGGTTTGTTTGGCAAGGGGGTTAGAGTACCCGCTACCATTCGTTGACAACAACAAACACTCCTCAAAACTTTACTTTTATGCTCTCTATATGTTTTCAAAATCAAAGCTCTAGCACAAATATAGCAATCGATGCTTTCCTCTTTGAAGGACCATTCTTTTACTTTATTGTTGAGTCAGTTTACCTATTCTTTCTATCTTAGAAGCAAACACTTGTGTGAACTGTGTGCATTGATTCTTACATGTTTACCTATTGCACTTGTTATATTACTTTGTGTTGACAATTATCCATGAGATATACATGTTAAAGTTGAAAGCAACCGCTGAAACTTATATCTTCCTTTGTGTTGTTTCAAAGCTTTCTACTAAGAATTTATTGCTTATGAGTTAACTCTTATGCAAGACTCATTGATGCTTGTCTTGAAAGTATTATTCATGAAAAGTCTTTGTTATATGATTCATTTGTTTACTCATTACCTTCATCATTGCTTCGAATCTCTGCATTTATCTCATGTGCTTTACAATAGTATGATCAAGGTTATGATGGCATGTCACTTCAGAAATTATCTTTGTTATCGTTTTACCTGCTCGGGACGAGCAGAACTAAGCTTGGGGATGCTGATACGTCTCCGTCGTATCGATAATTTCTTATGTTCCATGCCACTTTATTGATGATATCTACATGTTTTATACACATTATATGTCATTATTATGCATTTTCGGAACTAACCTATTGACGAGATGCCGAAAGGCCAGTTGCTGTTTTCTGCTGTTTTTGGTTTCAGAAATCCTAGTAAAGAAATATTTTCGGAATCGGACGAAATAAAGACCGAAGACCTTATAATTCCCGGAAGCTTCCAGAGCACCGGAGAGGGACGAGAGGGGAGCCGGGGGGCCCCACACCACACCCCGGCGCGGGCCAGGGGGGGGGCGCGCCCCCCTGTGGTCTGGCACCCCGTGGCCCCTCCGACTCCATCTCTTCGCCTATTTATTCGTCCCTGACCTAAAAACACCGATACGGAAGACGAGACCCGAGAAAACCTTCCAGAGCCGCCGCCATCGCGAAATCAAGATTCGGGGGACAGAAGTCTCTGTTCCGGCACCTGCGGACGGTTGCCCCGGAGTCATCTCCACCGCCGTCTCCACCGCCATCTTCACCGCCATCGCTGTCTCCATGATGAGGAGGGAGTAATTCACCCCCGGGGCTGAGGGCTCCGCTGTAGCTATGTGGTTCATCTCTCTCTTTATGTGATCTAGTTGAATATCATCTATGTGCTACTCTAGTAATGTTATTAAAGTACTCTATTCCTCCTCCACGTGTGTAATGGTGATAGTGTGTGCACCGTGTGAGTACTTGGCATAGGCTATGATCATGATCTCTTGTAGATTGCGAAGTTAACTATTGCTATGATGGTATTGATGTGTATTATTCCTCCTACATATGCATGATGGTGATAGTGTGCATGCTATGTTAGTTCTTGGTGTAATTATGTTGATCTATCTTGCACTCTAAGGTTATTTAAATATGAACATTGCATTGTGGAGCTTGTTAACTCCGGCATTGAGGGTTCGTGTAATCCTACGCAATGCGTTCATCATCCAACAAAAGAGTGTAGAGTAGTCCTATTATGTGATCATTGTTGAGAGTGTCCACTAGTGAAAGCAGGATCCCTAGGCCTTGCTTCCAAGCATCGAATCTCCGTTTGTTTACTGTTTTGTTACATGTTTAATCGCTGCCATATTTTATTCAGATTGCTATTACCACTCATATACATCCATATTACTTGTATTTCACTATCTCTTCGCCGAACTAGTACACCTATACACCTGACAAGTGTATTTGGTGTGTTGGGGACACAAGAGACTTCTTGCTTTGTGATTACAGGGTTGCTTGAGAGGGATATCTTCGACCTCTTCCTCCCTGAGTTCGATAAACCTTGGGTAATCCACTTAAGGGAAACTTGCTACTGTTCTACAAACCTCTGCTCTTGGAGGCCCAACACTGTCTACAAGAATAGAAGCTCCCGTAGACATCAAGGCGGAGATAAGATCCTTGCAATCATCGCCAGCGAGAGAAAGAACATCGTCCCGGGGAAATTTATTCCGGCGTCTTTCAGGGTATCCAAGCGGCTCTGCACAAAAATACAAGAATAAACATTCAAGTTGAGCACAAGAAATTATACATCAAGATACGAAACTCCGAGTATAAGTACCCAGGATGTTTTCCGCCAGCAAGTCCCAATGGTGCTCCGCGGTTTCCATGAATTTCCGGAGTCCGTTGAGTTCTTTTTGCTGCCTCTTGATGGTCTCGCTATCAGCATTGCGCTTTAAGGAATTCGCCCTTCTCCCTGATGAGCTCGGAGTTTTTCTCCGCCAGTTGCTTTTCAGCCTGCTCCTTCTTTTGCTCCGCCTCCATCAGTTTCGTCTCCAACTCTTGGTATGAGGAGCGCAGGTTCTCAAGTTCGGAGGAGGTCGTAGCCAGGGAAGAAGATGCGCCTATAAGGATTCAAGTCAAATACAGTTCAAAGTCGGAACGTGAATTAATAACAAGAAAGGGCGGAAACCAACCTTGGGCGTCCGCCAGCTGTTTGTTCAGTTCTGCATTTTCATCCTTAAGGGTCCGGATATTTTCCGCCTGACCCAAGGTAACGCGGCGCTGCAGGGCAATGTTCTTGTGCAGCTCATAGTGCAGCGCCTGCTGTTCCTGTAAAAAACGATCAGAGCAGGAGTAAAAATTCCGCCTACAAATAGTGGGGTCCTTTGAAGCATCATTGCCGGAATCCTTCCGACATCATGCTTGGGGGCTACTGCGACAATTTAAAAAATCTTTCCAAAAGTGGCTTTACTCTAAAGCATCTAAGCGGTAACTAGTACCTAGTTTCCGCCTACATGCTTGGGGGCTACTGGGAAGTACCTTTTGTTTGCAGATAAGTTTGTCGAAGAACTGGCCGACGTCCTTCTTAAACTCCTGGATCTCCGACGTCGCGGCATCCGGTTTCCCCCAGGCATTGTTCAGCATGGCGTTGAGCAGGTCTTGTTCAAGTTCCCACTTCTCCGCTTCATTCAGCTTGTTGAAAAATTTGGTAGCATATGCCTTGGGGGTGGAAGTGAGGTCAGCCGGATCTCCAAAGTTTTTCGGAAAAACGACGACGTCGCCAGCACCGGCTCCGACCTTCTCGGAGGAAGTAACTTCAGCCTCTCCTTGGCCTTGAATTTCTGTTTCTTCTCGGGCAGGGCCTTTGGCCTTAGGATCCTCTCCGCCCACCTTCTCGCTGCTGACCGGAATTATTCCGGTGGAGTGTTTGCGGCAGGAGGGGGAGATTGTTCCGCCTGAGGAGGAGATGGCGGTGGAGCAGTGTGGGAAGCGCTTGGCGGAGCTGGAGTTGTAGGACCAACAGCCGGAGACTTTTTCATATATTTTGTAATGGGCTCTTGGCTGGTGGTCCGAGTGGCAGCGGTAGTCGGAGTTCTGCGAACAGATAAAAGAAGATCGCATAAGGAACAATTGCATCAAAGTAAATACGTGCCATACTCGGAAACTTACGGGGCGCCGGGGATGATGGGGCGCGAGCGTTTGCCTGCTGTGGCAAGCATCTTCAAACGTTCCCGCTCCGCTTTCCTTGAGTCTAGCGGAGGGGGCTTGATGGTCTTGGGCTTCTTGGCGGAGGCCTCGCCGCTGGCTCCGGCTTCAGAGCCGGAAGCTTTGGCGCGGGGACGCTTCGAAGGTCGGGGGCTGCCTTGCGGGGTGCCTGCTCCTCTTCCTCCTCTTCGTCATCCGGAACCTCCTCCGCCGTGTCGCCGCTGACGGGGACGCGATGGTGCGCAAGTTTTCCTCCGCCAAAGTAGCGAGCTGGAGGGAAAGATATTATATGTTAGTCAACATCCAAAAACTTGTGAAGTTTGAAGTAACGAAGGGATCAGAGCTTACCGGAGGACACTGGTCGTTTGTGTAGATATCCTTGATCAATTCCGGGATCGGTTGACCCCGGCCTATCTTCACGAGCGTCTTGAATCTCCTCTTGAGAGAATCAGCCGGAAGGTCGTGGCGGGTAGCTCGGAGCTGGTCGTCCGCCCCGGTGTATGCGCAGATTAACCGCGCATTGTACCGTAGTGGTTGGATCCGCCGGGTGAACCAGCTGAGTGTGAGCTGGGTTCCGGTTAGCCCGTCATGGACTAGCCAGGAGATTCTCCGCGCTGCCTTCTCCAAGATGGGAGTTAGGGAGAGCGATGGGACGAAGCTCCAGCTTGCAAGTTCTTCCGGAGGCTCGTTGTTGAATTTGGGGAGACCGTCGTGGATCTCCGGAACTGAAACGTTCTTCTCGTAGAACCATCCGGCGTTCCAGTACCGGACGGATTCGTGCGAGTCATGGGGTGGATACATGCGGCCAGGTCGGAGCATGAATGTCATGCTTCCGCAGTTCAGCATGGCTTTGTCTTTCGTCTCTTTCTTCACTCGGAAGAAAAACTGCCATAACTTGACATCTGGTCGGATTCCGAGATGCCCTTCGCAAAGTGTCGCGAAGTTGGAGAGCAGAAGGTATGAGTTGGGGCAGATGTTGTGGGGCTGAAGCCCGTACGTGTTGAGGATGGAGAGAAAGAATTCCGAACAGGGGAGCGATAATCCGCGTTCCACCCAAGCTTTGGTCATGACCACTTCTCCGGCTCCAGGCTTGGGGACGACGGTATCGCGTATGAAGCTCCAGTGAGCGGAGATCATACCCTCGTTTTGAAGCTCTCTAAGCTCCGTATCGGTAGTTTCGCAGGGCCACCATTGACCCCGTTCTCCTTCGCGGATCCGGGCCTTGGAAGCTTTCTTGTTTTCCGTCTCCTGAACCTTGGCTGCCATTCTAGCCTGCCCTTGAAGTTCTTCTTCGAGTTCTTGAGCGGTTGGGATCCGGCCTAGTTTGGTGCTGGAAGATGCGGAAAAAGGTTGAGCTAGCCGGATGTCGGAAACATATGGTGGAAGGTATGCTATGGGATCCGGACAGATTGGTTCTAGCAAACTGGGATCCGGGCTATTCGGAGAACTACCAGTACAGTGTGAATCGATTGGCATGCTTCCGGCTGCACCCATGCAAAGTATTTGAGTAACCGGAAACTACTCTAGTCTATTTCTTCTTCTACAAGTCCGGTGCACGTACCGTCAATGGCGCGGCGGACCGGCGATGCTCCGGTGAGGATGAAGGTCGCCGAACTTGCTACGAAACGGCCCGCGTGACCACGAATCGGCGGCGGGAGAGATTTCCCGATCAACCGCAACGATCTTGGCGCGAGGGGAAGCTTGGAGCGACGGTGCGCGAAGTTCTCTGTGGCGGAGCTCGCCGGAGTCGAGATCTGATGGGCGGCGCGGCGTGAGGAAGAAGATGAAGTGGTGAGGAGGTGAAAAGAATGGGAAGTTACCGCGCGTGGGGGTATTTATAGACCTCGCGCGGAGATTCGCGTTTCGGATCCGACGGCGGAAACTGAACGGTCTCACCGTTGGATGCATGACGCGTGTCTTAGGTTAAAAACGGTAAAACGACGTGGAGGTAACTTAACCATGCGCTCCCGAAATTTCCGGCTGAAGGTTCGCATCTGAAAATCTAGCGCGGGAAATCAGGAGGTTGTGCGCGGGAAAGATGGAAACTCCGTTACATTATCGTTACTGAAGGACATGTGATTTCCGAGCAAATGATGTCGGAAACAGGAAAGTTTGGAAGCTCTTCAAGATTCTCTTCGGTTCCGAGTTATTTGAAGACGGAAGAATGATGAATCTCGGAGAACTTCGGGGGCTACTGTTGTGGGTATACTTTATGGGTATATCAACGACATGGCCTAGATCCGGCAAGCCCGGGTGGCCCACAGACGGTGATGGTGGCATGGGGCCCATCGGGCGGCCCAGTTGCTGTTGATCATGAAGGATGAAGTCCAGCCCAGGAACATGGAGCCGGATCCTAACCGACCTACGAAGGAGGCCGGATCCGTGGAAGCCCATAAAGTATCCGGATCACGACCATGAGGAAGGCGGATCCTTGACGTACACGACAAGATATTGTACCGTAGTTAGGCAACTTGTATTCCGGCTAGGACTCTCCATGTAAACCCTATATCCGTGCGCCTTTATAAGCCGGATCCTGGGAGCCCTAGAGGCACGACCACAACCATTGTAACAACGCGCAAGCGCCCAGATAATTCCAGACAAGCAGCAGTAGACCTGTCATCGTGCAGGTGTTCCGAAGCTGGGTAACTCGCGTACCACCGTCCCGTGTGCACTCCGCCCTATGGCCCCTACTTCTTCTCCCCCTCGTGAGGATCCCTCCTCCGAGGTACCGTCGAATAGGGAACGACACTTATAGTTGTTAATAATTTTTTAACAAAATTGGTCTTATGTCTAAGATCTACATGACATAAAATTTTCTAATTCTATGGTTGCTCTTTCTAGTTCTAGGGGTAATGTACTTATAATACGCTATTACCTATGACATTATCATCAACTCTCACTATTAATTAGAGCGACACAATGGTTTTTTTTTTTCATTGATGTAACACATGGTACTATTTATCATACCTGCTATGGATAGTCGGGAAAATATCTAGTGATATTACAGCTCACATGATACCATGATACAACTTCACAAAATTTATATTGAAAGTGTCAAAAATTTTGAAACAAATTTGTGACTGTTCATAAGACATGTGTTTACATTCTCTAGATTTTTCACAGCCAAATTTAAAATACACAGAGAAATAAAAAAAAGGCAAATGATATGTGATTAGTGTTATTTTGTGTTTTGTCTTTATGTGACACTATTCATGCCTGATTTCTCATTTTTGTTTCTCGGGTATTTTGAATTTTGTTATGAAAGTGCGTGTAGACACGCATCTTCTGAGTACACAAAATTTCGATTTTGAATTTTTTAATATTAATTTAAATTTTGAAGAGTGGTATCATGATACAAATAAGGTGTGTATCACTAGATATGTTCTCATGGATAGTCCTAGTAAGAGCGTGATTGAGTCATGCCAAATCCCCAATCCATAGGATCCCAATTTCGACAAACCACGCCACGAGCCCGTTAGAACTCTGTGGTTCGGATGTTGCAATCGCTGCCACTGTCAAGATCGCGCGTGAACAAGGCAGCAATCCGCAGTTCCCCAAATCGAGCCCTAGATGGCAACCACACGGGTTGTCATAGGCGGTTGCCGATCGTCCGACGATGGCCCGCTCTCGATCCGCGATAGATCGCGGCTGACCGAACGAATCGTCGGCTTCTACCGGACGGCGGCCGGCCGGCTGCCCTCCGGCAGCGACGACGTCCTCCTCCACGGTGGTTTCTGCATCGGGATCCTGGATCCCGTCTCAAACATCATCGCCAACGCCATCATCAGCAGCCGCGGCTCCATGGGAACGAACGGCGCGACGGAGGAAGCGACTGCAGAATCGTCCCTGGAAGGATTGGCGGCGCGGTCGCTCGACGGCCTCGTGGCCTTCCTGGTCGCGTACTTCCGCTACCTCGCACCGGAGGAGGCGCTGCGCTACCTCCGCGCGGCCAGGGCCGACCTCTGCGCCGCCGTTCGCCGCGTCGAATCGGACCGCTGCACCCTGGCATTTCGTCTGGACTCTGGTACTGCCAGGACCGCCCTCCGCTGCGCCGCCCTGGCCGCGCGGCACCCTGATCCGGACCACATGGTGACCACGACACTCACCATCTTCTATTGTCGCCACCATGTTTGCGAGGTCCTTTTTCCACCGCCGGGATGCTGCCCCTCCGCCGTGCCAATCATTATGAACAAGAAAAAGATCAATAAGGGACGCCTCTCTGCCGCTGCTGTCGAGCACCTGCGCCACATTCTCACGCCGGAATCACAGCTACTCATGGCTTCCACACGGCTACCTCCTGACATACACCATCTCCTGGCTAGGCCGCTGCCTGAAAGACCCCGCTTCATCGGTATCCGCTCATTAAGCTCGCGGCTGGCTTCATTAACCTACTCTCTCAGTCGATCGCTCCTCAACAGAATCCACTGCTTCTACCTGGAGGCTCTGACCCTGCTGCCGCCGGAAATGCTGGGTAGCCACTACCACCGCAGCCTCGTCATCGCCGGGCACTGCTACGGTCCCCTTGACCCTGTCTCCAACATAATCCTCAACACGGTCTGGCTGGAAGCCACCTTCCCTGTTCCCATGGAGCGGCAGTTCGAGCTGCACATGATCAGCTCATCGGCCCTGCTCCGCCTCGCGCACCGCTCCGTCGAAGGCATGGTCGCTTTCCTCCGTGCTTTCGCTGGCAGCGACCTCTCCGACCTTGACGCCTACCGGTTCCTTCTCTATGCCGATGCCAAGTTGCCAACCTCGGCGTAGCTATGGAAGCGCTGAAGCAAGCACGGGCAGAATGTGATGAAATAGACAATCCACCGAGACGCAATCTTTGTGGTGTTCTCTTCTGGGGAAAAAGAATAGAACCCGAGAAGGGTTATCCAACTGTCTCACTGTCCGACCTCTTCCAACCTGCAGTCAACGCAGCAATGCACCCAAGGCCTGACATGCTGCGAGAATTCCTCGCCTCAGGCCGTGTGCGTGCGATACTGCCTGACTACTCCGGCAGATCACTCTCGCGTGAGGACGTTCGATCCCTCATCATTTCACTGTCTGAGACCAAGCCCTCCTCCCTACATGATCGCTTGCCATTGCTGCCAGCTAAATATCAACGGCTGCCCCAGATGGCGCGAGACGGTTTTATCTTAAACCAGGAGATATTTCAGAGAGAGCTTACCCTCTTCTCCAGAATGGTTGAAGCTGCTTTGAAGGAATACACCAAACATAACGGGGTCAGTTTAATTTGTTCATCCAGATGACACTTAGTACTTCTTACCAGTGCTTGATAACTCTTATGTTCATTATATATTACAGGGTACTGAGTATGAGCTTGTTTTTATTTGCGGAGGAAATGAGAATGTCGCTGATGGGGATAGACTGGAGGTTAGTCAGGATGAGTATCCTCGGTCCATCTTTAAGTCCCACTACTGTCATGTGAACTTCTTGGCGAGGCCCAGAGGTTCTAATGTGGCGCCAACACTTTTCTTCGCGGAGTGCGTCAAATATGACGGGAACAATGATATAGATCAGAAAACTACATGTTGTACCATCGTCGTGCCACCTAAACATGTTGCTGGTCAGCTCTATCATGCAGCAGAATCTGGATCCTATTCTTCTTTGTTTATCTTCATATTGCTTGATATCTTCTGCTTTGACATGTTGTTTTTGGTGCAGAGGAACTCAGGTGCTATTACTGTGAGTTTGAAGGGACTAGTATTGTGCATCCATCTCAAAGGAATTACCATGGATGTAGAACGGACTTGGAGAAGATGGTTCTTGGAAAAAATGTATACAAGACTGACAAAACTGTCTACAATGCTAAAACCTTAACTGATTTCATGGGCTTACTTCCCGTGGATTATGTCTATTTTGACCCTGAGTATAGCAGCAAACGGTTGTTGCGAGTGATCAGTAGCAATGCTGATACTTAGTAGACATAAATATACTGTTGCGGACCAATGAGTTCGTATTTGTTATTCACGTTACTTGGTGTCAAATTTGATATTTAGATTTGATTCCAGATCTAATTTGATTACGATGTCAATTGGATTTAACTAGATTTTATTTCCAACTTCTTTTATCATTTTTTTTTGAAATTGTCACCCGGGGGGGAATCCCCACCTGAATTTCATTGATAAAAACGACGTTTTAGTCGTGAGAATTACAAGCTGAGAGGTGGTCTGGCCACAACATGACATCATCTCGCTGCGTAGGGTTTTTGAACCTATGCAACCAGATAGATAGGTCATCAATTACATTAGAGAGAGCTGTGGATGGAGAAATTATTACATCTCTGAAAATGAGCGAATTTCTGACGTCCCAAATGCGCCATAGATTAGAGAGAAAGACGGCTGGCCAGACTGAGGCTGGAAGGTGAGGCTGTGACTGCAAGTTCCAAGAGTTGGGGTAGCGAAGTAAGAGATGTTGCAGCTGTGCCCTCTGCCATATGATCCGGGCGGCAGGGCAGTCAAAAAAGAGGTGTTGACGGTCTTCAACTGTATTGGGGCATCTTGGGCATGAGGGAGAGTCGATGATTGTCTTGCGGTGTAGATTTGACCTTGTGTTTAGTCTGTCGAGGTGGAAAAGCCATCCGAAGATCTTGACCTTGTTTGGGACATGGGATGACCAGATGAAGGCAGCTATGTCATCAGCTTGGTGATCATGCAGCGAATTATAAGCTGCCTTGGTTGAGAAGGGGGATCCGTCTAGCATAATGCGTCGGGCAATCTGTTGGGTTAACTGAATATCCTGCAATAAGAGTGAGAGTGCAGCTAGCTCTTCAGCAGCCACAATGGTTAGCCGATTCCTGAGTCCAATGCCTAGACCTTGTTCCAAGATTTCACAGACAAAAGCGTTAGGGTTTAAATGGTGGAAGAAAAGAGCTGGGTATATGGTGGCTAGAGGTTCTGGGAGCAGCCATCTGTCAAGCCAAAAAAAGGTGTTTTGGCCACTGTTTACTTTGCATTGTGTGATGGCTCTTAGGGTGTCTAGATTTTTATGTATAGTCCTACCAAAGGATGAGCTATGAGGGCCAAGGGTGAGTGGGTAGGGTGACAATTGTGAAATCCATAATCTCCATGGTGTGTTTTCTTTTTGCAGAGTTCTGAAACAAAACTTCAGAAGGAGACAAACATTTTGCAAATGTAGATTTTTTATGCCTAGACCAGCCATTTTTTTGGGAAGACAAGCTCTAGACCAAGCTACTAGACATTGAGCACCAGAAACATTGTCCTCCCCTGCCCAGAAGAAAGCTCTCCGACGTTTGTCAATTTTTTCAATGATGAGGAGAGGGATAAGCAGAGAAGCCATGAAATGGGTTGGTAAACTGTCTAGAACTGCTGACAGCTGTGTTAGCCTCCCTCCCTTAGATAGGAGGGAGGCGCACCAGCCAGCCAAATATTTGTCTATTCTATCGATTAGTGGTTGGAATGCTGATGGGGGCAGTTTTGTAGGTGATAGAGGTAGACCTAGGTAAGTTTGGGGGAAAGAGCTGATTGTAGTGTCAAGAGCATTTGCAATTTGTTGTTGCTCAGTTGGATGTGTGTTTAGTGTGATTAGGGTGGTTTTCTGAAAATTAATGTGAAGGCCAGTTGCTTCTTGGAAGAGTTGCAGAATAGTTTTAAGTTTTTGTGCAGCTTGTGGGGAGGCTCTTGCTAGGATTAGTGTGTCGTTTGCATATTGGATTGTAGCAGGTGGTAGGTCATCTCTGATAGGATGCAGCAGATCATTTTGTGTGAAAGCTTGTATTATGAGCTGTTGTAGGATGTCTGAGAAGATAATGAAAAGGTAGGGAGAGATTGGGTCCCCCTATCTGAGTCCGTTGTTACATTGAATCCAGGGACCAGGGACCCCGTTTAGAAGAATTGCAGTTCTACCAGTGTGCAGAATGGTGTGGATCCATGAACAGAATAGAGGTGGGAAGCCTCTATGTGATAGAAGAGAGAGTAGTGCAGGCCAGGATACTGAATCGAAGGCTTTCCTGAAGTCCAATTTGATGAGCATTGTGGGTGCTTTCCTCTTATGGCAACAGTTAAGGAGGTCAGCTGCATAGTTAAATTTTTTGGCTATGGATCGTCCTCGAACAAAGCCAGTTTGGTCAGGGTGTATAATTGTTGGGATGAGAGGTTGCAAGCGGTTTGTGAGTACTTTGGCTATAGCCTTCATAGGGCAATTCTGCAGGGATATTGGTCGAAAAGCATCAAGTGAGATGGCAGCATCTGTTTTTGGTAGTAACACAATAAAAGCTCTGTTTATACCAGATAGAACAGCAGTCTGATTATGAAACTGATGGAAGAGCTGAAAGACATCGGATTTAATAGATTGCCAGAATTTTTGGTAGAAGCTTGGTCCAAAACCGTCAGGTCCAGGGCTAGCAAAAGAGTTCATTTGGAAAAAGGCGTCTGTGATTTCTTCCTGTGAGAAAGGTTGGGCTAAGGAGGAAAGATTAGTGATTGTTTGTGGGTAAAGCTGTTGCAGACTGAAGTTCCAATTTGGTGTGAATGGTTGGCCCATAAGTTGTTTAAAAAATGCAGTGAGTATATTCATTTTATGGTGATGGGAAGAGTAGTTAGAGCCATCGTGTTGAAGGGTATGGATTTTATTCTTCCTATACTTAGTTGAGGTGATAGCATGGAAATATTTTGTGTTTTCGTCTCCTTCGATGGCGAATTTGATCTTGCTCCTCTGTCGCCAATAGACGACCCTTTCTTTTATGAGGCGTTGGAGAATTTTTACGAGGAGCTTTCTTAGGTTAAACTCTAGGTAGGATAGATTTCTAGCTTCTTCTAGGTGATCAAGGAAGGAAATGGTGCATTTTGTATTGGATTCTCTAGTTTTTTGCAAGGAAAAAGATTGCCTCCATGATTTTAGGGCTGCCTAGTTCTTTTTAGTTTCCTGGCTAGGCGGGAAGCAGCGTTTGAATTTAATAGGGCTGAGGCCCATGCGTTGGCAACTATTGGGCCGCACTGTGGTATTTGGGCCCAGCTTGATTCGAAACGGAAAAAGGCGGGACGCGGGATGAGCGTGGAGACTGTGATGAGTAAGGGTACGTGATCGGATGTGAAGCGTGTGAGCGATGATAGCGAGGAATTTGGGAAAATTTGATTCCAACAGTTGTTGATAAAGACTCTGTCGATCCTTTGAAGAGTTGGCTCGATGCGATTACTAGACCAAGTGTAGAGGCGATCAGTTAATGGTAGCTCTATGAGGGCTAGGTTGTGGATGGCATCATTGAAAGCGTCGGCTTCGTCCTGCCGAAAGGAGGTGTTGTTTTTATCCGCTGAATTACGCATTAGGTTAAAGTCGCCTAGGAGGATCCAAGGAGTGTTCGGTGGAGATTGGATTGTTTGGATTTCTTGGAGAAATTGAAGTTTGAGTTCATGATCCGTGGGAGCGTAGACGTTAGTAATCATAATGCCCTGATTGTTAAATGTGGAGGTGAGGATGGTGGTTAGAGCAAAAAGGTGTTGAGTAGATGATTTGATGGTGAAGCAGTTGTTTGATGTAGCAGTTAAAATCCCATGAAATCGAAGTCGTTCAAATGGTTGGGTAGAAATGTTTTAGCCTTGTGATTTGGTATCTCATTGAGTTTGGTTTCTTGTAGTAGTAGGACACACGGTTTGATATTGAGAATTTCAGTTAGCAATTCGTCACATTTATTTTTCTGGCCTAAACCACGCACGTTCCAAGAGCAGAATAAGTAGGAAATGTGATTCATTGATAAACCGTCGTTACACCAAGATTAAGAGTGGTAAAAGCACATTGGCGTAGCAACATAAGATATAGGGAATAAAAAGCGCAGGTGAACATTGTTCGACAGGGTGAGACGCGATAAGCCGCTAGCTGACAGAGTTGCGGCGATGTCTTAAGCTGTTGGAGGAGATTCATGGAGCTACTTCTGGCACCGGCATGTCGGAGAGGGAGGCCAACTCGTCGTCAATAGCGCCACACTCTCGGGCGACTGCACGGATGGCTTCTACGCTGGTGGAGGGGATGTCAGGATCGTCGATGAAGCCAGCGTCGAGGAGAGCAGCATTGAGCGATGGCGAAGCGGCAGAGAGGTCAAACGAGGCGGCCTTATTTTTGACGGCACGCTCGAGCATGCCGACGAACTTGGCTTCCTGTTTGGCGGCGAGGCGCTGGCTACGACGCACCTTGGCCATGGCCTCAGTGGCCCGGCGGACACGAGTGCGACGGCGGTGCTCTTCCCTGACATGGAAGGGGTCGGGAGTGTGCAGGAAGTTGTCTGTACATGTGGTGTCAATTGCGTTGTCAGCGATAGGTTCAGTTAACGAGTTCATTTGAATGGGAGGGCGGGAAGAGGAGTTGACATGACCTTGTTCAGAGGCAGAGGCATTGAAGAGGAACGGAGGATCGTTGTGCATCTGCTGGATGAAGGAGATGAGCTCCTCGGCGTGAGAGATGATCTCATCCGTGGCAAGCTGTGCCGCGTCCGCGGCATTAATGGCCAGTTGGGTGGCGTCGATGTCACGAGCAGGTGAGGCAGCCCGTGGAGAGGCCGGCGCAAGAGGTTGGGTCATGTGGAGACGGCCATCGTCTCGAGGAGGTGAGACGTGCGGCGAGTTGGGTGGAGCGCGAGGGGACTCGGGGCCAGGCTCGGTCTGAGTACCAACCGATGCTGCAGTTGGCACAGTCTGAGGGCGGGGTGCTGGTGGAGGAGGCGGAGGAGCATCGGCTGCCATGTCGAGCAGCCAGGCGTTGTCGACGTCGAAGTGGATGATGACGACATCGTCGTTTGGCATGCGGAGGAGCGCCGATGGAGGGACCATCTTACCCCGCTCAAGCAGCACGAAGGCGCGGATGACGGTGAAGTCTTGGCCGGTGACGTTGCATTGGTCGACGCATCACAGTTTGCCGATGGAGCCGAAGACAAAGTTGGCGCCGGCAGGGTGCCAGAGCCGAAGAGGATATTTGCTGGCGCGTAGCTCGACGATGACATCGTAAGAGGTGGTGGAGATGTCCTCAGCAGCGTCAGGGGTGACGACGGTGACCATGGCGCCGTCGAGCGAGTAGGGGCCGAGGCGAATCGCGCGGTCCTTGTCGGCGTTGGAAGGGAAGATAAGGAGCGCAGCGTCGAACGCGGACGGCGCAAGGACGAAAGGCGGGCACCTTGGGTTGAGCTCAAGCGCAGCACGGACGAACGTGAGCTCTTGCCTGACGCTGCCGTCGATGACGGCGAACGCGAGGTTGCTGACGTCGTGGAGGAAGTGCTGAGGCACGAAGATCTCTGGAACGGGCCCTCCGAGCCGAGCAGCATGGGAGAAGGCGGCCCGCGCCCTCATGGCGATAGGAGTGCCCTGAAGGATGCCGTTGGCAGCGTCGTTGGCGAGGTCGGGCATTGGGTCGTTGCGCGTGGCGGAGCCCCGCTGCGAGGGTGGCGCCGAGTCATCGTCGTCGAGGTCCTCGCCCTCGGAGTAGAAGTTGATGGGATTGGCGCGCTGTCCAGGCTGGTTGTGGATGTTGTAGGGTGGGCGGAAGGTGAGATTGAAGCGGCGTGCTCCGAGCCAGAGGTCACCATTGCGAGCGGTGACGATGACTGACCCGTCGTCGGCGAAGGGGGTGGGGGCGGATGGTGAAGCCATGGGAGTGGGAAGAGGTTGGGAGGCGGGCTCGGCGGTGAATGGTGGAAGTGCTAGAGCAAGTGGAATGGAGGAGGGGTTGCAGTCAGCGCTGCGGTGGCCGGGAGCCGCAGCGAGCACAGCGGACGGGATCTCGACGCTTTGCGTGGAGCTTGGAGAGGCAGCGGAAGCAAGCTTGAGTGATGCTTTGCTCATTGGGAAGATGGCGACTCGGTTTAAAGAGGCGGAGGCGGAGCGAATAGTGGCCGGCGGCAGCTCTCCCGATGCAGGCACGTCAATCGAACGCAGCAGAGTGATAACGCGTGAAGCACATGTCCGTTGGGAACCCCAAGAGGAAGGTGTGATGCGTACAACAGCAAGTTTTCCCTCAGTAAGAAACCAAGGTTATCGAACCAGTAGGAGTCAAGGAACACGTGAAGGTTGTTGGTGGAGGATTGTAGTGCGGCGCAACACCAGAAAACCGGCGCCAACGTGGAACCCGCACAACACAATCAAGATACTTTGCCCCAACGTAACAGTGAGGTTGTCAATCTCACCGGCTTGCTGAAAACAAAGGATTAAACGTATAGTGTGGAAGATGATGTTTGTTTGCAAAGAACAGTAGAGAACAATGATTGCAGTAGATTGTATTTCAGATGTAAAAGAATGGACCGGGGTCCACAGTTCACTAGTGGTGTCTCTCCAATAAGATAAATAACATGCTGTTATCACCAGAATTTGGCCAAGCCAGAGGACCAAGCCAGAGGTGGGCCGCGATCAAGATGGATGTGAAGATTATACATGGGAGAAATACATGAATCGGCCTTTTATACCAAATTGGGCTAAACTGCCCATGTATCTGTAATATATTAGATCGCATGTTAGTTTAGAAGTTAGAATCTATCTCGTGCACGATTTAGTGCACGACATTAGAAAGTCCGCTGGACTATAAATATGTACCTAGGGTTTATGGAATAAACAACAACCAACGTTCAACACAAACCAATCTCGGCGCATCGCCAACTCCTTCGTCTCGAGGGTTCCTCCGGTAAGCACCATGCTGCCTAGATCGCATCTCGCGATCTAGGCAGCACGAGCCTGCCTAGTTGTTCATGCGTTGCTCGTACTGAAGCCTTTTTGATGGCGAGCAACGTAGTTATCATAGATGTGTTAGGGTTAGCATTGTTCTTAGCATCATATGCTTACGTAGTGCGACCCTTGCGCATCTAGCCGTCTCTGTACCTCATCATGGGTGCAGGGGCGGCACCCCGCTTGATCGTTATTTAGTAGATCTGATCCGTTACGGTCGCTCCTTGATTCATCAAGGATTAGTTTAATATCTGCAATAGTTAGGCCTTACAAAGGGTTGGAGGATCCAGCGGCATGCAGGGTGTAGTTTGCTGCCCCTAGACAGGACGTTCCGAGGATCAACCTAGTGTTGGTTTTTAGGCCTTGTCTAGGGCTGGCTTACGTTTACCGTGCGTGAGCGCGAGGCCCAATCGTGAGTAGGATGATCCGATTATGCGGTGAAAACCCTAGATCGTCGTGGATCTCATATGCTTTATCTTGATCAAGCAGGACCACCATATATTCGGCCACCTCGGACGAATCATGGGTGGATCGGCTCCATGAGCCGATTCACAGGACAACCTGAGAGCCGATCGAGGCTCGTATTTAACGTGTACGTGTGTGCCCTGCAGGAAACTAAGCGAGGCATCATCCACACCTTCCTGACCAGGTATAGGTCAGGTGGCACGCCCAACCCGCATCGGCGCGCGACCAGGAGGCTTTGCGGGCCGTCGCTCTGAGGGACTGGGGCCAGCCGCAGCCCTAGTCATTCCCGGCTCTACGGTGTTGACCATCCTGCCCGCCGGTGGGTTTCGACGTCAACACATTCTGGCACGCCCGGTGGGACAATCTTCAACGACAACCACCTCGCCATCCACATCAGAGATGGCGGAAGAAACTCCGGTCACTTACGAGAAGCATGACAGGGCCAAGGGGGTCCTCGGAACCAAACTCGTTGGCTTCCGTAGGGAGACCTGTTTGCGCGGCATCAAGCAACGGAGACACACACCCGCATCCTGGTGTCAACATGGCAGATTTTAACCACTGCGGAGGGAAGCTAGAGTTCTCCTTTGGCATCAGCACGGCGGGGCTCGCATGCCGCCGTGGCGAATACAAAGGCAAAATCTACCCGACGAGCTCGAAAAGGCGGCGTACTAAACATAGCATCGCCAGACTCTCGTGGGCCTACGAACGTAGGAGCCGATTTTAGGAGTCAGCTAAAATCGTGTTCCGGTCCGGGCTCAACATCGATCTAATGAACAATGGGATGCGTCGTCTATGGCGCTGGAAGGAATCCACGTTGGTCCTAATAAAGCCGACGTTCGCACTACAGTACCTTAGCTAAACATAGAGCCGATTTCAGCAGTCACCTGGCAGAATCGGCTCGGGGGGCACCCAATCAGGGAGCGCGCGCGACGCCGTTGGACATATGCGGAGAAGATTTGGTAGCCGAATATAGCCGAATATAAAAAATTTCGGATGCGACCAGAGCTGATGCATGGCAGTTGACTTGACAGAGAACAGAAAACAAGTTTACAAGTGGCAGTTCATTAAAAAGCCCTACTGAAGAAATGCATTAAGAGCGTGGAGAGCATCGGTACGGATTCGATCAACCTCAGCGATCTCGACCTCGTCGTCCTCGTCTCTCCCCATCACCAGCTGGCTGCTTAGGGCACGTATTTCAGCCAGGTCGGTCTTCAGATCAGCGGTGAGGCCTTGCGCTTCCTCTTGGGAGCGAGCAATGATGGACTCCTCGTCTTGGATGAGTTGTCTGGTCTCCCTGGCCCTCCTTTCGAGGTCCTCCAGCTCTTTGCGTAGGGTCTCAAGTCTGGCACTATGAGTGGAAGTGGCGGTCTTTGCGTCTAAAGCAGCCTTCTTCTCGTTGAGCCGCTGGCATTTTTCTGCAATATCGGCTCTCAACGGGAGTTGGGCGCGGCGGAGATTAATCCTTTGACGAGCCGACTGCACCCTTGACTTGAAAACTGACAAAGTCACTGTCGGCCAGAGTTTAGCTACCAGCACCACTGGGAGACGAGGCTGGATGTCCACAAGGATGCCCCTGATCGTCTCAGGGTCCTCAACCAGAGCGTCAACCGAGGAGGAGAGCAGGACTCGGAGACGCTGTAGCGGGCCGTCGACTGCACCAAGATTTGGCTCTTCACCTATTTTAGGGGCAGCTGGCTCGATGGAGTCGGGGTCGAATGTCAGCAAGCTCGAAGGATCGCACCCCTGGCAAAAGAGCAAGAACGGTATGGGCATACGGCAGATATAAAGGAAGTAGAGAGAGAGGAAAGTGTACCTCTCCCAAGAAAGGAAGGGAAGCCGAGGTGGTAACAATCGGCTTCGCAGTATGCTGGTCAGACGGGTCCGTCACACGTGGCGAGTTGGAGGGACCAGGGGCAGTAGACGGCATCGGCACCTCTTCAACGACCCCGCTAGAAGTCTCATTGATCTGCAAGGGGATTGGTAAAGTGGTCCGGTTAGTGACAAGACAACAGGGAACACGAGCTATCAAGAGGGTTACCTTTGAAACTTCCTGGCTAGGGGAAGAGGCTTCAGGGCCCGTGCGAGCCCTTTGAACACATCGGCGCTTTATGCGCGACCTCGTTTGGACTGAAGACTGAAGAGCGGCAGGCTCGGGAGTCGACCGTTTTCTAGAAGCCGGGGTTGGCGAGTCCGTCTGGCTCTGTGTAGTGGATCTGTCCGTACCGCGTGGGTAGGAGGCCCTGGGACTGGACTGTTCTCCCTCGCTGGAGTTCTCTTCGGTGGAAGTCTGAAAGAAGGAATACGACCATCTTACAAGGGTTGGGAAGGCAAGTGCGATCAATCGAAATATGGTGCAACTTACCTGCGAATTCGCTGGGGCAGGAGTTCTGCGCGGCAGGGTTTTCCTGACAGCCACCTTCCTCACCGCCGTCCTCGCCCGGGTCGAGGCTCGGGGGGCAACTGACTCCAAGGATGCTTTGTTTTTAGGAGCCGATTTCGGTGAAATCGGTTGGCCTTCCATTATAACTTTCTTCAGAGGTGGCGAACGCTGACAGAAGAGGACCACTGGGGCCGGAGGGAGGAATTCAAAGGGAGAACCATCGGCTTGCAGGGGAGCTGGGCCGTCTTGTTCCTGCCAAGAAGTGAAGTCAGTTCGCAGGCAAGTTACCATTAAAGGGTTGCGGGAAATATTTTAAGGAACAGTACCTGGTCGGCGGAGATGACATGCGTGGCGTCAAGTTGTTTCAATTGCGGTCCTAGCGCCCTCCTAAAAACATGGGTCTTCCACATGGACCACCAAGTCTCGAAGCCATCAGTAGTGGAGGAGAAACGGAGGTTGTGAGGAATTGGGAGGGCCAAAGCATCAAAGAAGGTGTAGCACCTATGGCTGGTAAGGATGTCAGGCAGTTCGGCTCGGCTTGCGGTCAGGTGGTGTAAGAATAAGTGCGGAGGCACTTGCCCGAGGCCGAGCTGACGGGCTACCACTACTGGTTGATAACACTCGTAACCGGGTTTGATGATCCGGTTTGAAGTGCTCATTCCAACAGGGAGAAAGCAAGGACGAATCATGATAGAATATAGATGCCGGGTGCTATCGTCATCGGCAAAACTACCCAATCGGAAGGAGACTGGGTTTTCAAATTCCTCCGTTTCGGTATAAGGAAAGAACAGGGGGTTGTCCAGACCTTGGAAGAAGATCTTGAACCACCCTGCTGCTTCCTTAGGGATCAGCCTGCTGCCTGGGAGACCATACAGGGCTTGTCCATAGCTGGTGCATCGAATATCCTTCCCGTTAACATCTGGGAAGGTGCAGGAGGTCAGAGGTGGGAAGTCTGGGATCTGATCCCGAAAGTATAACTGCGCCCATAGCTGAATAAACCACCAGGGACCGCCAGTTTTAACTGTCTTCTGAGAGAACAGCTTGACAGACATCAATTGAAGAGATCGATAGACCTCTCCAAGGAACAGTTTGCCGATGCCGAGATGGGTGCCTTTGGCCAGTTCATAGGCTAGGGAGAGGTAATTCTTGGTAGGGGCAAGTGATGGGCCGCAGAATATGAAGTGTTCCAACCAAAAGTTTAGGAAGGCTGTGTGTTCTCGCTCTGTCACAGGGCCTTTGGTTTTCATATGGCGATCGAGGTAGGCGCCCCAGCTGGTACACTCCTTTTTAGAAGAAAGAGTGAAAGGGACTTTCGGCAGTTTGAAAGCAGAAGGGCTTGGAGACGCAATGTCCAGGCCTGTAATCATGGCTACATCTAGCAGGGTTGGTGTCATCGGGCCATGGCCGAATATGAAGCAGTTCATCGCGTCAGACCAGAAGTAGCCGATGGTTTTCAGAATATTTTCATTCTTCTCAAGGGGAGACAATGATAATGATAAGGCATCGGCTATCCCTATAGATTCCCAGGTGGCGTAATGGGTTTTGGATACTCTATTGTACCATGGCACCCAACCTTCAGGGGGATTAGGCCAGGCTCGCAGGCAGTCGGCCCATGAAGTCAGATCTAGGTGCTGATTCACGAAGGGGATTCTGTTAGCTTCACATGAGATTAAATGAGCAGGGCTCTCGGAAGAACGGGGGCCAAGACACATGGAATTTGGGAGAGAAGGATGCGGCAATAGGATGTCGGAGACCTAAAATCAATGACGGAGTAGAACATTAAGTCAGGTGTTCCTCTGTTCAATCCTTATATTGGCCCTAATGGAGGAGAAGCGGTGGAGTATTACCTTCAAGCCAGAGACCATGGTGTCGGCGTTGGATGATTCCGCCATTCGGTGCGCTGCGGAGTTTGGAGCGCTGTGGTCGAGATCTGAAGCTCGCGAGATTGCGTAGGTGGCGGATTTTGGGGATCTGAGTTTGCTTTCTCAGACGGAGGTTGCAGGTGACCGTTTGGAGGGGTAACCAGGTTTGCCCTTGTTTGTTATATGGTAGGGGCCGGTGCGACGCCATCGGCTCTTTCGGGGTTTGTTTGACTTTGACTATCGGCTAAGTTAACTAGAAGCCGATCGTGTAGAAGAAAAGAGCCGATTGCTTAAAGATTGCTGGAATCGTCGAGTTATGTGGAAGAAGTGGTGATAGACAGTATTGCGACGGTTTTGCTCTGCCACGACATGACCCTACGAGAGAAAAGCGTAATGATTTTGGAAATGTCATTTCCAAAACCAGGGGGGCATGTGTTATCACCAGAATTTGGCCAAGCCAGAGGACCAAGCCAGAGGTGGGCCGCGATCAAGATGGATGTGAAGATTATACATGGGAGAAATACATGAATCGGCCTTTTATACCAAATTGGGCTAAACTGCCCATGTATCTGTAATATATTAGATCGCATGTTAGTTTAGAAGTTAGAATCTATCTCGTGCACGATTTAGTGCACGCCCACATTAGAAAGTCCGCTGGACTATAAATATGTACCTAGGGTTTATGGAATAAACAACAACCAACGTTCAACACAAACCAATCTCGGCGCATCGCCAACTCCTTCGTCTCGAGGGTTCCTCCGGTAAGCACCATGCTGCCTAGATCGCATCTCGCGATCTAGGCAGCACGAGCCTGCCTAGTTGTTCATGCGTTGCTCGTACTGAAGCCTTTTTGATGGCGAGCAACGTAGTTATCATAGATGTGTTAGGGTTAGCATTGTTCTTAGCATCATATGCTTACGTAGTGCGACCCTTGCGCATCTAGCCGTCCCTGTACCTCATCATGGGTGCAGGGGCGGCACCCCGCTTGATCGTTATTTAGTAGATCTGATCCGTTACGGTCGCTCCTTGATTCATCAAGGATTAGTTTAATATCTGCAATAGTTAGGCCTTACAAAGGGTTGGAGGATCCAGCGGCATGCAGGGTGTAGTTTGCTGCCCCTAGACAGGACGTTCCGAGGATCAACCTAGTGTTGGTTTTTAGGCCTTGTCTAGGGCTGGCTTACGTTTACCGTGCGTGAGCGCGAGGCCCAATCGTGAGTAGGATGATCCGATTATGCGGTGAAAACCCTAGATCGTCGTGGATCTCATATGCTTTATCTTGATCAAGCAGGACCACCATATATTCGGCCACCTCGGACGAATCATGGGTGGATCGGCTCCATGAGCCGATTCACAGGACAACCTGAGAGCCGATCGAGGCTCGTATTTAACGTGTACGTGTGTGCCCTGCAGGAAACTAAGCGAGGCATCATCCACACCTTCCTGACCAGGTATAGGTCAGGTGGCACGCCTGCAACCCGCATCGGCGCGCGACCAGGAGGCTTTGCGGGCCGTCGCTCTGAGGGACTGGGGCCAGCCGCAGCCCTAGTCATTCCCGGCTCTATGGTGTTGACCAGTCACTGCCCGCCGGTGGGTTTCTGACGTCAACACATGCTGGGTGAACAAATTACAGGTGGGCAATTGACAAATAAAAATTTAATACATATCATGATGATCACTATGAGATTTAATCAGGGCATTACGACAAAGAACATAGACCGCCATCCGGCATGCATCTATGCCTAAATAGTCTACCTTCAGGTTAGCATCCGCACCCCTTCCAGTATTAAGTTGCAAACAACAGACAATTGCATTAAGTATGGTGTGTAATGTAATCAACACAAATATCCTTAGACAAAGCATTTATGTTTTATCCCTAGTAGCAACAGCACATCCACAACCTTAGAACTTTCTGTCACTGTCCCAGATTCAATGGAGGCATGAACCCACTATCGAGCATAAATACCCCTCTTGGAGTTACAAGTATCAACTTGGCCAGAGCCTCTACTAGCAACGGAGAGCATGCAAGAACATAAACAACACATATATGATAGATTGATAATCAACTTGACATAGTATTCTATATTCATCGGATCCCACCAAACACAACATGTAGCATTACAAATAGATGATCTTGATCATGTTAGGAAGCTCACAAGATCTAAACATGATAGCACAAGAGGAGAAGACAACCATCTAGGTACTGCTATGGACCCATAGTCCAATGATGAACTACTCACGCATCAATCCGGAGGCGGGCATGGTGATGTAGAGCCCTCCGGTGATGATTCCCCTCTCCGGCAGGGTGCCGGAGGCGATCTCCTGAATCCCCCGAGATGGGATTGGCGGCGGCGGCGTCTCTGGAAGTATTTCCGTATCGTGGCTCTCGGTAATAGGGTTTTCGCGACGGAGGCTTTAAGTAGGCGAAAGGGCAGCCTCGGAGGGGCCAGGGGGTGCCCCCCATAGGCCGCGCGCCCAAGGCCCAGGCCGCGCCGCCTTGTGGGGTGGGGCCCCCAGGGGCCCGCTCTGTCCTTCTCGGCTCTCTGGAAGCTTCTGCGAAATATAAGACCCTGGGCGTTGATTTCGTCCAATTCCGAGAATATTTCCTTTGTAGGATTTCTGAAACCAAAAACAGCAGAAAACAGCAACTGGCGCTTCGGCATCTTGTTAACAGGTTAGTGCCGGAAAATGCATAATAATGATGTAAAGTATGTATAAAACATGTGAGTATTGTCATAAAAGTAGCATGGAACATAAGAAATTATAGATACGTTGGAGACGTATCAAGCATCCCCAAGCTTAGTTCCTACTCGCCCTCGAGTAGGTAAACGATAACAACAAATAATTTCTGAAGTGACATGCTACCAACATAATCTTATCAACATTATTGTAAAGCATATGAGATGAATGGAGTGATTCGAAGCAAAAGATTGCTAACAAAATATAATGACTAAACAACTGAATCATATAGCAAAACTTTTCATGAATAGTACTTTCAAGACAAGTATCAACAAGACTTGCATAAGAGCTAACTCATAAAGCAATAAATTCAAAGTAGAATGCACTGAAGCAACACAAAGGATGATTAAGTTTCAGCAGTTGCTTTCAACTTGTAACATGTATATCTCATGGATATTTGTCAACATAGAGTAATATAACAAGTGCAATAAGTAAACATGTATGAATCAATGCACACAGTTAACACAAGTGTTTGCTTCTAAGACAAAGAAGTAGGTAAACTGACTCAACATAAAGTAAAAGAATGGCCCTTCACAAGGGAAGCATGGATTACTGTTTTTGTGCTAGAGATTTTATTTTGAAAACATAGAAACAATTTTGTCAACGGTAGTAATAATTCATATGTGCTATGCATAATACTTCCTACAAGTTGCAAGCCTCATGCATAGAATACCAATAGTGCCCGCACCTTGTCCTAATTAGCTTGGATTTACATGGATTATCATTGCATAACATATGTTTCAACCAAGTGTCACAAAGGGGTACCTCTATGCCGCCTGTACAAAGGTCCAAGGAGATCAATCGCATTTGATTTCTCGTTTTTAATAGATCTCAACTTAGGACATCCATACCGGGACAACATAGACAACAGATAATGGACTCCTCTTTAATGCATAAGAATTCAACAACAGATAATATTCTCATAAGAGATTGAGGATGAATGTCCAAACTGAAAACTTCCACCATGATACATGGCTTTGGTTAGCGGCCCAATGTTCTTCTCTAACATATGCATGATGTCTACGGGTGCTTCTATTCTTGTAGACAGTGTTGGGCCTCCAAGAGCAGAGGTTTGTAGAACAGCAGCAAGTTTCCCTTAAGTGGATTACCCAAGGTTTATCGAACTCAGGGAGGAAGAGGTCAAAGATATCCCTCTCAAGCAACCACGCAACCAAAAAGAAGTCTCGTGTCCCCAACACACCTAATACACTTGTCAGATGTATAGGTGCACTAGTTCGGCGAAGAGATAGTGAAATACAAGTAGTATGGATGTATATGAGTGGTAATAGCAATCTGAATAAAATATGGCAGCGAGTAAACATGCAACAGAACAGTAAATAAACGGTGTTTTCAGTATTGGAAACAAGGCCTAGGGATCATACTTTCACTAGTGGACACTCTCAACATTGATCGCATAATAAATACTTCTTCTCATATGTGCTACATACACTCTTGTTTGATAATGAACATCATTCGTTGCGTAGGATTACACGAACCCTCAATGCCGGAGTTAACAAGCTCCACAACATTCGATATTCATGTTTAAGTAACCTTAGAGCATAATAGATCATTGCAAAATAAACCAAGAACTAACATAGCGCACGCACTGTCCACATTACACTATGAAGGAGGAATAGATCACATCAATACTATCATAATGACAATTAACTCCACGATCTACAAGAGATCATGATCATAGCCTACAACAAGAACCACATGGTGCACACACTAATCACCTTTACACCATGCAGGAGGAATAGACTACTTTAATAACATCACATGAGTAGCACACAACTAGTAGCGATACAAAGCTCATCATATGGATCTCAATCATGTAAGGCAGCTCATGAGATCATTGTATTGAAGTACATAGGAGAGATTAACCACATAGCTACCGGTACAGCCCCGAGCCTTGATGGAGAACTACTCCCTCCTCATGGGAGCAGCAGCGGTGATGAAGATGGCGGTGGAGATGGCAGCGGTGTCGATGGAGAAGCCTTTCGGGGCACTTCCCCGCTCCGGCAGTGCCGGAACAGAGACTCTGTCCCCGGATCTTGGCTTCGCCATGGCGGCGGCTCGGAAGGTTTCGCGTACGTGGCTTCCTCCCTAAGGGTTTTCGATGCGGGGCTTTATATAGGCGAAAGGGCAGCGTCGGAGGGGCGAAGGGGCGACCACACCATAGGGTGGCGCGGGCCCAGCCCTGGCCGCGCCACCCTATCATCTGGGGCCCACAGGGCCCCCTCTGGCGGCTCTCGGGTGTTCTGGATGCTTCCGGGCAAAATAGGAACCTGGCGTTGATTTCGTCCAATTCCGAGAATATTTCGTTACTAGGATTTCTGAAACCAAAAACAGCAGAAAACAGGAACTGGCACTTCGGCATCTTGTTAATAGGTTAGTTCCAGAAAATGCACGAATACGACATAAAGTGTGCATAAAACATGTAGGTATCATCAATAAAGTAGCATGGAACATAAGAAATTATCGATACGTTGGAGACGTATCAGCATCCCCAAGCTTAGTTCTGCTCGTCCCGAGCAGGTAAAACGATAACAAAGATAATTTCTGAAGTGACATGCCATCATAATCTTGATCATACTATTTGTAAACATATGTAATGAATGCAGCGATCAAAACAAAGGTAATGACATGAGTAAACAACTGAATCATAAAGCAAAGACTTTTCATGAATAGTACTTCAAGACAAGCATAAATAAGTCTTGCATAAGAGTTAACTCATAAAGCAATAAATCAAAGTAAAGGTATTGAAGCAACACAAAGGAAGATTAAGTTTCAGCGGTTGCTTTCAACTTATAACATGTATATCTCATGGATAGTTGTCAATGCAAAGTAATATAATAAGTGCAATATGCAAGTATGTAGGAATCAATGCACAGTTCACACAAGTGTTTGCTTCTTAAGGTGGAGGGAAATAGGTGAACTGACTCAACAATAAAGTAAAAGAATGGCCCTTCAAAGAGGAAAGCATCGATTGCTATATTTGTGCTAGAGCTTTTATTTTAAAAACATCAAGAGAGTATAAAAGTAAAGTTTTGAGAGGTGTTTGTTGTTGTCAACGAATGGTAGCGGGTACTCTAACCCCCTTGCCAGACAAACCTTCAAAGAGCGGCTCCCATTTTATTTTTATTTTTGTGTGGCACTCCTTCCAACCTTTCTTTCACAAACCATGGCTAACCGAATCCTCGGGTGCCTGCCAACAATCTCATACCATGAAGGAGTGCCTTTTTATTTTAGTTTTATTATGATGACACTCCTCCCCACCTTTGCTTTCTCAAGCCATGGCTAACCGAATCCTTCGGGTGCCGTCCAACAATCACATACCATGGAGGAGTGTCTATTTTTGTTAATTAATTTGGGACTGGGAATCCCATTGCCAGCTCTTTTTGCAAAATTATTGGATAAGCGGATGAAGCCACTAGTCCATTGGTGAAAATTGCCCAACAAGATTGAAAGATAAACACCACATACTTCCTCATGAGCTATAAAACATTGACACAAATCAGAGGTGATAAATTTTGAATGGTTTAAAGGTAGCACTCAAGCAATTTACTTTGGAATGGCGGAGAAATACCATGTAGTAGGTAGGTATGGTGGACACAAATGGCATGAATATTGGCTCAAGTATTTGGATGCATGAGAAGTATTCCCTCTCGATACAAGGTTTAGGCTAGCAAGGTTATTTGAAACAAACACAAGGATGAACCGGTGCAGCAAAACTCACATAAAAGACATATTGTAAACATTATAAGACTCTACACCGTCTTCCTTGTTGTTCAAAACTCAATACTAGAAATTATCTAGACCTTAGAGAGACCAAATATGCAAACCAAATTTTAGCAAGCTCTATGTATTTCTTCATTAATGGGTGCAAAGTATATGATGCAAGAGCTTAAACATGAGCACAACAATTGCCAAGTATCACATTATCCAATACATTTTGGCAATTACTACATGTAGCATTTTTCCAATTCCAACCATATAACAATTTAACGAAGAGGAAACTTCGCCATGAATATTATGAGCTAAGAACACATGTGTTCATACGAACCAGCGGAGCGTGTCTCTCTCCCACACAAGGATGAACTTATTCAGAGAACTAAGATAACAAAACAAAAACAAAAATAAAAGCACACAGACGCTCCAAGTAAAATACATAAGATGTGACCGAATAAAAATATAGTTTCACTAGAAGAAACCTGATAAGTTGTCGATGAAGAAGGGGATGCCTTGGGCATCCCCAAGCTTAGATGCTTGAGTCTTCTTAAAATATGCAGGGATGAACCACCGGGGCATCCCCAAGCTTAGACCTTTCACTCTTCTCGATCACATTATATCACCCTCTTCTATTGACCCTTGAAAACTTCCTTCACACCAAACTTCAAGCAAACTCATTAGAGGGTTAGTGCATAATCAAAAATTCACATGTTCAGAGGTGACACAAACATTCTTTTCACTTCTGGACATTGCATAAAGCTACTGGACATTAATGGATCAAAGAAATTCATCCAACATAGCAAAAGAGGCAATGCGAAATAAAAGGCATAATCTGTCAAAAACAGAACAGTCCGTAAAGACGAATTTAAAGCTGGCACCAGACTTGCTCAAATGGAAAAACTCAAAACTAATGAAAGTTGCGTACATATCTGAGGATCACGCTCGTAAATTGGAAGATTTTTTCGAATTTTCTACAGAGGCCTGTGCCCAGATTCGTGACAGACAGCAATGCTGTTTCTGCGCAGCGATCCCAAATATAACATCAACTTTAGCATAGAAACTTTACTTGGCACAAAAACTTGATAAGGAGAGGTTGCTACAGTAGTAAACAACTTCCAAAACACAAATAAAAACAAAGTACTGTAGCAAAATAACACATGGGTTATCTCCCAAGAAGTTCTTTTCTTTATAGCCATTAAGATGGGCTCAGCAGTTTTAATGATGCACTTGCAAGAAATAGAAGTCGAAGCAAAAGAGAGCATCAAGAGGCAAATTCAAAACACATTTAAGTCTAGGGATTTCTATTTTCGTGCCCCTGCTTCGTTAGTTGTACTCAGTTTTCCCCAGCTCCTTAGTTTTTCCTCAGTTTTACCCAAACGTTTGTCTGAACCGCAGAAGGAGCTCGGACGGAAGGAATCCGTTAAGTTGACCGTTCCGTGCTGACGAGTGGGGTCGTGTCGTTTGTGGGGTCGCGTCGTGTGGGACCGCGTCGTGTGGGGCTGGTAGGAAGGGACCGCGTGGGACAGGACGAGGCCGTGTTTGTGGGGCCGTAGCGTGTAGGGCCGTAGCGTGTGGAGCCGTGTGGGTCCGGGACGGGGGCACGAGTGGTTTCTGTCTCTTTCGCCCAGATTAGCAGTTTTCAATGTACCTTTTTCCTCTCTATCGCTCGATCTCATTCATATTTGATAGCCCAAATTGGTAGCAAATCTAGAGAAGCTTCTCCTTCTGTTTTTTAACGCCATTCATTTCTTTATGCCTTCGTTTTTACCCAATCAGGTAGGAAATCTAGGGCACAAATCCAGAGAGAAAATATAGGATAAGCTGCATACAGCAACCAACATAGCATAGATATATTCAGGACAGATCCAAATGTAGTACCGATAGATCCAACATAAGCTACATTTTACATGAATTTAAGCTGCTCTACAGATAGAGCAGTCACATACAGAGAGTGCAGTAGGCACGTTCAACGCCTCCAGGTGGCGCGTGTGACTCGCTTGGAGGTTGCGCAGGTGAATCCCAAGTGCTTTGTGTTTGGCCATGTACGCATGCACGTTCACGGTACTTCCAACTCTAGCGCCATGTCTGCCAATGGATTCAGCATGGTTCAGCAGGGTGTTGAAGTTGGTGTCGAAGAGCCTCCTGTTGCAGAAGGGGCACTTGTAAATGCCTTGAGCAAAGGGGCGACCGTATTGGCCGGACTGCAGCCTCCTGAGGACGTGACGAGTCTTGGTGTGGAAGGACTCGTCGTCGCTGTCGACGTCGCTGCTCTCCACCTGTCACGTAGCACCAAAGATCGTGCAAAAAACACGGAGTCAATTGCAACGATGATTGAACAGAGAGTGAACAAAAAATCATGCATGATAATATGGGCTCGAAAAAAAGAGGTAGCCTCAGTTACATTGGACACACTTATATCCAGGATTTGAGTAAGTAAACCAAAGATCATGCACAACAAATTTGTACACACCAATTGTTTACTGACCAAACCCTGAATCAATTTAGGGATGCCCAAATATTCATCATCATCGGCACAAATCTGAAACAAAAGCAAATCACAAACACTAATAACGCAAGATCTAACACAAAAGGATCGAACTAGGAACAGACGAACAGTAATAACGCAAGATCTAACACAAAAGGATTGAACTAGGAACAGACGAACAGTAATAACGCAAGATCTAACAAAAAAGGATTGAACTAGGAAGAGACGAACAGTAATAACGCAAGATCTAACACAAAAGGATTGAACTAGGAACAGACGAACCGTAATAACGCTAGATCTAACACAAAATGATTGAAATGAGATAAGAACAAGGGAACAAAGGGTTACCTCCGACTCGTAGTCGACGATGGTGGTGTCGTAGGGGTTCTCCGGCGCGTCGTACTGCACTGGTTCGTACGGGTCCCAATGGACGGGGGCTGGACGGGGGCGGCGGCCGATGCGCCGGCTGCTACGTTGGAAGCAGCGACAGGGGCCTGGACGGGGGCGGCGGCCGATGCGCCGGCTGCTACGTTGGAAGCAGCGACAGGGGCCTGGACGGGGGCGGCGGCCGATGCGCCGGCTGCTACGTTGGAAGCAGCGACAGGGGCCTGGACGGGGGCGGCGGCCGATGCGCCGGCTGCTACGTTGGAAGCAGCGACAGGGGCCTGGACGGGGGCGGCGGCCGATGCGCCGACAATGGGCATCTCATTCTTCTCCATCGCCGGCGGTTTTCTTCGGGGTTTTTTCTTCGGTTGTGGAGAAGATGATGGGACAGGAGAGGCGGTTGCAGTGAGCCAGTGAGAACGTGCGTCGAGGGAGAGAAAGAGGGGCTCTATAAAGACGAAGGTGGCGTGTACCGCAACACGCGTCCGCTATGCACGGCTGCAGCGTGCACCGCTACACGAGTCTAACCCTGGGACGTTTGGTGTACTCAGTTATAACCTCAGGCCTTATACAGAAATTTTATCTGTACTCAGTTTTCCCCTCGAGGACTTAGACCGGCAAGTGCAATATACTCAGTTTTACCCTCAAGTAGCTGGTCAACAGAGAGTCAACAAATGAGATTAACATAGCTAATTGAGTCATTTCATGCGCAAAAAAATCCAAAAAAAATAAAAACATAGTGGCAACTACTCATGGAGTCTTCCTACGCAACCTGCCACCTAGAAAACCTTAACAAACATATATAAATCAAGTTTTACCACAAATTGCCACTTCTCAGAATCACTAGTGTAGCTATGAAGATGCATGGTTTTCCACCCAAACCCCTTTGCAAAACATCTTTCCCAAAACATAGTTTGTCTAAATGATGCCATAATTGTCACACTCATGTATATTTGAATTGCAAATAATTTGATGTAGCCCAATATGAATTATATTGTACAAAACACACATTTTTCATTTTGTAATTCTTTTGTTTGAATCCCTTAGTCTATTTACTATTTATGTGCCCTTGGATTCTTAGTACTACTCAGTTTTGCCCTCAAGTACTGTCACAAATGCTCTCAGAAGCCCAAACTTATCCTGATTGGTTGAGCCGTTGTCACACGGATCGACTCCACGAACCGTTGATCCACTGATCTAACGGGCAGTATACCCCTATCCGTCTCTTCGTGGCAACCTCTCTCTCTCTCTCTCTCTCTCTCTCTCTCTCTCTCTCTCTCTCTCTCGTCGGTGGAGAATGCAATAACGAGTTTGCCACTTAATATAGTTTGGGATATAGTATTGGTATAAACATGAGGCATACATATTTGCGGATTTCGGTGATTGCATTATTTGTCACCCCTCTAACAATTATCAACTATCTTGAGCTGTCCTTTTCTTTTAGGGAATATAGTTTGGGATATAGTATTGGTATTTTGAAACGGCCTAAAAGTGGTATAATTTTGTTATAAACATGAGGCATACATTTTTGCTGATTTCGGCGATTGCATTATTTGTCACCCCTCTAACAATTATCAACTATCTTTAGCTGTCCTTTTCTTTTAGGGAATATAGTTTGGGATATGGTATTGGTATTTTGGAAAGGCCTAAAAGTGGTATAATTTTGGTATAAACATGAGGCATACATATTTGCGGATTTCGGGGATTGCATTATTTGTCACCCCTCTAACAATTATCAACTATCTTGAGCTGTCCTTTTCTTTTAGGGAATATAGTTTGGGATATAGTATTGGTATTTTGAAACGGCCTAAAAGTGGTATAATTTTGGTATAAACATGAGGCATACATTTTTGCGAATTTCGGCGATTGCATTATTTGTCACCCCTCTAACAATTATCAACCACTACAAGAAAAGTTGCCATGGCCGACGAAGTTGAAGTCGCGCCGTGGTTGCTGGTGTACCATGGCCGACGATTTTGGTCCCTCCGTGGTGCATGTCAAAACTTTTTTTTCTCGTTTTTGAGGCCACCTAGCCCGACGAAAGCGGCCAAAACGTGGCGTATGGTGGCCCGGGACGTGGTGCATCTCGAAATCTCGGGTTCGCCGGCCGAGTCAACGCAAATCCGCACCGCCGAGGGATGTAGGGCCCAGATGGCAGCCTCTCTGGCATTGTTTTTTTCTACATCGCGCCATCTCGTTCAACGTTCTCCGATCGAGCCGTTTACGATGCAGGATCATGGGTCCCGCATGTCATCCTCTATGAACCAAAATTCTTTCTATTCTTGGATTTTTTGACCCCCTGATTTCTGGCTACTTCCTTTTTCTTTTGATCCCTTGCCGCCTTGGAAACGTTGAGACCGCTGCTGCTAAATGGGACCCGCATGTCATCCTCTATGTGCAATCAACTTTCTTTTCTTGGAGTTTTTTTGGCACCTCAAATTTGGTCACTTGCCTTTTTCTTTCGATCCCCTGCCGCCTCTCAAACGGTGATACCGCTGCTGCTAACTGGGACCCGCATGTCATCCTCTATGTACTATAAAACTTTCTTTTCATGGATTATTTTTGGCACCTCAAATTTGGTCACTTGCCTTTTTCTTTCGATCCCCTGCCGCCTCTCAAACGGTGATACCGCTGCTGCTAACTGGGACCCGCATGTCATCCTCTATGTACTATAAAACTTTCTTTTCATGGATTATTTTTGGCACCTCAAATTTGGTCACTTGCCTTTCGATCCCCTGCCGCCTCTCAAACGGTGATACCGCTGCTGCTAACTGACCCGCATGTCATCCTCTATGTACTTTAAAACTTTCTTTTCTGGATTATTTTTGGCACCTCATATTTGGTCACTTACCTTTTTCTTTCGATCCCCTGCCGCCTCTCAAACGGTGATACCGCTGCTGCTAAATGGGACCCCCATGTCATCCTCTATGTACTATAAAACTTTCTTTTCTTGAATTATTTTTGGCACCTCATATTTGGTCACTTGACTTTTTCTTTCGATCCCCTGCTGCCTCTCAAACGGTGATACCGCTGCTGCTAAATGGGACCCGCATGTCATCCTCTATGTACTATAAAACTTTCTTTTCTTGGATTTTTTTGGCACCTCATATTTGGTCACTTGACTTTTTCTTTCGATCCCCTGCTGTGATACCGCTGCTGCTAAATGGGACCCGCATGTCATCCTCTATGTACTATAAAACTTTCTTTTCTTGAATTATTTTTGGCTCCTGATATTTTTTCACTTGCCTTTTTCTTTCGATCTCATGCCACGTTTGAAACGTTGAGGAACCTGCAGGCTCATGGGACCCGCATGTCATCCTCTATGTACTATAAAAGTTCATTTTCTTGTTTTTTTTCACCATCTGATTTTTGGCAATTTCTTTTTTCTTTTGATCCCTGCCGCCTCTCAAACGCTGATACCGCTGCTAAATGGGACCCGCATGTCATCCTCTATGTACTATAAAACTTTCTTTTCTTGAATTATTTTTGGCTCCTCATATTTGGTCACTTGCCTTTTTCTTTCGATCTCATGCCAAGTTTGAAACGTTGAGGAACCTGCTGGCTCATGGGACCCGCATGTCATCCTCTATGTACTATAAAAGTTTATTTTCTTTATTTTTTTCACCCTCTGATTTTTGGCTATTTCCTTTTTCTTTTGATCCCCTGCCGCCTTGGAAACGTATGGTAAGCTGCTGACTCATGGGACCCGCATGTCATCCTCTATGTACTATAAAACTTTCTTTTTTTGGATTATTTTTGGCACCTCATATTTGGTCACTTGACTTTTTCTTTCGATCCCCGCCTCTCAAACGGTGAGACCGCTGCAGCTAAATGGGACCCGCATGTCATCCTCTATGAGCAATCAACTTTCTTTTCTTGGAGTTTTTTTGCACCTCATATTTGGTCACTTGCCTTTTTCTTTCGATCTCATGCCACGTTTGAAACGTTGAGTAAGCTGTTGGTTCAAGGGACCCGCATGTCATCCTCTATGTCCATCAAGTTTCTTTTCTTGGATTTTTTCACCCCTAATTACTAGCTACTTTCTTTTTCTTTTGATCTCAAGCCGCATTACAAACATTGAGACCGCTGCTGCAAATGGGACCCACATGTCATCCTCTATGTACAATAAATCTTGGATTATTTTTGGCTCCTGATATTTGGTCACTTGCCTTTTTCTTTCGATCTCATGCCGCCTTTGAAACGTTGAGTAAGCTGCTGGCTCATGGGTCCCGCATGTCATCCTCTACGAACAATAAAAGTTTCCTTTATTGGAGTTATTTTTGACCCCTAATTTCTGGCTATTTGCCTTTTTCTTTTGATCCCCTGCCCCCGTTGAAACGATGAGGACGCTGTTGGCAGGTCGGTCCCACATGTCATCCTCTATGAACAATAAAAGTTTCCTTTGGTGGATTTATTTTTGACCCCTAAATAATTTCTGGCTATTTCCTTTATTTTTCTTTTGATCCCCTGCCGCCTTGGAAACGTTTGAGAATGCTGCTGCCTCATGGGTCCCGCATGTCATCCTCTCAGAATGATAAATGTTTTCTTTTCTTGGATTTTGTTACCAACTGACTTTTGGTTTTTTATTTTATTTTCGATCCCCTGCCGCCTTTGAAACGTTGACGACGCTGCTGGCTCATGGGTCCCCGATGTCAGCCTCCCCGTACAAGAAACATGTGATATCTTGATTATTTCGCTCTGAGCTATTGCAAACGGATAAATTAAATCTTTATTTTTACATAAACAAACTTATATGTTGAGTGTCCTTGTTTTTTGTTTTTGCGATGCATAGGACTTTCCTGTTTTTTTTAGAAAAATCCGAACTTTCCTGTTTTGGAGTGGGCTGAAATTGTACGAGACAAAAGGCCCAGCAGGATAGTTCGAAGGCCCAGATGTCCAGATACAGCCCAATTGAAATCTTTCTTTTCTTGGATTTTTTGGCTACTTCATTTTTCTTTTGGTCCTGTGCCGCCTTGGAAACGTTGAGACCGCTGCTGCAAAATGGGACCCACATGTCATCCTCTATGTAACATAAAGTTTCTTTTCTTGGATTATTTTTGGCTCTTGATATTTGGTCACTTTCCTTTTTCTTTCGATCTCATGCCACGTTTGAAACGTTGAGGAACCTGCTGGCTCATGGGACCCGCATGTCATCCTCTATGTACAATAAAAGTTTCTTTTCTTGGATTTTTTTCACCATCTGATTTTTGGCTATTTCCTTTTTCTTTTGATCCCCTGCCGGCCTGCCGCCTTTGAAACGCTGAGTAAGCTGCAGGCTCATAGGTCCGACATGTCAGCCTGTATGAACGATAAAGCTTTCCTTTCTTGGAGTTTTTTTTACCCCCTAATTTCTGGCTATTTTCTTTTTCTTTTGATCTCAAGCCGCATTTGAAACGTTGAGACCGCTGCTGCTAAATGGGACCCGCATGTCATCCTCTATGTACAATAAAGTTTCTTTTTTTCTTGATTATCTTTAGCTCCTGATATTTTGTCACTTGCGTTTTTCTTTCGATCTCATGCCGCCTTTGAAACGTTGAGTAAGCTGCTGAATCATGGGTCCCGCATGTCATCCTCTACGAACAATAAAAGTTTCCTTTTTTGGAGTTATTTTTGACCCCTAATGTCTGGCTATTTGCCTTTTTCTTTTGATCTCCTGCCCCCTTTGAAACGATGAGGATGCTGTTGGCACGTCGGTCCCACATGTCATCCTCTATGAACAATAAAAGTTTCTTTTGATGGATTTATTTTGAACCCCTAATTAATTTCTGGATATTTCCTTTTTTTCTTTTGATCCCCTGCCGCCTTGGAATCGTTGAGGATGCTGCTGCCTCATGGGTCCCGCATGTCATCCTCTCAGAACGGTAAATGTTTCTTTTCTTGGATTTTGTTTACCAAATGATTTTTGGCTTATTTTATCGTTCGATCTCGTGCCGCCATTAAAACGTTGAGGACGCTGCTGGCTCAGAGGTCCCACATGTCAGCCTCTATGAACAATAAACCTTTCCTTTGTTTGATTTATTATTGACACATAATTTCTGGCTATTTGCCTTTTTCTTTCGATCTCATGCCGCCTCTGAAACGTTGAGACGCTGCTGGCTCATGGGTCCCACATGTCAGCCTCTATGAACAGTCAAAGTTTCCTTTGTTTGATTTTTTTTACCCTAATTACTGGCTATTTGCCTTTTTTTTATCCCCTGCCGCCTTTGAAACTAAGAGGACGCTGCTGGCCCATGGGTCCCACATCTCAGCCTCTCTGAACGATAAACCTTTCCTTTCTTTTTTTTCGATCCCGTGCCGCCTTGGAAACGGTGAGACGGCTCCTGCAAAACGGGACCCATATGTCATCCTCTATGTACAATAAATTTCTTTCCTTGGATTATTTTTGGCACCTGATATATGGTCACTTGCCTTTTTTTCGATCCCCTGCCGCCTTTGAAACGTTGAGGACGCTGCTCGCTCGTGGGTCCCATATGTCAGCCTCTAGGAACAATAAACATTTCGTTTCTTGGATTTATTTTTGACCGCTGATTTCTGGCAACTTTGCTTTTTCTTTCGATCCCCTGCCGCCTTTGTTAAAGTTGAGGACGCTGCTGCAAAATGCGTCCCACATGTCAGCTTCTCTGTACGATAATTGTTTCCTCTCTTTGATTTTTTTTCCACTGCTGGCCAATGGGTCCCCGATGTCAGCCTCTATGTACAAGAAATATGTGAATTCTCGATATATTTTAAGCCGAGATATGTAGGATGCTTTTTTTTCGATCCCTTCTGTTTGTTTTTACCTTCAAATGTTGAGGGACGCTACTGGCAAATGGGTCCTGCTCTAGCATTCTCAACTGAAGGAAAAATTGAAATATTGCCTATTCATTTGTTTTTCGTACTCCATGCATCTAATCCATACTAATTGTTGATCCGGGTTTTAGTTCAACTTAATTAGATCAAATTTGATCTACGAGGGAGTATGTAATATATTTTGGGTTCACAACACTGCACTTGTTAACAACAATCTGATGAAGAGGTTTGTCATTTTTTTAAACTACAAATACACTCTAAGATCTTGCACACTAATAGAATAAATCTTGGAACTTTATATAATTAATGACAATTTTGAAATCGACTATATGAATATATCAAAATATAGAGCCCATGTAGATGCGCATACTGGCTATGCGCATTTAAAAAGAATCATAATCATAATTGATACGAAATAAAAATAACTTTATATGTAGAATCTCGGTTTCTAGAGGGCCAATCATAGGATATCCGTGTTTAAATTAGGAAGGGCCCCAATGGCATGAGTCGGAGGCCCATTAAGTGTTTTTGGAATGTTATCAGCGAAGTAAGCAGGCTGACAGCAATCACCATGTACATGGCCGGCGGCAGCCCAAAAGTACAAACAATTGGCCCATGCAGGGAAGGTAGTACTTTTTTTTATTGGGAAGGTTGTCTGGCTAACCCAAAAAAAAAGTGGTGCTACATGGGGTAATACTTGAACCCGGAATGAGATCGAGTGCCTTGATGAAAGCGAGGCACACATAAATAGTACTCCGTACCATGCCTTGCCCCTCCCTTTCAACCGTTGGATAAAAAATAATTAGACAGATGACTATTAACTAGTAACTGCTACAGTACCAACCAATGTACAGGACATGTGCTACAGTACGTCGTCCACAGTGCATGTGCTTTAGAACCATGAACAGTACATATGCTACATGCTACAGTACTTTGATCTTAGCTATCTATTTTCAATCCAACGGCCAAATCTACAAGTCACCGTACTGTTCATCTGTGCCTTGCTTATGTCAAGGCACTGGATCCTGGACACTTGAACCCATGATCGTTGCTGAGGGTTGCCTATTTGCGCATAATATGTTTTGTCAGCGGTCACTTCACTAGTTTGTGCAAAACATATCCAGCGCAGGATTCAAAAAAACATCACGTTTTTTTCTTTACGTAAACAACAAAACATCTCATGTTCATCACAATCCAGCCAACATAAGCACATAATAATTAATAGTACAACTAGAGAGCTGTACACATAAATAAGGTTTGTCAAGCTTCATGCACTAGCCAACGCAACCAAAAGTCCGAACTAATGGAAAGGGCTAGGCAATCCAATTATACATTTCAACATCCCCCCTCACATGTGACCACAATCCAGTAATGGTACCATCATGTTCACCACAATGCATCATTAAAGAGAGCAGTATACTATTATAGACCAGCTCTCTCTAAAGAACATTTGTAAGACAACTTAATACAGCTGTGATTGATATTGTTGCCCCAGCGATGGGTGATAACCTGAACACCATATAACCTTCTCACAGCAATTGTAACCAAATATGAGCACCTGCAATGATTTGGTGTCAAGCTTCTTGAAGGTCAGGAGGTATCCTACCTTCAAGTCATGTGCTTTGACAAACTCTGGCCATCCTTTGTCCATTAAAACATTGCCATCTTGTTGCTTCAGGTCCACAATCCAGGTGCATGCAGTGGACATCTTCAGGTTGATGGACTCTGGACACCCACCGTAAAACCAGGGTAGAACACGACTGGGGATGGAAATCACCTCTAACTCCGATGTACATAGTACCTTGCAGAAGCTGTCAGGGGTATTCTCCTCATCGATGCGCCCAAACACCTTGCACACTGGGGCTGGCTCTACAGATGTCTCCTTCCATGATAAGCTCTCTCCAAGCTTGAGCTTCTTGTTTGAACACTGCAAAAAAGAGGCCTCAATTAGATAATGCCTCTAGCTTCTGACCGTAATTCCAAGCAAATGCATAATAAAAGGCACCTAGCAAACTCAGCGGATCATTGTTCTTATCAAACACACAGTCTGAACAATAAGCTTCTGAATCTAGCTAGGCTGATATGTACAACCTTGTATCATCAAATTATTCAGCATAGTGTATCATTGTATCGCAGAAGCCAAATCGATATAAATAGTAGCTATGAGAATAGAAATCAAGCTAGCATGAGCCATGCATGCTTGCTGGCTATGTCTAGCATCAGAATAATGCATCTGCAGTTCATCATCCGCCAGTACAGATTGACCAAGCAAACAAAAAAAAAATCAGCGTCGGCCTAAAGAGTCCACAAGCCAGACATGCATGCTCGGTGTCCTCATATGTGATCATCGGCCGTGGATTGACCAATAGCATATTTGAACGATTATTACTGCACACATTAGATCCAGTCCCAACATAGCTAGCATGGGTGCATGTGTAACCCGAGTCTTTACCAGAGGATTAATATATACACTGGCTGAGAGAAGTACTGTATATCAAACAATGCTAAGCAACCGGCAATACAGCTTAGATATAATAAAGATGTGACCGGCAACGCTAGTGATTCGGGGGAAACATACCGCCATTGCAGCCATGGACCGAGAGAATCGGGGATGCCGCGCCGCCTTAGTGGAGTTTTTAGATGCGACGTCGCCGCATCCGTAGAGGACGGAGTCCAAGCCGCGTAGTCCGAGCGGTGGTGGACGCCGGTGGTGTAGAGAGAGGACTCAGGGGAGATGGACGGCGAGGGATCTGGGGAGATCTGAAGTTCTGAACATGAGGGGGCTGTGAGAAACTGAGAATGATACATCAGCAATCAGCAAGGGAATAAATGCGCGTGTCCCCCGGTCAAAAAAAATGCGCGTGTCTAGGAGGAACGAAGCCAGGTACGCAGGAATCCACACACAAAACTTCACCCGGCGGGTCACTGGGCTTTATCAGTATCTGGTGGGGTCCGGACCTACAGACCAGTGAGACATGTCGTGTGGGTTATGATCCGTTCAGTGTGCACACAGAAATTGCATTCAGAGCTCAGGGCTTCAGGCTACGTTGTACTATACAGTAATATATCCATTTCTTTTGGTAAAATGAAAACGATACTCCATCTGATCCTCATTACATGATGATAAAATGGACGTCTCTACAACTAATATGTGTCTAGATACATCTATATGAGAGCGTCTGTGTTTGTACTGTGTATCTAAAAAAAATATGGATCGGAGGGAGCATTAAGAGGTGTCCAAAAAAAACTGCAAACAAACATGGATGTAAGCAGTTGAGTATTAAACCAGTGCGTGAAATACCTTTATATCTCGACCATGTAACAATGAATATGAGAAGTTTTTGGGGTTTGACCATCTGCACTTGTGTTTGCTACAATCAGATCAAAAAATTGGTCACTTTTACACTTTCTAAAATAAAATGTATTTTTCCCTGAGATTTTACAAGTTCGTACAAGATAGCATTGACTACATCTGGGATATATCACATTTACACTTACAAATCTATGAATATTTCAAAATATTGAGCTCCGTGTACCTACATATAATACAAATCATCAGACCGCACATTGAAACTACCGCAGCATATCACAGTAAATTAAAATAAAATAAAACAAGTCTAACATATACTATATTAGCTAATTAACAAAGTCTCATCACAGTGTATCTGATCCCCAGTTCAGCTTAATACAAAAACCAAGTTCAGCTTGAACATCAGCAGGGGAGTAACCCAGGTCCAAAAGCAGCATCTAGTTAATTCAATAAAATATTGAGGTTATTCTGATCCCCTCTTCCTAAAAACACTGCAGATCATGCATGCAACTAAGGGTGATCAGCACAAAAGATTATCCTCTGGGTGGAGGTGTTACTGTCGTAGATCAACACATTCATCAAGGAAGTGTCTTTCACCTCGAAGACGAGAAGGTCATCAAGCTGCAGTTCATGCGCCTCTGCAAACCCGAACCAACCATCCTTCAAGACCAGTTCACCCTGGTACTCATCGATGTGCACATACCAGGCGCAGCCTACGCTGGTCTTGAGCTTGATAGGCCTGGGAAGAATCCCTTTCAGACATTGCTTGAATTCTCTGGGGATGACCAACATATACATGTCATCGTTGCCGTCCAGTTGCACATAGAAGCGCGAGGGCTGAGGAGGGTCCGCCGAGTGACCAACCCGTTTAGGGCGGCCTTTCCCTCGCCCTTTTAATATACAACGTTGAAATGCTGCATCACGCCTGCCCGTCACCTTTGGCTTTTTGGCTAGTGAATTTCTTTGAATTCTGAACTCGGGGCGGTGCAGAGGACATGTACAATCGACAGTCCTAAGACGTAGTTGCTCATTGACGTTGGAGCGAGTTTGCTTCTGCATCTAGTTAAGCACGGTATATATCAATCAACAGCATATAAATCAGAACGTAGCATACATGGAGAAAATGCATCTAGCTATCTCTTTAATTAGTTTGCACAAAATCTAGCAGCAGCAAGACAATTTGATTTTACAGGTACTGAGCAAGCTTTCAGACTTTCTGAAACAGGTAACATGGAGCATATATTTGTATGTTCAGACTGCGAAACCCTGCTCTGTGATGGATAATATTACTAAACATCTTTTTTTGCCAGAACTAGTACTTAACATCTACTGTTTCCCGTCATTAAAATTTTTTTGCAGAAGAATACTACGGTTTCCCGTCATTAAATTTTAAAGAAAAAAGAACTTGTTTAAGATCCCAACTATCATTGACTACTTACACCTGCATCCTAGTGAGTTCAGGACAACTTACAGCATCTTTTGGTGGTGCCGCCACCGGAGAAGACCGTGCCGCGGGGGTTGGGGTCGGCGCAGCCGGAGAAGCTGGTGCCGCCGCCAGGGAAATCAGTGCCGAGCCAGATGGTGCTTCCAGCGGAGAAGAAAGTACCGCGAGAGATGGAACCGACGCTGCCAAAGGGTAAGAAACGGATGTACTCGTAGATCCTTCTCTAGTCACGATCTGGATAGAAGAGACTGGACGTCCATCAAGCTGCTGGAGGATGCGGTGGATCAAATCGGCTGAGTTCAGGAAATATCGGTGATGTTCATCTGTGTCGGCGAAGCAGCTGCCGGTGGAAGGAGGAGGCGAGCCGTTCATGGCAGTCATTAGTGTAAAAGAGGAGAAGTGGGTGGGAGTATGGGTGGGAGAGAGAGGGTTCGGGACTGAAGTAATTGTAGTCTGCTCTCTCTTTTTTACAAGCATGCGTCCTCAGGCTGATATTTTTTTTAGATACGTACTCAGGCTGCTTTGTCAAACCAGGGCCTCAATGAAGCTAATAGCACGCTATAGCATATCTAGAGGGTCCACGCTTAGTAATTTTGCTCGCTGTGGCGCTATTTGCGAAACAGCATGCTATATCGCCCTAAAACTTCATATCGTTAGCGCGCTATTTTTTTCAGGCAAGTTGCTTTCACTTTTTCGTGGTGATGAACTAATCTGTTGGTTCCACTTCTAAATCAGAAAATAATATCGCTAATGCTAATTTTTTTAATAAATAATTTATACTATGTTGTTGCCTTGTGAAATGTTGATGTTAGCCTTCTAATATACTTGAGATCTATTTCTATATGTGGTTATGTATGTATGATTCAGTCACTTTTGGACTATATATATCTATTCGTTCTAGTAAAATTATTTATTTTTAGGCTATATTTAGTATTATTTTGAAAATGCTATTTAAAATATACCACACTATTACCACGATATAGCGTCCATATCGTTTGAAGGTGGCTGCCGCTAATTCATTTAGCACGCTATTTTAAACCTTGGTTAAGACGCGTTTGGCGGCCTGCATCCAGGCTGGTGGGGAAATACCGTACCCAAGTGCTTAAAAGATTGCATCTTTTAGCTGGAAAACATTAGGGCATGTCCAACACAGGCGCTACTGCAAGGGCGCTAGGAATTATTTCCTCGTCGTTTGGCGGTTGGAGAGGCTAATCCCAGCGGTAGTCCTAGCGTCGACGCAAAAGAAAGCAGGGGCGTGAAACTCTTTTCACCTGTCCTAGCTAAAGCACCGGAACCAACAGGAAGTCAGTCTGTCATCAGCAATTAGCGCTGCAAGGAGAGTACCTGGAGGATTTTACAATCTTTTGACATTCATTTGTTCTCTATTAGCGCCATATAGTATATAGCATTGTAATGCCCTTATACTCCTCTCAACATTAAAAAAAAGGTGTGCATATACTAATAACAGTTGCTGAAATGAAACTAAAAATAAACAGACATGCACGGTTTACGAAGGATGGAAATACAGAGTTCATCACCATCCGTTTTAAATTATAAGATTAGATTACTTCAATGTGGGTTTACATACGCACTAAAATGAGTAAACAGACACACTGAAATGGGTCCAGGTATATAAGATTCAGAAAAAAGGAAGAGCATCTTAAGATACAGAACAGGTTACTAAATTGTTCAAACATATCGTACAAAAAAGATTATTTGCTCCAGAAAGATTCATGGCTCAGTTTAGGGTTGCATCAACATGCGGATATTTTTCAGACTAGGCTTAAACCACATTGTCGCCTGTCGGGGAAATCCCCAACCATCTTCTGGAAGGGTGATAACTCCCATGAGCTCATTTTCCCCTTGCTGCAGGTTACAACGACAAATACAACTAAATGCTGGTTCCCGAAATGCATAGTACGCGATGTACACACAATTTGACCTCATGAATGGAGTCAATGTTCCATCAGGAGCATTGCCATCATTTATCTTCAGGTTCAATGGATAATTCAGTCCAATGAACAGAGAGTGTGTGCCAAGGCTGTCAACTCGACTCCAATTGGGTCCAATCAGGGATAGATCTTTCTCAAAAACATGTATGACAGGGGCAGGACACTCCCGCAGGATAAGGCCATTACCATGATGCAGAACTTCTGCAGGCTCAAGGTGATCATTGCTACGTATATACCGATCTTCATGGATGATCATCAAGCGCTTGCCATCGGCTGATCGAGCTAAAAACCATCTGCCAGATGGTTCCTTCATCGGTGATGGGATCACGAATGGCGGGGCAAGGTGTGCATCTGCATTGTAAACGGAGACAACAAAAAATAGTGTTTGAATGGCTCGGGAAGACAATAATACCAGTAGCTGCAACTTCACATTTGTAGGATCAAATGGAGGATGCAGTCATTATACTTGTATAAAATCTCGAAGAAATAAAATTGTTCCCATTTGAGATGTATGTTAATTACACTCATATTCATTGATGGTAGATACATGTCTCAACCTTATCTGATCCATGATTGTAATGCTTTGAGTACATCGAATATTGAAATAAATTGAAAGTTTGCATGCATCAATTGATGAAGAGGCCAGGGCTAAGCTCCTTATTCATATTCTGACAAGAGCATGCAGTAACTAATTCAGGAATGCATTCATATACTGCAATAATCTGGTTTGGGTTGACAGATTAGTGCACAGCATATACTACTGTAATTCGTTTGTAGCAATGGTTCAGTCAGGTTAGGATAATTTAATGGTGCACAGTCATTTGAAAGGTGAAAAAAAGTCTTAGTGAGCAATTAGTTATTTCAGTTACAATATATCATGAATGGGCTTGATATTAAAATTTATTGCGAAGTATATCATATGGATTGAAGAATTACCAGCCTGTGATTGATCCCAGCAATATGTGGTGCCGGTCCACCCATCCACCGCAACAATAAAGCCGTTGTGCTCGATGGCATCACTGTAATCTACACCCCAACTAGCAAGAGAGAATAACCTCCACTCCTGGCTACCATTAGCCAGGTAAGCGAGTCCAGAATTGAATAGAGCGATGAGCTTGTAATCTGAGTAATGTCCAGCTTTTGTGGGCACTTCGCAAATTACAATCTTCAACAAAAACATGGCACGCCCATACGTCATGTACCTTTCAGGAGGCAAGTCGGGGAAGCCAATCCATTCCTCCCGAAAAATGTTGCAAGTTTCCGACGATGGTAGGGAGATTTCTTGGTGCGTGTAGATGTTCGCGAGGAACCAGTTCCCACCACTGTCCACGCCGGCGATCCAGTCGCCATTCATGCCAACCCAGAATCTATTGTCCATGAACGGCAGGATGGCTGTGCGCCGAGGATGGTCGAGGGGCACAACGTGGTACACCGTGTGGTGCGCACTACTATCATCATAGTGCCAATGGGCAGAATCGGGCATCAGCAAGCAGGGTCCATCCCAATGGTGTAGATTCATGTTGTCGGCGACATGGCGGCACAGCGTTTTGGAGCATGCGGCCAGCCGGACGTCGACTGTAACGTCCAGACTCTGGGCAATGAGATTGAACAGCTCGGCGGGGAGCTTCCCCCAGTCGCCATCCAGCTGGTCGTCGTTCGATGCCGCCATGGAGACGAGATGGATTTAAAAGGGCGGATGCAAGTATGTGTGATTGGAGTTTTGTAGGAGAGTCGAGCGGGAAGGAGGAGTGCTGCGGTTCTGCGGAGGGGTGAGGAGAGAAAGCTATGCAAATGGGAGATCTAGAGGATGAAAAAACTTCTAGCAGCGGTTGGCGAGTGGAGAACGATGATGGAAGTGGAGAGCCAAGGATGGAAACGATGGACATGAAGAGTAGGAGTGGATATGACTTTTTTTATTCTTCAGCAGCTGCATCGAGGCGCCGAGTAAAACTTCGGCTAGGATAGCACGCCACTACGTCCTGGTGCAGTTACTGTCCCGTCAAATCAGTTTGACCACAGAAATGGTTTCTTTATTACAGTATAACTTAATTTTTTCGAACAATATATACTAGTACTCCATTTAATATAATCACTCCGATTCATATTACTTGTCAAATGATATGGATGAATCTAGAACTAAAATGTGTCTAGATATATCTATATTATAGTCAACTAATATGAATCCGAGTTTGTTTGGTTCAAAGGATTTCTAAAGGTATCTTGTACGGAGTAGGATTTTTACACATAGGGATTTTTCCTATAGAGCTTGCTTGATTCAAAGGATTGAGAACCCTCCAAAATACCTATGGATTGCTTTCTCTACAATCCTATCTCTCGGTAATATTGCTATGTGTCTATAACAACTATGAAATGAACTCAATCTCAATAGAAATTTCCTTTGTCTTTCCTAATCAAACAACTAGTTATTTTATGTCTTCGTTTACAAATTAAGATAATTTTTAGGTTATAGGTAATCGTCGAGCTTATGTGATCATCTTTTATGATCAAACTTACTTGATCAGCCGCGGAGGCGCAAAGGAGCAGTGGTGTGCATTAATACGGCCGCATGGGGAAGGCACAGCTAGCGACGATGAGACGTATCGCCAGCATTGGCCTAGGGAACCGTCGCCACCATTAATAAAAGCTATCCCTTTGGGCACCATGTCTCCCACTACTCGTGTCACGCGCGCATGGCTGGGGAAGCCGGACAGAAAACATGACAACCAGGGGGAAAATGAATAAAAATAATACAAAGTCGAAAATATTTCGAAAAATAAACTTTGTACTTCGTAAGAAACTCCATGCGTTTAGCAAATGCGAAGGCAATATGTAGAAACACGTCTAGACCACGTCTAGAACCACTTCCCAAAGCTTAAGGATTATATTGATTTTTAGAAAGTCAAACTATGTTAAGTTTGACTAAGTTTTTACCAAAAGCATTAATATGCAAGATACAAAATCAACATTATTAGATAGAAAATAAATTATATTTTCATATGGTGTCTACAAAATATTATATGTGCTGATAGATTCTTCTAAGAGTTTGGTCGAACTTTACTTGGTTTGACTTTTCAAGAAAAATATACAAAGCTTTAAGCATTGGAACGGAGGTATTTTTCGAAGCACCTACTTGTCTTTAGAAGACAAAAGAAAACATGGAGTAAGGTTGTTTTTTGTGCAAAAGTTTACGTCAAAATCTGGTTATTTGTGTAAAAAGAATCTCAAATTGTGTTATGTGCAAAAACTGCACCAAGAAGTGGTGGTATGTGCAATTTCCTCCATCACACAAAAGGCAAGCCATTGATACATATATAATTGTGAATAATTACAAAAGTAGTAGGCAGCTAATAAGCGCACATGATTAAACTGCTATGCGAGATCTTCAGCCACCAGAAGTCGTTCCCGCGCCTCTCTAGCATTGAAAATCACGCGTTCTGCGACTTCCATCAAAGAGACAAGCTGAGCTTTGATCCGTTCTCCCAGATGAATGGCCTCGTCACAACTCCTACGAGCACAGGCCGTGATCTCATCCACTTCTAGGAAAGACACCGCCTGCCTGTACCGAAATATCTTGATCCCTAACTCTCTGTTCTCCTCCCGCATGCTGGCAAGATCCAACTTCATCCTCCGACAAGATAAGCAAGGGGAGTGATCCTGCCAAAGGTAACAACAAACATATCGAGCGTTACCGGCAAACGAAGGGCACAAATTGGCTGATTAACGAATATGGTCACTAACATGTAGGACAGACTTAAGTGGTGTCTACATGTCAGTGACTCGAAGTACCCAAAAACCAGCAACCCAAAGTCAGCTAGTAATATTAACCTCCGTCTTCAGCTCCTTCATCCTCTTGAACGGCGGGGAAGCTGGCAACTTATCTTCTTCTACGACCTCTCGCTGGAACCTGACGTCGAAGGATGAGAGATCCTGCGAACGGATGTGCTGCGCCTGCGCGTGCGATTCCCCAGGGCGCTTCTGGCGTAACTCGGAGTTCTCCGCGCCGAGATGCGGAAGTTCCGCTCCCGGGGCCTTGTTGACCCTAAGCCGAGATAGCTCATGTGTAAGCCGACGAAAAATGTTCAAAATGTTACAGATCAGGCATATCATTACCAGTGCAAACGAGGTAAGTGAATCTCCGGGATCTCGCCCAAAGACCGCGGTTGGTCCAATGCCACCACATCTTCTCCGAGATTGACTAACTCCTTTACATCATCTTCTCCGACATTGACTATCTCCTTTACATCATCTTCTGCTCCGAGCTTGACCATCTCCTTTACATCATCTTCTCCTGCGAGCTTGATCATCTGCCTCACATCATCTTCTCCGGCGATATCGACCCTCTCCTGCGGAAGATAACAGATATAAGTCCGAGTATTACCAGCAAAACGAAGGTAATTAAAAGAGGCGTAGTAACCCTTGTGTCCTGGCCAATCAACGGCGGGGACGCTGAGCCCGCATCGTCTCCTCCGAGATCTCCCTTCGCAGGCAGGATTGTTAGAGACAGTGTACTTCTGGTAGTAGTATTTATGCGTGGGGCGCCAGGGGGTCGAGAAGCTAGGACTGCATCTTCTCCTCCGAGCTCTTCCTTGGTAGACATGACAAATGAAACGAGGTGTGGGGGGCGTAAAAGGTATAAAATGGCGGACGGCCGCCCCGCCTCGGCCCTCCAAGGCTTAATTTTTTTGCCTTACTAAACTAAAAACCCTATTTTGCGTCTCACACGGACTGCCCTCAGAGGGCTGCAGGGTCCCATATGCGTGCAGGTCCCACACTTTAGGTAGGCAAACTTCCAACAATCTTCTTTGTCAAGTGAAGACACGTCGTCAAGACTCTCTCTCTCTCTCCCCCCTTTTGTCATTGAAAAAAAAAGAATATTAGACGGGCGCGTAGCCTGCACTGCAGGGGGGCGATTTTGACAAAAGTAATCCTTTTGGCGAAGAAAAACACAGAAAGCCACACAAAAAGGTTAGTCCAGTGAAATAGATTGCTCAGAGGGTCAGTCCGTAATTTTCTTTGCCAAAAGGGTTATTTCTGTCAAAATCGCCGCACTGCAGGTTTGCAGCACTGAAAAACCTTGCGTGCCAGTCAACATCACTTCCCGGATAGGGGGAAAATATCTAGTGATACCATCCCTTACATGATACCATGATACCACTTCATAATATTTGAATTCTAAGTGTCGAAAAATTTAGAAAAAAAACCTTGTGATGCTACCCTAAATTTGTGGGACCCCAAAAAACTTGCAAATCAAGCCAAAGAAACACGATCTTGTCCCCTACCCCCCCCCATGATTTTGACCTAAATTTGAAATCAAGCCAAAGGTGGTTCAAAAACAGCAATCGGAAATCATGGATTGTTCATCATTTTTCTATATAGCTAGGGAAAATAGCAGACATGCCATACCAATGTTTTAGAAAAGAGCCCTTCAAAAAAGTGTGGCAACATATATGTTGGAATTCGACCATCTTAATTTCTTCCCACGTGTGAGCTTTGGTACTACTACTACACAAGAACCATGTCAAACTTTTGAATCATGGCCCATTTTATGTATATATTTGCAACTTTTCATGCACGCATGAAAACTTTGCAAAATATGTGCATTTTGGGTTGTCGCACATAAATGTGTGTTTACTTGTCTGCCACCAATTAATCCAATTCTCATTTGTGGGGAAACATGACACGAGATGGCCATTTCCAAAGTTTCATGAATTATCTCAAAGTGAATCCATATATGTACAATTTTTGGGGGCTAAATTTCATGTTTTAAACCTAGCTAGTATTTGACCAAGATTCAAATGGGCATAAAATTCAAAAAAAAACAGAAAAATGAAAAACCAAAGCACATAGCCTTCTTATGTCATATAGTAAGAATTCAAGTTGATAAACAAGGTCTAGACATATTCAAACTAGAAAAATCATGTATCTACCCCTAACACTCTAAACTCTGTCTTATGAAGTCAAGCATGAAGAGAAGTGGTTTTGGGTTTCAAACATGGAAATTTCAAAAACCTCCCAAAAGCTTCATTTTAGAGTGACTAAGAAGGATCCATGCTTACCTTTTAATTTTTAGATTTTAAACTTGTTTAAATCTTTGTGAAACCTAGGATTTGACCAAGATTCAAATGGGCATAAAAAATCAGGAAAAAGCCAAAAGAATGATAAACCAAAGCACATAGCATTCTTATGTCATACTGTAAGCATTCAAGTTGATTAACAAGGTCTAGACATATTCAAACTAGAAAATCATGTATATATCTGTCCCTAACCTTAAACTCTGTCTTATATATGAAGTCAATCATGAAGAGAAGTGGTTTGGGTTTCAAACATGAAAATTTCAAGAACATCCCAAAAGCCGCTTCATTTTAGAGTGACTAAGAAGGATCCAGGCTTACCTTTTCATTTTCATATTATATACTTGTTTAAATCCAGGTCAAACATAGGATTTGACCAAGATTCAAATGGGCATAAAATAAAAAAATAGAAGAATGAAAAACAAAAGCACATAGTCTTCGTATGTCATATAATAAGCTTTCAAGTTGATAAACAAGGTTTAGACATGTTCAAACCAGACAAATCATGTATCTAGCCCCTAACCATAAACTCGGTCGATCTTATGAAGTCTAGCATGAAGAGAAGTCGTATTGGTTTAAAACATGAAAATTTCAAGAACCTCCCAAAATCTTCAAATGGGCATAAAATTCAAAAAAACCAGAAAAATGAAAAACCAAAGCACATAGCCTTCTTATGTCATATAGTAAGAATTCAAGTTGATAAACAAGGTCTAGACATATTCAAACTAGACAAATCATGTATCTACCCCTAACACTCTAAACTCTGTCTTATGAAGTCAAGCATGAAGAGAAGTGGTTTTGGGTTTCAAACATGGAAATTTCAAAAACCTCCCAAAAGCTTCATTTTAGAGTGACTAAGAAGGATCCATGCTTACCTTTTAATTTTTAGATTTTAAACTTGTTTAAATCTTTGTGAAACCTAGGATTTGACCAAGATTCAAATGGGCATAAAAATTCAGGAAAAAACCAAAAGATTGATAAACCAAAGCACATAGCATTCTTATGTCATACAGTAAGCATTCAAGTTGATTAACAAGGTCTAGACATATTCAAACTAGAAAATCATGTATATATCTGTCCCTAACCTTAAACTCTGTCTTATATATGAAGTCAATCATGAAGAGAAGTGGTTTGGGTTTCAAACATGAAAATTTCAAGAACATCCCAAAAGCCGCTTCATTTTAGAGTGACTAAGAAGGATCCATGCTTACCTTTTCGTTTTCATATTATATACTTGTTTAAATCCAGGTCAAACATAGGATTTGACCAAGATTCAAATGGGCATAAAATAAAATAAAATAGAAGAATGAAAAACAAAAGCACATAGTCTTCGTATGTCATATAGTAAGCTTTCAAGTTGATAAACAAGGTTTAGACATGTTCAAACCAGACAAATCATGTATCTACCCCCTAACCATAAACTCGATCGATCTTATGAAGTCTAGCATGAAGAGAAGTCGTATTGGTTTCAAACATGAAAATTTCAAGAACCTCCCAAAATCTTCAAATGGGCATAATATTCAAAAAAACCAGAAAAATGAAAAACCAAAGCACATAGCCTTCTTATGTCATATAGTAAGAATTCAAGTTGATAAACAAGGTCTAGACATATTCAAACTAGACAAATCATGTATCTACCCCTAACACTCTAAACTCTGTCTTATGAAGTCAAGCATGAAGAGAAGTGGTTTTTGGGTTTCAAACATGGAAATTTCAAAAACCTCCCAAAAGCTTCATTTTAGAGTGACTAAGAAGGATCCATGCTTACCTTTTAATTTTCAGATTTTAAACTTGTTTAAATCTTTGTGAAACCTAGGATTTGACCAAGATTCAAATGGGCATAAAAATTTAGGAAAAAACCAAAAGAATGATAAACCAAAGCACATAGCATTCTTATGTCATATAGTAAGCATTCAAGTTGATAAATAAGGTCTAGACATATTCAAACTAGAAAATCATGTATATATCTGCCCCTAACCCTAAACTCTGTCTTATATATGAAGCAATCATGAAGAGAAGTGGTTTTGGGTTTCAAACATGAAAATTTCAAGAACATCCCAAAAGTCGCTTCATTTTAGAGTGACTAAGAAGGATCCAGGCTTACCTTTTCGTTTTCATATTTTATACTTGTTTAAATCCAGGTCAAACATAGGATTTGACCAAGATTCAAATGGGCATAAAATAAAAAAAAATAGAAGAATGAAAAACAAAAGCACATAGTCTTCTTATGTCATATAGTAAGCCTTGCAAGTTGGTAAACAAGGTTTAGACATGTTCAAACCAGACAAATCATGTATCTAGCCCCTAACCCTAAACTCGGTCTTATGATGCCTAGCATGAAGAGAAGTCGTTTTGGGTTTCAAACGTTTAAGCCAAAAGCCCCATTTCATATATTTCAAATTTGGTTCAAATTTGAAAGACATACAAGTTATAGCACACATAGTGCATACATGTTCACACATTCTGCACTAGATGCTAATTAACCCTATAGTTTGAGGCCATTTGGATGAGGTCGAAAAAATCTTGGATTAGAAATGGGGTTGTTCGAACCCCGTAGTTGGATTTTTTATGAACTTGATCTGTAGTACTGGGCAAAACCCTAGTTTAACGTATTTAATTATAGATTCGTAGGTTGATTTTTCTACCTTTTTATTATTATTACTATGCAGCACATGTGTGTTTGCCCGTCGAGTGAAACTCGGAGGAAGAGGGATCACTCGGAAGGAGAGAAGAAGGGAGAGCATTATGGTGTCTCCCCTTTTTCGGGTGATGATGTTGACTTTTGTGCAGGGTTTGTCAGTGAGCAGGAGGTGCGAGCGAGCGAGCGAGCGAGCGAGTCGAGCGAGGCCGAGAATGAGAGAGATTTGTTTTTTTTGTGAGAGGGACAACCGAAGGATCCAGAAGGACCCACAGACTTCCAAAACGCATCCTGATGCGTCTTCTCTTGACAAAGAAGATGGCTTGGAGTTTGCGTACCTACTGCACTTGACTTGTGCTCACTGAAGTGTGGGACCTCACGCATGGGCGCCACACGTAAGTGACAGACCTGTTGGCAATGTTGGTGTAAAAACACGGTTGATTATTATAGTGCATTAGAACAAAGTTTCCTATGGATTCAACGGCAGGAAATCCAAGTTAACTCATTTACATGACATTATTTTTTCCATGAAGCAAAGTTAACACATCTATCAATTGGTACATTTTGGAGTGACTAAGAAGGATCCATGCTTATTCGTTTTCACGTGTTAAATTTGTTTAAATCTTGCTCAAACCTAGGATTTCACCAAGATTGAAATGGGCATGAAAATTCAAAAAAAAATGAAATACCAATGCACATAGTCTTCTTCTGTCATATAGTAAGCATTCAAGATGATAAACAAGGTCTAGACATATTCAAACCAGGCAAATCATGTATCTACTCCCTAACGACCCTAAACTCCGTCTTATGAAGTAAGGCATGAAGAGAAGTGGTTTTGGGTTTCAAACATGCAAATTTCAAAAACCCCCCAAAAGCTTCATTTTAGAGTGACTAAGAAGGATCGAGGCTTACCTTTTCATTTTCATGTTTTAAACTTGTTTAAATCTTGGTCAAACCTAGCTAGTATTTGACCAAGATTCAAATGGGCATGCATAAAATTCAAAAAAAACAGAAAAATGAAAAACCAAAGCACATAGCCTTCTTATGTCATATAGTAAGAATTCAAGTTGATAAACAAGGTCTAGACGTATTCAAACTAGACAAATCATGTATCTACCCCTAACACTCTAAACTCTGTCTTATGAAGTCAATTAAGCATGAAGAGAAGTGGTTTTGGGTTTCAAACATGGAAATTTCAAAAACCTCCCAAAAGCTTCATTTTAGAGTGACTAAGAAGGATCCATGCTTACCTTTTAATTTTCAGATTTTAAACTTGTTTAAATCTTTGTGAAACCTAGGATTTGACCAAGATTCAAATGGGCATAAAAATTCAGGAAAAAACCAAAAGATTGATAAACCAAAGCACATAGCATTCTTATGTCATACAGTAAGCATTCAAGTTGATTAACAAGGTCTAGACATATTCAAACTAGAAAATCATGTATATATCTGTCCCTAACCTTAAACTCTGTCTTATATATGAAGTCAATCATGAAGAGAAGTGGTTTGGGTTTCAAACATGAAAATTTCAAGAACATCCCAAAAGCCGCTTCATTTTAGAGTGACTAAGAAGGATCCATGCTTACCTTTTCGTTTTCATATTATATACTTGTTTAAATCCAGGTCAAACATAGGATTTGACCAAGATTCAAATGGGCATAAAATAAAATAAAATAGAAGAATGAAAAACAAAAGCACATAGTCTTCGTATGTCATATATATAGTAAGCTTTCAAGTTGATAAACAAGGTTTAGACATGTTCAAACCAGACAAATCATGTATCTACCCCCTAACCATAAACTCGATCGATCTTATGAAGTCTAGCCTGAAGAGAAGTCGTATTGGTTTCAAACATGAAAATTTCAAGAACCTCCCAAAATCTTCAAATGGGCATAATATTCAAAAAAACCAGAAAAATGAAAAACCAAAGCACATAGCCTTCTTATGTCATATAGTAAGAATTCAAGTTGATAAACAAGGTCTAGACATATTCAAACTAGACAAATCATGTATCTACCCCTAACACTCTAAACTCTGTCTTATGAAGTCAAGCATGAAGAGAAGTGGTTTTTGGGTTTCAAACATGGAAATATCAAAAACCTCCCAAAAGCTTCATTTTAGAGTGACTAAGAAGGATCCATGCTTACCTTTTAATTTTCAGATTTTAAACTTGTTTAAATCTTTGTGAAACCTAGGATTTGACCAAGATTCAAATGGGCATAAAAATTCAGGAAAAAACCAAAAGAATGATAAACCAAAGCACATAGCATTCTTATGTCATATAGTAAGCATTCAAGTTGATAAATAAGGTCTAGACATATTCAAACTAGAAAATCATGTATATATCTGCCCCTAACCCTAAACTCTGTCTTATATATGAAGCAATCATGAAGAGAAGTGGTTTTGGGTTTCAAACATGAAAATTTCAAGAACATCCCAAAAGTCGCTTCATTTTAGAGTGACTAAGAAGGATCCAGGCTTACCTTTTCGTTTTCATATTTTATACTTGTTTAAATCCAGGTCAAACATAGGATTTGACCAAGATTCAAATGGGCATAAAATAAAAAAAATAGAAGAATGAAAAACAAAAGCACATAGTCTTCTTATGTCATATAGTAAGCCTTGCAAGTTGGTAAACAAGGTTTAGACATGTTCAAACCAGACAAATCATGTATCTAGCCCCTAACCATAAACTCGGTCGATCTTATGAAGTCTAGCATGAAGAGAAGTCGTATTGGTTTCAAACATGAAAATTTCAAGAACCACCCAAAATCTTCAAATGGGCATATAACATTCAAAAAACTAGAAAAATGAAAAACCAAAGCACATATATATCCTTCTTATGTCATATAGTAAGCATTCAAGTTGATAAACAAGCATGTCTAGACATATTCAAACCCGACAAATCATGTATCTAGCTACCCCCTAACCCTAAACTCTGCATGTCTTATGAAGTCAACCATGAAGAGAAGTGGTTTTTGGGTTTCAAACATTGAGATTTCAAGAACCCCCCAAAAGCTTCATTTTAGAATGACTAGCTAGGAAGGATCCAGGCTTACCTTTTCATTTTCATGTTATAGACTTGTTTAAATCTTGGTCAAACCTAGGATTTGACCAAGATTCAAATGGGCATAAACATTCAAAAAAATCAAAAAATCAAAAACCAAAGCTAGCACATATAGTCTTCTTATGTCATATAGTAAGAATTGAAGTTGATAAACAAGGTCTAGACATATTCAAACTAGACAAATCATGTATCTACCCCCTAAAGCCCTAAACTAGCTTTGTCTTATGAAGTCAAGCATGAAGAGAAGTGTTTTTGGGTTTCAGACATGGAAATTTTGAAAACCTCCCAAAAACTTCATCTTAGAGTGACAAAGAAGGATCCAAGCTTACCTTTTCATTTTCATGTTTTAAGCTTGTTTAAATATTGGTCAAGCCTAGGATTTGACCAAGATTCAAATGGGCATAAAAATTCTGGAAAAATAAAAAAATAAAAACCAAAGCACATAGTCTTCTTACGTCATATATATCTATAGTAAGCATATTCAAGTAGATAAACAAGGTATAGACATATTCAAAACAGACAAATCCTGTATCTACCCCCTAACCCTAAACTCGGTCTTATGATGCCTAGCATGAAGAGAAGTCGTTTTGGGTTTCAAACGTTTAAGCCAAAAGCCCCATTTCATATATTTCAAATTTGGTTCAAATTTGAAAGACATACAAGTTATAGCACACATAGTGCATACATGTTCACACATTCTGCACTAGATGCTAATTAACCCTATAGTTTGAGGCCATTTGGATGAGGTCGAAAAAAATCTTGGATTAGAAATGGGGTTGTTCGAACCCCGTAGTTGGATTTTTTATGAACTTGATCTGTAGTACTGGGCAAAACCCTAGTTTAACGTATTTAATTATAGATTCGTAGGTTGATTTTTCTACCTTTTTATTATTATTACTATGCAGCACATGTGTGTTTGCCCGTCGAGTGAAACTCGGAGGAAGAGGGATCACTCGGAAGGAGAGAAGAAGGAGAGAGCATTATGGTGTCTCCCCTTTTTCGGGTGATGATGTTGACTTTTGTGCAGGGTTTGTCAGTGAGCAGGAGGTGCGAGCGAGCGAGCGAGTCGAGCGAGGCCGAGAATGAGAGAGATTTGTTTTTTTTTTGTGAGAGGGACAACCGAAGGATCCAGAAGGACCCACAGATTTCCAAAACGCATCCTGATGCGTCTTCTCTTGACAAAGAAGATGGCTTGGAGTTTGCGTACCTACTGCACTTGACTTGTGCTCACTGAAGTGTGGGACCTCACGCATGGGCGCCACACGTAAGTGACAGACCTGTTGGCAATGTTGGTGTAAAAACACGGTTGATTATTATAGTGCATTAGAACAAAGTTTCCTATGGATTCAACGGCAGGAAATCCAAGTTAACTCATTTACATGACATTATTTTTTCCATGAAGCAAAGTTAACACATCTATCAATTGGTACATTTTGGAGTGACTAAGAAGGATCCATGCTTATTCGTTTTCACGTGTTAAATTTGTTTAAATCTTGCTCAAACCTAGGATTTCACCAAGATTGAAATGGGCATGAAAATTCAAAAAAAAATGAAATACCAATGCACATAGTCTTCTTCTGTCATATAGTAAGCATTCAAGATGATAAACAAGGTCTAGACATATTCAAACCAGGCAAATCATGTATCTACTCCCTAACGACCCTAAACTCCGTCTTATGAAGTAAGGCATGAAGAGAAGTGGTTTTGGGTTTCAAACATGCAAATTTCAAAAACCCCCCAAAAGCTTCATTTTAGAGTGACTAAGAAGGATCGAGGCTTACCTTTTCATTTTCATGTTTTAAACTTGTTTAAATCTTGGTCAAACCTAGCTAGTATTTGACCAAGATTCAAATGGGCATGCATAAAATTCAAAAAAAATCAGAAAAATGAAAAACCAAAGCACATAGCCTTCTTATGTCATATAGTAAGAATTCAAGTTGATAAACAAGGTCTAGACGTATTCAAACTAGACAAATCATGTATCTACCCCTAACACTCTAAACTCTGTCTTATGAAGTCAATTAAGCATGAAGAGAAGTGGTTTTGGGTTTCAAACATGGAAATTTCAAAAACCTCCCAAAAGCTTCATTTTAGAGTGACTAAGAAGGATCCATGCTTACCTTTTAATTTTCAGATTTTAAACTTGTTTAAATCTTTGTGAAACCTAGGATTTGACCAAGATTCAAATGGGCATAAAAATTCAGGAAAAAACCAAAAGATTGATAAACCAAAGCACATAGCATTCTTATGTTATACAGTAAGCATTCAAGTTGATTAACAAGGTCTAGACATATTCAAACTAGAAAATCATGTATATATCTGTCCCTAACCTTAAACTCTGTCTTATATATGAAATCAATCATGAAGAGAAGTGGTTTGGGTTTCAAACATGAAAATTTCAAGAACATCCCAAAAGCCGCTTCATTTTAGAGTGACTAAGAAGGATCCATGCTTACCTTTTCGTTTTCATATTATATACTTGTTTAAATCCAGGTCAAACATAGGATTTGACCAAGATTCAAATGGGCATAAAATAAAATAAAATAGAAGAATGAAAAACAAAAGCACATAGTCTTCGTATGTCATATATATAGTAAGCTTTCAAGTTGATAAACAAGGTTTAGACATGTTCAAACCAGACAAATCATGTATCTACCCCCTAACCATAAACTCGATCGATCTTATGAAGTCTAGCCTGAAGAGAAGTCGTATTGGTTTCAAACATGAAAATTTCAAGAACCTCCCAAAATCTTCAAATGGGCATAATATTCAAAAAAACCAGAAAAATGAAAAACCAAAGCACATAGCCTTCTTATGTCATATAGTAAGAATTCAAGTTGATAAACAAGGTCTAGACATATTCAAACTAGACAAATCATGTATCTACCCCTAACACTCTAAACTCTGTCTTATGAAGTCAAGCATGAAGAGAAGTGGTTTTTGGGTTTCAAACATGGAAATTTCAAAAACCTCCCAAAAGCTTCATTTTAGAGTGACTAAGAAGGATCCATGCTTACCTTTTAATTTTTAGATTTTAAACTTGTTTAAATCTTTGTGAAACCTAGGATTTGACCAAGATTCAAATGGGCATAAAAATTCAGGAAAAAACCAAAAGAATGATAAACCAAAGCACATAGCATTCTTATGTCATATAGTAAGCATTCAAGTTGATAAATAAGGTCTAGACATATTCAAACTAGAAAATCATGTATATATCTGCCCCTAACCCTAAACTCTGTCTTATATATGAAGCAATCATGAAGAGAAGTGGTTTTGGGTTTCAAACATGAAAATTTCAAGAACATCCCAAAAGTCGCTTCATTTTAGAGTGACTAAGAAGGATCCAGGCTTACCTTTTCGTTTTCATATTTTATACTTGTTTAAATCCAGGTCAAACATAGGATTTGACCAAGATTCAAATGGGCATAAAATAAAAAAATAGAAGAATGAAAAACAAAAGCACATAGTCTTCTTATGTCATATAGTAAGCCTTGCAAGTTGGTAAACAAGGTTTAGACATGTTCAAACCAGACAAATCATGTATCTAGCCCCTAACCATAAACTCGGTCGATCTTATGAAGTCTAGCATGAAGAGAAGTCGTATTGGTTTCAAACATGAAAATTTCAAGAACCACCCAAAATCTTCAAATGGGCATATAACATTCAAAAAACTAGAAAAATGAAAAACCAAAGCACATATATAGCCTTCTTATGTCATATAGTAAGCATTCAAGTTGATAAACAAGCATGTCTAGACATATTCAAACCCGACAAATCATGTATCTACCCCCTAACCCTAAACTCTGCATGTCTTATGAAGTCAACCATGAAGAGAAGTGGTTTTGGGTTTCAAACATTGAGATTTCAAGAACCCCCCAAAAGCTTCATTTTAGAATGACTAGCTAGGAAGGATCCAGGCTTACCTTTTCATTTTCATGTTATAGACTTGTTTAAATCTTGGTCAAACCTAGGATTTGACCAAGATTCAAATGGGCATAAACATTCAAAAAAATCAAAAACCAAAGCTAGCACATATAGTCTTCTTATGTCATATAGTAAGAATTGAAGTTGATAAACAAGGTCTAGACATATTCAAACTAGACAAATCATGTATCTACCCCCTAAAGCCCTAAACTAGCTTTGTCTTATGAAGTCAAGCATGAAGAGAAGTGTTTTTGGGTTTCAGACATGGAAATTTTGAAAACCTCCCAAAAACTTCATCTTAGAGTGACAAAGAAGGATCCAAGCTTACCTTTTCATTTTCATGTTTTAAGCTTGTTTAAATATTGGTCAAGCCTAGGATTTGACCAAGATTCAAATGGGCATAAAAATTCTGGAAAAATAAAAAAAAACCAAAGCACATAGTCTTCTTACGTCATATATATCTATAGTAAGCATATTCAAGTAGATAAACAAGGTATAGACATATTCAAAACAGACAAATCCTGTATCTACCCCCTAACCCTAAACTCGGTCTTATGATGCCTAGCATGAAGAGAAGTCGTTTTGGGTTTCAAACGTTTAAGCCAAAAGCCCCATTTCATATATTTCAAATTTGGTTCAAATTTGAAAGACATACAAGTTATAGCACACATAGTGCATACATGTTCACACATTCTGCACTAGATGCTAATTAACCCTATAGTTTGAGGCCATTTGGATGAGGTCGAAAAAAATCTTGGATTAGAAATGGGGTTGTTCGAACCCCGTAGTTGGATTTTTTATGAACTTGATCTGTAGTACTGGGCAAAACCCTAGTTTAACGTATTTAATTATAGATTCGTAGGTTGATTTTTCTACCTTTTTATTATTATTACTATGCAGCACATGTGTGTTTGCCCGTCGAGTGAAACTCGGAGGAAGAGGGATCACTCGGAAGGAGAGAAGAAGGGAGAGCATTATGGTGTCTCCCCTTTTTCGGGTGATGATGTTGACTTTTGTGCAGGGTTTGTCAGTGAGCAGGAGGTGCGAGCGAGCGAGTCGAGCGAGGCCGAGAATGAGAGAGATTTGTTTTTTTTTGTGAGAGGGACAACCGAAGGATCCAGAAGGACCCACAGATTTCCAAAACGCATCCTGATGCGTCTTCTCTTGACAAAGAAGATGGCTTGGAGTTTGCGTACCTACTGCACTTGACTTGTGCTCACTGAAGTGTGGGACCTCACGCATGGGCGCCACACGTAAGTGACAGACCTGTTGGCAATGTTGGTGTAAAAACACGGTTGATTATTATAGTGCATTAGAACAAAGTTTCCTATGGATTCAACGGCAGGAAATCCAAGTTAACTCATTTACATGACATTATTTTTTCCATGAAGCAAAGTTAACACATCTATCAATTGGTACATTTTGGAGTGACTAAGAAGGATCCATGCTTATTCGTTTTCACGTGTTAAATTTGTTTAAATCTTGCTCAAACCTAGGATTTCACCAAGATTGAAATGGGCATGAAAATTCAAAAAAAAATGAAATACCAATGCACATAGTCTTCTTCTGTCATATAGTAAGCATTCAAGATGATAAACAAGGTCTAGACATATTCAAACCAGGCAAATCATGTATCTACTCCCTAACGACCCTAAACTCCGTCTTATGAAGTAAGGCATGAAGAGAAGTGGTTTTGGGTTTCAAACATGCAAATTTCAAAAACCCCCCAAAAGCTTCATTTTAGAGTGACTAAGAAGGATCGAGGCTTACCTTTTCATTTTCATGTTTTAAACTTGTTTAAATCTTGGTCAAACCTAGCTAGTATTTGACCAAGATTCAAATGGGCATGCATAAAATTCAAAAAAAAACAGAAAAATGAAAAACCAAAGCACATAGCCTTCTTATGTCATATAGTAAGAATTCAAGTTGATAAACAAGGTCTAGACGTATTCAAACTAGACAAATCATGTATCTACCCCTAACACTCTAAACTCTGTCTTATGAAGTCAATTAAGCATGAAGAGAAGTGGTTTTGGGTTTCAAACATGGAAATTTCAAAAACCTCCCAAAAGCTTCATTTTAGAGTGACTAAGAAGGATCCATGCTTACCTTTTAATTTTCAGATTTTAAACTTGTTTAAATCTTTGTGAAACCTAGGATTTGACCAAGATTCAAATGGGCATAAAAATTCAGGAAAAAACCAAAAGATTGATAAACCAAAGCACATAGCATTCTTATGTCATACAGTAAGCATTCAAGTTGATTAACAAGGTCTAGACATATTCAAACTAGAAAATCATGTATATATCTGTCCCTAACCTTAAACTCTGTCTTATATATGAAGTCAATCATGAAGAGAAGTGGTTTGGGTTTCAAACATGAAAATTTCAAGAACATCCCAAAAGCCGCTTCATTTTAGAGTGACTAAGAAGGATCCATGCTTACCTTTTCGTTTTCATATTATATACTTGTTTAAATCCAGGTCAAACATAGGATTTGACCAAGATTCAAATGGGCATAAAATAAAATAAAATAGAAGAATGAAAAACAAAAGCACATAGTCTTCGTATGTCATATATATAGTAAGCTTTCAAGTTGATAAACAAGGTTTAGACATGTTCAAACCAGACAAATCATGTATCTACCCCCTAACCATAAACTCGATCGATCTTATGAAGTCTAGCCTGAAGAGAAGTCGTATTGGTTTCAAACATGAAAATTTCAAGAACCTCCCAAAATCTTCAAATGGGCATAATATTCAAAAAAACCAGAAAAATGAAAAACCAAAGCACATAGCCTTCTTATGTCATATAGTAAGAATTCAAGTTGATAAACAAGGTCTAGACATATTCAAACTAGACAAATCATGTATCTACCCCTAACACTCTAAACTCTGTCTTATGAAGTCAAGCATGAAGAGAAGTGGTTTTTGGGTTTCAAACATGGAAATATCAAAAACCTCCCAAAAGCTTCATTTTAGAGTGACTAAGAAGGATCCATGCTTACCTTTTAATTTTCAGATTTTAAACTTGTTTAAATCTTTGTGAAACCTAGGATTTGACCAAGATTCAAATGGGCATAAAAATTCAGGAAAAAACCAAAAGAATGATAAACCAAAGCACATAGCATTCTTATGTCATATAGTAAGCATTCAAGTTGATAAATAAGGTCTAGACATATTCAAACTAGAAAATCATGTATATATCTGCCCCTAACCCTAAACTCTGTCTTATATATGAAGCAATCATGAAGAGAAGTGGTTTTGGGTTTCAAACATGAAAATTTCAAGAACATCCCAAAAGTCGCTTCATTTTAGAGTGACTAAGAAGGATCCAGGCTTACCTTTTCGTTTTCATATTTTATACTTGTTTAAATCCAGGTCAAACATAGGATTTGACCAAGATTCAAATGGGCATAAAATAAAAAAATAGAAGAATGAAAAACAAAAGCACATAGTCTTCTTATGTCATATAGTAAGCCTTGCAAGTTGGTAAACAAGGTTTAGACATGTTCAAACCAGACAAATCATGTATCTAGCCCCTAACCATAAACTCGGTCGATCTTATGAAGTCTAGCATGAAGAGAAGTCGTATTGGTTTCAAACATGAAAATTTCAAGAACCACCCAAAATCTTCAAATGGGCATATAACATTCAAAAAACTAGAAAAATGAAAAACCAAAGCACATATATATCCTTCTTATGTCATATAGTAAGCATTCAAGTTGATAAACAAGCATGTCTAGACATATTCAAACCCGACAAATCATGTATCTACCCCCTAACCCTAAACTCTGCATGTCTTATGAAGTCAACCATGAAGAGAAGTGGTTTTTGGGTTTCAAACATTGAGATTTCAAGAACCCCCCAAAAGCTTCATTTTAGAATGACTAGCTAGGAAGGATCCAGGCTTACCTTTTCATTTTCATGTTATAGACTTGTTTAAATCTTGGTCAAACCTAGGATTTGACCAAGATTCAAATGGGCATAAACATTCAAAAAAATCAAAAAATCAAAAACCAAAGCTAGCACATATAGTCTTCTTATGTCATATAGTAAGAATTGAAGTTGATAAACAAGGTCTAGACATATTCAAACTAGACAAATCATGTATCTACCCCCTAAAGCCCTAAACTAGCTTTGTCTTATGAAGTCAAGCATGAAGAGAAGTGTTTTTGGGTTTCAGACATGGAAATTTTGAAAACCTCCCAAAAACTTCATCTTAGAGTGACAAAGAAGGATCCAAGCTTACCTTTTCATTTTCATGTTTTAAGCTTGTTTAAATATTGGTCAAGCCTAGGATTTGACCAAGATTCAAATGGGCATAAAAATTCTGGAAAAATAAAAAAAAATAAAAACCAAAGCACATAGTCTTCTTACGTCATATATATCTATAGTAAGCATATTCAAGTAGATAAACAAGGTATAGACATATTCAAAACAGACAAATCCTGTATCTACCCCCTAACCCTAAACTCGGTCTTATGATGCCTAGCATGAAGAGAAGTCGTTTTGGGTTTCAAACGTTTAAGCCAAAAGCCCCATTTCATATATTTCAAATTTGGTTCAAATTTGAAAGACATACAAGTTATAGCACACATAGTGCATACATGTTCACACATTCTGCACTAGATGCTAATTAACCCTATAGTTTGAGGCCATTTGGATGAGGTCGAAAAAAATCTTGGATTAGAAATGGGGTTGTTCGAACCCCGTAGTTGGATTTTTTATGAACTTGATCTGTAGTACTGGGCAAAACCCTAGTTTAACGTATTTAATTATAGATTCGTAGGTTGATTTTTCTACCTTTTTATTATTATTACTATGCAGCACATGTGTGTTTGCCCGTCGAGTGAAACTCGGAGGAAGAGGGATCACTCGGAAGGAGAGAAGAAGGGAGAGCATTATGGTGTCTCCCCTTTTTCGGGTGATGATGTTGACTTTTGTGCAGGGTTTGTCAGTGAGCAGGAGGTGCGAGCGAGCGAGCGAGCGAGTCGAGCGAGGCCGAGAATGAGAGAGATTTGTTTTTTTTTGTGAGAGGGACAACCGAAGGATCCAGAAGGACCCACAGATTTCCAAAACGCATCCTGATGCGTCTTCTCTTGACAAAGAAGATGGCTTGGAGTTTGCGTACCTACTGCACTTGACTTGTGCTCACTGAAGTGTGGGACCTCACGCATGGGCGCCACACGTAAGTGACAGACCTGTTGGCAATGTTGGTGTAAAAACACGGTTGATTATTATAGTGCATTAGAACAAAGTTTCCTATGGATTCAACGGCAGGAAATCCAAGTTAACTCATTTACATGACATTATTTTTTCCATGAAGCAAAGTTAACACATCTATCAATTGGTACATTTTGGAGTGACTAAGAAGGATCCATGCTTATTCGTTTTCACGTGTTAAATTTGTTTAAATCTTGCTCAAACCTAGGATTTCACCAAGATTGAAATGGGCATGAAAATTCAAAAAAAAATGAAATACCAATGCACATAGTCTTCTTCTGTCATATAGTAAGCATTCAAGATGATAAACAAGGTCTAGACATATTCAAACCAGGCAAATCATGTATCTACTCCCTAACGACCCTAAACTCCGTCTTATGAAGTAAGGCATGAAGAGAAGTGGTTTTGGGTTTCAAACATGCAAATTTCAAAAACCCCCCAAAAGCTTCATTTTAGAGTGACTAAGAAGGATCGAGGCTTACCTTTTCATTTTCATGTTTTAAACTTGTTTAAATCTTGGTCAAACCTAGCTAGTATTTGACCAAGATTCAAATGGGCATGCATAAAATTCAAAAAAAATCAGAAAAATGAAAAACCAAAGCACATAGCCTTCTTATGTCATATAGTAAGAATTCAAGTTGATAAACAAGGTCTAGACGTATTCAAACTAGACAAATCATGTATCTACCCCTAACACTCTAAACTCTGTCTTATGAAGTCAATTAAGCATGAAGAGAAGTGGTTTTGGGTTTCAAACATGGAAATTTCAAAAACCTCCCAAAAGCTTCATTTTAGAGTGACTAAGAAGGATCCATGCTTACCTTTTAATTTTCAGATTTTAAACTTGTTTAAATCTTTGTGAAACCTAGGATTTGACCAAGATTCAAATGGGCATAAAAATTCAGGAAAAAACCAAAAGATTGATAAACCAAAGCACATAGCATTCTTATGTTATACAGTAAGCATTCAAGTTGATTAACAAGGTCTAGACATATTCAAACTAGAAAATCATGTATATATCTGTCCCTAACCTTAAACTCTGTCTTATATATGAAATCAATCATGAAGAGAAGTGGTTTGGGTTTCAAACATGAAAATTTCAAGAACATCCCAAAAGCCGCTTCATTTTAGAGTGACTAAGAAGGATCCATGCTTACCTTTTCGTTTTCATATTATATACTTGTTTAAATCCAGGTCAAACATAGGATTTGACCAAGATTCAAATGGGCATAAAATAAAATAAAATAGAAGAATGAAAAACAAAAGCACATAGTCTTCGTATGTCATATATATAGTAAGCTTTCAAGTTGATAAACAAGGTTTAGACATGTTCAAACCAGACAAATCATGTATCTACCCCCTAACCATAAACTCGATCGATCTTATGAAGTCTAGCCTGAAGAGAAGTCGTATTGGTTTCAAACATGAAAATTTCAAGAACCTCCCAAAATCTTCAAATGGGCATAATATTCAAAAAAACCAGAAAAATGAAAAACCAAAGCACATAGCCTTCTTATGTCATATAGTAAGAATTCAAGTTGATAAACAAGGTCTAGACATATTCAAACTAGACAAATCATGTATCTACCCCTAACACTCTAAACTCTGTCTTATGAAGTCAAGCATGAAGAGAAGTGGTTTTGGGTTTCAAACATGGAAATTTCAAAAACCTCCCAAAAGCTTCATTTTAGAGTGACTAAGAAGGATCCATGCTTACCTTTTAATTTTCAGATTTTAAACTTGTTTAAATCTTTGTGAAACCTAGGATTTGACCAAGATTCAAATGGGCATAAAAATTCAGGAAAAAACCAAAAGAATGATAAACCAAAGCACATAGCATTCTTATGTCATATAGTAAGCATTCAAGTTGATAAATAAGGTCTAGACATATTCAAACTAGAAAATCATGTATATATCTGCCCCTAACCCTAAACTCTGTCTTATATATGAAGCAATCATGAAGAGAAGTGGTTTTGGGTTTCAAACATGAAAATTTCAAGAACATCCCAAAAGTCGCTTCATTTTAGAGTGACTAAGAAGGATCCAGGCTTACCTTTTCGTTTTCATATTTTATACTTGTTTAAATCCAGGTCAAACATAGGATTTGACCAAGATTCAAATGGGCATAAAATAAAAAAAATAGAAGAATGAAAAACAAAAGCACATAGTCTTCTTATGTCATATAGTAAGCCTTGCAAGTTGGTAAACAAGGTTTAGACATGTTCAAACCAGACAAATCATGTATCTAGCCCCTAACCATAAACTCGGTCGATCTTATGAAGTCTAGCATGAAGAGAAGTCGTATTGGTTTCAAACATTAAAATTTCAAGAACCACCCAAAATCTTCAAATGGGCATATAACATTCAAAAAACTAGAAAAATGAAAAACCAAAGCACATATATAGCCTTCTTATGTCATATAGTAAGCATTCAAGTTGATAAACAAGCATGTCTAGACATATTCAAACCCGACAAATCATGTATCTACCCCCTAACCCTAAACTCTGCATGTCTTATGAAGTCAACCATGAAGAGAAGTGGTTTTTGGGTTTCAAACATTGAGATTTCAAGAACCCCCCCAAAAGCTTCATTTTAGAATGACTAGCTAGGAAGGATCCAGGCTTACCTTTTCATTTTCATGTTATAGACTTGTTTAAATCTTGGTCAAACCTAGGATTTGACCAAGATTCAAATGGGCATAAACATTCAAAAAAATCAAAAAATCAAAAACCAAAGCTAGCACATATAGTCTTCTTATGTCATATAGTAAGAATTGAAGTTGATAAACAAGGTCTAGACATATTCAAACTAGACAAATCATGTATCTACCCCCTAAAGCCCTAAACTAGCTTTGTCTTATGAAGTCAAGCATGAAGAGAAGTGTTTTTGGGTTTCAGACATGGAAATTTTGAAAACCTCCCAAAAACTTCATCTTAGAGTGACAAAGAAGGATCCAAGCTTACCTTTTCATTTTCATGTTTTAAGCTTGTTTAAATATTGGTCAAGCCTAGGATTTGACCAAGATTCAAATGGGCATAAAAATTCTGGAAAAATAAAAAAAAAAAACCAAAGCACATAGTCTTCTTACGTCATATATATCTATAGTAAGCATATTCAAGTAGATAAACAAGGTATAGACATATTCAAAACAGACAAATCCTGTATCTACCCCCTAACCCTAAACTCGGTCTTATGATGCCTAGCATGAAGAGAAGTCGTTTTGGGTTTCAAACGTTTAAGCCAAAAGCCCCATTTCATATATTTCAAATTTGGTTCAAATTTGAAAGACATACAAGTTATAGCACACATAGTGCATACATGTTCACACATTCTGCACTAGATGCTAATTAACCCTATAGTTTGAGGCCATTTGGATGAGGTCGAAAAAAATCTTGGATTAGAAATGGGGTTGTTCGAACCCCGTAGTTGGATTTTTTATGAACTTGATCTGTAGTACTGGGCAAAACCCTAGTTTAACGTATTTAATTATAGATTCGTAGGTTGATTTTTCTACCTTTTTATTATTATTACTATGCAGCACATGTGTGTTTGCCCGTCGAGTGAAACTCGGAGGAAGAGGGATCACTCGGAAGGAGAGAAGAAGGGAGAGAATTATGGTGTCTCCCCTTTTTCGGGTGATGATGTTGACTTTTGTGCAGGGTTTGTCAGTGAGCAGGAGGTGCGAGCGAGCGAGCGAGTCGAGCGAGGCCGAGAATGAGAGAGATTTGTTTTTTTTGTGAGAGGGACAACCGAAGGATCCAGAAGGACCCACAGATTTCCAAAACGCATCCTGATGCGTCTTCTCTTGACAAAGAAGATGGCTTGGAGTTTGCGTACCTACTGCACTTGACTTGTGCTCACTGAAGTGTGGGACCTCACGCATGGGCGCCACACGTAAGTGACAGACCTGTTGGCAATGTTGGTGTAAAAACACGGTTGATTATTATAGTGCATTAGAACAAAGTTTCCTATGGATTCAACGGCAGGAAATCCAAGTTAACTCATTTACATGACATTATTTTTTCCATGAAGCAAAGTTAACACATCTATCAATTGGTACATTTTGGAGTGACTAAGAAGGATCCATGCTTATTCGTTTTCACGTGTTAAATTTGTTTAAATCTTGCTCAAACCTAGGATTTCACCAAGATTGAAATGGGCATGAAAATTCAAAAAAAAATGAAATACCAATGCACATAGTCTTCTTCTGTCATATAGTAAGCATTCAAGATGATAAACAAGGTCTAGACATATTCAAACCAGGCAAATCATGTATCTACTCCCTAACGACCCTAAACTCCGTCTTATGAAGTAAGGCATGAAGAGAAGTGGTTTTGGGTTTCAAACATGCAAATTTCAAAAACCCCCCAAAAGCTTCATTTTAGAGTGACTAAGAAGGATCGAGGCTTACCTTTTCATTTTCATGTTTTAAACTTGTTTAAATCTTGGTCAAACCTAGCTAGTATTTGACCAAGATTCAAATGGGCATGCATAAAATTCAAAAAAAATCAGAAAAATGAAAAACCAAAGCACATAGCCTTCTTATGTCATATAGTAAGAATTCAAGTTGATAAACAAGGTCTAGACGTATTCAAACTAGACAAATCATGTATCTACCCCTAACACTCTAAACTCTGTCTTATGAAGTCAATTAAGCATGAAGAGAAGTGGTTTTGGGTTTCAAACATGGAAATTTCAAAAACCTCCCAAAAGCTTCATTTTAGAGTGACTAAGAAGGATCCATGCTTACCTTTCAATTTTCAGATTTTAAACTTGTTTAAATCTTTGTGAAACCTAGGATTTGACCAAGATTCAAATGGGCATAAAAATTCAGGAAAAAACCAAAAGATTGATAAACCAAAGCACATAGCATTCTTATGTCATACAGTAAGCATTCAAGTTGATTAACAAGGTCTAGACATATTCAAACTAGAAAATCATGTATATATCTGTCCCTAACCTTAAACTCTGTCTTATATATGAAGTCAATCATGAAGAGAAGTGGTTTGGGTTTCAAACATGAAAATTTCAAGAACATCCCAAAAGCCGCTTCATTTTAGAGTGACTAAGAAGGATCCATGCTTACCTTTTCGTTTTCATATTATATACTTGTTTAAATCCAGGTCAAACATAGGATTTGACCAAGATTCAAATGGGCATAAAATAAAATAAAATAGAAGAATGAAAAACAAAAGCACATAGTCTTCGTATGTCATATATATAGTAAGCTTTCAAGTTGATAAACAAGGTTTAGACATGTTCAAACCAGACAAATCATGTATCTACCCCCTAACCATAAACTCGATCGATCTTATGAAGTCTAGCCTGAAGAGAAGTCGTATTGGTTTCAAACATGAAAATTTCAAGAACCTCCCAAAATCTTCAAATGGGCATAATATTCAAAAAAACCAGAAAAATGAAAAACCAAAGCACATAGCCTTCTTATGTCATATAGTAAGAATTCAAGTTGATAAACAAGGTCTAGACATATTCAAACTAGACAAATCATGTATCTACCCCTAACACTCTAAACTCTGTCTTATGAAGTCAAGCATGAAGAGAAGTGGTTTTTGGGTTTCAAACATGGAAATTTCAAAAACCTCCCAAAAGCTTCATTTTAGAGTGACTAAGAAGGATCCATGCTTACCTTTTAATTTTCAGATTTTAAACTTGTTTAAATCTTTGTGAAACCTAGGATTTGACCAAGATTCAAATGGGCATAAAAATTCAGGAAAAAACCAAAAGAATGATAAACCAAAGCACATAGCATTCTTATGTCATATAGTAAGCATTCAAGTTGATAAATAAGGTCTAGACATATTCAAACTAGAAAATCATGTATATATCTGCCCCTAACCCTAAACTCTGTCTTATATATGAAGCAATCATGAAGAGAAGTGGTTTTGGGTTTCAAACATGAAAATTTCAAGAACATCCCAAAAGTCGCTTCATTTTAGAGTGACTAAGAAGGATCCAGGCTTACCTTTTCGTTTTCATATTTTATACTTGTTTAAATCCAGGTCAAACATAGGATTTGACCAAGATTCAAATGGGCATAAAATTAAAAAAATAGAAGAATGAAAAACAAAAGCACATAGTCTTCTTATGTCATATAGTAAGCCTTGCAAGTTGGTAAACAAGGTTTAGACATGTTCAAACCAGACAAATCATGTATCTAGCCCCTAACCATAAACTCGGTCGATCTTATGAAGTCTAGCATGAAGAGAAGTCGTATTGGTTTCAAACATTAAAATTTCAAGAACCACCCAAAATCTTCAAATGGGCATATAACATTCAAAAAACTAGAAAAATGAAAAACCAAAGCACATATATAGCCTTCTTATGTCATATAGTAAGCATTCAAGTTGATAAACAAGCATGTCTATACATATTCAAACCCGACAAATCATGTATCTACCCCCTAACCCTAAACTCTGCATGTCTTATGAAGTCAACCATGAAGAGAAGTGGTTTTGGGTTTCAAACATTGAGATTTCAAGAACCCCCCAAAAGCTTCATTTTAGAATGACTAGCTAGGAAGGATCCAGGCTTACCTTTTCATTTTCATGTTATAGACTTGTTTAAATCTTGGTCAAACCTAGGATTTGACCAAGATTCAAATGGGCATAAACATTCAAAAAAATCAAAAAATCAAAAACCAAAGCTAGCACATATAGTCTTCTTATGTCATATAGTAAGAATTGAAGTTGATAAACAAGGTCTAGACATATTCAAACTAGACAAATCATGTATCTACCCCCTAAAGCCCTAAACTAGCTTTGTCTTATGAAGTCAAGCATGAAGAGAAGTGTTTTTGGGTTTCAGACATGGAAATTTTGAAAACCTCCCAAAAACTTCATCTTAGAGTGACAAAGAAGGATCCAAGCTTACCTTTTCATTTTCATGTTTTAAGCTTGTTTAAATATTGGTCAAGCCTAGGATTTGACCAAGATTCAAATGGGCATAAAAATTCTGGAAAAATAAAAAAAAAAAACCAAAGCACATAGTCTTCTTACGTCATATATATCTATAGTAAGCATATTCAAGTAGATAAACAAGGTATAGACATATTCAAAACAGACAAATCATGTATCTACCCCCTAACCCTAAACTCGGTCTTATGATGCCTAGCATGAAGAGAAGTCGTTTTGGGTTTCAAACGTTTAAGCCAAAAGCCCCATTTCATATATTTCAAATTTGGTTCAAATTTGAAAGACATACAAGTTATAGCACACATAGTGCATACATGTTCACACATTCTGCACTAGATGCTAATTAACCCTATAGTTTGAGGCCATTTGGATGAGGTCGAAAAAAATCTTGGATTAGAAATGGGGTTGTTCGAACCCCGTAGTTGGATTTTTTATGAACTTGATCTGTAGTACTGGGCAAAACCCTAGTTTAACGTATTTAATTATAGATTCGTAGGTTGATTTTTCTACCTTTTTATTATTATTACTATGCAGCACATGTGTGTTTGCCCGTCGAGTGAAACTCGGAGGAAGAGGGATCACTCGGAAGGAGAGAAGAAGGGAGAGCATTATGGTGTCTCCCCTTTTTCGGGTGATGATGTTGACTTTTGTGCAGGGTTTGTCAGTGAGCAGGAGGTGCGAGCGAGCGAGCGAGCGAGTCGAGCGAGGCCGAGAATGAGAGAGATTTGTTTTTTTTTGTGAGAGGGACAACCGAAGGATCCAGAAGGACCCACAGATTTCCAAAACGCATCCTGATGCGTCTTCTCTTGACAAAGAAGATGGCTTGGAGTTTGCGTACCTACTGCACTTGACTTGTGCTCACTGAAGTGTGGGACCTCACGCATGGGCGCCACACGTAAGTGACAGACCTGTTGGCAATGTTGGTGTAAAAACACGGTTGATTATTATAGTGCATTAGAACAAAGTTTCCTATGGATTCAACGGCAGGAAATCCAAGTTAACTCATTTACATGACATTATTTTTTCCATGAAGCAAAGTTAACACATCTATCAATTGGTACATTTTGGAGTGACTAAGAAGGATCCATGCTTATTCGTTTTCACGTGTTAAATTTGTTTAAATCTTGCTCAAACCTAGGATTTCACCAAGATTGAAATGGGCATGAAAATTCAAAAAAAAATGAAATACCAATGCACATAGTCTTCTTCTGTCATATAGTAAGCATTCAAGATGATAAACAAGGTCTAGACATATTCAAACCAGGCAAATCATGTATCTACTCCCTAACGACCCTAAACTCCGTCTTATGAAGTAAGGCATGAAGAGAAGTGGTTTTGGGTTTCAAACATGCAAATTTCAAAAACCCCCCAAAAGCTTCATTTTAGAGTGACTAAGAAGGATCGAGGCTTACCTTTTCATTTTCATGTTTTAAACTTGTTTAAATCTTGGTCAAACCTAGCTAGTATTTGACCAAGATTCAAATGGGCATGCATAAAATTCAAAAAAAATCAGAAAAATGAAAAACCAAAGCACATAGCCTTCTTATGTCATATAGTAAGAATTCAAGTTGATAAACAAGGTCTAGACGTATTCAAACTAGACAAATCATGTATCTACCCCTAACACTCTAAACTCTGTCTTATGAAGTCAATTAAGCATGAAGAGAAGTGGTTTTGGGTTTCAAACATGGAAATTTCAAAAACCTCCCAAAAGCTTCATTTTAGAGTGACTAAGAAGGATCCATGCTTACCTTTTAATTTTCAGATTTTAAACTTGTTTAAATCTTTGTGAAACCTAGGATTTGACCAAGATTCAAATGGGCATAAAAATTCAGGAAAAAACCAAAAGAATGATAAACCAAAGCACATAGCATTCTTATGTCATATAGTAAGCATTCAAGTTGATAAATAAGGTCTAGACATATTCAAACTAGAAAATCATGTATATATCTGCCCCTAACCCTAAACTCTGTCTTATATATGAAGCAATCATGAAGAGAAGTGGTTTTGGGTTTCAAACATGAAAATTTCAAGAACATCCCAAAAGTCGCTTCATTTTAGAGTGACTAAGAAGGATCCAGGCTTACCTTTTCGTTTTCATATTTTATACTTGTTTAAATCCAGGTCAAACATAGGATTTGACCAAGATTCAAATGGGCATAAAATAAAAAAATAGAAGAATGAAAAACAAAAGCACATAGTCTTCTTATGTCATATAGTAAGCCTTGCAAGTTGGTAAACAAGGTTTAGACATGTTCAAACCAGACAAATCATGTATCTAGCCCCTAACCATAAACTCGGTCGATCTTATGAAGTCTAGCATGAAGAGAAGTCGTATTGGTTTCAAACATGAAAATTTCAAGAACCACCCAAAATCTTCAAATGGGCATATAACATTCAAAAAACTAGAAAAATGAAAAACCAAAGCACATATATAGCCTTCTTATGTCATATAGTAAGCATTCAAGTTGATAAACAAGCATGTCTAGACATATTCAAACCCGACAAATCATGTATCTACCCCTAACCCTAAACTCTGCATGTCTTATGAAGTCAACCATGAAGAGATGTGGTTTTTGGGTTTCAAACATTGAGATTTCAAGAACCCCCCAAAAGCTTCATTTTAGAATGACTAGCTAGGAAGGATCCATGCTTACCTTTTCACTTTCATGTTTTAAACTTGTTTAAATCTTGGTCAAACCTAGGATTTGACCAAGATTCAAATGGGCATATATAAACATTCAGAAAAAACAAAAACCAAAAACCAAAGCACATATATATATAGCCTTCTTATGTCATATATATATATAGTAAGCATTCAAGTTGATGAACAAGGTCTAGACATATTCAAAACAGAAAAGGCATGTATCTACCCCTAACCCTTAACTTTGTCTTATGAAGTCAAGCATGAAGAGAAGTGGTTTCGGGTTTCAAACATGGAAATTTCTAAAACTTCCCAAAAGCTTAATTTTAGAGTGACTAGGAAGGATCCAGGCTTACCTTTTCATTTTCATGTTTTAAGTTTGTTTAAATCCTAGTCAAACCTAGGATTTGACCAAGATTCAAATGAGCATAAAAATTCAGAAAAAATCAAAAAAAATGAAAACCCAAAGCACATAGCCTTCTTACGTCATATATATAGTAATTAACAATCAGGTTGATAAACAAGGTATAGACATATTCAAAACATACAAATCATGTACTCCGTATCTACCCCCAACCCTAAACTATGTTTTTGGGGGATTTCTTTGACGAAGTTATAACACCCCCACATTTCACATTGGAATTACTTTCAGTAAATCAGCATAAAGTCGTTTAAATGTGCGAAACTATCTTGAAAGTACTAAAACCGTAAAAGTTGGGAATTGGCACTAAAATATGGCGTAATTTATCTAAAAAATGTAGAGTTGCCAGTTTGACCCGTATCTTATATGTACACCATTCACAAAATAAACATATTTTGTCATCTAGAAAATGAAAAAAAAAATTTATACCGAAAAGTTGAAAAGTCTAGTCATTAACATTGTTGGGAATGGCAAGATGCACCACCATGCCCAATTTGGGCACATTGTAACAAACTGTGCCACAAATATGGCCATAACTATATCATTTGGCTTGCAAACCATGAATCTTCATACACGATAGTCCGCTTTGTGAAGACATTTTGTTTTTCACTACCCTATCACATGTTTCTTATTTTCCCTGTCAACTAACACATACAAGCACACTCCATGTAGAAGGGTTTCATTTTTCAGGTTTTCTTCAGTTTCATTTATTTATTTCAAAACCAGGTCAAAATGTTTTACATGATTATCCTGCAAAGGGGTTGAATATTTCAGTACTATCGCTGGTTTCTATATATAGTAAGTAATATGTATATAAAAATTATTTATGGGGACTTGTAGGACCAAGTTATAACATATCTACAATTCAAATTTGAATTACTTTGAATAAATCAGCATAAAGTCATTTAAATGTGCGAAACTAGCTAGAAAGCACTAAAAACCGTAAATTTGGGATTTGTCATTAAAATATGGCGTAATTTATTTAAAAAATGTAGATGCGCCATTTTGACCCATATCTTTTCTACCCCATGCACAAAAAAACATATTTTATCATCTAGAAAATGAAAAACGATTTTTTATACCGAAAACTTGAAAAGTCTAGTCATCAACATTGTTAGAAATGGCAAGATGCACCACCATGCCCAATTAGGGAACACTATAACAAACAATGTTGTCCAGGGATAATCAAACTTGGTAATATGAACTATGAGATTGAACAAAACGTTATATTTGGTTTACCCTTTGAACCTCCTAACTTACCACAACATTGACTTCTTATTTTTATTTACAAATAGGAGGCGACGTTCCCGTCGACAGCGAGGCGCCTGTGGTGACTTCGTCAATTTCAAGATTCAATCCGCCGGCTCAGTCTTCCGGAGGTGCTCATAGGGGTAGGGTGTGCGTGTGTGTGTTCATAGGGATGAGTGTATACGCGTGTATGTGAGCATCTGCGTTTGTACTGTGTTTCTCAAAAAATAAATAGAGAAATGGAATCCTGACTTGATGTTGTGCAATAATATATGTTTTTTATTATCTCAATCAATTAGCATTTGATTTTAAAAAACTACCATAATAATTCATGAGAAAGCGTTGAACAAGTTTCAGAATGTAATTTTAGACTTGATAGTTGATATGACCAATAATAGACTTAAATTAAATTGGATTTCAAAGTTCAGATTTTATAAGCGAATATAGTTTCATGTTGCAGATTATGTATTAGCTTGAGGGGCACCCCTAGAATAAAGTAGGTCGGTCACTTACGTGTGGTCCCATGCGTGTAGGTCCCACACATCAGTGAGCACAAGTCACGTGCGGTAGGTAGGCAAACTCCCAGCAATCTTCTTTGTCAAGTAAAGACTCGTCGTCAAGACTCTCTCTCTCTCTCTCTCTCCTTTTGTCGCTGAAAAAAATGAATATTAGACGGGCGCGTAGCCTGCACTGCAGGTCTACATAACTGAAACCCTGTGTGCCAGTCAACATCACTCACCGAAAAAAGTGAAGCATTTCTTTTCACCATAAATAACAGCGGCCCCGTGAGGCACTGCTCTCCCTTTCTCTTAATTTCTCCTTCCGTGTGATCCCTCTTCCACCTTTTATCCTTTGCACGATCGAAACTCCACTTATTGTTGTCATTGTTGCACAAAACACTCACTTAACCTGTTCTTTTGCACATATCACCAACTCATGTATTTGTTGCACAAAGGTCTAAATCTGTCGCTAAGCTACTTTACTCTAAATCTGATGACCGGGACCTAGAAGGTAGTGATATCCCTTGTGTAGTGTGTTTTTTAGAACTCTAAAAGAATATGAAAATATTTTAGCAATTGAAATAATATAAATTAACTAATATGGGATCGATAGTCATGAAATATATTTTCTACTATCCGGCCAATATCAAGTGTCATGAAATATATTCATTGTAAACTTAGTGATAATCACTCGAGTTTGATATGAATGGCCTAGCTAGCTATGGGCATCTCCCACTATATATGTTGTCCACACGACCAAGCAACAAGCATCCATGAGGAAAGTTTCTTATGGGTGACTTTCATCTCTGCCGCAAAACACGCGCCGAAATTGTTGGCGCGTCCCATTTTCAAGCTACCCCAAAACCTGCGGTTTGCCCGTCGGCCTATAAACATCGGTCCACAGAGGATATTTCCCTGTAGAGCACAATTCGAACACCACATCTTTCTCATGCTTCTACCAGGCACACTCCCACGACGACGGCCGTGCCCCACCGCCCCTCCTCACCATCACTGCCTTCTCACCGGCCACCGTAGTGACCGACCACGTTTTACCGGCTCCCTTGCTGCCTAGCAAGCCGGATTAGCTTCCTCGACGCCGACGTTCACCGCGCCATATCTCCTCCGGATCTGCTTCCCCGACTCTGTAGTCCACCTCACCGGAGATCGAGATGGGCAAAAAACGCGGCCCCAAAGTCGACCACCCCCAACCAAAGAGTAAATCCGCCCGGGCCTCAGACGAAGGTTGATGAATACTTTACATGTCCGCTTTTGTTATATGCATTTGATTTCTTACACTAGTTTTCGTTGCTTTCTTGCAATGCATTCTTGCTGATATTAGATCAGTGTAGATAGTTGTTTGCCGCGTAGCTATATGAGATCTTAACCTTACATCTGCTGATCGAGAGGAAGATCGAGGTTATGTCCGCTTTCGTTATGCATTTCTTTTCCGAGAATCACTTCTGTGTGATATGTTTTGGGGGTTTGAAGTATGCATTTTACAAAGGTTATGATAGCAGTCAAGCTAGCAGAGCAATTTGTTGATAGTATTAAACTGCCTGTATTTTTTTTATCTCGGAACTCTGCTGATCGTAACCTTACATCTGCTGATGGAGAGGCAGAGCTTATGTCCGCTTTCGTTACGCATTTCTTTTCCAAATATCACTTCTGTGCGGTACTTTTTTGGGGTTTGAACGTCCCAAATTAGTTGTCCCAAATTTTTTTAAATATGAATGTATCTAGACATGTTTTAGTGTCTTGATGCATCCATATTTTAACAAACTTGAGACAACTAATTTAGGACGGAGGATAGTACATTACTACCTCCACCCCAAACCTGAAGGCTTATTTATAAAAGTCAAACCAAGTAAAGTTTGACCAAACTTTCAGAACAATCTATCAAGAAATATAATATTTTGTAGATACCGTACGAAAATATATTCGTTATCTATTTAATGATATTAAATTTGTATTTTGCATGTTAATGATTTTTGATAAAAACTTCGGGATGGTGGTAGTACGTATTACAAAGGTTATGATAGCAGTCAAGCTAGGAGAGCAATTTATTGATAGTATTAAACTGCCTGTATTTTTTTCTATTTGCAACTCTGTGTGCGCCATGTGGAATTGCATGCTCTAGCCAGTTCATCCAATGAGGTTTTATCACTTAACACCAGAAGTTCAGGATTTTTTTTATCACAGAACCACAACCCTAGAAATTTGTATCACAAAACACTAACATTTGGGGTAATTGTTTCGCAGAATACACGATCTCTGTTTGATAGCCCATTAGTGACCTCCGGCCACCGTCAGTTTAAGAGTGACCGCAGGAGAAAGACAATTAGACTTTATTTTGTGGTATTTGCTGTTAAACGCAAATACAAAGCTGTTTGTCAACACTAGTTGTTAAATCTTAAGTCCAGACAGTTCAAAATAAAATCTTATGTCCAGGGTAGTTGTATTGGTAAACATTATCAAAACCTTATGCTGGTACAGAATATATTACCCAAATCTCATGTTCTTGTGTGGTTATAATTTCTTGTGGATATTTGTCATATGGTAATTCATTTGTGTGTAGCATATGTAACAAGTGTGACTCATATTCTCATTTCCACAGAGTGTCTACAAAATTTCACACCAAAATTCATTTGTTTGTAGCAAACATGCTCACGTACTGTAAATTGGTGTCACGCTGTAGGGTCATGCTCTTGTCAAGCCGACTAATGACAAATAATGTGTTATGTGAAATAATTTCCCCAAATGTTGGTGTTTTGTGATTAAAAATCCCCAACTTGTGGTGCTAAGTGATAAAACCACTCATTCAATAGACCGAGCCTTAGGCATGTATCATTAGATATTTTTTTAGGAAGGCTGCAAATATTTATTTTGAATACTGCGTTGCTACTTGCTAGGATTTGAACTCAGGACCTTGTAGGTCTGATACCATTTCGAATTGCATGCTCTAGCAAGTTCATCCAATAGATCGATCTGTTGGAATTTGGAAGACCCTAGGCAATTATATTAAGCACACGCCATTCCATATGGTTAACCATTGGCATGAAAATGACACTTATATGTGTTTGAGTCTATATGTGGATTGCTTAGCCCTTTCCATCAGTTCGGACTTTTGGTTGCGTTGGCTACTGCATGAAGCTTGACATCATACTTATCCTAAAAATTGTTGCTGCTGCCCTTTGTTGCCCAACATAAATTATTTTTGAGCCATAATTTGTTTGCCCTTTCCATCAGTCCGGACTTCCGGTTGCGTTGGCTAGTGCATGAAGCTTGACAATATGAACATCAATTATTTTTGAGCCATAGTTTGTTTGTCATTACACCTTTTGAGCAGTCTCACTGCTACTATTAATTTGTTCTTATATGCACAGTTCCATGATAAATCTCATCTGCATTTCTCGCCAATGCATGTTAGGTCTTCCACTCGAGAATGAGTACGAAGAGCAACGGAGGCAAACTATTCTGCATAATAGCCGAGTTGCAGCCTCGTTGGGCCTAACACTACATCCTTCTACAAGGTCTAGTGCAAAAACGCCACCCACCTCCCTCACAAAGGATACGGAACATTCCTCTGATTCAGAATTTGATCCTGCTGATTGTGATGGCGAGCTGACTCAGGAAGATGCCCTGGTCGACTATCGTCTGCAACACAACAAGGTGAGTTTTCTCTGTCCTGTCATCGAATTATTTGTCCCAACTTCCATTTGTTGTATCCCAGTCCTACCAAATATGTTACCCATGCCATGTTCAATCTCATTACTACAATTTTTCCTGCTTAGTTAACGCCTCATATATGTTTTGGCATATGTTGCCTGACTGTTTTTCCATTCCATCTGCATATCATCATCATATAATATTGTACATTGAAATATCATTTATGTGTGACAGGCATCTGCAGATTCGGGAAAGAACTTTTCAAGAACGAATAGGAGGAAGAACACTCAACAGGAACCTCAGGCTGATACCGGAGGATGGGTGACAGTGCGTAATAAAAAAAGAGTTAAGCCTGATGCTCGTGCTGCTCCTCCTATTACAAGGTCTAACAAGAGACTGACACGAGGTGGCGAACAGGCCAAGAATGATAACAGTAAAAGGTCTCGTAAAAACCACAAACCATCGAATCAGACAGAAGTAGCCCCAGCATGTACCAGCCCACACATTCCACAACCACCAGTTGCCAATACTGATTCTCAGCAACAATTGCCAACAGAACCAGTTTCCACAGCAAATTCTAGCCAAGAATTGGCACCATCAGGAGTGGTGGTAGGTAATAATGGCCAAGGACACATGATGCTAGTCCCAGATGATACAGCCTCAAATGTCCAAACAGTGCTGCCACAACACCAGCAAACTGGTGATGATCTCCCTCCGACCCTTAGTCCTGCGAAAGACAACTCCTCTCCCGATGATGAGACCCACGCCAAAAAAGGTAATACTTTTTTCAAGACTTGTAGTTTAATGCTCCCTTATGTATCTATATACCATGATAGCTTGATGTAATGCTTAACTTGGTAGGTTCGCCACGATCAATAAAAACGAGGGGGCCAACGGTAGGAAAAAAACTTGCAGCTAAGATTTCCGGAATGGGTTCAAGATTTCGCATCACATCTATTGTAGGTGGCAGAAGGCCACTTCATCCGCATGAATCTTCATATCTTGTATCACAGGTTGGCCATTTTATCAGGAATGAACTTCCTACCTTCCCATTGTGGAAGCAGCACGTTGACACCCCTTCACAGTTCGAGAGTTTAGTGCATAATTTACACGTAAGTCATGCTTCTCCTGGTAATGATAAATTATTCCACATTGATCTGTCCCATTTCTTGTAGCTTACTGTTGTTTCTATGCTATATAACTCACCAATCATTCCACCGTTGTGAGCAGTTAAGGTTTGAATTCGATGAGGATAATGAGGATGTAAAGTTTGTCATCGCTTCCATATTCAAAGAATTGTTGCGCCAGCACCGCTATAAGCTTAAGGCGACATACTTCACTGGCCAGATTACTGCCAATGTTCGAACAAAGTCTCCTGCACCCTGTATGACTGACGAGCAGTGGGGAGATCTTGTCAAGCATTGGTCTGATCCAAAGAATGTGGTATGGCTTATGAGGACCGTGAAACCAGATTAAATTCCGAATACTTATTTTGCGCCAGTGTCTCACTAGTCTCCTTTTGCAGACGTTGTCTAAAAGGAACCAGGCTAACCGCTTGAAACAACGTTTACCAAGCCGTACAGGATCTCGTCACTTGGTTGGGCATCTCTGGCAAAAAGTAATGCCCCGCTGGTCTGTACTGCTACATATGTTACTCGTAAATTGTGTAGAACTCCGTGTGCATGTTATATTTCCATCCTCCATTTCAACCACGTTATTTGATCTCCATATGATTGTACAAAAATGCAGAAAGTAGATCATGCAAACAACATGCAACCAGACAAAGAGATGACTCTGGCAGAGCAGTTCGAGGCATGCCAGAAGAACAAACATAATGTGATAGGAGAACTTGCAGAAAGTGTTATTGTAAGTCTTCTTTATGATTTAAATTTTTTAACTACACACTTGCCAATTTGTAGGAGCAATATGTCAATATGATCTTGTAGGCGTTTTTGTGAAAATGCATTTGATGTGTAATCAGGCATACCAACTTGTAGGATTAGAAGTAGTTCATACACATTAAATCTACCGTCTGCATGTTTCTCTGTAATAACTTTTATTTTTACACGACTCAAAACTTTTCAGGCAAATATGAAATTGGAGATGGCAAAACCCGGGAAAGATGGTATGGAAAAAACTCTAGAAGAATGTATGGAGACATTTACCATGGTACTTAAAAATAAAGATATCACCAAAAACACTTTCCTGCGAAATGCTGGGTTTTTGCAGTCCAAGTCCAAGTCCAAGTCCAAGTCTTTCTCTGCACAAGTTCTGGAGGAACAAATCCAAATAGAACGAGCTGCAGCAGATGTGTTAAGAAACCAAGTTGACATGTTGAGATCGAGATCAGAAGCATGTGATGCCCTACTGCAGGAGGCCAATCAAGTTTGTTATAATCTCTCAAAAGACTAATAAAATGCCATAGATAATTGGAGATGAAAACACTGACATTGACATGTGAGTACCTTGGTATTGTGAAATGTTTACTGAGACTGAGGCACTGTTCCTATTTTGTTGGTGGATGCATTTATCTACGGCTGGGATCAACTTGGTAGTTGTTCCTGTGGATGTTTTAGAAATTGGTTGCCTAGCCTTTTCAATCCGTTCGAACTTAAATGGTATTAGAGCCAAGGTCTCGAGTTTGAATTGTTGACGGTGTGGTTCAATTCATCCTTAAATTGTTGGTGCCCCATTGGCCCTTGTAAAGCTTCATGTGCCTACCTCCGAATCCAGTGTTGAATTTCTCTTGTCACACACGAGGATGGCTGTTAATGTGTATATAAGTGGGTTGCATAGCCCCTTTTATATAAGGTTGCAAGTTTCCTTTTTGTGTTGTGCCTTTGGGATTCAGCCTGCACTTCTGACTTTTGGTTGCGTTGGCTACTGCATAAGTTTAATATAGTTCCATGTGGTTTTTGTTGAGTTCTATAATAAGTGGATTGCCTAGCCCTTTCCATCATTTCGGACCTGTGGTGTGCTATTCTGTTTTCCACGTATTAGACCTCCTCTTCTTAACAAGACTCCATGAGTAGGAGGCACTATGATTTTTTTTTGCGCATGAAATTACTCAATTAGATAGCTTAATCCCATTTGTTGACTCTCTGTTGATCAGCCACTTGAGGGTAAAACTGAGTATATTGCACTAGCCAGTATTTTTTTTATGAGGTAATGCACTAGCCAGTATTAGTACTCGAGGGGAAAACTGAGTGCAGATATTTTTCCAGTGTAAGGCTAACTGAGTACACGTAACGGTGCAGACGTGCAGTACCACGGACGCGTGTCGCGGTGCACAGCGGTTAGGCGGTGCGCGTGTTGAGACCAAACGTCTAGCTTTTTTGAGAAACTGCCGAGACCAACCGTCACGTTGCCAGAGCCCCCTCTCTCCCTCCCTCTGCACACAGTCTCATTCTCACTCACGCACGCAACCACGCCTCTCACGTCCCATCAACTTCTCCAAATCGAAGGAAAAAACACCAACCGCCCACGCGCGCTCCCTGCCGGCGATGGACAAGAAGAATGCGCCGGCGGCCGTCGCCTCCGTGAACTGGGCCTCTCTCTCGGCTGATGGACCACTTCACAAGATCGGCGAATGCTTACTGGCGAACGAGCAGTACGCTGACACCTACTCTGCTATGAGGCAAGTCTGTAGAAATTGGCGCTCAGGTTTACCTGAGCCCGACGTGCACCTGCACGAATGGATCATGCTAGACCACGGCCTTCCACGCGCTGCTGATTTCACCTTCCTCCACCTCCGCACATCCCGCTACGTCACCATCGATCTAACGGAAGTTCATGCAAGGTTCAAATTCCTCCATATCTATAGAGTTAATCTATTTTTATTTTCAATCGTAAACATCTTAGTGCTGAATGTTATCTTCATCAATATATTTTAGATACTACTTTGTCGGCTTTTGCCGTGGCGTCATCGTGCTTGCCCAGAAGAACCAGCCGCACAAGATACGGCTTCTGAACCCACTCACAAAGACATTGAATACTATGTTTGAGGCGCATATGCCAAACGTTATTCTGAAGTCAGTCGCTGTGATGAAGTCCCCGACTATGGTCTTCGTTTCCAAAGATTACCCGGCGGAAATTGCTTGGGTCGATGAGAGCACTCCAACTAAGGGTATAGATGAAGATTGGGGAGAAGGAAGATTTTCGATCGAGCACCATTGTCTGCGTTGCATTACCCCGTTCAATGGTGAATTGTATGCAATAGCTGTGAACAATTTTGAGTTCGGAAAATTAGTGTGCACCAACAATGTCCAGTTGGAGCAGCGTGCGAGCACTGTCAAAATGGATACACTATTTTCATTTCCAGAACTTGGAAATAACAAGTTCTACCTTGTGGAGTCGGATGGTGCTCTGCTGCTTGTGTTGTTGGACAACAAGCATTTGGAGGAAGGTCAACCATTGGTGTACCGTGTGGACACTGAGAGCCGCTCTCTCCATGCCGTCAATAACATTGGCAGTCGTGCCTTCTTCGTCCATTATATCCGGTGTATCTCCGTCGACACCAGAGTGCACCCGACACTTCGACCTGGCTGCATCTACTACACAGATTTTGGTTATATCAGAGAGTACTTTGATGATATAAAGGCCTGGGATGAGTGGCCAATACATGTGAATAGATTAGGAAACTACGGTATGAGAAATGAACAAAGGCCATACCGTTTGGAGGATGTATTGGCTGCACACTGCAGACGAAAGGAGTTCAATGAAAATTTCCTTCAATGGAGTGACGAAGAAATATATGCTGAATGAAGAACATATTCGTTCATCCTGGGGTATCCTAATCTTCATGTTGGCCATACATTGTGTCTTGTATTATTTTCAGATTAGTTTGTCGTGAACATTAACATTGTTATTGGCTGCTTTTGGCTCTTGTATGCAGTTTATGTAGTATTATATTAGTTTTCTGGATTTATTATGCTGCTGTGAATTTATCCTATACTAGCTTCTAGATTTGACTGATTTTGTTTGTAATGATGATGGCTTGATGTGGCTGCTGGCCTTAACTGCCGAAGCAGAGCAATTAGTACTTAACCAGGTGTACCGTCTTTATATTAGTATTATATTATATTACTTGACCATAGCCATATTCAAAATCAAATCTCAGTCGGGCGGCAAAATCTCCCGCCAATCTAGAAATATTTCAGGCGTGTTTTTGAATGGGATAAGAAGATAGAACACGATGATAGTAACCGATATTCAAGGTGATGATGATTTGATTTTGCACTCGGCCTTGAACAGAGGTACTAGTACGGTCTCACAATTTTTTATCATTATACTTGGACCTTAGCCAAATTCAAAATCTCATAGCGGCAAAACTTCCCGCCCACAAAATACAAAAAATTCACACGCTTTCAAATTCCCATTCTACCCTTGTGGAGATGACAGAAAGTCGGTTGGTGGGGGGGTCTGCCCGTCATTTTTTGGATCACCACCTCCCTAGCCCGGAAACCCTCCCAAAAAAATTCATTTCCCTCAGACCACCCACCGGAACTTCCCAAGTCCCTCTCTCTACCACCTCCACGACCACCGCACCGGAACATCCCCGCCGGACTTCCCTGGCCTACCCGAGCCCTCGCGATCCTCGTCATCCGGCTGCCTGCCGGAGCCGCTTCATCGACGCCGTCATCAACCGGACCGGATCATCCCCGCCGAACCTCGAAACCATATGCTCATCCAGCAGCCTACCGCAGTCGCTTCAGCTGCGGCATCGTCCACCGCATCGGATCTTGCTCACCGACACCGATGTGCATGAACCGAATCTGCTTCACCGGCGCCGTCCATGATCTAAACTCTTCTACTGTCGCTTTTCTATTGCTTGCCTGCAAGTTCTTGTTTAATCTTGGGGGAACCTGTTTGTGCTAACGACGCGCCGTTACGTCTTTGCAGATTAGATGAGTAACCATGAAGTGTAATGGCCGTCTCTCCAACCCCAAGTAGCACATGTAGCGTACTTCATCACCGGATCTATCAACCCCAGGAAGATCTGCTGTGACTCCCACAGAGTGCTTCTCCTAATGTAAGTCCCTTGTTTTAGCGCCATGTTCTGGGTTCAGATGCTTGTTTGTCTGAAGCTCTTTTAGTTCATTCCTAGCTATGACCGTAACACGTTGCTATTTTCTACTTCATTGCTAACTTTAAGCGATTGAACATTTTGGTTTGCATTCCCTGCTCTGTAGATGTAGCCATCATAACTTCTATCTTGCTCAGTCGTTGTTACAAAAATTATACTGTAGGTATTATAGTAACATCCTGCTATTATTTAGTTCATGGCCAATTTTAAGTAATTGCACATGTTGGTTCGCATTCCCTGCTCTATAGCTTTTGGCATCGTAACTTCTATATTTGGTTTACATTCCCTGCTCTGTAGATCTAGCCATCATAACTTTATCTTGCTCAGTCGTTGTTACAAAAATTATGGCCTGCTACTATGTTGTTTGTGCCAATTTTTTACTCCATGAACATGTTGGCTTGCATTCCCTGTACTACAGGTGATGCCATTGTTTTGTATCTAGTTCATTGTAAGCTAACAAAGTAAGGACTTAGTTTGGCATGCTATCACTCTGCTATCTAGCCTGTAGTACAAATAAACTTGTCATACTACTAGATAATAATTTTGCGTGCCATCTTGTTCTTCAAAAGCTGCATTATTGACTTGTTTCTCTGACTTGGCATGACGCTCACATATGGAAAGCTGAACATATTGGTTTGCATTCCCTCTTATACAAGTTCACAGGTGATCCCACTATATTCTGTATCTGGTCCATCCTAAGCTCCAGCATTAACTATCCTCCATGTGTTGCTCATTACAAGTTTATATCCCGAAACATCTTGATTTGCATCCCCTTCACTATAAGTTCAGGAGTATTATTTAGTTCACGGCCAAAATGAAGTAATTGCACTTGGCACATGTTGGTTCACATTCCCTCCTCTTTAGCTTTTGCCATCGTAACTTCTATTTTTGGTTTACATTCCCTGCTCTGTAGATGTAGCCATCATAACTTCATCTTGCTCAGTCGTTGTTACAAAATTTATAGCCTGCTACTATGTTGTTCATGCCAATTTTGTACTCCCTGAACATGTTGGTTTGCATGGGACTCGACAGTAGTAAGTCTGTTGTTTCATTCTAACATGCTCTGTTATATTGGCTGTTGGTATGCGGCATGCACTCTTTGTTTGCTTATTGTGCACATTACAATGATCTTGTTATAACGACGAAATGATGAGTTCCAAATTCTTTGCCAAACAATATTGTAGTGTCTTTGCCTTTCCATTGTTGCTGTCTTAACTTGTAATGTCTTTGTTTCAGATATAGGTGCTGCATGGACAACTTAAAAGATTGCCGGATCGCTTCATTGTATTGCTAGGTTTAATTACCATTCAATTTCTCTGGGTTCTGTAATATTTTTTTCAATGCCTTGCAGCTGATGTAATATTTAGTTAGTTTTTATAGTTCTTTCGCGCATTTTTTCTTTGGTGCTTGTGGTAAGTGAGGCTATCCGACAGAAATCAATGCTGCGTAAATATTCTCAGTATCTAAATCACGAATTCCCATCCCTTAAACGGCCCAATTAAGCGAAATCACATATGTGCCTGCCCGCAAAATCCTAAAGCGCATATTATGCCGGCATATAAACAGCAACTAAACGGGCTGGCCCACTTACTTCTTGGGCCAGCCCATTTGATTTACGGTGGACCCCACACACTAATTGGGCTGGCCCACTTGCTTTAAGGTGGACCCCACCAACCAGGGGGGCATGTGTTATCACCAGAATTTGACCAAGCCAGAGGTGGGCCGCGATCAAGATGGACTTGAAGATATACATATAGAAGAGATATGTGAATCGGCCTTATTTACCAAGTTTGGGCTAGCTAGCCCGTGTATCTTAGTTTAGAAATTAGAGTTTGTCTCGTGCACGGTTTAGTGCACGCCCACATTAGAAAGTCCCCTGGACTATAAATATGTACCTAGGGTTTATGGAATAAACAACAACCAACGTTCAACACAAACCAATCTCGGCGCATCGCCAACTCCTTCGTCTCGAGGGTTCCTCCGGTAAGCACCATGCTGCCTAGATCGCATCTCGCGATCTAGGCAGCACGAGCCTGCCTAGTTGTTCATGCGTTGCTCGTACTGAAGCCTTTTTGATGGCGAGCAACGTAGTTATCGTAGACGCGTTAGGGTTAGCATCGTTCTTAGCATCATATGCTCGCGTAGTGCAACCCTTGCGCGTCTAGCCGTCCTTGTGCCTCATCATGGGTGCAGGGGCGGCACCCCGCTTGATCTTTATTTAGTAGATCTGATCCGTTATGGTCGCTCCTTGATTCATCAAGGATTAGTTTAATATCTGCAATAGTTAGGCCTTACAAAGGGTTGGAGGATCCAGCGGCATGCAGGGTGTAGTTTGCTGCCCCTAGACAGGACGTTCCGAGGATCAACCTAGTGTTGGTTTTTAGGCCTTGTCTAGGGCTGGCTTACGTTTACCGTGCGTGAGCGCGAGGCCCAATCGTGAGTAGGATGATCCGATTATGCGGTGAAAACCCTAGATCGTCGTGGATCTCATATGCTTTATCTTGATCAAGCAGGACCACCATATATTCGGCCACCTTGGACGAATCATGGGTGGATCGGCTCCATGAGCCGATTCACAGGACAACCTGAGAGCCGATCGAGGCTCGTATTTAACGTGTACGTGTGTGCCCTGCAGGAAACTAAGCGAGGCATCATCCACACCTTCCTGACCAGGTATAGGTCAGGTGGCACGCCCTTGCGACCCGCATCGGCGCGCGACCAGGAGGCTTTGCGGGCCGTCGCTCTGAGGGACTGGGGCCAGCCGCAGCCCTAGTCATTCCCGGCTCTACGGTGTTGGCCAGTCACTGCCCGCCGGTGGGTTTCTGACGTCAACACATTCTGGCACGCCCGGTGGGACAATCTTCAACGACAACCACCTCGCCATCCACATCAGAGATGGCGGAAGAAACTCCGGTCACCTACGAGGAGCTCACTGGCGAGCTCAAGAAGAAGTACGACGAGATCAAGTCTGCCCTCGAAGCCGACCTAATCGGCTCTTTCCACAGGACCCGCTCCCACGGCATCAGATGGAAGGGGTTCACACCTGAAGGCGCGCTTGATGGAGTGGACCTGTCCACCCCGTCAGAGGAACGCACCAGGTCGCTGCGTCAGGAGATAAACTTCATGGTGGCTCATTCGCTGCACCGCCATTCTGAGAGCCTGGTGAACACGTTGGAGCGTGTCGCGCTGCGCGTGATCCAGGAGATCATGAGCCATCAGTACTCTCCGTCAGGACCAGCCCTAGGGACTCACCAAGGGGAAGCGCTGCTCCATTCCCGTCCACCGCTGCCATTCGCGTTGGCAGCGCCCGAAGCGCCGAACTCATCGGCCTATGTCGTCTACAAGATTGGTGGTGACCCCAGTGATTACCAATTTCTACAGGACGCGCCCAAGGAGATCCCGCACGGATACGCATGCGCATACGTGCCAGACTGCAGCACCTGGGCACCCTCGAACCAGGTCGCTATAGCAGGGACTTCTGGGGCAACAGGAGGAACGTCGGAGGCAGACCCTGAGAAGCAAACGTGGCTAGCTAAATACGCCACCCCGACGAAGCTCCCGAGCCCAGCTCCTGCAGTTGGCTCAGAACCAGAGAAACAGGCATGGCTGGTTAAGTACGCCACTCCGACGAATCTTCAGGGTTCGGCACCTGCAGCCATCACCGCGGATCAAATTTGTACGATCCTGAAAGATCAGTTCGGCATGATGCCGAAAAGAAAGGCGATCGGCTATACCAAGCCGTACCCCAACGAGTACGAATTGATCCCGCTACCACCCAAATATCGGCTCCCGGACTTCACAAAGTTCAGCGGATCAGATGGCTCCAGCTCCATCGAGCATGTGAGCCGATATTTGGCACAGCTGGGCATGATCTCAGCGTCAGACGAGCTGCGCGTGAGGTACTTCTCACAGTCCCTCACAGGATCGGCTTTCGGATGGTACACGTCGCTGCCACCGAACTCAATCCAGACCTGGAAGCAGCTGGAAGAACGGTTCCATGAGCAATATCACTCGGAGGCTTCCGAGGCTGGCATTGCCGATCTAGCTCAAGTACGACAGAAGCGCGGAGAAACGGTGTCAGAATACATCCAGCGCTTCAGGACCGTTAGGAACCGATGCTATTCGGTTCACGTAAGCGAAAAAGAAGCAGTCGAATTGGCGGTGGTGGGTCTATCATCATCGATCAAGGAAGTGGCCTCCCAGGCGGACTATCCTTCATTAGCACACATGGTGCAGAAGTTGTCAGCATATGAACAACGCCACCCGGATATCTACCAAGATAAATTCAAGCGCGTGGTTACCATGGTTGACGCAGGCGAAGATGAAGGTCCTACGGGAGAGCGAGAGGTCGCAGTAGCTGAGTGGACTCGAGCTGCAGGCCCAGTAACCTGCAAATGGGTAAAGCCACCAGGGCCTCCAAGAGGGTTCGACTTCGACGTGACGAAAACCGAGCAGATTTTCGACCTCTTACTCGCGGAGAAGCACATAAAGGTACCCGAAGGCCACAAGTTTCCTACGGTGCAAGAGCTGAACGGAAAGCCATACTGCAAGTGGCATAACACGTTCACCCACACCACCAACGACTGCAGGGTGTGGCGTCAGCAGATCCAAGTGGCGATAGAAAATGGGCGACTAATTTTTAACCAGTATGCCATGAAGGTCGACACACACCCCTTCCCCGCCGTCAACATGGTGGAGTTTACCCACCTTGGAGGGTGCCAGCCTGATTTCTCAGCCAACATCAGCATGGTAGAGCTTGGACACCGCTCTGAGAAGGACGGGGATGAGGACAGCTGCTCTCAGAGCAAGGACACTGAGGGGGCCGCTCCATGCGATCGGCTCCGTCAAGATGGCAAGCGCTACGTCACAGAGGGGGAAGTGAAGAACATAAGATACCAGCGACCCCTCTCTGATCACCTCCTCAACAAGTATGTTAGTCGATATGACCAACGCCGGCGATACAACGACAATGATGAAAGAGGTCGTCTGACCAGAAACGACGGAAGACATCGCCGGCATAATCATGATGAGGAGCGACAGGAGCGCCACGGCAGGGAGCAGGACGATACGGACAGGCATTGGCACTGCCCCTTCTTCAGACACTGCTGGGATTCAGGAATGAGCCGATTACCAACAATCGGCAACTGCCCAGAATGCAACCGGAAGAAGAAGGAGACAGCCAACGTATCTGTGTTCGAGCGCTTAGGGCCTCTCCCACCGCAAAACAGGCATGCTGAGACCCCTCTGTTGGAAGATCTCGATGATTCAGAAGACGAAGGGGAATACGAAGAAGACAGGTGCCACCGTCCAAGGTGGTGCCCTGACGGTCTCAGCCATACACAAAAACGCAGGGTTCAGCGATTGCGCGGTCTGGAGGAAGCCGAAAGGATGTACTTGCATACGCTGAGGAAGGCACGACCTGATCTGGCTGCGAAAGTCCAGAGGACCCTGGATGAGGAGGGACTGCCGCAAAGAAAAGAGTGGCGCCCCAAGCAAAAGAGAGCCGATGATGACACATCGGCTGGCACAAACATGGTGTTCATTCGTCCGGCGGAGTGTAGTGCTCCACGATTACACAGTGCACCCGACATGGATAACAGCAAGCGCACCAACGTGCTAAGGTCAGAGATTGGGCTGGTTTTATCCGCCGACATGGACGAGTAGCAAGACTACGTCAATAAGCAACATGGCGAGGCCGATCCTTGCGATCGGCCCTCCGAAACTGATGAAGGGATATTACAAAACCTTCACCGAGCAAGCAACATGGAGGCCGATTCCAGCAATCGGCCCAAATTATCCTCACCATCCATTCTGCCTGGGATCAACGTTTGACCCAACAGGGACTACCTGAAGAGCCGATACCATCAATTCTCTTGACAGAATCGGCTCGGGGGGCACCTAGATGGATAAAACACGAGGATATGAAATAATACTGAGTATGGGGGCCGATACACAAATCGGCCTAAAATTTTTAAACATTTTACAGCCGATGCAAGGGCATCGACTTTAGAATTGAGAAATAGCCGATGCGCGGCCATCGACTCAAGAGATACAATTGTTAACCAGAAGGTCAGCCCTAGTGAATTACGAAGAGAAGCCCCCATGAAAGAACTCCTCAAGAGAGTAGTTTAACAGCTCAGATCTTCTCTTCAAGAACAATGCTAAGGGCAGCTTGGGTGTCCAGATCAGGTTAAGGGTGGGTCGCATCAGATCCACCAAAGGAAGGAGCCGATCTGACCTGCAGGGACGAAGAGGCGCATTGAGGAAACTCGGGGGGCAGCCCACCTTGAAGGCTCTCTGCAAGCCGATTTACGTGCAAATCGGCTGGCTCTGCATGATCAAGCCCAGGCTAATTCGGCTAAGTCTCGCCTCGAGTAAGGCTCGGGGGGCAGCAGGCCTGGTGGATGCTTTGTTTTTGCTCTGTTTAAAAGCCGATTGGGATACCAACGGCTGGTCCTTCATTGCAACCTTCTTCACGAGTGATGATTATTGAAGAACATTGTTAGGTTTGGTTGGGAAAGTTCGAAGGTTTCCCTGAAGATACTGCATTTTCTGCCAAATTTAGAAAATCATCGGTTGGAGAAGGGAAGGGCGAATCTTGAAGGACCGATACGGTGCTATCGGCTCAGTATGCATTGGCAAAGGGGACGAATCGGCAAGGTCAGTGGGAGAGGAAATCGGCAAATCAAATTGGGGAAAGGTTCTTCATTAATAAGAAAGATTTCTTACATAGTAGAACTGATTGCCCTCGAAAGGGGATACATTGCCCCGCCTACTTCTACGGATCCTATGCTAAGGGCCCTATCTACGGGCTGTTGCTGCCCTCGTCGTCGCCGTCATCGCCGCTGTCGGCGCTGCTCCCGGCCGGCTCGTCGTCACTGCTCCAGCGGCCGCCGGCAGGACCTTCATTGTCCTCGTCCTCCTCGTCGTCGTCGTCGTCGCTGTCGAAGTCACTCAGATTTCCCGGCCAGGGGCAATGGCGCTTGGCCGGCGGCTCGTCGGGGGAGCTGTCGTCGTCGTCGTCCTCCTCTTCCTCCTCCTTCACCTCCTCGGAGGTGGCCCCATCCCAGGGGAAGTGATCATCCTCGCTTTCTTCTACCGCTTCCTTATCGGCAAGGAAGCGGAGATCGCTCTCCCCGTCGGTCAGGGACCTGTCGTCCTCTGACCAGATGGAGAAGTCATGGTCTGACTCCTCCCCGGCCGCAATGGCGCGGCGGATGTTGGCCGCGTGGACTTCTGCTGGGTTGTACTCCGGCGTCGGCTCGCGGGATGTGGAGGACTGGCTGGAAAAATCCGATGGAGCAGAGGAAGAAGAAGACATCGTGGCGCAGGAGGGCTTTTCGAGATGCTAATGCGAAGAAGATGCAGAGGAGAACTGTTCGTAGCAGTTAAATAAAAGGGGACATAATAGAAATTCAATGCCACAGCAGTTTCCGAGGAAGTGGTGCCAAAACTGTCAAATCGTGCGGAGAAGTTGAGAAGGCAAGTTGTCATGATGAGGGACTCTGCGACGGTTCTGCTCTGCCACGACATGACCCTACGAGAGAAAAGCATAATGATTTTGGAAATGTCATTTCCAAAACCAGGGGGGCATGTGTTATCACCAGAATTTGACCAAGCCAGAGGTGGGCCGCGATCAAGATGGACTTGAAGATATACATATAGAAGAGATATGTGAATCGGCCTTATTTACCAAGTTTGGGCTAGCTAGCCCGTGTATCTTAGTTTAGAAATTAGAGTTTGTCTCGTGCACGGTTTAGTGCACGCCCACATTAGAAAGTCCCCTGGACTATAAATATGTACCTAGGGTTTATGGAATAAACAACAACCAACGTTCAACACAAACCAATCTCGGCGCATCGCCAACTCCTTCGTCTCGAGGGTTCCTCCGGTAAGCACCATGCTGCCTAGATCGCATCTCGCGATCTAGGCAGCACGAGCCTGCCTAGTTGTTCATGCGTTGCTCGTACTGAAGCCTTTTTGATGGCGAGCAACGTAGTTATCGTAGACGCGTTAGGGTTAGCATCGTTCTTAGCATCATATGCTCGCGTAGTGCAACCCTTGCGCGTCTAGCCGTCCTTGTGCCTCATCATGGGTGCAGGGGCGGCACCCCGCTTGATCTTTATTTAGTAGATCTGATCCGTTATGGTCGCTCCTTGATTCATCAAGGATTAGTTTAATATCTGCAATAGTTAGGCCTTACAAAGGGTTGGAGGATCCAGCGGCATGCAGGGTGTAGTTTGCTGCCCCTAGACAGGACGTTCCGAGGATCAACCTAGTGTTGGTTTTTAGGCCTTGTCTAGGGCTGGCTTACGTTTACCGTGCGTGAGCGCGAGGCCCAATCGTGAGTAGGATGATCCGATTATGCGGTGAAAACCCTAGATCGTCGTGGATCTCATATGCTTCATCTTGATCAAGCAGGACCACCATATATTCGGCCACCTTGGACGAATCATGGGTGGATCGGCTCCATGAGCCGATTCACAGGACAACCTGAGAGCCGATCGAGGCTCGTATTTAACGTGTACGTGTGTGCCCTGCAGGAAACTAAGCGAGGCATCATCCACACCTTCCTGACCAGGTATAGGTCAGGTGGCACGCCCTTGCGACCCGCATCGGCGCGCGACCAGGAGGCTTTGCGGGCCGTCGCTCTGAGGGACTGGGGCCAGCCGCAGCCCTAGTCATTCCCGGCTCTACGGTGTTGGCCATCGCCCGCCGGTGGGTTTCGACGTCAACACCCCATAATAAATGGGCCGGCCCTTTAAGAGGAAAGTGGGACCCACCTGTGTTTTTGGCCCGGCCCACTATCTTGTTGGGCCGGCCCACTTGCTATATGGTGGACCCCACATACGTGTTGGGCCGGCCCTTTAACAGGAAAGTGGGACCCACATGTGTTTTTGGCCCGGCCCACTATCTTGTTGGGCCGGCCCACTTGCTATATGGTGGTCCCACATACTAAATGGGCCGGCGCTTTAAGAGGAAAGTGCCCACCTGTGTTTTTGGCCCGGCCCACTATCTTGTTGGGCCGGCCCACTATATGGTGGACCCCACATACTAATTGGGCCGGCCCTTTAACAGAAAGTGGGACCCACTGTGTTTTTGGCCCGCTATCTTGCTGGGCCAGCCCACTTGCTATATGGTGGACCCCACATACTAAATGGGCGGCCCTTTAACAGGAAAGTGGGACCCACTGTGTTTGGCCCGGCCCACTATTTTGTTGGGCCGGCCCACTTGTTGTATGGTGGACCCCACAAACGAAATGGGCCGACCCTTTAACTGGAAAGTGGGACCCACTGTGTTTTTGGCCCGCCCACTAGCTTTGGGCCGGCCCACTTGCTATACGGTGGACCCCACATACTAAATGGGCCGGCCCTTTAACAGGAAAGTGGGACCCACCTGTTTTTGGCCCGGTCCACTTGCTTCTTGGGCCGGCCCATTGCTGTAAGGTGGACCCCACATGTTAAATGGGCCGGCCCATTTAAGTTTTGACCAGTCAACCTTAGAGGTTAGGCCCGGCCCACGTAACTAATGGACCAGCCCAGCTATATAGTTGACCGGTCAAACTATGTCATCTGGCCCGGCCCGCTTAAGACGTGGCAGGCCTCGTGTGGGCCTACCATCTACCACGGGGTTTCAGCCGGTTAACGCCGTTAACTGCAGTTAACGGCGTCTGCCACGTGTCAGTTTGCATGACGTCAGCAGTCAACGGGCTCCCGAAACACTTCCGCAACGGTCCGATTTTCCGTGGCGGAAGGGCGCCCAAGCGCGACGGACCGAAAAAATCGTCGTTGGACTTTGCCTGACGCAGTTTCGACAACGGAACCCATATCGTCGGGTTAGGCCCATAGGCGACGAAAAATACCCCTTAGCGGACGATTTTGAGACGTTGTCTATCAGAACTTTTCTTGTAGTGAACTATCTTTAGTTGTCCTTTTCTTTTAGGGAATATAGTTTGGGATATGGTATTGGTATTTTGGAAAGGCCTAAAAGTGGTATAATTTTGGTATAAACATGAGGCATACATATTTGCGGATTTCGGTGATTGCATTATTTGTCACCCCTCTAACAATTATCAACTATCTTTAGCTGTCCTTTTCTTTTAGGGAATATAGTTTGGGATATGGTATTGGTATTTTGGAAAGGCCTAAAAGTGGTATAATTTTGGTATAAACATGAGGCATACATATTTGCGGATTTCGGTGATTGCATTATTTGTCACCCCTCTAACAATTATCAACTATCTTTAGCTTTCCTTTTCTTTTAGGGAATATAGTTGGTAATTTCGGTGAATGCACACACTAACTTTGAAAACAACTACAAGTACATGTAACTGAATAATGGATTTGTAACAAGGTATCCCTTGTAACAACTTCTAGCGCCTGGTGAGCAATGATAAGAATCCGATCGTAATTATACAACAAAAAAAACAACCAGCCATCAGATTAGCTTGCTTCTTCAACTCGATCAGCTGCCTTAACTGCTTGTTCATTTTCTTCAGTTCTCCCTTCACTTCCACCAGTTCTGCATTGGGAGCATTAGGCATAATCGGAAGGTCCCTAATCGGAACGGCTCCTCTCTCCGCCGCATTCTCTACAGCAAGTCCCCCCTCCCAAATTGCGCCCCCCAATAGCGCCAATTGATTCCTGCAACTGAAGCCTCTGAACGTACACATCGATCCACTCGAAATGCCTGCATTTCTTCAAGATCTGAAAACAACAACGTGAACCCTAAATCCCAAATTCGAGGGAATAACAAGAAAATCGAGAGAAAACAGAGAAATTGGAGCGAGATCTAACCTTATCCCCCTCTCTATATGGCAAGCTCTCGCATGCAACGAACTCACGTCCACGGTTGCCGTTCTCGTCCGTCTTACAGATCGACCGCTTCAGAGGCTCCTGGCGTGGGCAGTCAGGGCATCTTGTCAAAGGCACGGGTCCATACTGCGGCCATGAAGAACGGGAGGTCGAAGAGAAACTAGACATCACCCGCGTGCCGGAGAAGGGCTGCCGCTGGCGGAGAAGAAGAACAATGGGGCGCGGAGAAAGAAAGGGGAAGCAATGGCACGGGCACGGGCGCGGGGCTAGCTCGGGCTCCCATTTTGCAACGGTCACCTGGGTAAGCTGTGGGTCCGGCGCGCTAACGTGGACAAGTTGTGGGTCCCACGATGATCTGGATAAGTGGAGACGTGTCCACTGCGGGGCACCAACAGCGGCCCCACTTGCCAGCACCAACCAACGTCAACTAAACGGGATTCCTTCCGTCCGAGCTCTTTCTGCGGGTTATAGACAAGGGGTTGGGGAAAACTGAGGAAAAACTAAGGATCTGGGGAAAACTGAGTACAACTAAGGAGCCGAGGGCACGAAAATAGAAATCCCTTAAGTCTAACATGCTTCCTATGCATAGGAATCTTGTAAATAAACAAGTTCATGAAGAGCAAAGTAACAAGCATAGGAAGATAAAACAAGTGTAGCTTCAAAAATTTCAGCACATAGAGAGGCATTTTAGTAACATGAAAATTTCTACAACCATATTTTCCTCTCTCATAATAACTTTCAGTAGCATCATGAGCAAACTCAACAATATAACTATCACATAAAGCATTCTTATCATGAGTCTCATGCATAAAATAATTACTTCTCCCAACATAAGCATAGTCATTCTTATTAATTGTAGTGGGAGCAAATTCAACAAAGTAGCTATCAAATATAGGAGGTATATTGTAATCATAATCAAATTTATCCTCCATAACAGGTGGTAACAAAAGACTACTATCATTATAATCATCATAAATGGGAGGCAAAGTATCATCAAAGTAAATTTTCTCCTCAATGCTTGGGGGACTAAAAATATCATGCTCATCAAAGCCAGCTTCCCCAAGCTTAGAATTTTCCATAGCATTAGCAACAATAGTGTTCAAAGCATTCATATTAATATGTTCCATGGGTTTTTTAATTTTCGCATCAAACCATCCATGTCTTAAATCAGGAAATAGAATAAGAAGCTCATTGTTGTCCATTATGCCTAACTAGTGTAAACAAGAAACCAAATGTCGCAATTGCAGAGTCTAAAGGAAATAGCTTCGAGCACACACACAATGGCGCCAGAAAAGTACTGTTACCTGGAACCGGTATGAGTGCCTTTTACCTTTCCTCCCGGCAACGGCGCCAGAAAAGTGCTTGATGTCTACGGGTGCTTCTATTCTTGTAGACAGTGTTGGGCCTCCAAGAGCAGAGGTTTGTAGAACAGCAGCAAGTTTCCCTTAAGTGGATTACCCAAGGTTTATCGAACTCAGGGAGGAAGAGGTCAAAGATATCCCTCTCAAGCAACCCTGCAACCACAAAGCAAGAAGTCTCTTGTGTCCCCAACACACCTAATACACTTGTCAGATGTATAGGTGCACTAGTTCGGCGAAGAGATAGTGAAATACAAGTAGTATGGATGTATATGAGTGGTAATAGCAATCTGAATAAAATATGGCAGCGAGTAAACATGCAACAGAACAGTAAATAAACGGTGTTTTAGTATTGGAAACAAGGCCTAGGGATCATACTTTCACTAGTGGACACTCTCAACATTGATCGCATAATAAATACTTCTTCTCATATGTGCTACATACACTCTTGTTTGATAATGAACATCATTCGTTGCGTAGGATTACACGAACCCTCAATGCCGGAGTTAACAAGCTCCACAACATTCGATATTCATGTTTAAGTAACCTTAGAGCATAATAGATCATTGCAAAATAAACCAAGAACTAACATAGCGCACGCACTGTCCACATTACACTATGAAGGAGGAATAGATCACATCAATACTATCATAATGACAATTAACTCCACGATCTACAAGAGATCATGATCATAGCCTACGACAAGAACCACACGGTGCACACACTAATCACCTTTACACCATGCAGGAGGAATAGACTACTTTAATAACATCACATGAGTAGCACACAACTAGTAGCGATACAAAGCTCATCATATGGATCTCAATCATGTAAGGCAGCTCATGAGATCATTGTATTGAAGTACATAGGAGAGAGATTAACCACATAGCTACCGGTACAGCCCCGAGCCTTGATGGAGAACTACTCCCTCCTCATGGGAGCAGCAGCGGTGATGAAGATGGCGGTGGAGATGGCAGCGGTGTCGATGGAGAAGCCTTCGGGGGCACTTCCCCGCTCCGGCAGGGTGCCGGAACAGAGACTACTGTCCCCCAGATCTTGGCTTCGCGATGGCGGCGGCTCTGGAAGGTTTCGCGTACGTGGCTTCCTCCCTAAGGGTTTTCGATGCAGGGGCTTTATATAGGCGAAAGGGCGGTGTCGGAGGGCGAAGGGGCGACCACACCATAGGGTGGCGCGGGCCCAGCCCTGGCCGCGCCACCCTATCATGGGCCCCACACCCCCTGCGCGGCTCTCGGGTGTTCTGGATGCTTCCGGGCAAAATAGGAACCTGGCGTTGATTTCATCCAATTCCGAGAATATTTCGTTACTAGGATTTCTGAAACCAAAAATAGCAGAAAACAGGAACGGCACTTCGGCATCTTGTTAATAGGTTAGTTCCAGAAAATGCACGAATACGACATAAAGTGTGCATAAAACATGTAGGTATCATCAATAAAGTAGCATGGAACATAAGAAATTATCGATACGTTGGAGACGTATCACATACTCAAACCATTTGATCATGATAAATCACCCTTACTTCAGACAAGACGAACATGCATAGCAACTCACATGATATTCAACAAAGGTGTAAAAGTTGATGGCGTCCCCAGAAACATGGTTACCGCTCAACAAGCAACTTATAAGAACTAAAACACATAGCTACATATTCATCACCACAATAGTTTTTAAGCTATTTTCCCATGAGCTATATATTGCAAAGACAAAGGAATGAAATTTTAAAGGTAGCACTCAAGTAATTTACTTTGGAATGGCAGAAAAATACCACATAGTAGGTAGATATGGTGGACACAAATGGCATGGGTTTTGGCTCAAGGTGTTTGGATGCACGAGAAGCATTTCCTCTCAGTACAAGGCTTTGGCTAGCAAGGTTATTTGAAGCAAACACAAGTATGAACAGGTACAGCAAAACTTACACAAGAACATATTGCAAGCATTATAAGACTCTACACTGTCTTCCTTGTTGTTCAAACACTTTACCAGAAAATATCTAGACCTTAGAGAGACCAATCATGCAAACCAAATTTTAACAAGCTCTACGGTAGTTCTCCACTAATAGATTAAACTACATGATGCAAGAGCTTAAACATGATCTAATGAGAGCTCAAAACAATTGCCAAGTTTCAAGTTATTCCAAACCATATGAAGCATTTTCTGATTCCAACCAAATAGCAATCAACGAAGCAATTTTCAGCCTTCGCCATGAACATTAAAGCATAACTAAGAACACAAGTGTTCAAATGAAAAAGCGGAGCGTAATATCTCCAATACAAGGATGGTGGGATCCAACTTTATTCAAACCAAAACAAAAACAAAAGCAAACAGACGCTCCAAGTAAAGAACATAAGATGTGATGGAATAAAAATATAGTTTCACTAGAAGTGACCTGATAAGTTATCGATGAAGAAGGGGATGCCTTGGGCATCCCCAAGCTTAGATGCTTGAGTCTTCTTAAAATATGCAGGGATGAACCACGGGGGCATCCCCAAGCTTAGACTTTTCACTCTTCTTGATCATATTGTATCATCCTCTTCTCTTGACCCTTGAAAACTTCCTCCACACCAAACTTAAAGCAAACTCATTAGAGGGTTAGTGCATAATCAAAAATTCACATATTCAGAGGTGACATAATCATTCTTAACACTTCTGGACATTGCACAAAGCTACTAAAAGTTAATGGAACAAAGAAATCCATTCAACATAGCAAAAGAGGCAATGCGAAATAAAAGGCAGAATCTGTCAAAACAGAACAGTCCGTAAAGATGAATTTTTCTGAGGCACTTAACTTGCTCAGACGGAAAAACTCAAAACTAGTGAAAGTTGCGTACATATCTGAGGATCACGCACGTAAATTGGCAGATTTTTTGATTTTTCTACAGAGAGATCTACGCAAATTCGTGACAGACAGCAATTCTGTTTCTGCGCAGCAATCCAAATCTAGCATCAACTTTACCATAGAGACTTTACTTGGCACAAAAACATGATAAGGAGAGGTTGCTACAGTAGTAACAACTTCCAAGGCTCAACAAAACAGTAGTAAAATAAAACATGGGTTATCTCCCAAGAAGTGCTTTCTTTATAGCCATTAAGATGGGCTCAGTAATTTTAATGATGCTCTCGCAAGAAATAAGAGTTGAAGCAAAAGAGAGCATCAAAAACAAATAAGAAACACTTTTAAGTCTAACCCTTCATATGCATAGGAATCTTGTACACAAATAAATTCATGAAGAACAAAGTGACAAGCATAGTAAGATAAAACAAGAGTAACTTCAAAAGTTTCAGCATATAGAGAGGTGTTTTAGTACCATGAAAATTTCTACAACCATATTTTCCTCTCTCATAATAATTTCCAGTAGCATCATGAATAAACTCAACAATATAACTATCACATAAAGCATTCTTATCATGATCCACATGCATAAAAGTATCATTACTCTCCACATAAGCATAATCAATTTTATTAGTAATAGTGGGAGTAAAACTATCACATCCATCATTATAATCATCATAAATTGGAGGCATAGAATAATCATAATGAATTTTATCCTCAATAGTAGATGGACTGAAAATATCATATTCATCATTGTAAACATCATATATAGGAGGCATATCATAATCAACATAAACTTTCTCCTCCATACCCGGAGGACTAAAGAGATCATTTTCATCAAAACCGACCTCCCCAAGCTTAAATTCTTCCATAGCATTAGCAATAATGGTGTTCAAAGCATTTATACAAATAACATTGCCATTAGCATGCATATAAAGTTCCATAGGTTTTTTAATTTTCTCTTCAAACACCTCATGTCCTAACTCAAGATAAATACTATAAAGATCTCTATTTTTTTGTTGTTTTCCATTAAGCCTAACTAGTGAAGTCTCACAACTTAGTATTCTCAGGAGTATTTATTTTAACAGTAATAAAATTAAACTAAGCAAACTGAATTAAATAAATTAAAACAAGTAACTATTTTTTGTGTGTTTTTGATATAAAGAAAGCAAACAAAACAGAAAATAAAATAAAGTAAAGCAAGACAATAAACAAAGTAAAGAGATTGAATGTGAGAGACTCCCCTTGCAGCGTGTCTTGATCTCCCGGCAACGGCGCCAGAAAAAGAGCTTGATAACGCGTGAAGCACACGTCCGTTGGGAACCCCAAGAGGAAGGTGTGATGCGTACAGCGACAAGTTTTCCCTAAGAAACCAAGGTTATCGAACCAGTAGGAGTCAAGGAACACGTGAAGGTTGTTGGTAGAGGATTGTAGTGCGGCGCAACACCAGTGAAACCGGCGCCAACGTGGAACCTGCACAACACAATCAAGATACTTTGCCCCAACGTAACAGTGAGGTTGTCAATATCACCGGCTTGCTGAAAACAAAGGATTAAACATATAGTGTGGAAGATGATGTTTGTTTGCAAAGAACAGTAGAGAACAATGATTGCAGTAGATTGTATTTCAGATGTAAAAGAATGGACCGGGGTCCACAGTTCACTAGTGGTGTCTCTCCAATAAGATAAATAACATGCTGGGTGAACAAATTACAGGTGGGCAATTGACAAATAAAGATTCAATACATATCATGATGATCACTATGAGATTTAATCAGGGCATTACGACAAAGAACATAGACCGCCATCCAGCATGCATCTATGCCTAAATAGTCCACCTTCAGGTTAGCATCCGCACCCCTTCCAATATTAAGTTGCAAACAACAGACAATTGCATTAAGTATGGTGTGTAATGTAATCAACACAAATATCCTTAGACAAAGCATTGATATTTTATCCCTAGTAGCAACAGCACATCCACAACCTTAGAACTTTCTGTCACTGTCCTAGATTCAATGGAGGCATGAACCCACTATCGAGCATAAATACCCCCTCTTGGAGTTACAAGTATCAACTTGGCCAGAGCCTCTACTAGCAACGGAGAGCATGCAAGAACATAAACAACACATATATGATAGATTGATAATCAACTTGACATAGTATTCTATATTCATCGGATCCCACCAAACACAACATGTAGCATTACAAATAGATGATCTTGATCATGTTAGGCAGCTCACAAGATCTAAACATGATAGCACAAGAGGAGAAGACAACCATCTAGCTACTACTATGGACCCATAGTCCAAGGATGAACTACTCACGTATCAATCCGGAGGCGGTCATGGTGATGTAGAGCCCTCCGGTGATGATTCCCTCTCCGGCAGGGTGCCGGAGACGATCTCCTGAATCCCTCGAGATGAGATTGGCGGCGGCGGCGTCTCTGGAAGTATTTCCGTATCGTGGCTCTCGGTAATAGGGTTTTCGCGCGACGGAGGCTTTAAGTAGGCGAAAGGGTAGCCTCGGAGGGGCCAGGGGGTGGCCCCCCATAGGCCGGCGCGCCCAAGGCCCAGGCCACGCCGCCTTGTGGGGTGGGGCCCCAGGGCCCCCTCTGGTCCTTCTCTGGCTCTCTGGAAGCTTCCGCGAAATATAAGACCCTGGGCGTTGATTTCGTCCAATTCGAGAATATTTCCTTTGTAGGATTTCTGAAACCAAAAACAGCAGAAACCAGCAACTGGCGCTTCGGCATCTTGTTAATAGGTTAGTGGGATAAAATGCATAATAATGATGTAAAGTATGTATAAAACATGTGAGTATTGTCATAAAAGTAGCATGGAACATAAGAAATTATAGATACGTTGGAGACGTATCACAGAGCATCTCTATACGGCGTGGTTGATGGTGAGTTCATGTCAGGATAAGGCTTAGGGCTAGTAGGCTGGCTCGCCGCGGGCGCGGCAGGGAGGACGTTGCATGGCGTCGGGCCATCGATGGGTTGGCGCAGGTCATGGTTTTGAGGGCAACGTTGTGCGTGGGCGCGGTCCATGTGAGCGTGTACGGTGGGGTTGTTGACTCGGCAGGTGGCGTTGGTCGCTCCACGGAGGAGGCAGGCGGGCGCGGGCTGCGGCGGCGCGACGGAGGGATTGATTGGACGGGAGCTTTTGACCGTAAGAGGCAAGTGGCGATGGGATTGAGTTTTCCATTTGCGAGGTCGGCAGAGGGGCGCATGATGGCGTGCAGTGCTTCTTTGCAGCGTCATCAGAGAGTAGGCGCAGGTTAGCGGCAGGGTGATACGTCCCCGACGTATCCATAATTTCTGTCGTTCCATGCTTGTTTTATGACAATACTTACATGTTTTGCTTGCACTTTATGATGTTTTTATGCGTTTTCCGGAACTAACCTATTAACGAGATGCCACAGTGCCAGTTCCTGTTTTCTGCTGTTTTTGGTTCCAGAAAGGCTGTTCGGGCAATATTCTCGGAATTGGACGAAATCAACGCCAAACCTCCTATTTTTCCCGGAAGGCTCCAGAACACCGAAGAAGAGTCGGAGAGGGGCCAGGGGGCCACCACACCACATGGCGGCGCGGGCCAGACCCTGGCCGCGCCGGCCTAGGGTGTGGCGCCCCCAGGTGCCCCCCTGCGCCGCCTCTTCGCCTATAAAATCCCTTTCGACCTAAAAACACCGTACCACTTGACGAAACTCCAGAAAGACTCCAGGGGCGCCGCCACCATCGTGAAACTCCAATTCGGGGGACAGAAGTCTCTGTCCCGGCACCCTGCCGGGACGGGGAAGTGCCCCCGGAAGCCATCTCCATCAACGCCATCGCCTCCATCATGCTCCGTGAGTAGTTCCCCCATGGACTACGGGTTCTAGCTGTAGCTAGTTGGTATTCTCTCCCCCATGTACTTCAATACAATGATCTCATGAGCTGCCTTACATGATTGAGATTCATCTGATGTAATCGGTGTTGTGTTTGTTGGGATCCGATGGATGATACATTATGATTAGTCTATCTATAAAGTTTGTGAAGTTATTGTTGCTGCAATCTTGTTATGCTTAATGCTTGTCACTAGGGCCCGAGTGGCATGATCTTAGATTTGAGCTCTATAATTATTGCTTAGATTGTATCTACAAGTTGTATGCACATGTCACTGTCCGGAACCAAAGGCCCCGAAGTGACAGAAATCGGGACAACCGGAGGGGATGGCGGTGATGTGAGGGACACATGTTTTCACGGAGTGTTAATGCTTTGCTCCGGTGCTCTATTAAAAGGAGTACCTTAATATCCAGTAGATTCCCTTGAGGCCCGGCTGCCACCGGCTGGTAGGACAATAGATGTTGTGCAAGTTTCTCATTGCGAGCACGTACGACTAAATATGGAAAACATGCCTACATGATTAATGAATTGATGTTCTTTCTTAATGCCTTATCAATCCTATCAATTGCCCAACTGTAATTTGTTCACCCAACACTTGTTATTGGAGAGTTACCACTAGTGTAGATAGCTGGGAACCCCGGTCCATCTCGCATCATTATAAACTCGTTCTACATGTCATTGGAAGTAGTATCAACTATTTTCTGGTGCCATTGCTCTCATATTATTATTACTGCTGCTGTGTTACTGTTACTACTGCTCTCATATTACTGCTACTTTCACATCACCCCTGTTACTAGTGCTTTTCCAGGTGCAGCTGAATTGACAACTCAGTTGTTAAGGCTTATAAGTATTCTTTACCTCCCCTTGTGTCGAATCAATAAATTTGGGTTTTACTTCCCTCGAAGACTGTTGCGATCCCCTATACTTGTGGGTTATCAAGACTATTTTCTGGCGCCGTTGCCGGGGAGGCATAGCTCTACTCATAAGTTCACCTGGGGAGTACACTCTACCTCTCTCTCTGCTTTTATTTTATTTTGTCTTGCTAGTTTATTTCTGTCTAGTTTATTTGTGCTTAGTTTATTTCTGTCTAGTTTTATTTTGCTTAGTTTACTTTTGTTTAGTTTCTTTTTGTCTTGTTTTACTTTTCCTATATACCCAAAAATCCATAAAAATTTGAAAAACCTAAAAATTAAAAACTGCTGTTATGGGAGAACCAACAACCTACTTGGAGCTTATAGAATGTTATAATAATTATAGAGAATCAAGAACTGGTAAAATAATGAGTGCTATGATAGAAAAATTGAATACAATTGCTGAAATCTTGCTTGAACGCCATAATATAAACTGTTGCTCTCAACATGATACTAAACATCTTAAATTTCAATGTGGCTTTAGTGAGGAATTTTTAATTAAGAACTATAATCGGAATTGCTATATTCATTATGGGTTCGAAGAGGTAGAACAATTTGTCTTATTTATGGGAGCCTCCGAGATAGAATCCTTCATGGTTGAGAATTATGAAACTTGTGCTATTTGTAAGGGCCTTAAAGATTATGTCTCTACTATCCTTAATTCTTGCATAGAATGCTACAGTAGGAATCCTTATATCCTTGATTATAAAGAGAGACACATTAATGCACAAGAATGCACTCACAATTTGCAGGAACCGGTGGAAGAAGAAATTGATGAACCTGAAAGCTCATTGGATGAAAAAGAGGAGGAAATTGATGAACTTGAAAGCTCATTGGATGAAAAAGAAGAAGAGAGCGACGAACAAAAGGAGGAAGAATGGATTAGCTACCCATGTCAACCTTCTAATGAGAGTAACTCTTCATCTCTTACACTATTTGATTGTCCTCCATGCTTACCGAAAGAGGTTGAATGTTATGTTCCTGTGGATTCTCTTGAAATATTTCCTATAAGTAAAACTTGTGAGAATAATTATGCTGATGTTATATATGATAATCCATGCTACTTTGATAAATCTTATGATAATGCTTTGTTTGTGCCTGATGTCGAAATGCATGGTACTAAAGAATTTTGCTTGGCAAATGTTTATGATAAAGCTCTAGATGATGGTCCTATGTTACTTGACAATATTAATTGTGCTACTAATGAAAATGGGATTGGAGAAGTATTGACTTTATTTAGGAGTCCCATATCTCTTGAGATTGATCAACTACCTTGTTATATTATTAATAAAAGTAAGTTTGAAAGTTTTAATTCCACTATTCTTGAGATTGATAAAAATTATGTGTTTGGAAATCATGAAGAGTATGCTGCATGTGATAGTTATATTGTTGAGTTTGTTCATGAAGCTACTGAAAATTATTATGAGAGAGGAAAATATGGTTGTAGAAATTTTCATGGTACTAATACACCTCTCTATATGCTGAAATTGCTGAAGTTACACTTGTTCTATCTACTTATGCTTGTCACTTTGTTCTTCATGAACTTATTCGTGTACAAGATTCCTTTCCATAGGAAGCATGTGAGACTTAAATGTGTTTTGAATTTGCTTTTTGATGCTCTCTTTTGCTTCAAATACTATTTCTTGCGAGTGCATCATTTAAAACTGCTGAGCCCATCTTAACGGCTATAAAGAAAGAACTTCTTGGGAGATAACCCATGTGTTATTTTGCTACAGTACTTTGTTTTATATTTGTGTTTTGGAAGTTGTTTACTACTGTAGCAACCTCTCCTTATCTTAGTTTTGTGTTTTGTTGTGCCAAGTGAAGCCTCTAATCGAAGGTTGATACTAGATTTGGATTTCTGCGCAGAAACAGATTTCTATCTGTCACGAATCTGGGCTGTTTTCTCTGTAGGTAACTCAGAAAATTATGCCAATTTACGTGCGTGTTCCTCAGATATGTACGCAACTTTCATTAGTTTTGAGTTTTCTGATTTGAGCAACGGAAGTACCATTTTAAAATTCGTGTTTACTGGCTGTTCTGTTTTGGCAGATTCTGTCTCTGTTTTTTGCATTGTCTCTTGTGGACTTTATGTGAGGCTTTCTAGACGTGGAGAGCTGTAGCTAATGTTTTATTGAGTTCTTGCAATATGTCACTACAGGACCAAGGTGGATTCAAGTTTTTTGAGTACTAACCCCTCTAATGAAGTTTATGAGAAGTTTGGTGTGAAGGAAGTTTTCAAGGGTCAAGAGAGGAGGATGATATATGATCAAGAAGAGTGAAAAGTCTAAGCTTGGGGATGCCCCCGTGGTTCATCCCTGCATATTTCAAGAAGACTCAAGCGTCTAAGCTTGGGGATGCCCAAGGCATCCCCTTCTTCATCAACTTATCAGGTTTCTTCTATTGAAACTATATTTTTATTCGGTCACATCATATGTGCTTTACTTGGAGCGTCTGTGTGTTTTTATTTTTGTTTGTGTTTGAATAAAGATGGATCCTAGCAATCCTTGTTTGGGAGAGAGACACGCTCCGCTTTTTCATATGAACACTTGTTCTTCGTTTTACTTTTAATGTTCAATGAATAAAAGTTGGAAGCTACAATATTTATCTTTATTTGGTTGGGAAAAGAAAATGCCTCATATGTCTTGGATAATTTGATACTTGGCAATTGTTTTGAGCTCTCAAGTAGATCATAAGTTTTTGCATGTAGTTTAAACCTATTAGTGGAGAACTACCGTAAAGCTTGTTAAAATTGGTTTGCATAATTGATCTCTCTTAAGGTCTAGATATTTTCTGGTAAAAGTGTTTGAGCAACAAGGAAGACAGTGTAGAGTATTATAATGCTTGCAATATGTTCTTATGTAAGTTTTGCTGTACTGGTTCATACTTGTGTTTGCTTCAAACAACCTTGCTAGCCTAAACCTTGTACTGAGAGGGAATACTTCTCGTGCATCCAAAAACCTTGAGCCAAAACCTATGCCATTTGTGTCCACCATACCTACCTACTATGTGGTATTTCCTGCCATTCCAAAGTAAATTGCTTGAGTGCTACCTTTAAATAATTCAAAATGCTTCTCAATTTGTGTTAATGTTTCATAGCTCATGAGGAAGTATGTGGTGTTTAGCTTTCAACCTTGTCATTTACTTTTGACGGACTCTCATATGGACTAGTGGCACATCCGCTTATCCAATAATTTTGCAAAAAGAGCTGGCAATGGGATTCCCAGTCCCAAATTAATTAACAAAAATAGACACTCCTCCATGGTATGTGATTGTTGGACGGCACCCGAAGATTCGGTTAGCCATGGCTTGAGAAAGCAAAGGTGGGGAGGAGTGTCATCATAATAAAACTAAAATAAAAAGGCACTCCTTCATGGTATGAGATTGTTGGCAGGCACCCGAGGATTCGGTTAGCCATGGTTTGTGAAAGAAAGGTTGGAAGGAGTGCCACCCAAAAATAAAAATAATTCATGGGAGCCGCTCTTGAAAGTCCGGTTGGCGAGGTAGTTAGTGTACCCACTACCATTCGTTGACAACAACAAACACCTCTCAAAATTTTACTTTTATGCTCTCTATATGTTTTCAAAACCAAAGCTCTAGCACAAATATAGCAATCGATGCTTCCCTCGTAGAAGGGCCATTCTTTTACTTTTATGTTGAGTCAGTTACCTAATTCCTTCCACCTTAGAAGCAAACACTTGTGTCAACTGTGCATTGATTCTTACATACTTGCATATTTGCATTCATCATATTACTCTATGTTGACAATATCCATGAGATATACATGTTGAAAGTTGAAAGCAACCGCTGAAACTTATATCCTCCTTTGTGTTGCTTCGATGCCTTTACTATGAACTTATTGCTTTATGAGTTAACTCTTGTGCAAAACTTTTGATACTTGTCTTGAAAGTACTCTTCATGAAAAGTTTTGCTATATGTTATCTACTTGTTAGCAACTATAGATCATTGCCTTGAGTCACTTCATTCATTTCATATGCTTTGTAATAGTATGATCAAGGTTATGTAAGTAGCATGTCACTACAGAAATTATTCTTTTTATCGTTTACCTGCTCGGGACGAGCAGAACTAAGCTTGGGGATGCTGATACGTCCCCGACGTATCCATAATTTCTGTCGTTCCATGCTTGTTTTATGACAATACTTACATGTTTTGCTTGCACTTTATGATGTTTTTATGCGTTTTCCGGAACTAACCTATTAACGAGATGCCACAGTGCCAGTTCCTGTTTTCTGCTGTTTGGTTCCAGAAAGGCTGTTCGGGCAATATTCTCGGAATTGGATGAAATCAACGCCAAACCTCCTATTTTTCCCGGAAGGCTCCAGAACACCGAAGAAGAGTCGGAGAGGGGCCAGGGGGCCACCACACCACATGGCGGCGCGGGCCAGACCCTGGCCGCGCCGGCCTAGGGTGTGGCGCCCCCAGTGCCCCCTGCGCCGCCTCTTCGCCTATAAAATCCCTTTCGACCTAAAAACACCGTACCACTTGACGAAACTCCAGAAAGACTCCAGGGGCGCCGCCACCATCGCGAAACTCCAATTCGGGGGACAGAAGTCTCTGTCCCGGCACCCTGCCGGGACGGGGAAGTGCCCCCGGAAGCCATCTCCATCAACGCCATCGCCTCCATCATGCTCCGTGAGTAGTTCCCCCATGGACTACGGGTTCTAGCTGTAGCTAGTTGGTATTCTCTCCCCCATGTACTTCAATACAATGATCTCATGAGCTGCCTTACATGATTGAGATTCATCTGATGTAATCGGTGTTGTGTTTGTTGGGATCCGATGGATGATACATTATGATTAGTCTATCTATAAAGTTTGTGAAGTTATTGTTGCTGCAATCTTGTTATGCTTAATGCTTGTCACTAGGGCCCGAGTGGCATGATCTTAGATTTGAGCTCTATAATTATTGCTTAGATTGTATCTACAAGTTGTATGCACATGTCACTGTCCGGAACCAAAGGCCCCGAAGTGACAGAAATCGGGACAACCGGAGGGGATGGCGGTGATGTGAGGGACACATGTTTTCACGGAGTGTTAATGCTTTGCTCCGGTGCTCTATTAAAAGGAGTACCTTAATATCCAGTAGATTCCCTTGAGGCCCGGCTGCCACCGGCTGGTAGGACAATAGATGTTGTGCAAGTTTCTCATTGCGAGCACGTACGACTAAATATGGAAAACATGCCTACATGATTAATGAATTGATGTTCTTTCTTAATGCCTTATCAATCCTATCAATTGCCCAACTGTAATTTGTTCACCCAACACTTGTTATTGGAGAGTTACCACTAGTGTAGATAGCTGGGAACCCCGGTCCATCTCGCATCATTATAAACTCGTTCTACATGTCATTGGAAGTAGTATCAACTATTTTCTGGTGCCATTGCTCTCATATTATTGTTACTGCTGCTGTGTTACTGTTACTACTGCTCTCATATTACTGCTACTTTCACATCACCCCTGTTACTAGTGCTTTTCCAGGTGCAGCTGAATTGACAACTCAGTTGTTAAGGCTTATAAGTATTCTTTACCTTCCCTTGTGTCGAATCAATAAATTTGGGTTTTACTTCCCTCGAAGACTGTTGCGATCCCCTATACTTGTGGGTTATCACAGGGGCTACCATATCTCCTGCCGAGCTATCGATGTTGCGGCGGCCGTGGTGGCCTGTTGGTCGGCCCAGAATAGACGGGCCGTAGACCGAGAAAGGCTGGGCCTCGAGTAGGGAAGGGAGGCCTGAGTGAATGCGTTTTTTGAAAATAAGGTCGTTGGCGCGTCTAAGCGAATTTGTGAGGATTAGGGTGATTTTTGGGAGAGTGATTAACGATCTAAGCATTATTTCTTGAACGACTTCGTTAGAGGAGGCTTGAGACTGGAAAATTACTCCCGAGTAGTGCTTGACCGAGAAAGCGTCACACCCAGCAAATGGAGTGTCTAAGGCATTCTTAATGATAAATGCACTAGGTTTGACTGCATCTGAAGAAAAAATTATCCAGAACTCTGCATCGTTTGCTTTGTTTGGGTGTAGGCGTGGTAGAGTATGTGGAGCTGGAACTACTTTTGTGTGAAAAATCTTGGAAACAAAAGCCTGAAAGCACGGCCAAAGGAGCTTAGGCTAACCTGTGTCTGCGCCTTGTTGGAGTCGTTGCAGGGTTGATGTTGCCGACGCTGTTCATTACTGGACAGAGATGCTGCGGAGATGTGAGGCCGAGGTGGAGGTGCTTGCATCCATTTTCCTTATGTGACGGTGTTTGCGTTGGGCATAGTTAGGTTGGGTGGTGGTTTTTGCTGTGATGTTGGAGGTGGCCAGAAGAGATGTCTGGCATGCGAGGCAAGGATGTGGTCGAAGATGATCGTAATTTTTTTGGTTTTGATAGGGGGTTGGCGTAGAAGGAGTTGCATGGAGGCAATGGATGGCGTGTAGAAGAGGAAGCAGAATGACGTGAGTTTTTGAATTCTGTAGCAATTTGCGGAGCTGCCTAGGCAAGCTTGTAGGAGGACGGCGACGAGCGTTTCGTCTAACTGGATGTCTGAGAGGTGAATGGAAGCTGTTAGAGGAAAAGCGGCTGAGTCCGCAAGGATTGGTGCTGGGAGCAACCCCATGTTGCACCAAGCATCAAGCTCGAACTGTAGTCCCATGGCGTTGCCGACGCCGAGAAAGGAGCGGAGCGCTCGGTGGGCGTCGGAGTCATCGTCGATGTGGTATGTCTGTGGCGGAAGCTTCTGTGGTAGGGGGTTTGGCAAGGGCTTGGGTGCAGAGCTATGCTTTTGGGATTGGGCCTGTGTGGACGGCGGTGGCGGAGTGGCCGCATGTTGTGATGTCGCTGGCGGAGGAGGGGCGGCCGGCGGTGGCGCCGGCGACGGAGTAGGAGGTGTAGGTGGGACGGGGGAGCGGGAGCGGGAGCGAGAGCGAGAGAGAGAAGCCATCAGTCTATAACTTCTTTTATCTTGCTGTTCATAAGGCGTATCTGAGGTTTTTGAAGTCTTGGTTTTATTTTATTTCCAACTTCTTTTACTTGCTGTCCACAAGGCGTATCTGAGTTTTTTGAAGTCTTGGTTACTTCTAAAGAAGCTTTAAATGATCGCTGTTATATTTACAATTTTTTGCCTCATGTTGGAGAAAGTATTGCTTAACCTTGGAGAAGGCTTAAGAGCATCTCCAACAGAGGCTCTAAAATTTGGAGCTGTAAAAGTCATTTACAGCGCGCTCCATCCGGATATAGCGCGCGACGCGCGCGAGGGAGGCTCTATTTTACAGCGAAAAAAGCCAAAAACAGCCAGAGGCTGTAAAATAGAGCTCCACAAACAAGTTTTTTCAACATACATACAACAAACAAGATCAAACACCCACAAATAAATCTGAAAAATATCAACTAAATTACTGTGAATTATCCATATAGCTAGAAATTGATCTCAAGCTAGCAATTGAATACCCGTGCGCGGCCGAAATCAGTCCGTGCGTGCGTGCGCGGCGACAGCAATCGAGTCCGGCCGAAATCCGTGTGTGCGTGCGCGGCCGCGCGAGCTTCAGCTCCAGCTCCGCCAGCGAGTGCCGCAGCCGCGCCGTCTCCTCCACCGCGTCGTCCCGCGTCCGCGTGGCCGCGTCGAGCCGCCGCGAGAGGTCGGCGGCCAGGCGCCACTGCTCGCCTCCGTCGCCGCCCTCCGAGGCCGAGGCTGAGGTCGCCGTCGTCGATGGCGACGAGCGCGGGGTGGAGCGCCGGGTGAGAGACACGAAGAGCGAGCGGATGACGGCCCCCGGCGACGCGGACGCCCCGGCGCGCTGCTTGAAGCGGCAGTCGGAGCAGGACACCGTCGCGACGTACGCCGCCGACGCTGTGTCGGCCGCGCCGCCCTCGCTCTGGCCGCGCCGCCCTCGCTCTGGCCGCGCCGCGGCGTCTTCTTGTCGCCGGCGCCGTGGCCCTGCAGCGGCGTCGCCGCGTGCGCGTACTTCTGGTCCACCTTCTCCGAGTGCGGCGTGCGGTGGAGCTCCTCGTCGAAGCGCGAGAGACATTGAGCGGTTTCTTTTTTCGCGCGGTGGGAAGGATCGCGGTTCCACTTTACAGCGCGCTGTAGTCGGCGCGCCAGATATACCGCTTTGGATAGCAAACTGCCGCGCGACAGTTTTACAGCGCGACTTATTTTGCAGCGCCTGCTGGAGGACGCAAAAACGTGTTTGGCGCTGTATATTGACGGTTTTTTTAGCGCAGCTCTATTTTAGAGCCTCTGTTGGAGATGCTCTAATGATCTCATCCGAAAAAATCCCTGTCATGATATTCCTGATAGTCTTATAATTGATAAATTTCTATGTGAGGCTACCTAGCATCATAGGGATTTTTTGGATAATTCATCCGAAGAGAGTTTTAATATTAGAGCTCAACAAGAATCATGGGATTTATTGGATACTATTGCTAATAATACTGCTGCATGAGATCTTGATAAAGGTAACCAATCTTGTTTTGAATATTAATATGCATATGTAGAGAATTTCTCTAGTACTATGTTTGTCGTTGCCTACTCGACAATACCCTGGAGGAGGTATACTCGCGAAAGGGGGAAGAAGAGGGGCCAAGGGCGAAGAGCCATCAAGACGGTGGTACGCGATTTACCCAGCTTCGGATCACCCTACTGCTGCTTGTTTGAAATTATCTGGGCGCTTGAGCATTGTTACAATGAGTTGTGGTTGTGCCTCTAGAGCTCCCAGGATCCAGTTTATATAGACGTACGGATCTAGGGTTTCTACGGAGAGTCCTACCGAACTACGGAATATTACATTGTCGTGCACGTCAAAGATCCATCTATTCTTAACTTGTTGTCATGGATGCGGCTTCATTCATGGGCCTTCATAGATCAGACTCCTTACGTAGGCCGTGTTGAATGCGGCTCCTTGTTCCTGGGCTGGACATCCTCCATCTTCAATAAACAACTGGGCCGCCCGGTGGGCTATATTCCACCACCACCATCTGTGAGCCATATGCCACCACCACCATCTGTGTACTCGGGCGGTGGCGTTGCTGGTGCACAACGCGCCTCTGCCCAGGAGCTCTCCGCTTCAGCTCCGGGTTGGCATTATTGCGCGATGTACACATCACGCCGCTTCTGAGCGGCTTGTGCACACTATAGCGTATGGGTGAAGATAACTTTTCTGTGCGGGGTCCTCGGTGTCTGAGGGGGTCGCGGGGCAACGCAAAAAATGAATCTAGAGAGTGACATGGTTAGCAAGGGCGTTGTTTAGCGGCCACATCTTATAGATATGATGTGTGACAAGCCGGATTCGTTGGCCGGAGGCGGGATAATTGTCAGAGGAGAGTTTGATTTGATGGCGCAGGAGGGAATGCTAGGTCGGAAAGTGGGGATTTTGATCCCGACATAGCGTTTCGGTCTAGGTATATATCGGTCGGATGCATGAAGTCATGTACGATGGGGTGACGTCAGCTTTCATTTACCGTTGCCACCTCAGATTTTGCTTACTAGGATGTGAGATAATGATGAAAGAGAAGGTTGTCTTTCCTTAACTAAGGGATAATCCATTAGAAAATAAGAGAATATTTTCTGAATTGTACCATGTATCAATCCAATTTCTTACTAAAATTAACTACTTTTCATTAATTGCTATAGAAAGCATTGCACCACTTATGTTTCCTACCATAAATATTTCCTTATCGGCCTAATTTCCGACTAAAATGCATTGAACCACATATATTTAAAGTCCTCTCTACATAATGTGGACTTCTAAAAGAAGACAAGTAGAGATCTACGATTGAACATGACTTGAGCGGTTATTAGGTACACCGAATATTTTTATCTGGACCGGGCCATTTTCGAAGATATGCTAAACACATAAAATGAAACTAAAATCAGAAAACGGCTGAAAAAGTTTTTCAACTTTGTGCACTTATCCAGATCTGCTAGAGTTGCTGTGAGAAGACGAACTGGTTTTTCTGAAGTGTAAAGTCAACTAAATCACAACATGGCTCGGGACTCCGTGCAAGACACAAGGAATAATTGAAAAAGAACCAGTCGCACTAAAACTAAATAACAATATGACGAGCAAGTTCCATTTTGCAAAGTTCAACTCATATAGGTTGAACAAGAACCAGTCAGTCAACGCCACATGTTTTCCAGTCCCCGTGTGTCTATCCACAACTGAACGTGTCCCTCGCAACTTGTGTGATGCACAACATGTATGCAACACTCTATTTTTTTAAAAAAATATTCAGAATATAACTCAATGAACAAATTAAAAAAAATAGAAATCATGATCAAAACGTCTAATGGCATTCACATCCCAATTTAGGTTAGCTAAAATTCACATAAAGATTTGATTTTTTCACATTATCACATTGTGTTTTAAATTTTAACTGGAAATTTTAAAGCTTTGTAGATAGATGTTGTCTAAGTTATAAATAAGGGCACAAAGTTGGGTGTTCAGAAGACCCGGTGCACCGGACATGTTCTCATCTTATTATAGTGTATTAATTTATGTGCATCTTGGTCAAAATGTTTTATATAGACGTAAGTGCAAGCCCACGACGAACATCATTGGGGCCTTATTTCATTTCCTCGGCATTTTTTGTTGGACTTCAGCCAAACCGAGGCAAAAAGTATAATTGGTCATTTGGCCTATTTGGAAACTAAAATTTCCAATGGCCGAGAGCAGCACGCCAGTTTCCATCCAATAACTTGTATCCGGAGCGTGGATAAATCGAGATGGAGCTACATCACTAGTGGAGAAGAGGCCTAATGTCGCGGGTGGTAAGCCCTTTTTGTCGCGGGCGGCCAGCCGCGACAACGGAGGCGCGATAAAAGGTCTACCTTTTGTCGCGGGTCTCTTACCACCCGCGACATATGGTCGACCACGTGGCAGACACGGGGCGCGCAGTGGACAAACCCTTTTGTCGCGGGCGGTATTACCACCCGCGGAAAAGGTCCTCTACGTGGCGCTCGCAGAAACCTGCTGCTTTAGAGTTTGAGGGATGCAGCCCCCCCCCCCCCCCGCCACCGCCCCCTTTTATTCGAAATAAAAGTTGCATATATTTATACGCTACTAGAAGTTGTACACACGTTCATTTATATATAGATTGATCAACCAAATATTGGAAACAAAAGTCGATTCCCCTTACATATATATATACATGAGCTCACGACTACCGGGACTAATTAAACATCGGGAGAGGGAGAGCGCCTATTTGGACTAAACAAGCCGTTGTTGTCTATTACTTCTCTAAGCAAAAGTCCCGCCACTTCCTCCGCAATTCCTAGTAGGTGTTCCTTTGGTTGGAGTGTGTCCCGCATGTAGTCGACCTATATAGGAAAATGAGATGATGAGTATGACTATATCAATGTTGATAACGAAATATTGACGAAAATAAATAAAGTTGTGAATGTTATTGCTTACGTTGAATTTATTATTGTTCTGCTTCTCAGTGGTTAACATGCGAATGAACTCGCAAACGTAGTATCCACATAGATTCGTCCCTTGTGGCTGCTGGGCGCACGGTACAGTAGTAAATGTTAGCTTCTCTGCCCAGGTACCCTTAATGTTTTTCTTGAAAGCTTTCCAAGTCCTGCCAGGCAAAAGAATGATTGAATGAGTGGATAATTAATTGATATCTCACGAAAGATATAGCGCGGCGATGAAGGAAATTACACTTGGAGCAACTTCTGCAGGTCGCGGAACCCGTCCAGGCCTCTACTCATTGGGTCCCTTACTTCAACTATTCCCTTATCAAGTTGAATGTCTAGTAGAATCCAGTGGAAGCTGCACATGTTTATGTATATACGTCAGGAATTACACTTAACATCGAGTAAGCAAAACTGAATGTGCATAAAAGATCATTAAGACTCTCACTCGTAGTTGTAAGGAAACAGTACTGAATCACAGAAATTTTGCTCCCCCAAAAACCTTAGTAGGTTTCCCCCCGTATCTGACGCGCTATGCTTTACCGTTTGAACATGTACTTTATCTGGGTCAACAAACCCAATATTGATAATATTATTACTTTTGCATTCACTGATCTTCAGTCTGCATAAGAGAACACATAAGATATAATGAGTATATGCAATGAAAACGAACATGAACTGAATGAAAATGAATTTAGATGTAGTTAACAACTTACAAGCAATAGCAGCTCATGAGAGATTTGTCGAGGGCTTCTAAATTGAATAACTGCCAGAGTTCATTCATCTCAATATGGATCTCCTCCTTTCGGTAGTAATATTCACGTGGGATCTTCGCCACGATGTACCTTTGGTTCTCCTTGCACGCATCAAGGTACCACTGATGCAAATTCCGCATATGCGTTGGCATTTTTGCAGCCGCTCTCTGCTGACCAAGTCGGCCCCGTAGACAAATGTAGGAGCTATGTCAGTTGTGGGTAGTGCAGCATCTGCGGCACACAGCAAATCCTCCACGGTACAGCCCATCGAAGCCGCTAGCTCCGCAGCTTCTTCCATATTGAAACCTTCACCATGTTGTTCGTACAGCTTGGGAACATCAAACACTTTGAGTGCTGGGATCGATTGTTTGGCCTGTTCTCCGAGCAAGGGAACTCCCTTTCTTTTTTTGCCTTTTGTCGTTTGCTTGGGCGCCTTGAGGGGTGCACTTGTCTTCTTCCCGGCTGATGATTTGCTCGTGCTAGCACTATCCTTCTCCTTAGCCTTGCCATCCTCCTTCTTCTTAGCCTCGTCATCCTCCTTCTTCTTCTTAGCCTTGTCATCAATTACCCTCGCAAGGTGGCGTGTATAGTCATCCTTTTTCTCGTGCAAGTCATATTGCGATGGTGTGTTCAGAAAAGAAGTAGCATATGCTTTTTGCTTCTCGGTGTATGGCTCTGGCGCTGGAGGTTTTGGCTTATGGAAATGATCATAGTTGTGTTTCGCAACAGCGGCCGCATTTTCCTCGACAGTAAGATCCCAAGGACGGGGGGAGGAACCTTTGGTACTTTTGGGAGGGGCGACAACTTGCGGGTAGGACTCTTGAAACGCTTCCGGCCGGGTGCATACCGAGTCTTAGTGGGCGGAGGCGGCGGCGCTGGAGATGGAGATGGACTACGGATGTCGTGGTCGACGTCGTACCCATGGGGTGATGGTGTCGACATGTGATCAGTAGGAGGAGGTGATGGTGGCCTGCGATCACCTGGAGGAGGTGATGGTGATGGTGGCCTGCGATCACCTGGAGGAGGTGATGGTGACCTGGGACGACTGGTACTAGGGGCTACCCAGCCTGGCAGCTTGATGTTCTTCTTTTCCCAGAGAATGATTTCTCCCAGCACCTCTCGGAGTGTAACCCCCCATCACCTCCAGGGATATCGAGCTGCAATGTCTCCCACGACGGTACAACTGAATCCACCCCGACACGAGCATAGCCAGCTGGAATCTCATTGCCATGCCATGTTGCCGGCTCACCTTCAGCTCCAAATGCAGGTAAGACATAGCCGACCGCCACCTTAACAGATACGTTCCTGAACACGTCATGGAGATCACAAGGTGTTTGCTCCTTGATTCCATCCATGGGGTCGCCAGGACCGCCATCTATCATCTTCAAAGGCGGTGCCACCTCCGAGTCGGCAACGCTGCTGTCTCGCTGCTGAGATATGCCGGCGGTATTATCTGGCTGGCGCTGTCCTTTTAGTTCATTTATCTCCAGCTGTTGCTGCTGAATCTCCCGCTGCTGCTGGTCAAGTCGGCGTTGGAACTCGGCCATCCGGTCATTCTGCACCTGCAGCTCGCGTTGTTTAGCTCTCGCTCGGCTTCTATAAGTCTCCGCGTCGGCCGGAAACCCAAGCGACCACGGAACACTAGGGCCGAAGCCTCTTGTTCGTCCTCCCTTCTCGGGATTACCGAGGACAAGCGTCAGCAAGTCTTTCTCTCTATCGGGAGCAAACTTTAGTTTTCCCGCCTTTATTTCTGTCGTCACTTCAATCCATTTTTCCCTGGGTACCCTAACCCTGCTGTCACTTTCAACAATGTTCCCTGTCTTCATGTCATACTCACAGCCATGCGCGAGGAACCAATTTCGAGCCCTAATGTCCCATCCTTCTCGCGTGGGTTCTGGAGTGATCCCATTCCGCTCCATCTCAGCCTCTTGTGCATCCCACTTAGGCATGGCTACTTCGTAGCCCCCTCGCCCCGTATGATGGTGATATTTCTTCTCGCTTGCATTCTTCTGGTTTTTCTTGGACAGGTTCACAGCCTCCTCTGATTCTTTGTACTTCACAAATTCTTCCCAATTATGCTCCTGCTTCGATAGATAGTTCTCGAATACTGGAGGCTTCTTCTCGGCCTTATAAGTTGCCCATAACCGGTTCTTATACGCCCGGAAAAGTTCCCCCATCTTCTTAAGAGCCCATTTCTTCACTAGCGCCCTCTGCTTAGCATTCTCAGACTCCGATCCCAGATCTGGCAAAGTGAAATGTGCCATGAGGTCGTTAAAAAGTGTGTTTTTGTACCTATCGGCAACCTGATTTTCGGACACCTTCTTGGTCTTGTTCCATTCTCTAATAGTGATCGGGAGAGAATCCCTAACCAGAACTCCGCACTGATTTTTAAATTTCGTTCTGACAACTGAGGGTGCCACAGGTTGGCCTTCCGGTGATATAGCTTCAATTGTGAAGTGGTCTTTTTTGGTCAACTTCTTTGCCGGGCCTCGTTTGTCCAACTTATCTTCGGAGGCCTAAGAGAATAAAAATTAATTAATTTATATACATATGTACATATAGAATTCCATTAATGCATCTATACTAATCGTATACCTCGTCATCACCGGAGCCGTCGGCTTCTCCATCACCGGAGCCGCCGGCTTCTCCATGATCACCGGAGCCGCCGGCTTCTCCATCACCATCGCGGATTATGTTCGCGAAAATGTCTTCCTGTTCCAAGTCCCGTTCGAATGGATCCATTGTTTCTGCAAAAAATTAAATCGATAAGTACATGTTCTAACCCAAACCAAACCCTAACCCTAGCTAACCAAAAACTAACCTAACCCTAACCCTAATCGGCGTCGGTTGTTCGTGAGAGGGAGAGGGCCGGTGTCGGCGTCGGTTGTTCACGAGAGGGAGAGAAGAGGGGAGTTGCGGCGTCGCGTGGTTTCGCGAGAGGGAGAGGGCTGGTGTCGGCGTCGGTTGTTCGCGAGAGGGAGAGAAGAGGGGAGTTGCGGCGTCGATGGTTTTCGCGAGAGGGAGAGAAGAGGGGAGTTGCGGCGTCGGTGATTTTCGCGAGAGGGAGAGAGATGTGTTTGCGAGAGGGAGAGGGCCGGTGTCGGCGTCGGTTGTTCGCGAGAAGGGAGAGAAGAGGGGACTTGCGGCGTCGATGGTTTTCGCGAGAGGGAGAGAAGAGAGGGAGACGGCCGGTGTCGGCGTCATCGTCGGTACTATATATACTAACTATATATATTAGTAACACCGCCGGTGTCGGCGTCGGTACTATACTAACTATATACAAAATAAACTAACTATACTAAATAATTAAACTAAACTAAATAACTAAACAATATATAAAATATACAAAATAAACTAACTATATATAAAATATACAAAATAAACTAACTATATATAAAATATACAAAATAAACTAACTATATATAAAATATACAAAATAAACTAACTATTTAACCATATACAAAATAGCGTATGCTCCTTATTTTGAAATACATGTTAGGCATATTTTAAAATGTCAAAAAATTTGAAACAAAAATTTCGCACGTACATCTTCATGTGCTACGCGCTTACAAAGTCGTTTCAGGAAAAATCGACATGTCATGTGGCGTGTGTAAAAAGACAAAATTCGGTGCTGAAACAAAGACTTGTCACAAGATAAATTTTCTCTTTTTCGCTTAGACTATAAAAAATATCATTTTTTCGTGAAACTTGACAAATACACATATATTATGGAGATGTACATGTAAATTTTTTTGTCAAAATTTTTTAACACTTGGAAATATGTTTTGATGGTAGAGGGATCATACGCACCCGGGAGCCGAATTGAGTTTCTGCTATTTAACCATATACAAAATAACTATAAACTAACTATTTAACCATATACAAAATCACTAACTATTTAACCATTAACTAATTACATAAAACTAATTATAACTAAATAACCAATTTAACCAAAAAAAAAAGGCCGAGGCGCCGGCGCCGTGCGCGCCACCCTGCTGGTGGTGGGCTACAGGCGCCCGGCGGCCGAGGCGGCGCACGAGGAGGCGGCGGCGCGGGGCTGCGGAGGGAGGCGGCGCGGCGGCGGCGAGCGAAGCGAAGGAAGCGGCGCGCGGCCCTTGACGCGCGCGCGGAGAAGCGCACGGCGGCGGAGGCTACGAGGAGGCGCCGGAGGAGCTCGAGGCGGCGACGGCGGCGCGGTGGGAAAATCCGGCAGCCTGGCGGCGTGATTTCGCTAAGTGCTGGCCTCCGTGTGTCGCGGGTGGAGGCACGGCCCGCGGCGCAATCCTTTTATACCTACCCCCTTTTATCGCGGGTGGTGGCACGACCCGCGATAAAAGGCCCCCCTTTTATCGCGGGTCGTGCCACCACCCGCGATAAAGGTTATCATGAGCCATGGCACGACCCGCGACAAAGGGGTGGGAGGGGATCCGCGTGAAGCGCATCCAACGGCTCCGGCCGTTTGAATCCAACGGCTGCAGCCGTTGGACGCGGATCAGGCCTAGAGCTGTTTTTTCTGTTTTTTCTTAATAAAAACTATTATTTCAATAACTTTTAAATGGTAACTCAAAAAGAAAAGTTTTATATATGAAAATTGATCAGAAAAATCCAATGAACATGAATATGACATCCATATAACTATTTGCATCTCGCATCATATGAAACGGATAGTCGTGTATGTTTCACCCCTGTGCACCGCCGCCGTGCCACTCGTGTCGCGTCCCCGTGCCACGTGTCGCCACCGCTTCCACGTGCCTCGCCCCGCCGACGCCGGCGTGCGACGTGTAGCCACCGCTAACACGTGCCATGCCCCGCGTGCGCTATATAGAGCGACGAGTGCGGGCGCAACCACACGTCGCCGGCACCCCTCTCCGCTCATTCATCTCCGGGATGCCTCCACGTCGTCGAGGGGCGTCCGGTTTCCGTGGCGTTCGAGTGCGTCCGAGCGGTAGGTTCACCGCCGAGATACGCGCCGGTGGCTTCCGCCTCACCCTCGGCACGTACAACACGCCGGAGCTGGCGGCGCGCGCTTACGACGCGGCGGCGTGGCGCTTTCGGCGGCCAGGGCACAACATGAACTTCCCGGATGTTGAATCGCTAGAGGAGGCGGAGTTCCTCGCGCCACCGCCGTGCCTCGTCGACGACGAGGACCGTCGCCGGCACCGCCAGGTGCAGCGCAGGATCGCCATCGCCGAGCGCGACGAGCAGTTGATGCGCCAGTGGAGGGCGCAGTTCCCCAACGATGTCGACAACACCGACGCGTTCTTTGCTAACCTTAGGGCACAACGCAGGTCCAACAGGCGCCACCGTCGGGCCGTCGCCGCCTTCGAGCTCGAGAACCCGAATACAACTTGGACCGAAAACGACCCTCGGTGGGATGACATTTGGACGGAGACAACCTCCGACGACGAGTAGAGACTAGACTAGTAATTTATCTATTTTATTGTAATTTCAATAATGTCGTTGTCGGTTCTATTAGTTTAAATTTAGTTTATAAAGTCGTTGTCGGTTGTTTTTGTTCAATAAAGTGGTTGACACGAAATTTATTACGATTGAACTGAAATTAAAGTACAGAGCTCAACTGAAAAATAAGATACATGGCCAGATTCGAATGTTGGAGCCATTCAATCATAGTCGTGCCTAGTCCTATAATAGTCGCCACTGTAGTCATCATAGTCGCCGACGTCATCGTCGCTAGCATCGGGGTCGCGGTTGTCGAACCTCGGCGGATGACCACGCGTGGGCTGGGATTGAGGGTAGCGCAGGCGGGGGCCACGATAGGCCATGACGCTCTGGAGAGTCCGGCCGCGCCACCACATCCGACGGCCGGCCTCGTTGAAGTTCGAAGGAGGCGGGCCGTCCTCCTCGTACCTGGCAACCGCCCTCTCACGCCGATTGATGAAGAAGCTGTCCCAAGTCGGGCTGTAGTCGGGATGCCACTGGGGATTCCTCCGCTGCTCAGGCGTGAGCTCGAAATAGTAGTGGTTCGTGATGGCCATCTCGCGTGGCACACCTACAGGGATAGGAGGGACCGGTACGCCTCCGACGCTCAGCAACCAGCCGGTCGGGACGCGGTAGCCGGGCGGGCAGGGGTAGTTCGAGGCGCAAAGCGCCTCCGCCTCCCGGGGTGTTAGACATACGATGGAAGCCATGGGAGAGAGTGATGAGGTTTGCAGATATGAGTCCAAGCCTACATATATATAGTGGAAAAATGGCGGGAATGCGGGAAGAAAATAGGCGGGAACGAAGAGGCGCGCGAAACTTTCATCCCGGGTGGAGGCTCAAACCGGGACAAAAGACTGGGGGAGGCTTATCTAGGAGGGCCTTATCTGGGGGGATGATGTGCGGGTAACCTTTTGTCACGGTTGGTGGCTGCAACCGGGACTAAAGCTGTCGGCAGGATAAGGATGTGTCGGTAACCTTTTGTCACGGTTGGTGGTTGCAACCGGGACTAAAGCTGTCGGCAGGATAAGGAAGCGTGGGTGGACGCACTGCTCGATGAGATAAAGCATGTAGCGCACGACGCCCTGTCGAAGGAACAAGACAAAGTAGAAGCGGTGCCGTGCCTATAAAAGGAGCATCAATACGCCTTGCCAAGCAGATCAACAAGCCAAGCACAGTTTCATTCCCATGGATGAAGGAAAGGGTTGGGAAATCTCCCGTGGCGCAGCTTCTCGAAGATGTCGTTGGTGCACACGCCCTACGGCATCTTCGGAAGCTGCTCCTCGGAAAAATTTCCCTGCAAGCCCGTGAAAAATTTCCCTCTAACAGTGTTGGGGAAAGGGTACTCATTATTACATAAATGTAGAGATTGTCTTGGGAACTATATATGAAGAATACATTATTACATCGCCATCTAGTGTTGTGATCTTCTACGCCGTAGCCATGGAGAATCTTCATCATTTAGTAAGATGCTTGGGTCAATTTTCACCGTGAAGGGCGGAATTTCTTTAAACTTATTATAATCTTCTGACATGTCTGTCTTCTCATCCACTCCCACGATGTTTCTTTTCCCCGAAAGAACTATGTGGCGCTTTGGCTCCTCGGTTGATGTATTCTTTTGTTGATTTCTTTTTCTTGATTTGCTAGACATGTCCTTCACGTAGAAAACTTGAGCCACCTCGCTGGCTAGGACAAATGGCTCGTCCAGGTACGCAAGATTGTTGGGATCCACTGTTATCATACCGTACTTATCGTCAATATGTATACCGCTGAGCTTCACCCATTTGCACCGAAACAAAGGGACCTTAAAAGTGGGACCATAGTCAAGTTCCCATATCTCCTCTATGTATCCATAATATGTGGTGGTCTGCCCATTCTCGTCTTTTGCATCGAAGCGGACACCGCTGTTTTGGTTGGTGCTCTTTTTATCTTGGGCGATCGTGTAAAATGTATTCCCAATGTACCCTTGGAGCCTGGAGGGCGGCCCGCAAAGCCTCCTGGTCGCGCGCCGATGCGGGTCGCAAGGGCGTGCCACCTGACCTATACCTGGTCAGGAAGGTGTGGATGATGCCTCGCTTAGTTTCCTGCAGGGCACACACGTACACGTTAAATACGAGCCTCGATCGGCTCTCAGGTTATCCTGTGAATCGGCTCATGGAGCCGATCCACCCATGATTCGTCCAAGGTGGCCGAATATATGGTGGTCCTGCTTGATCAAGATAAAGCATATGAGATCCACGACGATCTAGGGTTTTCACCGCATAATCGGATCATCCTACTCACGATTGGGCCTCGCGCTCACGCACGGTAAACGTAAGCCAGCCCTAGACAAGGCCTAAAAACCAACACTAGGTTGATCCTCGGAACGTCCTGTCTAGGGGCAGCAAACTACACCCTGCATGCCGCTGGATCCTCCAACCCTTTGTAAGGCCTAACTATTGCAGATATTAAACTAATCCTTGATGAATCAAGGAGCGACCATAACGGATCAGATCTACTAAATAAAGATCAAGCGGGGTGCCGCCCCTGCACCCATGATGAGGCACAAGGACGGCTAGACGCGCAAGGGTTGCACTACGCGAGCATATGATGCTAAGAACGATGCTAACCCTAACGCGTCTACGATAACTACGTTGCTCGCCATCAAAAAGGCTTCAGTACGAGCAACGCATGAACAACTAGGCAGGCTTGTGCTGCCTAGATCGCGAGATGCGATCTAGGCAGCATGGTGCTTACCGGAGGAACCCTCGAGACGAAGGAGTTGGCGATGCGCCGAGATTGGTTTGTGTTGAACGTTGGTTGTTGTTTATTCCATAAACCCTAGGTACATATTTATAGTCCAGGGGACTTTCTAATGTGGGCGTGCACTAAACCGTGCACGAGACAAACTCTAATTTCTAAACTAAGATACACGGGCTAGCTAGCCCAAACTTGGTAAATAAGGCCGATTCACATATCTCTTCTATATGTATATCTTCAAGTCCATCTTGATCGCGGCCCACCTCTGGCTTGGTCAAATTCTGGTGATAACACATGCCCCCCTGGTTTTGGAAATGACATTTCCAAAATCATTATGCTTTTATCTCGTCGGGTCATGTCGTGGCAGAGCAGAAATCACCGCAGAATCTCCCATTATGATGCCTTGCCCCTTCCACTTCTCCACGCGTCCGCAAAATTTTCCTGCTAGGCATCACTTCCTTGGAAACTGCTGTGGCATTAAATTTCCCTCACATCCCTTCTATTTAGCCGTTCTAAACAGCCTGCTCATCTTTCATCCCCTTCGCATTAGCACCCAAAACCCCCTACACCACCATGTCTTCTTCCTCCTCCGAGCTTTCCTATGGGTCCTCCTCCTCCCGCGAGACACCGCCGGACATCCGTGCCCCGGAAGAATGGGACCTGGAGGACCATGCCTCCTCCGCCTGGTCTGAAGACGACCAGCCCCTGACCAGGTGGGGACGAAAATCTTCAATTCCTCGTCGACGAGAAACCGGAACCGGAAAGCGAGGACGTCCCCTGGGAAGGCTGCCCCACCTCTGAAGAGGAGGAAGAGGTGGATGACGACGATGACGACGACTCCCTGGAGGGCTATCCGCCGGCGAAGCGCCTCCGCATGTGGTGGGACGACGACAGCAGCGACGATGAAGACGAGGATGAGGCTCCCGTAGAGGGCTATGGGAGTAGCGACGAGGAGCCCATCGGCAGCAGTGCCGATGAGGGTTCTGAGGACGACGACGAGGGCAGTGATGGTCCATAGACTAGGACCTACTAATATAGACCTATCAGTAGTAGATTAGTCAATAGACCTTTCCTTTATTCTCCCTTCGTCGAGCAATCGGCTCTCCCCTTGTAAGAAATCTTGTTCATTAATGAAGAACTTCCCTTAACTTGATTTGCCGATTTCCTTTTATGCTGAGTCCGCCGATTGTCAATCCGGTAACTGCTTGATGAGCCGATGGCAAGACATCAGCTTCCAAATAAATCGCAAAAAGATCGATCTGATTGACTCCTCAAACGTCAACCTGCAGCCCATAGGATTCAGATCCACACTTTCCATCGAACAGGTCCGACGCGTAGCTTTGGGATCCCAAGGCCCTTAGACTTTAATCATCACCCAAATATGATGTTCGTCCTGATAACACAACTCCTGGGTTAATGCTTCTAGAAACCCTGACGACCCGGACGTTGAAGCTGATACCTCTGCTCAACAAGTGTTTGCCCACAGCTTTTCCAACGATGTTACGCTCCTGTGCCGTAATGAACTGGTCTGAGGCCTAACCACTGATGATGGCCCCTCCTTCAAACTTCTCTCGTTCAACCTGGTTACGATGCAGAGCCAACCCATCTCAACACCATTGGCTCGCTGCCCCCCGAGCCTTCGATCAAGGCGAGAGTGAAGTTGTACCGCTGCATTGGGCCACTATCAGCCCCTCCACTGTGGTACAGCGTCAGCCGATTCTGACCGACTCGGTTGTTAACAACAGAGAGCTTCCGTGGTGAGCTGCCTGGCCGTGTAATCCAGGTACTGCAATCTTGCTTGGGCAACCTTTGGTGAAAATGACATTCAACCCACCTGGATGACCGTCGGCTGTTTTCTCGTGATTCTAGCCTGATCTGCACATCCATGCTATTCCTGCTATTTGGCCAGGGTTGGAAGTCACTGAAGAGAGGGCCCGAGTCGCCAGGCAACCTCGATGAAAGGCTCGCTCTGGTTAAGTTTCCACTTAAATTCCTTGAATCGATGGCTGTGCATCAGCTTTGAATCCTTAAGTCGATGACCACGCATCGGCTATGCCCAAAAATTTCTGTTTTTCCGATTTTTTTTTTAGCCGGCCGATCCATGAATCGGCCTCCCTTGGGTACATACTTCGAGCCTTTGTGCCTTCCCCGTGTGCATGCCCCCCGAGCCGAATCCTTCAAGGGATTGAAGATACCGGCTTTTTCAGCCACCCACCATGCGAGATAGCACATAGTAAACAAGGGTGGTGTGAGTAATTTCAGCCGATCGCTGGAATCGTCTTCCCTTGTGGTTGTCGATCCGACTATTCACAGAATGTTGAGGCTTCGAAAGTCTATGGCAACGCGCCATCGGCCATCCTTTTTCTCCATAGGTATTACGTTGGGAATTCCTTCGGCGTACCTGCATGGCCTGATGAACTCGGTGTCTAACAACTTCTTAATCTCTTTCTGGATTCCCTCAACCTCTTCTAGCTGGTCAGCCGACGCAAACCCGTTCCCTAGTTTTCCATCGCCTTCTAGGCTAATGCGGAACATAGGTAAAGCGTCCGTTGAGGATGATATCGGCCACTCGCTGTAGTCGGCGTTCCTTTTCATCGTTTGGGGCCGATCGTGTGGATCGGCTTCTTCTTCGCCTTTTCTGCGGGAGCGAATGCTCTCGGGCTTATCCGTGCACCGGCGATCTGCAAGCCCTGCCCTATCGATATCAGACGAACCACCTGGCTCGCGTTTTATGCAATGGCCGAGATCGACCATGTTGACCTCCGGGGATAGCTGCGCGTCAACTTTCATGGCAAACTGATCGAAGAGTAACCGGCCTTGCTCTATCGCCAACTGAATCTGTCCGCGCAAAGCTTCACAGTCATTGGTGGCATGGGTGAACGTGTCATGCCATTTGCAGTATGGTCTGCCGGTTACCTCTTGTAACGTGGGGATTTCATGGCCGTCGGGCAACTTCAGCTGTTTTTTCTTCAGGAGCCAATCAAAAATCTGCTCCGTTTTGCTCAAATCGAAGTCGAATCCCTTCACCGGCCCTGGTTGCTTTGCCCCCTTGCAGGACACGGGTTTTGCCCCCCGGGTCCACTCAACATTGGTAAACTCCTGATCTCTTGCAGAACCTTTGTCCTTCTCGATCAGGGTGACGCGTTCGTGCTTGACTTGGTACAATTTTGGATGGCGCTGCTCGTATGCTGCCCACTTCTGGGCCATGTCTGTGTGTACCGATGCGTCTGCCTTGGCATCAGCCGACGCCAGTGCATCGGCTTTAGCCTGTTTGGGGCGCCATACCTTCTTCGGCGGGTGCGCCTTTGCCTCCACTATCTGCTGGATTTTCGCGGCCAGATCGGGCCGCGCTCTTCTCAACATGTACAGGTACTGTGCCTCGGCTTCTTCCAAGCTTCGCGGCCGTTGCACCCGGCGCTCCTGAGACTGGCTGAGTCCACCAGGGCACCACCTTGGTTGGTGGTACTCATCTTTCTCTCTATCCGACCCCTCGAAGTCTTCTTCCCGAGATGACTCAGTCCGTTTACTTTGAGGTGGGAAAGGCCCCAGGCGTTTGAACACTACAACTTCGTTCGTCCTTCTCCTTCGCTGTGTGCATTTTGGACAGTTGCCGATTGTTGGCAATCGGCTTATTCCTGAATCCCAGCAGTGCCTGAAGAAGGAACAGTTCCAGTGTTTGTCGATGTCGTCTTGCTCCTTGGACTTCCCCCTGGCGCGACGTTCATACCCGTCGTCGTGGTCGTTTTTCCGACGATACCTCCCGTCTGTACCAGACCGATGATCTCTTTGATCGCCTTCGCCGTTGCGGTGACGTCGGTCGTATGGCTGATCGTATTTGCTGAGGAGATGCACAGATGATGGGCGTGGATACCGCATGCTTCTCTCCTCCTCCTTGGTCAGGTATCGTTTATCGTCGTCCTGGGGCCGGTCTCGTGGACCGGCTCCCTCTTTCTCTTTGCCATGAGAGTGGCTGCTCTCCGCTTTGTCCGCGTCATGGCGGATCACGAACCCTGCCATATTGGCATCGAACGAGAACCCTGGTTCCCTTATGGAGTGGCTGAGGTCGACCGTGTTGACGCCACGGTAGCGGGCGTCGTGGGAAGGGCCGATGAGGTCGGCCTCGCGGAGGGCCCTGACTTTGCCATTCCGATCCTCGTACTCGACCGGGGTGCTTTTCGCCATCTCTGATGTGGATGGCGAGATGGTTGTCGTTGAAGATGGTCCCACCGGGCGTGCCAGAATGTGTTGACGTCAGAAACCCACCGGCGGGCAGTGACTGGCCAACACCGTAGAGCCGGGAATGACTAGGGCTGCGGCTGGCCCCAGTCCCTCAGAGCGACGGCCCGCAAAGCCTCCTGGTCGCGCGCCGATGCGGGTCGCAAGGGCGTGCCACCTGACCTATACCTGGTCAGGAAGGTGTGGATGATGCCTCGCTTAGTTTCCTGCAGGGCACACACGTACACGTTAAATACGAGCCTCGATCGGCTCTCAGGTTATCCTGTGAATCGGCTCATGGAGCCGATCCACCCATGATTCGTCCAAGGTGGCCGAATATATGGTGGTCCTGCTTGATCAAGATAAAGCATATGAGATCCACGACGATCTAGGGTTTTCACCGCATAATCGGATCATCCTACTCACGATTGGGCCTCGCGCTCACGCACGGTAAACGTAAGCCAGCCCTAGACAAGGCCTAAAAACCAACACTAGGTTGATCCTCGGAACGTCCTGTCTAGGGGCAGCAAACTACACCCTGCATGCCGCTGGATCCTCCAACCCTTTGTAAGGCCTAACTATTGCAGATATTAAACTAATCCTTGATGAATCAAGGAGCGACCATAACGGATCAGATCTACTAAATAAAGATCAAGCGGGGTGCCGCCCCTGCACCCATGATGAGGCACAAGGACGGCTAGACGCGCAAGGGTTGCACTACGCGAGCATATGATGCTAAGAACGATGCTAACCCTAACGCGTCTACGATAACTACGTTGCTCGCCATCAAAAAGGCTTCAGTACGAGCAACGCATGAACAACTAGGCAGGCTTGTGCTGCCTAGATCGCGAGATGCGATCTAGGCAGCATGGTGCTTACCGGAGGAACCCTCGAGACGAAGGAGTTGGCGATGCGCCGAGATTGGTTTGTGTTGAACGTTGGTTGTTGTTTATTCCATAAACCCTAGGTACATATTTATAGTCCAGGGACTTTCTAATGTGGGCGTGCACTAAACCGTGCACGAGACAAACTCTAATTTCTAAACTAAGACACACGGGCTAGCTAGCCCAAACTTGGTAAATAAGGCCGATTCACATATCTCTTCTATATGGATATCTTCAAGTCCATCTTGATCGCGGCCCACCTCTGGCTTGGTCAAATTCTGGTGATAACAGGTTGGTGCTCTTTTTATCTTGGTCGATCGTGTAAAATGTATTCCCATTTATCTCGTACCCTTGGAATGTACATATGTTTGAAGATGGTAACCTGGCCAACAAGTACAGCTGCTCCACAGCAGATGGGTCATTAATGAGATGTCTTTGCAACCAACTGCCGAAGGTATTCATGTGTTCACGTGTAATCAAGGACTCGGGCTGGCCCGGGTTTATTTCTCGTAAAGCATTCTTATGTTTCTCGATGTACGGAGCCACCAAGATGGAATTGTATAGAACTGTGTAGTGTGCTTGATTGAAAGAAATCTTGTCCCTGCACACCCTTGATTTCCTTCCTAGTGTGCCTTTTCCAGTCAGCCTCCCCTCATACCGAGATTCAGGAACACCAATCGGCTTAAGGTCAGGAAGAAAGTCAACACAAAACTCAATGACCTCCTCAGTTCCATAGCCCTTTGAGATACTTCCTTCCGGCCTAGCTCGGTTATGAACATATTTCTTTAAGACTCCCATGAACCTCTCGAAGGGGAACATATTGTGTAGAAATACAGGACCGAGAATTCTAATCTCTTCAACTAGGTGAACGAGGAGGTGCGTCATAATATTGAAGAAGGATGGTGGGAACAACAACTCGAAGCTGACAAGACATTCGACCACATCTTCCTGTAATCCTGACAAAGTTTCTGGATCCATTACCTTCTGAGAAATTGCGTTGAGGAATGCACATATCTTCACAATGGCTAGTCGAACATTTTCTGGTAGAAGTCCCCTCAATGCAACCGGAAGCAATTGTGTCATAAGCACGTGACAGTCATGGGACTTCAGGTTCTGGAATTTTTTCTCCTTCATATTTACTATCCCCTTTATATTCGACGAGAAACCAGACGGAACCTTGATACTGAATAGGGCTTCAAAAAAGATCTCCTTCTCTTGTTTGGTAAGAGCGTAGCTGGCAGGCCCTTCAAACTTCCCTGGATGCTTGCCGTCTCGTCCTTTATGATGTTTCTGGTCCTCACGTGCTTCTGTTGTATCTTTTGACTTCCCATACACGCCCAGAAAACCTAGAATATTCACACAAAGATTCTTGGTCAGGTGCATCACGTCGATTGCAGAGCGGACTTCCAGGGCTTTCCAATATTCTAGCTCCCAAAAAATAGATTTCTTCTTCCACATGGGCGCGTGTCCGTCGGCGTCTTTCGGAACAGGTTGACTGCCTGGACCCTTTCCAAAGATAACATTTAAATCCTTGACCATGTCAAATATATCAGCACCACTACGGGGGACAGGCTTCGGACGGCGGTCTGCCTCGCCATCGAAATGCTTGCCTTTTTTCCTTAAGGGATGCTTGCGCGGAAGGAAACGACGATTGAACGGGTACACAACTTTTCTGCTTTTTTCCAAATATTTACTTTCAGTCTCATCTAAACAGTGTGTGCATGCATTGTATCCTTTGTTCGTCTGTCCTGAAATGTTACTGAGAGCAGGCCAATCATTGATGGTTACGAATAGCAATGCTCGTAGGTCAAATTCTTGCTCGGTGTGCTCATCCCACACACGTACACCTGGTTTGGCCCACAACTCCAAAAGTTCATCGACTAATGGCCTTAGGTACACGTCAATGTCGTTGCCCGGTGATACGTCTCAAACGTATCTATAATTTCTTATGTTCCATGCTACTTTATTGATGATACCTACATGTTTTATACACATTATATGTCATTATTATGCGTTTTCCGGAACTAACCTATTGACGAGATGCCGAAGGGCCAGTTGCTGTTTTCTGCTGTTTTTGGTTTCAGAAATCCTAGAAAGGAAATATTCTCGGAATCGGACGAAATAAAGACCCAACATCCTATTTTTCCCGGACGCTTCCAGAGCACCGAAGAAGGGCCAGAGGGGAGCCAGGAGGGCCCCACCCCACAGGGCGGCGGGGCCAAGGGGTGGGCGCGCCCCCCTATGGTGTGGGCACCCCGTGGCCCCTCCGACTCCGTCTCTTCGCCTATTTAGTCGTCCCTGACCTAAAAACACCGATACGGAGGACGAAACCCGAGAAAACCTTCCAGAGCCGCCGCCATCGTGAAATCAATATTCGGGGGACAGAAGTCTCTGTTCCGGCACGCCGCCGGGCCGGGGAATTGCCCCGGAGTCATCTCCACCGCCGTCTCCACCGCCATCTTCACCGCCATCGCTGCCTCCATGATGAGGAGGGAGTAATTCACCCCGGGGCTGAGGGCTCCTGTAGCTATGTGGTTCATCTCTCTCTTTATGTGATCTAGTTGAATATCATCTATGTGCTACTCTAGTGATGTTATTAAAGTACTCTATTCCTCCTGCACGGTGTAATGGTGACAGTGTGTGCCACGTGTAGTACTTGGTGTAGGCTATGATTGTGATCTCTTGTAGATTATGAAGTTAACTATTGCTATGATAAGTATTGACGTGATCTATGCCTCCTTCATAGTGTGATGGTGATAGTGTGCATCCTATGTTAGTTCTTGGTGTAATTGTGTCGATCTTTCATGCACTCTAAGGTTATTTAAATATGAACATTGAATTGTGGAGCTTGTTAACTCCGGCATTGAGGGTTCGTGTAATCCTACGCAATGTGTTCATCATCCAACAAAAGAGTGTAGAGTGGTTCTATTATGTGATCATTGTTGAGAGTGTCCACTAGTGAAAGCAGGATCCCTGGGCCTTGCTTCCAAGCATCGAATCTCCGTTTGTTTACTGTTTTGTTGAATGTTTACTCGCTGCCATATTTTATTCAGATTGCTATTACCACTCATATACATCCATATTACTTGTATTTCACTATCTCTTCGCCGAACTAGTGCACCTATACACCTGACAAGTGTATTTGGTGTGTTGGGGACACAAGAGACTTCTTGCTTTGTGGTTGCAGGGTTGCTTGAGAGGGATATCTTTGACCTCTTCCTCCCTGAGTTCGATAAACCTTGGGTAATCCACTTAAGGGAAACTTGCTGCTGTTCTACAAACCTCTGCTCTTGGAGGCCCAACAGTCTACAAGACTAGAAGCACGATACGCGTAGATGCACACGTCCGTTGGGAACCCCAAGTGGAAGGTATGATGCGTATAGAAGCAAGTTTCCCTCAGTATGAAACCAAGGTTTAATCGAACCAGTAGGAGCCAAGAAGCACGTTGAAGGTTGATGGTCGCGAAATGTGATGCGGCGCAACACCAGGGATTCCGGCGCCAACGCGGAACCTGCACAACACAACCAAAGTACTTTGCCCCAACGAAACAGTGAGGTTGTCAATCTCACCGGCTTGCTGTAACAAAGGATTAAACGTATCGAGTGGAAGATGTTTGCAAAGAAAGCAAACACAATTGCAGTAGATTGTATGCTATGTAAAGAATAGGACCGGGGTCCACAGTTCACTAGAGGTGTCTCTCCCATAAGATAAAAGCATGTTGGGTGAACAAATTACAGTCGGGCAATTGACAAATAGAGAAAGGCATAACAATGCATATACATGATATGATAAATATAGTGAGATTTAATTGGGCATTACGACAAAGTACATAGACCGCCATCCAACTGCATCTATGCCTAAAAAGTCCACCTTCAGGTTATCATCCGAACCCCCTCCAGTATTAAGTTGCAAAGCAACAGACAATTGCATTAAGTATGGTGCGTAATGTAATCAACAACTACATCCTTAGACATAGCATCAATGTTTTATCCCTAGTGGCAACAGCACATCCACAACCTTAGAACTTTCTGTCACTGTCCCAGATTCAATGGAGGCATGAACCCACTATCGAGCATAAATACTCCCTCTTGGAGTTAAGAGTAAAAACTTGGCCAGAGCCTCTACTAATAACGGAGAGCATGCAAGATCATAAACAACACATGAACAATAGATTGATAATCACCATAATCATAGTACTCTCTATCCATCGGATCCCGACAAACACAACATATAGTATTACAGATAGATGATCTTGATCATGTTAGGCAGCTCACAAGATCCAACAATGAAGCACAACAAGGAGAAGACGACCATCTAGCTACTGCTATGGACCCATGGTCCAGGGGTGAACTACTCACTCATCACTCCGGAGGCGACCATGGCGGTGTAGAGTCCTCCGGGAGAATCCCCTCTCCGGCAGGGTGCCGGAGGCGATCTCCGAATCCCCGAGATGGGATTCGCGGCGGCGGCTCTGAAGGTTTTCCGTATCGTGGCTCTCGGTACTGGGGGTTTCGCGACGGAAGCTTTAAGTAGGCGGAGGGTCAACGCGGGCCACACGAGGGCCCAGGGGCTGGTCGGCGCGCCAAGGCCGGGCCGCGCCGCCTGCCCTCTCGCCTCCTCGTGGCCCCAATTCGTTAGGTCTTCGGTCTTCTAGAAGCTTCGTGCAAAAATAGGACCACGAAAGTTTCGTCCAATTCCGAGAATATTTCTTTACTAGGATTTCTGAAACCAAAAACAGCAGAAAACAACAACTGGCTCTTCGGCATCTTGTTAATAGGTTAGTTCGGAAAATGCATAAATATGACATATAATGTGCATAAAACATGTAAGTATCATCAATAAAGTAGCATGGAACATAAGAAATTATCGATACGTTGGAGACGTATCAGCATCCCCAAGCTAGTTCTGCTCGTCCCGAGCAGGTAAAACGATAACAAAGATAATTTCTGATGCCATCATAATCTTGATCATACTATTTGTAAACATATGTAATGAATGCAGCGATCAAAACAAAGGTAATGACATGAGTAAACAACTGAATCATAAAGCAAAGACTTTTCATGAATAGTACTTCAAGACAAGCATCAAAAAGTCTTGCATAAGAGTTAACTCATAAAGCAATAAATCAAAGTAAAGGTGTTGAAGCAACACATAGGAAGATTAAGTTTCAGCGGTTGCTTTCAACTTACAACATGTGTATATCTCATGGATATTGTCAACATAAAGTAATATAACAAGTGCAATATGCAAGTATGTAGGAATCAATGCACAGTTCACACAAGTGTTTGCTTCTTAAGGTGGAGGGAGATAGGTAAACTGACTCAACAATAAAAGTAAAAGAATGGTCCTTCAAAGAGGAAAGCATCGATTGCTGTATTTGTGCTAGAGCTTTTATTTTGAAAGCATGAAACAATTTTGTCAACGGTAGTAATAAAGCATATGAATTATGAAAATTATATCTTACAAGTTGCAAGCCTCACGCATAGTATACTAATAGTGCCCGCACCTCGTCCTACTTAACTTGGACTACCGGGTCTTCGCATGCCATGTTTCAACCAAGTGTCACAAATGGGGTACCTCCATGCCGCCTGTACAAAGGTCTAAGGAGAATGCTCGCATTTCGGATTTCTCGCTTTTGATTATTCTCAACTTAGACATCCATACCGGGACAACATGGACAACAGATAATGGACTCCTCTTAAATGCATAAGCACGTAGCAAAGTTATTATTCTCATATGAGATTGAGGATATATGTCCAAAACTGAAACTTCCACCATGATTCATGGCTTTAGTTAGCGGCCCAATGTTCTTCTCTAACAATTTTGCATGCTCCAACCACTAAAATGATAGACCTTCAGACAAGACGGACATGCATAGCAACTCACATGATATTCAACAATAGTTGATGGCGTTCCCCAGAAGCATGGTTATCGCACAACAAGCAACTTAATAAAATATAAAGTGCATAAGTACATATTCAATACTACGATAGTTTTTAAGGCTATTTTGTCCCATGAGCTATATATTGCAAAGGTGAATGATGGAATTTTAAAGGTAGCACTCAAGCAATTTACTTTGGAATGGCGGAGAAATACCATGTAGTAGGTAGGTATGGTGGACACAAATGGCATAGTAATTGGCTCAAGGATTTTGGATGCATGAGAAGTATTCCCTCTCGATACAAGGTTTAGGCTAGCAAGGTTATTTGAAGCAAACTCAAGGATGAACAAGTGCAGCAAAACTCACATAAAAGACATATTGTAAACATTATAAGACTCTACACTGTCTTCCTTGTTGTTCAAAACTCAATACTAGATATTATCTAGACCTTAGAGAAACCAAATATGCAAACCAAATTTTAGCAAGCTCTATGTATTTCTTCACTAATGGGTGCAAGGCATATGATGCAAGAGCTTAAACATGAGCACAACAATTGCCAAGTATCACATTATCCAAGACAGTTTAGAATTACTACATGTAGCATTTTCCAATTCCAACCATATAACAATTTAACGAAGAAGAAACTTCGCCTTGAACATTATGAGTAAAGCCTAAGGACACATGTGTCCATATGCAACAGCGGAGCGTGTCTCTCTCCCACAAAGTGAATGCTAGGATCCATCTTATTCAAACAAAAACAAAAACGAAAACAAACCGACGCTCCAAGTAAAGAACACAACATGTGATTGAATAAAAATATAGTTTCAGGGGAGGAACCTGATGATGTTGTCGATGAAGAAGGGGATGCCTTGGGCATCCCCAAGCTTAGACGCTTGAGTCTTCTTAAAATATGCAGGGGTGAACCACGGGGCATCCCCAAGCTTAGAGCTTTCACTCCTCTTGATCATAGTATATCATTCTCCTCTCTTGACCCTTGAAAACTTCCTTCACACCAAACTTCAAGCAAACTCATTAGAGGGTTAGTGCACAATTAATAATTCACTCATTCAGAGGTGACACAATCATTATTTTCACTTCTGGACATTGCATAATGCTACTGGACATTAGTGGATCAAAGAAATAAATCCAACATAGCAAAAGAGGCAATGCGAAATAAAAGGCAGAATCTGTCAAAAACAGAACAGTCCGTAAAGACGAATTTAGAAATGGCACCAGACTTGCTCAAATGGAAAAACTCAAAACTAATGAAAGTTGCGTACATATCTGAGGATCACGCTCGTAAATTGGCAGATTTTTTCGAATTTTCTACAGAGAATTGTGCCCAGATTCGTGACAGACAGCAATGCTGTTTCTGCGCAGCGATCCCAAATATAACATCAACTTTGACATAGAAACTTTACTTGGCACAAAAACATGATAAGGAGAGGTTGCTACAGTAGTAAACAACTTCCAAGACTCAACAAAACAAAAAATTGCTGTAGGTAAAAACATGGGTTGTCTCCCATAAGCGCTTTTCTTTAACGCCTTTCAGCTAGGCGCAGAAAGTGCAAATCAAGTAACATCGAGAGATGAAGCATCAACATTATTATCAGGGGTGTTGGGAGTTTTCTCAACCAAGCATAGTATATTTGATATATAAGTTTTAGCGTCTCCCTTTTCATTAGTCTTAGGCTTGCTACTCTCATCGAACAAATTTTCAGGAACAAGCCAAGCATAGTTATTTTCTAGTGCATCATTCATAGCTAGGAGTTTACATGGTATTGGTGCTTTGATTTCCCCACCATCATTAATGTTATTAGTGTACATTATTCTATCCATGTCCATTTTTTCAAGGAGACCAATAAAATTGGTATGAGAACCTAGCATATTAAACTTAGCAAAAACCTTTCTAGCCTCTCTTGCTAGACCACCAAATTCTCTAAGAAGGGTTTCTAAAACAAAATCTTTCTTTTCCCCTTCTTCCATATCACCAAGTGTAAGAAACATGTGTTGGATTATAGGATTGAGATTAACAAATTTAGTTTCCAACATGCGAACTAAAGCAGCAGCAGCAATTTCATAGGTAGGTGCAAGTTCTACCAAGTGTCTATCTTCAAAATCTTCAGTAATACTAACATGATTGAAAAATTCTTCTATATTAGTTCTCCCAACTATGGACCCACGTCCTACCGGTATGTCTTTTGTGGTAAAATTAAAAGGAAACATGATGCAATAGGCAAAAAGTAAACTAGGCAAACAAAGTAAAGACAAGTAACTAATTTTTTTGTGTTTTTGATATAGAGAGCAAAACAGTAAATAAAGTAAAACTAGCAACTAATTTTTTTGTGTTTTGATTTAGTGCAGCAAACAAAGTAGTAAATAAAATAAAGCAAGACGAAAACAAAGTAAAGAGATTGAGAAGTGGAGACTCCCCTTGCAGCGTGTCTTGATCTCCCCGCAACGGCGCCAGAAATTTAGCTTGATACGCGTAGATGCACACGTCCGTTGGGAACCCCAAGTGGAAGGTATGATGCGTATAGAAGCAAGTTTCCCTCAGTATGAAAGCAAGGTTTAATCGAACCAGTAGGAGCCAAGAAGCACGTTGAAGGTTGATGGTCGCGAAATGTGATGCGGCGCAACACCAGGGATTCCGGCGCCAACGCGGAACCTGCACAACACAACCAAGTACTTTGCCCCAACGAAACAGTGAGGTTGTCAATCTCACCGGCTTGCTGTAACAAAGGATTAAACGTATCGAGTGGAAGATGTTTGCAAAGAGAACAGTAAACACAATTGCAGTAGATTGTATGCTATGTAAAGAATAGGACCGGGGTCCACAGTTCACTAGAGGTGTCTCTCCCATAAGATAAAAGCATGTTGGGTGAACAAATTACAGTCGGGCAATTGACAAATAGAGAAAGGCATAACAATGCATATACATGATATGATAAATATAGTGAGATTTAATTGGGCATTACGACAAAGTACATAGACCGCCATCCAACTGCATCTATGCCTAAAAAGTCCACCTTCAGGTTATCATCCGAACCCCTCCAGTATTAAGTTGCAAAGCAACAGACAATTGCATTAAGTATGGTGCGTAATGTAATCAACAACTACATCCTTAGACATAGCATCAATGTTTTATCCCTAGTGGCAACAGCACATCCACAACCTTAGAACTTTCTGTCACTGTCCCAGATTCAATGGAGGCATGAACCCACTATCGAGCATAAATACCCCCTCTTGGAGTTAAGAGTAAAAACTTGGCCAGAGCCTCTACTAATAACGGAGAGCATGCAAGATCATAAACAACACATGAACAATAGATTGATAATCACCATAATCATAGTACTCTCTATCCATCGGATCCCGACAAACACAACATATAGTATTACAGATAGATGATCTTGATCATGTTAGGCAGCTCACAAGATCCAACAATGAAGCACAACAAGGAGAAGATGACCATCTAGCTACTGCTATGGACCCATGGTCCAGGGGTGAACTACTCACTCATCACTCCGGAGGCGACCATGGCGGTGTAGAGTCCTCCGGGAGATGAATCCCCTCTCCGGCAGGGTGCCGGAGGCGATCTCCGAATCCCCCGATGGGATTCGCGGCGGCGGCGTCTCTGTAAGGTTTTCCGTATCGTGGCTCTCGGTACTGGGGGCTTCGCGACGGAAGCTTTAAGTAGGCGGAGGGTCAACGCGGGGGCCACACGAGGCCCAGGCTAGGTCGGCGCGGCCAAGGCCTGGGCCGCGCCGCCTGCCCTCTGGCCTCCTCGTGGCCCCAATTCGTTAGGTCTTCGGTCTTCTGGAAGCTTCGTGCAAAAATAGGACCCGGGCGAAAGTTTCGTCCAATTCCGAGAATATTTCTTTACTAGGATTTCTGAAACCAAAAACAGCAGAAACAGCTGGCTCTTCGGCATCTTGTTAATAGGTTAGTTCCAGAAAATGCATAAATATGACATATAATGTGCATAAAACATGTAAGTATCATCAATAAAGTAGCATGGAACATAAGAAATTATCGATACGTTGGAGACGTATCACACCCGTAGACATCAAGCACTTTTCTGGCGCCGTTGCCGGGGAGGAAAGGCAAAAGGTACTCACACTCCGGATCTCGGCTACCAAGCTATTTTCCGGCGCCGTTGTAAGTACTCGAAGCTATTTCCTTTAGATCCTACAATTGCATCTTTTTGTTTCTTGTTTTTATTTTCACTAGTTAGGCATAATGGAAAACAACAAAAAAATTGGTGAGCTTTTTAATCTTTTTCCTAATTTAGAATTGTTTGATGCGAAAATTAAAAAACCTATGGAACCTTATTTACATGATAGTAGCAATGTTATTAGTATGAATGCAATTACTGCTAATGCTATGAAGAAGTCTAAGCTTGGGGAAGCTGGTTTTTGTGATCTTTTTAGCTTCCCATCTTTAGGGGAGAAAATTTGCTCTGATAATATTTTATCTCCCATATGCGATAACTCTAATGATGCTTCTGATATTTTAAATCCACCTGCTGAAAGTATTCCTTACAAGATACCTATGAAAATTATTGAACGTGTTATGGATAACCGCTATGAAGGGGATGGAACTGTTCATCCTGAAGATCATTTACTGTTTTTGGAGAACATATCTAGTGATACCACACCTTATTTGATACCATGGTACCATTCTTCAAAATTTGAATTCTAAGTGTCAAAAAATTCGGAAACAAAATTTTACATGTTCACAAGATGTGTGTTTGCATGTCCTGTAATTTGTATAACCAAATTCAAAACACCCTTAGAGAAACAAAAAAGAGAAATCCAACATGAATAGTGTCACATAAAGACAAAAGCACAAAATGGCACTATTCACATAGTATTTGTCTTTTTTGTTTCTGTTTGTGTATTTTGAATTTGGGTCTGAAAATTCTGTAGAATGTAAACACACATCTTGTGAGCAGCCACAAATTTGTTTTTGAATTTTTTGACACTTACAATTCAAATTTTGAAAAGTGGTATCATGGTATCATTTAAGGTGTGGTATCACTAGATATTTTCCCACTGTTTTTGCATGAATTATGCGGGTTATTCAAGTGTGCAGGTATTTCAATGGATGAAGTTAGGAAGAAATTATTTGTTATGTCGCTATCTGGTGAAGCGGCGCATTGGTATAAACTGCTGAAGGACGGGCGCTCTCTTGATTGGAAGGATATTGTGCCTCTATTTTATTCCAAGTTCTATCCTCCAAGTGAAATTCACAAAGATCGAAACCATATATATAATTTTTGGCCTCATGATGGAGAGAATATTGCCCAAGCATGGGAGAGATTGAAGTCCTTAATGCTCAAATGCCCCAATCATGAGTTTCCAGGTAATATCATCATTGATAATTTCTATGCAAGACTTTCTTTTCAGGATAAAACCTTGCTGGATACTTCTTGTTCTGGATCATTCACACGCAATAAAGAAGAGTTTAAATGGGACCTTCTTAATCGGATTCAGGAGAACGCTGAAGATTGGGAGAACAACAAAGGTGAAGAGTCAGGTATAAATTATGATTATGAATGCATTGAAACTTTTATGGATACTGATAAATTTCGAGATATGAGTGCTACTTATGGTCTTGACTCTCAAGTTGCTGCAAATCTTTATAAAGCCTTTGCTTCTCATTTAGAATTGCCTAAAAAGAATTTTGATAAGTATCATGAACCTTTTAAAGAGGCTTGCATGAAGAATGACATTGTTGTTAATGATTGCAATAAGCATGCTCAAACTCCTAAGAATGCTATTTCCTATAAGCATGTTAATTTTTGTGGAATGCATAGACCTTGTGGAATTAATCAAATCGAAGATGAATATTGTATCCATCATAGGAATGAAAAAACTAGGAAGTGGTCTAGGGCTCTAGATGATCTAGGTAAAAAAGTTTGTGCCCTCTATCCTTTTATTTGTGAAGTTTGCCATGAAGTGGGTCATTTTAATTTTCAATGCCCCTCCAATGATAATTTGAACCCAATGAGTGCTGCAAATTTGTATTGTGATGATGAAATTACTCCTAATCAGCATGATGAACTTACTTTATTTTTATGGTGTGAAGAGCTCTCAAGAAAAATCTCTTTGTTACATATGAGTGATCTTGATATTGATGATGTCCTGCATGGGTGTTTTTCTTATTGCATTGATAATAGCCATACAAATACTTACATACAAAATATTTTAGAAGATGACACCTTGCCAAAATATGATAGGACCGCTGTGTGTTTTCAACTAATTAATGAAAAGGAGGGATCCTCCCAAGTTTCTTCTATTGTTTCTAAAAGAAAATCAGGTTATGCGGACAAGCCACCCTTCAAGCCTCTTCCTCCTAAAGAAGGGAACGAGGAGAAGGAAGAGAAGAAGAAGAAGAAGAAGAAGAAGAAGAAGAAGAAGAAGAAGAAGAAGAAGAAGAATAAAAAGAAAGAGGTAACGGCGTATCCCCGCGTGAATGAGATAACGCTAGGTAACCGTAAGTATGTTGCTCCTAATGATTATTGTGATAATGAATCTGAATACGATGATCTTCCTATGCCCTTTACATACATTAGCGATCATGATTTGAATGAGCACACTACTTTTGATATTGCAAATCTCTGGGAAACTAATTCTGAAAATGATAATAATTGCCATAGTGTCAGTGCTATCCATGCTTCCTCCCATAATGATATAGAAAGCTCTAAGCTTGGGGAAGAGGTGTTTGAAAATCCTTTTGCTACTGGTCATTATGTTCTTGATACATCTCCTTCTAATAACAATGATGGTATGGTCATAGATAAATCGACTGTGAAAGATAACTATTCTATTTCTTATGATGACACTGTGCCTCCGATCTTTGATGATTATTATAAAGAATGCTATGATATAGGTTATAACTATCCTTATGAAACTTGTCATAGTCATGATTGGATTACCAAAAACAATTCTTTTAATATGCAACTTGTTTACCATGTTCAAATTCTTGATAATAATCTTGTTCCAATTACTATTAATGAGAATAACTCTTCTTATGCCAAAATTAATGATATTTCTATGCATATGAACCATGATAAGAATGTTTTAAGTGATGGGTATATTGTGGATTTCATCAATGATGCTACTGAAAGTTATTATGAGAGAGGGAAATATGGTTATATGCATCTTAATAATATTAAGTTTCCCCTTTTTATGTTGTGAATCTTGAAGTTACTCGTGTTTTATCCTCTTATGCTTGTCACCTTTTTCTTCATGAATTCATTTGTGTACAAGATTCCTTTGCATAGGAAATGTGTTAGACTCAAATGCTCTCTTTTGCCTCAACTTTTATTTCTTGCGAGTGCATCATTAAAACTGCTAAGCCCATCTTAATGGCTATAAAGAAAGAACTTCTTGGGAGATAACCCATGTGTTATTTTGCTACAGTACTTTGTTTTATATTTGTGTCTTGGAAGTTGTTTACTACTGTAGTAACCTATCCTTATCATATTTTTGTGCTAAGTAAAGTTTCTATGTTAAAGTTGATGTTATATTTGGGATCGCTGCGCAGAAACAGCATTGCTGTCTATCACGAATTCTGGCACAAGTCTCTGTAGAAAATTCGAAAAAATCTGCCAATTTACGAGTGATCCTCAGATATGTACGCAACTTTCATTAGTTTTGAGTTTTTCCATTTGAGCAAGTCTGTTGCCATTTTAAAATTCGTCTTTACGAACTGTTCTGTTTTGACAGATTCTGCCTTTTATTTCGCATTGCCTCTTTTGCTATGTTGGATGAATTTCTTTGATCCACTAATGTCCAGTAGCTTTATGCAATGTCCAGAAGTGTAAAAAATGATTGTGTCACCTCTGAACATGTAAATTCTTATTGTGCACTAACCCTCTAATGAGTTTACTTGAAGTTTGGCGTGAAGGAAGTTTTCAAGGGTCAAGAGAGGAGGATGATACAATGTGATCGAGAAGAGTGAAAGGTCTAAGCTTGGGGATGCCCCGGTGGTTCATCCCTGCATATTTCAAGAAGACTCAAGCATCTAAGCTTGGGGATGCCCAAGGCATCCCCTTCTTCATCGACAAAGTATCAGGTTCCTTCTCTTGAAACTATATTTTTATTCGGTCACATCTTATGTACTTTACTTGGAGCGTCTGTATGTTTTTGTTTTTGTTTTTGTTTGAATAAATGATTGTTTGGGAGAGAGACACGCTCCGCTGGTTCGTATGAACTCATGTGTTCTTAGCTTTTAATTTTCATGGCGAAGGTTGAAACTGCTTCGTTAATTATTATATGGTTGGAAACGGGAAATGCTACATGTAGTAATTGGTATAATGTCTTGAATAATGTGATACTTGGCAATTGTTGTGCTCATATAGATCTTGTTTAAGCTCTTGCATCATGTACCTTGTACCCATTAATGAATAATTACATAGAGCTTGTTAAAATTTGGTTTGCATGATTGGTCTCTCTAAGTCTAGATATTTTCTGGTTGAGGTGTTTGAACAACAAGGAGACGATGTAAAGTCTTATAATGCTTACAATATGTTTATATGTGAGTCTTGCTGCACCATTTTATACTTGAGTTTGCTTCAAATAACCTTGCTAGCCTAAACCTTGTATAGAGAGGGAATACTTCTCATGCATCCAAATACTTGAGCCAATATTCATGCCATTTGTGTCCACCATACCTACCTACTACATGGTATTTCTCCTCCATTCGAAAGTAAATTGCTTGAGTGCTACCTTTAAACTATTCGAAACTTATCACCTCTGATTTGTGTCAATGTTTAATAGCTCATGAGGAAGTATGTGGTGTTTATCTTTCAATCTTGTTGGGCAACTTTCACCAATGGACTAGTGGCTTCATCCGCTTATCCAATAATTTTGCAAAAAGAGCTGGCAATGGGATTCCCAGTCCCAAGTTAATTAACAAAAATAGACACTCCTCCATGGTATGTGATTGTTGGACGGCACCCGAAGGATTCGGTTAGCCATGGCTTGAGAAAGCAAAGGTGGGGAGGAGTGTCATCTAAATAAAACTAAAATAAAAGGGCACTCCTTCATGGTATGAGATTGTTGGCAGGCACCCGAGGATTCGGTTAGCCATGGTTTGTGAAAGAAAGGTTGGAAGGAGTGCCACCCAAAAATAAAATAAAATGGGAGCCGCTCTTTGAAGGTTTGTCTGGCAAGGGGGTTAGAGTGCCCATTACCATTCGTTGACAACAACAAACACCTCTCAAAACTTTACTTTTATGCTCTCTATATGTTTTAAAAATCAAAGCTCTAGCACAAATATAGCAATCGATGCTTTCCTCTTTGAAGGGCAATTCTTTTACTTTATTGTTGAGTCAGTTTACCTATTCTTTCTTTCTAGAAGCAAACACTTGTGTAAATTGTGTGCATTGATTCTTACATGTTTACCTATTGCACTTGTTATATTACTTTGTGTTGACAATTATCCATGAGATATACATGTTAAAGTTGAAAGCAACCGCTGAAACTTATATCTTCCTTTGTGTTGTTTCAAAGCTTTCTACTAAGAATTTATTGCTTATGAGTTAACTCTTATGCAAGACTTATTGATGCTTGTCTTGAAAGTATTATTCATGAAAAGTCTTTGTTATATGATTCATTTGTTTACTCATTATCTTCATCATTGCTTCGAATCTCTGCATTCATCTCATGTGCTTTACAATAGTATGATCAAGGTTATGATGGCATGTCACTTAAGAAATTATCATTGTTATCGTTTACCTACTCGAGGGCGAGTAGGAACTAAGCTTGGGGATGCTTGATACGTCTCAAACGTATCTATAATTTCTTATGTTCCATGCTACTTTATTGATGATACCTACATGTTTTATACACATTATATGTCATTATTATGCGTTTTCCGGAACTAACCTATTGACGGGATGCCGAAGGGCCAGTTCTTTTTCTGCTGTTTTTGGTTTCAGAAATCCTAGAAAGGAAATATTCTCGGAATCGGACAAAATAAAGACCCAACATCCTATTTTTCCCGGCTTCCAGAGCACCGAAGAAGGGCCGAGGGGAGCTGGAGGGCCCCACCCCACGGGCGGCGCGGCAAGGGGTGGGCGCGCCCCCTATGGTGTGGGCACCCCGTGGCCCCTCCGACTCCGTCTCTTCGCCTATTTAGTCGTCCCTGACCTGAAAACACCGGTACGGAGGACGAAACCCGAGAAAACCTTCCAGAGCCGCCGCCATCGCGAAATCAATATTCGGGGGACAGAAGTCTCTGTTCCGGCACGCCGCCGGGCGGGGAATTGCCCCCGGAGTCATCTCCACCGCCGTCTCCACCGCCATCTTCACCGCCATCGCTGCCTCCATGATGAGGAGGGAGTAATTCACCCCCGGGGCTGAGGGCTCCGCTGTAGCTATGTGGTTCATCTCTCTTTTATGTGATCTAGTTGAATATCATCTATGTGCTACTCTAGTGATGTTATTAAAGTACTCTATTCCTCCTGCACGGTGTAATGGTGACAGTGTGTGCCACGTGTAGTACTTGGTGTAGGCTATGATTGTGATCTCTTGTAGATTATGAAGTTAACTATTGCTATGATAAGTATTGACGTGATCTATGCCTCCTTCATAGTGTGATGGTGATAGTGTGCATCCTATGTTAGTTCTTGGTGTAATTGTGTCGATCTTTCATGCACTCTAAGGTTATTTAAATATGAACATTGAATTGTGGAGCTTGTTAACTCCGGCATTGAGGGTTCGTGTAATCCTACGCAATGTGTTCATCATCCAACAAAAGAGTGTAGAGTGGTTCTATTATGTGATCATTGTTGAGAGCGTCCACTAGTGAAAGCAGGATCCCTGGGCCTTGCTTCCAAGCATCGAATCTCCGTTTGTTTACTGTTTTGTTGAATGTTTACTCGCTGCCATATTTTATTCAGATTGCTATTACCACTCATATACATCCATATTACTTGTATTTCACTATCTCTTCGCCGAACTAGTGCACCTATACACTGACAAGTGTATTTGGTGTGTTGGGGACACAAGAGACTTCTTCTTTGTGGTTGCAGGGTTGCTTGAGAGGGATATCTTTGACCTCTTCCTCCCTGAGTTCGATAAACCTTGGGTAATCCACTTAAAGGAAACTTGCTACTGTTCTACAAACCTCTGCTCTTGGAGCCCAACACTGTCTACAAGACTAGAAGCACCCGTAGACATCACCCGGTTGCTTTGGGCCTTGGATAAGCACTGGCATCATAATGAACTTCCGCTTCATGCACAACCAAGGAGGAAGGTTGTAGATACATAGAGTCACGGGCCAGGTGCTGTGACTGCAGCTCTGCTCCCCAAAAGGATTCATGCCATCTGTACTTAGACCAAAGTATAAGTTCCTTGCCTCACCTGCAAAATCCGGGAACTCTCTCCCGATGTTTCTCCACTGCCGACCATCAACGGGGTGCCTCAACATCGCGTCTTTCTTACGTTCTTCCATGTGCCATCGCAACAACTGGGCATGCTCTTTGTTTCTGAACAAACGTTTCAACCGTGGTATTATTGGAGCATACCACACCACCTTCGCAGGAACCCTCTTCCTGGGTGGCTTGCCCTCAACATCACCAGGGTCATCTTTTCTGATCTTATACCGCAATGCACCACATATCGGACATTTATTCAAATTCTCGTACTTCTCACCACGGTAGAGGATACAGTCATTAATGCATGCATGTATCTTCTGCACATCTAATCCTAGAGGGCAGACAAGCTTCTTTGCTTCATATGTACTGACGGGCAATTCATTATTTCTTGGAAACAGCTTCTTTAATATTATCATCAATTTCTCAAATCCCGAGTCAGTCACACCGACCTCTGCCTTCCATTTCAGCAATTCCAATATGCTACCCAGCTTTCTATGCCCATCTTCACAACCTGGGTACAACAATTTGTGGTGGTCCTCTAACATCTTGTCGAACTGCAACCTCTCCTTATCCGTGCCACAGTCTCTTCTTGCATCAGAAATAGCCCGACGAAGATCATCATCAATAGGATCATCTGATGCCTGTTCTTCACCTCCTTCTTCTTCATTGTCGTCCATTGCGGTATCATCGCATTCAGAGAACATAGATCGGTACTGGTCATCATTATCTTCTTCTTCATCGCCGTCTTCCATCATAACCCCTTCTTCTCCGTGCTTGGTCCAAACATTATAGCTGGACATGAATCCAAACCGAAGCAGGTGGCTCTTAATGTCTCTTGAGCAAGAGTAATCCTTCTCGTTCTTACATTTTAGACATGGACATCACATAAAACCTTGCTTCGACTTGTTGGCCTCGGCCACAAGCAGGAAAGAATTCACGCCCTCTCTGAAAGCGGGGGCACATCGGTTACCGTACATCCATGGATGACTCATCTGCATCATAAGTACAATTATATATGTATCAGATGCAATCATCTTTCTAAAATTAGTATTGTACGGACTATGTATATATATATATATACGAGAAAATAGTGGCTAACCTTTTAGGATCAAAAAGAGGAGAAATCTTATCAAATAAAATCAAGTGGCATCCCTCTTACAAGCATTCCATCAAACACCTCTTGTGCACATGTAGAAAAAATGAGCTAGCATACACCTCCACCTTCACCACCAAGGAAAAAATAAGGTGGGGGGGGGGCTGGCTGCGTGTCTATATATAGCCATGGCCCTTTGGTCGCGGGCCGTATTACGACCCGCGACAAAAGGGGTGCCGACAGGAAGCCCCAGCACTCAGACACCTTTTGTCGCGGGTCGAGATACGGCCCGCGACAAAAGGGCGCGACAAAAGGCCCTGCCCGCTCCACATGGTTTCTGGGCGACGTGGCCAGGCCATTTGTCGCGGGTGCAGGCGCGCCCGCGACAAAAGGCTCCCACGAAAGCCCTGTTTTCCACTAGTGCATGTAGACCATTAGTTTTTAGGATTTACTATTCCCCAGAGACTGCTTTGTTATGTCTCCATCTACATGTAGAAAAAGAATGTGACGAGTAAGGAGATTCGAACGAGCCATAGAGTGGCACAACATACACCATGAACGAAGCAATTAATTTGTCATACAACGATATAGTATAACATCAGTATATAAGACGGTTCTCTACGGAAAATAACAGGATGAATCTAGGTGCACGTGCACCCCTTTTCTCTGATATTGGGGTCGCAGTGGCGCACCCCAACGACCGGAGTTCGATTTCTGTCAGGGATGAATTTTGAAATTGTCATGCCAAGTCCCGCTTCTACTATATCAAAAAAGTGTCTAGTTCCTCCTAGACACGGTTTCATTTTTTTTAATTTCAAAAAATTGAAATACAATTTTTCATGTACATAATCTGTTGATACTTGTGTAAGTTTTCGCGAAAAAATATGATTGTATGAGGCCTACACAAAAATGACGAAATGTCCAAATAACACTATAATGATTGATTTTATATTGTTCACAGGAATAGGAAATCTCATTTTCACATTTATGTGTAGGTTACACATGGTCGTTTTTGTATGCCAAAATCTGCACAAGTAAGTGCCAACATAATGCCTACATTTTTTCAGTTTTTTCTAAAAAATTTAAATAGCATTTTTAAAAAATTCACAATGGGGTGCACGTGCACCCGGGTTCACATCGGTCCCGTCCAGTTCGCTACCATTTTTCTAAAACCAAGTTTCGCTCAAATCAAAAAGGCGCTCTTGTTATTTTATTTTCATACTTTCTAATTCTTTTACTTTTCTGTAGTTGCATCTTTTTAGATAATTTCATTATAAAAGTTATATTAGTGTTGCATTTTTTTCATTATTTCATCTAGTTTGAAATGTAAACCTTTGTCAAGATATATTCAACGAGTTACATTTTTATCATGAAATTTGTAACTGAGGTAATTTTTTTTGAAACAAGTTGTAGGTTTGTCAAAAAAATGTGCAACTAGGAAGTGGTTTTGCACTTTTTTTGACAAATGTGTAACTACCAACCAAGTTTCTACGCGAGTTGCACTTTTGTTGAAAAACGTGCAACTATAACCTGTTTATGATAGAAGTTGCACTTTTCTCGAGAAATTTGTAACTCTAACCCGCCTATAAGATAAATTGCACTTTTTCGAAGAAATGTGTAACTAGCAACCGCTTTTCGACCCAAGTTGCACTTTTCTTGAGAAATGTATAACTCTGATCCGTTTATGATACAGGTTGCACTTTTTTTAGAATTGTCTAACTCTAACCCGCTTTATGCTACGAGTTGCACTTTTCTCTATGCAACTTGCAACAGACCAGACTAGAAAGCCCAAAGAGTAGAGACAATAGTATAGAGTGCAATCAACATGAAGAAGTTAGGCTACAGTGGCGATGATCCATCGATCGTTCCTCCTCGTTATTGTCGACTGAGACATAACCTATTCTCAGTCAACTGACGTCTAGGCAGTCCCTTAATTTTTTAAAATTTAATTTTTTTTTTGTTGTAACAAATTATAAAAAAAAATCATGGATGTATCCATTGTTGTATCCTACAATGGTAAAAAAATAATGTATACTTCTTTATACTTTAGGCTACATAAATCAATAAATATGACAAGTTTTATTGTTTTGAAATGTGCACTATTTACTATACTCGGATTTATTATTAATTTTTTTAGACTTCAATATAAAGGATTTCACATTGTGCTTTTACACATTTGTAGTTTACATCATTGGCTATATCCAAACTTTTATTTTCGATTTTTTTCAAAATATTGGTTTCGATTTTCTTTAAATAACGGCCTACATATAGCTCCATGTACATTTGTTTTATTATGCAATGTTACGCAAAAAGACGCAACTGTCATTTCAACATTCTAGAAAGATTTCAACTCCATATTAAAAACACAATTCGATAAATAATGATGATAAATTCATTGTTGTGATAATGCTAATGAGGTGAATACATATAGCCCTAGAATAGCTAATATTCAAATGAGATTCAACATCTTTATAATCGTGAGATGTGTTTGAAATTGTAACTGAAATTTGACAGCAATTCATATAGATATATGTGGCTACATTTTACTTTCTCATAATATTTAGTAACTTATAGATTTGGATACAAGAATGGTGCACCATAGGTCGAGTACAAACGGATATGCCCTCATCTTTGGTCAACATATTTTAGTTAGACAACCATAGCCAAGCAAGATTAAGACCTTGTTTAATTTCCTTAAACATTTACTTGGGGTTCAGCCAAGTCTTGGCAAAAAAAAAAAAAATGTCACTTGATACAAGGCTTATCATAGTGGGTAGGATCAAACAATAAAAGTATAATTCATATGATGGCATCACGTTGTAGTACAATAGCCTTATTAAATTTATTAATTTGTAAAATCTCAACGTAAAATTGTGTACTCTACAAGATCTAGTTGATATTAAATTGCATATAGTTGTACGTGCTATGATACAGTGTTTCTCCATAGTATCTCATTATTAATGAAATAATATGTATATTACTACGTTCATACCGGTTACGTATTTTAAAAAAAATAACCACAATTTTGGTAAACAAAATATGAGATATATGCCACAAATATTATACCGTTGGATTTATACTTAAAAGAAGTATTTGATAGTATAATTGTTTGATATATATCTTGTAACTAAATTAGTACTAGTTAAAGTTTTTTCTCGAAGTACATAGTAATACCCTATGGATTGTCTAACTAAGAACCAATAAATAAAGAAGGCAACCTGGCGTAGCTATAATTGCTAAGCATTGTTGACGCAAGCATACAACTGTCATCTCAAGTTGGCGCACAATTATATATATGCGTACGGCATTGATCATTTAGCTGTGCCATTGCGCATTGGAGTAGAGTGATTGTTTCAATGGCGTTGTTTGTTTTCCTTGCTGCATTCATGTTAGCAGCAACATCAGTTCATGTCGCCGGTCAACCAGGTAGATTTTTCACCCCGAAGTCCATTGATCGTAGCCATATATACTCATGAATGGACTTCACATGTACCACTGAATGTCCGAAACACATGTTGATATTTAATGACGTGCTAAAATAGGCCGTTTTTGATCGATATAGTACCAACTCTTTTCATCCCTGGTTGTGTGTAAATATGCCATGAATCAGGCTTTCTGAGCATCGACTGCGGGATGGATGGCGCACAAGGCGTCCGCCAGGACACGAGCACACATATCACCTACGTCTCCGACGCTCCGTACGTCGACGGCGGAGAGACTCACAAGATCGCTGCCGATCAAGAGTTCAGAGCTGACGGCCACATCGCTCTGCGAACGCTGAGGAGCTTCCCGTCCGGCGGACGGAACTGCTACACGCTTCCCACCGAGAGCGGTGGCAAATACCTGGTCCGGATGGAGTTCATGCACGGAAAGTACGACGGCAGGAGTAACCCGTTGTCGGTGCGCTTTGGCCTGCTCTTGGGGACCAACCTCTGGGACACGGTCACGCTCACCAACACGACCGACTACTTGGCGTACGAGGCGGTTTTCGCAGCGTGGGCGAGCTGGGTGCCGGTGTGCCTGCTCAACACCGGCGGCGGCACGCCGTTCGTCAACACGCTGGAGCTCAGGCAGCTAGGGCCCTTGCTATACCCGGACGTCACCACTGACCAGCCCATGTCCCTCTATACTCGGGCAGATTTGGGGGCAGCGACTTTTACCCGGTATGTTTGAAATTTTCCATCTTTTTGAGTAATATAAAGCTCTCCTTATCGAAAAAATGTTTGAAATTTTCCGACACTGAATTGTGGCTTCTTGTTTTTAGGAGTGAATACATGGTTAAAATACTTCGTCATCACAAAATATGTATACAACCTTCGATTTATATTATTTGTCGCTAATATGGACCAAGGTATCTAGATACATCTATATTGGTGCCAATCAATATGAATTAGAGGGAGTAGTATATAGGTTAGACTAACCTATAGCTCCTAAAAGTAACAAAATTTAGTCTAGAAGGGCCATTTGACTTTTCTTATTTTAAAATTTAATTGTGAACTCTCCTTCTAAAATGAGGCAAATGTTGTGCCTCCTTTTTTCTAAATGCAGCTAAAATAGCTTCTAATTTTTAAAAATAAGGTTCCTCACTTTGTACGCTACCTTCCTCTGGTCCTCCTTCAAACCCCTCCCCCAAGCTCGTTCTCGGCTTTGACTGCAGCCACCATGACATACATACCCTCCCGCACCACCACATCCCAACCATGTGCCGCCGTGCTCCTCTCCTATCGCCATGCCTGTTCCCACATCGCCGGCTACTTTCTCCTGAGCAACCACAGTCCCCGTTATGTCGTATGTTCTTCCACGCTTGTCGAGCTCCTCCCATGTCGTTGTAGATCATAGTATGACAAAAGGGGGCTGAAGGTCGCTCTTTACAACTTCAGCATGTCACGATACAAAACGTAAAAGTCCCCTCTGCTAAAATTACAACAGTACAATATTACAAAACAAATCTGGAAATTGCTCTCTCAGGTCTGAAACTTAAGAAGTTTTCTAAATATGAACGAGTGGAATTCAGTATAAAAACTAAAAAAGTAAAGGGGAAGCTCACTTTCCAACTATATTAGTTCACTCTATATGTATGTCACAAAAGCGGAAATGCACTTTTGAACTTGGGAGCATATGCTCCTGCTATCCAGAAAAATATTTTAAAATGTTAAAATAATCTAAACAAAAATTTGGCACGTATACATTGATATTATATGTGTGCACACCATGTTTCACGAAAAACAGACATTATTTGTATCCTGTATAAAAAAGATAAAGGAATGTATCGTGAAAAGCTCTTTTTAAACATCAAATTTTGTCTATTTTTGCACACAACACAAAAATATTGATTTTTGGCGAAACAAGATTATGAGCACATAGAATACCGACATGTATGTGTCAATTTGTAGTTTAGAATGTTTTAATATTTTAAACTACGTTTAGAACTCATTTAAAAAACGGAAGCATATATATACTCCCAGGTACAAAATTGCCTTCTACCTCACAAAAGTTCATTTATAAACATGCATCAACATATGTTCACTCTGAAACTAGCCAGAGCCGTTCACTATATGTATATATATAATGATGGGAAAACGGAAGTTCAGTCTTCAAAGCTGCAGCCTGCAGCGTTTCACTGTATAAATCAATAGAAGTTTGCTCTTGAAACTGCAACAGTTGATATATAAAGACACACATATGTCAACTCTGCTAAAAAAAACTGCATGCTCCTCGTACTTCAGGAATTTGCTATATATAAAAGTTTATTTTGTCAAATCTGCTCCTTCTAATTTATAATAGTAGAGAGTAGATTTTGTACACACATATATGGGTGTGGGTGTATTCTGGACCATCGATTTATTACTCAAAATTCTCGATTTATTACTCAAAATTCCCCATTGCCTTGGTAGATGGAAAGATATATTTCATTCTCTCTCGTTATTTTATCTCAATTTTAAAGTAAAACGGATTTTGACCAAAACACCCACCCCATGGGTAGGAAGCTTTCGTTCGGCGAGTCCGTTCAAATACTTCTCTTCTATTTTCTCGCGCACTCGCGGAACATTACTAAACCTCATTCTTTGTAGGTTTCAAAAAAAAAACCTCATTCTTTGTATTTCTCTCGAAAGTTGGGTGCACCTGTCACAATATTTTTTATGAAATATCTTGTCAAACAATAGCATGTGGAAGTGTAGCATACCGATATCAATTACACCCGTTCTATACAAAAACATAATTCCTAAGAACTAGTCAAGACATTAAGAACGTATACATCAAAAAGAACACCACAGGGATCGGCTCAGACGCCGACGGCCGGCTGCCCTCGGCGTAGCCACACCTGGCCCTCGGCGTAGGCTACACCGAGGCAGCCCTCGGCGTACCTCCTTGGCGTCGACCTCCCACGGCAGAGACGCTCGTGTCGTCGGTGTAGGGCTGGCTGTCGGCGTACGCCTCCTATGTCGAGGGTCGCACGTGACCATCGGCGTCTGAGCCCTCGGCGCAGCGTGCCGGCGCGCCGTCGCCGTTAATGGAAGGGTGTCGTACGCCGACGGCTTGCCCTCGGCATAGACGACCACGTGGCACGCGGAAGGGAGCCAGGCCAGAACCATACGCCGACGGCTTCACCCTCAACATAGGCAAGCACATGGCAAGCGCAGGGGAGCTAGGCCAGAGGCTACGCCGACGGCATAGCTCTCGGCATAGGCCTGACCATATGGTCATGTCATGAGGCTATGCCGACGGCTTTGCCCTCGGCGTAGCCCTGTCCGCAAATTCTTCTTTTTTTGCCAGGCAAGTTTCCAGCTCGTTTCACGTCCCCAAATTCGCCAAATTCACCAAAATTCACCAAAATCAACAAAATTCACCAGAATAGCATATAATTCAAGTAATAGCATACATAGTGCACATAATAACATAAACATATGAGTGTCATGTCCAAATACATAGTAGTAGCTAGCGCGCATAACCCGAGTCGGAATAATAGTAGATAGCGCGCACATACATAGTATCAACCGACTACATGAAGGACCCAGGCAGGTGAATCCGCCCTCATCACGGCATGCCATGCACTACGCTGACGGCCTGGTGGACGCTGAGGGTTGCCGTCGACGTAGCCGTATCTACGCCGATGGCCAGCCTACGCCGACGGTCGCGATTTGGGGCTGCCCTGGCCAGGCCGTACGCCGATGGCCCCAACATTTGGCCGTCGGCGTGCAGTTTGGCCCTCGGCGTAGTGTCCCATTCCTGTAGTGCACATAAAAAAAAAGGCCCAGCGGCAACATGAATAACCACTACCATTGATGACATACGGACAAGAAGTGAGCCTAGCTCACTTGGTTCGGCAAGTGGATGTAGCCATTCAGATTTATGCAAATTTGGTTTTTTTATTAGTCAAGTAAGTTGTACGGTTTTCCCTACCGTTTTCTTTAAATAAAAAATTCGGACCATGGAAAAGTTCCTCCAAAAAGGCGCCCCCTAAGGTAACTGCCTCCTCCTACACAATTCCCATATAGCAATGTCGTGGATCAGTTGAAAGGTTGAAACTTGATTGTAGGCTAGGTCATTCTTTTTTTGAACAAGTTTTTTTTTTTTTTTTTTTGAACAAGGCTAGATCATACTTCAGCACTCAGGAAAAAAAATACTACAACGCTTCATTGTGTGAAAATTCAGAAGTTCACTGTATGAAAAGCAAAATTCCCAATATAAAATGCTACAACTATATAATTTATAAATTACAAAACAAAGAAGGCCTGTACGAAACTATTGCAATTTACTGTAATACATAAAACACAGAAGCAGCGTACTCTTCAAATACAAACTATACACTATGAAAACAAAAAAAATGGAAGTTCATCCTTGACATTCAGCAGTTCAGTATATGAAAAAAATCCATTGTACAACAACACTATAGAAGTTCATAATATAAAAACATAAACCAAAATTCAGTCTCCAAACCTTAGAGGTTCATGGTGAATAAAACACAAGTCCACTCCTAAAACAACAACTGTTCAAAACAATGCTTTAAATAGCATACTATGGCAAGTAGTGGCTGCCCTCATATTTCTATAGTGGGGCTAAGGCGGAGTAAAATAGGGCTATATAGTGGGGATATTCACTTGCTCACTGTACATGTATTCCATTTAGCGGCTACCTGCTTGCTATAACGGGCTGTTCAAAACATTGGTTCATAGTAATATGGGAAACTTCACATGTTCATTTCCAAAAGTACACTAGGCAAACATAAAAGAGCCCTGTAGTCGGGCGTACACCCATAACTTGAAACATGAGTGGGAGTCCATGTGTTAAAGATCTCTGAAACATGTGAGGAACTTATGGGGGACTCCCTGAACCAATGGCTTCTATTAGTATGTTTGCGCCTATAATCGGAGCGCAATGAATATATGTTAGAGATATACTAATTAGACTGTCAGGTATGTTTGTATCGGGATAGTGTAGACCTATTTTTATGTTTGATATTGAGTATTTTAACAAAAAAAGCAACATACTTCAATATCAGTGATGGATTGTCTTTTTTTACGAAGGTTTCCCAAGGATCCATACGACCGCTACTGGTGGGAGTACGCCAGGTCGTCGTGGGCAAACCTATCCACCCAAAATACCATCACCCATGAGGATCAGGACAGCTTTGCAGTGCCCAGCAGCTTTCTTCGGACAGCTATTACTACTGCTGGCAATGGCACGGTGCTAAATGTTGCGACATGGTACCCGTCTGATTCATCATTATTGTTCAGGGTGTTTCTGCACTTCACCGACTTCCAAAATAGCCAGCTCCGGCAGTTCAACGTCTACATCAACGACGAAGAGCTCAATAACTATAGCCCCAAATACCTAACCGCTTCCAGTGTGCACAACTCTGGCTGGTCGAAAACTGCCGATGGCATCTATAATATCACCCTTGCAGCCACCAATATGTCGGTGCTGCCTCCGATGATCAGTGCATATGAGATATACAACCTCATCGCCAACGACACTCCAAGAACGTTCTCCATGGATTGTGAGTTGTCTCCCCTCTCTCTATCTCTAAGTTGGTTGTATTCCTAAGGTACAGACACCATTCCTGGACATAATTTTCTCATTGAAGCTCGAAAGAATTCTAAATTTGGTTACAATTAAAATCGTCAAGATTGGCCACCTCACGGTTATTTTATCAACATATGTTACATACACAAAATGGGTTGTGCTTCAGTACAAAATACTTTCTAGTCGGTTGTCCCAATCAATTTCCACAATGAATAAATCAACTGACAACAGTAAAAAAAACATGGTCACATGCCACGGTGATGAACAGAAAACAGATTGCAGAGAAATAATTGGCTGCAATAAGACTTTGTTACACTTGGTTCAGACTAGTAAAACGACTGAATGAAACCCCTCAGTTGGTTGGAAACATAACTGGCGGGAACAAACAACTCAAGTACTTCCTCCGTTCCACCAAAAGTGTCTATTCTTTATCAACATTTAGATAGTAGGCATACATCTAAATTTTGACAAAGTTGTGACCCTTTCGGTCGGACGGAGGGAGTATTTGCAAATTATCATTACCAGGAATTTCTCAAGACACTATTCACAGATGCATATGTCTTTTTTTTCTCTCTATATAAATGGAAATTAGATTCAGAATGTTATGAGATTGTAGAAATCCATATCTAAAAAAAATGAGATTGTAGAAATACGTTTTGTCAAGACCAAAAAAACTTCAAAACTTCAATAATTTTGGCGGTGCTGTCGCGCACTAGTATTACAGTTACAGTAGCTCCTAAAGTGGCGGTAGCTCTAGCTATTCTCGTGTGGAACTCAGACAAATGAACTGATAGTAAAAATATAAAGGGAAGTATGGTGTTACTGGTAATTCCCTCTTGTTAACAACCCAGTAGCTGTTCTCTTACTTAACGTTTGAAAGAGGGTGCTTGCTTCCCTGTGCGGCTGTGCGTACACCATTGAGGTTCCGTGCTCCGTTGACCTGTACGTAGTGTCATCCTGTCCTAAAATCTCCGCGGCTGTTAGGAGTGGAGTTCACCAAGATGATCCCGACCCGGCCAGAGCAAAACAGACACCCATTCTTCGTGCTGCCAATGTAGGCGCCAACCGCATTGCATACGGGAAATACATGGGGGCCTTGTCCCTGCACCCTGCTCCCCATGCTTTGAAGGTGTTTGATGGAATGGCGCTTCAGGGTTGTCTCAATGAAAATTTGATCCCACCTCGTCATGAACCTCATGAAGCTGCATATTTGCATTCAGTGGTCCAACAGTTCTTTCACGAGTATAGTCAAATAGTTTGTTTTCCTCACCACTTCCTCCTTTTCACTTTGTGATGGTAGTTGACACAATGATGGCCATCAAATACGAGTATGGAGTAAAGAAAAACTGGAACGGTGATCCATGTTTTCTGTCCACTTATGCATGGAGTGGCGTGAAATGTAGCAACTCAACTGGCAACACAACGAGGATAATTTCACTGTGAGTGTTGAGTACTATGTTTGATGGTGCTTCATGTTGCATGTCCAAATATGTACTATTTGATTAGTTTTGGATGTTAATTGTCCTGCAGGGATCTTTCAAACAGTAACTTGACTGGATCGATATCTAGTAACTTCACATTGCTCACGGAACTCCAATTACTGTAAGTGTATTAGATATTGAGGATGCCTATGGATTTGTATACAAAACTGAGACAAGAAGGGAAAGACTATTTCATACACAGATGTTTCCACATTCCACTCCAGAGTACTTTCTCTTGCTAGATGATTACTGGAATATGGGGGAGTGCATAAAAGGGCATCATATTTGCCTTCTATTGCTCGACTATCCATAATATCCAGGATTTACATTTGACATGAATGGGTTATCCCTTTTACCTGTAGTCATGAGTGAAGAACACCAACAGGATCTACTTGAGATGGCTTCTATTTGAACAGATTTTGTTGCATTTGTTACAGTGCTAAAATTTATAACTGATGTCTAAAAGGACATGTTCTTTCTGCAGGGATTTGTCTGGCAATAGTTTGAGTGGCCCAATTCCGTATACCCTCTGTAAAAAGAATGGAGGACCACTCGTTTTCAGGTTTGGGTTTTCTACACGAGGTTTCCTTTTTTGTAAACATGCATTAGAATTGTCCCTGAATGCTTCTTTCCTATGATTTTTGGGCACCCTGATTGTTCAAGTTTTTATACCAAAGTAACTCTGAACCGATTGTATGATGTAACTTCACTATTTCAGATCTGAATCTGGTGAAGATATGTGCAACATAATACCAAGCATATCAAGTCCGCCTCCATCAAGAAATAAAATAGTTATAATATCTATTTCAGTAGTTGTTCCCATAGTGGTAGTGGTTGTGCTTGTCCTTTCATGTTTGATCTGGAGAAGGAAGAGAAAGCCCCAAAGTATGTATGCTCTTCTTTAAAAAAAAATTTAAGACTGACTATATTTGGTATTTACGTAATCTAACTGACATTTTTCCAACCAGTCCCTACATATGATCATCCAACTGCAGCAAAACCTAATGATGCTCTTGTAAGTACAAATAGTCATGGGGATCACATGCAGAATTCTGAAAATCGCCAATTCACATACAAGGAGCTTGAGAAGTTCACTAATAAATTTGAACGGTCCATTGGACAAGGAGGGTTTGGGCTCGTGTACTACGGCCGTTTAGAAGACGATACTGAGGTTGCTGTCAAGATGCGATCTGAAACATCATCACATGGGCTTGATGAGTTCTTAGCCGAGGTATTTTTGTCCCTTGCTTGGTTGAAAATTTGCATTTTGAGAAGTAAGTTAGCGAGTGTCTACATAGCAAGCTTATATGCAAATTAAGAGATTTTTCCTGTGTGCTTTTTTTTATTATTGTTACACAGGTCAATAGCTTGACAAAGGTGCACCACAGAAATCTAGTTTCTTTGGTTGGTTATTGTTGGGAGAAGGATCATTTGGCACTTGTTTATGAGTACATGTCTCGAGGCTGTCTTTCTGATCTATTGAGAGGTTTGTCGTTATACAAACCTATGTATGATTAACTGATAACGAATTTTGTGGTTACCGTAAAATTCCAAACAAATTTTCTATGCATTGTTTGGATTTGAGATGCTATCTTGAGTATTCAAGATATTTTAGTATATAGTTCGATGATATTTACATATGTTCCTCATGAAGTGCCTACAATGATAAGTAACATCTACTATTCATGGCTGGATATTACTTATTGTCCATTTTCTCATATTGTTGAACATGTTTTGACAAAGTAACAACCTTGTTTGAACTAGTATTCTATTAGATATCAGCTCAGATCATTGTAAGAGAATGGAACAGATGTGCAAACAAGGAAATGCTGCATGAAAGTATGAATTTTCACATGTAAAGTTGCTACTGCAGTTATGTTCTAACTATTACTATGCTTGCATATGAAGGAAAAAGAAGTGTTGGTGAAACCTTGACTTGGGGGACACGTGTTCGAATTGTGCTTGAATCAGCACAAGGTAGGGTGCACTGACAAGATATCTATAGTTCTCAGAAAATATTTCATCAGATCATCTGCTTTCCCTTTCACTAAAGGACTTGATATGATATTTGTAGGCCTGGACTATCTGCACAAGGGATGCAGCTTACCAATAATTCACCGAGATGTGAAAACCAACAACATTCTCTTAGGTCAAAATCTACGAGCGAAAATAGCTGATTTTGGACTTTGCAAAACTTATCTCAGCGAGATGCAGACTCACATATCAACCAATGCAGCTGGATCAGCAGGTTACATGGACCCTGAGTATGTGCATTTCTACACTACATAAATTGTGTACCTCTTTCTCGTATAGCTAGTAATTTAACATGAAGTAAACCATGCGCAGATTAATTTTCTTACTTAACTAGTCCACTATTGTCAGATCAACAAAAGATTACTAAAATATCATTTTATTAATTTCTTAATAAAAATTTAGGAAAGGTAAGATGTGGCTTATATATGAAGGAACAAATGGTGTCCGCGATTCAGAGAAAGTAACAACCTTATTTCCTATTAAATTTCCAACTCAAGAGATTGCAGGAGAATCTAACGGAATTGTAACAATTGGTGAATGAATGTATGAACTTTGACATGTAAAGTTGTTAATGCGGTTATGTCGTCTAAGCATTTTTTTCCCTTCATGTGAAAAAGAGAGCTAATTGCTAATGCGTTATCTATGAACTGTTGTTTTTTAGGTACTACCACACTGGCTGGCTCACTGAGAGCAGCGATGTGTATAGCTTCGGTGTTGTTCTACTTGAGGTAGCCACCGGTGAGCCTCCAATATTGCCAGGTCATGGTCACATTGTCCAACGTGTGAAACAGAAGATTGCCAGTGGTAACGTCAGCATGGTAGCTGACGCTAAGCTAGAAGGAGCCTATGATGTCAACTCCATGTGGAAACTGGTCGACACTGCCATGGCTTGCACAGCCGATGCTGCTATTCGAAGGCCAACGATGGCTGTCGTGGTGGCGCAACTGAGAGAGAGCCTTGCGTTGGAAGAATCTCGTGAGGATAATAGTGCCCCAGGAAGCTTCATGAGTACTAGCGAAGCCTCGATGTCCAAATTTGGTCCGTCAGCAAGATGAAGTTTATCGAAAAAAGCAAGATGAAGTTGCGGCTTGCCCAAATATTTTTATTGTATCCTTGATGGGTCTATTTTACAAGTAGTTCTTGTGAATAATATGTATGTGTTGGAAATTTTTTGCTCATGCGGGAGCACGCTGCGGGCGTTGGTGTGTAATACGTGCATACGTGTGTTGCATTGGTTTCTTTCCATGTGCAAACAATAAGTTGTGGCCTAGTGCATGACTGCATGAGCTTGTATCCACTTTACTTATACTAAGCATGACTTGTGTGGGAGCATAAATTATTGTTCATCGTTATGATGAGAAAATTAAACATTTTTATTCCAATGCAAATTTCCCCGTCATATTGTTATTTAGTTAAGTTGCTTCGAAGTTCAAACCTTTACCCTCTTCTTAGTGTTGAAAATACTTTAGCCAATTTTATAGGGCATTGATCGCAAGTTTAGAATCCTTATTCGGGTGGAAGGTGTTGTTTTATTTGGTCACTATGTATCAGGTTTTTGAACTCCAGTCATAGATTTGTATGTAGGCAAGGGCTTGTGACCATGATCCTATGGGCTAACTATCTTACACACCCAAGTTTTTATAGGTTCGGTCCCGCTTTAGGTTCCTCGTAAAAACCTTACTCCTGTTGGGATTGTACTAATCAAGGGTGTGAGGTAATAAAGGTGTGATGGATGGGGTGGCTGGCTTCAACCGTGCTCATCTTCTAAAGAGAGCCAGCGGATGGAATTGTGTGTGGATAAATGGTGAAATTTTTGACCTCCTTCCCTCAGATGGAGGGGAAAAGTATATCGAAAGCACCATGGTTCCACAATAGAGTTGTCGTGGTGTTCGGTCCTAGATGATGGGACGTAAGCTGACTGTGTGCATTGCCCATGCTTCATGGCATGGCCAAAGGCAGGTGAGTGCCACACACTAGCTCAGTCATTATGTGGTGACATCAAGGTCGCTAAGTACACTGAGTATGTTGATGTCAACCTAATTGGTATTGATGAGACTCTACTACGGTCAGAGTGTTATGACCGGGCTGACCTACAACCGGAAGAGGCCCAGCAGCGGTTCAACTTAAGGGCTTGGCCCAACTTATCTAGGGTTTTTATTAGTTGGACTATTATATAAACACTTGTAATGCTATGTATTGTGGGAAGCAATAAATCATATGTGTTGCCGACTCCCTCAGGAGTCGGAACCCTAACCCTAGCCGCCTCCTCCTTCCGCGCGATCATGGCGCCAACTCGCCGTCGAGCGCGCCCAGCCCCTCGCCATCCTCCCTTCCACCCATACAACCTACGACCTAGACCTGGTAGGATCCCAGCTCCTATCACAGAGTCCCATTTCTCATGTCTTGGTATGGTGGAGAAGCCAATCACGTCGCTCCGAGCACACATTGGTAGAAGAGGTTCTTAGACTCATTGTCTTCTCCTCTTGTTTTATGGGACCTGAATGACCAGAGCTAGCGGTCTTGTTGAGTACCTATGTTCTCAAGCATGTCAGCTTAAGTTGATGGTCATGTGGATACCCGTGTAACCCATGAACCCATCAGTAGCCTCCAAGCCTTTGGATGGTGATAAGGGCTGAACCCTAGAGGAGGCCCGATCTTCACGGATTTGGGGGCGGTGGTGAAGAACACGAAGAACACGGGTGGAAAGCGGAGGGGATCGAAGATACAAACGCAACAAACACATACAAACGGTTGTTCTTCGTTGGCCCGATACACCAACCCAATAGAATTGGAAGGCAAAGACCCACAAGGAGTAGAATCCCTCACAAAATATTGGCAAGCAATTGGTAGAGTTCCAAAGAGGGAAAGAGTGCAAATAGATAGAATTGCAAGAGAAAAAAATCCAAAAACACTAGAATCCCTAGAATGGAAGAGACTAATCCCTCAGAAGATCCTTGATACACTTCACATATTCATCTCTAGAAGGTTTCCCCATGGGGGAGAAGCAAAGCTCATATAATCTCAAAAACGAGTCTAACCCTAATTCGTGGCTGGAGGAGCCCTATATATAGCCCAGATCTGAAACAGGGGTAACTTAGTCATTTTGCGAAATAAACACAGCCACAGGATTCAAACGAACGGTTCTAATGTCGTTGACTTTGGTGGGACTGGTATTTCTACAGTAGTAACAAGCACCTTGACTCAAATATAAAATAAAAATTGCAGAAATAAAATAATGAGTTGTCTCCCATAAGCGCTTTTCTTTAACGCCTTTCAGCTAGGCGCAGAAAGTGAAAATCAAGTAACATCAAGAGAAGAAGCATCAACATCATAATTTGTTCTAATAATAGAATCAAAAGGCATCTTCATTCTCTTTCTAGGGAAGTGTTCCATACCTTTCTTAAGAGGGAATTGATATTTAATATTTCCTTCTTTCATATCAATAACAGCACCAACGGTTCGAAGAAAGGTTCTTCCCAAAACAATAGGACAAGATGCATTGCATTCAATATCCAAAACAACAAAATCAACGGGGACAAGGTTACTGTTAACCGTAATGTGAACATTCTCAATTCTCCCCAAAGGTTTCTTTATAGAATTATCAGCAAGATTAACATCCAAATAACAACATTCCAAAGGTGGCAAGTCAAGCATATCATACAGTTTCTTAGGCATAACATAAATACTTGCACCAAGATCACATAAAGCATTACAATCAAAATCATTGACCTTCATTTTAATGATGGGCTCCCAACCATCTTCCAACTTCCTAGGGATAGAAGCTTCAAGTTTTAATTCCTCTTCCCTAGCTTTAATGAGAGCATTTGTAATATGTTTTGTAATAGCACTAGCATTAGGACTTCTAGCAAGTTTTTGCAAGAACTTAATAACTTAAGAAATATGACAATTATCAAAATCAAAATCATTATGATCTAAAGCAATGAGACCATTGTCCCCAATACTTTGAAAAATTTCAGCACTTTTATCACAAACAGTTTCAGCAGTTTCAGGCAGTTTTGCACGCTTTGTAGTAGAAGTAGAAACATTGCCAACACCAATTATTTTACCATTGATAGTAGGAGGTTTGGCAACATGTGAAGCATCAACATTACTAGTGGTGGTAATAGTCCAAACTCTAGCTATATTATTCTCTTTAGCAAGTTTTTTTTCTCTTTCCCACCTAGCATGCAATTCAGCCATCATTCTAATATTGTCGTTAATTCGAACTTGGATAGCATTTGCTGTAGCAAGAATTTTGTTATCATTATCCTCAGGTTTAGCAGCCATTTTATTAATTAAAGAAGCTTGTGACTCAGACATGTATGAAATTCGGTTTTTAGCATTTGAAAGCTTAGTTTGCAAACCATAAATTTCCATATTCAAATTCTCAAGTTGATTTCCTATATTTTTCAACAAGGCAGATTGTTCATTCATACTTTTAGTAAACAATTGATTTTGCTCATATTGTGATTGCATATATCTCTTAGTAGCTCTTTCAATTTCCAACATCTTTTCCTCACTAGGCAAAACAGATCTACCATAAGAATTACCATAACCACTACCACTATTAGAAGGATATGGCCTATAGTTGTTGTTACCAAAATTATTCCTATAAGCATTGTTGTTGAAATTATTATTTTTAATGAAATTCACATCAACATGCTCTTCTTGAGCAACCAATGAAGCTAAAGGAACATTATTAGGATCAACATGAGATTTACCATTAACAAGCATAGACATAATAACATCAGTCTTATCACTCAAGGAAGAGGTTTCTTCAACAGAATTTACCTTCTTACCTTGAGGAGTCTTTCAGTGTGCCATTCAGAGTAGTTGATCATCATATCATCAAGAAGCTTTGTTGCAACACCCAAAGTGATGGACATAAAAGTACCTCCAGCAGCTGAATCCAATAGGTTACTTGAAGAAAAATTTAATCCTGCATAAAAGGTTTGGATGATCATCAAAGTAGTTAGTCCATGGGTAGGGCAATTCTTTACCAAAGATTTCATTCTCTCCCATGCTTGGGCAACATGTTCATTATCCAATTGCTTAAAATTCATAATTCTACTTCTCAAATATATAATTTTAGCAGGAGGTTAATATTTTCCAATGAAAGCATCTTTACATTTAGTCCATGAACTAATACTATTTTTAGGCAAAGATAGCAACCAATCTTTAGCTCTTCCTCTCAAGGAGAAAGGAAACAATTTCAGTTTTATAATATCCCCATCTATATCCTTATACTTTTGCATTTCACAAAGTTCAACAAAATTATTAAGATGGGCAGCAACATCATCAGTACTAACACCAGAAAATTGCTCTCTCATAACAAGATTTAGTAAAGCAGGTTTAATTTTCATAAAATTCTGATGTAGTAGCAGGTGGAGCAATAGGAGTGCATATGAAATCATTATTATTTGTGCTAGTGAAGTCACACAACTTAGTGTTCTCAGGAATATTCATTTTAGCAATAATAAAAATAAATAAAGAAAAACCGAATTAAACAAAGTAAAACAAGTAACTAATTTTTTTGTGTTTTTGATATAAAGAAAGCAAACAAGACAGAAAATAAAATAAAGCAAGACAATAAACAAAGTAAAGAGATTGGGTGTGAGAGACTCCCCTTGCAACGTGTCTTGATCTCCCAACGGTGCAAAAGTAGCTGCTTGTGACGGTAAAGCACACGTCCGTTGGGAACCCCAAGAGGAAGGTATGATGAGTACATCAGCGAGTCCCTCAGAAGAAACCAAGGTTATCGAACCAGTAGGAGATGAAGATCACGTGAAGGTTGTTGGTGAAGGAGTGTAGTGCGGTGCAACACCAAGGATTCCGGTGCCAACGTGGAACCTGCACAACACAATCAAACTACTTTGCCCCAACTTAACAGTGAGGTTGTCAATTTGCTGAAAACAAAGGATTAAACGTATGGTGTGAAAAATGATGTTTGCATGCAGAAAACAAAAGAGAACAATGATTGCAGTAGGTTGTATTTCAGATGTAAAAGAATGGACCGGGGTCCACAGTTCACTAGTGGTGTCTCTCCAATAAGATAAATAACATGCTGGGTAAACAAATTATAGTTGGGCAATTGACAAATAGAGAGGGCATAACAATGCACATACATATCATGATGACTACTATGAGATTTACTTAGGGCATTACGACAAAGAACATAGACCGCCATCCAGCATGCATCTATGGCTAAAAAGTCCACCTTCGGGTTAGCATCCGCACCCCTTCTAGTATTAAGTTGCAAACAACAGACTATTGCATTAAGTACTGTGCGTAATGTAAACAATACAAATATCCTTAGACAAAGCATTGATGTTTTATCCCTAGTGGCAACATCACATCCACAACCTTAGGGGTTGCTGTCACTCCCCAGATTCAATGGAGACATGAACCCACTATCTAGCATAAATACTCCCTCTTGGAGTTACAAATATCAACTTGGCCGAGCCTCTACTAGCAACGGAGAGCATGCAAGATCATAAACAACACATATATGATAGATCAATAATCAACTTGACATAGTATTCCATATTAATCGGATCCCAACAAACACAACATGTAGCATTACAAATAGATGATCTTGATCATGATAGGCAGTTCACAAGATCTAAACATGATGGCACAATAGGAGAAGACAACCATCTAGCTACTGCTATGGACCCGTAGTCCAAGGATGAAATACTCACGCATCATTCCGGAGGCGGGCATGGTGATGTAGAGCCCTCCGGTGATGATTCCCCTCTCCGGCAGGGTGCCGTAGGAGATCTTATGAACCCCCCGAGTTAGGGTTGACGGCGGTGGCGTCTCTGGAACGTTTCTGGTATTTTGGCTCTCGGTGCTAGGGTTTTCGGGGACGAAGGAATAAATAGGCGAAGGGGCAGCGTCGGGAGAGCCGGGCTCCTCCCCACGCCTTGCGGCGGCCCCCCGCGCCGCCATATGGGGAGGGCCCCCTGGCCTTCCTCGACTCTCCTTCGGTCTTCGGAACACTCCGTGGAAAATAGGGCCGTGGGCTTTTGTTTCGTCCAATTCCGAGAATATTTGTAAAACAACTTTTCTGAAATCAAAAACAGCAGAAAACATGAACTGGCACTGTGGCATCTTGTTAATAGGTTAGTCCCGGAAAATGCATAAAAACATTATAAAGTGTGAACAAAACATGTAGGTATTGTCATAAAACTAGCATGGAACATAAGAAATTATAGATACGTTGGAGACGTATCAACAACCATGAAGCGGCGCCACTGACCTTGACGCCATGCTGGTGATGATGGAGATCATGTCCGTGCTTTGGAGATGGAGATCAAAAGCACAAGAAGAAAGGCCATATCATATCACACATTATGAATTGCATGTGATGTTAATCCTTTTATGCATCTTATTTTGCTTAGATCGCGACGGTAGCATTATAAGATGATCCCTCTCACTAAATATCAAGATAATAAAGTGTTCATCCTTAGTATGCACCGTTGATAAGACTTGTCGTTTCGAAGCATCTCGTGAGGATCGGGTGTGATAGACTCTGCAGTATCCGAGGACGTAAAGAATGTTTACAAGACTCGGTTGACTCAGTACTCCGAAGTTCAGTGTGCCATCCTGTGCAGCCTAGAGGCATAGCTCCAAAGCGTTTTGAGCACCACGACCCTTGTGAGATGATGCGTGAGCTCAAGGTTATCTTTGAAACTCATGCGGCGTGGAGAGCTATGAGGCCTCAAAACAGTTCTTTGGCTGTATGATGGAAGAGGGCAGCTCCGTTAGTGAGCACATGTTCGCCATGTCCGGACACAAGAAGCTCGGTGACTTGGGGATTGTGATCCCTAACCAGCTGGGTATTCATCGTGTCCTCCAATCACCACCAAGTTACAAGAACTTCGTGATGAACTACAACATGCAGAACATGAACAAAGAGTTACCTGAACTCTTCTCCATGCTGAAATCTGCTGAAGTAGAAATACGGAAGGAGAACCAAGTGTTGATGGTCAACAAGACCACTTTCAAGAAGCAGGGCAAGCCTAACAAGGGCAACTTCAAGAATGGCGGCAAGAAAGTTGCGGCGCCTCCTGAGAAGCCTAAGGCTGGTCCTAAGCATGACTGTGTGCTACTACTGCCAGGGAAGGGGCACTGGAAGCGTAATTGCTCCAAATACTTGGCCGATCTGAAGAGCGGCCACGTCAAGAAGAAAGGTATATTTGATATACATGTTATTGATGTCTATCTTACTGGTTCTCGTAGTAGTGCCTGGGTATTTGATACTGGTTCGGTTGCTCACATTTGTAACTCGAAACAGGAACTGCGGAATAAATGAAGCCTGGCGAGGGACGAGGTGACGATGCGCATTGGAAATGGATCCAAGGTCGATGTGATCGTCGTCGGCACGCTCCCTCTATATCTACCTTCAGGATTAGTTTTAAACCTCAATAATTGTTATTTGGTACCTGCGTTGAGCATGAACATTATATCTGGATCTTGTTTGATGCAAGACGGTTATTCGTTTAAGTCTGAGAAAAATGGTTGTTCGATTTATATGAGTAATGTCTTTTATGGCCATGCACCTGAGATGAATGGTTTATTCTTGTTAAATCTCGATAGTAGTGATACACATGTTCATAACATTGATGCTAAGCGAATTAAATTGAATGATAATTCTACTTATATGTGGCATTGTCGTCTTGGTCATATTGGAGTGAAGCGCATGAAGAAACTCCATTCCGATGGACTTCTTGAGTCACTTGACTTTGAGTCACTTGACAGATGCGAAGCATGTCTAATGGGAAAATGACTAAGACTCCATTTTCTGGTACAATGGAGCGAGCTACAGACTTATTGGAAATCATACATACCGATGTGTGCGGACCAATGAGTGTAGCATCGCGCGGTGGTTATCGTTATGTTCTAACCTTCACGGATGATCTGAGTAGATATGGGTATATTTACTTTATGAAACATAAGTCCGAGACTTTCGAGCAGTTCAAGGAATTTCAAAGTGAAGTAGAAAATCAACGTAACAAGAAAATTAAGTTTCTGCGTTCTGATCGCGGAGGCGAATATCTGAGTTATGAGTTTGGAATGCATTTAAAGAAATGCGGAATACTTTCATAGTTGACATCGCCGGGAACACCACAACGCAATGGTGTGTCCGAACGTCGTAATCAAACTCTCTTAGATATGGTTCGGTCTATGATGTCTCTTACCGATTTGCCGTTGTCGTTTTGGGGTTATGCATTAGAGCCAGCCGCATTCACTTTAAATAGGGCACCATCTAAATCCGTTGAAACGACACCGTATGAATTATGGTTTGGGAAGAAACCTAAGCGTCGTTCCTTAAAGTTTGGGGTTGCGAAGCTTATGTAAAGAAGTTACAACCTGACAAGCTAGAACCCAAAGCGGAGAAATGCGTCTTCATAGGATACCCTAAAGAAACAATTGGGTACATTTTCTATCACAGATCCGAAGGCAAGATCTTTGTTGCCAAGAATAGATCCTTTCTTGAGAAGGAGTTTCTCACTAAAGAAGTGACTGGAAGGAAAGTAGAACTCGACGAGGTTGATGAACCTTCTCTCATAGATCAGAGTAGCGCAGTGCCGGAAGAAGTTCCTGTGCAGCCTGCACCGATAGGAGAGGAAGCAAATGATGATGATCATGAAACTTCGAACGAGGAAACTACTGAACCTCGCAGATCGACGAGGGAACGTACCACTCCTGATTGGTATGATCCCTATCTAAATGTCATGATTGTGGACGACAATGATGAAGACCCTGCGACGTATGAAGAAGCAATGATGAGCCCAGATTCCAACAAATGGCAAGAAGCCATGAAATCCGAAATGGGATCCATGTATGATAACCAAGTATGGACTTTGGTAGACTTACCTGATAGCCGCAAGGCTGTCGAGAATAAATGGATCTTCAAGAGAAAAACATATGTTGATAGTAATATTACTGTCTATAAAGCTCGACTTGTCGCGAAGGGGTTCCGACAAATTCAAGGAGTTGACTACGATGAGACTTTCTCACTTGTAGCGAAGCTAAAGTCTGTGAGGATTTTGTTAGCAATAGCTGCATTTTTCGATTATGAGATTTGGCAGATGGATGTCAAAACAGCGTTCCTTAATGGTGATATTGAAGAAGAGTTGTATATGGTACAACCCAAAGGTTTTGTCGATCCTAAAAATGCTGACAAGGTATGCAAACTTCAGCGTTCCATTTATGGACTAAAGCAAGCATCCCGGAGTTGGAACCGATGCTTTGATGGTGTGATCAAAGACTTCGGGTTTATACGGACTCATGGTGAGGCATGTATTTACAAGAAAGTGAGTGGGAGCTCTGTAGCGTTCCTGATATTATATGTAGATGACATATTATTGATTGGGAATGATATAGAACTATTAAGCAGCATTAAAGGATATTTGAATAAGTATTTTTCAATGAAAGACCTTGGTGAAGCAGCGTACATTTTAGGCATCAAGATTTATAGAGATAGATCAAGACGCGAAAGTATAGAGATGGTAAACCTAGAGGGGGGGTGAATAGGTTTCTACAGATTTTAATTCTTTCTTTGCAATATTAGGCTTTGCGGAATATAAAGGTGAGCCTAATGCAAACTAGGTGAAGCAACCTATATGAGGATACAACTAACTCGAGCACGAAGGCTCTCACAGGCAGTTAAATCACAAGTAAGGAGTTCGGTTAGAGATAACCGATAGCACGCGGAGACGAGGATGTATTCCCGTGTTCCCTTGCTTTGCAACAAGGTACGTCACGTTTGGAGGAGTGGAGGTCCCACGAAGGATTCCCCGCGCCACGAAGGCTCACCCTATTCTCCGGAGCCTATCCCACGAAGGAATAGCTCTCTCACTTGTGGTAGACTTTGAGGTAGCCTCCAAACCTTCACAATCTTGCCCGGAGCAGATCCACAGCCCGGATGCTTCCGGACTCCTCTTGCCCACCTAGGGTTTCCAAGGAACCCTAGGAAGCAAGCTTCTTGATGAATACAAGGGGAATGAGATTTGGCTTGGTAGAACGGTAGATCGGGTCCTCCTCTATCGTTTCCCGGAGGGATTTGAGTTTGGGTGGAGGAGGAGGGAGATCTGAGGCTTTTGGTGTTTCTAATAATGGAGTATGAGAGAAGGAGCTCAAGAACAGCTTGTAGTGTAGTGCCTAACAGTCTAGAGGTAGGAGAAGGGCTATTTATAGTGTTCTTCGAAATATGGCCGTTGGCCACTTGCCACCTCAGCTTTTCTTCGACAAACCCGGTCAACCGGACCAGGGACCGGACTGCCGGTGCAGAGGTCGGTCGGACCGGACCAGCGACCGAGCTGCTTCTCGTCGTCTGTGGGCTCCTCCGGTTGGCCCGTTGGCGGCCGGTTACACCCGGACCGTGGCGCCGGACACGCTCCAGAGGCCTGCTGACCGGGCTGCAGGCCGGACCATCTTTGCGTCGTCCAGGGGCCCGGCGCCGGTGGCGGCGGTCGATCGGACGGCGCGGAGCCGCCGGTCTGGTCCGGTCCAACTGCCAGATCGGATTTCTGCTGTAGACCCCTTTTCGATTGTTGTTGAAGTGGTCTCCTTTAGCCTTCTTGTTCCTTTGATACACCATATATGCCTCTTTGCCTAATACCTGAGATTATCCTTGTACACATATTAGGCCAAATACTCTAGCACGGTGTCATTGTTACCAAAATAATGGATAAGGGTAAAATACCCTTACAATCTCCCCCTTTTTGGTATACGATGACAAACCGAGCTAGAGTCATATAGAGATATTATGATAAGCTTTAAACCTTGATTCCATATAAGATATTACGACAGCTCCCCCATAATGTATGCACTTGGAGAATTTGCGTTTGAATGCAAAGTGCACCATTTGTGGAACATGAGAAGCTCCCCCAATATCTTTAGGAAACAAGCATGGTATGGAGATGTGCATGTCAGGATATATAAGCATATATATAAGCATAGCACACATAATCATCCTAACATAAAGTAGCACACATAATATTCGTCCATACATGAATTATTCGAAGTAGCAAATCCAAATGGTTCTTGAGAAATCAAAGCAAATAAGCACAAGCCATATAAGAATCAAATAAAGCAACACCCATGGCTTGTGACAACCAAAGTACCCCGTGGTCCTAGACTCTACTCTCTTCTCCCCCTTTGGCATCGGAACACCAAAAGGCGAAGGAAAGAGGAGAGATGCTATCGCACCCATCAATAGAACTCATGCCCGGTGGAGTAGGAGCCCTCGTCATCATCACTGGCAGCCGCATCACCTTCATCCTCATCACCATCACCATCACCATCATCAGCAGGAGGAGTAGGAGTACGAGCAGTCCTAGGAGGAAGGCCACCATGAGCATACATGGAGAAGTCAAAGTTCTGGATCATCTCATCGGTGAGGGGAGGCATCTCCCACTGAGGTGCAACCACAGGCGCCAACTCAGGTCCAGGAGGAGGAACAGGGACATTCCTAGTAGCCATAAACTCGTTCTGTCGCCTCCTGGTCTCCTGGTTCAAAGCAAGACTATGATGTGCAACATCATTAGTGTTCTTGCACATTTGCCACATGCTAGAGAAGAAGCGAGCGGCACCATGCTTGGGGCGCCGGGAGTAGCTAGAGCTAGCTGCAGGATCATGGTGTTCCTTGGAACGGCGCTCATTGGCGGGCATCATGGAAGGGACTTCCGGGCGACCTTCCGGAGCAGGGAACTTGAATGGTGCCATGATGACTCGTTCATCACGAGTGTTGAGAGGAGCAGGGACAATGTGGTTGATGAGCCGCTGAACATACTGAGTATAGTTGGGAGTCATGCGGTCCATAACTGCACGCTTCAGTTCACAGTAAATAAGATCACAGCCATCAATTTTCCTTATCCTGGCAGGGTGGCAATAGTACATCAGATTCAGGTGATAGTTCCTGACTTCACTGGAGTCACCTGACTTGCTGATGAGACTCTCACGGAACATCTTGGCAAGGACAAGATATGAGTAGTACATCCCAGAGATAGTGGGAGGTCCAGCTGTGGGGCCAGTGGGATAGCAGAAGGAGATGTCACCACTTGCGAGCTTAGGCCGAGTATGAATTCTGTACCCTGTAGAACGGCCACCTTCATAACCCATGGCCTCACAGAACTGAGTGTAAGTGCAGGAGTACTTCTCCCTGCCAGTCATCCAAGTCATAGTGCGGTCCGCATCATCATGGAAGAAGACAGTGCAATGGAACTGACGGACTAGAAGGGGACAATAGGTGGGATCTTCTTGGTCATCATCGGGCTTGAGGCACACAAGGTCATATAGTCCCATACCCTTCAAGGTTTGAACCACAAAGCGGTACTTTGTGGCTTCATGCAAGGCAAGCTCTTCAGTATTGATGGCCTTGGGCTTCACAATAGCACCATTCTTCATACAATCGTGAGTGTTATCATAGTAACCAATCCATAGGGCTGCTTGTGTCTTGGTCCAGAAGAACCTGTCCCCACCAGTGTAAGTCCGTTGCTCATAGCGATAAGGATTCACTGTCCTCAAGTCCTGCCAATCAAGACGATTTGCATCCGCAACATTGAAATCCGGTACAATTTCATCATCTTCTTGGGCTGCTTGTTTGTCTTTCCTTTTATTTGCATTTGACTTGTTTCTTCCCCTAGCTGAGCTGCCAATGTCAGTAGGCTGAGGTGCTTTAGTAGGATTGTGGTTGCTAGTACGGCAGCCAGGAGGCCTTGGCACAGTCCTTCCTCACTTGGCAAGGCCACCACGATCATCGTCACTCGAACCACCTGTGAATAAGCAAGTAGAGCGAGGATAGCAGGGGGTAAGTGTACATGTCATCAATAAGAGGGAAGCCAAAAAGCATAGTATATATTCAAGTGGTTTGACGAAGATGTGCGAAAAACTGGGCGATCCGGCGCACAGGCCGGTCCAACCGGGTGACAGACCGGACGAGCCGGTTGCCGACCGGTTGACCGGGCCGCACGCCGGGCCGGCCGGTTGAGGGGCCGGTTGACCGGGCTGGTGACCGGATCTGTCGATTTGTGAGAGTTTGCCCAGAATTTCTACCACAAAATCATGCAAACACTCATAAACTTGAATATAGACTATAGCAATAGAGTGGAGTATGTGCATTGTGTTGTGAGACACTCTAAAGGCATGAGGACTTACAAACCCTAACCCTAACCCTAAAATTTTCCTCAAATCTTGTCAAGACATTGCAATGTGTGAGGAGGACTAGAGAATAGGGAGAGAGGAAGAGCACATTACCCGAAGACATGGTCCTTCTTGATCAAAAGAGCAAGAAGAACACTAGGTAGGGTTTGAAACCCAAGAACTCCAAAATTTCCCAAAATAGCTTGAGAGGGACCAATCCCTTTGGTGGAGTTGTTCCAAGGGGCCCGATCTATGGTGTGGTGGAGTTTGGGAGGGTTCTTGTGGTGGGAAGGGCCTAGAGCATGGTGGAGGTGGTGGAGGCGGCGGCCATGGAGGTTTGGGAGATGGGGGTAATGAGGAAGAAGACCCCAAGGGGTATCCTCTCCCAGCACATAACAGGCCGCACGGCCGGTCGGGCGCCCGGTCGACCGAACCTGGCGCCGGCTGGTCCGGCGCAGAGGCTGGTCCAACCGGGCCAAAGACCGGCCAGGGACAAACTGCCCAGTTTTGTCTCGTTTTGCCTCGTTTTGCCCCTATATTTTGTGTAAATGTGTGTGAATGCTCAGAGGATGACATGTACATATAGATAGATAGATGATGATGAGATGAGCATAGACATGGGGTTGGAAACACAAAGTTCTCTAGGCATACCCATTGGAGTGAAATCCAAAAAAGATATAAATAGCAACAATGGGCATGATTCGAAGAATATCAAGAATCATAAATCTTTTTATCATAGTTTTTACAATAAGATCATTTAGCCTTATAGAATCGAATAAATTTGCAATTGAGGCTTAAAGACGGGACGGGGGATTACTCTCCCTATGTGAAAGCGCAAATGTCATGTGACCTCGAAGAGACGTGGTTGGGTCCATATAATGACATTGGGTCTATTTATGTTGCACACATGGGTATGCATCATACCAAGACATGGTAAGATGACTATCCCCATATGTGTTATGCCTCTAAGCTAGATAGTGAGATAAATGCAAGAATATAGTGCGAGAAGTTAATCAATCCAAGTTTTTAGGATCAAGAATACCAAGTTCTCCTCTCAAGTTTACAAACCGGGCTTCATCCAAAGGCTTAGTGAAAATATCCGCCAATTGGTAGGTTGTTCCCACATGAGTGAGATCAATATCCTTATTGGCAACATGATCACGTAGGAAGTGATGGCGAATGTCAATATGTTTGGTGCGACAATGTTGAACCGGGTTATTGGCGATCTTTATTGCACTTTCATTGTCACATAGAAGAGGCACCGTACCAAGAGACACACCATAGTCTTTCAAGGTTTGCTTCATCCATAACAATTGAGTGCAACAAGATGCCGCGGATATGTATTCGGCTTCGGCGGTGGATAAAGCGGTGGAGTTTTGTTTCTTGGATGACCAACTCACCAATGACCGGCCAATAAATTGGCAAGCCCCGGAGGTAGACTTCCGGTCAACCTTATCACCGGCCCAATCGGAGTCCGAGTAGCCAATGAGTTCAAAGGTTGACCCCTTTGGATACCATAGCCCGAGAGTAGGAGTGAGAACAAGGTATCTTAGAATCCGTTTGACCGCCATCAAATGGCTCTCCTTAGGAGCGGATTGAAAACGAGCACACATCCCTACACTTAGCATGATATCCGGCCTAGAGGCACAAAGGTAGAGCAAGGATCCTATCATGGAACGGTATACCTTTATATCCACATCCTTCTCACCGTCACATGAGCCAAGTTGCCCCTTTACGGGCATGGGTGTCTTCATTGGGCTTGCATTGGTCATGTTGAATTTCTTGAGCATGTCCTTCACATACTTTTCTTGAGAGATGAAGGTGCCTTTTGCAAGTTGCCTCACTTGGAAGCCTAGGAAGAACTTCAACTCCCCCATCATGGACATCTCAAATTTCCTAGTCATCAATAGCTCAAAAGCTTTGTTATGATTGGGGTTAGTTCCACCAAATATAATATCATCAACATATATTTGACATATAAACAAGCCACCCCCTTTAACCCATTTGGTGAAAAGGGTGGAATCGACCGTACCCATGCAAAACCCATCTTGTAGTAGGAAATCCCTAAGGAACTCATACCAAGCACGTGGAGCTTGCTTGAGACCGTAGAGTGCCTTATGGAGTAAGTACACATGGTTGGGTCGGCATGGGTCTTCGAAACCCGGGGGTTGAGCTACATATGTGGTTTCTTTTAGAGGGCCATTCAAAAATGCACTTTTCACATCCATTTGATATAGTTTGAAATTGTGGAAAGATGCAAATGCAAGCAAAAGACGAATAGCTTCAAGACGGGCTACCGGCGCAAAGGTATCCTCAAAATCCATACCTTCTATTTGGGCAAACCCTTGCGCCACTAACCTTGCTTTATTTCTAATGACAATGCCATCCTCATCTTGCTTGTTCTTGAATACCCATTTGGTCCCAATAACATTGATGCGATGATCCTTGGGTCTCTCAACTAGAGACCATACTTCATTGCGAGTGAAACACTCCAATTCTTCTTGCATGGCAATGACCCAATCCGGATCAACCAAGGCTTCATGTACCTTGAGTGGCTCAAAACTAGACACAAAAGCATGATGTTGACAATAAGTGATAAGTAATGCATGGTGTCTATGAGTTACCACTCCTTTTGAGATGCTACCAAGGACAAGATCTACTTTCATGTCACTTGCCCTTGTAGCCGCCTTGATCTTCCGAATGGTTCCTTCATGATCAATGAATTCATCTCTTGCTAATACTTGATCATGAGGGACAACTTGAGCTTGAACATGAGTTGAAGATGTTTCTTGATCATCATCATGGTCTTGCTCAGTGGGTTGAGGGATTTCTTCTTGTTCTTCGGGATGTGGCTCATCTTGAGTGGAGGATACATCTTGGGTTGCACTTGATGGTTCAACTTGAGTTGAGCTAGGCTCAACTTGAGGTGAGCTTGATACTTCTATTCCATCACCTTGATCATCACTATGAACTTCCATGGGCCGGATGTGTCCAATGCCCATATGCTTGATGGCACTAGATGGATCATCATCATTACCTGCAACACATGGAACAACTTGCTCCACTTGGGAGCCATTATCCTCCAAGAACACCACGTCACAAGATACTTCAATAGTCCCAGTGGACCGGTTGTAGTATCTATAGGCGTGGGAGTTCTCCGCATATCCAACAAAAATGCCCTCTATAGTTCTAGTTTCAAATTTACCAAGCTTCCCTTTATTGTTCTTAACAAGACATTTGCATCCAAAGACACGAATGTACATGACATTAGGCTTGTTACCTGTGAGAAGCTCATATGGAGTTTTGTTGTGGAGGGGGCGGAGGAAGAGCCGGTTGGAGTAGTGGACAGCTGTAGAGATGGCTTCTCCCCAAAAGTTGTGGGGTGAGTTGAATTCACTCAACATGGTTCTTGCCATCTCAATGATAGTCCGGTTCTTCCTTTCAACAACACCATTTTGTTGAGGGGTATACGGAGCTGAAAACTCATGCTTGATGCCCTCATCATCAACAAACTCTTGCATAGTGTAGTTCTTGAACTCGGTGCCATTGTCGGTCCTAATCGCCTTGATCTCGGATTCATATGTACGTTGAGCTTTCTTGGCGAAGGTGATGAACTCTCTATGGGTCTCATCCTTAGACTTAAGGAGAAAGACCCAAGAGTATCTTGAGTAATCATCAACAATGACAAGTCCATACTTGCTCCCACCAAGAGTATCATAATGTGATGGCCCAAAGAGATCCAAATGAAGGAGCTCCAAAGGCCTAGATGTGGTGACAATACTCTTGATAGGATGTTTCTTCTTGAGTTGTTTTCCGGCTACACATGCACTGCATACACGATCTTTCTCAAAAGAAATGCCGGTTAGTCCAACAATGTGCTCACCCTTTAGGAGTTGTTTAAGATTCCTCATGTTAACATGACCAAGGCGGCGATGCCACAACCAACCTTCGTCATGCTTGGCCGCCATTAGACATGTGGAGGGAGAGGGGCTCTCTTTCGAGAGGTCAACCACGTAAAGGTTGTTCTCCACATATCCAACAAGGACTAATTTGAGATTGTCACTCCTAAAGACTTGCACATAATACTTAGTAAAATATGAATTGTAACCGGCATTGGCAAGATGGTATATAGAAAGCAAGTTATAACCAAGGTGTTCAACAAGCATGACCGTCTCAAGGCACAAGTCCTTAGAGATTGCCACCTTGCCATACCCAAGTACCTTTCCCTTTGAGTTGTCACCAAAGGTAATGCTTGACTTCTTATTAATATCTTCAATGAATTGGTCAAGCACACCTCTTCCTCCGGTCATATGATTGGTGCATCCACTATCAAACACCCATTTTGGACCACCGGAGGAATACCCCTACAAAATCAAGTAGAGGATTTAGGAACCCATTGATTAATGGGTTCCCTAGTCATGGCAACAAGATCTTTTGGTACCCAAATCGAGTACCCTCTATAAGCATAGCCATTACGAGGACCAACATAGTTAGCATAAGCATCACCATAATAATCAACAAATAAAGCATAGTGATTGTTTGGCCCCGTGCGGTCACCACTAGTGGCTTTGCCCTTTGGGGCTTTGCCATCATTAGTGACCTTCTTGTTCTTTTCTTGAGCGGGCTTCTCTTTCTTGTAGTTGTTCTTCTTGTAGGGCTTGGGATCATACCCAAGTCCATACTTTTGATTGTTTGACCTTTGCTTACTCAAGAGGTCATCCAATCCCATCTTACTCTTGGTTGTGGTGAACTTGGCAAGTTCTTTCTTCAACCTAACATTCTCCTCAAGAGTAGTTGCTTGCTCACAAGCCGATTCATTAGGATAATAGTTGAGACCATATTTGGTTACCAAAGATTCAAGATATGTGTTGGTCTCAACATGCAAAGATAGTTCCTCTTGTAAACGAACATGTTCCGCAACAAGCTTAGCATGCTCACTAGTAAAGGTGGTGGAGGAACTAGCAACATCTTTATCAACAATAGAATCATTCATTGATTCAAGAGCTTTAGAGTAGGTTTCTTGAAGTAGGTCATGGTTCTTTCCAAGTTTCTTGAGCTCATCCTTGACAAGCTTGTTAGCTCTCTCAAGGTGGTCAAGATCCCTAGTGAGAGAAGCATGAGCAACTTCAAGCTCCTCCTTTGAGGCATTAAGCTCTTGGGTCAATGATTGAGCCCTTTCAATAGTTTCAAGATCCTTAACTTTATCTAGTTCATAAGTTTCAATTTGTTGCTTAAGACCTTGAGATATGCACCTTTCGGTTTTTAGCTCTTGCCTTAGGAGATTGAATCTCCTTTCCTTATCATTCAAATGATATTCTAATTCCTCAATGGACTCATCCTTTTCTTTGAGAGAGTCCATCAAGAAATCAAATTTGACAAGAGCTTCACCATGAAGGGTGCATCTAACATTGTAAAGTTCCTTAAGCACAGTTAATTCTTCTTGATTTTCAGTTTCATCATCAAGGACGCTAGATAAAGAAGGTGGGGGTTCCATTACCTTGGTTTCTCTTGCCATAAGACAAGAGCCAATGATTGTAGATGAGGTAGAGTCATCGGAGTCATCATCTTGAGTTGTTCTTGCCATGAAAGAAGAACCAACATCATTCTCCGTGGAGTAATCCTTGGAGTAGTCATATGTGAAGAGTGACCCGGGCTTAGAGAAAGCCAACTCCGGCCTCCTTCTCCTCATCTTCCTCTTCTTCATCGGACAAGTACTCAGCCCCAACAAAGGCTCTTCCCTTGTTCCTCTTGTATCGATCGTTGATTGGGTTTGGCTTCAATCTTGGCTTGACCCCTTTGATGAACTTGGGCTTGTCCACCCTTTTCTCATAAGGGCACTCATTTGCAAAGTGGCTCTCTTCATCACAATTGTAGCAAGTTCTCTTCTTCTTCTTGTCATTGAGGAGCATAGGCAACTTTCCCTTGTACTTCTTGGCAAAGAAGGCAAAGTCAGTGGCGATGTCACTAGTTGAAGTCATCTCCTCATCTTCTTCAATTTCATATTCTTCTTCTCCTCCATGGTCAGCTCTAGCCTTGAGAGCAAGGTTGCGTGGCGCTTCATGGTTGTGTGAGGCTTCATCAACACGGTTCATTGCCATGAGCATTTTTCCTGCCTTGGCCATGTTTTCATTGGCGGCCACATAGGAGACTAGATCATCGGAGTTCAGATCGGCACTCTTGGTCATGATTTGCAAGTTGAGTGCAAGGTTGGTATCTTCTTGCTTGACAGCAATCATAGCAATGACCTTGGACTTTATGAATCCTTCATTCATCTCAAAGCCGTCATCATACTTCTCAGCACCAAGTCCCTTGATCCTTACTCTAAGAGCACCAAGCCTTGCATAGGCATCGGCCACGGATTCTCCTTCTCGAATCATGAACCGGTGAGCTTCTTGCTTTGCGGTCTCATAAAGAGCTGATTGGATCAAATCGGTTCCCTCTTGGAGTACTACGATTCGATCCCACAACTCTTTAGCGGAGCCGATGTCATTGACTTGATCAAGGAGCTTGCGATTGATGCCACTTCTAATCTTGTCACGTGCGGAGGCATTGAGTTGACGGTTGTAGAACTCGGTGGAGGTCAATCGAATGGGATCTTGTGGCTCCCGATATCCATGAAGAATGATCTCCCATAGCTCCACACTGCAGCTGCGAATATGAGATTCCATAGAAGATTTCCAATGTGGAAAGTGAGTTCCATCAAAATGGGGAACGGTCCCACTATGGTTTATATGAGGCATGGGTGAAGTGTTTCTGGGATAGTCATGGTTAACTTCATTGTAAGTTTCCTTAGAGCCCGAAGTCCCACTAGGAGCTCCACTAGTAGTTAGGTTCTTAAGCATGACAGACATTTCTGCCATTTGGCTTTGTAGTTCATCCTCCTTTTTCTTCTTCTCGGCATCATATGCCAAGAATCTAGATTTCATTTCTTTAACCGAAAGGTTAGAGTCATCATCTAGACCCTCGAATAGTTTTTCCATCTCACTCTTAAGGCGGTGAAGCCCTTAAAAAGAGTCCAGGCTCTGATACCAATTGAAAGTATAGAGATGGTAAACCTAGAGGGGGGTGAATAGGTTTCTACAGATTTTAATTCTTTCTTTGCAATATTAGGCTTTGCGGAATATAAAGGTGAGCCTAATGCAAACTAGGTGAAGCAACCTATATGAGGATACAACTAACTCGAGCACGAAGGCTCTCACAGGCAGTTAAATCACAAGTAAGGAGTTCGGTTAGAGATAACCGATAGCACGCGGAGACGAGGATGTATTCCCGTGTTCCCTTGATTTGCAACAAGGTACGTCACATTTGGAGGAGTGGAGGTCCCACGAAGGATTCCCCGCGCCACGAAGGCTCACCCTATTCTCCGGAGCCTATCCCACGAAGGAATAGCTCTCTCACTTGTGGTAGACTTTGAGGTAGCCTCCAAACCTTCACAATCTTGCCCGGAGCAGATCCATAGCCCGGATGCTTTCGGACTCCTCTTGCCCACCTAGGGTTTCCAAGGAACCCTAGGAAGCAAGCTTCTTGATGAATACAAGGGGAATGAGATTTGGCTTGGTAGAACGGTAGATCGGGTCCTCCTCTATCGTTTCCCCGGAGGGATTTGAGTTTGGGTGGAGGAGGAGGGAGATCTGAGGCTTTTGGTGTTTCTAATAATGGAGTATGAGAGAAGGAGCTCAAGAACAGCTTGTAGTGTAGTGCCTAACAGTCTAGAGGTAGGAGAAGGGCTATTTATAGTGTTCTTCGAAATATGGCCGTTGGCCACTTGCCACCTCAGCTTTTCTTCGACAAACCCGGTCAACCGGACCAGGGACCGGACTGCCCGGTGCAGAGGCCGGTCGGACCGGACCAGCGACCGGAGCTGCTTCTCGTCGTCCAGGGGCTCCTCCGGTTGGCGTCCGGTTGGCCGGTTGGCGACCGGCCGACCGGACCGTGCGCCGGACACGCCGGTCCAGAGGCCTGCTGACCGGGCTGCAGGCCGGACCATCTTTGCGTCGTCCAGGGGCCGGTTGGCGACCGGTTGGCGGCCGGTCGACCGGACGGCGCGCCGGAGCCGCCGGTCTGTGGGCCGGTCCAACCGGGCTGCAGACCGGATTTCTGCTGTAGACCCCTTTTCGATTGTTGTTGAAGTGGGGGGTCTCCTTTAGCCTTCTTGTTCCTTTGATACACCATATATGCCTCTTTGCCTAATACCTGAGATTATCCTTGTACACATATTAGGCCAAATACTCTAGCACGGTGTCATTGTTACCAAAATAATGGATAAGGGTAAAATACCCTTACAACGCCTAATAGGCCTTTCACAGAGTACATACCTGGACAAAATTCTAAAGAAGTTTAGAATGGATGAAAGCAAGAAAGGGTTCTTGCCTATGTTGCCAGGTAAGGTCTTGAGTAAGACTCAAGGTCCGGCTACGGCAGATGAAAGAGAGAGGATGAGCAAGATCCCCTATGCTTCGGCAGTAGGCTCTATCATGTATGCCATGTTGTGTACTAGACCGGATATCGCACATGCTGTTAGTTTGACCAGCAGATATCAGAGTGATCCAGGAATGGAACACTGGACAACGGTCAAGAATATCCTGAAGTACTTGAAAAGGACTAAGGATATGTTTTGTCAACACCCGGATTTTTAAGTCCAGGTGCCTGTTATGCCATACATCGCAATCCCAGGAATATTGTTGTTGCGAGACATAACAGTTGAATATCATAAGTCATCATTCATTACAAACCATAAAGTCTTACAACTTGGAATCACATGATCCATATTACACAAATAGTTGATCTAGTGATCAACGAACTGATCAACGAACAAACATAAGTTCATAGCGGAAGCGTAAGATACAAGGACTCTATAGTCCACAGGCCAACGCTTGACGTCAGGAGTAGTCCTAGTTGTCGTAGACGTCCTGCTGTCCATCATCTTCATACTGCTGCGCCTCTTCATAGTCTGGCCATTTGAATAGCCAGGGACACAGCCGTGAGTACTTTAAAGTACTCGCAAACTAATACTAATGTAAGTACTATCAATTCTAATAAAGGGGTACTAAGCTCTAGTTTCTTTTGCATAAAGCCAATTTTGAGTTCACAAGTATTGGAAAGAAAGACTCTTCATGTACTAACTACTCAAGTGGGAACATTAGTGTCATTCCCACAACATTGTTGTGATTCGAAAACCCAAGTCACCATTCATCCTCAACATTTTCAAGAATCTAATACTGGAAACTGTATGGCCTTTCCAACCGTCCGTAACCGTGGACACGGCTATTCGAATAGGTTTACACTCTGCAGAGGTTGCACACTTGTGCCACAACATTTGATTTCATCCGTCGGGATAACCCCGAATCATCGTAACACAGTACGCGGATCACCAACCATAACCTTTCATTTACAAACTTTAGTATGAGCACCTCTCCCCATGAGCTTGGCCTCCCAGTGATGACCAACTGTCATCCTGGGAACTGCACAGGGCTTGGCCGTACAATTCACCTTCAATTCACATCATTCATCAACAACGGAGGCAGCCTCGGCATAACCCCTATGATGTGTGTTTAGAGGGAACCCATACTAATGTACATAAACTTCTAGTTAAGCCTTTACCCATAATCAGGTATTGTGGGGGTACTGATGAATTGGAAAGGTATCGCATCCAAGCCAATATTAGTTTTATATCAAAAATCACTATCTTCTCTTGGTCATATTCACCTTCAAAGTTCATTTCATAAATTTCATCATCATCATTATTTCACCACACATGTTCCCATCTAGAGTAGTCATTTTTAATTTAGCACTAGCATCTAGAGATGAGGGGTGCTAAGTATATTGCTTTGCTTCTAGGCTACTTTTGATACTCTTTTACTAATCTAACATTAACCCCATTGAATCATGAATCAAAAAGTACTTTGATAAACTAAAGCAATAAAGCTTGCAGATCAAACTTGTAGCAAAACTTGGGATAGGCTTATGCTTCATAAGAAAAGATGAGAGTGCCTTGTCCTTGGTAGGACTTTGCACTTGCAAGAATATTAGCTTGCAACCATAGAGCTTGCAGTAGTGTTAGCTTGCCTTGGTTGTTGATGTGGTCAAAGTTCTCTTCTTCTTCGAGGTAGAATCCTTCCTCTTCCTGGTATTCTCCGGTACTAGCGTCTATACACGAATACGAGGATACAATCACCAAACAATTCATTGGCTATTCCAACATCACATATATTCACACCAACTATTCCAAGAACATAATTAATATAATTAGGGTGCATTGGTTGTGTGGCTTGAGGAAAGTAATTGCTTCTCATTACATATGTAAATGATAGTTTCCATGTAGTTATTGAGAAATAATTTCCTCTCATTGAAATCTTCTTAAGATTTAAATTCTCAAACAATCATATATGAATTGGTATTGACCTAAGTCCACCATTCATGATCATCAATTGAGAAAACAATTTAAATGAGGTAAACCACCTCATACCATTTAATAATACTACATATGCTTTAAATCTCCAAGTAATTCATATAAGAGAGTTTGGTCCAGGGGTCCAAACATCACATGAACTCATTTGGGACAAGATTTAAATGAAGTATAACACCTCATATGATTTGCATAATATTTTAGGACAATATCACTTAGAGAAAATAGCCATATTGTCCACTACTTAAACTAGGGCATGATCATGCAAGGTGACCATACCATTTTATTGCATAATCAATTAGTGTAAGTAATATGTGAGCTACTAGAGTTGGAATTAACTTAATATCTATTTTATTTGGTTTTTAATAATTATTTGAGTAGGGAAAAGTCCCTATCTTGTTATTTTTATCACAGTAATTCTGCAAAGACTCTGGCCAAGGGACCAGTGGTATTGGCTAGATAATTTCTCTAGCTTTCCAACCATATTAAGTTCCTCAAATTTGGTTTTGCCAATTTAATTCTATTGAATTTCAAAGTGGCAGCAGTATTCACAATCATTTGTAATTATTTAAACTGGATTTGAATTAACAGGCCGGCGGGAAAACTAAACGGGCTGAGGGATATAAAAACGGCCCAAACCAACCCAGTCCAGCCCAACCACGGTCCACAGACGCGCGACGCGCTGACAGGGTGGGGTCCGTGCGTCAGCGACGGTGGCTTACCGAATCGGTACCGTTTAATCTGAGCCGCAGGATTAGATGGCGATCGGGCGGCTGTGCGTCGTCGTCGTCGCCGGGGGGAAGAGGTTGCTGCCGCGGCGGAGGTAGGGGGTCGGCGGCGAGCTGGAGCTCCGGCGAGGGTCAGCGACGGTGCAGGACGGCGTTGTCGACGATGAGGAGTGCGCTGGTACCCGTGGCGTCTCCGATGGTGGCCGAAATCAACGGCGGTGATCTCAGTACCTCCGCGGGCTCCGGCGAGAAATTGGAGGGCTCCGGTGAGCAATTGAGGGAGAGAGAGGGTCGAGGAGATCGAGGAGGGAGAGGGGAGTGGGGCGGTGTGAAAGAATTGGCCGCGGGTGTCTTCCTTTTATAGTGGGCGAGATGGCCGTGTGGGGTGCGGCGAGGGTGACAGCATCGCGGCGGCTCTGGCGAGGGAATCGGGTCGGCGACATTAGCGCTAGCTAGGCGGCGTCCAGGCGGTGCTAGGGAGCTAGAGAACTAGGTGGGGGACGGTCTGGCAAGCGTCGGCGACGGCGGAGTCTGACGGCACAGACGCGGGAATCCGGCGAGCTGGTCATCGGCGACAGGGCTCGCGCGGGCACTGGACCGTGTCTGGCGGGTTGTGGTGGCGACGGCGAAGCTCAAGGTGCTCCGAGGTGGTCCAGGGGATGCTCGAGGCGGTGGCGCTGCACGTGTACTGGGCGTGTCCGTGGCGTGCACGCGCGACGCGAGCGGCGTGCAGGGCGTGTGCTGGGCGCGTGTCGTCCGGCCAGTGTCGTCGTTCTCGTCGACCATGGCAATGCTAGGCAAGGCTAGGCGATGCGGTGGCGTGTTGTGGCGCAGTGGCCAGGGCAGGGATGCAAGGGGAGAGAGAGGAGGTCGACATGGCCGGCATGGTTTGGCCTAGGGCTAGGTTTACTTGTCCCTTTAGGGTTGCTGTGCATGGAGAGGGTGAGAGGGGACAAGAGATCAAGGTGGAGTGATTTGGGGCAGGGTAGGGTTAGCTAGGACACTATTTCAAATAGTGTTGTATTATTCCATAATTGAATTTTGATGTAATTCACCAAATTTGGTTTAATTCAAAATAGTTGGCCAATTGGAAATGTGTGTGTTTAGATAGGTTGTATTTGACCAGAGAAGGTGAGAGGTGGTGGTGGAGTTTTCAAATTTAAGGAAAAGCAAAAAGTGACAAAGTGAGATTGTTGATCATAATATAAAGTTCCAACTTTGGATGAACCTAGCTATTGCTCAAAGATGATTTTGGCATGGTGCTCTTTACAAAAAGTGTTCACCTTGATGTTCTCTTGGATGACATGCAAAGAGTTGGGAAATTTTATTTTAAAAATTTCGAAATGCAGGGGCTCAAAGTAGTGATCAGACTAGAAATGGCAGATTTGGCCATAATCACATGTGAGCACAATTTGAGTGAGATTTTGATTTGAATTGTGTTTCTTTGATTCAAACAGTTGTAATAAGTGTGTAGTAACATTATTCAAATAATGGTGAAGACCAAAATGGTCTAGGTTCAAAATTTATAAAAATGGCATAGAGCCATATGTGAGGGTTTGTGATTTTCTAACCTTTTATTCTTTTATTTTTCTTTTCTTTACTTTGACCAGAGTGAGGTTTATTTGGGGTTTGATTGAGTTGGGAAAAAGGTTCACACCATTTTGGGACAAGGTGGGTGCCTAGGTCAAATTTTAATATTTTGGTTAAGTGTCACATATGCCTCTATGCATATGTTTAATTTTATTTTGTTTATCACTTGAATTGGTTGATCAGTACTTTATTGAGTGTGTTGAGGTATTCCAAATCATCTACCAATTTTAACACTCAAGGTTGGAGCATTTGCACAAAGTGGCCATAGGCTTGCATATGCCTTTCTCTTATTTAAGATCTTTCCTTTTTATTTTGTTTTTCAAAGGTGGGTGACAAGAGGGATGAGGTTTAGGGTTTAGTGGGGTTCACCATGGTTCACCACTATTTAGAAAAATAAGAGAGGTAGGGTTCAAGAATTTACACATTAGGGCTATATGCCTACATATGTCTTTTTCTTTATTTTGGGATTTCTCAAAATAGATCCACTTGGTTTTGAGAAGGGTTAGGGTTTAGGTTTTTCTTATTTGATTTCTCTTTTCTTTTATTTGGTTTGTGATCTTCACTTGATCACTTTAAGGTTTTAGGGTTTATCACATAAGCATAATAACACTCATCATGGCAAAAATCACAAGTAATAGGTATGAGCACTAAGCATAGCACTCTATTTAAGAAAAGTTTTTGTTGGTTCTCATTTTTGGAAAAAGGAAATTTATTTTATCTTTGTTTTGAAATTTGGGGTGTTACAAACCCTTCCCCCTTAAACAAATCTCGTCCCGAGATTTTAAGAAAAGTTAGGTTCCTAAGAGAGATTGGGCGGTATGATTTAACAGGAAGACATACTTGGCATGTTCTGAGGTGCTTCTGGAGCTTCGGTGGCAGTCAGGTTGTAGTAGCGGCCGTTGTTGTTCTGGTTCTTTCTTGCGGCGAAGCGGCGTTGGTTCTGAGCAGGTGCAGCGGTGTTGGCGGCAATCTTGGCGAGTCTCTTGGGGCACTCATTGGAGTAATGCCCAACCACTCCACACTCATAACAAGTGATGGTGGCCTTGTCCTTGGTGGCGATGGGGATGGCATTGCTTCCAGTCCTAGGGCCAGTGTTGTTCCCGTTGTTGTTGGTGTTGGGGTTGTTGGTGCTGGGGTGATTGTTGTTGTTGTTGTTGTTGTTGCCTCCGGGCTCCATGGTTATTGGTGTAGTTTGGGCGGTAAGTCTGGGCAATGGGCTTGTTGTATTTTGGAGTAAATCCTCCAGATGGGTTGTTGCGGTACTTTTGGGCATTGTTGGACCCATGCTGGTTCATCATCCGGCGTTTGCGTTCTCATTGGCTTGGTGAAGCTTCCTTCCATCTGGATGGCTGAGTCCACCAGGGCTTCTAGGTCAGCAAAGGGAATGTTGACCAGTACGGTCTGCATCTCGTCATGGAGTCCGTTCAGAAATCTTTCTTTCCTTTTCTCATTTGTATCGGTCTCATCCGGGGCGTACCTTGACAGTAAGAAATGTCGCGTATTCTACCACAGACATTCTGCCTTGCTTGAGTTCGCGGAACTCGTCTCTCATCTTCTTGATCAGTCCTTGGGGCACGTGATACTTGCTAAACTTCAGCTTGAAGTCTTCCCAGGTCATCATCTGTCCCGCATTCATTGCGCGGGCGCTTGTCCACCAGGCTCGTGCAGGTCCTGACAGTAGTGGGTGGCAGTACTTTCGGCGGCTTCAACTCCTGCAACTTCCAAGTTGTTCTCCATTGTCTGGAGCCGCGTCTAGTGGCTCTTCTGTCTTGCTGAAAATAGGTGGGTTGGTGTTCTGAAAGTTCTTGAGCTTTGACCCTGGGTGATGTGGTTTCCATGGCCGTTGTTGTTTTGAGCAACTGTGCAGCAATGTTGGCTTGGCGTTCAGCTCTCTCGGCTTCCCGGTCAGCCATCATCATCTCTAGCATCTGCATCATTGCGTCCTGGTTGGCGTTGCGGTTTGGTGGGGCCATCTGATCATGGGAGTAAATGATAAGATAAGAGGGAGATTCTATGGTTTGTTTGAGTTAAATTCAAAAAGTTCAAAACTTGAGTAGTGTTGAGGGGGTAGAAACCAACAACACTTTTTCATTCATACCAAGCATCACACATTACAAAGCTAACACACCGTTGGTTTTAAGAACCATTCATTCGCTCTACGATACAAGGGATCCTGATACAACTCACACCTACTTAGTGCTTTAATGATACTACTCTTCAGGGGGGAATTCTTCGTCTTCACAGGTGATGTGCTTAGCGACCAGCGTGGGCGTTGTCCAACTCCTTGCGGGTCTTGTGTAGCAGGAAGTCCAGGCATGCGACATAGTAGTTCATCTCCGGGTGCGGTGGCATGGTTAGTGGTCTTCCCATGGGGTCATGTCTTGGGTAGTAGACAAAGCGAGTGTTCTTGATCTTGTTCTCATTTTGTCCGCACAGACGGGCAATTGATTCCTGCATGGCTTTGGCTATTCCATCCTTCCAAGTGTTTCCCGTTACAGAAAACCAGATGTTTTCCCATATTGGGGCTCCAAGTTTTCCTCTCAGATCTGCAGTAACTTCCCACCGAGGTGGTCCTCCTGACGGATGGTTGAGGGGTATTCCGAAGAACTCGGGATACGGGCGTCCTAAATATTCCACTAGTTGCTTCAAATCCTTTTCGAACATTAGGTGTCCTCCGGGGCCAAGCTGGTAGGATTCACATTGGTATTCCATCTGTGAGCAATTTAAGATGAGTAAGTTAGAGAAGTGATCAAGTGTGCAAAATTTTATGTAGATTTACAAGGAAAAGTAGAGTATGGATCTCTTATTTTGGAAAAGATCTCAAGGATAAGAGTGAGAATAAGTTTTCACAATTATTCATTTCATTTATTTTTGAAACTAAGTTTTTCAGACGTCCATTCTAACTAGGGTCTCCTAAGGTCAAACAATGGCTCTGATACCAACTTGTCAACACCCGGATTTTAAGTCCCCGTTATGCCATACATCGCAATCCTGGAATATTGTTGTTGCGAGACATAACAGTTGAATACCATAAGTCATCATTCATTACAAACCATAAAGTCTTACAACTTGGAATCACATGATCCATATTACACAAATAGTTGATCTAGTGATCAACGAACTGATCAACGAACAAACATAAGTTCATAGCGGAAGCGTAAGATACAAGGACTCTATAGTCCAGTGCCAACGCTTGACGTCGGAGTAGTCCTAGTTGTCGTAGACGTCCTGCTGTCCATCATCTTCATACTGCTGCGCCTCTTCATAGTCTGGCCATTTGAATAGCCAGGGACACGCCGTGAGTACTTTAAAGTGCAAAACTAATACTAATGTAAGTACTATCAATTCTAATAAAGGGGTACTAAGCTCTAGTTTCTTTTGCATAAAGCCAATTTTGAGTTCACAAGTATTGGAAAGAAAGACTCTTCATGTACTAACTACTCAAGTGGGAACATTAGTGTCATTCCCACAACATTGTTGTGATTCAAAACCCAAGTCACCATTCATCCTCAACATTTTCAAGAATCTAATACTGGAAACTGTATGGCCTTTCCAACCGTCCGTAACCGTGGACACGGCTATTCGAATAGGTTTACACTCGCAGGTTGCACACTTGTGCCACAACATTTGATTTCATCCGTCGGGATAACCCCGAATCATCGTAACAGTACGCGGATCACCAACCATAACCTTTCATTTACAAACTTTAGTATGAACACCTCTCCCCATGAGCTTGGCCTCTGATGACCAACTGTCATCCTGGGAACTGCACAGGCTTGGCCGTACAATTCACCTTCAATTCACATCATTCATCAACAACGGAGGCAGCCTCAACCCCTATGATGTGTGTTTAGAGGGAACCCATACTAATGTACATAAACTTCTAGTTAAGCCTTTACCCATAATCAGGTATTGTGGGGGTACTTATGAATTGGAAAGGTATCGCATCCAAGCCAATATTAGTTTTACATCAAAATCACTATCTTCTCTTGGTCATATTCACCTTCAAAGTTCATTTCATAAATTTCATCATCATCATTATTTCACCACACATGTTCCCATCTAGAGTAGTCATTTTTAATTTAGCACTAGCATCTAGAGATGAGGGGTGCTAAGTATATTGCTTTGCTTCTAGGCTACTTTTGATACTCTTGTACTAATCTAACATTAACCCCATTGAATCATGAATCAAAAAGTACTTTGATAAACTAAAGCAATAAAGCTTGCAGATCAAACTTGTAGCAAAACTTGGGATAGGCTTATGCTTCATAAGAAAAGATGAGAGTGCCTTGTCCTTGGTAGGACTTTGCACTTGCAAGAATATTAGCTTGCAACCATAGCGCTTGCAGTAGTGTTAGCTTGCCTTGGTTGTTGATGTGGTCAAAGTTCTCTTCTCTTCTAGAATCCTTCCTCTTCCTGGTATTCTCCGGTACTAGCGTCTATACACGAATACGAGGATACAATCACCAAACAATTCATTGGCTATTCCAACATCACATATATTCACACCAACTATTCCAAGAACATAATTAATATAATTAGGGTGCATTTGTTGTGTGTCTTGAGGAAAGTAATTGCTTCTCATTACATATGTAAATGATAGTTTCCATGTAGGTATTGAGAAATAATTTCCTCTCATTGAAATCTTCTTAAGATTTAAATTCTCAAACAATCATATATAAATGGGTATTGACCTAAGTCCACCATGCATGATCATCAATTGAGAAAACAATTTAAATGAGGTAAACCCCTCATACCATTTAATAATACTACATATGCTTTAAATCTCCAAGTAATTCATATAAGAGAGTTTGGTCCAGGGGTCCAAACATCACATGAACTCATTTGGGACAAGATTTAAATGAAGTATAACACCTCATATGATTTGCATAATATTTTAGGAGAATATCAATTAGAGAAACTAGCCATATTGTCCACTACTTAAACTAGGGCATGATCATGCAAGGTGACCATACCATTTTATTGCATAATCAATTAGTGTAAGTAATATGTGAGCTACTAGAGTTGGAATTAACTTAATATCTATTTTATTTGGTTTTTAATAATTATTTGAGTAGGGAAAAGTCCCTATCTTGTTATTTTTATCACAGTAATTCTGCAAAGACTCTGGCCAAGGGACCAGTGGTATTGGCTAGATAATTTCTCTAGCTTTCCAACCATATTAAGTTCAAATTTGGTTTAGCCAATTTAATTCTATTGAATTTCAAAGTGGCAGCAGTATTCACAATCATTTGTAATTATTTAAACTGGATTTGAATTAACAGGCCGGCGGGAAAACTAAACGGGCTGAGGGATATAAAAACGGAAACCAACCCAGTCCAGCCCAACCACGGTCCACAGACGCGCGACGCGCTGACAGGGTGGGGTCCGTGCGTCAGCGACGGTGGCTTACCGAATCGGTACCGTTTAATCGAGCCGCAGGATTAGATGGCGATCGGGCGGCTGTGCGTCGTCGTCGTCGCCGGGGGGAAGAGGTTGCTGCCGCGGCGGAGGTAGGGGGTCGGCGGCGAGCTGGAGCTCCGGCGAGGGTCAGCGACGGTGCAGGACGGCGTTGTCGACGATGAGGAGTGCGCTGGTACCCGTGGCGTCTCCGATGGTGGCCGAAATCAACGGCGGTGATCTCAGTACCTCCGCGGGCTCCGGCGAGAAATTGGAGGGCTCCGGTGAGCAATTGAGGGAGAGAGAGGGTCGAGGAGATCGAGGAGGGAGAGGGGAGTGGGGCGGTGTGAAAGAATTGGCCGCGGGTGTCTTCCTTTTATAGTGGGCGAGATGGCCGTGTGGGGTGCGGCGAGGGTGACAGCATCGCGGCGGCTCTGGCGAGGGAATCGGGTCGGCGACATTAGCGCTAGCTAGGCGGCGTCCAGGCGGTGCTAGGGAGCTAGAGAACTAGGTGGGGGACGGTCTGGCAAGCGTCGGCGACGGCGGAGTCTGACGGCACAGACGCGGGAATCCGGCGAGCTGGTCATCGGCGACAGGGCTCGCGCGGGCACTGGACCGTGTCTGGCGGGTTGTGGTGGCGAGGCGAAGCTCAAGGTGCTCCGAGGTGGTCCAGGGGATGCTCGAGGCGGTGGCGCTGCACGTGATGGGCGTGTCCTGGCGTGCACGCGCGACGCGAGCGGGGCGTGTGCTGGGCGCGCGTCGTCCGGCCATGGTCGGTCGACCATGGCGATGCTAGGCAAGGCTAGGGAGCGGTGGAGTGGTGGCGCAGAGGCCAGGGCAGGGATGAAGGAGAGAGAGGAGGTCGACATGGCCGGCATGGTTTGGCCTAGGGCTAGGTTTACTTGTCCCTTTAGGGTTGCTGTGCATGGAGAGGGTGAGAGGGGACAAGAGATCAAGGTGGAGTGATTTGGGGCAGGGTAGGGTTAGCTAGGACACTATTTCAAATAGTGTTGTATTATTCCATAATTGAATTTTGATGTAATTCACCAAATTTGGTTTAATTCAAAATAGTTGGCCAAATGGGAAATGTGTGTGTTTAGATAGGTTGTATTTGACCAGAGAAGGTGAGAGGTGGTGGTGGAGTTTTCAAATTTAAGGAAAAGCAAAAAGTGACAAAGTGAGATTGTTGATCATAATATAAAGTTCCAACTTTGGATGAACCTAGCTATTGATCAAAGATGATTTTGGCATGGTGCTCTTTACAAAAAGTGTTCACCTTGATGTTCTCTTGGATGACATGCAAAGAGTTGGGAAATTTTATTTTAAAAATTTCGAAATGCAGGGGCTCAAAGTAGTGATCAGACTAGAAATGGCAGATTTGGCCATAATCACATGTGAGCACAATTGAGTGAGATTTTGATTTGAATTGTGTTTCTTTGATTCAAACAGTTGTAATAAGTGTGTAGTAACATTATTCAAATAATGGTGAAGACCAAAATGGTCTAGGTTCAAAATTTATAAAAATGGCATAGAGCCATATGTGAGGGTTTGTGATTTTCTAACCTTTTATTCTTTTATTTTTCTTTTCTTTACTTTGACCAGAGTGAGGTTTATTTGGGGTTTGATTGAGTTGGGAAAAAGGTTCACACCATTTTGGGACAAGGTGGGTGCCTAGGTCAAATTTTAATATTTTGGTTAAGTGTCACATATGCCTCTATGCATATGTTTAATTTTATTTTGTTTATCACTTGAATTGGTTGATCAGTACTTTATTGAGTGTGTTGAGGTATTCCAAATCATCTACCAATTTTAACACTCAAGGTTGGAGCATTTGCACAAAGTGGCCATAGGCTTGCATATGCCTTTCTCTTATTTAAGATCTTTCCTTTTTATTTTGTTTTTCAAAGGTGGGTGACAAGAGGGATGAGGTTTAGGGTTTAGTGGGGTTCACCATGGTTCACCACTATTTAGAAAAAAAGAGAGGTAGGGTTCAAGAATTTACACATTAGGGCTATATGCCTACATATGTCTTTTTCTTTATTTTGGGATTTCTCAAAATAGATCCACTTGGTTTTGAGAAGGTTAGGGTTTAGGTTTTTCTTATTTGATTTCTCTTTTCTTTTATTTGGTTTGTGATCTTCACTTGATCACTTTAAGGTTTTAGGGTTTATCACATAAGCATAATAACACTCATCATGGCAAAAATCACAAGTAATAGGTATGAGCACTAAGCATAGCACTCTATTTAAGAAAAGTTTTTGTTGGTTCTCATTTTTGGAAAAAAGGAAATTTATTTTATCTTTGTTTTGAAATTTGGGGTGTTACATGTTTCTTTGTTATGGCGGTGACCAAGAGCTCGTTGTAACCAGTTACACCGATGCAAGTTGGAACACCGATCCTGATGACTCTAAGTCTTAGTCTGGGTACATGTTTATATTGAATGGTGTGGTGATACGTCTCAAACGTATCTATAATTTCTTATGTTCCATGCTACTTTTATGACAATACTCACATGTTTTATACATACTATACATCATTATTATGCATTTTCCGGCACTAACCTATTAACAAGATGCCGAAGTGCCGCTGTTGTTTTCTGCTGTTTTTGGTTTCAGAAATCCTACAAAGGAAATATTCTCAGAATTGGACGAAATCAACGCCCAGGTCTTATTTTTCCACGAAGCTTCCGAAGACCGAGGGATACGAGAGCCACGAGGTCCCGTCACCATAGGCAGCCGCGGCCAGAGGGGGGCCCGCGCCGCCCTATGGTGTTGGCCCCTCGCGCCGCCTCTTGACCTACCCTTCCGCCTACTTATAGCCTTCTTCACGAATACCCCTATACCGAAAGCCACGATACAAGAAAAGTTCCAGAGCCGCAGCCATCGCGAAGCCAAGATTCGGGACAAGTCCTCTGTTAGACGCCGCCGGGACGGGGAATTGCCACCGGAAGGCATCTCCATCGACACCACCGCCATCTCCATCAACGCTGCTGTCTCCCATTATGAGGAGGGAGTAGTTCTCCCTCGAGGCTAAGGGCTCTACCGATAGCTATGTGGTTAATCTCTCTCTCGTACTTCAATACAATGATCTCATGAATTGCCTTGCATGATTGAGATCCATATGAGGAGCTTTGTAATCTAGATGTAGTTATGTTATTCAAGTGGATTTTACTTATGTGATCTCCGGAGACTCCTTGTCCCACGTGTGTAAAGGTGACAGTGTGTGCACCGTGTGGGTCTCTTAGGCTATATTTCACAAAATACTTGTTCACTAGGTTATGATTTGAGTTGGATGTCTCTATGAAATTGTGGTGTGTTAGTACCTCCTATGAATGCTCAAAGTGACAGCGTGGGGTGTTTATTAGTACTTGGGGATACATCTTTAAGGTTTGCTTTGCATCCCTACATGGTGAATTAGTGTTCGTTATCCAGCAGAGTAATTCAGAATAGCATAGAAGTGTTTATATTTATATTCAATTATGATTGCATTGTTGAGAGTGTCCACTAGTGAAAATATGATCCCTAGGCCTTGTTTCTAAGCATTGAAACACCGTTTCCAACAAGTTCTGCTACATGTTCGCTTGCTGCAATATTTACTTCATATCGCAATTACTTACAACCATCTATACCACATGTGTTTTACTATCTCTTCGCCGAACTAGTGCCCTATACATCTGACAAGTGTATTAGGTGTGTTGGGGACACAAGAGACTTCTTGTATCTTAATTGCAGGGTTGCTTGAGAGGACTATCTTTGACCTCTACCTCCCTGAGTTCGATAAACTTTGGGTGATTCACTTAAGGGAAACTTGCTGCTGTTCTACAAACCTCTGCTCTTGGAGGCCCAACACTGTCTACAAGAATAGAAGCACACGTAGACATCAAGCTATTTTCTGGCGCCATTGCCGGGAGGTAAAAGGTATTCACATCCTCCGACTACTAAGCTATTTCCTAGCACGTTGCCGTGTGAGTGCTCGAAGGTATCTCCTTTAGATTCTGCAATTATATCTTTTTGTTTTTTGTTTTTACTTTCACTAGTTAGGCTTAATGGAAAACAACAAAAAAATAGAGATCTTTATAGTATTTATCTTGAGTTAGGACATGAGGTGTTTGAAGAGAAAATTAAAAAGCCCATGGAACTTTGTTTGCAAAATAGTTGTAGCAATGTTATTAGCATGAACTCTTTGAACACTATTATTGCTAATGCTATGGAAGAATTTAAGCTTGAGGAAGCTGGTTTTGAGAAGTATGATATTTTTAGTCCCCCAAGCATGGAGGAGAAAATTTACTTTGATGATACTTTACCTCCTATATATGATGTTTGCAATAATGAATATGATATTTTCAGTCCACCTACTATTGAGGAGAAAGTTAATTATGATTACAATATGCCTCCTATATATGATGATTATGGTGATGATAATAATAATGATAGCTATTTTATTTAATTTGCTCCCACTACAACTAATAAAATTGATTATGCTTATGTGGAGAGTAATAATTTTATGCATGTGGCTCATGACAAGAATGCTTTATGTGATAGTTATATTGTTGAGTTTGTTCATGATGCTACTGAAAGTTATTATGAGAGAGGGAAACATGGTTATATGCATCTTAATAATATTAAGTTTCCCCTCTTTATGTTGAGAATCTTGAAGTTGCGCTTGTGTTGCTTTTCTATGCTTGCCACTTTGTTCTTCATTAATTTATTTGTGTACAAGATTCCTTTTCATAGAAAGTGGGTTAGGCTTAAATGTATTTTGAATTTGCTTCTTGATGTTCTCTTTTGCTTCAACCCTTATTTCTTGCGAGAGCATCATTAAAATTACTGAGCCCATCTTAATGGCTATAAAGAAAGCACTTCTTGGGAGATAACCCATGTGTTTATTTTACTACTGTTTTGTTGAGTCTTGGAAGTTGTTACTACTGTAGCAACCTCTCCTTATCATGTTGTTGTGCCAAGTAAAGTCTCTATGGTAAAGTTGATGCTAGATTTGGATTGCGCAGAAACAGACTTCTGTCACGAATTTGCGAGAACTCTGTAGAAAAATCAAAAAATCTGCCAATTTACATGCGTGATCCTCGATATGTACGCAACTTTATTAGTTTTGAGTTTTTCCGTTTTAGCAAGTTAAGTGCCTCGAAAATTCGTTTTACGGACTGTTCTGTTTTGACAGATTCTGCCTTTTATTTCGCATTGCCTCTTTTGCTATGTTGAATGGATTTCTTTGTTCCATAAACTTTCAGTAGCTTTGTGCAATGTCCAGAAGTTAAAGAATGATTATGTCACCTCTGAATATATGAATTTTTGATTATGCAGTAACCCTCTAATGAGTTTGCTTTAAGTTTGGTGTGGAGGAAGTTTTCAAGGGTCAAGAGAAGAGGATGATACAATATGATCAAGAAGAGTGAAAGGTCTAAGCTTGGGGATGCCCCGGTGGTTCATCCCTGCATATTTCAAGAAGACTCAAGCATCTAAGCTTGGGGATGCCCAAGGCATCCCCTTCTTCATCGACAACTTATCAGTCACTTCTAGTGAAACTATATTTTTATTCCATCACATCTTATGTACTTTACTTGGAGCGTCTGTGCTTTTATTTTTGTTTTGTTATTTTCATTCTCTGAATAAATTCATGCTCATGTGGGAGAGAGACACGCTCCTCTTTTTCATATGGAACACTTGTGTTCTTAGTTGTGCTTTAATGTTCATGGCGAAGGCTGAAAATTGCTTCGTTGATTGCTATTTGGTTGGAATCAGAAAATGCTTCATATGGTTTGGAATAACTTGAAACTTGGCAATTGTTTTGAGCTCTAGCTCATTAGATCATGTTTAAGCTCTTGCATCATGTACTTTGCACCTATTAATGAAGAACTACATAGAGCTTGTTAAAATCTGGTTTGCATGATTGGTCTCTCTAGAGTCTAGACATTTTCTGGTAAAGTGTTTTGAACAACAAGGAAGACAGTATAGAGTCTTATAATGCTTGCAATATGTTCTTGTGTAAGTTTTGTTGTACCTGTTCATACTTGTGTTTGCTTCAAACAACCTTGCTAGCCAAAGCCTTGTACTGAGAGGAAATGCTTCTCGTGCATCCAAACACCTTGAGCCAAAACCCATGCCATTTGTGTCCACCATATCTACCTACAATGTGGTATTTTTCTGCCATTCCAAAGTAAATTACTTGAGTGCTACCTTTAAAATTTCATTCCTTTGTCTTCGCAATATATAGCTCATGGAAAAAATAGCTTAAAAACTATTGTGGTGATGAATATGTAGTTATGTGTCTTATTTCTTATAAGTTGCTTGTTGAGCGGTAACCATGTTTCGGGGACGCCATCAACTTTTTACCTTTGTTGGATATCATGTGAGATGCTATGCATGTCTGCCTTGTCTGAAGTAAGGGTGATGTCATGATCAAATGGTTTGAGTATGCATATGTTAGAGAAGAACATTGGGCCGCTAACCAAAGCCATGTATCATGGTGGAAGTTTTCAGTTTGGACATACATCCTCACTCTCTTATGAGAATATTATCTGTTGTTGAATGCTTAAGAATTAAAAGAGGAGTCCATTATCTGTTGTCTATGTTGTCCCGGTATGGATGTCTTAAGTTGAGATCTATTAAAAACGAGAAATCAAATGCAATTGATCTCCTTGGACCTTTGTACATGCGGCATAGAGGTACCCCTTTGTGACACTTGGTTGAAACATATGTTATGCAATGATAATCCATGTAATCCAAGCTGATTAGAACAAGGTGCGGCACTATTGGTATTCTATGCATGAGGCTTGCAACTTGTAGGAAGTATTATGCATAGCACATATGAAATATTACTACCGTTGACAAAATTGTTTCTATGTTTTCAAAATAAAAGCTCTAGCACAAAAATAGTAATCCATGCTTCCCTCTGCGAAGGGCTATTCTTTTACTTTATGTTGAGTCAGTTTACCTACTTCTTTCTATCTTAGAAGCAAACACTTGTGTTAACTATGTGCATTGATTATTACATGTTTACTTATTGCACTTGTTATATTACTCTATGTTGACAATTATCCATGAGATATACATGTTACAAGTTGAAAGCAATTGCTGAAACTTAATCATCCTTTGTGTTGCTTCAATGCATTCTACTTTGAATTTATTGCTTTATGAGTTAGCTCTTATGCAAGTCTTGTTGATACTTGTCTTGAAAGTACTATTCATGAAAAGTTTTGCTATATGATTCATTTGTTTAGTCATTATCTTTTGTTAGCAATCTTTTGCTTCGAATCACTCCATTCATCTCATATGCTTTATAATATTGTTGATCAAGATTATGTTGGTAGCATGTCACTTCAGAAATTATTTCTTGTTATCGTTTACCTACTCGAGGGCGAGTAGGAACAAAGCTTGGGGATGCTTGATACATCTCAAACGTATCTATAATTTTTTTATGTTCCATGCTACTTTTATGACAATACTCACATGTTTTATACATACTTTACATCATTATTATGCATTTTCCGGCACTAACCTATTAACAAGATGCCGGGCGTTGTTTTCTGCTGTTTTTGGTTTCGAAATCCTACAAAGGAAATATTCTCGGAATTGGACGAAATCAACGCCCAGGGTCTTATTCTTCCACGAAGCTTCCAAAAGACCAGGGATACGAGGGGCCACGAGGGCCCGGCACCACAGGCCGGCGCGGCGAGGGGGCCCGCGCCGCCCCATGGTGTGGGGCCCTCGCCGCTCTTGACCTACCCTTCCGTCTACTTATAGCCTTCGTCGCGAATACCCCTGTACCGAAAGCCACGATACGAGAAAAGTTCCAGAGCCACCGCCATCCTGAAGCCAAGATTCGGGGGACAGAAGTCTCTGTTCCGGCACGCCGCCGGGACGGGAATTGCCGAAGGCATCTCCATCGACACCACCGCCATCTCCATCAACGCCTGTCTCCCATGATGAGGAGGGAGTAGTTCTCCTCGAGGCTAAGGGCTCTACCGGTAGCTATGTGGTTAATCTCTCTCTCGTACTTCAATACAATGATATCATGAATTGCCTTGCATGATTGAGATCCATATGAGCTTTGTAATCTAGATGTAGTTATGTTATTCAAGGGATTTTACTTATGTGATCTCCTGAGACTCCTTGTCCCACGTGTGTAAAGGTGACAGCTGTGTGCACCCTGTGGGTCTCTTAGGCTATATTTCACAGAATACTTGTTCACTGGGTTATGATTTGAGTTGGATGTCTCTATGAAGTTGTGGTGTGTTAGTACTTCCTATATATGCTCAAAGTGACAGCGTGGGGTGTTTATTAGTACTCCCTCCATCTCAATGCTTAGGGCGCATAATTTTTTTCGATTTTTCACCAAAGCATAAGGCGCTGTTGTGTAAGTATCGCTAACTTCCCGAGATTGCCCCTCCGTCCCGCTCCCCTTGTCCTAAAAATTAGCGCATGCAGTTAATACGATAACGCGGGTGGTTCTGGACGCATGGGCGTCTATTCCGTCAGATTTGCGAGTGATCCGTGGGTACACGGCTTTCCCCAATCAAAGATGAACTGCTTGTCTACGATTGAGCAGAAAGGAGAAGGATGGATCGATTTGCATGCCTCATCCAGAGAAGAGAGAGAAGATCGTGGGATGGGAGGAGTTAGCAATAAATGTGGAGTCATTGTTGGTTTGCATGCCTCGGCTGCTGGCTCATGCATGCCCGTGATTTGTTAGCGAAAATCAAGGAGTCTCATAACTACTAGGGGAACAAACGTGGGGAGTCTGTTTTCTGAGGGTAAGGTTGGAAACTAAAATCGCTGCTAAGTTCTCCTTAATAATCGCGCTAAGAAATTTACGCCTTAAGCCTTGAGAAGGAGGGAGTACTTTGGAATACATCTTTAAGGTTTGCTTTGCATCCCTACATGGTGAATTAGTGTTCGTTATCCAGCCAGAGAGTAATTCAGAATAGCATAGTGAAGTGCTTATATTTATATTCAATTATGATTGCATTGTTGAGAGTGTCCACTAGTGAAAGTATGATCCCTAGGCCTTGTTTCTAAGCATTGAAACACCGTTTCCAACAAGTTCTCGCTACATGTTCGCTTGCAATATTTACTTCATATCGCAATTACTGTTCACTACCATCTATACCACTTGTATTTTACTATCTCTTCGCCGAACTAGTGCGCCTATACATCTGATAAGTGTATTAGGTGTGTTGGGGACACAAGAGACTTCTTGTATCTTAATTGCAGGGTTTGAGAGGACTATCTTTGACCTCTACCTCCTGAGTTCGATAAACCTCTTGGGTGATTCACTTAAGGACACTTGCTGCTGTTCTACAAACCTCTGCTCTTGGAGGCCCAACACTGTCTACAAGAATAGAAGCACACGTAGAAATCATGCGTCAGTAAGCTGGAGCAGTTCCAAGCAGTGCACGGTGGCGAAATCTTCAACATAATCTGAATATATAGCGGCTTCAGAGGCTTCATCTGAAGCGGTATGGATGAAGAGATTCATTGTTGAGCTTGGTGTGGTTCCTGCATTGGACCCGTTAGTCATTTATTGTGACAACACCGGTGCCATCGCCAATGCAAAGGAACCAAGGTCACACAAGAAGCTGAAGCATATCAAGTTGCGTTTTCATTCGATTCATGAGTACATCAAGATGGTGAAGTAGAGATTTGCAAAGTACACAAATCTGAATGTTGCAGATCCGCTGACTAAAGCTCTCCCTAGGGCAAAGCATGACCAACACCAGAATGCCATGGGTGTTAGGTACCTTACAATGTAATCTAGATTATTGACTCTAGTGCAAGTGGATCATGGAGATATGCCCAAGAGGCAATAATAAAGTGGTTATTATATATCTTTGTGTTTATGATAAATGTTTACATACCATGCTATAATTGTATTAACCTAAACATTGATACATGTGTGTTATGTAAACAACAAGGAGTCCCTAGTAAGCCTCTTGTATAACTAGCTTGTTGATTAATAGATGATCATGGTTTCGTGATCATGAACATTGGATGTTATTAATAACAAGGTTATGTCATTAGTTGAATGATATAATGGACACACACCCAAATGAGCGTAGCATAAGATCAAGTCATTAAGTTTAATTTGCTATAAGCTTTCCACACATAGTTGCCTTAGTCCTTCGACCATGAGATCATGTAAATCACTTACACCGGAAGGGTAGTTTGATTACATCAAATGCCATTGCGTAAATGGGTGGTTATAAAGATGGGATTAAGTATTTGGAAAGTGTGAGTTGAGGCATATGGATCAATAGTGAGATTTGTCCATCCTGATGACGGATAGATATACTCCGGCCCTCTCGGTGGAATGTCGTCGATTAGCTTGCAAGCATATGATTGGATCATAAGAGATGACATACCACGGTATGAGTAAAGAGTACTTGTCGGTAACGAGGTTGAACAAGCTATGGAGATACCGATGATCGAACCTCGGACAAGTAAAATATCGCGAGACAAAGGGAATTGACATTGTATGTAAATGGTTCAATCGATCACTAAGTCATCGTTGAATATGTGGGATACATCTCCAGATCCCGCTATTGGTTATTGCTCGAGAGGAGTCTCGACCATGTCGCATAGTTCACGAACCATAGGGTGACGCACTTAAGGTTCGATGTCGATAAGTAGATTTGAATAAGGTATGGAGACGAAGTTTGTTCGAGTCTCGGATGGGATCCAGATGTCACGAGGAGGTCCGGACGTCCGGGAATAAGATTCATATAAGGGAAGTTGATTTGGGTTTTAAAAAGTTCGGGATTTTTCCGGTGGAAGACTGGAAGGTTCTAGAAGGTTCCAGAGGGGTCCACCATGGGGCCCACGACCTCGGAGGGCTAACATGGGCCGAGGGGATGCTCCCTGGCCTAATGGGTCGTGGGCACATGCCCCCAAGGCCCAGGCCGGCCATAGGGTTTCCCCAAAACCCTAGGGGGATCAACTTGGGGAAGAAATCTCTCTTCCCCCACTTGGCCGCCGCCCTAACCCTAGATGGGAAAGGGGGCCACCCTAGCTGACCTGCCCCCTATATAAAGAGGGGAGGGGGTGGGCGGCCACCATCCCATCATTAGCCCTCTCCCCGCCTCTCCTCCACCATACGCTGTTCCCGGGCGCCCTGCTTTTCTTCCTCCACGCACCACCACCACGCCGTCGTGCTGCTGGAACTTGGAGGAGATCTACCACACCTCCGCTGCCCGCTGGAACGGGGAGAGGAAAGGCTTCATCGACACCATACGCGCGACCGAGTACGGAAGTGCTGCCGGATTGCACCACCGGGGACGATCGTCTACATCAATAACGAGATCTGATCTCGTAGGCTTTGGAAATCTTCAAGGGTTAGTCTCATATCAATCTCGTTGCTTCGATCTTGTAGATTAGATCTTGGGTGTTCCATAGATAAGATCTTGGTTTTATTCGTCTTGCGGTAGGAAAATTTTTGTTTTCTATGCAACGAACCCCTTCATGTGGGCCCATATATGGGCCTGCTGGGGCCCGGACGGTTCCTCTCGTGCTGCTGGTGGCCATGGTTGCGCTGGTGGCATCACCTATTTCACCTCCACCGCCATGTCAAGCCCTGTGCTTTCGGGCCTTTTGGGGTCTGGCGGGTCCGGATCTGGCGACCTGGCCATCAGTTGATGTCGGAGTCCCGCATTCTCGGGGCTCTCCAGTGGTTTTGGCGTCACTTGGGGGAGTGATGTCCTTGTTGGCTATCTAGGAAGGGTCCCTAGGCCGACGCATGCTTGCTAGGTTGGTAGCGTGCCCAGTACTGCAGCTGCCCCCGCGGCTGTAGTCTGGTTTCCCCTCCAACCAGTTTGGTCATGCTTGTGTAGGTGTTGGCGCCCTGGGGATGGTGGGGTCATCGGGTTGCCGCCGACTTAGCATCGTTGACGTCTAGATCTTGGTCTGGCCGGGCATTGCCAGCCAGTTTGTGTTCACCTTGCAGTTGAGTCTAGTTGGGGCCAATTCATAGTGTGGCTTTGGTTGGGGGCACGACAATGTTTTCTGTTTAGTTTGCTCTACATCCTCGCGATGGCGTCTGAAACTTTGATCGGGTTTTGGATCTCGAAGAAAGTTGCAATTGGCTGTAGCCTGTACCGGTGACGACAACACCTGTGGGTGTCGCTCCCTTGTTGAAGGTGTCCCGATAATGTCTCTCAGGTTTGAAATGATGGGCTCCGTCCCACCGCCCCAATCTGTTCTCCTTGGGGACCTCTCTTTGGCATGCCTCTCTGGTAGCGTCTTGTGGATCACCCTGTGACCTCTCGCTGGTGTCAGCCCTCTCGCACAGTCGATATGACTGCTTTTACACGATTTGTTGCGGTAGCTGATGTCCTCCCTAGCGTCTTAGGGGGCTTTGCTAGGTCGGCGTCTGGTCGTATCTCTTGCCGCTGTGCTTATCCCAACACTAGGGGAAGATGTTGTGTTCCTGGTCTGGACCTAGCCCGAGCTCCAGGGGTGGTGGCTCTCGGGTCTCGGTGAAAACTTTGCAGGACTTTTGTCTCTACCGGCGACAATGACGCATTCTTACGCCATTCACCTTCTTGGAGGCGTCACCGCAAGACCCCCCTCCTTTGGTTCCTCAAGCTCTGCTAGGTGGCCGGCCTATCGATGAGTTTCTCGTGGATTGCAGTTTTGGTGCGGTAGAGGTTTGTTGGTGTGGTTTTGGTCATGACTGCTCCGGTGCTGAAGACAAGGCTCCCTCTTCATGGAGCTTCGGCGGGCTTGATGTTATATGTGTTGTCTTTTGTATGGGTTTTGATCTGCGCTTGACAACGTGTGTGTTTTAATTTCTAGTGTAACTCGTAGGTAGTTACTGGCTTCTTTAATTCAAAGCCATGCTCATTTCTTTTTTTTTTGAAGTAAAAGCCATGCTCATTTCAAGCTTTCGATCTAAACAAAAAAGTAAAGAGCGTGAGTCCTGCCAAATCCCCATTCCATAGGAGTCCAATTTCCACAAACCAGGCCACGAGCCCGTTAGAACTCCGTGGTTCGGCTGCTGCAACTGTCAAGGTCGCGCGTGAACAAGGCAGCAATCCGCAGTTCCCCAAATCGAGCCCTAGATGGCAACCACACGGGTTGTCATAGGCGGTTGCCGATCGTCCGACGATGGCCCGCTCTCGATCCGCGATAGATCGCGGCTGACCGAACGAATCGTCGGCTTCTACCGGACGGCGGCCGGCCGGCTGCCCTCCGGCAGCGACGACGTCCTCCTCCACGGTGGTTTCTGCATCGGGATCCTGGATCCCGTCTCAAACATCATCGCCAACGCCATCAGCAGCAGCGGCTCCATCGGAAACGGCGCGGCGGCGGAAGCGACTGCAGAATCGTCCCTGGAAGGATTGGCGGCGCGGTCGCTCGACGGCCTCGTGGCCTTCCTGGTCGCGTACTTCCGCTACCTCGCACCGGAGGAGGCGCTGCGCTACCTCCGCGCGACGAGGGCCGACCTCTGCGCCGCAGTTCGCCGCGTCGAATCGGACCGCTGCACCCTGGCATTTCGTCTGGACTCTGGTACTGCCAGGACCGCCCTCCGCTGCGCCGCCCTGGCCGCGCGGCACCCTGATCCGGACCACATGGTGACCACGACACTCACCATCTTCTATTGTCGCCACCATGTTTGCGAGGTCCTTTTTCCACCGCCGGGATGCTGCCCCTCCGCCGTGCCAATCATTATGAACAAGAAAAAGATCAATAAGGGACGCCTCTCTGCCGCTGCTGTCGAGCACCTGCGCCACATTCTCACGCCGGAATCACAGCTACTCATGGCTTCCACACGGCTACCTCCTGACGTACACCATCTCCTGGCTAGGCCGCTGCCTGAAAGACCCCGCTTCATCGGTATCCGCTCATTAAGCTCGCGGCTGGCTTCGTTAACCTACTCTCTCAGCCGATCGCTCCTCAACAGAATCCACTACTTCTACCTGGAGGCGCTCGCCCTGCTGCCGCCGGAGAGGCTGCGCAGCCACTACCACCGCAGCCTCGTCATCGCCGGCCACTGCTATGGTCCCCTCGACCCTGTCTCCAACATAATCCTCAACACGGTCTGGCTGGAAGCCACCTTCCCTGTTCCCATGGAGCGGCAGTTCGAGCTGCCCATGATCAGCTCATCGGCCCTGCTCCGCCTCGCCCACCGCTCCGTCGAAGGCATGGTCGCTTTCCTCCGTGCTTTCGCTGGCGGCGACCTCTCCGACCTTGACGCCTACCGGTTCCTTCTCTATGCCGATGCCAACCTCGGCGTAGCTATGGAAGCTCTGAAGCAATCACGGGCAGAATGTGATGAAATAGACAATCCACCGAGACGCAATCTTTGTGGTGTTCTCTTCTGGGGAAAAAGAATAGAACCCGAGAAGGGTTATCCAACTGTCCCACTGTCCGACCTCTACCAAGCTACAGTCACCGCAGCAATGCACCCAAGGCCTGACATGCTGCGAGAATTTCTCGCGTCCGGTCGCGTGCACGCCATGCTGCCTGCCTACTCCGGCAGATCACTCTCCCATGAGGACGTTCGCTCACTCATTGTTTCACTATCAGAGACCAATCCGTACTCCCAGGATAATGGCTTGCCACTGCTCCCGGCTAAATATCAACGGCTGACCCAGATGAAGCCAGACGGTTTTATTTTAAACCAGGAGATATTCCAGAGAGAGCTTACCCTCTTCTCCAGAATGGTCAAAGCTGCTTTGAAGGAATATACGAAACATAATGGGGTCAGTTTAATTTTTTCAACTAGATAACTGTTAGTACTTCTTACCAGTGCTTGATACCTCTTATGTTCATTATCTATTACAGGGTACTGAGTATGAGCTTGTTTTTATTTGTGGAGGAAATGAGAATGTCGCCGATGGGGATAGATTGGAGGTTAGTCAGCGGTCCATCTTTGAGTACCAGTATTGTCATGTGAACTTCTTGGCGAGGCCCAGAGGTTCTAATGTGGCGCCAACACTTTTCTTCGCGGAGTGCATCAAATATGACGAGAACAATGATATAGATCGGAAAACTACATGTTGTACCATCGTCGTGCCACCTAAACATGTTGCTGGTCAGCTCTATCATGTAGCAGAATCTGGCTCCTATTTTTCTTTGTTTATCTTCATATTGATTGATATCTTCTACTTTGACATGTTATTTTGGTGCAGAGGAACTCAGGTGCTATTACTGTGAGTTTGAAGGGACTAGTGTTGTGCATCCATCTCAAAGGAATTACCATGGATGTAGAACGGACTTGGAGAAGATGGTTCTTGGAAAAAATGTATACAAGACTGACAAAATTGTCTACAGTGCTAAAACCTTAACTGATTTCATGGGCTTACTTCCAGTGGATTATGTCTATTTTGACCCTGAGTATAGCAGCAAAGGGTTGTTGCGAGTGATCAGTAGCAATGCTGATATTTAGTAGACTGTGTGTGAATGCTGTTGCGGACAAACGAGTTCGTATTTGTTATTCACGTCACCTGGTGATGGCTGTGTCATGCATAATTTTGTTGAAATCTCATCTAGCTATCTTGAGTTGAATTTGATATTTATATTTGATTGCAGATCTAATTTGATTACGATGTCACTTGGATTTAAGTAGATTTTATTTCCAACTTTTTTTTTATTTTGCTGTCCATAAGGCGTATCTGAGTTTTTTTTTTTCCTGAAGTCTTGGTTTGATATTCTCTACAGAAGATATCAAAATCTATAAGTAATAAATGGGCATCATTAGATCTGCGATATAGATATTTCATTCTGTACTTATTTATTTACTTTCTCAGATCTCTTTCGTCAATCTTAATTTTTCCTTGATTCATTGCTACATCATGTATTGTACATAATTATAGTTTTAATACCCTCTCCACCATTTTTCTTTATGAAGTTTTTGAATAAGGTGAGATGGGGCCGGATTGGAGGCCCATTAAGGGTGCACACTAGAGTAGAGAGAAATGAAAAAAAGAGATGTTCTCTCAGTACGAAATCTTTTCTCCTTTGCATGAGATGTTTTATCTTAGTGACATTTCTACTATTTTCTTTTACACTTAGTATAATTTCAATCATGCCATAACTACATTTGGATGAGAGCATCTCCAGTCGCGTCCCCCAAAGCGTCCCCCAAATCTCCCCAAAGGGATTTGGGGGACGCCGGCAAAAAAAACGTTCCAGTCGCGTGCCCCAAAGGCCGCTTCGGTTCGGACATGCCCAAATATTGTCCGGTGTTCCTAGCCCATCCACTGTGTATAGAGGCTCTATCAGGGACGCCGGACACAACTTTTACACTTCCTTTTTGTTTGGAGGTCGCGTTTGGGGGACGTGGCTAGGAAAGGGATCTCCTCCAAACACAAATTTGGTCCGGACGTCCCCCAAACGACCAATCCGGCGCTTTGCCCGGACATCGTTTGCGGGACGCGACTGGAGATGCTCTGTGTTCCTACTCCAGCAGATTACTCTCCGTGATGAGGTTTGCTCCCTCATCATTTCACTATCAGAGACCAAGGCCTCTTCCCAGGATGATGGCCAACCACTGCTGCCAGCTAAATATCAATGGGGACCCCAAATGGCGCTAGAAGGTTTTATCTTCAACAAGGAGAAACTCCAAAGTGAGGTTACACTCTTCTCCGGAATGGTTGAAGCTGCTTTGAAGGAATATACACACAACACAATGGTGTCTGTTTAACCGCTACTTACTTCTTACCTAGTATACTGGTGCTGGCCAATGCTCTTGTATGTTACAGGGTATGACTTACGAGCTTGTTTTATTTGCAGAGGAAATGGCAGTGTCGCTAATCATGATGGACCAGAGCTTACTGGCGTTGATTATTCTTGGTCTGTCTGGAAGTACCATTACTGCCATATGAACTTCTTGGGGAGGCATTGTTGCGCCAACGGTCTTCTTCGTGGAGTGCGTCAGATATAATGAGAGCAGTGATCAGGATTGGGAAACTACGGGCGTGTTTGTTAGCCCGGGTCACTAGAGAAAGACATTCTCAACCCATACAAGCTGATCTTATACAAGCGGAGGTGAGATTTTACCACACGTTTGGTAGATCGGGTGTGCTCACACATGCTGAACAGAGATGGTGTTTGGTGAGGCAATCTGAGCTCAACCGAGCTGGTTCGATTTTTTTACACAAAGAACCTCGAACAGAAAAATTAAAAGCAATCAGGTCCCTAGAAGCCAAAATGAAAAGCAATCGGGTCCCTGAGAAACCGCCGCCGGCGAGAGGAGCGGCCGCCGGTGAGAGGAGCCGCCGGTGCAAGGCCGTGGCGGGTGCTCGACAGGAGGCGGCGCGTGGCCGAGGCCGTGGCGGCGCGAGGCCGTGGCGGTCGGGGCGGTCTGCTTCTGCGGCGGGGCCGGCAGGGAGGTGGACAGGCGGTCGACGATGAGGTGAGCGGCGGGAGGAGGCAGAGCTGGCCGGCCGAGGTGAGCGGCGGCCGGCCGAGGTAGTGGCGGTCGGTGCAGGGATAAGAGAGAGAGGATTTAGGGGAAAATGAGATGTGGGGTGGGGGTCTTGGGGGTGCCGCGGGCCAGCGTCCACGCTACAGTTTTTTGCGGATGAGTTGAACCGGGATGAGGAGCGAAGCTCGATTTGGGCTTCTCTTCCGGGCAGGACTGGGAGCTCATTTTCGTGCAAGGTGGGCACTGCCCAGTTCGGCCGACCCGACCTAACAAACACTGGATGGCCCAAAATTCTCGGTTGGGAGGAGATTTTTTGGGTAGATCCAACCTACCAAACACACCCTACATGTCGTTGTGTCATCGTGCCACCTAAACTTGTTGCTGGTCAGCTCTCCCATGCGCTTCAATCCAGCACTCCAGGCTGGCAAGATCGACAGGGCAATCACTACAGGGCAGGTTTTTTTTCTCGGCCGGAATTTCCGAAATCTCAGAAATACCCCTACCCACTGAGAAATGTTGATACCGGCCAAAACAATTCGGATAAATTTGGATATAACTTACTGTATTAAGTGAAATAGGCAACGTATGTTACATTATTCATAAAACTAACTGTGGCGTGGTGGTTTTGTGTTGAGATTCCTGAGGTCGGGAGATTGAGTACTCAGACACACACAATGTTATCCTTTTATCTAGTTAACCTGAGTTTTGAGCAAATTTTTTGAAAACTAGGCGTAGAACTCGCAACCTATTGCAAGAGGACGGAACGTTGCATGCGAAGCACGGAAAGTTTATGCTACAAATTTATTTGTTCAATGCCAACAAAATTTGAATTCAAAATTTGTTTGAAAAATCTCGGGCGAGGAAAACCCAAGATTTCCGTGATTTCACGGTAACCGTAGTTTCCGGTGCCCTCCGGTAAAATTTTGTTACCGAGAAAAAAAACCTTGCTCTAGGCCACTGCCGAGCTAGCACCGCCATCGTCGCGGCTCGTTGCCCAGAAGATCGACCACTAACATTTAACAATTGGTTCCTTGATGTGCTTTGGCATGTCGGTGGCCAGCATAGTATGGGTGCGGGTTGCGGCAAGAACCTATTTAACAAGGAAGCTGCCACCGCCATCTTCGCGGCTCGTTGCTCAGAAGATCGACCACTGACATTTGACAATTGCTTCCTTGATGGGCTTTGGCATGTCGGTGGTCAGCATATTATGGATGCGGGTTGCGGCAAGAACATATTTAACTAGGACGAGGCTATCACTTTTTTTTTGAGAATTCGGCAGGTGAGATGCTCGATATATTAATAGAAGAAGAGGTTACAACCGGGCTACAACGGCTGCGGCCACGGCACAGGCGCCGCGCCGAGCAACAAGGCGGTGAAAAAGATGTCCACCGGAACTAAAAGAGAAAGTGGACTACTCGCGAGCTACAGAGATCTTCGCGCCCGCCAAGTCCCAAGCGGCAGCCTCGTCGGCGATCCGTGCCAGCAGGGAGCGGACCGGAGAGGGGGAGGCTCTGAAGATGCGGGCGTTTCGCTCTAACCAGATGTGCGTCCAGCTGCGGACATGGGATGCCTCCGAAGAAGGCAGCCCCTCAGCCAGGCCGGCCATCCAGTCGATGGTCCTGTGATGGTCCACCCAGGAAGAGGGAGCGAGGGATGGGGCCGTGGCGATGATTGCTACCCGGTCCCAAACCTGCCGCGAGAACGGGCACTCGGTGAAGAGGTGCGTCGCGGTCTCAAGGTTCCGCATGCATAGCGAACAGAAGTACCCGTTCGGCCATCTTCGAGCAAGCAGCTTGTCAGCCGTCATAAGCTTGTTCTGGACGAAGAGCCAGGCAAAGAGACGATAGCGCGGGGTAGCCCAGGGCTTCCAGATGAGTTGGACGAATTCCGTCTGCACGGAGACCGCGAACTGAAGGCGGTACGCGGAGGAGGCCGAGTAGCGACCATCCGGAGTGAAACGCCTTGTCGCGCGTCACCGGGGACAATTCGACAAGCTCAATCAGGCACGAAGGGCCACGAAGGACTCCAGTAGATGCGCAGGGACACGCGTGCGCAGGTCCTGAACCCAAGCACCCCCCAGATTTGTCATGCCGTTAATTGATGGGGGGCTGCAGATCTTCCACGCCCAGCTTCCAGTTGGATAGTGGGACACCATATTTACTCCAACGGTTGAAATATGGACTCGGAGAAGATTGTTCTTGGAAAAATGTATTCAGGACTGAAGAAATTGTCTACAATGCTAAATTTTTAACTGATTTCACGAGGTTACTGCAGGTGGGTTCTGACCCAAGCATAGCCATGTTAGGCACGCGCAGACAGCGAATGCTACTTGTGAGACTAGTCATAGTAGGAAGTAACATAGAGTAGTAACATGCACATGTTACTACTCTATGTTACTACCTTCACAGTGGTTAGTAACATCAAAGTAGTACTCCCTCCATGCCGGTTTACTAGTCTCATTGTGAAATTAGGAAAATGCTAAAAAACTAGGCCTGGTTTCCTAATTAATAGGTGATTTAATTGTGTTGGCCCTTGGAAACCTGCAATCGTCCCTCTCCCCTTTAATTGCTCAAGGCTGGTGGGAGCATTTCGAGCTATATACACTACAAGTCCCACAACTTGTTATCAACGTGCAAATTAGTCCTACAACTTGAAACATGTGAACCGACGGTACCACAACTTGTATCGGACGAGCAAAATGGTCCCAAACCAATCGTAAGCCAACACATGGCGTTGTAACTTTACACAAGGACCCCTACATATTTTTCTGTTGCCCAATTGATCTTGGTGCTGTGTCACCATGCGGATCCCACATGTCAGTTGAAGGAAGAAACAATTAAAAATAACATGGGCATGGCTAGGATTCAAACCCACGAGCAACAACAATATGCCACTGCCTAGTATGTCCTAACCATTCCCCCGCCCCCAAGGTACTTTGTGATTAACCAGAGGTCATACTGTATTTAAAAGAGCTGCAGTTAGTTCTAAGGCATATGCCAATGGTAGTACGCGACGGCGCCGCCCGTAGTTGTCGAAGCCGAGGAAGTTCAGGACATCTTCAACGGGCTGATGCATTTTGGATGTCCAAACGGACGTGTTTGCGTCGTCTCAAATGGTTGAAATCGACCGCGCGTCCGTTTGCGTCGGGGTGGCTCTAGCGGCAAGACGCATAATATTTTTTTCCATTCATAAAAGTCATAATTTACATTAAAAAACATTAAAAAGACCATAAAGGCGTGGTAAAACTAGGTATTGCCTACTGGTCTTCGTCTCTGACGAGGTCGATGAACTCCGACGTCGGCCATGGAAGCTGGTACGTCGGCGGTGGAGGAGGTACGGCAGGCTGCGGCAACTGCGGCCAGGTCGTCGCCTACGCAGGAGGCTGTGGTGAAGGTGGCCACGGATCCCAGGCCGAAGCAGCAGCACGAGCATGGTCGTTGGAACGCGTCGACGTGGCCGGAGGAGTCGCCGGCCTCATCTGCGCGAGCGCCAACTCGCGGAGTTGGATTGCGAGCCCGTCCCACAAAGCGAGCTCGTCGAGCTCGCTATTGGCCAGTGCCATGGCAATGGCCTCCTCCTCGGTAATGTCCAGTGGCTGGGTCCCCGGATCCCACGCCGGCCCGCCATCATCGTGGTCGTAGTCTGTGCACTCCGCGTGCTCCTCCTCGTCCTCGTCCGCGTCCTCCTAGTCGTTCTCCTCTTCTTCCGCGGCAATCTCGCGGTCAAAGTACTCGACGTCGCCGAGGTAGCCAGCGCGGCGGCACGCGTCGAACTCTCACGTCCCGAACGAGATCCAGTTGTAGGAGTTGAGCGCGTACGCTGGATCTCCGGGAGATCCGACGGCACACCTCGTCCCGGCGCTCTCGGCCTCGCGTGGCACGGGGGGACCGACACGCGCCTGAAGTTGAGGTATCAGCCCCCTCTAGACAAGTTTGCTTTCGGCCATGGCACCAGCCGGTTTTCCTCCGAAAGGCGGCGCGTGAGTTCGACACGCCTGACCCATGGCTTCTTGCCGGACCGCGAGCCGCTAGCCTCGTGGTCGTTGTTGGTCTTGCGGAACAGCCATCATTTCTTCCCCATGGCGTCGGTCGGGTGGATAGTGTGAGCTCTGGCAATGGTGTGGTCAGGGAAATGGGCGCCAACAGCGTTCCTTTAAGAGGCTCGGACACCATCTCGCCTTCAATATCCTGCTACTGCGACGCCGCCCAGCATTGCATGCTCGCGGAAGCCGAGGCGCGCCATTAATTCGGCCCTGGAAAATCTGCAGTGCGCCGCCCGTAAGTAATGCCGCGGAAGACGAAGCATATGTGTCCCTACCAGGCGGGCCCGTGCGAGGACCTGGCGGACGACTGATGTGTCCGCGCAGCGTCCGCAGAGACGCAAACCTAACGCATATTTGAGCCAGGTTTGCATCGCCACGAACGCCCCGATCACTATGCGTCGCTCCGCTGGAGGTGGTACCAGACGCATTTTCGGCTCGGGCGAACGCAAACGAACGCTCAACATCCTTCGCCCCGTTAAAGATGCCCTCAGGATGCGACGGCGCTGCCTGTAGTTGTTCGCCCCGTTAAAGATGCCCTCAGTATGCGACGGTGTTGCCTGTTCATGGCCCAAAAAGCCACAGCATATCCTTGCGGCGACGTCCTTGTGGTTCTCACGTTAAAATCCTCAGTTATATATTAATGATTTGTTTTATTAGAAATTACATCAAAGTAGTCTGTGTTGTGGTTGTATATGCTTCTGGATTCTGGGGATTCTGGCAGTTGGTTTTAAGTTCGAATCCCCACTCACACTTATTAACTTTAATTGTTTTTTATTGTACTGGTAGGTGGGACCCACATGGTGAGGCAGCACCAACATTAATTTGGGCCAGAGAAAAAATAGGGAGGGTTCTTTTTATAAATTTTACAATGCCACATGTTGCCTTTCAATTGGTTTGGGACCATTTTACTCCTTCGATACAAGTTGTGGTACTGCGGGTTCACATTTTTCAAGTTGTGGGACTAATTTGCACGTTGATGACAAGTTGTGGGACTTGTAGTGTATATAGCTCGAGCATTTCCGTCCAATGCATGCGCGAGATCACCTTCCGTTTCTGCTTTGATTGGTTGCATGAACGTGGGCCTGCCTCCCTTCCATAATTACCGCTTCAATCAGCTTAAAAACAACAGATTTTCTCTTGTCTCTGAAGATTTTCTCGACCAATAGATACGAACCTAGGTTGCAGCGCTGGGCAAGATATGTCAACACCCGGATTTTTAAGTCCAGATGCCTATTATACCATATATATAATCCCAGGAATATTGTTGTTGCGAGACATAATAGTTGAATATCATAGAGTCATCATTTATTACAACACATAATCGTCTTACAAAGATAGATCACATGATCCAATATTACAATAGTAGTTGATTTATTGATCAACGAACATCACAAAGAGCGGAAGCGAAGTAGTAGTGGCTATCTAATCCACAGTCCAACGCTTGACGTCAGGAGCAGTCCTAGTTGTCGTAGACGTCCTGCGGTTCATCTTCCTCGTACCGATGTTCACCTTCATAGTCTGGCCATTTGAATAGCCAGGGACAAAGCCATGAGTACTTTTGAAGTACTCGCAAACTAATACTAGAGTAAGCACTAGCAATTTTAGTAAGGGGATACTAAGCTCTAGGGTTATTTGCATTAAGCCAAGTTTATTTCATAAACATTTAGCAAAGATGCTTGAGTCACTAGACTATCTCAAGTGGGAACATTAGTGTCATTCCCACAACTCTGTTGTGATTTAATTCAAAGTCACCATTCACCTTTCAAATTCAAGTCACAAGTCATATGTCACATTTTTTAAAAATGGTCTGATGACGGAACAGTATGGCCTTTCCAATCGTCCGTAACCGTGGACACGGCTATTCGAATAGTTCTACACTCTGCAGAGGTCGTACACTTGTGCCACAACATTTGCAATAATCCGTCAGGGTTAACTGGCCCTGATTTATCATACTCCGTATGCGGACTACCAACCATAACCTTTCACTTATATACTCTAGTATAGGCACCTCTCCCCATGAGCTTGGCCTCCCAGTGAAGACAGACAATCAGAACTGCACAGGGCTTGGGCCGGACAATTCACCTCATTCACGTCATATCACATCACTTCTTTTGTTGTAGAGGCAGCCTTCAGCCTAACCCCGATGACGCTTGTTTAGAGGGAACCCATACTAAAGCACATAAATTTCTAGTTAAGCCCTTACCCATGTTGGGTATTGTGGGGTACTTTCAAAATTGGAATGGTATCGCATCCGAACCCAACCATCAGTTTTCGTAAAATTCACCAAGTCATTCACAAGTCATATTCACCTTCAAAATCTTTCAATAGAATGAATCATCATTCCAAGGTTTTCAAAGTCATTTCATTTCACATGTTCCCATCTAGAGTAGTCAATTTTATTTGTTTAGCACTAGCAACTAGTCATGAGGGGTGCTAACTAGCTTGTCTTGCTCTAGGCTAACTTTGATGCTCTTGTTCTACTCTATATCTAAACCAAGTGAATCATGAATCAAAAAGTAAACTTCGATAAACAAATTTTTTAGTAAAGCTTGTAAAGTGAAAACTTGGGATAGGAGCATTAAGCATAAAGTAAAAGTAATGGTGCCTTGCTCTTGCCGAGCTTTGCACAAGGGAACCTTGCAAGAGTGTTAGCTTGCAACATTATAACTTGCATTAGTCTAGCTTTCATTGGTAATAGCTTGCCTTGATTGGTGAGGTGATCAAAGTTCTCTTCTTCTTCCTCTTGGTAGAATACCTCTTCCTCTTGATAGTCTCCGGTACTAGCGTCTATAAATGAATACGAAGTACACAATCACCAAACAATACTTACATGCTAGATTAAAACACACAAAAGGGTTCACACAACTAATCCTCACATCCCTTCAAGCATGGTATGGTGAATTTACTTGGTTTGTTCTTATTTAAGAGAAAAATAATTTCCTCTCATTAAGTATTTATTTGATTTGTTATTTAAGTCTTTGGAGAAAATAATTTCCTCTTATTCACTCCTATCAAGATTTAATCTCCACAAGTAATAATAAGGTATGAAATATAAGTTGACCAAGATCAACCTTTCATATCTATTATGAGGGAGTAATAATTTTAAATGAGGTGCTACACCTCATACAATTTAAAACTAACATAGAAATAATTTAATGTCTCTAAGTAACCAAGCATGAGGCTTATTAGACCAAGGTCAGTACCTCTAGTTGAATTACTTGGGATCACAATTTAAATGAGAGAGAAGCCCCCATACTATTTAAACAAGTTTATGTGTATGTGTTAAATGGACTAGAAATGGCTCCATAGCCATTATTTGAATCTAGTCCATGATCATGCAAAACAACTATGCTATATTTTTGCATAAACAATTATATTATGTCAAATGTGATTTATTAGAGTTGGAATCAAATTAAAATCATTTATAGATAATTTTTAATATTTATTTGAAGTTAGATAAGGCCCTGCCTTGTTATTTTTATCATTTGAATGTAGTTATGAATTTGGACATGAGGTCAGTGGCATTATTTAGAAAATTTCATGAGCTTTCCAAATATATAAAATTTGCTAGATTTGGTTTGGTAGATTTCAAACTATTCAAAAATTACTAAAGCATCTGCAGGGTTTTTGGAATAATTATTAAATCTAGATTTGAATTTGTGGGCTAGGCGGGAAAGACTAAACGGGCCAGAAGAGAGGAAACGAGCTGGGCTGGCCCAGCTAGCGCTGCCCACGCCGCGGGCCGTCTGACGAAGTGGGGCCTGCGCGTCAGTCTCTATTTACCCCGAATCGGTACCTGGTGATGTCGACCGTTGGATTAGGAGATGATCGCACGGCCGTGGTTCGTCGTTGTCGGCGGGGGAGGGGAGCTTGCTGCGCCGGCGAGGTAGGGGGTCGGAGGGCGCTGTAGGTCGCCGGCGGTCGAGGGAGAGGAGCGAGGCGACGTTGTCGATGGTGTAGAGGCCCCTGGTACAATGGCGAGGCTCGGGGCTGCTCCAGTCGATGGCGATGGTCTGCGGGCTCCGGCGGACTTCGTCTCTCGATTCGAGCTACTCCGGCGGGGTGGGATGAAATTGACTGGGGGATAGTGATCAGTGATGAGAGGGAAGCAAAGTGTGTGAAGAGATGGAGGGCTGAGGTCCTCTATTTATAGCTGGCGGAGATGGCCGGCGGGTGCTGGCGAGGTCGACCATGGACTCGACGCTTCTGGTGATCGAAGGGGCAAACTAGGGGTCGCGTAGTGTTGCAGGCATCCTGGTGGTGCTAGTGAGCTTGACGGCACGGCTAAAGGGGGTCTGAGGCGGGCTGGCGACGTTGGGGTACTTGCAGTACCGTGGCGGGAGGATTTGATCATGGCGATGGCGACGGTGCACGCGCGGACAATGGAGGGTGTCTAGCTGCTAGAGGGTGGCGAGGAGACGAGTGATGCAGCGGTAGCCTTTGCAGAAAAGGATGAGGGTGATCGAGTGTGTGGCGCTCTGGCGCGTCCAGAACGTCGGCCGTGCGCGCTCACCGCGTGTCTGGCATGTTCTGGGCGTGGTCTGGGCATGCGTGTTCCGGCCAATGCCGTGGTCGCGCGAGCTCGGGCCGTGCATGGTTGTGATCATCATGCGCAGGGGCATCTCCAGGACATGATCAGCACGAGAGAGGAGGACCAGGGATGAGTGGTGCGTGTGTGTGTGCATGGGTACGGCATGGGCAAAGTTCTGCTATCTCCTTGCTTTAATCGACCGAGGCAAGTACTGGGCTAGGTGTAGGAGTGATAGGAGAGCAATGATCAACCAGAATCAAAAGTGGTTTAGGCTAGAAACTGCTGGGTAAAGGGGTGTATTACAATTCCAGAATTATGCCAGCAAGGTGCTTGACACAATGGCCGCATGAAACTTCTTTTCAAATTTTAAAAATCTTTTTGGTGCACTTCATTTATATAAATAGAGAGAGGGATTGGTGGTGGGGGTGGTCAATTTGACAAAGATTTGTGAGATTTCAAATTTGGTATGATCTTCCTTTTGTTTCAAAGTCCCACCTTGTCAAAACTATTCTGGTCAACCTAGTCAACTCTGGCCATGGTGGTCAACATGAAAGTTACTCACCTTGACCTGGTCTTGGATGACATGGCTTTGGTTTACCAAGTTTAGTTTAAGAATAGAGAAAACCAGAGGGGTAAAGTAGTGAAGAAAATATTTTGGTGACATATGACCATTATCATATGTGTGAAGATTTTGAGATTTCCTTTGGTTTGATTCTGGTTTCATTGATGCACTTGTGTTATTTTATCATATTTAGGTATGCTACAAGCAAGAGAGCAAGCAACTATGGCCTAGAGTGAAGATTTGTAATTTGGCATAATGTGTATGTGGGTGAAATTGGGATTTTCTTCCTATTTAATTTCTCTCCATTTAATTTGACTTTTGTTGACTCTAAGGTGATTCTTATTAGTTTAGAAACATTTCCAAACCATTGAATCCATTTAAAAAGGTCTTGTTCAAAGATTTGCAAAAATGGCCATAACACATAAAAGATGATGTGTCAAATTTTATTCTTTTTTTGTAAATGGTTCCCCTTGATCTACTTGGGCATGGGTTAGGGTCAATTTAGCATTAGATTAGGTTTAGAGATGGTTTCACACCAATTGATCAAGGTTTAAAGGCATAGGGCAAAAATTGGGTATTATGGCTATGTGTCACATATGCCTCTATGCATATGTGGCATTTGATTTTTAATTTGACTTTGCTTGACCCAAATGGTGTTGTTGAGTGTTGAAATGGTATATAGGGGTGATCCAACCATTCACAACAAGTCCTAGGGTCAAGCTTCTCAAATTCACAAATTTGCTATTATACTCACATATGCCTCTATGGCATTTTTAGTTTCTTTTTATTTTCTTGGGAAACAACCTGAATTAGGTTTGATAAGTACTAGATAGGGTGTATAATGGTTTTCCAAACCACTAAACAAAGTAGAGGAGTTTAGGGTAAACGTTTATAAAAATAGCCATAGGCACATATGCCTTTTTCTTATTTATCTTCCTTTTATTTTATTTTAACTTGGATGATGAAAAGAGGGGTGGGGTTTAGGGTTTAAGATTATTTCAAATACTAATAACAAGAAATCATGGCAATAGCACAAGAATTAAGCAAGATCACTATGTATCAAACTTAATTTAATAAAAGTTTTTGTTGGTTCCAAAATTTGGAACTAGGGAAATTTATTTATTTTGTTTTGAATTTCTGGGATGTTACAAACCCTTCCCCTTAAACAAATCTCGTCCCGAGATTTTAAGAAAAGTTAGGTTCCTAAGAGAGATTGAGCATTTTGATTAACCGGAAGACATACTTGTCATGTCTGGGGTGCTTCCTGAGCTTCAGGGCAGTCATGTGGTAGAGACGGCCGTTGTTGTTGTTCTCGGTTCCTTCACCGCAAAGGCGCGCTGTCGGGCAGTGGTGTTGGCGGCGATCTTGGCAAGCTTCTTGGGGCACTCATTGAGTAGTGGCCCACAACTCCACATTCATAGCAGCTTACAGTTGACTTGTCCTTCGGCAACTGGATGGCATTGCTCTACCCTCTAAGGTTGGTGGTGTGTGTTGTTGCTGTTGTTGATGTTGTGGTTGTTGTTGTTGTGGTGGCTGTTATTGGTGTTGTTGCCTCCGGGCTTCGGGGGTCCTCCGTTGTTGTTGGTGTAGTTGGGGCGATAAGTCTGAGCAGGTGGCCTGTTGTTCCTGGGGGTGAATCCTCCAGAGGAGTTATTGCGGTGCTTCGGGTGGGTCCACTCGGTTCATCATTCTGCGCTATGGCTTTGGCCATCTGATGCAGCTTTCCTTCCATCCGTATGGCTGAGTCCACGAGGGCTTCGAGGTCGCACAATATTCACTAACACAGTTTGCATCTCGTCGTGCAGTTGCCAGAAATCTTTCCTTCCTCTTATCATTGGTGTCCGTCTCATCCGGCGCACCTTTGACAGAGTAAGAAACCCTGTCGCGGTATTCCACCACGGACATCCTTCCTTGCTTGAGTTCGCGGAACTCGTCTCTCATCTTCTTGACCAGTCCTTGGGGCACATGATATTTGCTGAACTTGAGCTTGAAATCTGCCCAAGTCATCATTTGTCCGGCATTCATTGCGCTGGCACTTGTCCACCAGGCTCTCAGGTCCTGACAAATAGTGGGTGGTGAATAGTACTTTTTCTGCGCTTCTACTCCCGCAACTTCTAAGTTGTTCTCCATTGTTTGGAGCCAATATCTCGTCTAGGGGCTCTTCGGTTTGCTAAACATTGGGGATTAGTGTTTTGAAATTCTTCAGCTTCGATCCAGGGTGATCGTGGTTTCCATAGCCCTGATTGTTCGCTATCTCGCTGCAGTAGCAATGTTGGCTTGCCGTTCAGCTCTCTCTTCGTGGTCTTCCATCATCATCTGCAGCATTTGCATCATTGCATCTTGGGTGGCGCTGCGGGTTGGTGGGGCCATCTGAAGATTGAGGTAGATGATAATATAAGAGGAAATTTCTATGGTTTGTTTGAGTTAAATTCAAAAGTTTCAAAACTTGAGTAGTGTTGAGGGGTAAAACCAACAACACTTTTTCATTCATACCAAGCATCACATATTACAAAGCTAACACACCGTTGGTTTTAAGAACCATTCATCGCTCTACGATACAAGGGGGTCCTGATACAAACTCACACCTATGATAGTGATTTAGTGATACTACTCTGCATGGTGGGTTCTTCATCTTCAGGGGTGGTGTGCTTAGCGACGAGCGCGGGCGTTGTCCAACTCCTTGCGGGTCTTGTGCAGCAGGAAGTCCAGACATGCAACATAGTAGTTCATCTCCGGGTGTGGTGGCATGGTTAGTGGTCTTCCCATGGGGTCATGTCTTGGGTAGTAGACAAAGCGAGTGTTCTTGATCCTGTTCTCATTCTGTCCACACAGACGGGCAATTGCTTCTTGCATGGCCTTGGCTATTCCATCCTTCCAAGTGTTTCCCGTTACAGAAAACCAGATGGTTTCCCATATTGGGGCTCCAAGCTTTCCTCTCAAATCTGCAGTAACTTCCCACCGAGGTGGTTTTCCTGACTGATTATTGAGTGGTATTCCGAAGAACTCGGGATACGGGCGTCCTAAATATTCCACTAGTTTCTCCAGATCCTTCTCGAACATTAGGTCTCCTCCATGGCCAAGCTGATAGGATTCACATTGGTATTCCATCTGTGAGCAATTAGGATAAGTAAGTTAGTGAAGTGATCAAGTGTGCAAGATTTTATGTAGGATTACAAAGAAAGGTAGAGCATGGGTTTCTTATTTTGGAAAAGATCTCAAGGGTAAGAGTGAGAATAAGTTTTCAGAAATATTCACTTCATTTCTTTTCTTGAAACTAAATTTTTCAGGACGTCCATTCTAACTAGGGTCTCCTAAGGTCAAACAATGGCTCTGATACCAACTTGTCAACACCTGGATTTTTAAGTCCAGATGCCTATTATGCCATACATCGCAATCCCGGAATATTGTTGTTGCGAGACATAATAGTTGAATATCATAGAGTCATCATTTATTACAACACATAATCGTCTTACAAAGATAGATCACATGATCCAATATTACAATAGTAGTTGATCTATTGATCAACGAACATCACAAAGAGCGAGTAAGTAGTAGTGGCTATCTAATCCACAGGCCAACGCTTGACGTCAGAGTCCCAGTTGTCGAGACGTCCTGCGGTTCATCTTCCTCGACGCTGTTCACCTTCATAGTCTGGCCATTTGAATAGCCAGGGACAAAGCCATGAGTACTTTTGAAGTACTCGCAAACTAATACTAGAGTAAGCACTAGCAATTTTAGTAAGGGGATACTAAGCTCTAGGGTTATTTGCATAAAGCCAAGTTTATTTCATAAACATTTAGCAAAGATGCTTGAGTCACTAGACTATCTCAAGTGGGAACATTAGTGTCATTCCCACAACTCTGTTGTGATTTAATTCAAAGTCACCATTCACCTTTCAAATTCAAGTCACAAGTCATATGTCACATTTTTAAAAATGGTCCGATGACGGAACAAGTATGGCTTTCCAATCGTCCGTAACCGTGGACACGGCTATTCGAATAGTTCTACACTCGCAGAGGTCGTACACTTGTGCCACAACATTTGCAATAATCCGTCAGGGTTAACTGGCCCTGATTTATCATACTCCGTATGCGGACTACCAACCATAACCTTTCACTTATACACTCTAGTATAGGCACCTCTCCCCATGAGCTTGGCCTCCCAGTGAAGACATGACCAGCTGCACAGGGCTTGGGCCGGACAATTCACCTCATTCACGTCATATCACATCACTTCTTTTGTTGTAGAGGCAGCCTTCAGCCTAACCCCGATGACGCTTGTTTAGAGGGAACCCATACTAAAGCACATAAATTTCTAGTTAAGCCCTTACCCATGTTGGGTATTGTGGGGGTACTTTCAAAATTGGAATGGTATCGAATCCGAACCATCAGTTTTCGTAAAATTCACCAAGTCGTTCACAAGTCATATTCACCTTCAAAATCTTTCAATAGAATGAATCATCATTCCAAGGTTTTCAAAGTCATTTCATTTCACATGTTCCCATCTAGAGTAGTCAATTTTATTTGTTTAGCACTAGCAACTAGTCATGAGGGGTGCTAACTAGCTTGTCTTGCTCTAGGCTAACTTTGATGCTCTTGTTCTACTCTATATCTAAACCAAGTGAATCATGAATCAAAAAGTAAACTTTGATAAACAAATTTTGTAAAGCTTGTAAAGTGAAAACTTGGGATAGGAGCATTAAGCATAAAGTAAAAGTAATGGTGCCTTGCTCTTGTAGAGCTTTGCACAAGGGAACCTTGCAAGAGTGTTAGCTTGCAACATTAACTTGCATTAGTCTAGCTTTCATTGGTAATAGCTTGCCTTGATTGGTGAGGTGATCAAAGTTCTCTTCTTCTTCCTCTTGGTAGAATACCTCTTCCTCTTGATAGTCTCCGGTACTAGCGTCTATAAATGAATACGAAGTACACAATCACCAAACAATACTTACATGCTAGACTAAAACACACAAAAGGGTTCACACAACTAATCCTCACATCCCTTCAAGCATGGTATGGTGAATTTACTTGGTTTGTTCTTATTTAAGAGAAAAATAATTTCCTCTCATTAAGTATTTATTTGATTTGTTATTTAAGTCTTTGGAGAAAATAATTTCCTCTTATTCACTCCTATCAAGATTTAATCTCCACAAGTAATAATAAGGTATGAAATATAAGTTGACCAAGATCAACCTTTCATATCTATTATGAGGGAGTAATAATTTTAAATGAGGTGCTACACCTCATACAATTTAAAACTAACATAGAAATAATTTAATGTCTCTAAGTAACCAAGCATGAGGCTTATTAGACCAAGGTCAGTACCTCTAGTTGAATTACTTGGGATCACAATTTAAATGAGAGAGAAGCCCCCATACTATTTAAATAAGTTTATGTGTATGTGTTAAATGGACGAGAAATGGCTCCATAGCCATTATTTAAATCTAGTCCATGATCATGCAAAACAACTATGCTATATTTTTGCATAAACAATTAGATTATGTCAAATGTGATTTATTAGAGTTGGAATCAACTTAAAATCATTTATAGATAATTTTTAATATTTATTTGAAGTTAGAAAAGGCCCTGCCTTGTTATTTTTATCATTTGAATTTAATTACGAATTTGGCCATGAGGTCAGTCGCATTATTTAGAAAATTTCATGAGCTTTCCAAATATATAAAATTTGCTAGATTTGGTTTGGTAGATTTCAAACTATTCAAAAATTACTAAAGCATCTGCAGGGTTTTTGGAATAATTATTAAATCTAGATTTGAATTTGTGGGCTAGGCGGGAAAGACTAAACGGGCCAGAAGAGAGGAAACGAGCTGGGCTGGCCCAACTAGCGCTGCCCACGCCGCGGGCCGTCTGACGAAGTGGGGCCTGCGCGTCGCCTCTATTTACCCCGAATCGGCACCTGGTGATGTCGACCGCTGGATTAGGAGATGATCGCACGGCCGGGTGTCGCTCGGCGGGGAGGGGAGCCGCTGCGCCGGCGAGGTACGGGGGGGGCTGTAGGTCGCCGGCGGTCGAGGAGAGGGGTGAGGCGACGTTGTCGATGGTGTAGAGGCCCCTGGTACAATGGCGAGGCTCGGGGCTGCTCCATGGGCGATGGTCTGCGGGCTCCGGCGGACTTCGTCTCTCGATTCGAGCTACTCCGGCGGGGTGGGATGAAATTGACTGGGGGATAGTGATCAGTGATGAGAGGGAAGCAAAGTGTGTGAAGAGATGGAGGGCTGAGGTCCTCTATTTATAGCTGGCGGAGATGGCCGGCGGGTGCTGGCGAGGTCGACCATGGACTCGACGCTTCTGGTGATCGAAGGGGCAAACTAGGGGTCGCGTAGTGTTGCAGGCATCCTGGTGGTGCTAGTGAGCTTGACGGCACGGCTAAAGGGGGTCTGAGGCGGGCTGGCGATGTTGGGGTACTTGCAGTACCGCGGTGGGAGGATCTGATCATGGCGATGGCGACGGTGCACGCGCGGCCAATGGAGGGTGTCTAGCTGCTAGAGGGTGGCGAGGAGACGAGTGATGCAGCGGTAGCCATTGCAGAAAAGGACGAGGGTGATCGAGTGTGTGGCGCTCTGGCGCGTCCAGAACGTCGGCCGTGCGCGCTCACCGCGTGTCTGGCACGTTCTGGGCGTGGTCTGGGCATGCGTGTTCCGGCCAATGCCGTGGTCGCGCGAGCTCGGGCCGTGCATGGTTGTGATCATCATGCGCAGGGGCATCTCCAGGACATGATCAGCACGAGAGAGGAGGACCAGGGATGAGTGGTGCGTGTGTGTGTGCATGGGTACGGCATGGGCAAAGTTCTGCTATCTCCTTGCTTTAATCGACCGAGGCAAGTACTGGGCTTGGTGTAGGAGTGATAGGAGAGCAATGATTAACCAGAATCAAAAGTGGTTTAGGCTAGAAACTGCTGGGTAAAGGGGTGTATTACAATTCCAGAATTATGCCTGCAAGGTGCTTGACACAATGGCCGCATGAAACTTCTTTTCAAATTTTAAAAATCTTTTTGGTGCACTTCATTTATATAAATAGAGAGAGGGATTGGTGGTGGGGGTGGTCAATTTGACAAAGATTTGTGAGATTTCAAATTTGGTATGATCTTCCTTTTGTTTCAAAGTCCCACCTTGTCAAAACTATTCTGGTCAACCTAGTCAACTCTGGCCATGGTGGTCAACATGAAAGTTACTCACCTTGACCTGGTCTTGGATGACATGGCTTTGGTTTACCAAGTTTAGTTTAAGAATAGAGAAAACCAGAGGGGTAAAGTAGTAAAGAAAATATTTTGGTGACATATGACCATTATCATATGTGTGAAGATTTTGAGATTTCCTTTGGTTTGATTCTGGTTTCATTGATGCACTTGTGTTAGTTTATCATATTTAGGTATGCTACAAGCAAGAGAGCAAGCAACTATGGCCTAGAGTGAAGATTTGTAATTTGGCATAATGTGTATGTGGGTGAAATTGGGATTTTCTTCCTATTTAATTTCTCTCCATTTAATTTGAATTTTGTTGACTCTAAGGTGATTCTTATTAGTTTAGAAACATTTCCAAACCATTGAATCCATTTAAAAAGGTCTTGTTCAAAGATTTGCAAAAATAGCCATAACACATAAAAGATGATGTGTCAATTTTTTTTTTTTGTAAATGGTTCCCCTTGATCTACTTCACTAGTAGGAAAACCCTTATAGGCAGAGCTTAGTTCTGTGGCGCACCACTGAAAATGCGCCACAGAATTTTATTTTATGGCGCACCACGCTGGGTGCGCCACAGAAATAGCTTACTTTTGTGGCGCACTGCTGAACGTTGCGCCACATAAATTGTATGGGGCCCACATCCTGCCACCACCAATTATTAGTGTAGGTATTTCTGTGGCGCACAAGTCATGATGCGCCACAGAAATAACCTGTGGCGCACGTGCTTCTGTGTGCCACAGAAGTAACCGATTCTGTGGCGCACCAGCTCTGGTGCGCCACAGAATTAAGGTGACTTATATCATCTCGCCCGTGCCCTCCCCCCCCTGTTCACCTCTATCTCCCTCTCCCCTCTCCCCTCTCCTCCGATCCGCCGCGCACCATGGTCGTCGCCATCACCGTCGCCGCCGCCTTCCTCCGCGAGGGCCGGATGCCGCCACGGTCCTCCCATCCCCGCCACCTGCAGCACAAGCTGCCGCTACACGGCCGAGGCCGAGGAGGGGCCGCCGTCGCGTGAAGGTGGAGGAGCCGCCGTCCTCCTCCTCCTCCACCGCTGTCGTCGTCGTCAACCTCCTCCTCCACCCCTGTCGTCAACTCTCTCTCTCCCCTCCCTCTTCTCTCCCGCGCGAGCACAATGTGCTCGACGAAATGCTCATGCTTCTAGGTTGTGCTGATGATGCTCTGCATGCATTGCTGTTGCTCTGCATGCATTGATGTTGTTGCTCTGGATGCATTGCTGCTAGTTTCTTTGATTCAGTGATGCTGCTCATGTGCAGTATCTGAATAAATTACTTTGTTGCCTGCATATGGATATTTTCATTTGGAGTGACATGCTATATTGGCTCTATATATATCTGCTCCAAAGGTTCCATTTGGAGCCTGGATTGCTAGTGGTTAGTATATTGTTATGCTGCTAATAAAAAGGTGCTAGTGGTTAGTATATTGTTGCCTGCATATGGATAGTGTTGTTTGTGGAGGTTTACTGCCACTTGTTATTGATGAACCATGTGATGGTAATGATTCAATTTAATTCAATGATGTTAATTTGATTTCCATCCTTTGTTGGAAATAAATCCATGTCTGAACCTGTACAAGGTAATGAAGACTTGCTCACTTGGTATTGCTTGCTAGTTGGACATTTGGTTGGTTTTGATGCTACTGGTTCATTTAAATGCATGAAATGCTACTATGGTATGCTACTGTGGTATCCTTGTGAAGAAAATGATGGATTCTTGTGAGCTTATGGTATGCTACTATGCTACTGTGGTATCCTTGTGAAGATTTACTTGATGGATTCTTGTGAGCTTATGGTATGCTACTATGCTTATAATGCTCTGATTAGTGGGGATGCTTACTGGATCATGTGCATATAGTTCATATAGTTCCCTAAAAAGAAAGAATGCTCCCTGGCCATATCCTTGATGTCTTGGCTCAGCCAATGATGCAAAGGCTGAGGCAAAAACTTGGATAAGAACAGATACTAAAATGTGTGATTTAAATGGAATGCTTATGATGGTATACTAAAATAGAGATATTCACATTAGGGAATCATGTAAATGAATGCCACTGTGGTATCCTTTTCTTGTTGGCTTTGATGAAAATAGAGATATCCACAGTAGGGGATCATGTAAATGAATGCCACGTGGTATCCTTTGAAGAAAAGGACTGTTTTGATGGTTTTAAAAGGCTAGGTAGTGCTAGGTGATTCAGTTGGCTACCAAGACTTGTCTCATCTGGTTAGCTGGGATATGCTATGTGTTGTTGCTTGTTTAGGCATATCTATCACTTACTGGATTTACTGGTTCTTGATTGGCCTCTCTTTTGCAGCATCACTTGGTCTATATACCAAGTGATGAATAATCCCTTTGGAGCTGCTCCATGCATGCTATGTATGTTTGAGCATCTTGACTTATGTCACCATGGTTGCTGGTTTGGTGGTGTTTTGAACTCAACTGAGTAATGATAAATTTTTATTTCTTGTTGGCTTTGATGAAAATAGAGATATCCACAGTAGGGGATCATGTAAATGAATGCCACTGTGGTATCCTTTGAAGAAAAGGACTGTTTCTGATGGTTTTAAAAGGCTAGGTGGTGCTAGGTGATTCAGTTGGCTACCAAGACTTGTCTCATCTGGTTAGCTGGGATATGCTATGTGTTGTTGCTTGTTTAGGCATATCTATCACTTACTGGATTTACTGGTTCTTGATTGGCCTCTCTTTTGCCAGCATCACTTGGTCTATATACCAAGTGATGAATAATCCCTTTGGAGCATCTGCTCCATGCATGCTATGTGTGTTTGAGCATCTTGACTTATGTCACCATGGTTGCTGGTTTGGTGGTGTTTTTGTACTTGTCGATGATTAGATGGTTGGTTGATCACTCGTACGGGGTGTCGCTAGTGAGCCTGGTGTGATGGCACAAATATCAATCTCTTGTGCATCCTACCTGGCCTCACTAACGCCATCCCGGGATGTTCATATTTGTTTCGACCAACAAAGTATGAGGCATTCCATTTAGTTCATACTAGCTACTTCTTAATTGCATTGGCCTTTCTTCCATTCTAGTGCCGATGATTAAATTGTTTGGTCACTTGTACGTGGGGCCACTGAGCCTGGTGCGATGGCACAAATATCAATCTCTTGTGCATCCTACCCGGCCTCGCTGACCCCATCCCTGAATGTTAATATTTCTTTCGACCAAAAAAGTATGAGGCATATGATATCTAGTTGAGATACCACTTGGCTCTTTCTTCCATTTTAGTGCCGATGATTAGAATGTTTGGTCACATATACGCCGCAATATACTTTGTAGACGGGCCCCCTTGGCCGCTTCCGTGAACGAGTCTTTGACGAGACAACAACGCCGACATGTCTCTTCCAGAACACGCCGCCTCCGCTCCCTTGTTGCCGTGTCTAGTGGGCTCGCGCTTTTCCATGGGACATTGGACTCACCGGAAATATAATCGCCATCACCACTATCGTCGAGTCCACAGGTGTAGAGCAGATGCCGCTTTTTTCTCGCGCCGTGACGAGTTTGATGCAAAGACCGTGCCGGCCTCCGTGGCCGCACGGTCTTTGCATCAAAGACTCGTTCAATGCACGGCGAGGGAAGAAAAGTGGCATCTGCTGCAAACTGCTATGCTCCTGTGGAGTCTGGCGATAGTGTTGATGGCGATTATCATTATTCCCCGGTGAGTCCAATCGTGGTCCGGCCATGCAGAAGAGCGCAGGAGACGCGCCACAAGGGAGGCGGCTGGGACTGCCGTGGTTCTGCGCCGGAGAGGCAGATCAGCGTTGTTGTGTCGTTAAGGACCCGTTCACGGAACGGCGGCCGGGGAAAGGGGGCCCTTCTGCAAAGTATACTGCGGTGTATACTGCAACTATGGTTTCTGACCATAGTATTTGTGTTGACCAATAATGTATGAGGCACTTATTCCATTTTGTCATTCCATTTGCTTTGAGATTTTCAAAATGCCGATGATTAAAATGTTTGGTCCCCGTACACTTGGGGGTGGCGTAAGTGAGCCTGGTAAGATAGCACAAATATCAATCTCTTGTGCATCGGACTTGGTCTCACTTACGCCATCCCTAAATGTTAATATTTGTGTTGACCAACAATGTATGAGGCATTTATTCCATTTCTCTTGTGCATCGGACTTGTTGGTCTCACTTTCTTCCATTTTCATCATAGTACGAACTGGATATGAAGACCCCGATGCAAGCGAGCCTGGTGGGTAGAGATGAGGGAGCAAAGGAGGAACCGGATCGAGCCTGGTGGGTAGAGATGAGGGAGCAAAGGAGGAACCGGATGAAGACTACTTTGTATCTCGAAATTGTGAAATTTGTATGAATTAAGAGTTGTATGCAAAACATTTGACACTTAATTGCCACTATATATGTATCTCGATCGGGCTCTAAGTAATGTGATGATGATGTCTATGTTATATCTGTGCAATGTACATGATATTTATATTATATCTGAATGTTGCTGTATATAACCTGTATCTCTGTATATTGCTGTGTATAAACTGCATGTGTATAGCAGGCAGCACAAAATCGAGTATAATACAAGCAATTTTTGTGGCGCACTGAAAACCAATTCTGTGGCGCACTCTTTTCTGTGGCGCACCTAGGAACACGTGCGCCACAGAAACCTTAATTCTGTGGCGCATGGGAAGGTGCGCCACATAAACCTTATTTTTGTGGCGACGTTTCTGTGGCGCACCTCCCATGCGCCACAGAATCCAATTTTGGTGCGCCACTGATGAGGCTTTTCCTACTAGTGCTTGGGCATGGGTTAGGATCAATTTAGCATTAGATTAGGTTTAGAGATGGTTTCACACCAATTGATCAAGGTTTAAAGGCATAGGGCAAGAATTAGGTATTATGGCTATGTGTCACATATGCCTCTATGCATATGTGGCATTTGATTTTTAATTTGACTTTGCTTGACCCAAATGGTGTTGTTGAGTGTTGAAATGGTATATAGGGGTGATCCAACCATTCACAACAAGTCCTAGGGTCAAGCTTCTCAAATTCACAAATTTGCTATTTTACTCACATATGCCTCTATGGCATTTTTAGTTTCTTTTTATTTTCTTGGGAAACAACCTGAATTAGGTTTGATAAGTACTAGATAGGGTGTATAATGGTTTTCCAAACCACTAAACAAAGTAGAGGAGTTTAGGGTAAAGGTTTATAAAAATAGCCATAGGCACATATGCCTTTTTCTTATTTATCTTCCTTTTATTTTATTTTAACTTGGATGATGAAAAGAGGGGTGAGGTTTAGGGTTTAAGATTATTTCAAATACTAATAACAAGCAATCATGGCAATAGCACAGGAATTAAGCAAGATCACTATGTATCAAACTTAATTTAATAAAAGTTTTTATTGGTTCCAAAATTTGGAACTAGGGAAATTTATTTATTTTGTTTTGAATTTCTGGGATGTTACAAGATAAGCCCAGTAAACCGGTATAGAGGGAGTATCATAGATGTCTTCATTAATTAGCTTATAGACTTATTGTATCTTGGGAAGTGTGATGTTACAGTAACTAGCTATGTTACTCCATCCTCCTCTCTCCTCATTAACTCACTGCCACATAAGCAAATTTGCTGAGTTGGACACTTAGTTACTACTTACTAGTGAAGTTACTCCCACTATGAGTAGTCTGAGTGATTAGTAGCAATGCTGATTTATAGTAGACTGTAAATGCTGCCGCGGAACAGAGTGGTCGCATTTGTTGTCCTTGTTATGTTGTCTGGTCATGGCATATAATTTCCTTGAAATCTCATCTTGGTATCATGAGTCGAATTTGCTGTTTTAGATTTGGATTCCAATTCGAATCAATTGCCATGCCGATTCGATTTAACTCGAGTGCAGTTCCAACTTTTTTATTTGGCCGTTCATACTGTATCCCAGTTTTGGTCCACTTCAACATTTCATCAGCTCTCTACAATAAAATAAAACAAACCTAGTAAATTAGCCAGTATCATTAGATTCGAACGGAGTATATTTTCATCATGCATTATTTATTTTCATAGCCCTTCTTAGTCAATCTTAATTTTTTTAGTTAGCACTACATTATGGAATGTTAGAAGGTATACTTTGTACCATCTCCACCCTGTTCATTTGTGAAGTTTTCTGGCTTTGAATTTAGTTTTGGTCGGGCTTGAGACTCGTTAGTGGTGTATATAAAGGGCAATGAAGAGAAAGCTACAAGCATCCTCGAATATTGTTGATTTTGCCGGTGTGAAATTTCATCTTCCGGACCAGCTTTGGAACTTTGCCATTTTTTACAGATGGCGACCACAAATCATTGGCAGAGCTCTGATCAATACTAATACAACTGACATGGTGAGAATGCCGTAAGATCAGGTAAACTGTGCTTGCTCCTAGTACTACAATCCTATATTCTGTTTCCACAAGTGGTCTCTGGTGGCCGTCTAGTGGGTCTAGTGGCAGGGAAGCGGCGTACCGGCGGTGGCGGGGTTGGGGCGGTTTGAGTTGGACCTCCTTGGTACTTCGGTTCGTGGCCTAAATTAAGGACAGGATGAAGAAATTGGTTCATGCGCAGCCAAATGGAGCGCTTGCATTCGGGCTAAGCTGCAGGGGCGGATGCATCCTCACCTGGTTTTGTAACACGAATTTGGTCGTTGGCCAACCAGAATGAAAACGTCAACGCACAAGCTTCCTTTTGGTTGGGAGTTGAGACCAGTATGCATGAATTGGCATTTCGGTGGAGCCACCGATCTCCAACTTCAACGTACATAAAACATGATACATTGTCTGGCAACATTCGAACTCTAAGTTTCATTAACACTACTTGCGTGGTATCTATTATGCTCTATAGTATTATACAGTACATCACATAACCCAGTCTGTTATATGATTGGAGAGTCCGGGAAGTATATTGAGCAAATGGATATGTCAAGCATTTATCTACTTCCGCTGGGAGCGCTCCCGCGGGCGCTCGGGCGAACCCCAACACCCGCCGCGCCTAGGCCCCTCTCCCTCTCCTCCCCCCGCCGCCGCCGCCGGCTGAAGCCGCCGGGCAAAGCCTGGTCGGTGCTGGCGGCGGCGGACCTCCCTCCCCTCGCTCTGGTCATTTGCGCGGGCGGCGTGACCGGAGGCGTTGTCCCCGCGCGGATCTCGGCGCATCCGGGGTGGGCTGGCCGGCGGCCTGCGTCCGGCGAGGTCCGCGCTCCTCGAGGCGGCGTGGAGAGTGCTGCGGGTGCCGTCTCCGTGGGAGGCGGAGGCGGGCGGCTCGGGTGCTTCTCCGACGAGATCTGATCCGGCGGCGGCCGGCCCTTCCGACGACGGCGACTGGGACGACGGCGCAGGTCTTGGCGCAGCAAGCAGCTTTGGTGGACGCATGGGGGCAGCTCGTCGGCCGCGCCGGCCGGATCTGGGCCAGGGGGCCCGATCTGGATCTGGCAAGCCTGACCCGCCCCGCCCCTTCCCAGCGGCTGCCATGCCATCCCAGGGGGGTCTGCTGGCACGCTGGGCCGTCGGCACGGAGGGTCGTGTCCGGCGGAGGGACATCCGCCTGCTGTCTTCTGGCCTCGGCCTTCTTCGGGTGTGTACCAAGTTTGTGTCAAGGTGGTGCCTTTCGCTGCGCGGGTGCAAGATCGAGGATGCCGGGGCGGCGGCCCTGGAAGGTGGGAACCTTGTGGGTTGGCGGGCGAGCCCGAGGTTCTGGTGCTGGCTGGGGCCATGGACATGGGGTTGTCATAGTTCTCAGTGAGCTGCGTTCTGTGGGGGCGTGGTGGCTGTCACCTCGGTGGTGGCCCTCGCCATGTCTGGGTGGTGGAGAGGTGATGCCGAGAGGAAACTCTCGCCCTGGGTCTTCCAGGGCCACGACGGCGGCGTCCACGGACGTCGTCTCCTTCTTGAAGGCGTCGTTGTGGCCTCTCTCTGCCCCCCTTTCGTGCTCCGGGTGAAAACCCAAGATCCCCGGATCGGGCGGTGGCGGCACTCCTGTGTCGTGCTCTTCTTGAAGACACCGTCTTGGAGCCCACATCACAAGGCTCTCCGACGGTCGTGTCGGAGGTGACTCTTCGGCGATCGTCGGGAAGGCTTGCTCCGTGCCCTTCCCTTGTCGAGCTTCCTTGGCGCTGCTGTTCGGTTTGTGAGCATCTTGGCTTGGTCCCCGGTGGTGGTCGGCTTCCGGTGGTGTTTCTGCGACGGAGGAGGTCTGTTGAGGCGCGCGTGAAAATGGCTTGCTCTCGAGTGAGCTCCGGCCCGACACTGTAGACTCCACCTCTCCTCCGAGTCCTCGTAGGCGCGTTGGTTGAGCCTGTTGGTTGCACTTCCGGCTGTAGCTTCTTCGGTAGTTCGTGTGGGTGTGTGGTGTCGTTCTGTAAGCTGGGTTCAGCACTTTGTATCGTTATCGCCGTTGTGGCTTTGTTAATTCAAAGTTGGGCACTTGAGTGCCTTTAATCTAAAAAAATCTACTTCCGCTGTATTGCAAGTTGACGCACTCAAATATAAACTACTCCCTCTGGTTGCTTTTAATCAACACAGAGGTAGTTAAGTGCATGCACCTAGGGAGGGTGGTGGCTGCGTCGATTAATACTGATCAGAGGTAGCAGTGGTTTTCTAAGAGGTCATGGAACAAACCGGCTCCTACGTAGTGCAAAGTCAGCTAAATCATAGTTTGCTCTAACAGAAAACTAAATCATAGTTTGCTGACCAGTTCTAGGCAAGTGGTACTGTTATAAAATATGACATTCATGGTTTTTTTTTAATAAATTCTGCCGAGCTGGTGTTGAACTGAAAAAGAACTAGTTGGCCAAAGGCATAATGTTGCCAGCCCAATGAAACCCTGGTTGCCACATCAAGCACCTCACGGGACCTTCGGATCTGAGTTCCGACATCTTCTCTGGCTTCGCAAGTCAAGGGACCGTATTTCTTGGCTTTTCATGATAGTTTATAGAATGTTTTAGTTCTATTTTTTCAGGTTCTCTCCATCTATTGTCTCTTTCATAGCATGGCCTACAATGGCGGTTACAATAATACTGCACGCTTTGGCTTCTACATTGACATGACGGGTCTTCCTCTGGCACGACAATGGGATAGTAAGAAAAGGCGACAAATATCGCGAATATAGCTTACCTGGTTTTGTGAGATGGTGTGCTCTTGAGGATTTCATATTCGGCAATCTTCCATTCGGGATTTCATCTCAAGACAACCGGAGTGTTGATGGTAAAAGGGAATTTCCATTTTTTTCCATTCAACTTCAATTGAACTCACTTTGGATCTGTGACCTGCTATGTTCAAGGTGATGCCTCAACAAATATGCTAGCATCGACCTTATGTTCTCACCTCTCGCAACAAATACTTTTAGTAATCAAAGGACCTGAGGTGCTGTATACTCTTGTGAGTGGTCTCTTATAGTATGATGGATCACCATTCGATATGTTGGTGAGAACACCCTCACTAGTACAAAAGCACCTCCCAACGGACAGGGGCCCCACATATATCACGGTGAAAAAAAGTGTTCGTCGGTGATGAGGCTCACTCACTAGTAGAAATCGGAGTGTGAGAGTCGGTGACTAGCAGGAAAAAACAAGCCAACTCTAAGCATCGCCCTCTCATTCCATCTCTCTCAAAAAACTGACTCCAATAATATATTTGTGCAGTCAACTAATCCCAAAATCTCAGAGTTGGCTACAAAAACTAACCACCTTAAAAAAAACTAGCTCACAAAATATTATCATTCAATTGAATTCAAAAAAAAAACCAACGAGTACCCCGCCTTGAACTCAGTAGTTGCTGCGATGCCAAGTGGCATGCATATACGGAGGATCCGACTTTTTTAAGTTGTGTATTTTGTTGGCTATCTTTTATTATGACTATTTTAAAATTTTCCAGTTTAAAATGTTCATAGACGCGAGATACCACATAATCACAACATAGTTATACATATTTTGACGTAAAAAATAATTATTTACATATTTGTAGAACTGTTTAATAGGAAAAATTGAAAAATACATAAAAACTTGTCAAAAGTCAAGAATTGTTACGTTGACTCTTATTTTGAATCAAACTTCACCAAATTGTTGGATATTTAAGCTAGTATTATTAGTACTAAAATGTATGCATTTCAGATAGACATTAAGCGATCTGAGTCAATCAAAATTTCACCTTCGCTAAATTTCCTCAAAATTTGTTGGATTTCATCGAAGTTTAAGAAAAAAAATGTTGTGTGCCTTAACCGAAAACCAGAATGCCCAAATCGAGTTTTTTAAAAAAAACGGGGGAACCACAGGATTTGACACACACAAAGAGAGAGGAAGCTATTTAGATGTAACCTGCATATATAAGAAAGGAATGTTGATGCAAATGGGTGAAGGAAAAAATCATTGATGCCAGCTTTACTAGTTAAGTTGTGATCTTCCACTCATGAGCCATGTCATAGACTAAATTGATGCGGGTTTGTAGATTCTATTGGGTTCATCTGAACCCAGTTCTATACCAGCTAACATACATCTGTCATCTCAAGTTGGCGCCTAATATATACACGCGAGGCATTGCCTAGTTAGCCATTGCGATTGTTGAGTTGCTGTCTCCATGGCTTTGCTCGCTTTCTTCGCTGCGTCCGTGTTAGCAGCCACGGCAGTTCTTGTCGCCGGTCAGGAAGGTACATTTTCCACTTGAAGTTCATCGCTTGTAGTAGCAGTGTATACATACAGCACTGAAACGCGTGTTATTATTTCGTCATCAAGAATAGAAATTATGTAGTAACAGCTTTGGATCGATATTCGATATTAGCGCTGATTTTTTTTGTTTTTGATTCTGGTTGTGTAAATATGTGGTCATCAATCAGGTTTTCTGAGCATCGACTGCGGTCTGGAAGCTGAATTCAGCGGCCGTCGGGACACCTATACAAACATCCCCTATGTCTCCGATAGTCCGTACGTCGACGGCGGGGAGAACCACAAGATTGCCGCCGATCAAATGAGCAATACTGGTGACGACCCCTCCCTGCAGACGCTGAGGAGCTTCCCGTCCGGCGTGCGGAATTGCTACACGATCCCCACCGAGAGCGGCGCCAAATACCTTGTCCGGATGGAGTTCATGTACGGGAACTACGACGGCCAGAACAGCTCGTCGGTGCAGTTCGACATCCACCTCGGCACCAACTTCTGGGATGCGGTCTCACTTTCCAGCCCGACCGACGACTGGTGGTCCGAGGCCATCTTCGTCGCGTGGTCCAGCTGGGTGCCGGTGTGCCTAGTCAACACCGGCGGTGGCACGCCGTTCGTCAGCACCGTGGAGCTCAGGCCGCTCCAAGCCTCGCTTTACCCGGACGTCAGCATCAACGTGTCAATGTCCACGTTTTCCAGGAAAAATTTGGGGGCTAGCTCTTTTACCCGGTAAGCTAGTTCGAAACTGTTGTTATCTGATTTTAAACAAAAAAATCCATCTTCGTCTTATACTTCGCCAGTTACAAAATGTAAGACTAGCTCACTAAAACGGTCTTATATCTTGGTACGGAGGTAGTATTTTATGCTCCGTCCACTTCAATTTCAAAATGGTTGGTTGCCTAAACCCGTGAACTATCATTCCCGAGCATTTTTTAACTCTGGTAGGTTTCTAGAATGAGAGCTAAGGTTCTAAAATAAAGACAAAACAAGGAAACATGCATGTAATTTGTTTTACCAAATATTACAAGTACATTTGTTAATTACTTTATTTTGTGGTGCATTGTTATACTTTTGTACAGAAACCTATATGTATAAACATATATATGCCACAATCTACATGGGTATTGTGGCACTTAAGGAAAGAGTGATATTTTTCTTTATCATGGGCTCACCTCAGAGTGAAGACTCAAGAACGTGTCAAAGTCTATAATAGAGAGATAGAGAGAGAAAGACAGAGAGGGGAAAACCCTTTCTACTCCTAGGTGTACCCATGTCTCGTAGACTATCATACGAAAGTATTTTTAATACTTTATCAGTTTGAGTATGTTCATATATTGTATATAAGATACATCAAAGCAAGTTACATGAAACATTTGCAAGTGGGGCTATAGTTTGCGCTATATGTACCAAAGACCTTCATATTTGTTCATGTAACTTGCTAAAGGAAGTACGTGGAATTTTTTTATATACGACCTAGAAATTAGTATACATATACTTTCAAAATATCTATATATACTTCATACTAGCCATACATATTCTCCGGTATGATACATCCTATCTGGATCGTGTGAAACACATATGGGTGTAACTGCACGCAACAGTTACTATAAATATATAATGTATTTCTTATGTTCCACACGTTCTGAGGATATCTCGTGATCATCATAACTTCCTCTGGCAACCTTCATGTATACAAACTTTAAGCTTTATATATTTTTGTCAGCCATAGGAAAATAGTTTATTTCCATTTACCTCTTCAGTGATGAATTATCATTTTCCATGAAGGTTTCCTGATGATCCATATGACCGTTTCTGGAGTCGGCGAAACAACTCATTGTGGACCAACATTTCCACTCAAGAGACCATCCAGTTGGACGGTAACTTTGCGGTGCCCAACCCCATTCTCCAGACAGCCATTGCCCCTATCAGCAATGGCACGGTGATAATAGTTAGCGAATGGGAATCATACAAAGCTTCATTTGAGTTCATGGTGTTCCTCCACTTTGCTGACTTCCAAAAGAGACGACTCCGGCAGTTCAGTGCATATATCAACAACGAGGTGCTTGACCAGTATAGTCCCAAGTACCTAACCGCTTCTTCGGTGCAAAATTCTGGGTGGTATAGGGCAACAGATGGAAAATACAGTGTCATTCTTGCAGCCACCAATTTATCCGTGCTACCCCCGATGATAAATGCATATGAGATCTACAATCTCATCCCCCACGACATGCCGAGGACGTCCTCTGAAGATTGTGAGCTCTATTTCCCTCTCTTTATATCTGCTTCCCCGCATGATTCATGGATTTTACTAAAATGAGTTGCTCCATTTTTTCTTGAAAATGAAATAAATATGTTCATGAACACATAGGGTCTATTAGTAACATTGTTGTCAAAGAGTAGGAAATGGAATAGTTACAATATATAAGCCAATCATCTACTTAGGGCTAGAACAAATGTCTAACTATTTGAAAAAAGACATTAGAAGTTCCATGTATTCTAAATAGGCAGAATTAGAAGATACATAAACTAGATATGGATGATGTTTCAACCTTACAGAAGTGCAAATTAGGTTCTTTATTATTCTCAGATGTTCAGTATACCACCAATAGCATCGATAAGAAATAACATAACTAGGTGTGGGAATATAATTTTTTAGTTCAGTGGAATTTGTATAGAAGAGTAAGGACGGAAATGAGACAGCCTTGGCTATGGGGGAATGAGAGATCTACCGACCACATCTTATGACCTGCATGTTGTGCATACGGGAGAATATCCTTATAGCAAAGTCTAAGTCCAGGTAAAAATATACTAGAAACATGCATGTGTTCCAATGTTTTCTATGGATACCCGCAAATACAATCAATTATCACAAAACTAATCCTGCAAGCATCAACAAATTAATGAAAAGTACTATTTTGTTACATAAAATCAAAGTTTTAAATAGCGGGATACAACGGTGCTATATCGTTTTCCACACCAAGCCGCTAAGGATATATGCTCGCTAGAAGGGGGAAACCCTTAAATTACGCGTTATAGCGGTGATTTAGGTCGGTATATGTTTTCTCGCTTGCTGATGTTAAATAGCTTAGTCCGCAATTTAAATCACGGCATCTAATCGATACTTAATCCCGTGAAAGATGAAATTGTAACAAAACGTAGGTACACATAACAAAACTCAATTTGTTTAGAATGCAATACTTCTTTTGGAAGTGTTCATAAAACAAATACATAATACCATAGTCTTGTTCTAGTTACAACACGATAATTTGTACACACACTACTTCCCCTCATGTAATATAGATGGATTATATGTTTCACTATTTTCCATGGGTAATCTTGGAGCGAGTAAATACCACAACAACCTCCAATTTTTATTAACATGTATATGAATAATAGTATACCAATTTAGATTATATCTTCCCACACTCCACAAGACTATAGTTTCTTGAAATATGAAGTATAATGATAATGGTGTCTTGAAATCAAACTACTTTTCAGAAGACCGTCAAAGATGTATAATACAGAGATGTGGCTTCATTGTAAGCACATTATTCCGAGATTATTCTTCCTTTTTCATGTAGTTCCTATTTACTTCCACGATGTCTCGTGCTCCACTGAACGTAAGATAGTGACATTCCTCCTCAAGATGGCCATGATGGTTGAAGTAATGGGTTTCACACGAGTTGATGGACGGTGGTGTTGGCTCACCTATGATGCACAGTGAATTTGATTGTTCCATGTAATCCACCACCGAGGTCCCCATCTAGCCAAGGGCACCGATGCTAGCCAAACAACAACCCGTGCATACTGCTCTAAACGCTAACTTAATGAAAACAGGAGTCCACCCCACTTAAGTAGTTCGACTAAATGGTGACCGATGGTTGTCTCATTGAAGAGTTAATATTAAATCCCACCTTGTCCATTATGTTAATTAACCACTCAATTTATGAGGCGCTAAATCAAACTTTGTTTCCTAAATCTACACTTCTCCAAAACATGTTAAAGCATCTGAGTATTCAATTAGTCACGACTGTCATCAAACCATATTTTTTGCATTCAATCATTCAAATTATTTTAACAGTATGGTTGAACATTTACTAACCCCTATGGTTTTCCACTTTTCGATGTTAGTCGAGGCAATGATGGCTATCAAACGTGAGTATGGCGTAAACAAAAATTGGAATGGTGATCCATGTTTTCCTCCAAAATATGCATGGAATGGCGTGAAATGTAGCAATGTAACTGGCAACACTACAAGGATAATATACCTGTGAGTATTATTTGATGGTATTTTTTTTTCAAATTTCACATGCAAATATGCATCCTTTTCCTTATCCGTAAATGTGAATTTTTATGCAGGGACATGTCCAACAGTAGCCTGAATGGATCGATATCTAATAACTTCACATTACTCACACAACTCCAATTTTTGTAAGTATATTAGATGATAGGAATGCCTAGCTATTGTATATAAAAGTTGTAGACATCTTTAGACCCACATTTCCCTTCCAACACACTTTCTCTTGGAAGATGATAAGTGGATTGTGAGAAAGTGTATAGAAGTGCATCATGCTTGCATTTTATAGTTGTAGTCTAGTTTCCATAATGTATGCCATTTCAATTGACATTAATTTGGAATCCCTTATACATGTAGTCATGAGTGAAGACCATCATTACGATAGACCCGAGGGGATTACTATTTGTATAGATTTGGTTACATTTATTATAATGCTAAATACCATCACTCATCGTATAAAATTAAATGTAACTTTATACAGGGATTTGTCTGGGAATAGTTTGAATGGCCCAATTCCGTATACCCTTTGTCAAAAGAATGCAGGGCCACTCATTTTCAGGTTTGGGTCTTTTTTCATGAGGTTTCTCTTTCTGTAAATATGGATTAGAATTGTACTTGAATGCTTATTTTCAGTTATTTTAGGCACCTAGCTGCTACGTATTGTTTTTTACCAAATAACGTTGAAACGATTGTTTGATTAACTTCACTATTTCAGGTATGAATCTGGTGAAGATATGTGCAACAAAACAATAAGTCCTCCTCCCGCAGGAAATAAAATAGCTACAATCATATCTATTTCGGTAGTAGTTCCCATGGTGGTAGTGGTAGTTCTTGTTCTTTCATGCCTGTTCTGGAGAAGGAATAGAAAAAACCAAAGTGTGTATGCTCTTATCTTTCAAAAACACTATTAGTTATTAACATTTACTATTTTTATTTTTACCTAATATAACTGACTTTTATGCAAGAAGTCTCCACATATTATCCTCCAAGTGCACCAACACCTAATAGTGCTCCAGTAAGCACTAAAAGTAATGTGGATCAACTTCACAATTCAGAAAGTCGTCAATTCACATACAAGGAGCTGGTGAAGTATACTAATAAATTCGAGCGGTCCATTGGCCAAGGAGGATTTGGTCTCGTGTACTATGGTCATTTAGAAGACAATACTGAGGTTGCTATCAAGATGCGATCTGAATCATCATCCCATGGTCTTGATGAGTTTCTAGCCGAGGTACTTTATTTCTTGGTGTAGATATATTTTCATTAAAAGTAAGTCAGTGAGTAACTCTAATATTGAGATGCCAATAAATTAAGATATTTACATATGTGCTCTGTCCATTACATAGGTCAATAGCTTGACAAAGGTGCATCACAGGAACCTAGTTTCTTTGGTTGGTTACTGCTGGGAGAAGGATCATTTAGCACTTGTTTATGAGTACATGTCTCGAGGCAGTCTTTGTGATCAGTTGAGAGGTTTGTCCATTTAAAATCCAAATAATGATTATTTGATAGCAAATTATTTGATTCCCTTTAGGTTCCATACAATTTTTATGCATTTTTTAACTAAAGAGTCTCTCTTCAGTCATTTAATTTTTTTAAATATAGATTTATTTCGAGGATATATACATCTGTCTGTTAAGTCAATGCAATCATCTGTAACAACTCTTTATTGTTGCATATTTATTCTTGTTCAATTCTTTGCATCTTGCTAACTATGTGTTGGCAAAGCAAAAAAAAATCTTATATCATTTACTTCATTAAATTCAAACTAAAAAATTTCTAAGAAAATGTTACATAATAGCAAACAAAGGGCCATTTCATGAATGTACAAACTTTCACATGTAACGTTTCTAATGCACTTGTGGTCTAACTGTTACTATGCTTGTATATCAAGGTAAAAATGATGTTGGAGAAACCTTGAGTTGGAGGACACGTGTACGAATTGTACTTGAATCAGCACAAGGTATGATACATTTAAAAGATGTCTACGGTTTCCAAGTGGAATATATCTTCTCTTATTTTCACTAAAATACTTGATGTTAAATGTGTAGGCCTAGATTATTTGCACAAGGGATGCAGCTTGCCAATAATTCACCGAGATGTCAAAAGCAACAACATTCTCTTAGATGAAAATCTACGAGCAAAAATAGCTGATTTTGGACTTTGCAAAACCTATCTGAGTGACACACAGGATCATATATCAACCATTGCAGCTGGGTCAGCAGGTTACATGGACCCTGAGTATGTGCCTTCTAATATTATAAATAAATTGTGTTCGTCTTTCTTATATAGCTAGTAACTGGACAAGAAAGAGGACTACTGAAAGTAGCATCGTATTAATCTCTGTTAATCAAACTTTATGTTTGGTAAGATGTGCTTGCATATGAAGGAACATGGCGATTAAGACAAAGTAATAATATTATTCACATAATTCATTGAATTTCCAAATCAAAACACAATCAAAGAATGTAAAAAAACAAACAAAGAAATATTGCATAAATTTTGAACTTTGACATGTAAAGTTGTTAATGCATCTACGAACTATATGCTACTTTACTACGGTGCCATTTTTTCCTTCATATTAAGAAAAAGATATAACTATTATTATATTTTCTATGAACTTTTTAGGTACTACCACACTGGATGGCTTGCCGAGAGCAGTGATGTGTATAGCTTTGGTGTTGTTCTACTTGAGGTAGCCACTGGTGAGCCTCCAATATTGCCAGGCCATGGCCACATCGTTCAACGTGTGAAACAAAAGATATCTAGTGGCAACGTTAGCTTGGTCGCTGACGCTAAGATGGGAGGTGCCTATGATGTCAACTCCATGTGGAAGCTGGTCGACACTGCCATGGCTTGCACAACAGATGCTGCTATTCAAAGGCCACCTATGTCTGTCGTAGTGGCGCAACTGAAAGAGAGCCTTGCATTGGAGGAATCTCGCGGGGACAATAGTGTCACTGGAAGCTTCACGAGTACTACCGGGGCCCCAATGTCCACATTTGGTCCATTAGCAAGATGATGTTGTGACTTACTTCGATCCTCTTCATTGTATCGTTGAAGAGTATTTGTTACAACAAGTTCTTGTGAGTAACTTGTATGTCATGGAAAACTTGTGCATATGCGCGCGCGGGGTGCGTGCATTGGTGTCTATGTGTTGTATTACTTATTTTCTTGGGCAAACAATAAGGTATATCTTACTGGATGAGCATGTATTCCCTTCTTCTATATTAAAATTTAGTTGATAACCTTCGAGAGTGCAGTGCACTACAAACAATTTGCAAGTCCATAACGATTTTAGTTCGTCAGCTAATGTGCAAAATTCGTCATGGAGACCTCATACTAACGGTTTGGAAGACCGTGACGAACCTCGAGTCACAGATGGCCAGACTGGCGGTTAGATCGTCCCGTCATGGATCCGTGACGGTCTAGCCCACACCCAAAGCCCACCCGGCCCGGTACGTCGTGACGGGCATAAACGTGATGCGGCTGTCTCCCCGATCGAGACCATCGTGTCTGACCAATCATTGAGTTATCTGTCGAATGATTGATCTGGCAGGACAATGATTGAGCTATCATTCCAGTCGGGTGACATCAGCATCCACGTGGATCGACACGAGGCCCATTCCGGTGCTGACACCTGGCACTCAATGATCAAAATATTTTCCAGTAAATCGCGGACACTTGGTCGAATCATACAAGGACGCGTGTCGGCACAGAAAGAGTCTTACAAGGACACGTGTTGGCTTTGCGAGCATGCCGCGTGGACCAATAGAAGTTGGACACGTCGCCTGTCCATTTCCGACACTGCGGCGAATAAAGGTTGGACACGTTGAAAAATAAAAGCTAGCCGCATGGATGAATAATCGTCCTCCACATGGATTATTCGCTCCCATTTCATCCCAGAAATGGTTGTTACCAAAGGTGACACGTGGCCTCACATAATTGGGCCATGCATGCCAATTGGGCTGGACAGCCCGATTTGCCGTCGATAGAACGCTAGTACGAACAACGGCCCAATAAAAGCCTATTTCTATTTTGGTACAACACAAATGATCTGGCCCATGAGAGCTATGAAACAACTGAATGTGATATATAATTAATTACATGCATACTTACTGGATTACAGGCATCGTTACTGGCATATTTAAGGGATTACAGGCAACGTTACTGAATTACAGGCATATTGATACAGTAACGTAAGATCTGATACAAGCATGCACAGAAGCACCAACATAACAGTTCAAAGTCGTCACATTAGTTCCTCCATGGACAAACGCAACATCAAAATAACAGTTCAAGCGTCGAACATCCCACCTGTTCACGATGTAATCAAGATTACGAAATCATAGACAGCGGCTCGATTTTTTCAAAGGACGCGAGCAGCTTCCCAAGCTTTGCAAACACCCAACTCTGCATCTTTTACTTTTCTTTTGCGTTGCTGGCCATCTGATCAATTTTAGAGTTCTGGATCTAAATAATATCGCGTAGCTCTGCAATTCTACTCTTCTCTCTCTCCAGTTCTGCAGCAAGCTTTCTCTTTCTGACTCGACAAGGCTGAGAGGGCTGACGCAGAACCCCATGTTCTGAAGAAATGTAGGTTGGGATATTTTCTTTGACAGGACATCGTGTACAACCTGAGCCTTGTTTTACAAAGAAGAAACATGATTATGAGATGCATCATAATATAACATTCACATTAGTGATGACTCTTTGAAAGCTGCCTTCCAATTGCATTCTTAGTCGGGGTGGAGAAGCCCGTATGTCGGCTCAAGTAGCACTCCTTGAACATATCCAAAGAACCGAGTTCTTTGCCGTTGTACTTCTCCCCCTTGAAAAACGCAAATATTAAGAGGCCTTCTTAAAGATTCTATTAGGATCTGGTAATTGCATCCACACATAAACTATAGTTTGTGCTAGCAACAATACACATGAAAGGTCATATACGCAGCGGCTACCAAAATAGGAATTTAGTTCAACTGTTCATCACATTATTGTCAAATACATTGGAAAGTCACAATCATAGAAATAATATCACAATTGGATACCCAAACATGTTATTGTCAAATACATACAATACAATAAATGCTATTGAACAAGAAATATCTAGAACATGCATTAGGCGAAAACAAACTTATATAGCAATCTAACGGGAAACATCAATCACGGTCATTTGTTGACAAGTCTTGACTTACCAAGCTCTCGAGATAAGCTTCATAGCTGTGTGGCCCAGTAGTGTGATGGTATAGAACCTTAGCACAATTTTCTCTGTTTTGATTACTGATTTACTGAAATGGAAGGTATAGTCAGTAACAATACTCATTATTAAGCTTAATGCACTTGCCAGTGGAAACCAAAAAGTCCAAACTGATGAAAAGATCTAGGAAATTTACTTATCAACTTCAACACACATTAGCATGTACAATGCAACATCTTCAATATTGTAAGGAACTGACCTTAATCTTGGGATCCGTCCAGTGCTACACAAGCTCGTTCCACTCAACGTCATTCATCGAACTGACGGGGCTTTCTTTCGGCACATCACAGAGATGAAGGCAATCGAAGTATTTTCTTTTAAGGACATGTCGTTGATGCTTAACACCTAAGATACCTCCTACATGCTGCTTTTACTGGTGAAACATTTATATCCATATCAAACCTTACCTAGAGAGTAGTGACATGAAAGAACGGGCATAAGAATGGAAATCTCTTAAATCAGTTGTATATAAACAATACAGTCGGGCAAAGGGCCTACAATATATACTTACCCCAACTCGGTGGTAATAGTCAGAGAGGAGCCTAGTGCCCCCTTGTAGTACTTCCTCCAGTGCGAACGCACAGACGCATGGTTCTTGATAGTCTTGTAACATTTAGTTGCAAACTTTGCAGTGATTATAGCTGATACTCGCCTTATCCTCCCTTTTGGAATGACCACTGGCAGTTTGCCAGCCTGTGATCGGTATAATATGCTCAGTACTTCTCCCACATTTTTTCTCCTTGCCACTACATATATAGACAACTTGTGAGGTAATAATGATGATACTACAAACGAAATATGGAAGAAACATGCAAAATACACCAAACATGCCTTTAACCCCATTACTAGGCAGGGTAGCCTCATCATGTTGAGCAAGGTGAGGAGTTCCATGGCCTTCAACATTCATGAGATTGGTGGCATCGATCCGGTCAGTGACTATATCCACAAGGACATTATAGCATCATTACCTGTGTTCATGGGAGGCAACCTAAGTGTGGTCATCATGCATCCAAAGAAAACATAAATGCAAATATAGAACTTCAGAGTACATCAGGCTAGATGCAATAAGAACTTAGTCATACAGCTTGCCTTCAACGACATAAGGGTTTAGACAAAGAGATCTGTGGCACACTGAGATTGGATTTGATTTCCGTCTAGCAGCAGGTAGCGTGTCTGGCGATGATCTTTTAGCGCTCATCTGGGACGTGATTCCAACTAGAGGCTTCAGGTTAGCCATGTTGCAGTTGCTGACGGCATGATACTTATTTCCCTTTTTAAAAGCAAAACATGGATAAATGAAGCGACCATGACAATAATGAATTGGCATTAGCAATCACACATAAATATGATAAGGCAAGGCCTCACATGGTATTGGCATCAGTTTCCGAAAAAATCAAAGAAAATGATAGAAAATTCAAAAAAATAAAATCCTTTAAAATGTCCATGTATTATGTCATTTATTTTTAGAGAAAATCTAAAAATATGAATTTCTATATATTACGCAAAATGGCGTCATGTTTCGGAAAAACGAGATTTCTGGTTGCATATGACCTCCGATGAAAAACTTTTTTATATCAAAATGTATCTACGCAAAATTTCCTATCCGAATTCAACAAGTCATTTGGACAAAAAATGGATTCGTCAAATTCAAAACAGAAACAAGACTTTTAAATAACTTTTAGATTTTGATGAAAAAAGAAGAAAAATGACCCCCGTGATACGTCTCAAACATATCTATAATTTTTTATGCTCCATGCTTGTTTTACACCAATTCATCTATGTTTTTCTCATACTTCGTTGCACTTTTATACATTTTCCGGAACTAACCTATTAACAAGCTAGATGCCAGCGACAGTTCCCTGTTTTCTATTGTTTTTGTATTTCAGATAAGTTGTATAGGAAATATTCTCACAATTGGACGAAACAAAAGCCAAAGTCAATATTTTACCGTAACGAAGATAGAGTCCAGAGGGGAGTCAAAGGGGAGCAGCAAGGCCACACCAGCCCTAGGCGCGACCTAGCGCTGGCCCGCGCCTAGGGGTGGTGTGGGCCACCCTGGCCTCCACCGACATCGGAAAACCCTGAATACCCGAGCCGTATGATAAGGGTGGCCCGATCTTCTCAGCAACGGTGGTGATGATGATCACGGAGTGAATACAGCGGAGATACACGACGATGTAGTGGAAGATAACTTGTATGACGCAACGAGATCTCTCGATTGGTCCCTGTCGCCAATGCAACAGCTCTCAACCCCGCAAGATATTCGCAACTCCACACACTTGCGTAGCCGCCGACCACGAAGCGGTCAGTTGCTACCTTCTAATTCCCAATGGAACAACAGATCACACAAGACTTTCAGAGGTTCCACACCAAATCAATGCAATCGGTGTAGAGATTCAATAGAGTTGCAAAGCAATCAACTATGAACTAGGGTTTATCTTAAACGTGGTCTAAAGCAACTTTGGGGCGTTGCACTTATATAGGAGTTCAGGACGACCTCGGGTCAAAAAGTACGAAATAACCGACCCATAGATCGGTCGAGACAGACTCGGACTCGTCCGGTCTGGGATCCGGTCGACCGGGCTGAGACCGACGGTCCGGTTTGGACCGCCGCGCCGGCGGCGACCGCGGGTGGCCTTCCAGGTTACTGGATAGTGCCCGCTGGCACAAACAGGGCCCGTTTTGATCCGGTCCGGCGTGGGAGTCGGCCGACCGGGGCTGGGACCGGGTGGCCCGGTGCCACGGCCGGTCTGACCGGCCCTGGCGCCGGGTTGAAAACTTCCTCCTCTCGCACATGCCTCCCGCTCCTCCCTCGCGCTTCCATGGGATGTCTTCATGTCCAGCTTCACGTCCATCTTCTTGTCCAGCTGCTCCTCTCCTCCTCGTGCGATGCTTGCTCCTTCTTCATACCTGATCATACATAAGTAATACGACTTAGGCAATATAAAGTTCTCATCGATCAAAGTATCACTTAGGAACAAGTTCACCTGTTATTTAAGTAGCTTCGCATGGGCTCGTGTCATTGGCCCAATCCTAACTTCATTGGACTTGAGCGTCACAGCAGGATCATCTTCAACTTGTAATGACAGAGGTAGTAGTGTGGTAGGGATGTCCTCATCATCTCCCCCCCCCTTCAAAAGGCGTCGACCTCGATGCTCCAAGGTCTTCTCCGTCATATGGTGTCAAATCAGCAACATTGAAAGAATTATGACACCAAACTCATCATCTGGAAGATCTATCGAGTATGCATTATCATTGATCTTGGCAACCACTTTGTAAGGACCAGCACCACGAGGAAGCAACTTGGACTTCCGTAGCTTCGGGAACCTATCCTTGCGAAAATGTACCCAGACCATATCACCAGGCTTGAACAACACTTCCTGGCACTTCTTATTCATCCTCGCAGCATTGCTCTTGCCTTTCTTTTCTATCAACTCTTTAGTCTTCACATGATTTTTTCGCACAAAAACTGCCCTCTTGGATGCCTCCATATTGACTCTCTCATGTATGGGTAGAGGCACCAAATCAAGCGGAGTAATTGGTTTGAAACCATACACCACCTCAAAAGGACACAGCTCTGTGGTAGAATGTACCGCCGTTGTAAGCAAACTCCACATGCGGCAAACACTCTTCCCACTCCGGGTTCTTCTTGATCATGTATCTCAACAGTTGTGACAATGTTCTATTCACCACTTCAGTTTGACCATCAGTTTGGGGATGACAAGTAGTGCTGAAAAGCAGCTTCGTCCCCAGCTTTCTCCAAAGCATCTTCCAGAAGTAGCTCATAAACTTCACGTCACGATCAGAAACAATAGTCTTCGGGACTCCATGTAGACGTACAACCTCCCTAAAAACATGTTAGCAATATGCGACGCATCGTCGCTTTTGTGGCAGGCAATAAAGTGTGACATCTTAGAGAATCTATCCACTACCACAAATATAGAATCATGGCCTCGTTTAGTACGCGGCAAACTCAACAAAAAATCCATACTAATATCCTCCCAAGGTGTAGTAGGTGCCGGTAACGGAGTATACAAACCGTGAGGCTTCAGCTTGGACTTGGACTTGTTGCAAGTAATGCATCTCCTCACATACCTGTCCACATCCCGCCTCATCTTTGGCCAATAAAAATGGTCAGCTAGCATGAGTAGCGTCTTCTCACGCCCAAAGTGACCCATCAAACCTCCAGCATGTGATTCCTGCAACAAGAGCAAACGCACAGACGATTCTGGAATACATAGTTTGTTAGCCCTAAACAAGAACTCATCATGTATGTGATATTTTTCCCATGCTTTACCAATAGCACACAAGCGATATGGTTCAGCAAAATCATGATCAGTAGCATACAAATCACATAGTATCTCTAATCCAGGAATTTTAACATCAAGTTGAGTTAATAACATATTCTTCCTAGAAAGAGCATCAGCAACAATATTATATTTTCCCTTCGTATGTTTAATAATGTATGGAAAAGAATCAATGAACTCAACCCACTTAGCAAGACGCTTATGGAAAGTAGATTGGGCTTTCAGATATTTCAAAGCTTCATGATCAGAATGTATGATAAATTTCTTTTGGCCACAAATAATGTTGCCAAACCTCAAGAACTCTAATCAAAGCATACAATTCTTTATCATGTATAGGATAGTTCAACTTAGCACCAGAAAGTTTCTCAGAAAAATATGCAATTGGGCGACCCTCTTGCATCAACACACCACCAATTCCAATACCACTAGCATCACATTCAATCTCAAATTGCTTATTGAAATCAGGAAGTGCAAGCAACGGTGCAGAAGTTAACAATCGTTTCATTTCATCAAAAGCATGATCTTGGGTTGTGCCCCACTCAAAAACAACACCCTTTTTAGTTAAGTCATTCAAAGGTGCAGCAATAGTACTAAAGTTGGTCACAAATCTTCTATAAAACCCCTAGACCATGAAAACTTCTTACTTGACTCACATTCATGGGAGTAGGCCAATTTTGAATAGCTTCAATTTTAGACACATCTACTTCTACTCTATGCTTAGAGACAACATAACCCATAAATATGACCTTATCTTTGCAAAATGTGCACTTCTCAAGATTACCATAGAGTTTATTATCACACAACACTTGCAAAACATGTCTAATATGTATAGTATGATCAGATTCATTGCGGCTGTAGATTAATATATCATCAAAGTACACAACCACAAACTTGCCAATAAAATCACGCAAAACATGGTTCATCAGTCTCATGAAGGTGCTAGGTGCATTAGTTAGACCACAAGGCATTACTAACCACTCATATAAACCAAATTTTGTTTTAAAGGCTGTTTTCCATTCATCCCCCTCTTTCATCCTAATTTGATGATAACCACTACGCAAATAAATCTTAGAGAAAACAGCAGCACCACTCAATTCATCTAGCATATCCTCTAAACGGGAAATAGGATGACGATATCGAATAGTAATGTTGTTTATCGCTCTACAATCTACGCACATACGCCATGTACCATATTTCTTAGGAACTAGAATAACAGGAACATCACAAGGACTAAGGATTATGCGAATATAACCTTTGTCGGGTAGCGCTTTTACTTGCTTCTGTATCTCTTTCGTCTCCTCGGGATTTGTTCGATATGGCGCCCTATTGGGCAGCGACGCGCCGGGGATCAAGTCAATTTGATGCTCAATACCACGCAATGGTGGTAGACCCGCTGGCACCTCCTCCAGAAACACGTCGCGGAATTCCTGCAAAACATTAGAAACACCAAGAGGAAGAGAGGTCATGTCGTTAGAAACCAAAACCGTACCCCTGTACATGAGCACAAGAGGCATGGTAAGGATCCTCACTAAATTCTCTCATGTCTTCTTTGGTGGCTAAAAGCACTACGGAATTCATTCTCTCACTTTTCGTTATATCACTCACGACATTACAATTCTCTCGCCTATCTAAAGGTGCATCCTCCAAGTTTACTTCAACTTTCTGACGAGATTCATTGACAATTTGTTGTGGTGACATAGGTTGTAAGTTGATTTTCTTTCCCTTGAACTCCAAGTGATATGTATTGGCACGACCATTGTGTTGCACAAAACTGTCATAGAGCCAAGGCCGACCCAATAGTAGATGGCACACCGTCATAGGAACCACATCAAAATCAATGGAATCCTTATACGGTCCAATCTCAAACTCAACACGCACCATGTGGTTTACCTTCATCTCACCATTTTCGCTCAACCACTGAATATAGTATGGATGCGGGTGCGGTAGATACTTCAACTTCAGCTTGGTACACAACTCCTTGCTTGCTAAATTGCGGCAACTCCCGCCATCAATAATGACCTTGCAAGCCTTGTCAGGACCAACCCAAGCCTTTGTTTGGAACAAATTGCAGCGCTGAGTAGATGCACTTGGCAACACATTAAGAGCACGCTGAGACACAACAATAGTGCGAGCATCAGACGGATATGCATCTACACCATCACTGTCATAGTCATCATCTTCTGGAGCATATGGATCAACATCATCTCCAGTCTCATACTCATTGTCCTCATTAACAATCATAACTTTGCGGTTTGGACAATCTCTCTTGAAGTAACCCTTGCCACCACATGTATGGCAATTCATATCGCGGTTGCGCGCCGTAGACATGCTAGAACCACTCGTACTTGCAGCAAATTCAGACTTCTTTGTGTTGGGCACATTGGAGACCGGCTTGCTAGACGGAGTAGAGTAAGGGGCAGAGCGCGTAGATGGCGCCGGCGCCGTATGTGGGGGCGCCCTAGGCGTGAAGCGCCCAGCTCCTGTAGCACGACCTTTGATTTGCGCCGCCTCAGCCAACTGTGCTTCAGCTTCTCTTGCATGATGTAGCAACCCATTCATAGTGGTGTAACTCTGAAAACGAACAATGCCTTTGATATCATACTTCAAGCCATGTAGAAAACGCTGCATTGTCATCTCAAGAGACTCACGGACACGGCCACGCTGTATAAGCGATTCCATCTCCATGTAGTATTCATCAACAGTCTTCACACCTTGTCTCAATAGGGTCAACTTATCATAAATAGTACGCAAATAATTAGTGGGCACGAAACGAGAATGCATCGCCTCCTTCATAGCATGCCATGTGATAATAGGTGGCTCACCATCCTCTTGTCGATTGCGAACAAGTGCATCCCACCAACGCAATGCATAGCCATCAAATTCGGAAGAAGCAAGCTTGATCTTCCTATCTTCAGTATAGTTATGTAAGCGCCATAACTTCTCAATCTTTAACTCCCAAGTGAGGTATTCTTCAACATCAGCTCCTCCTTCAAACTTGGGTATGGAAAACTTGGGCTTACCCAATCCATCTTCCTCATCAAGACCGTGACCATGGCGTCCAAGTTCAGCAAAACCACGCCCAAGGTTACCACGTCCAGCACCACGACCACTAGGTGCTTCAGCAAGGTCTTCGTCCTCTTTTTGTTGTTGGTTTGTAAGATTTTCAACAGCCAGATGCAAAGCTTGAAGACTGCGCTGAATATCCGTCATTTGATCGGTCATGGTAGTGACGGTCTCATTAGTGGCATCCAGCTTCTGGGAGATCTCTTGGACCGTTCCCCTAAGCTCATCATCCTGAGTGCGGAATTCACGTCGCATCTCATTACGAAGAGCCTCATACTCCCTCAATGTGATGATATCTGTAGAATTCTTGTTTTCCTGGTTCACAAGTTTTTGATCACTAGCAGACATGGTTAGTAGATTAGTGCACTAAATCAAAAATATATGGTGGTACTCTCACAACTCACTCAAAAACTGATAAGAAAAGGAAATCTTACCGTTCCAAAGTAAATTAGTGTTGCTTACCACTTGTAGTAACAACTAGTGCACGGATGTAGCGAAGCGAAAGGGTATAAGAACAATCACACGACAAAGCAGGATATATGTGGGGCTGTAGGTAGGCTACCTATTTGCACCAATAACAAGCCCTAGCGCTGACCGTAGACAACCAAAGATACTCACACAAGGCGATAAATGTGGCAATGCAACTATATGGATGAAAGGTTGCAATGCACTCGAGACGCTAGCAAATCTCAACGGAACAGGCACAAGATTGCTCAACTACTGATGCAGTAAAGAAAACTTAGGCCTTCACTTGATTCTACTAGCACTTCACTTTTCTTTTTGTAACACACGCAGCGATGTAGCTCTTTTTGCTTCTTTTCTATTTTGCTTTTTTTATTTTATGACTCAACTCCTTGATAACACGGCCAACAGATAATGCAAAGCACCAAAACCCTAATGAGCAACCTGTCAAGCGTTAAAACTAGTCTCTTTTGGGAAGTTCCTAGTCACTTATATCGAAAGGATGTGGCTATGGTTTGGACAAACACACCGTACGCTATGTGGACTCGGAGTAAACAAAAACTGACTCTAGATGAAAAACAAGATGATATAGAGACACAAACCCTAACAATTCTACTAGATGAAAGATAAAGATACGCAAAAACAACTACGAAAAGCAACTAAAACTCGAAATTAGTGCAAGCTATGGCTATGGCAAACCCTAACCCTAATATTTTTGCCTTTTTCTGTATAGGAAACACTCACAACTCAACAATGGGGAACAGCTGGACTGGTTCTTTACTAGTGCTCATTGGATTTCAGATTACCCTAACTCAATTGTGCTCCCTCTTGCGAAAACTAGATCAGATCATCTGCCTTGTGTGGTTAATATTGATACAACTATTCCTAAGGCAAAAATATTCAGGTTTGATAACTATTGGGTGGACCTTCCAGGGTTTAAGAATGTGTTGATAATTCTTGGAGTCAGGGTTCTCATAAGAAGTACAGTTCTGCAGTGTTAGCAGATAAATTGAAGAAGTTAAGATATGAGCTGAGGAAATGGCATGTAAGTTTGGCTAAGCTTAAAGAGATAATGAAGAGGTGTAATGAGGTGATCTTTATTCTAGATTCTTTGGAGGAAAAAAGGCCATTATACAATGTGGAATTTAATTTTAGGCGCATTGTGAAGTTGCATCTTGATGAATTGCTGCTTGTGGAATGCAACTATTGGAGGAAGAGGTGAACCATTAGGTGGATTAAGGAAGGGGAGGATAATACTAAAAAAATTCATGCTATGGCAACTGAAAGATATAGAAGAAACTCCATTTCTTTATTACATGATGCTGATGGAAATGAAGTGAATGATCATCAGTTGATGGCTAGCATGCTTCTAAATGAATATAAAGGAAGATTGGGGCAGTCTGAACCAATTAATCTGTAGTTTGATTTGGGTGTGCTGCTAAATAAAGTGGATGGATTGGACTCCTTGACAAGGCCTTTTGAGGAAAAGGAAATGGATGATGTAATCAAATATATGCCAGTTGATCGTGCTATGGATTTAATGGTTTGTTCTTAAAGAAATGTTGGTCCATAATTAAAGAAGATTTCTACAAATTAGCAGCTGATTTTCATAGTGAAACTGTTCAGTTAAAAAATATCAATGGATCCTACATTACTCTGGTGCCAAAGAAGCAAGTGCCTCTGCATGTGAATGATTTCATACCTATATCCTTGACAAATGTTTGTGTCAAATTTCTTACCAAACTTGCTGCTAATAGATTACAAGATGTGATCTTGTCTTGTATTCATAAGAATCGGTATGGGTTTCTCAAAGGTAGATCCATTCAAGATTGTCTGGCTTGGGCTTTTGAATATCTTTATTTATGCCATGCTTCAAGGAAACCAATTATTATACTCAAGCTGGATTTTGCTAAGGCCTTTGATACTATTGAGCATGAGGCTATCTTGCAAGTGATGCATCATAAGGGTTTTAACAGTAAATGGTTGAATTGGGAAAGGGAAATTCTTTCTACTGGCACTTCAGCTATCTTGTTGAATGGAATTCCTGGTAAACAGTTTGAGTGTAAAAGGGGAGTGAGGCAGGGTGATCCTATCTCTCCTCTGTTTTACTTGTTTGGTTCAGATTTGTTACAATCTGCTGTCAATGATTTGGTGGATCAGGGGTTATTGTTTGTACCTATCAACACAAATGAGGAGGATTTTCCTATAGTGCAGTATGCTGATGATACATTGTTGATCTTGCCAGCAGATAGGCAGCAGTTGTTGGCCTTGAAGGAGACTCTGAACAAGTTTACTCTGTCCACATGTTTAAAAATAAATTATGATAAATCTCAGATGGTGCCAATTAATGTTCCTCCTGAGCTCCTAGCTGAACTGGCTGATGTATTTGGATGTCAAGTTGGAACTATGCCATTCACCTACTTGGGACTTCCTCTGGGAACAACCAAGCCTACTATTACTGAGTTGTCTCCATTAGTGTGCAGACTGGAAAGAAAGCTTACTGCTAGCTCTAGTTTTCTTTCACAAGGAGCTAGGCTGCAGCTGATTAATTCTGCTTTGGCTTCAATGCCTTTCATTTTTTGTGTACCCTACAGCTACCTCCTGGCCTCACTAAGCAATTGGATAGGATCTTGAGGCAGTGCTTATGGAGGGATCAAGAGGGTCATCCTAAGCAATACCTGGCAGCATGGAAAATGATTTGTAAACCTAAACTTAAGGGAGGACTTGGTATTGGCAATTTTCAGAAACAAAATGCTGCTCTGTTGCTAAAATTTGTGGATAAGTTCTATAATAAAAGGGACATTCCCTGGGTTCAGTTGGTTTGGTCAGCTCATTATCAAGGGAAAGTTCCACATGAGGAGAAGTTGTGTGGTTCTTTTTGGTGGAAGGATGTCATGAAACAAGTGGATAATTTTAGTGGTATATCTGTTATTTCCATGGGAACTGGGGATACTTTTATGTTCTGGCAAGATAATTGGAAGGTTGATGGGTTGGCTAGGCCGTTTATGTTCAGATTTCCAAGACTATTCTCATATGTGCTCAATGATAAAATGTCTTCCCTAGAAGTGTATAGTGTAGAGGATTTGTCAGAGCTGTTTTATAGGCCATTGTCCACTCAAGCCTTTCAAGAGCTTCAGGATCTGCAGAGTTTAATGCATCATAATCAATTGTCAGGGACAAAGGATGAATGGCATTATTGCTGGGGTGAGAGTTACTCTGCAAAACAGTTTTATGATCCTATCCATGCTCACATTCTAGTTCCTAAAGTTTATACATGGCTCTGGAAGTCCACTTGCAGGAGGTGTTGAGTGAGGCCAAAAGAAGCTTTCGGCAACCTTTTTTCATGGAGGTTATTATTACTGCCTGCTAGAATATTTGGCTCATCAGAAATGGAAGAATTTTTAGGCAGGAGAATGTGTTTTTTGCTAGATGGAAGGCCAAATTTGTACAGGATATGTTTTGGCTGCAGTATAGAATTAAGGCCAAGCATAAGGATAGTCTTCTTAGTTGGCTTAAGTCCCTACCTTAGAGACTTTTCTTTTTTCTCTAGTCTAGTCTTTTTTAGTTTTAGGCCTCTTTTTCTGTACATAACCTTTTTTATATATTTTAATAAATTTTGCTGTGGGGTTTTTTGCCTCACAGTCTTGCTTCAAAAAAAACTCAACTATGGGGTGGATTGTGGATGGCTTACCGAGGAAACCCGAGAATCTGATACCAAGATGATAAGGGGTGGCCCGATCTTCTCAGTAAGCAACGGTGGTGATGATGATCACGGGGTGAACACAGCGGAGATACACGACGATGTAGTGGAAGATAACTTGTATGACGCAACGAGATCTCTCGATTGGTCCCTGTCGCCAATGCAACAGCTCTGCAAGATATTCGCAACTCCACACACTTGCGCACGTAGCCGCCGACCACGAAGCGGTAAGTTGCAACCTTCTAATTCCCAATGGAACATCAGATCACACAAGACTTTCAGAGGTTCCACACCAAATAAATGCAATCGGGTGTAGAGATTCAATAGAGTTGCAAAGCAACCAACTATGAACTAGGGTTTATCTTAAACATGGTCTAAAGCAACTTTGGGGGCATCCTGGGCACTTATATAGGAGTTCAGGACGACCTCAGGTCGAAAAGTACGAAAATAACCGACCCAGAATAGATCTGGTCGAGACAGACTCGGCCTCGTCCGGTCTGGGATCCGGTCGACCGGGCCTGGGACCGGACGGTCCGGTTTGGACCGGGCCTAGCGCCGGGCGGCGACTAGGTAACCGGGCCAGTCCGGCGTGGGAGCCGGCCGACTGGGGCTGGGACCGGGTGGCCCGGTGCCACGGCCGGTCTGACCGGGCCTGGCGCTGGCCTGAAAACTTCCTCCTCTCGCGCATGCCTCCCGCCCCTCCCTCGCGCGTCCATGGGATTTCTTCACGTCCAGCTCCATGTCCAGCTTCACGTCCATCTTCTTGTCCAGCTGCTCCTCTCCTCCTCGTGCGATGCTTGCTCCTTCTTCATACCTGATCATACATAAGTAATACGACTTAGGCAGTATAAAGTTCTCATCGATCAAAGTATCACTTAGGAACAAGTTCACCTGTTGTTTAAGTAGCTTCGCACGGGCTCGTGTCATTGGTCCAATCCTAACTTCATTGGACTTGAGCTTCACAGCAGGATCATCTTCAACTTGTAATGGGAGTAGTAGTGGTAGGGATGTCCTCATCACGTATCCACGAAAAGTTCCATCGCGCCATTGCAGAACCCATCTCGAGGGTTCTGCTCTTCCGGCACCCCCGGAGGGGAAATCATTGCCGGAGGCATCTACATCGCCATGCCCGCCTCCGAAGTGATGCGTGAGTAGTTCATCCCTGGACTATGGGTCCATAGCAGTAGCTAGATCATTGTCTTCTCCAATTTGTGTGTCATGTTTAGATCTTGTGAGCTGCCCTACATTATCAAGATCATCCTTATGTAATGCTACATGTTGTGTTTGCTGGGATCCGATGAATATTGTATACTATGTTGATGTCGATTATATATTCATGTCATATGTTATTTGTGATCTTGCATGCTCTCCGTTGCTAGTAGATACTCTCGCCAAGTAGATGCTTGTGACTCTAAGAGGGGTATTTATGCTCGATAGTAGGTTCATGCCTCTAGTTTTCTGGAAGAGTGACAATAACTTCTAAGATTGTAGATGTGATGTTGCTACTAGGGAGAAAAAACAATATTTTATCCAAGGGTAATTCTATTGTTTACTTACACACATTGCTTAATGCGATAATCTGTTGCTTGCAACTTAATACGAAAGGGGTTCGGACGATAACCGGAATGTGGATTATTAGTCATAGACGCAGTTGGATTACGGTCTATGTATTATGTTGTAATACCCAAACGAATCTCATAGTAATCATCTTGTCATGTATGGTCGATATTTTGTCAATTGCCCAGCTGTATTTTGTTCACCCAGTATGTTATTTATCTTTATGGAGAGACACCTCTAGTGAACTGTGGACCCCGGTACTTTCCTTTACACTGGTAAATTCAACAACTGCAATCCTGCTCTGTTACTTACTGCAAAGATCTGTTCTCTTTAATTAACGCAAACATCTCTTTCCACTCGATACGTCTAATCCTTTGTGTCTAGCAAACCGGTGAGATTGACAACCCCACTCTAAGTTGGGGCAAAGTATTGTGGTTGTGTTGTATGCAGGTTCCATGTTGTTGCTGACGCCGGTAGTGCGCACTGCCACTAGTCAGCTAGCCACACCTTCAGAAGTCACGCCTTTCTCCTACTGGACGATTAAACCTTGGTTTCTTACTGAGGGAAAACTTTTTGCTGTGCTCATCACACCTTCCTTTTAGGGTTTCCCAACCGCTTCCACAACAACCGCCACCAAGATTGTCTGGCACGATCATCGGAGTACCATCAAGATTTTCTGGCACCGTTGCCGGGGAGGAAGAGAATTTCTGCAAGGGGAGTCTCTCATCTCCAATCTCTGTACTTTGTTATAGTTTTGCTTAGTTTATTTTATTTTGTTTTGTTTGTTTCATTATATCATAAAACACAAAAAACATTAGTTTCGTTTATAGTTGTCTTTATATCAAAAACACACAAAAAATAGTTTCTATTATAGCTATTATTTATGTTGCTTAGTTTTAATTTTGCTAAAATGGGTTCCGTTGAAAATACTAAGTTGTGTGACTTTACTAGCACAAACAACAATGATTTTATTTGTACATCTATTGCTCCACCTGCTCCCGAAGCAGCCTTCTATGAAATTAAACCTGCTTTATTAAATCTTGTTATGAAAGAGCAATTTTCTGGTGTTAGTACTGAAGATGCCGCTTCTCACCTTAATAATTTTGTTGAACTTTGTGAGATGCAAAAATATAAGGATGTAGATGGTGAAATTATAAAACTGAAATTGTTTCCTTTCTCTTTGAGAGGTAGAGCTAAAAATTGGTTGTTATCTTTGCCTAGAAATAGTATTGATTCTTGGGCTAAATGCAAATATGCTTTTATTGGAAAATATTATTCTCCTGCTAAGATTATATATTTGAGAAGTGACATAATAAAATTTAGACAATTTGATAGTGAACACGTTTCTCAAGCTTGTCCCACTCTTGGAAAGAATGAAATCTTTGGTAAAAAATTGTCCCACTCTTGGACTGACTACTTGGATGATCATCCAAACTTTTTATGCAATACTAAATTTTTCTTCAAGAAATCTCCTGGATTCAGCTGCTGGAGGTACCTTTATGTCCATTACTTTGGGGGATGCAACTAAATTAATTGATGATATGATGATAAATTATTCTGAATGGCACATCGAGAGAACTCCACAAGGTAAGAAGGTAAATTTTGTCGAAGAAACCTCCTCTTTGAGTGATAACATTGATACTATTATGTCTATGCTTGTTAATGGTAAAACTCATGTTGATCCAAATAATATTCTGTTAGCTTCTTTGGTTGCTGAAGAAGAGCATGTAGATGTGAACTTCATTAAAAACAACAATTTCAACAACAATGCTTATAGGAATAATTTTAGTAGCAACAATTATAGGTTGTATCCTTCTAATAATGGTAATGCTTATGGTCATTCTTATGCTAATTCTTACAGCAACAATAAAAGTGCACCCTCTGATCTTTAAGTCATGCTTAAGGATTTTATTAGTAAACAAACTGCTTTCAATAAAACTGTTGAGGAAAAGCTTGGCAAAATTGATATTCTTGCTTCTAAAGTTGATAGCCTTGCTCATGATGTTGAATTTCTTAAATTAAAAGTTATGCATCATGATGTTAAAGAAAGAAAAACTTTGAATGCCATTCAAGTTAGAATAGATAAAAGGGCCTTCTATTTTCGTGCCCTCGGGTCCTTAGTTGTGCTCAGTTTTCCCCAGACGCTTAGTTTTCCTCAGTTTCCCCAAGCCCTTGTCTGAAACTATCACACGTGCTGTAACGGCCGGTTGCCCGACGGTTGACCGTTATCTTCTAACTAGTGGGGTGATGCGCGTAGATGTACACGTCCGTTGGGAATCCCAAGAGAGAATGCGCTGGCAAGCTTCAAGAAACCAAGGTTTAATCGACCAGTAGGAGTCAAGAAGCACGTTGAAGGTTGGTGGTGGCGAAATGTGTGCAACAGGGATTCCGGCGAACCTACAACACAACCAAAGTACTTTGCCCCAACGAAGTGAGGTTGTCAATCTCACCGGCCTGTAACAAAGGATTAACCGTATTGTGTGGAAGATGATTGTTTGCAAGAAAACAGTAAAACAAGTATTGCAGTAGATTGTATGCGATATAAAGAATAGGACCGGGTCCACATTCACTAGAGGTGTCTCTCCCATAAGATAAAAGCATGTTGGGTGAACAAATTACAGTCGGGCAATTGACAAATAGAGAAGGGCATAACAATGCATGTACATGATATGATAAATATAGTGAGATTTAATCCGGGCATTACGACAAAGTACATAGACCGCCATCCAACTGCATCTATGCCTAAAAAGTCCACCTTCAGGTTATCATCCGAACCCCATTCAGTATTAAGTTGCAAAGCAACAGACAATTGCATTAAGTATGGTGCGTAATGTAATCGACAACTACATCCTTAGACATAGAATCAATGTTTTATCCCTAGTGGCAACAGCACAACACAACCTTAGAACCTTGTCACGATCCCAGGTATCAATGAAGGCATGAACCCACTATCGAGCATAAATACTCCCTCTTGGAGTTAAGAGCAAAAACTTGGCCAGAGCCTCTACTAATAATGGAGAGCATGCAAGATCATAAACAACACATAAACAATAGATTGATAATCACCATAACATAGTATTCTCTATCCATCGGATCCCGACAAACACAACATATAGAATTACGATAGATGATCTTGATCATGTTAGGCAGCTCACAAGATCCAACAATGAAGCACAATTAGGAGAAGACGACCATCTAGCTACTGCTATGGACCCATAGTCCAGGGGTGAACTACTCACTCATCACTCGGAGGCGATCATGACGATGAAGAGTCCTCCGGAGATGAATCCTCCGGAGGTGCCGGAGGCGATCTCCGAATCCCCCGAGATGGGATTCGCGGCGGCGTCTCCGGAAGGTTTTCCGTATCGTGGATCTCGTGCTGGGGTTTCGCGACGGAGGCTTTAAGTAGGCGGGGTAGGTCAGGAGGCGACGCGAGGGCCCACACCATAGGCGGCGCGGCCCCCTCGGCGCGCGGCCCTATGGTGGCGGCGCCTCGTCCCGTTATCCCTTCGTCTTCGGAAGCTTCGGGACCTGGGGCGTTGATTTCGTCCAATTCCGAGAATATTTCCTTACTAGGATTTCGAAACCAAAAACAGGAAAAACAACTGGCTCTTTGGCATCTTGTTAATAGGTTAGTTCCGGAAAATGCGTAAATACGACATATAATGTGCATAAAACATGTAGGTATCATCAATAAAGTAGCATGGAACATAAGAAATTATCGATACGTTGGAGACGTATCATCCCCTAAGTTAGTTCTTCGGCCCAAAACGAAAACAAAGATAATTTCAAGTGACATGCCATCATAATCTTGATCATACTATTTGTAAACATATGTAATGAATGCAGCGATCAAAACAATGGTAATGACATGAGTAAACAACAATCATAAAGCAAAGACTTTTCATGAATAGTACTTTAAGACAAGCATAAATAAGTCTTGCATAAGAGTTAACTCATAAAGCAATAAATCAAAGTAAAGGTATTGAAGCAACACAAAGGAAGATTAAGTTTCAGCGGTTGCTTTCAACTTATAACATGTATATCTCATGGATATTGTCAACATAAAGTAATATAACAAGTGCAATATGCAAGTATGTAGGAATCAATGCACAGTTCACACAAGTGTTTGCTTCTTAAGGTGGAGGAGATAGGTAAACTGACTCAACAATAAAGGTAAAAGAATGGTCCTTCAAAGAGGAAAGCATCGATTGCTATATTTGTGCTAGAGCTTTTATTTTGAAAACATGAAACAATTTTGTCAACGGTAGTAATAAAGCATATGAGTTATGTAAATTATATCTTACAAGTTGCAAGCCTCATGCATAGTATACTAATAGTGCCCGCACCTTGTCCTACTTAGCTTGGACTACCGGATCTTTGCAATGCCATGTTTCAACCAAGTGTCACAAAGGGGTACCTCCATGCCGCGTACAAAGGTCTAAGGAGAAAGCTCGCATTTTGGATTTCTCGCTTTTGATTATTCTCAACTTAGACATCCATACCGGGACAACATGGACAACAGATAATGGACTCCTCTTTAATGCATAAGCATGTAGCAACAATTACTATTCTCATATGAGATTGAGGATATATGTCCAAAACTGAAACTTCAACCATGATTCATGGCTTTAGTTAGCGGCCCAATGTTCTTCTCTAACAATTTGCATGCTCCAACCATTAAGGTGGTAGATCTTTCAGACAAGACGGACATGCATAGCAACTCACATGATATTCAACAAAGAATAGTTGATGGCGTTCACCAAAAGCATGGTTATCGCGCAACAAGCAACTTAATAAGAGATAAAGTGCATAAGTACATATTCAATACTACGATAGTTTTTAAGGCTATTTTGTCCCATGAGCTATATATTGCAAAGGTGAATGATGGAATTTTAAAGGTAGCACTCAAGCAATTTACTTTGGAATGGCGGAGAAATACCATGTAGTAGGTAGGTATGGTGGACACAAATGGCATAGTAGTTGGCTCAAGGATTTTGGATGCATGAGAAGTATTCCCTCTCGATACAAGATTTAGGCTAGCAAGGTTATTTGAAGCAAACTCAAGGATGAACCGGTGCAACAAAACTCACATAAAAGACATATTGTAAACATTATAAGACTCTACACCGTCTTCCTTGTTGTTCAAAACTCAATACTAGATATTATCTAGACCTTAGAGAGACCAAATATGCAAATCCAATTTTAGCAAGCTCTATGTATTTCTTCATTAATGGGTGCAAAGTATATGATGCAAGAGCTTAAACATGAGCACAACAATTGCCAAGTATCACATTATCCAAGACATTTTAGAATTACTACATGTAGCATTTTCCAATTCCAACCATATAACAATTTAACGAAGAAGAAACTTCGCCTTGAACATTATGAGTAAAGCCTAAGGACATACTTGTCCATATGCAACAGCGGAGCGTGCCTCTCTCCCACAAAGTGAATGCTAGGATCCATTTTATTCAAACAAAAACAAAAACAAAAACAAACCGACGCTCCAAAGTAAAGAACACAAGATGTGAATAAAAATATAGTTTCAGGGGAGGAACCTGATGATGTTGTCGATGAAGAAGGATGCCTTGGGCATCCCCAAGCTTAGACGCTTGAGTCTTCTTAAAATATGCAGGGATGAACCACGGGGCATCCCCAAGCTTAGAGCTTTCACTCCTCTTGATCATAGTATATCATACTCCTCTCTTGACCCTTGAAAACTTCCTTCACACCAAACTTCAAGCAAACTCATTAGAGGGTTAGTGCATAATTAATAATTCACATATTCAGAGGTGACACAAACATTCTTTTCACTTCTGGACATTGCATAAAGCTACTGGACATTAATGGATCAAAGAAATTCATCCAACATAGCAAAAGAGGCAATGCGAAATAAAAGGCAGAATCTGTCAAAACAGAACAGTCCGTAAAGACGAATTTTAAAGTGGCACCAGACTTGCTCAAATGGAAAAACTCAAAACTAATGAAAGTTGCGTACATATCTGAGGATCACGCTCGTAAATTGGCAGATTTTTTAGAATTTTTTACAGAGACTTGTGCCCAGATTCGTGACAGACAGCAATGCTGTTTCTGCGCAGCGATCCCAAATATAACATCAACTTTGACATAGAAACTTTACTTGGCACAAAAACATGATAAGGAGAGGTTGCTACAGTAGTAAACAACTTCCAAGACTCAAATATAAAACAAAGTACTGTAGTAAAAACATGGGTTGTCTCCCATAAGCGCTTTTCTTTAACACCTTTCAGCTAGGCGCAGAAAGTGCAAATCAAGTAACATCAAGAGTAGAAGCATCAACATCATAACTTGTTCTAATAATAGAATCAAAAGGCAACTTCATTCTCTTTCTAGGGAAGTGTTCCATACCTTTCTTGAGAGGAAATTGATATTTAATATTACCTTCCCTCATATCAATAACAACACCAACGGTTCGAAGAAAAGGTCTTCCCAACACAATAGGACAAGATGTATTGCATTCGATATCCAAGACAACAAAATCAACGGGGACAAGGTTATTGTTAACCGTAATGCGCACATTATCAATCCTCCCCAAAGGTTTCTTTTTAACATTATCGGCAAGATTAACATCCAAATAACAATTCTTCAATGGTGGCAAGTCAAGCATATCATAAATCTTTTTAGGCATAACAGAAATACTTGCACCAAGATCACATAAAGCATTACATTCAAAGTCATTGAATTTCATTTTAATGATGGGCTCCCAACCATCTTCTAACTTTCTAGGAATAGAAGTTTCAAGTTTTAGTTTCTCTTCTCTAGCTTTTATGAGAGCATTTGTAATATGTTTTGTAAAGGCTAAATTTATAGCACTAGCATTAGGACTTTTAGCAAGTTTTTGTAAGAACTTTATAACTTCAGAGATGTGACAATCATCAAAGTCTAAATCATTATGAGCTACAGCAATGGGATCATTGTCCCCAAGATTGGAAAAAATTTCAGCAGTTTTATCACAAGCAGTTTTAGCAATTTCAGGCAGTTTTTGCGCTTTGCACTAGGAGTAGAAACATTGCCAACACCAATTATTTTACCATTGATAGTAGGAGGTGCAGCAACATGTGAATCATTATCATTACTAATGGTGGTGATAGTCCAAACTTTAGCTACATTATTCTCTTTAGCTAGTTTTTCATTTTCTTCTCTATCCCACCTAGCACGCAATTCAGCCATTAATCTTATATTCTCATTAATTCTAACTTGGAAGGCATTTGCTGTAGTAGTAATCTTGTTATCAATATCATTATTAGGCATAACTTTCAATTTTAAAAGATTAACGTCAGAGGCAAGTCTATCAACTCTAGAAGCAAGAATATCAATTTTATCAAGCTTTTCCTCAACAGATTTGTTAAAAGCAGTTTGTGTACTAATAAATTCTTTAAGCATAGCTTCAAGACCAGAGGGTACACTCCTATTATTGTTGTAAGAATTCCCATAAAAATTACCATAACCATTACCATTAGCAGAAGGATATGGCCTATAGTTATTACCAGAGTTGTTCCTATAAGCATTGTTGTTGAAATTATTATTTTTAATGAAATTCACATCAACATTTTCTTCTTGAGCAACCAATGAAGCTAAAGGAACATTATTTGGATCAACATTAGATCTACCATTCACAAGCATAGACATAATCACATCAATCTTATCACTCAAGGAAGAAGTTTCTTCAACAGAATTTACCTTCTTACCTTGTGGAGCTCTTTCCGTGTGCCATTCAGAGTAATTTATCATCATATCATCAAGAAGTTTTGTAGCCGCCCCAAAGTGATGGACATAAAGGTACCTCCAGCAGCTGAATCCAATAAATTCCGCGAAGAAAAATTTAGTCCCGCATAGAAGGTTTGGATGATCATCCAAGTAGTCAGTCCATGGGTTGGGCAATTCTTTACCAAAGTTTTCATTCTCTCCCATGCTTGAGCAACATGTTCAGTATCTAATTGCTTAAAATTCATTATGCTACTTCTCAAAGATATAATTTTAGCGAAATATCTACCAATAAAAGCATCCTTACATTTAGTCCATGAATCAATACTATTCTTAGGCAAAGATAGCAACCAATCTTTAGCTCTTCCTCTTAATGAGAAAGGAAACACTTTCAATTTAATAATATCACCATCTACATCCTTTTACTTTTGCATTTCACAAAGTTCAACAAAATTATTAAGATGGGCAGCAGCATCATCAGAACTAACACCAGAAAATTGATCTCTCATAACAAGGTTCAGTAAAGAAGGTTTAATTTCAAAGAATTCTGCTGTAGTAGCAGGTGGAGCAATAGGTGTGCATAGGAAATCATTATTATTTGCGTTTGTGAAGTCACACAACTTAGTATTTTCAGGGGTATTCATTTTAGCAACAGTAAATAAAACAAACTAGATAAAGTAAATGCAGGTAACTAATTTTTGTGTGTTTTTGATATAGAGAGCAAGACAGTAAATAAAGTAAAACTAGCAACTAATATTTTTGTGTTTTGTTTAGGTGCAGCAAACAAAGTAGTAAATAAAATAAAGCAAGACAAAAACAAAGTAAAGAGATTGAGAAGTGGAGACTCCCCTTGCAGCGTGTCTTGATCTCCCCGGCAACGGCGCCAGAAAAAGTGGGCGTGTAGTTGACGTGGAGTTAGAAATCTTTGTGGTGTAGCTTTTCTTCAGTTCCTTGATGCGCGTAGATGTACACGTCCGTTGGGAACCCCAAGAGGAAGGTATGATGCGCACAGCGGCAAGTTTTCCCTCAGTAAGAAACCAAGGTTTAATCGGACCAGTAGGAGTCAAGAAGCACGTGAAGGTTGATGGTGGCGAAATGTGATGCGGCGCAACAACAGGATTCCGGCGCCAACGTGGAACCTGCACAACACAACCAAAGTACTTTGCCCCAACGAAACGTGAGGTTGTCAATCTCACCGGCTTGCTGTAACAAAGGATTAACCGTATTGTGTGGAAGATGATTGTTTGCAAGAAAACAGTAAAACAAGTATTGCATAGATTGTATGCGATATAAAGAATAGGACCGGGGTCCACAGTTCACTAGAGGTGTCTCTCCCATAAGATAAAAGCATGTTGGGTGAACAAATTACAGTCGGGCAATTGACAAATAGAGAAGGGCATAACAATGCATGTACATGATATGATAAATATAGTGAGATTTAATCCGGCATTACGACAAAGTACATAGACCGCTATCCAACTGCATCTATGCCTAAAAAGTCCACCTTCAGGTTATCATCCGAACCCCATTCAGTATTAAGTTGCAAAGCAACAGACAATTGCATTAAGTATGGTGCGTAATGTAATCAACAACTACATCCTTAGACATAGAATCAATGTTTTATCCCTAGTGGCAACAGTACAACACAACCTTAGAACCTACTGTCACGATCCCAGGTATCAATGAAGGCATGAACCCACTATCGAGCATAAATACTCCCTCTTTGAGTTAAGAGCAAAAACTTGGCCAGAGCCTCTACTAATAACAGAGAGCATGCAAGATCATAAACAACACATAAACAATAGATTGATAATCACCATAACATAGTATTCTCTATCCATCGGATCCCGACAAACACAACATATAGAATTACAGATAGATGATCTTGATCATGTTAGGCAGCTCACAAGATCCAACAATGAAGCACAATTAGGAGAAGACGACCATCTAGCTACTGCTATGGACCCATAGTCCAGGGGTGAACTACTCACTCATCACTCCGGAGGCGATCATGACGATGAAGAGTCCTCCGGGAGATGAATCCCCTCTCCGGCAGGGTGCCGGAGGCGATCTCCTGAATCCCCCGAGATGGGATTCGCGGCGGCGTGTCTCGGAAGGTTTTCCGTATCGTGGCTCTCGTACTGGGGTTTCGCGACGGAGGCTTTAAGTAGGCGAAAGGGTAGGTCAGGAGGGCGCGAGGGGCCCACACAATAGGGCGGCGCGGGCCCCTCCGGCGGGCCCTATGGTGGCGGCGCCTCGTCGCCCCTCTTCGTTATCCCTTCGGTCTTCTGGAAGCTTCGCGCAAAAATAGGACCCTGGGCGTTGATTTCGTCCAATTCCGAGAATATTTCCTTACTAGGATTTCTGAAACCAAAAACAGCAGAAAACAACAACTGGCTCTTCGGCATCTTGTTAATAGGTTAGTTCCAGAAAATGCGTAAATACGACATATAATGTGCATAAAACATGTAGGTATCATCAATAAAGTAGCATGGAACATAAGAAATTATCGATACGTTGGAGACGTATCATGGGGCCACGTAGAGCCCGCAAAAACACGTCAGACCATCCATCTTTGTTTGACCGTAAGCATCGCTGTATCCCTGACCAAAACGCGAACGAGTGGGGCTTCGGTATATCGAATGACAAGTGGGGCCATGACGCTGATACAAGGGGCAATACACTGGTAGGATTAGATTTTTAAATGGAGCTCTACAGCGATGGCACGGAGGAGGTGGCATGCGGGGTGCCGAGATGAGATCGACGTCCACAAAGAACTGCATGAGGCGAGACCAGCATTAGATAGATATGAACTAGACGCGTTTAACCATGCAAAGAAGAGAAGAAATGGTCGACGATCGAAGACTACGTCAAAACTTTGACTGACCGTGTCGGACACGAACACGAGCAATGTAGAGAAAACTAGTGTCTCTCCTTTCTGGCGTGTATAGGTGGGTGCTAGGAGAGTGTGGTGGCGAAGGGAAAGACCTCGCGGCGGTCTGTGGCGTCCAGCATAGCGGGTCGGCGTGGCCGTGCCCACAGCGGCATGCATGTTCGACATTGGCATCAGCATGTACGTTCGGCATTGGCCTCGGCGGTATCTCTGGTGTGTCGTGATCGAATGAGGGGACGGGATTGAGGGTGCATCCCGATGTTGACCTAGCAGTGGCGGCGAGCATAGCCGTTCTGACCATGCCGATATCGGCATCGGCATCGTTTGGAGGCTGTGGTGCTCGAATCAAGTTGGGATTTGTTTCTCGTAGGCCAAAATGAATTTGAAACAAGTTTCATGTTGAAGGTTAGGTAACGAAAGTTTGTAACTATCCCAAAATTATACTAGCGCCATGGTGAGGTTCTTTTTGATAGAGCTATACGGTTGGGCAAACTTTTTTGACACTTTTTAGATAGGGTTCCTTGTTGTTACACGTATGGCATCATGTATGGAAAATTTGTGGTCATTTGGAGATGTTCGAAAAAATCACTTTGCTTAAGCGCATGCCGTTTCGTCTCGCTGAAACCAGCTTTTCTAACAAGGTGATTGTTTCTACCTTCTCTAAATAACCTCAAATTTCATACAGCTGATCTTCTATACATAGATAGATAGATTGTTTCGTTTTTACATTTTTCAAACTTTTTATTTCCCTTTATAATACCCAATTGATTTTCTGGTCAAAACCTCGAAAAACAGCATCATGTATGGCATCATTTGACCCTAAATTTCAAATTTTCTGAAACTTTCCCTTTTAGATATTCCTTGTTGTTATAGGTATGCCATCATGTATGCCAAACTTGGTTAGGTCTCACTGAAACCAGCTTTTGTAACAAATTAGGTGATGGTTTATCATTTCTTTTTGCGTGAAAAGTAATGGCAACAACAAATCGGTGATGGTTTATCATATTTTTTTGCGTGAAAAGTAATGGCTACAACAAATTGTTGATGCTTTATCATTTTTGCGTGAAAAGTAATGGCTACAACAAATTGTTGATGGTTTATCATTTTTTTGCGTGAAAAGTAATGGCAACAACAAATCGGTGATGGTTTATCATTTTTTTTGCGTGAAAAGTAATGGCTACAACAAATTGTTGATGGTTTATCATTTTTTGCGTGAAAAGTAATGGCAACAACAAATCGGTGATGGTTTATCATTTTTTTGCGTGAAAAGTAATGGCTACAACAAATTGTTGATGGTTTATCATTTTTTTGCGTGAAAAGTAATGGCAACAACAAATCGGTGATGGTTTATCATTTTTTGCGTGAAAAGTAATGGCTACAACAAATTGTTGATGGTTTATCTTTTTTGCGTGAAAAGTAACGCCTAAAATAGTTTATAATTTTTAGCGCGTGAAAAATAATACAGAAAACCGCCCTTCAGCATACTAGAGGGTGGAAGCTAATTAACCGCCAACAGAGAGAGAGAGGGTTATCCTGCCCGTTCCCTATATCATACGATCAACGGTCGGCGGGCACGATCCGCGTGACATGGGCTAGACCAATCAGGGCGATGATGCACGTCTGCGAGAATTTGTGAAGAGAGAGGGCAAAACTGAGTACTATCAAGAAACTGATACGTCTCCAACGTATCGATAATTTCTTATGTTCCATGCTACTTTATTGATGATACCTACATGTTTTATGCACATTATATGTCATATTTATGCATTTTCTAGAACTAACCTATTAACAAGATGCCGAAGAGCCAGTTGCTGTTTTCTGCTGTTTTTGGTTTCAGAAATCCTAGTAAAGAAATATTCTCGGAATTGGACGAAACTTTCGCCGGGGTCCTATTTTTGCACGAAGCTTCCAGAAGACCGAAGACCTAACGAAGTGGGGCCACGAGGTGGCCAGAGGCTAGGCCGGCGCGGCCCAGGCCGCGCGGCCCTGCCCCCTGGGCCCCTCGTGTGGCCCCTCGCGTTGACCTTCCGCATACTTAAAGCCTCCGTCGCGAAACCCCGGTACCGAGAGCCACGATACGGAAAACCTTACAGAGACGCCGCCGCCGCAATCCCATCTCGGGGGATTCCGGAGATCGCCTCCGGCACCCTGCCGGAGAGGGGATTCATCTCCCGGAGGACTCTTCACCGCCATGATCGCCTCCGGAGTGATGAGTGAGTAGTTCACCCCTGGACCATGGGTCCATAGCGGTAGCTAGATGGTCGTCTTCTCCTTGTTGTGCTTCATTGTTGGATCTTGTGAGCTGCCTAACATGATCAAGATCATCTATCTGTAATACTATATGTTGTGTTTGTCGGGATCCGATGGATAGAGAGTACTATGATTATGGTGATTATCAATCTATTGTTTATGTGTTGTTTATGATCTTGCATGCTCTCCGTTATTAGTAGAGGCTCTGGCCAAGTTTTTGCTCTTAACTCCAAGAGGGAGTATTTATGCTCGATAGTGGGTTCTTGCCTTCATTGAATCTGGGATCGTGACAGAAGGTTCTAAGGTTGTGATGTCTTGTTGCCACTAGGGATAAAACATTGATGCTATGTCTAAGGATGTAGTTGTTGATTACATTACGCACCATACTTAATGCAATTGTCTGTTGCTTTGCAACTTAATACTGGAGGGGGTTCGGATGATAACCTGAAGGTGGACTTTTTAGGCATAGATGCAGTTGGATGGCGGTCTATGTTCTTTGTCGTAATGCCCGGATTAAATCTCACTATATTTACCATGTCATGTATATGCATTGTTATGCCTTTCTCTATTTGTCAATTGCCCGACTGTAATTTGTTCACCCAACATGCTTTATCTTATGGGAGAGACACCTCTAGTGAACTGTGGACCCCGGTCCTATTCTTTACATAGCATACAATCTACTTGTTTTACTGTTTTCTTTGCAAACATCTTCCACTCGATACGTTTAATCCTTTGTTACAGCAAGCCGGTGAGATTGACAACCTCTCTGTTTCGTTGGGGCAAAGTACTTTGGTTGTGTTGTGCAGGTTCCTAGTTGGCGCGGAATCCTGGTGTTGCGCCGCATCACATTTGACCATCAACAACCTTCAACGTGCTTCTTGGCTCCTCCTGGTTCGATTAAACCTTGGTTTCTTTCTGAGGGAAAACTTGCTACTGTGCGCATCATACCTTCCTCTTGGGGTTCCCAACGAACGTGTGAGTTACACGCCATCAAGCTCTTTTTCTGGCGCCGTTGCGGGGATCTGAAGAAAAGTTACACCATCCCACAGCATTGCTCTTTTTCTGGCGCCGTTGCCGGGGATCAAGACACGCTGCAGGGGAGTCTCCACTTCTCAATCTCTTTACTTTGTTTTTGTCTTGCTTTATTTTATTTACTACTTTGTTTGCTGCACTAAATCAAAACACAAAAAAATTAGTTGCTAGTTTTACTTTATTTGCTATCTTGTTTGCTATATCAAAAACACAAAAAAATTAGTTACTCGCATTTACTTTATCTAGTTTGCTTTATTTACTGTTGCTAAAATGGCCAACCCTGAAAATACTAAGTTGTGTGACTTCACAAATGCAAATAATAATGATTTCCTATGCACACCTATTGCTCCACCTGCTACTACGCAGAATTCTTTGAAATTAAACCCGCTTTACTAAATCTAGTCATGAGAGAACAATTTTCTGGTGCTAGTTCTGATGATGCTGCTGCCCATCTCAATAATTTTGTTGAACTTTGTGAAATGCAAAAGTATAAAGATGTAGATGGTGATATTATTAAATTGAAAGTGTTTCCTTTCTCATTAAGAGGAAGAGCTAAAGATTGGTTGCTATCTTTGCCTAAGAATAGTATTGATTCATGGACTAAATGCAAGGATGCTTTTATTGGTAGATATTATCCTCCCGCTAAAATTATATCTTTGAGAAGTAGCATAATGAATTTTAAACAATTAGATACTGAACATGTTGCTCAAGCATGGGAGAGAATGAAAACTTTGGTAAAGAATTGCCCAACCCATGGACTGACTACTTGGATGATCATCCAAACCTTCTATGCAGGACTAAATTTTTCTTCGCGGAATTTATTGGATTCAGCTGCTGGAGGTACCTTTATGTCCATCACATTGGGGGCGGCTACAAAACTTCTTGATGATATGATGGTGAATTACTCTGAATGGCACACGGAAAGAGCTCCACAAGGTAAGAAGGTAAATTCTGTTGAAGAAACCTCTTCCTTGAGTGATAAGATTGATGTGATTATGTCTATGCTTGTGAATGGTAGATCTGATGTTGATCCAAATAATGTTCCTTTAGCTTCATTGGTTGCTCAAGAAGAAAATGTTGATGTGAATTTCATTAAAAATAATAATTTCAACAACAATGCTTATAGGAACAACTCTGGTAACAACTATAGGCCATATCCTTCTACTAATGGTAATGGTTATGGTAATTCTTATGGGAATTCTTACAACAATAATAGAAGTGTACCCTCTGGTCTTGAAGCCATGCTTAAAGAATTTATTAGTACACAAACTGCTTTTAACAAATCTGTTGAGGAAAAGCTTGATAAAATTGATACTATCGCTTCTAGAGTTGATAGGCTTGCCTCTGATGTTAATCTTTTAAAGTTGAAAGTTATGCCTAATAATGATCTTGATAATAAGATTACTACTACAGCAAATGCCATCCAAGTTAGAATTAATGAGAATATAAGATTAATGGCTGAGTTGCGTGCTAGGTGGGATAGAGAAGAAAATGAAAAACTAGCTAAAGAGAATAATGTAGCTAAAGTTGGGACTATTACCACCACTAGTAATGCTAATTCCTCACATGTTGCTACACCTCCTACTATCAATGGTAATATAATTGGTGTTGGCAATGTTTCTACTCCTAGTGCAAAGCGTACAAAACTGCCTGAAATTGCTAAAACTGCTGAAACTGCTTGTGATAAAACTGCTGAAATTTTTTCCAACCTTGGGAACAATGATCCCATTGCTGTAGCTCATAATGATTTAGATTTTGATGATTGCCACATCTCTGAAGTTATAAAGTTCTTGCAAAAACTTGCTAAAAGTCCTAATGCTAGTGCTATAAATTTAGCCTTTACAAAACATATTACAAATGCTCTCATAAAAGCTAGAGAGGATAAACTAAAACTTGAAACTTCTATTCCTAGAAAGTTAGAAGATGGTTGGGAACCCATCATTAAAATGAAATTCAATGACTTTGAATGTAATGCCTTATGTGATCTTGGTGCAAGTATTTCTGTTATGCCTAAAAAGATTTATGATATGCTTGACTTGCCACCATTGAAGAATTGTTATTTGGATGTTAATCTTGCCGATAATGTTAAAAAGAAACCTTTGGGGAGGATTGATAATGTGCACATTACGGTTAACAATAACCTTGTCCCCGTTGATTTTGTTGTCTTGGATATCGAATGCAATGCATCTTGTCAAATTGTGTTGGGAAGACCTTTTCTTCGAACTGTTGGTGCTGTTATTGATATGAGGGAAGGAAATATTAAATATCAATTTCCTCTCAAGAAAGGTATGGAACACTTCCCTAGAAAGAGAATGAAGTTGCCTTTTGATTCTATTATTAGAACAAGCTATGATGTTGATGCTTCTACTCTCGATGTTACTTGATTTGCACTTTCTGCGCCTAGCTGAAAGGCGTTAAAGAAAAGCGCTTATGGGAGACAACCCATGTTTTTACCTACAGCAATTTTTTGTTTTATTGAGTCTTGGAAGTTGTTTACTACTGTAGCAACCTCTCCTTATCATGTTTTTGTGCCAAGTAAAGTTTCTATGTCAAAGTTGATGTTATATTTGGGATCGCTGCGCAGAAACAGCATTGCTGTCTGTCACGAATCTGGGCATAATTCTCTGTAGAAAATTCGAAAAAATCTGCCAATTTACGAGCGTGATCCTCAGATATGTACGCAACTTTCATTAGTTTTGAGTTTTTCCATTTGAGCAAGTCTGGTGCCATTTATAAATTCGTCTTTACGGACTGTTCTGTTTTTGACAGATTCTGCCTTTTATTTCGCATTGCCTCTTTTGCTATGTTGGATTTATTTCTTTGATCCATTAATGTCCAGTAGCATTATGCAATGTCCAGAAGTGAAAAGAATGATTGTGTCACCTCTGAATGTGTGAATTATTAATGATGCACTAACCCTCTAATGAGTTTGCTTGAAGTTTGGTGTGAAGGAAGTTTTCAAGGGTCAAGAGAGGAGAATGATATACTAAGATCAAGAGGAGTGAAAGCTCTAAGCTTGGGGATGCCCCGTGGTTCATCCCTGCATATTTTAAGAAGACTCAAGCATCTAAGCTTGGGGATGCCCAAGGCATCCCCTTCTTCATCGACAACATCATCAGGTTCCTCCCTGAAACTATATTTTTATTCAGTCACATCTGGTGTTCTTTACTTGGAGCGTCGGTTTGTTTTCGTTTTTGTTTTTGTTTGAATAAGATGGATCCTAGCATTCACTTTGTGGGAGAGAGACACGCTCCGCTGTTGCATATGGACACATGTGTCCTTAGGCTTTACTCATAATGTTCAAGGCGAAGTTTCTTCTTCGTTAATTTGTTATATGGTTGGAATTGGAAAATGCTACATGTAGTAATTCTAAAATGTCTTGGATAATGTGATACTTGGCAATTGTTGTGCTCATGTTTAAGCTCTTGCATCATATGCTTTGCACCCATTAATGAAGAAATACATAGAGCTTGCTAAAATTTGATTTGCATATTTGGTCTCTCTAAGGTCTAGATAATATCTAGTATTGAGTTTTGAACAACAAGGAAGACAGTGTAGAGTCTTATAATGTTTACAATATGTCTTTTATGTGAGTCTTGCTGCACTTGTTCATCCTTGAGTTTGCTTCAAATAACCTTGCTAGCCTAAACCTTGTATCGAGAGGGAATACTTCTCATGCATCCAAAATCCTTGAGCCAACTACTATGCCATTTGTGTCCACCATACCTACCTACTACATGGTATTTACCCGCCATTCCAAAGTAAATTGCTTGAGTGCTACCTTTAAAATTCCATCATTCACCTTTGCAATATATAGCTCATGGGACAAAATAGCCTTAAAAACTATCGTAGTATTGAATATGTACTTATGCACTTTATATTTTATTAAGTTGCTTGTTGTGCGATAACCATGTTTCTGGGGAACGCCATCAACTATTGTTGAATATCATGTGAGTTGCTATGCATGTCCGTCTTGTCTGAAGGTCTATCATTTTAGTGGTTGGAGCATGCAAAATTGTTAGAGAAGAACATTGGGCCGCTAACTAAAGCCATGAATCATGGTGGAAGTTTCAGTTTTGGACATATATCCTCAATCTCATATGAGAATAATAACTTTGCTACGTGCTTATGCATTAAAGAGGAGTCCATTATCTGTTGTCCATGTTGTCCCGGTATGGATGTCTAAGTTGAGAATAATCAAAAGCGAGAAATCCGAAATGCGAGCATTCTCCTTGGACCTTTGTACAGGCGGCATGGAGGTACCCCTTTGTGACACTTGGTTGAAACATGGCATGCAAAGATCCGGTAGTCCAAGTTAAGTAGGACGAGGTGCGGGCACTATTAGTATACTATGCGTGAGGCTTGCAACTTGTAAGATATAATTTACATAACTCATATGCTTTATTACTACCGTTGACAAAATTGTTTCATGTTTTCAAAATCAAAGCTCTAGCACAAATACAGCAATCGATGCTTTCCTGCGAAGGACCATTCTTTTACTTTTATTGTTGAGTCAGTTTACCTATCTCCTTCCACCTTAAGAAGCAAACACTTGTGTGAACTGTGCATTGATTCCTACATACTTGCATATTGCACTTGTTATATTACTTTATGTTGACAATATCCATGAGATATACATGTTATAAGTTGAAAGCAACCGCTGAAACTTAATCTTCCTATGTGTTGCTTCAACACCTTTACTTTGATTTATTGCTTTACGAGTTAACTCTTATGCAAGACTTATTGATGCTTGTCTTGAAGTACTATTCATGAAAAGTCTTTGCTATATGATTCAGTTGTTTACTCATGTCATTACCTTTGCTTTGATCGCTGCATTCATTACATATGTTTACAAATAGTATGATCAAGATTATGATGGCATGTCACTTCAGAATTATCTTTGTTATCGTTTTACCTGCTCGGGACGAGCAGAACTAAGCTTGGGGATGCTGATACGTCTCCAACGTATCGATAATTTCTTATGTTCCATGCTACTTTATTGATGATACCTACATGTTTTATGCACATTATATGTCATATTTATGCATTTTCTGGAACTAACCTATTAACAAGATGCCGAAGAGCGTTGCTGTTTTCTTGCTGTTTTTGGTTTCAGAAATCCTAGTAAAGAAATATTCTCGGAATTGGACGAAACTTTCGCCCAGGGTCCTATTTTGCACGAAGCTTCCAGAAGACCGAAGACCTAACGAAGTGGGGCCACGAGGTGGCCAGAGGCTAGGCCGGCGCGGCCCAGGCCCTGGCCGCGCCGACCTGCCCCCTGGGCCCTCGTGTGGCCCCGCGTTGACCTTCCGCCTACTTAAAGCTCCCGTCGCGAAACCCCCGATCGAGAGCCACGATACGGAAAACCTTACAGACGCCGCCGCCGCGAATCCCATCTCGGGGGATTCGGAGATCGCCTCCGGCACCCTGCCGGAGAGGGGATTCATCTCCCGGAGGACTCTTCACCGCCATGATCGCCTCCGGAGTGATGAGTGAGTAGTTCACCCCTGGACCATGGGTCCATAGCAGTAGCTAGATGGTCGTCTTCTCCTTGTTGTGCTTCATTGTTGGATCTTGTGAGCTGCCTAACATGATCAAGATCATCTATCTGTAATACTATATGTTGTGTTTGTCGGGATCCGATGGATAGAGAGTACTATGATTATGGTGATTATCAATCTATTGTTTATGTGTTGTTTATGATCTTGCATGCTCTCCGTTATTAGTAGAGGCTCTGGCCAAGTTTTTGCTCTTAACTCCAAGAGGGAGTATTTATGCTCGATAGTGGGTTCATGCCTTCATTGAATCTGGGATCGTGACAGAAGGTTCTAAGGTTGTGATGTGCTGTTGCCACTAGGGATAAAACATTGATGCTATGTCTAAGGATGTAGTTGTTGATTACATTACGCACCATACTTAATGCAATTGTCTGTTGCTTTGCAACTTAATACTGGAGGGGGTTCGGATGATAACCTGAAGGTGGACTTTTTAGGCATAGATGCAGTTGGATGGCGGTCTATGTTCTTTGTCGTAATGCCCGGATTAAATCTCACTATATTTACCATGTCATGTATATGCATTGTTATGCCTTTCTCTATTTGTCAATTGCCCGACTGTAATTTGTTCACCCAACATGCTTTATCTTATGGGAGAGACACCTCTAGTGAACTGTGGACCCCGGTCCTATTCTTTACATAGCATACAATCTACTTGTTTTACTGTTTTCTTTGCAAACATCTTCCACTCGATACGTTTAATCCTTTGTTACAGCAAGCCGGTGAGATTGACAACCTCACTGTTTCGTTGGGGCAAAGTACTTTGGTTGTGTTGTGCAGGTTCCTAGTTGGCGCCGGAATCCCTGGTGTTGCGCCGCATCACATTTCGCGACCATCAACCTTCAACGTGCTTCTTGGCTCCTCCTGGTTCGATTAAACCTTGGTTTCTTTGAGGGAAAACTTGCTACTGTGCGCATCATACCTTCCTCTTGGGGTTCCCAACGAACGTGTGAGTTACACGCCATCAAGTAGTAAACAGACTAAGGGATTCAAATTTGAGATTTAAAAAATGGAAAATGTGTGTTTTGTACAATGAAACCCATCTTGGCCTACCTCAAACTATTTGCAATACCAATATACATCAGTGTGAGAATTGTGGCCTCATTTAGACAAAGTATGATTTGGGGGAAGCTGTTTTGGGAAGGGCTTATTGTGGAAAACCATGCACCTTCATAGCTACTAGGTGATTTGAGAAGTGGCAATTTGTGGTAAAACTTGATTTATCTATGATTTATCTATGATTTGAGAAGTGGCAATTTGTGGTAAAGACTCCATGAGTAAGTGCCACTCTTTTTAGGATTTTTTTGCACATTAAATGACTCATTTAACTAGTTAATCCCATTTGTTGACTCTCTGTTGACCAGCCACTTGAGGGTAAAACTGAGTATATTGCACTAGCCAGTATTAGCACTCAAGGGGAAAATTGAGCACACAAAAAATGCTAGTATAAGACTCGAGGGTATACCTGAGTATATCTAAATTTCCAGGGTTAGAATCGAGGACACGTGCAATTGTTGACGCGTAGACGCGGGTCGCGGTGGAGAAGTCGAGACATGCAATCGTGGACGCGTGTCGCGTTGCAGAAGTCCAAGACGTGCAGACGTGCACCTGTGCACGCGTAGGACGCGGGTCGCATTAACCACCCCTCGCCTTTATAGACGCCTCCTCGCACTCTCTCTGTCACTCTCACTCGCTCACGCATCGCCAACTCTCTCACGTCCCATCATCTTCTCCAAAGCAAAAAACCCTCTCCCTCTCCCTCTTCCTCTTCCTCCGCCGTAGAGATGGACAAGGAGAATGCCAATCCCATCGTCGAGGTGGGCTCAAAGCGCGACGCCTCCATCTTCGGCGCCGTCCCCTCTACGGACGACGACGCCGCCGCCGCCGCCGTCGCCGGTGCATCGGAGGCTGCTGCCGCCGGTGGCAGTCAGATCCCGGCGGGATGGGACGACCCCTACGACCCCGTGCCGTACGTCCCGCCCCCGAACCCCTACGACACCTCCCTGGAGGACCCATGGAACGAGGTAACTACGGTTTGCTTCCTTTTTGTTCCCCATTCCTTTTTGAACCCTATTTTTGCTGGTGTAGATGGATCTGTAGATGGATGAGTATTGGGCTAATATTTGCGCCGATTTTATTCCATTTTGTTTTGATCACTTCTTGATTTCGTTTAAGATTTGGGGTTCGGCTGTTCGGTTAATTTATGCAAGTAATATTGGATCTCAATCAGTTAATTTATGCAAGTAATCATGGGATCTCAATCAGTTATTTTATGCACTAATCAAAAGATATCAACCGTTTAATTTTGCAAATAATCTCGAATGTGTTCAAGTTCAGATCTAGTTCAGATCTAGAATCTGTTTCTTTGCCTATGATGAATGGTTGGGCACAAATTTTTACAGGGAGGGTTCAGCGAACCATTGCTGTGTACAAATCTGTTGTGCATGAGCTTTAGTTCGCTAACACCTTCCCTGTAGATATATAATCATGTCCACTCTAACTGAGGCTGACTCTGTTTTTCTTAACTTTGTTATCATGTACGTTAGTCATCGTTGCAACTCATTCACTAGTTTCTGTTTGATATGGATCAGATGTCTGCAGCGACGTCGGCAGCGACGAAGAGGAGGAGGACGTCAAGACTCGCCAAGTGCTGCGGAGGCTGCAGGTCGGCCGTACATCTCCTACTTCGCCAAGGGGTGTACAGGTGCCCCTTCTGCACCAGGAGACTCGGCGCCACGGACTTCAACTGCCTCGTCACGCATGCTGAGAACATCAGCAACACCTTCCCCAACGTCGGCACGACGGTGAACGTCCACTCCTTCCGCGCCAAGCACAGGGCGCTCGGCATGCACCTCCGCAGCTTGCAGCGGGTGGAGATCTCCGCCGGCCGCATGCCTCCGCTCAAGCCCAAGGCTCCCAAGGGGAGCAAGAGCAACAAGTGGAGGCAGAGCCAGATGGGGTAGGCGGAGTCCCGGACGTGTGCTGCTGCTGCTGCTGCCTCCTAGTTTGTTGTTGGGATCCCTTTGTTGTTAGCTAGGGATCCCTTGTTGTTATGTTAGTATGATGGTGCTGTGAAGAACCTGTTACTATGTTGGCTGCTGTGTATGCAGCCTATTATCTATCCATATTATCTAGGGATTATCTATCCCTAGTCTACTATATTTTGTTGGCCGTACTTAGTTTTCTTGATTTACTATGACTGTGAATTTATCGTACATTATCCTGGAGATTTGCTTCTAGATTTAACTACATACATATGGACCAGAGGGAGTACTAGATTTGCTGCCATATTGGGCAAACAACGAGGGCCAAAAGGCACAAATAATTGAAGAAAGTCAGAAATGCAAGCTTCTCTAGATTTTATACTAATTTGGTGAAAAGGACAGAGAGAAAGAGGGGAAAAAGGTGCACTTAATAATGCCAATTTGGGGCCGAGAGAGACAGAACCCAGCTCCTGCTCACGTGCAACCAAACGCTTCTCGTCCTGTCCCACGCGGTCCCTTTCTACCAGCCCCACGCGACGCGGGCCCACAAGACGCGGCCCCACACGTGACAGAACGGTCAACTAAACGGGAATCCTGCCGTCTGAGCTGCTTCTGCGGGTTTCAAACAAGGGCTTGGGGAAAACTGAGGAAAAACTAAGGAGCTGGGGAAAACTGAGTACAACTAAGGACCTGAGGGCACGAAAATAGAAATCCCTAGAAGAAATGGTCGATGACATCGACGACTACCTCAAAACTTTGACTGGCCGTGTCGGACACGAACGCGAGCAATGTAGAGAATACTAGTGTCTCTCCTTTCTGGCGTGTATAGGTGGGTGCTAGAAGAGTGTGGTGGCGAAGGGAAAGACCTCGCGGTGGTCTGTGGCGTCCAGCATAGCGGGGCGGCGTGGCCGTGCCCACAGCGGCGTGCATGCATGTTCGGCATTGGCATCAGCATGAACGTTCGGCATTGGCGTCGGCGGTATCTCTGGTGTGTCAGTGATCGAATGAGGAGACGGTATTGAGGGTGCATCCCGACGGTGACCTAGCAGTGGCGAAGAGCATAGCCGTTCTGACCATGCCGATATTGGCATCGGCATCGTTTGGAAGCTGTGGTGTTCGAATCAAGGTGGGATTTATTTCTTGTACGCCAAAATGAATTTGAAACAACTTTCATGTTGAAGGTTAAGTAACGAAAGTTTGTAACTAAAAATTATACTAGCGCCATGGTGAGGTTCTTTTTGATAGAGCAATATGGTTCGGCAAACTTTTTTTGACACTTTTTAGATATTCCTTGTTGTTACACGTATGGCATCATATATGGAAAATTTGGGGTCATTTGGAGATATTCGAAAAAATCACTTTGCTTAAGCGCATGCCGTTTCGTCCCACTGAAACCAGCTTTTCTAACAAGGTGATTTTTTTCTACCTTCTCTAAATGACCTCAAATTTCATACACATGATCTTCTATACATAGATAGATAGATTGTTTCGTTTTTTACATTTTCAAACTTTTTATTTCCCTTTATAATACCCAATTGATTTTCAGGTCAAAACCTCGAAAAACAGCATCATGTATGGCATCATTTTCACCCTAAATTTCAAATTTTGTGAAACTTTCCCTTTTAGATATTCCTTGTTGTTATAGGTATGGCATCATGTATGCCAAACTTGGTTAGGTCTCACTGAAACCAGCTTTTGTAACAAGTTAGGTTTTTTCGACCTTCTCTAAAGGGATTTTTTCTACCTTCTCTAAATGACCTCAAAAATCATACAGACGATCTTCTATACAAAGATAGGTAGATTGTTTCGTTTTTACATTTTTTGAACTTTTATTTCCCTTTATAATACCCATTTCATTTTCAGGTCAAAACCTCGAAAATTAACATAAGTAGATGGTGAACCCTCCCAAACTTCAAATACAGAGATAGATAGATTGTTTCGTTTATCTTTTTTAGCGTGAATAGTAATGGCTACAAGAAATCGGTGATGATTTATCATTTTTGTGTGAAAATTAATGGCTACAACAAATCGGTGATGGTTTATCATTTTTTGCATGAAAATTAAGGGATGGCTACAACAAATCGGTGATGGTTTATCATTTTTTGCGTGAAAATTAATGGCTACAACAAATCGGTGATGGTTTATAATTTATTGCGTGAAAAGTAATGTCTAAAAGAGTTTATAATTTTTAGCGCGTGAAAAATAATACAGAAAACCGCCCTTTAGCATACTTAGAGGGTGGAAGCTAACCGCCGACACACAGAGAGAGGTGGTGGCCCCGATCAGAGAGAGAGAGGTTATCCTGCCCGTTAGATCATACGATCAACGGTCGGCGGGCACGATCCGCGTGACATGGGCTAGACCAATCAGGGCAATGTTGTACGTTTGTGAGAATTTGTGAAGGAAGAGGGCAAAACTGAGTAGTATCAAGAAACCAAGGGCACCTGAGTAGTAAACAGACTAAGGGATTCAAATATGAGATTTAAAAAATGGAAAATGCGTGTTTTGTACAATGAAACCCATCTTGACCTACCTCAAACTATTTGCAATACAAATATACATGAGTGTGAGAATTGTGGCCTCATTTAGACAAAGAATGTTTTGGGATGTGCTTATTGTGGAAATCCATGCATTTTCATAGCTACTATAGGTGATTTGAGAAGTGACAATTTGTGGTAAATCTTGATTTATCTATGATTGTTATGGTTCCCAACGTGGCAGGTCGCATAAGAAGACTCCATGAGTAAGTGCCACTCTTTTTCGGAATTTTTTGCACATTAAATGACTCATTTAACTAGTTAATCCCATTTGTTGACTCTCTATTGACTAGCCATTTGAGGGTAAAACAGAGTATATTGCACCAGCCAGTATTAGCACTCAAGGGGAAAACTGAGCACACAAAAAATACTAGTATAAGACTCGAGGGTATACATGAGTATATCTAAATTTCCAGGGTTAGACTCGAGTACGTGTGTTGTGGTGCAGAAGTGGAAGACATGCAACTGTTGACGCGTAGATGCGGGTCGCGGTGCAGAAGTCAAAGACATGCAATCGTGGACGCGTGTCGCGTTGCAAAAGTCCAAGACGTGCAGATGTGCAATGGTGGACGCGTAGGACACGGGTCGCATTAACCACCCCTAGCCTTTATAGACGCCTCCTCGCACTATCTCTGTCACTCTCACTCGCTCACGCAACGCCGCCTCTCACGTCCCATCATCTTCTCCAAAGCAAAAAACCCTCTCCCTCTCCCTCTCCCTCTCCCTCTCCCTCTCCCCTCTCCTCTGCCGGCAAGATGGACAAGGAGAATGCCAATCCCATCGTCCACGACGCCGTCGGCTCCAAGCGCGACGCCTCCCTCTTCGACGCCGTCCCCTCAACGGCCACCGCCGCCGGTGCATCGGAGGCTGCCGCCGGTGGCGGTCAGATCCCACCGGGATTTGACCCCTATGAGGAGGTGCCGTACATCTCGCCCCCGAACCCCTACGACACCTGCATGGACGACCCATGGAATGAGGTAACTACGGTTTGCTCCCTTTTTTGTTCCTCATTCCTTCTTAAACCCTATTTTTGCTGGTTTCCTAATAACTATTAGTGCCGATCTGTAGATGGATGAGTATTGGGTTAATATTTGCGCCGATTTTATTCCATTTTGTTTTGATCCCTTCTTGATTTCGTTTAAGATTTGGGGTTCGGCCGTTCGGTTAATTTATGCAAGTAATAATGGGATCTCAATCAGTTAATTTATGCAAGTAATCATGGGATCTCAATCAGTTATTTTATGCACGAATCAAAAGATATCAATCGTTTAATTATGCAAATAATCTAGAATGTGTTCAAGTTCAGATTTGGAATCTGTTTCTTTGCCTATGATGAATCGTTGGGTACAAATTTTTACAGGGAGGATTCAGCGAACCATTGCTGTGTACAAATCTGTTGTGCATGAGCTTTGGTTCGCTAACACCATCCCTGTAGATATATAATCGTGTTCACTCTAATTGAGGCTGACTCTATTTTTCCTAACTTTGTTATCATGCACGTAAGTCATCGTTGCAACTCATTCACTCATAGTTTCCGTTTGATATGGATCAGGTGTCTGGCAGCGACGTCGGCAGCGACGACGAGGACCAGGACACCAAGACTCGGCAGGTGCTGCGGAGGCTGCAGGTCGGCCAGTACATCTCCTACTTCGCCAAGGATGTCTATAGGTGCCCATTCTGCACCAGGAGACTCGGCGGCACCGACTTCAACTGCCTCCTCGCGCACGCCGAGGACATTGGCAAGACCTTCCCCAAGGTCGGCACGACGGTGAACGTCTACTCCTTCCGCGCCAAGCACAAGGCGCTCGGCATTCACCTCCGTAACTTGCAGCGGGTGGAGATCTCCGTCGGGCGCATGCCTCCGCGCAAGCCCATGGCGCCCAAGGGGAGCAACAAGTGGAGGCAGAGCCAGATGGGGTGGGCGGAGTCCTGGACGTGTGCTGCAAAACAGCTTCTATTTTGTTGTTAGCTAGGGATCCCTTGTTGTAATGTTGTTAGTATGATGGTGTTGTGAAGAACCTCGAACCTGTTACTATGTTGGCTGCTGTGTATGCAGCTTATTATTTAGGGAGGGATCCCTATTATCTATCCCTATTCTACTATATTTTGTTGGCCCTACTTTGTTTTCTCGATTTACTATGACTGTGAATTTATCGTACATTACCTTGGAGATTTGCTTCTAAATTTAACTACATACATATGGACCAGAGGGAGTACTAGATTTTCTGCCATATTGGGCAAACAACGAGGGCCAAAAGGCACAAATAATTGAAGAAAGTCAGAAATGCAAACTTCTCTAGATTTGATACTAATTTGGTGAAAAAGGACAGAGAGAAAGAGGGGGGAAAAGGTGCTCTTAATAATGCCAATTTGGGGCCGAGAGAGATAGAACCCAGCTCCTGCTCACGTGCAACCAAACGCGGTCTCGTCCTGTCCCACGCGGTCCCTTTCTACCAGCCCCACACGACGCGGCCCCACACGATGCGGCCCCACACGTCAGCACGGAAAGGTCAACTAAACGGGAATCCTGCCGTCTGAGCAGCTTCTGCGGGTTTCAAACAAGGGCCTGGGGAAAACTGATGAAAAACTAAGGAGCTGGGGAAAAATGAGTACAACTAAGGACCTGAGGGCACGAAAATAGAAATCTCTAGATAAAAATGTTAGGATGTTGGCGGAATTGCATGCTAGATGGAAAAGAGAAGATGAAATTGTTAGAAACAATAATTTGACTAAAGTTTGTGCCATAACCACCACCAGTAGTAATGAAGTTTCAAATGCTAGCCACTATCATAATATTAATGGTAAAATAAATGGTGTAGAAGAAGTCCTCGCTCCTTCTACAAAATTGCATAGAACAACTGAAACTGCTCCTGATAAGTGCGCTGAAAATTTTCGGAGTATGGGAGACAAGAGTCCTTTCACCTTTGATAAAAATGACTTTGATTTTGATGATTGCAATATATCTGAAGTAATTAAGTTCTTACAAAATCTTGCTAGAAGTCCTAATGCTAGTGCTATAATATGCCTTTTACAAAGCACATTAAAAATGCTCTTATGCAAATTAGAGAAGAGAAATTGAAACGTGAAGCTTATATTCCTAAAAAGTTAGAAGATGGCTGGGAGCCCATCATTAAGATGAAAATAGATGGCTTTGATTGCAATACTTTATGTGATCTTGGTGCAAGTATTTCTGTTATGTCTAGAAAAATCTATGATATGCTTGATTCGCTACCGTTGGAACAATGTTATTTGGATGTTCATCTTGTTAATATTGCTGCAAAGAAACTTTGGAGAAAGTTGATAATGTTCTTATTATGGTTAATAATAACCTTGTCCCCGTTGATTTTGTTGTTTTGGATATTGAATGCAGTGTTTTTTGTCCAATTATATTGGGAAAACCGTTTCTTAGAACTGTTGGTGCTGGTATTGATATGAGAGATGAGATTATTAAATATCCATTCTCACTTCCCTCGGAAAAGAAATAAGTTACCTTATGACTCTATTATTAGAACAAATTATGATGTTAATGCTTCTTCACTTTATAATACTTGATGTTTGCTCTTTTTCTACGCCTAGCTGAAAGGCGTTAAGGAAAAGCACTCTTGGGAGATAACCCATGTTTTATTACTGTAATTTTTCTTTTGTTGAGTCTTGGAAGTTGTTACCTCTGTAATAACCTCTTATTATCATTTTTTACTTCATTTTTGTGCCAACAATAGCCTCTAATAGGTGTTATGCTCGCCACCGAACGGGATGGTAAAGCCGTGTCCTCTGTGGCCTTCCACTGACGCAGTGGGCTTGTGATTGACGTTATAGCTTTCCAAATCAACTAAATTTCTGTTTGCAGAGTAATTGACGTGATTCGATTACCCATTAGAAATAGACTATATCTTCCCTATTAGTGATTTCTCTCCGCGCGGAAGCACCTGTGAGGATATCGACGGTACATATGAATCAGATGTTGAATGTCAGTTTTTGAGGGTGATCAACGGTTATGATTGCTTCAATGTTTGATGTTAAAGTGCATACTATCTCAACTGTAATATTGCAGTTGGGGATGGTGTGCACTTTGACATCAAACATTGGAGCAATCACAACCGTGCAATTTTCCATCAAAGGATTAAATCTTCCGCGTGTTTAATAGCCAAAAGTGGTGACATATCGTCCATATCCTGCCTGCAAATCACGCAATCAATAAATTAGGAAAGATATATTTTCTTGCTCCAAAAAGGAAGTCCCACAATCATCTGAGTAGAAAACAAAATTGGGGGCAGATCTCAAAAAAGAAAGTCCCGCAATTATCGTCGGGGAGCATGGATGGGAGCAGCGGGGCGGAGTAGGCAAGCCCCGTTTGCTACTACCTTCTGATGACCGCATATATTTCTACCAAGAAGAAATCGTGACGCAAATCAAGTCGAGAGCGAGAAAAAATCAGGAAGCAAATCCCCTATGTGTTAACGCATCATATGTCTCTCCCAAGCAAACAAAAATCTGGACAATATATCTCCCGAGCAAAAAATTAGGGTCCAATCCCTCATCTCCTTAGTCTCTCCATTGTATGGGGAGTTTAACAACGGGGTGCTGCACCGGCGCCAGCGACAAGCATACGATCAGGAGCATGCTGAGGCATCGCTCTCATAGCACAAGAACGACGGTGGAGATGGGCGAAACGCTTGCCGTTTGCATCGAGGAGGTAGCGGCGGCTCTACTCGTCATGGCGTGGTGTGGAGACGCTTGCCGTTTGCATCGAGGAGGCCACGGCCCGGCTCTACACATCATGGCGGGGTGGAGATGGTGAGGTGCTGGACGTTTTCTGCCTGCGTCGGCTGCCTCATGTGCGTGCTATGCGCTGGCCGAACTTTCGGTAAGAAATCACTGGTAGAAAAAAGGCCTTCTGTCCAGCCCCATTAGTCGCGAAAATGTAAGAACCGCGACCAATGGGGCCTTTAGTCGCGGCTAGGGTGGCGAACCGCGACCAAAGGCCTGGACCCAGCGCGCTCGGTGGCCAGCTGGTGGACGGGAGGGGCTTTAGTCGCGGTTGGCCAGGCCAACCGCGACTAAAGCCCCTCCCCTATATATACCATTCAGCCCACAGCACTTAGCCATTTGGTGCCACTTCTCTTCACAAACTTCACAAGGGGTGTAGGTTTGCTTTTGGCTCCTCTTATGCACACAAGGTGTTTGATGAAATGCCCCAAGATCATGAAACAAACATGATATGAAGTGTCGGAGCCACACTTGATCGAGCTTCCTCATTTATTTTTTCCTCCTCGATCGGGGTTAGCAACTTGAACCTTTCATATATATGTGTCATTGATAAAATATGCATATGCGTGTAGTCCATTGTTTAATTTCTATTTAGTTTAACAAATGCATGATGGTTAATTATATATTTTGTATTATAATAATGCAGATGAATCGGCAATGGATGTACGCTAACCGACTCTCCGGCGAATTCACTACGGGTTTGAAAGATTTCCTCGTAGTGGCTAATGCGAACAAGCAGGGGGGTTTTGTTATCTGTCCATGTGTTGGCTGTAAGAATCAGAAGGGTTACTCTTCCTCAAGGGAAGTTCACCTGCACCTGATTCGGCATGGTTTCATGCCAAGCTATAATTGTTGGACCAAGCATGGAGAAAGAGGGGTTATAATGGAAGAAGATGAAGAAGGGGATGACATCGATGACAGCTATCTTGATCATTTCGGTGATACTTTCATGGATGATGCTGAAGGTGGGGAAGGTGAAGGGGAAGGTGATCAAGAAGAGGCACGTGATGAGCCCGATGATGATCTTGGTCGGACCATTGCTGATGCACGGAGTCGCTGCGAAACTGAAAAGGAGAGGGAGAATTTGGATCGCATGTTAGAGGATCACAAAAACTCGCTGTACCCAGGATGCTATAATGGTCTGAAAAAGCTAGGCTGCACACTGGATTTGCTGAGATGGAAGGCACGGGAAGGTGTAGCTGACTCGGGATTTGAAAACTTGCTGAAAATGTTGAAGAATATGTTTCCAAAGAATAACGAGTTGCCCTCCAGTACGTACGAAGCAAAGAAGGTTGTCTGCCCTCTAGGTTTAGAGGTTCTGAAGATACATGCATGCATCAACGACTGCATCCTCTACCGCGGTGAATACGAGAATTTGAATGAATGCCCGGTATGCACTGCATTGCGTTATAAGATCAGAGGCGATGACCCTGGTGACGATGTCGAGGGCCAGAAACCCAGGAAGAAGGTTCCCGCCAAGGTGATGTGGTATGCTCCTATAATACCACGGTTGAAACGTCTGTTCAGGAACAAAGAGCATGCCAAGTTGTTGCGATGGCACAAAGAGGACCGTAAGTCGGACGGGGAGTTGAGACACCCCGCAGATGGAATGCAATGGAGAAAGATCGACAGAGAGTTTAAAGATTTTGCAGCTGACGCAAGGAACATAAGATTTGGTCTAAGTACAGATGGCATGAATCCTTTTGGCGAGCAGAGCTCCAGCCATAGCACCTGGCCCGTGACTCTATGCATCTACAACCTTCCTCCTTGGTTGTGCATGAAGCGGAAGTTCATTATGATGCCAGTGCTCATCCAAGGTCCGAAGCAACCCGGCAACGACATCGATGTGTACCTAAGGCCATTAGTTGATGAACTTTTACAGTTGTGGGGCAGACCTGGTGTCCGTGTGTGGGATGAGCACAAAGAAGAGGAATTTGACCTACGAGCGTTGCTTTTCGTAACCATCAACGATTGACCTGCTCTTAGTAACCTTTCGGGACAGTCAAATAAGGGATACAATGCATGCACGCACTGCTTACATGAGACTGAAAGTGTACATTTTCCAAATTGTAAGAAGAACGTGTACCTGGGGCATCGACGATTTCTTCCGAAAATTCATCAGAAGAAAGAAAGGCAAGCATTACAACGGCAAGGCAGATCACCGGCCGAAGCCTGCGGACTGGTGAGGTATTTGATATGGTCAAGGATTTGAAAGTCATCTTTGGAAAGGGTCCTGGCGGACAATCAATTCCGAAGGGAGCTGACGGGCACGCACCCATGTGGAAGAAGAAATCTATATTCTAGGAGCTAGAATATTGGAAAGTCCTAGATGTCCGCTCTGCAATCGACGTGATGCATGTTACGAAGAATATTTGTGTGAACCTACTAAGCTTCTTGGGCGTGTATGGGAAGACAAATGATACAAAGGAAGCACAGGACCAGCAACTTTTGAAAGACCCTGATGACCGGCATCCGGAATGGTTTCAAGGTCGTGCCAGCTACGCTCTGACCAAAGAAGAGAAGGTCATCTTTTTTGAATGCCTGAGCAGTATGAAGGTCCCGTCTGGATTCTCGTCCAATATAAAGGGAATAATAAACATGGCGGAGAAAAAGTTCCAAAACCTGAAGTCTCACGACTGCCACGTGATTATGACGCAATTGCTTCCGATTGCTTTGAGGGGGCTCCTGCCGGAAAATGTTCGAGTAGCCATTGTGAAGCTATGTGCATTCCTCAATGCAATCTCTCGAAGGTAATCAATCCAGAAGTTCTACCACGGTTACAGAACGATGTGGTCCAATGTCTTGTCAGTTTCGAGTTGGTGTTCCCGCCATCCTTCTTCAATATTATGACGCACCTCCTGGTTCACCTAGTCGAAGAGATTTCCATTCTCGGTCCTGTATTTCTACACAATATGTTCCCCTTCGAGAGGTTCATGGGAGTATTGAAGAAATATGTTTGTAACCGTGCTAGGCCAGAAGGAAGCATCGCCAAGGGCTATGGAAATGAGGAGGTAATTGAGTTTTGTGTTGACTTTGTTCCCGACCTTTAGCCGATTGGTCTTCCTCGATCGCGGCACGAGGGGAGACTAAGTGGAAAAGGCACGATCATAAGGAAATCAACGATATGTATGGACGGCCATTCTCTGAAGCACACCACACAGTTCTGACCAATTCCATCTTGGTGGCTCCGTACTTTGAGAAACACAAGAATATTTTACGCTCGGACAACCCGGGGAAGCCTGAATCCTGGATTAGGAAGGCCCACATGGAGACGGGGTTGGTTGAGAAAACATTTAATGAGTGACAATGTTGTTGTAGATCAGTTGTACATGTTGGCCAAGACACCATCTTCGACTATAACGACTTTCCAAGGGTACGAGATAAATGGGAATACATTTTACACGATCGCCCAAGATAAAAAGAGCACCAACCAAAACAGTGGTGTCCGCTTTGATGCAGCAACCGAGAATGGGCAAAAGGTCACATATTATGGTTACATAGAGGAGATATGGGAACTTGACTATGGACCCTCCTTCAAGGTCCCTTTGTTCCGGTGCAAATGGTTCAAGCTAACAGGAGGTGGGGTAAAGGTGGACCAGCAATACGGAATGACAATGGTGGATTTCAACAATCTTGGTTACCTTGACGAACCATTCATCCTAGCGAAAGATGTCGCTCATGTTTTCTATGTCAAGGACATGAGTAGCAAACCGAGGAAACGGAAAGATAAGAAAACGATCGGTACATCATGCGATGATCCAAAGCGCCACATTGTTCTTTCAGGGAAAAGAAACATCGTGGGAGTGGAGGACAAGACAGACATGTCAGAAGATTATAATATGTTTGCTGAAATTCCGCCCTTCAAAGTGAACACCGACCCAAGCATTAAGTTAAATGATGAGGATGCTCCATGGATACGGCCCAATCGTAAGCAAGCAGGGACACAAGGGAAGAAATGATGTGTAATAATTTATTGTACCAAACTTTGTTGAATGGGTCATGTGAATTATATTGCCCGTGATGTGTTTGGTGTCCATTTTCAAATGATTCGATTGATTCGAGATAGCACTGATGATACATGAAATTTGGAGTGATTTAGTCATACTCCTGCCTAGGCGTATAATATGCATACTCGTAGTCTTCATAGTCGCCGCCGTTGTACTGGTAGTCGTCGCCTTCTAAGTTGCCGCCGTCGTCGTCGCTGTTGTCGTCGCTGTCGTCGGGCGGCGCTCGTGGCTCGAACTGAGGGTAGCGCAGGCGGGGGATATCACCGGCCGTGATGTAGTCCATGACGCTCTGCAGAGTCCGTCCGTACCACCATAGCCGACGGCCGGCCTCGTGGAAGTTCCCAGGAGGCAGACCGTCCTCCTCATACCTGGCGAGCGCCCTCTCGCGCGATTGATGAAGAAGGCGTCCCAAGTATGCTGGTTATCGGGATGCCAGCGGGGATTCATCCGCTGCTCCGGCGTGAGTCGAGGTAGTAGTGGTTCGTGATGGCTGCCCGGCGCCACAGGGAGGGAGGGACCGGCACCGCCGGCGCTTAGGCTCCAGCCGGCGGGACGCGGTAGCCCGGTGGGCAAGGGTAGTTCGAGGCGCAAAGCTCCTCCACCTGCTGGTAGGTTAGAGTGGGTGCGGTGGAAGCCATGAGAGAGTGATGAGAGATTGTAGAGATGTGATAATGCTGGCCAAGCCGGGCTACATATATGTAGTGAGAAATGGCGGAAAAAATGGGAGCGGGAAGACAGGAGGCGGGAAGAAAGAGGCGGGAAGACAGGAGGCGGGAAGAAAGAGGCGGGAAGAAAGAAGCGGGAAGAAAGTGGCGGGAAGACAGGGAAGAAATGGCGGGAAGACAGGGAAGAAATGGCGGGAAGAAAGAAGCGGGAAGAAATTGGCGGGAAGACAGGAAGAAATGGCGGGAAGAAGAGGAAGAAATGTAGTAAGATTTTGAAATGAATTAGTTTTATTTTTCTGAATTTATTGATATATTATTTGTATTTTTAAGATTTTGAATTGAATTAGTTTTATTTTTCTTTATTTTTTGATATATTATTTGTATTTTTAAGATTTTGAATTGAATTAATTTTATTTTTCTGAATTTATTGATATATTATTTGTATTTTTAAGATTTTCAATTGAATTAGTTTTATTTTTCTGAATTTATTGATATATTATTTGTATTTTTAAGATTTTGAATTGAATTAGTTTTATTTTTATTTATTTTTTGATATATTATTTGTATTTTTAAGATTTTGAATTTAATTAGTTTTATTTTCTGAATTTATTGATATATTATTTGTATTTTTAAGATTTTGAATTGAATTAGTTTTATTTTTCTGAATTTATTGATATATTATTTGTATTTTTAAGATTTTGAATTGAATTAGTTTTATTTTTCTTTATTTTTTGATGTATTATTTGTATTTTTAAAATTTTGAAATGAATTAGTTTTATTTTTCTGCATTTTTTGATATATTATTTTGTATTTATAACATTTTACAAATTGAAATAATTTCGAAAAAGGCCTTTAGTCGCGGTTGGCCAGGCCAACCGCGACTAAAGCTCATTTCCGCGGGAATCGCAAAAACGGGCGAAAATTGTTCCCTTTGTTTGCCGACTGATGCGACCAAAGGGGGTCCCTATATAATTGGCGCTGAACGGCCGCGCCGAACAGTTCGCCATTCCCTTCGTCTTCGTCGCGCGCCAGAGAGGAGATCGTCGCACGCCGCGCCCGCCGCCGGACGATCGACGTCGCACGCCGCCGCACACGCCGCCGGCGCTCGCCACGCCGCCGTTCGTCTCCGCGCCGCCCTTCTCCGCCCTGCGCCCCTCCTTCTTCTCCGCCCCGACGTCCCTCTCTCCGCGTGCATGGTGCTTGGGCGTCGGGGCGCCCCGCGCGCGCTACGTGGCGCTCGCGCGCGCTTGCGCGCCGCCCCTGCCTCGGCGCGCCCTCTAGCCGGCCTTGCTCTGCCCTGCGCGCCGCGCGCGGCCAATGTTTTGTTTGTTATTTTTAATTTTAACTATACTTAAAAAAACTTAAAACTTTGTAATTATAATTAATGAATTAATTAGTAACTATATATAGTTAACAAAAAAACATAAAGAAAAATATCCTCGATCGATTTGGCCTTTTTTTTTTAAAATTTGTAACTAATTAAATTACTTTGTGTTTTTTTGTAACTAACTACTTAACCAAAACATAATATTTGGAATTTGGAATGTTAAGAAAACATAATATTGGAATGTTAAGGAAAAAATAACTTAAAAATAACTTAAAAATAACTTAAAAAACTAACTACTAACTAATAAACCTCTAATATTGGAATGTTAACTAACTAACTACTTAAGTAAAAATAATAATATTGGAATATATGTTAAGAAAAAAAAACTTAAAAAAAACTTAATTGGCATGTTTGGAATTTGGAATATTGGCGTGTTAAGTACAAAAATAATTACAAAGTTTGGAATTTGGAATATCGGCTTCGACCCCGCGTGTATACGGAGGGGGCGGCGAGGCCCTCGCCGCCCCCTCCGTATACGCGCGGTTTTTTTTTTTACGAGAGAGAGGATTGGCACCGCCACCGCCACCGTCACCGCCACCGCCCTTTCGCCACCGCCACCGCCCTCTCTCCTTTTGCCACCGCCGCCCCCCTTTCGCCACCGCCACCGCCCTCTCTCCTTTTTGCCATCTTTCGACACCGCACTTAATTAATTAGTTTTTACTACATGTTTTCAGGACTGACATATGGCGGACGATAGAGCTGACCCGATTATGGACAACTATAATCAAGAAGTTGAAGAACATTTATTTGGCATCATAAAAGGCGATATTCCTTATGTGCCGACCGAACAAGATGAAGAGGATATTTCTTCTTATCTGAATCTTGATGGTCAAGATGAAGGCCGTCAGCAAGATGATGGGGAAGAAACGTCGATAAACGACGATCTTCAATTGCAAGTAGCAACCAGCTCCGGCGCCGAGGTATATATATACATTTTTCCTCTGGTGATACAAACTTACTGATTTGAATAAATATGTGTGTACTAACACGCGCGACTCTCTTTCTTATTTTAGCCCTCGGCCGGATCGTCGAAAAAATCGAGTACGTCGTCGTCAAAGCGTGGCGCAACCAAGACGCTCAAACAAGGAGAAACATATACCATCGAGGTTGTCGACAGTGCAACCGGCAGGCCGCTGGAGCCCCAGAAGCACGCCACCAAGTTTATCAACCAATGCGGAGCCGTTGTTAGAGACAACGTCTCGATCACCCTCCAGGAGTGGCATGAGCCAAAGAAGGCACGTCTTGGTTTCACTTTTGTCGACAAGAGAACTAAAAAGGATTGCTTTAAAAAGCTTATGGAACATTTCATCCTACCTCCGGAATACCACAAATTCGATGAGGAGGGTAACAAGATTCAGGAAAACAAGGAGAGGAGGAGGCTAGTCAAACACTTCGCTCTTGGTAAGATGGCCGAAACATTCCGGAAATTCAAGCAAAATCTAGCCCGTGACTATGTCAACCAGAACAAGACTCCGGATTTCAAAGGACAGTATGAGAGACTTGAACATGATTGGCCAGAATTTGTGAAGCAGAAGAAATCGGAGCATTTCATTGAAATATCGAAAAAAAATAAGGACAATGCGGCTAAGAAGGAGTAAAATCATATTATGGGGCCAGGAGGGTATCGCTTTTGGGAGCCTAAGTGGGAGAAGATGGAGAACGAGCTGAGGAGGCGAGGAATCCGTCCAGGTACGGAGGGATGGGACCGAAGGGCCAAAAGCTGGTGGTACGGGCATGGGGAACGCTAGACCCGGAGACAGGGGCGTGTGTTTACGGGAACAAAATGTTTAAACCCACCCAAGCCCTTATTGACGCAATGAGGGATGCTCAAGAGGGGAAGATCAAGTTCAACAGAGAGAACGACGCGCTGACAAGAGCCCTCGGGAATCCTGAACACGGAGGACGTGTACGAGGCATGCCCGGGAACATTCCGTGGAAAGTAGGGTTCTCCCAGGACGATGACCCGTACGGTTACGAAGCCGTAAGAGAAAGTCGGATCGGGATGCAGATGTTGTGGCGCGGTTGGCATCGGAAGTCGATGAGCTGAAGAAAACCCTGACTATACTAGTACAGGAGAGATCGGCAGCTGGGACGCATGAAGATCATCCAGCGGATCTCGGAAGCCAGCAGCGGAGAAGCAGCGTGGCTTCCACGGAGGTCCAGCCGGCTACTGATGCACCGGAGATCCATATTACTGCACCGGAGCCTCCTCGCTACCCCGTGGACGATGTAAAGGAGATGAAAGAATGTCATCTGCATTATCCTACGGGAACATGTCCACGAAGGTAGCCATCGGCAGTGCTTTACCATGTGAGCCTGGAGCACTCCACCACAACAACCCCATTCCGGATGGCTATGCTCGTGTCACGGTGGAGGAAATAGTCCCAGGGTTTGAGGACCTGGAGATTGACATTGCTACACCCGAAGGGGAGAGAAGACTTGGAGGTGTCAAGCGCCAGTTTATTCTCTGGATAAAGAAGTTTATCAAGTTTCCAGACGAGGCGCCAAGGCGAACAAGTCCACCCCCCTCCGGTGGTGGTGGCGGTGGCGGCGGCGGTGGTGGTTCACCTACACCTCCTTCACGTCAGCCGACGCCGCCCCAATTCACCTCCGGCGGGCAGAGCGCCGCCCAGTCCTCGTCCGGCGGGTGATCGACGCCGCCCCCAATCCACCTCCGGCAAAAAAGCAGAAGCAGTCTTGGGTTATTAACCCGGAGCTTTATGTACCTACAACCACAAAGATACCAGAGCCATCACTAAAGCCTCTCATCCCGAGGCCTTGGGAACTTAGTGTCGAGGAACATGCAGCGGCCGTGGCTGCTCAGCATGAGAAATGGAAGGCGGACTGCAAGAAGAAAAGAGCCCGAGCCAGTATTTTCTGAGAAGGAAAAGAGCTGGGCTAAGTCATTTTTGAACACACCGTCCCAAGCCGCGAAGAATCTGCCTGACGACTATGAACGTGAACTTCGTAGGCAAGCACTCGCGGTCAAGAGGAACCAAGAGTTGGCGGAGAAGCAGGAGGAGGCCGAGAAAGAAATAGAAAGCAAAAAAGGGGGGAAACAAGTTGCCCAGCTCGGGGAACAAAGTAAACAATCGATCGCCCCGCTCATAGTGAAAGCCGCCGGTCCGGAAGATGCCCCCGATATCATAGCAGCTGCGGCAACACATGGATTGACTGTAGCGAGTGCCACAGAACAAGCGGCCAACTTAGGTCTGACTCTTCGTGCACTGTTAGGCCTTGATGAGGCGCCAATGAAGGACGTAGTATTTACATATGTGCGGAATGGCCTCTCGTCGAGCCTGCGCAGGAAGAGGATCTACCTCGACAAATGACATGTCTGCTAAATTGGTACAAGGCTTACATAAAACTTAAAAACGCCAAAGACTATATTTATGCGGAAGTTAGACCTGAGCATCACTTCAAACATTACTATATAACAATTCATCGGAGTGAATTGTTCCAGCTGTTCAATCTGCGCGAGCTCGACAAATCTATCATCAGTTGCTATGTTCTGTAAGTGATTTATTAATTTCTACCCCATCTCGTTCATTGCCTGCACTATAAATATATATATTGTCCTAACTATCTTGTTGTGTACGCTATTATGCAGAATGAAGAAGCGGGAAATGCGAATAAGGCGCATCCATGATGTTGGGTTCATTGACCCACAAATCGTTAATTGATATGTGTTAGAACACCACCCCGCCGACGTGGAGGATGACCTGTGGCGGTTTCTTATAAAACAGGAACTCAAAAGTGATATTCTATTTCCTTACCATTTTGGGTGAGTGTTTTGTCTTGAGCACATTCTCTTTTGTTTACTCCATGCATGGTATGTGGCTAATCGATGAGTTATGCATGACTGTGCATGTATCGTGTCCGCAGGTTCCACTGGATTCTGCTAGTAATTCAAATTCAGAACTCCACAGTTCTCGTCCACGACTCTCTGAATATGGATCCGAAGCATTGGGCCGACATGAGAAAAATGATGCAAAAGTAATTATTTTCATTCGTTTGCGCTCTATATCGATCGGCCTATTTCGTTCATCATTTCCTAATATCAAGTAACTAATTAATAACTCTCTTCTTCATTTAATTTTCTTTGCCTCGTAGGGTTTGGAGACGGTTCGTAGATCAAAAGGTCGGTGAATTCAAAAAAGAGCTACAATTTAAAAGGGCAAAGGCTGCGGGATATTCAGCCACCGGGGACCAATCTATGTGGATACTATGTTTGTGAGAGGATCCGGAGATACACCACTGAGCGGCAGCCGTCTGAGAACAACATCAAGAGGATTAACCTCCGGACGGCGCTTAGTCCAGAAGCTCGCTTCCGACCACTTCAAGAGGAACTAGCTGGATGGTTCGAGAGGGAAGTCATCGATCCTAGAGGAGAACACTATGTAGAGGACGTAGAACCTTATATGCACTAAATTATGTATGGAAACTTGTTCAAAATTGTATATGGTCATCCGATATTGAATATATATTGTATATTCCTCCTTTGAATTCTGGTTCTAATTTCAAATTTGTTTGAAATTGTACATTCATATGCATGTATGTAGTACCGTAGAATATGTGAAACTCCTTCAAAATTAAAATAAAACACAAAAAAATAAAACAATACAAATTAAAAAGAAACCAGGTTTAGGGGGGGCTAAAACCCTAAACCTGCGGCGGCCTTTAGTCGCGGTTGGCCAGGAGAACCGCGACTAAAGGTCCTCCGTCCCGAAGGACTGCTGGTGGCCACGTGGAGGCGCCTTTAGTCGCGCTTAGTTGGTCGCGGTTGCGCAACCGCGACCAATGGCAGTTGCGAACCGCGACCGATGGCCTTTTTTCTACCAGTGAATCTATCTACCTTCGGTAAGAAGTCTATCTATGGCCGCTCACGTGTTGTCAACCACAAGAGGCAGCAGAGGAGGTGGGAGATTCGCCAAGATGAGGTACATCCTGGTAAACAACGGTGTGGCGACGGACCTCGGGGGCGCCTCTATCCCGATGTGGTCTTGGATCGCCGCCGACGACCTTTCCCTGTCGGTCGCAAGAGTGCAAAGGAGAGGCAGCTCTAGCGTGGCCGCTCGCGGCGGCGGCTACGACGGTCATCATGACGGGCCGGAGCGCCCCCCGTCGCGTCATGGCGCACAGCCAGTTGTCGGCCGTCTTGATGCAGTGAAGGGCCGATGGTGGTCGATAAGGCAGGCCGCGGTATTTGGCGCACGCGCTTGAGATGGAGGTTGGCCAGAGGCGGGGGAGAAGAAAGGGGTGGCGCAGGGGCATTGCGTGGAAGGTGGAGGCCTGGGTGAAGGAGGCGCTGGGGCCGGCCCTCACCTAGAGGAGGTAGCCATGGGATGGTCGGCCAGGGTGGGGAAATCATGTTCTGGTACTAGCTTTTTTTTTTTTTTGAATCTCAGCAGGAGGACTGCTGGTTTCATATATAGATGGAGAAAAAAACTTTACAAAAACACAGGGCGGTGGTGATCCACCGCGAGACCGAGGTCTACTCTCCCCTTACAAGGTGCCTGGCACCGGCCAGCACCCAACTAGAAGCTTCGTCCGTAATAAGTCGGACTAGGCAAGGCACACTCAGTTCTTTATTACAGAAAACACGTCTATTCCTTTCCCGCCATATCTCCCAAGCCACCAGAATGGTCAACGAGGCAGCACGACGGTCAGTACCCGCCAGCTTGGATACCGCCCAGGATAGGGCTCGATCATCACCATCAGGTTGCCGAATGGCTGGGCAGGCGAACAGACCCGCAGTACGATCCCAGACTTCCCTAGCCCAAGGGCATTCTGCGAAGAGATGCGCCGGGGTCTCGAGGTTTCTTCGGCAAAGAGGGCAGAAGTATTGGTTCGGCATCCCAAAACGAAGCAGCCTATCCGCTGTGAAGACCCGGCGCTGCAACAACAACCAGAAGAAGAACTTGCACTTTGGGGGCGCCCAGGCCGGCCAAATATGACGTAGTGGGGATTGTTGGGTCTCTTCGAACTGAAGCGCGTATGCGGAGGAGGCGGAGTAGCACCCGGACGTGGACTTCCACCGAAAGATGTCTTCAATATCAGGGTCGACGTTGCAGCCTCGCACTATTTGGCGAAGTGAGATGAAGTCGAGCAAAAGGTCGATGGAGATCCTCCCGCGAAGGTCCATGAGCCAGTGGTCATTCTCGAGAGCGTCGGCCGCCGTCCTGTTCTTGCGCCGAGAAACCTCGAAAAGCAAGGGCCACTGCTTCTTAAGTGGTACCCCGGCCCAACTGTCACCCCAGAAGCTAGTTCTCATGCCGTTTCCAATGGTGACCTCAGTCATCGAGGCGAACAAAGCCTGGTCAGCATGTGATGGCTGTTCCAAGAGCCCCGACCAAGGTTTGGTCGCCCCGGTCTTCGCTTGCCAAATCCAGCGTAGGCGCAGAGCGTTGTTAAAGCGCTTCAAATCCAGGACCCCAAGGCCGCCCAGCTCTCTAGGGCGACAGACTAGTTTCCAGGCCACCCTACACTGACCCGGGGAACATGCGTCCTTTGCGGCCCAGAGCCAAGCCCGTCTAAGCTTGTCGATCTGCTCGACCGCCCATGAGGACAGAGGGTGCGCCGTCATAATGAACACCGGCAGAGCTGATAGGACGGCCTTGAGCAGGGTCAGCCGACCCGCTCTGGACATCAGCCGACCCTTCCAATGGCCAAGCCGTGCCGCAACCTTGTCGATGAGGGGTTGGATGTCGATCTTCCTTAGTCGACGGAGGGATAGAGGCATGCCCAAGTAAGTGCACGGCAGGGTGGAAACCCGCAGCCCTACCGGCTGCAGAAGGTTGGCGATGTTGATGTCGTCGCAGCGTACCGGGATGGCTTGGCTCTTGGAAAGGTTAACTACCAATCCAGAGACCTCGCCAAACGCCTGCAGAATGGCCTTCGTCATGGAGATCTCGGCAGCCGCCGGCTTGATGAACAGGGCCACGTCATCCGCGTAGAGGGAACAGCGGATAGATCCCGCCAATGGAGAGAGGAGGCCAGCCTCAGTAGCCATGGCGAACAGGCGGGGCAAGGGCTCCATGGCAAGGATGAACAGGAGCGGGGAGAGGGGGTCCCCCTGCCGAAGACCTCTCCGATGGGCGATGCTCGCGCCCTCCTCACCGTTGAACAACACCCGTGAAGAGGCGGTAGAGAGAAAAGCTGCGATCCAGTTCCTCCAGCGCGGCCCAAAGCCGCGCATCCGCAGCATATCCAAAAGGTACGTCCAGGAGACAGAATCAAAGGCCTTGGAGATGTCAAGCTTCAGCAGGAGCGATGGGGTCTTTGAACGGTGCAGTCTACGTAGAAGGGCCCGGACATAGATGAGATGTCAATCAAAGGTACTAGCTTTTTTCTACCCGAATCTGCTGCTACTTATTTGTGTGTGAGAGAGATAGAGGGCAGCGAGAGATTGAGAGTTTCTCAGTTACTTTGCTGCTGAGAGCAGCCATTATCACCGACAAGCCTACCATCCAGCAGTTCGAAAATCATTCACACTCACAAATATCTACACCCCCAAGAGCTTGAAAAAGCTGTGGTAACTTGGTAAGTTTTTGTCTTTTCTCTGTGTTGTACATTATTCCGTACTATTCTGATGGATTTCAATCATTGCAGCAATGTCTGGGTTGAGAGGAGATGCAGCTCATATGCTGAAAACTACATTCCCAATCATATACTTGGTATTGAGAAGACAAGTTAGTTCAGATACATAATTTGACATTGCATATGTACACGTAAATTAGATTGTGAAACTGTGGGGCTTTATCCTTTCATGTATTTTGATATTATGCTTAGAAAACTTCATTATAAATTTCCATCATGTTTACTAGGAAGTTCAGGTTAATTTATTTTAGTTGATTATTTTGGAATCAATACCTCGTCAACACTTTACTTCAATAATTGGATTGGTAACGTTTTCATATTCTTGTTGGAATGCATCATAGGAAGCATTAGATTTTGTTTGTTAGTTGTATGTTGTGTTGTTCTGCGGAAGTGTAGATCGTGACATGCTTCTAAGGATCCATTGTTGAACATGAGCTCGGTAGTTGTTGGTTATGAAGATTCCTTTCTGGATAGTGTATCCGCCTTATTTTGCTTGTTCTCCACAATAACTAATAGAACAACAACTGCAAGGCATCATTTACCTTTCTAAGGAAAAAATGCCTCCCTAATTTTCTGTATATAGTTGTAGCCATTAAAAAATTGTGTAGAGTGAATGCTTTGAACACAACTGGAGGAAAAAATTTAGGTAAGATACTGAATCTTTCATCTGGTTGTTGTATTACGGTAGCAGGTACTAGAGATGATTTTCACCCAGCTGCTCATCCAGCATGTTTTATCTGAAGATAGCAAACTCACACAATCTAGCATGCTCCTATTTGTTTTTTTTCAGTTGTGTGCTGACTTCAAATGAAGAAAGCAAACTCACAAAATAAATGACCAGTTCGATTGTATTTTCATTCTTGCACAAACTTATTAGTTGATAGTGTATTATTATAATATTTGGACATTGTCAATCTAAAACAATGAATTATTTCCTAAAAAAAGGTTTATCGTATAAGATGGCTTTGCCCAGGAATACAGAACTGGAGCAATGGTGATGACCACAAATTTTTTAGTCTAATCATTTCACGTTACTCAAAACTGAAGATAGCCAAGCTTTGGATTTCACTTCGCCGTAAATAATATAGTACTTATTCTGTTTGGTCCATGGATTATTTGCTTGCATATATCTCATCTCATTCGTTCAAATGGCATATGGCAATTGCCTGGGTTAGCAACCAGCATACATATGTTCTTAGTACGGTCTAAAATTCTGTGGCACTTTCTCTCTATGTAGTAGGGTAGTAGATAATTAGGTAACATAGCTTCTGCAGCATGTTGTTCAAGTTTAAGTAAGATGAGACATTTGCATGCTCATTCATATTTCGTCTTCTACATAATGAAGGAACTTGATGTACTCATCAGAACTTGCCTCTCGGCCTCTATGGTATTCCGATTTTGATGCTTGCTCAAATGTGATTTTATATTGCTTACAGATGTCAGGGTCCAAGGGGTTGCACATGATCTGGAGGTGCCCCGGTGATAGACAAAAGGGCAAGGACCCTCTTCCTGCTCGAAATTTCTTAAACCTCCCTGCCTAAAATGCATACTCTTGCTATGCTATTTGTGATTGTCTGTACCGCACATGGCCTAGAGAAATTAACTTCCCATAGAAACAATTCACATGTTGCACATTGTTTTCATTTCAAATATTGAAAGAACAGTTTTCAATTCTCAATGTATATGTGTGTATTACTTGCATGTGATTGTGTAAGTAAGATGTAAATAACTTCCCAAGGGCAGCCGCCACCCTCCTGCTGCCGGCGCCGCCCTCCTGCCATCGGCTCCGCCTCCCATGGCCGCCGCCTCGCGGATCTTCATCGCCATCTCCTCCGCGGGCTGCACCTCTTCATCAACTTATACATAAATATCTTCATCTACCTTTTTGTAATCTCTTGGAAAACATGATTTGTATTGCAATCTATCAATTTCCTATGGTATTTTGTGTCTCCATATCTTTTTTTGAGTAGTGACTTGTTCATCACAGTTGTGAGATAGTTTGTGATGGTTGCATACACGTACATGTTGTCCTCTATGATAATCTTTTGTACTGATATATGAGTGCACACATATGTTGGGGGATGCATAATGTCGTTGCCTAATCGACGATACCTCGGAGGAGGGATCCTCACGAGGGGGAGAAGAAGTAGGGGCCATAGGGCGGAGTGCACACGGGACGGTGGTACGCGAGTTACCCAGCTTCGGAACACACGATGACAGGCCTACTGCTGCTTGTCTGGAATTATCGGCGCTTGCGCGTTGTTACAATGGTTGTGGTTGTGCCTCTAGGGCTCCCGGATCCGGCTTATAAAGGCGCACGGATCTAGGGTTTACATGGAGAGTCCTAGCCGGAATACAAGTTGCCTAACTACGGTACAATATCTTGCCGTGTACGTCAAGGATCCGCCTTCCTCATGGTCGTGCTGGATCCGGATACTTTATGGGCCTCCACGGATCCGGCCTCCTTTGTAGGTCGGTTGGGATCCGGCTCCAGGTTCCTGGGCTGGACTTCATCCTTCATGATCAACAACAACTGGGCCGCCCGATGGGCCCCATGCCACCATCACCGTCTGTGGGCCACCCGGGCTTGCCGGATCTAGGCCATGTCGTTGATATACCCATAAAGTATACCCACAACAGTAGCCCCCGAAGTTCTCCGAGATTCATCATTCTTCCGTCTTCAAATAACCCGGAACCGAAGAGAATCTTGAAGAGCTTCCAAATTTTCTTATTTCCGACATCATCTGCTCGGAAATCATATGTCCTTCAGTAACGATATTGTAACGGAGTTTCCATCTTTCCCGCGCACAACCTCCTAATTTTCCGCGCTAAATTTTCAGATGCGAATCTTCAGCCGAAATTTTCGGGAGCGCACGGTTAAATCACCTCCACGTCGTTTTACCGTTTTTAACCTAAGACATGCGTCACGCATCCAACGGTGAGACCGTTCAGTTTCCGCCGTCGGATCTGAAACGCGAATCTCCGCGCGAGGTCTATAAATACCCCTGCGCGTGGTAACTTCCCATTCTTTTCACCTCCTCACCACTTCATCTTCTTCCTCGCGCCGCTCCGCCCATCAGATCTCAACTCCGGCGAGCCCCACCACAGAGAACTTCGCGCACCGTCGCTCCAAGCTTCCCCTCGCGCCAAGATCGTTTCGGTTGATCGGGAAATTTCTCCCGCCGCCGATTCGTGGTCGCGCGGGTCGCTTCGTAGCAAGTTCGGCGACCTTCGTCCTCACCGGAGCATCGCCGGTCCGCCGCGCCATTGACGGTACGTGCACCGGACTTGTAGAAGAAGAAGTAGACTAGAGTAGTTTCCGGTTACTCAAACACTTTGCATGGGTGCAGCCGGAAGCATGCCAATCGATTCACACTGTACTGGTAGTTCTCCGAATAGCCCGGATCCCAGTTCGCTAGAACCAATCTGTCCGGATCCCATAGCATACCTTCCACCATATGTTTCCGACATCCGGCTAGCTCAACCTTTTTCCGCATCTTCCAGCACCAAACTAGGCCGGATCCCAACCGCTCAAGAACTTGAAGAAGAACTCCAAGGGCAAGCTAGAATGGCAGCCAAGGTTCAGGAGACGGAAAACAAGAAAGCTTCCAAGGCTCGGATCCGAGAAGGAGAACGGGGTCAATGGTGGCCCTACGAAACTACCGACACGGAGCTTAGAGAGCTTCAAAACGAGGGTATGATCTCCGCTCACTGGAGCTTCATACGCGACACCGTCGTCCCCAAGCCCGGAGCCGGAGAAGTTGTCATGACCAAAGCTTGGGTGGAACGCGGATTATCGCTCCCCTGTTCGGAATTCTTCCTCTCCATCCTCAACACGTACGGGCTTCAGCCCCACAACATCTGCCCCAACTCATACCTTCTACTCTCCAACTTCGCGACACTTTGCGAAGGGCATCTCGAAATCCGACCAGATGTCAAGTTATGGCAGTTTTTCTTCCGAGTGAAGAAGGAAACGAAGGACAAAGCCATGCTGAACTGCGGGAGCATGACGTTCATGCTCCGACCTGGCCGCATGTATCCACCTCATGACTTGCACGAATCCGTCCGGTACTGGAACGCCGGATGGTTCTACGAGAAGAACGCTTCAGTTCCGGAGATCCACGACGGTCTGCCCAAATTCAACAACGAGCCTCCGGAAGAACTCGCAAGCTGGAGCTTCGTCCCTTCGCTCGCCCTAACTCCTATTTTGGAGAAGGCAGCGCGGAGAATCTCCTGGCTAGTCCATGACGGGCTAACCGGAACCCAGCTCACGCTCAGCTGGTTCACCCGGCGGATCCAGCCACTACGGTACAATGCACGGTTAATCTGCGCATACACCGGGGCGGACGACCAGCTCCGAGCTACCCGCCACGACCTTCCGGCTGATTCTCTCAAGAGGAGATTCAAGACGCTCGTGAAGATATGCCGGGGTCAACCGATCCCGGAATTGATCAAGGATATTTACACAAACAACCAGTGTCCTCCGGTAAGCTCTGATCCCTTCGTTACTTCAAACTTCACAAGTTTTTGGATGTTGACTAACATATAATATCTTTCCCTCCAGCTCGCTACTTTGGCGGAGGAAAACTTGCGCGCCATACTTCGTGTCCCCGTCAGTGGCGACGTGGCGGAGGAGGTTCCGGATGACGAAGAGGAGGAAGAGGAGCAGGCACCCCGCAAGGCAGCCCCCGACCTTCGAAGCGTCCCCGCGCCAAAGCTCCCGGCTCGAGGCCGGAGCCAGCGGCGAGGCCTCCGCCAAGCCCAAAACCATCAAGCCCCCTCCGCTAGACTCAAGGAAAGCGGAGCGGGAACGTTTGAAGATGCTTACCACAGCAGGCAAACGCTCGCGCCCCATCATCCCCGGCGCCCCGTAAGTTTCCGAGTATGGCACGTCTCTACTTTGATGCAATTGTTTCTTATGCGAATATCTTTTACTTGTTCGCAGAATTCCGACTACCGCTGCCACTCGGACCACCAGCCAAGAGCCCATCACAAAATACATGAAAAAGTCTCCGGCTGTTGGTCCTCCGACTCCAGCTCCGCCAAGCACTTCCCACACTGCTCCACCGCCGTCTCCTCCTCAGGCGGAACAATCTCCACCTCCTGCCGCAAACACTCCACCGGAAGTAATTCCGGTCAGCAGCAAAAGGTGGTCGGAGAGGATCCTAAGGCCAAAGGCCCTGCCCGAGAAAAGCAGAAGTTCAAGGCCAAGGAGAGGCTGAAGTTACTTCCTCCGAGAAGGTCGGAGCCGGTGCTGACGTCGTCGTTTTAGAAAAACTTTGGAGATCCGGCTGACCTCACTTCCACCCCCAAGGCATATGCTACCAAGTTTTTCAACAAGCTGACTGAGGCGGAGAAGTGGGAACTTGAACAAGACCTGCTCAACGCCATGCTGAACAACGCCTGGGGGAAGCCGGATGCCGCGACGTCGGAGATCCAAGAGTTTAAGAAGGACGTCGGCCAGTTCTTCGACAAACTTATCTGCAAACAAAAGGTACTTCCCAGTAGCCCCCAAGCATGTAGGCGGAAACTAGGTACTAGTTATCGCTTAGATGCTTTAGAGTAAAGCCACTTTTGGAAAGATTTTTTAAATTGTCGCAGTAGCCCCCAAGCATGATGTCGGAGGGATTCCGGCAATGATGCTTCAAAGGACCCTACTATAATAGGCGGAATTTTTACTCCTGCACTAATCTTATTTTACAGGAACAGCAGGCGCTGCACTATGAGCTGCACAAGAACATCGCCCTTCAGCGCCGCGTTACCTTGGGTCAAGCGGAAAGTATCCAGACCCTGAAGAGTGAAAATGCAGAACTGAACAAACAACTGGCGGACGCCCAAGGTTGGTTTCCGCCCTTTCTTGTTATTAATTCACGTTCCGACTTTGAACTGTATTTGACTTGAATCCTTATAGGCGCATCTTCTTCCCTGGCTACGACCTCCTCCGAACTTGAGAACCTGCGCTCCTCATACCAAGAATTGGAGACGAAACTGATGGAGGCGGAGCAAAAGAAGGAACAGGCCGAAAAGCAACTGGCGGAGAAAAACTCCGAGCTCATCAGGGAGAAGGGCGAATTCTTGTTAAAGCGCAATGTTGATAGCGAGACCATCAAGAGGCAGCAGAAAGAACTCAACGGACTCCGGAAATACATGGAAACCGCGGAGCACCATTGGGACTTGCTGGCCTAAAACATCCTGGGTACTTGTACTCGGAGTTTCTTATCTTGATGTATAATTTCTTGTGCCCAACTTGAATGTTTATTCTTGTATTTTTGTGCAGAGCCGCTTGGATACCCTGAAAGACGTCGGAATAAATTTCCCCGGGACGATGTTCTTTCTCTCGCTGGCGATGATTGCAAGGATCTTATCTCCGCCTCACGGAAGATATGCCACAACTTGTCGTTGAAGAAGAGCCGCACCTGCGGTCTGCGCAAACTGGTCAAGAAAATGGACATTCTTCCGGAGCTGGTGACGGATCTACAAGCTTCATCAGCCCGAGGCGCGGCTGCCATGACTTTGACTATGTGCTTGGCGCATAACCCGGAGATGGATCTTGACTCGGTAACTACTGGTGTTCCTCCGACAGCAGATGTCGGTGCGCTGCTAGACGCAGTAAGTGGCTATGACACCCGCATCGCGCGGAGGATCCGTCACGAAGAATTCTACGACAAGGTGGTTCTCCCTGCGGACGAGCCCCTTGAAGCCGAACTTCAAAAAGAGCGCGATGCGGAAACCCGACCTGCGGAATCCGGAACTCAGTTTACCTGGACCAGCTCCAAGGATGCTCCCCAAGAGGAACCCAAGTCCAGCGCTGCAACTTCCGAAGAAGAAGAAGAGAGTGAGGAAGATGTATCGTCTCCGGCTGAGGACGCCAAGGAGAAAGATCCATAGGGCAATGCTTCTCCGTCCAAGGCGGAGTGAAAACTTTTATGTCCTGCGGGAGAAAATAATGCATCATTTTGGCCCCAGCGAGGGTTTGTAATATAACTTAAATTCGTAAGTAGTTAGGGACGAAACAAGCATGCATGCGTGGGCGGAAAATACTTATCCTGCTATCTGTTTTAAGATTATTTGCATGTGTTGTTTCTTGAAAGTAAGTGCTGGCTTTATAATTTCCGGCTTGCCCACTTGACCTTCACGAGCCGGAAAACCCGTGTCGGAAACGCTCGCCAGCGGCGACGAAGCCCAATGGCAATCCGTCAATAACCGCGGAAACAAGCCCCCAGCCCAAGTGCCGGAAGTCGCTACCAGGAATCCATGGGTTTGCAACAGAAAAAATTTCCGCAGAAAACTTAAGCTTACGTCCTAAAGGACGATTTTGAAAATCACAACTTTCATACACGCCTAGGCGGAAAAATCCAGCTCTGCGGTTTTAGTCGGAAAAAACATACACGATCCAGAAATGAAAAATTAAAGGAGGTAAAAGACTCTAAGAGTGAACCAAAAGCTTTATTTCATTGATCATGTATCATAGATATTACAAGGTATGTAATGCGTAAAGCGCTAAGTGTGGAAAGGACGTAGCTGTGCTATGTTCCAGGGACGATCTGTTACATCATATATGTCACCCGGATCTTCTCGTTTTCGTTTCCGGTGCCAGTTGGCAGGTCTATCCTTCAATTCCCGGAAATCAACGAGATAGTAGGATCCGTTGTGTAGTACTTTGCTGATGACAAAAGGTCCTTCCCACGGTTTTTCTTTTGTTGGTGCAGGGGTATGGCTGTAGCTGCGAGATCTCCGCCTGCGTCGTCATCGGCGGTGTGATCACTGGCGATGTTTATCATCTCGTCAAGAGTGAGCTTGTTCGCGTTCACCAGGCAGGTAAGCTTGTGGCGCAGCAGCCCCCACGCTGCAAACCACCAATGAAGGCGTGCATTGCTGTGCGGTTATCTACGTTCTCGCACTCGTTTCTGGTTGCCAACCATCGGGTGAGGAAGCTCCTGGATGTTTCACCCTTCTTCTGAATGCAAGCTTGGAGGTCACTGGTGGTGGCCGGTCTCTTGTAGGTGCCCCTGAAGTGGTTCTCGAAAGCCTTCTTCAGGTCCAACCAGCAAAAGATAGTGTTTTCCTCGAGGTCACTGAGCCAAACACGAGCTGGACCAATAAGGTACAACTGGAGCATGCGGCAAGCTATATTCGGGGTTCCTCCGGCGAAGGTTACTGCATTGTAGTAATCCTCAATCCAGGTATCCGGCCTCTCGCTGCCATCATAATGCTTCAGGTTTCCTGGTAGCTTAAGGTTCAAGCTTCTTGGCTTTGGTTCCTCTCGGATCATCTGCCCAAGCACCTTGCACCAATGTAGTCGGATCTGTATTCGTTGAGGCGCTCCCGAGCATCGCGGGGACTGCCGCCGGGTGAATTTGAGCGGGAACGAGATCTCCGGCCTCTGCCTCCGCCTCCACCTCCGCCTCCACTGGGTGGTGGCGAGGGAGATCTGCGAGGGTAAGATGATCTTCCGCCTTCGGACTCTCGGCGTGGTTCCCGCGGCTGGCTCCGGCTTCGGTGGCTCCTCTCCTCCTGGTGGTGGTCGCCTCCGTCGTTCCGGCTCCTGCGTGGCGCAGGTGCGCGCTCTTCGTTCCGGCTCTTCCTTGGTTCCGGCTCGCGTTCTTGGTTTCTGCGAGGCTCAGGCTCGCGTTCTTGATTCCGATGAGGCTCAGGCTCGCGGTCTTGGTTCAGCTCGCGTGGTTCCGGCGTACGCTCCCCTCCTGTCCCTAGGAGGCGGCATGTTGTCGCGGATGTTGATTCCACCGGCCCATGGGGCCTGTGTTTCAGCGGGACTGCGACGTCGAGGAGGTAGCGGACGAAGCTCGGGGTGGCGGTGATGGAACATGATACTTGTCTCTGCCAGTATACATCGGGTCCTTTCCCTTTGCCGGGTTTCTCGGGGTTGAATCCGAGGTCACCGGGATTGGATTCGGATGTTCTCGACTTTCCTTGCGCCCGTGTGATCCGGTGCGCGATTCGCCATCACGGTTCGACTTGCTATGGCGTCCTTCGCGCGGTGGATATGCAATGTTCCGGATTGGATTCTAACCTCGCGAAGTGTCTGCCTTGCTCTTCTTTGCATTGCTGAGGCGACGAGCTTCCGGACCGGTTGATGTCAATCTCCTCGTCCTTCTTTTTCGGGAGCTCCGCAGCCTTCTTCATGTTATCCTTTGGGGTTGCGAGCGGCTGTTTGTGGGTGTTGCAAAGGTAATCCTGCGGGGAGGGATGGCTTCTCGAGCGATCCTATCAGCCTCCGCCTGCGAAGCTATCCTTTCCTCCCACTCCTTTCGAGAGTCCCTTGACTGTCGCCATCATTTCGTCGACTTCGCGATCCTTTTTAGGGAGTAGTCCACAAAGTTTGCAGCTAAGGTTCTTTCTTCCACATTGCGGCTGCGGTCCGGCAAACTTCTGAGCTGTTGCCAGCATCTCCTGCCGTTTGGCTTCTAAGGCCTCCGGGTCTGCAGCCTCCTCGGGAGTTATTGGTTTGTTGAGAATATCGGACTGCGCGACTAAATCCATGCGCGCTTGCTCGACCATCTCTTCTGGTGACAGGACATCCTTTTGTGGTCGTGCCCGATCTAAGGGAGGCCTTACATTGGATGGTCCTGGGTCGGAAGTGGATTCTTCGTCTTCCGTTTCCTGCTGATCCAGCGGTGCTACGGTTGCTAGAACCTGCATCGGCTGGGCGGATTCTACTTCAGCTTGCTCACCGCCTCCGAGTTCCTCGAGCTTGCGGTTGAATTCCTCTGTATTCATGGATGAGGCGCCGTCAGCCTCTTCCCCGATCTCGAGCTCCTTCGTCAAGCGATTGTATTCTTCTGTGCCTATTGAGGAGGCATCGTCGGAATTTGGGCTCAAGTTACCGAGGATTGATTCCTCAGGGTTTCCGGCTTCCTCTTGTCCCGGAGCGTCGCTGTCTCCGACTACTTCTGGCAGATCCGGAGCGACGTTGTTTCCGGGTGCTTCAACCTGCAAAGGATCGGCCTCATCCTGGTGGAGGACGTCTCCTGCGGTATGGGCCAAGAAGTGCACGAAGTGACACCTTTGCTTCTCTAACACCTGGGAGACCCAGGCGGATCTGCATTGGTCTTCCACCGTTTTCTCCTGCTCAGGGGCGGATTGGGTGGGCTTTGAGTTTTCCTGATCTAAGGCGGAACCTTCCTTAAGAAGTTCCTGCGACTCAGATCGGATCTTCGCGACGGCGTCCAGCTCGCGGCGGACGCGTCGGCGTTACTTACCAGTGCGTTTCCGTCGGAATCGACGGTCTCGCCGATGAAGATGTGGATGCCGCCGATTGGGACGATGGAGAGCTTGACGGGGTTTGACCTAGCCGGAATCCGAGTCGTCCGGAGGACGATCGGAAAATTCCCGACGTAGAGTACGCGCCCCACAGCGATCGAGTCGTCGTAGCTTCCCATGGCGGAGCCCTCCCGGTTCCGGCCTCCAGACGCCTCAGGCCCCACGGTGGGCGCCAACTGTCGTTGCCTAATCGATGATACCTGGAGGAGGGATCCTCACGAGGGGAGAAGAAGTAGGGGCCATAGGGCGGAGTGCACGGGACGGTGGTACGCGAGTTACCCAGCTTCGGAACACCGCACGATGATAGGACCTACTGCTGCTTGTCCGGAATTATCGGGCGCTTGCGCGTTGTTACAATGGTTGTGGTTGTGCCTCTAGGGCTCCCAGGATCCGGCTTATAAAGGCGCACGGATCTAGGGTTTACATGGAGAGTCCTAGCCGGATACAAGTTGCCTAACTACGGTACAATATCTTGCCGTGTACGTCAAGGATCCGCCTTCCTCATGGTCGTGGATCCGGATACTTTATGGGCCTCCACGGATCCGGCCTCCTTTGTAGGTCGGTTGGGATCCGGCTCCAGGTTCCTGGGCTGGACTTCATCCTTCATGATCAACACAACTGGGCCGCCCGATGGGCCCCATGCCACCATCACCGTCTGTGGGCCACCCGGGCTTGCCGGATCTAGGCCATGTCGTTGATATACCCATAAAGTATACCCACAACACATAAGGTTGTCACCGTTGCATGTTGATAGGATGAGGATAGCCGGAGTTTGACAGAAACCGAATCGCAATTCTTAGATTTATGTTGTATTAACTCATGGCTAATCAACGGGTATAACTATGGGAATCTTTAAACTTACAGATTTGATTGGACTTTAGGTCTTTATAGTTCCCTTGTTTGTTCTTAATATGTTCTTGGGATCAATCACTAGTGGTGTAATTGCTCATGTTTATGGCTACATCTATCTATGGCTCCTCTCTAGAAAAAACTATAAAAAGACTATCTTTGTGATTCAATAATTATGACAACCACACAAATGAAATACTCCCTCCGATTCATATTACTTGGCTCTAATATTGCTGTATCTAGAACTAAAATATGTCTAGATCCATTCATATTAGAGTCAATTAATATGAATCGGAGGAAGTAGCAATTTGCTAGAACACCTACTGCCTTGAGTTACTCCACTTCACTTCATCTCATTTTACTTTATTGAACTATACTTTTCTTGTATTAGTTTTACTCATTGCATTTTTTTAGCACTTGCAGCTTTATAGTAGAAACTTCTTCACACACACACACCATATCTCATAGCTTTGCATAAAAGGTCATATAGTTGGGTTATAGGGCTTTAGAAAATAGATAGTTTACCTTCAGCTCCTCGTGGGTTCGACACTCGAATACTTATCGAATTGTACTATGGTGATCCCCTGCACTTGGAGGTTATCAAACTCCTGCTTATAACAGAAAAGCGCAGACTTATGCTTGAATAGTACAACACATTAGTTTAGTTGAGGAACCAACTTTAGTCACAACTTGTCTTCTTTTTCAATGAACACGGCGACAAGACAGACTCCAAGGCACTCACTCTGATCCGTCTTGTGAAACTTGTTGGATATTTAATTTAGTAAACTAGAATGTATCTACGTACTAAATAGTATTTAGATACATCCGATTTTTGACAAATTTAAGACAACTTCGTAGGACGAAGGGATTACATTACGTACTCAACATGATACGCATGGAAAATTAAAATAGAAACATCATCCATAGATCACAAAAGCATTAAGCTTGCATAGACCATACATGTTCATAAGAAAATATCAATTCTTAAGTACATTCACCAAATAATGGAATATATTGTTCACATTCACACAAAATATATTGCTCCGATGGGCACAAAATATAAGCAACACCATGAAAGAGACGCAATACAATGTAAAGTGCTGCAAAGGGAGATGTAGCCGCCTACGACGACTTCCAACCATTTATCATTTTGCATTTAGTTGACTCATAGCCACATGCATAAGACAACTCTGAGCACTCCATGAGATTTCGAACAAGGCATCCATGGAAAAGGACGTGTTATATTCTTGCACATTTGTCATATAATCATTAATTTCTGACTGCAAATAAAGAAAACAAATTAACTATAGCGCCCACAACAACAAAAAATAACTTCATATAGATGCCATCTAACCAACATCAGGCGAGTTGCATCAGATGAATTAAGGACTATTGACCAGCCTAGTCCCCTAACATGTTTCATATATTACCTTCAAATTCTCCTAGATGCATGTTCTGACCACTAGATTATGCATTGTAATCTTGGAAAAAGTTACCACAGAATATTAAATTAACTGTGGTTGTTCTTTAATCAAATACTATTTCTGGAGTGTTTAACATTTAAAAGCAAAAAAATTCACCTGATGTATAGCTTCTCCTTGGAGTACAATGATCTAAGGAACTCATCAACTCTATCAAGACAGCAGACCATGTGTCATAGAACTACGAACTTCATAGAACCTCCCTCGGCACCTCGAGCACGTGTGTCTTTTTCTCTAGCCTTTTCTTCGACATCAAGAGTATCAATGAGATGCGTGACCGAAATTTCTTGTCTCTTGTGTTTCAGAGAAGTAGCGAAATTTCTCCATAAGGAGGAAGTTTGGCAATGATGTCTGGAGCAATGAACTTGTCTGGTAACATACACGCGAACTGCTCAAGTTCCTTGGCAATGGACTATATATCTTGAGCCTGATCAACAACGGATCGCTCATCAGTCATCTAGTCATATTATTTCCCCATGACATATGATTCACTACCCGCATTCGAGACCCCAAACATGCATGGCCTCGAGTGCATCCCATATATCCTTTCCCGTAGTGATGATAAATATAAGCCAACAATATTCTCACCAAGAACACTAACAATAACACCCCTCAAAAGAGTGCCGGCTTCCTGAAAAGCTTTCTCCTCGAGTGGAGTAAGCCCTCATATAAGATTGCCTTTAATTGCATCAAATCATCTCATGGTTGTGAGACAGAGAATTGTTCTGGCACGCCATGTTTTAAAATTCACACCCTCGAATAGAGTTGGCCTCATAGATGTAGAAAAGCTATCAAGGGAAAATTTCCTATAATAAGTTTTTTGGATTGTTGGAAATATAAGCAATTTTTCGAAGTTATCCAGAAAAACAGTAGATAGAACATGGCTAGAAGTAAAGGAAAGAAACTAGACCTGACATCGAAAATTCAATTTGGCTCCCGGGTGCATATGCTCCCTGTACCAAGAAAATATATTTCAAAGTGTCGAAAAATTTTGACAAAAAAATATACATGTACACCTCTACAATATGTGTGGTCGTCAAGTTTCGAGAAAAAAAACAGATACTTATTGTGTTCTATATAAAAAGAGAAAATTTATGTTATGACAAGCTTTGCTTTTAGCACCAAATTTTGCCTTTTTTATACAGGCCACAAGAAAAGTCGAATTTTCATGAAACAAGTTTGTGGACGTGTAGCACATGAAGATGTACGGGCGATTTTTTTTTGTTTCAATTTTTTGATGTTTCAAAATGTATCTAAGATGCATTTCAAAATAAAAGGATCATATGATCCCACGTGCCAAAACACCACTCCCTGCCATGCCATCTAATATATAGTCCGATATTATAAATTCTAGACAAGATACTAGAACTAGAAACTGCATCATGATCTCAACTAGGAGAACTAGGATAACATACAGGACACAGAAGAACCGTTTGCATTACTGGTGTTTTCTCCCATGTCGTCGTAGAGACTACTGATGTCGGGGAAGATATCATTGTCGGGGAAGTCAGTAGTCGCGAAGAGTGCTCCCCGAAAATGTTATCGCCGCTCTCCAGTACAGGATCACAAGATGTGGGGTTTCGGAGGTCTACTGTACCGACTCGTGGTAAGCTCTGCAACCAGGAGAATGTGGCATTTGTGTTTTCATGGTACTGAACTTTTGTCCCACCCCTTGTCATGCATGAATGAGCAAATTGGGCCTTTGGGATTTTCAGAAATTGTGGACAAAATTAAATAAGTTGGGACTGAATTAGAAAAAATTCCAACACTTCTTGGATATAAGTGGGGTCAGACCATATCCCTACGGTACATGGACCTACACCCCTTTCATCCCACGGCAGCCATGATGACCACGGCGTAAAGGCACACATCTCGTCAAGCATGCGACCGAATATGTTCTTATCATAGAACGTGCTGAAATATATGCATCTTGGTCAAAGTGATTTAGTTTCACTTCAGCCAAAAATATAATCGGTCAACTAGCCTAACGGAAGACAAAATAAAATGCCCAGTGGCCGAGAGGAGGTAGGTATTTTTCTTCCTGAAAATGATGTTGAAACCCCCGTCTCTGGATGCGTCATAAGCATGCAGCCGAATATGTTCTCATCATAGTAGTTACTCAACCTTTAGGATTTTTAGATATTGTGACCTAAATAAAATGAGTTGGAACTATATTAGGAAAAATTCCAACACTTGTTGGATATAAGTGGGGTCAGACTATATCCCTACGGTATACGGGACATGCACCCCTTTCATCCCACGGCACCCATGATGACCACGGTGTGAAGGCACACATCTCATCAAGCTTGCGACCGAATATGTTCTTATCATAGCATTAGCATGTGCTGAAATATATGCATCTTGGTCAAAGTGATTTAGTTTCACTTTAGGCAAACAAATAATTGGTCAATTGGCCTAACGGAAAACAAAATAAAATTCCCAGTGGCCAAGAGGAGGTATGTATTTTTTTTCTTTCCAAAAATGATGTTGAAACCCCGGTCTCTGGATGCGCCACGAGCATGCAGCCGAATATGTTCTCATCATAGTAGGCACTCAAATATACTACTACATCTTGGTCAAAAAAATTAGTTGGACTTCACAGCCAAAAAACAAATCGGTCAATCGAGATAACTGAAAACCAAATGGCCAGTGGATGAGAGCAGGTATGTCAGTTAATTATGTTAAAAAATGTCAGTTAATTAAGCGAGAAGTACCTACAATTATTGTCCTTTATTATTATTAAGCCATGTTGACGTACGCGACCATACAAGTCTCATCTCAAGTTTGCGCGCAATATATACACGCAACTCATTGCTCAATTTGCAGGTGCCATAGCGCATTCAGCATAGAGTTGTTGTTTCAATGGCGTCGATTGTTTTGTTTGGTACATTCGTGTTAGCAGCCACGGCAGTTCATGCCGCCGGTCAGGCAGGTATAGATTCTTAACCCGGAGTTCATTTATCGTGGCGATATGGTGTATACATACAAGTATACAACACTGAAAGTCAGCAACACATGTTGATATTTTCATCACGGACTGAAATAGCCGGCTTTTGATCGATACTATAACTCTTTTCACCCTGGTTGTGCCCACAATCAGGTTTTCTGATCATCGACTGCGGGTTGGACGCCGCACTCAGCGGCCGTCAGGACTCGGACAGAAAGATCACCTACGTCTCCGACGGTCCGTACGTCGACGGCGGGGAGAACCACAAGATTGCCGACGATCTACTGACCAGCGCCAGCGGTGACGCCTCTCTGCGGACGCTGAGGAGCTTCCCTTCAGGCTTGCGGAACTGCTACACGCTCCCCACTGAGAGCGGTGCCAAATACCTGGTCCGGTTAAATTTCTTCCACGGGAACTATGACGGCAAGAACAACCCGTCGTCGGTGCAGTTCGACCTGCACCTGGGCACCAACTACTGGGAGACGATGACGTTGAAGACGATCGACAGAGTTTATTCCGAGGCGGTCTTCGTCGCGTGGGCGAGCTGGGTGCCGGTGTGTCTGATCAACACCGGCAGCGGCACGCCGTTTGTTAACACGGTGGAGCTCAGAGCGCTGGGAACCTCGCTTTACCCAAACGTCAACATCAACGCGTCCATGTCCACGTATGACAGGATAAATTTCGGAACTGACGCATTTATCCGGTATGTTTAAAGCTTTATTTATGATACTCAATTGTGATATTTATTTCTTCGCTTTTGTTAATTTCTTTGTTGAATCTCGGACTGTTGCATTGCGTTGTGATTTATGCACATGATGCCGCAACCGAGATTATACCACATGCACATCGGTTGCAACTAAAAAAATGCTCCCATGCCATTGGCTTGCTTGCAACAAGAAAATAACATAAATCACTAGATTACTTTGTTTTTCTCCTAGTCATGAGTTGCAACATGTGTTACAACTGGAATCCAGTGATGTCATCTAACTGAAAATTGGGTTAGTTCTCAGAACTAATCACTCCTTTATTTCTTCTTGTTTTTTAGAGGAATTATATGGTTTCCAAATGGAGTTAGTGTCCTTTGGAATTAGTTTCTACAAATGTGTGGGTAGATTTAAATCGAGACAAACAGAGAAACGGAGCACTTCCGTGCTTGATGCCAAATTTATAATCAACTAACCTGTAGAGTCCTCCTTGATTTGGCACTGCCAATGTCGGGAATGCCCCACCACGCTAAGAGCATCTCTAGGAGACCCACCGAATTAATCAAACTCGGATATTTGCATGCCGATTTGAGGGTTTAGGGTGTTTTTTGTCCAGTCTAGACACCTCAAATTGGTCAAACCCGTAAAAAATTTTGGAGGCCGGCCTAGATACGAACCCGTGATCCCTATAGTTGGGGTTCGAAGACAATTTTGCAGGCCAATCTAAATACGGTGAACGCTCTCGCGATAACTCGCTTCAACACAGTTCGCCGATAAACTCGCCGGAGTCCGGCCAAATTTCCGACGATAATCCGACCAAATATTAGCAAAAATTAAACCGCGCTTGCCGGAATTGTCCGCCAGTTGGGTTGATTTCGACGAGCACGGTCAGCGCCGGAGCGGGCAGCGAGCAGGGGTGGCACCGGAGGGGCAGCGAGCAGGGCCAGCGGCGGGGCGGGCGTGCGCGGGCAGCGGCAGGCGGACGGCGCGCGGGCGGCGGCCTAGCTAATTCCTTGCGTAGGCGGACGGCCAGCTGCGCGCGCGGGCGGCAGCTTGATTCCTTGCGCGGGTGGCAGCCTGATTTATTCCTAGCGCAGCTAATTGATTCCTAGGCACGGAGGAGCACGGCACATCAACAATTATTACTTTGCTTTGCGCGGCACAATAAGAGCATCTTCAACAGGCGCTGTAAAATCTGGCGCTGTACGCGCTGTATACTGTTAGCGCGCGTTGTCGTCCACTCGAAGGAGGAGGAGGAGGAGACGACGACCGTCGACGGCCCTGCGCCGTTCTTCTTCTCCTCCGCCTTCCTCGCCACCCTCCTCTTCGCGATCTCGGCGCGGCGCTTCTCGCGGGAAGCTTTTTTTGCCGCCTTCGCCGCCGCCTTCTCCTCCTCCTTCTTCTCTTTCTCCGCGTAGAAGGCCGCCGTGGCGGCGACGTCCTCCGGGAAGCGGCGCGCCCATTCGACGCGGAACGCCTCGTCGCGCTCGGCGATGACCAGGCGCTGCTCCAGCTCCCGCTGCCGGCGCTGCTCCTCCCGCGTGATCATCGGCGGCGGCGGCGCGAGCATCTCCGCTGCTCGCGCGTGAACACGTCGTGGAAGTTCATCGCGCGGCGGCTGCGGCCCAGCCGCCACGCGACGGCGTCGTAGGCACGCGCCGCCTCTTGCGCTGTGTCGAAGGTGCCGAGACGGATCCGCTCCTCGCCGGAGCGGATCTCCGCGTCGGCCGTTCGGCCGCGCGCGCCGCGGTAGCCGGAGGACGACGGCGGCGCGGCGGCATCTTCGCGTCGAGGAGGAACGGCCGGGTGGAGCGGCGCGGGAGGGAGAGCGGCGGGGAAAGAGAGGCGCGGGAGGAAGACGCGTGGGCGGAGTGGCAGTTGGCCGCTTCGCGCGTGTCATCTATATAGCGCGCGGCAACGCACGCGGCAGATTTCCCGCGGGATAGCGCGAAAGCGCGCGGGCGGCAAACTTTTAGCGCGCGCGTCGTTTTCCCGCGTCCGCTGGAGCAGCGCGGCACCGTCCGCGCGCGCCAAAACGGCGGTTTTTTTGCCGCGCGGGACTTTTACAGCGCCTGTTGGAGATGCTCTAAGGAGCAGTGTGCGGCGGCATGTTGGGAAGAAGATAGTTAGAGCATGTCTAAGGGCATGTACAATAGTAGAGAAGGCATGCATTCCCCTACCTCGCCACATCAGCTAGAGAAGACATTAGATATAAGTCATACAATGCATTATCTTTTATAGTCATCTCTAGCAATTAATACGAATAATTAAATTTTGGTAGGAAATTTGTTGCTAAGGGAAGACATATGTGATACAATGGAGAAAATAGTCTTCCCTTATTTCCTAAGAGATGATCCCTTAGCTAAGGGAAGACAACCTTCTCTCTCTTCATTCTCTCTCCTCCAACTAAGCAAAAATCTGACGTGGCATCTCTAAGGGAAGGCTGACATCACCGCGTTGTACGTGCCTAACCCATTCCGTATTTTTCTGCCCAGTAAAACCTGAGTAGACCTTGCTACTGTTGGGTGAATACAAGTATTTCCATCAAAAAAAAACCTGAGTAGAGGGTTCTGTACGGAATCACTTCCTCGCGTTCGACCGACCGCGTGCGCGGTCAGCGCAACAGCGCTCGCTCGCAGCGCGAAGACAATTCCCTTTCCTTTTTTTTTGAGAGCAACCACATATTTTATTAATTGAACATCAAGTTACATGAAGCAACACATGTGGAAACTAAAAGACAAACCGGGATAAAATGATTATCGTGAATTTGCAGATAAAAACCTAAAAGATCGAAAAATACAAAACGATCTCTAGGGTTTGCTGCAACCACCGTAGCCAGCGGCCGCCGTCCAATTCCAACGCCGCCGAGACGAACGCAAGAAGAGACGCCGAGCCTCCACCTTTGCAGGATCCAAAAAAGCACCATCGCCAACGAGGCTTTGTGAGTCGATGAACAGGTCTGCTGCAAGCAACGAGGCACATGTCGCTGTGGCACCTCGACCGGGGGATGTCCCCGTGCTTTCTTGGACCAAGATACGCCGCCTCCCATCGACGAAGTCGGAGAAGAACGACATAACCACCACCTCCGGACCAACATCTTCGCTCCAGAAGAACCACCTCGCCCCGGCCCCCAGCGCCATCGTGGACAACGACAAACGCCAGTGACACGTTGAGAAACAGATATCGCGGATCTGAAGAACGGCGAGAAGACCAAGCCGCCGACCTGAAAGATCGACAAGCACACGTTGCCAACAACTCCGAGACGCCGCCGTGAAGGTCGCCGCCGGTGTGGGAGTGGAGTTGTGGCAGATTTATTTGCCCGGACGCCGCTCCCACCACCCCAACGACGCACCATAGGAGACAAAAACTAACCCTAACTATTAGGCCAGAACGGAGGAACGAGGTTCCCCCTCCCACATGCTGCCACCAGAGCGGCAAGCGGAGGGAGAGGAAACCAGGCCCAAGGCCCTGGCCGGAGATTGGGAAGATTGGGGATCGCCTCCGCCGCGGCCTCTCAGGAGCGGAAGAGGAAAAACGGTTCCGTGCGGAGCACGACAATTCCCTTTCCTTTTCCTGCTGGGAGCAGTTTTTGTCGTTTTCTTCTTTTTGTTTTGTTATATACAATATCTTCTCTTTCTTAATAGATGGCCCCATTTTGCTGGTCTCACAGCGAGCCACGTCACCAGATTAAAAGTTTTCACCTCCCCCCGTTTGATTCCCAGCCGTACGACACCAATGTACTCACCAGACCGACACGATCTGAAGTCACCGCGTTCCTTCTTTGTACGTGGGCTGGCGCTCTACGTGGGCTGGACGAGACCCCTACCAGATGCATCCCGAATCTGCTCGCTAGCGATTCCTCCTGTAAAAAAAAGAGTCGAGCGCTGTTCGTATTCCATGCCGATCTCGCCGCCGCCGTAGCCGCGGCTGATGGCTTTCTCACCACAAATGCGCATGACGCGACCTAACGCCTCCACCCAACATTCATCAACCATGATTGCACTACAAATGCGCAAGAAACTGCTCGCTTGGATTGAACTGATCCGTCCTTAAGAACCCACCCGTATTGGTAGGGCATCCAGGGCTCCTGCCTGCTCGCTTCATCATCTCTACCACCGGTCTGCACTTTGGGGGCTGTCTGCCTCCAGTTTTTCTTCCCGGTTTATTTTTTTATCGACCACACATGTTTATCAATCTGACAGGTTCGGCTCGAAGCCTGCTCGACATTTTGCCTCCCCCAATTTGATTGGATTTGTTTGGTGCTAGCTGATGACGACTATTGGTGCTGCTCGCTGATGGTGGATCTAGCAGGAGGCGACTGTCATCACCTCTACAGCCTATTCATGGTGGACATCAGTAGCTGACTGCATTGATCGTACACAACCTCTCATGACTTACTGTTGATTTTTTAGAGCACATGCATCTTCTATTATCTTACTCTTGCTGTTTCCATGAGTTTGTTCCCCTCGAATCTCCCATGTGTGTTTGCCGCTTTGTTTTTGTTAGAATATCTGAAGGCCCCTGCTCCAATTCAGGTTGACATTGTTGAGAGATATTTCATCAGTAAGACAATATATTAGCCTGTTGAGGACATTATCCGACAACTTTGGCCAGCATAACATGTGGTATGTCTCCCCTTGAGCTTTATTTACCTCAATATCCCTTTTCATCGTTGCAGTTTTTTACGGAGACTTTATCTGGTTGGAGCGATCAACGGCGACGGCGGAGACGGCCGACGCGCCAGCGGCAGATCCCTCACGAGAGGAAGATCAACCCTACCCCCACCAGCTCGTGCTCGCGCTAGGGTTTCCGACGACGGAGGAGTACAACTTCCTCCTCCTCACGACGATCGCGGCAACAGAAGACACATGCACGACGATCGGCGAGTTTTACGCGGATTAGATCTTAATTAACTGCTCACGTGATCTCCATTTTTTTTAACGTGACGTACATATACCGTATCCATACATATGGGTATACACGGGCTGGATATGGGTTCGGGCGAGCCCAACGCTTAAAAAAAAAACTCAATTTGACCCCTCAACTTCACTTAGGGGGGAGCACCGGAGCATCCCTCGCCCTGCATGTGGTTAAAAAGTTAGCAGTATTAGAAAGGTAACGCTTGTGTGTTAAGGTTAATGATATACTGAATATTTTTGGATATGAAAATTTAAGGTACTTAATGTTATTTTATTGTGTATCCTCCTGCCTTTCTTAGATTCTGCTGCAACGTTGATGTAGGATAAAAAAATGGAAATGGTGAATGCGATATTTGGTAAATGATATGAGGGGACGTACAGACCCTTGCTTATGTCGTTTGACAGTCCGAAGTTCAAGTTGTCCAGCTGTAGGTTCTACACATTCTCCATTGTGGCATGCAAAAAATGCATTGGTGACAAATTGCATGATGTACTATAAGTTTGGCGTCACCTTTTTTTTCTTTGCTGTTTCCTGATCAGTAAATTCAATGCTTCATTTTGCTCTAGAGTTGCTGTAAAAATAATTTTCATATGAAATTCATGTTGATTCTGAAGAAATCATCCCATCATTACAGATTAAAATATTACCTGAGCTTGTTTTTGTCCATGGTAATAGCTGCTGGTTCGCGAACAGAAGCAGGTTTTGCTGTTCTGGTCTGCAACCAATGTGTTTGAGCAGATGCATTTGAGGGAACATTAGCGGAGAGCAAATTACAATATTATAACTAATTAATCCTGAGGAGATTCCACTGTAACAAATATATTACAACAGCATGGTAACGAAAGTAGAATATGCGTGTGGTAATCCAATGTAAATTAAATTGAAGAGTAGGAGATTTGAGCTTGCGTACCAATGCAAGTAGGTGTTGTGCAGCATCCGTAGGCAGTACAGGCGATGATGGCCTGTTTCTTCTAGCTTCAGCAAGCACACCGTGGATCCAATAAGTCCAAATAAATCGTGGGGCTTGAGGTAGTGGGGCTTGAGGTAGAAGCAGGAAAAATCCAATCAAATTAGGTACATGAACAAACTGTCGAGCGGATTTCAGACGGGAGCTCAACCTGCTAGATTTGAAAGAACGTGTCAGGGACTTGAAAAACAAAGGGCATGGGGAGTGGGCAGGACCGGCATGGACGCTGCTGGGCCTGGCAGAGTCGGCGGCCTGAGCAGGCTGGCGTGCTTGGTGCGGATGGCAGCATGACCTGATTTTAAACCTAGAGGCGGTGAGGCCGTGAGGGCGACGGATGAGTTCGATCCAGCAGTTTCGTCTCCTTGAATGCTTGGATTTATTAGGCGACTTCATGACCATTATTTGTGATGAGGAGGCCTAAGGTTGCGGCTGGAACATTCGTGCCGAGGATGCCGGACGGTCGCGACGACGATGGAGGAGTTACTGCCGGCCATGACGATACAAACAACGTTTTTTTCTCTAAAACAGCAGTTGCTCTTTTTCTTACGACGAACGTCCAGACTCCAGCTAGACCCGCGAGCCCATGAGCAGACTTCTAGCCCGCGTTGGTCAAGCCCACGTTGGTTCAGCCCAGGCTGGATAGACAGACGAAGCAAAGGAGGCGCGACGGATGGCCTGCGCGAGGGCATTCTTTTTATGTTGTAGCGAATGCATGAAACATTTTTCATAAATACGAAATTTCGTCAAACAATTGCTACAAAAGGAAATATCGGCGACTAATAACATGTGAGCTAAAAAACATCAAAATGTTTCAAATGAATTTAACTTTAGGGGTTGATAATGTTATACATTTACCGTTGATCACTCAAGTGCGGAGAGTTGATTATTCAAATAGCGACGGTTGATAACATTTAGTCTGAAAAAAAAGTTGTCAAAACATATTAACATGGGTGCTAGTTTTGAAGATCTCGTCGAGACGGATTTATTGGCGAAAGCGAATCTTAAATTTGAGTTATCGTTTGAAAGTTAAAACATTTTGAATATTGAAATTTGGAAAAGATTCCACTGACATTAGCGAATCTGTCTCCTAGTGCATGCATCCAGATCTTTCCCTGTATAGTAAATTTTGTCAGAATTTTTTTGCTAAAAACGGAAATTTTACCATAAATAGGAAATTCTAATGTTACTAGAAATGAAAATTTCTGGTTAGAAACAGCCCGCCCAAGCGGTCGACCGCCAGCTAGGGCAGGCCGGTCCTGTATACACTTTCCACCGGTCGAAAACTCGTCTGAGCTAGCAGATCTCCTATCCTCACCCTGTAAAACAGAATCCTACGGAATATTCTGTTCGCGCGGGAAACGGGTGGGAAATCTGAAATGTCCGCGCGCCCTAGCTGAAATGGGATGGTGGGTTCGCCCTGTATTTCCTCTCCCGTCCCGCACAAGTAGGGGGCCAGAAGCCACCCCCTAGCCAAAAATGTAAAAAACCGACGCGGGGTGATACGTCTCCAACGTATCGATAATTTCTTATGTTCCATGCTACTTTATTGATGATACCTACATGTTTTATGCACATTATATGTCATATTTATGCATTTTCTGGAACAAACCTATTAACAAGATGCCGAAGAGCCAGTTGTTGTTTCTGCTGTTTTTGGTTTCAGAAATCCTAGTAAAGAAATATTCTCGGAATTGGACGAAACTTTCGCCGGTCCTATTTTGCACGAAGCTTCCGAAGACCGAAGAGATAACGAAGTGGGGCCACGAGGCGGCCGGAGGGTGGCCGGCGCGGCCCAAGCCCCGCGCCGACCTACCCCCTGGGCCCTCGTGTGGCCCCCGCGTTGACCCTCCGCCTACTTAAAGCTTCCGTCGCGAAACCCCCCCGAGAGCCACGATACGGAAAACCTTGCGAGACGCCGCCGCGAATCCCATCTCGGGGGATTCGGGAGATCGCCTCCGGCACCCTGAGGGGGATTCATCTCCCGGAGGACTCTACACCGCCATGGTCGCCTCCGGAGTGATGAGTGAGTAGTTCACCCCTGGACCATGGGTCCATAGCAGCTAGATGGTCGTCTTCTCCTTGTTGTGCTTCATTGTTGGATCTTGTGAGCTGCCTAACATGATCAAGATCATCTATCTGTAATACTATATGTTGTGTTTGTCGGGATCCGATGGATAGAGAGTACTATGATTATGGTGATTATCAATCTATTGTTTATGTGTTGTTTATGATCTTGCATGCTCTCCGTTATTAGTAGAGGCTCTGGCCAAGTTTTTGCTCTTAACTCCAAGAGGGGGTATTTATGCTCGATAGTGGGTTCATGCCTTCATTGAATCTGGGATCGTGACAGTAGGTTCTAAGGTTGTGATGTCTGTTGCCACTAGGGATAAAACATTGATGCTATGTCTAAGGATGTAGTTGTTGATTACATTACGCACCATACTTAATGCAATTGTCTGTTGCTTTGCAACTTAATACTGGAGGGGTTCGGATGATAACCTGAAGGTGGACTTTTTAGGCATAGATGCAGTTGGATGGCGGTCTATGTACTTTGTCGTAATGCCGGATTAAATCTCACTATATTTATCATATCATGTATATGCATTGTTATGCCTTTCTCTATTTGTCAATTGCCCGACTGTAATTTGTTCACCCAACATGCTTTATCTTATGGGAGAGACACCTCTAGTGAACTGTGGACCCCGGTCCTATTCTTTACATAGCATACAATCTACTTGTTTTACTGTTTTCTTTGCAAACATCTTCCACTCGATACGTTTAATCCTTTGTTACAGCAAGCCGGTGAGATTGACAACCTCACTGTTTCGTTGGGACAAAGTACTTGGGTTGTGTTGTGCAGGTTCCGCGTTGGCGCCGGAATCCCTGTTGCGCCGCATCACATTTCGCGACCATCAACCTTCAACGTGCTTCTTGGCTCCTCTGGTTCGATTAAACCTTGGTTTCTTTCTGAGGGAAAACTTGCTACTGTGCGCATCATACCTTCCTCTTGGGATTCCCAACGAACGTGTGAGTTACACGCCATCAAGCTCTTTTAAGGCGTTGCCGGGAGATCAAGACACGCTGCAAGGGGAGTCTCCACTTCTCAATCTCTTTACTTTGTTTTTGTCTTGCTTTATTTTATTTACTACTTTGTTTGCTGCACCTAAACAAAACACAAAAAAATTAGTTGCTAGTTTTACTTTATTTACTGTCTTGCTCTCTATATCAAAAACACAAAAAAATTAGTTACTTGTCTTTATTTTATTTTGCCTAGTTTACTTTTTGCTTATTTCATCATGCTTAATCCTAAGTTTACTTTGGAAGAGATACCGGTAGGACGAGGGTGTATCATTGGAAGAGATAATATAGAAGAATTTTTCACCCATGTTAGTATGGATGAAGATTTTGAAGATATACCATTATTAAAAACTGCTCCTACTTATGAAAGTGCTTCTGCCTATTTGATACACATGTTAGAAACTAGATTTGTTAATCTCAATCCCATAATACAACATATGTTTCTTACACTTTCGGATATGGAGATGGGGAAAAGAGAAATTTTGTCTTAAAAATCCTTGTTAGAGAATTTGAGGATATAGTTAAAGAAGCTAGAAAAGTTTTTATTAAACATAAGAGGCTTGGTTTCTTTCCTAATTTTAAACAAATACTTGAAAAGATAGATATTGATAGAATTAAGTATACTAATAATGTTAATGATGGTAGGGAAATTAAAGCGCCAATACCTAGTAAACTACTAGGGATGCATGAAGCTTTGGAAAATAACTATGCTTGGCTTGTTCCTGAAAATTTGTTTGATGAGAATAGTAAGCCTAGGAGCAATGAGAGAGGAGTTACTTATATAGACCAGATACAATGCATTGTTGAGAAAACTCCCAACACCCCTGATAATAATGTTGATGCTTCATCTCTAGACAATACTTGATTTGCACTTTCTGCGCCTAGCTGAAAGGCGTTAAAGAAAAGCGCTTATGGGAGACAACCCATGTTTTTACCTACAGCAATTTTTTGTTTTATTGAGTCTTGGAAGTTGTTTACTACTGTAGCAACCTCTCCTTATCATTTTTTGTGCCAAGTAAAGTTTCTATGTCAAAGTTGATGTTATATTTGGGATTGCTGCGCAGAAACAGCATTGCTGTCTGTCACGAATCTGGGCACAATTCTCTGTAGAAAATTCGAAAAAATCTGCCAATTTACGAGCGTGATCCTCAGATATGTACGCAACTTTCATTAGTTTTGAGTTTTTCCATTTGAGCAAGTCTGGTGCCATCTCTAAATTCGTCTTTACGGACTGTTCTGTTTTTGACAGATTCTGCCTTTTATTTCGCATTGCGTCTTTCGCTATGTTGGATTTATTTCTTTGATCCATTAATGTCCAGTAGCATTATGCAATGTCCAGAAGTGAAAATAATGATTGTGTCACCTCTGAATGTGTGAATTATTAATTGTGCACTAACCCTCTAATGAGTTTGCTTGAAGTTTGGTGTGAAGGAAGTTTTCAAGGGTCAAGAGAGGAGTATGATATCTATGATCAAGAGGAGTGAAAGCTCTAAGCTTGGGGATGCCCCGTGGTTCACCCCTGCATATTTTAAGAAGACTCAAGCGTCTAAGCTTGGGGATGCCCAAGGCATCCCCTTCTTCATCGACAACATCATCAGGTTCCTCCCCTGAAACTATATTTTTATTCAATCACATCTTGTGTTCTTTACTTGGAGCGTCGGTTTGTTTTCGTTTTGTTTTTGTTTGAATAAGATGGATCCTAGCATTCACTTTGTGGGAGAGAGACACGCTCCGCTGTTGCATATGGACACATGTGTCCTTAGGCTTTACTCATAATGTTCAAGGCGAAGTTTCTTCTTCGTTAAATTGTTATATGGTTGGAATCGGAAAATGCTACATGTAGTAATTCTAAAATGTCTTGGATAATGTGATACTCGGCAATTGTTGTGCTCATGTTTAAGCTCTGGCATCATATGCTTTGCACCCATTAATGAAGAAATACATAGAGCTTGCTAAAATTTGATTTGCATATTTGGTCTCTCTAAGGTCTAGATAATATCTAGTATTGAGTTTTGAACACAAGGAAGACAGTGTAGAGTCTTATAATGTTTACAATATGTCTTTTATGTGAGTCTTGCTGCACTTGTTCATCCTTGAGTTTGCTTCAAATAACCTTGCTAGCCTAAACCTTGTATCGAGAGGGAATACTTCTCATGCATCCAAAATCCTTGAGCCAACTACTATGCCATTTGTGTCCACCATACCTACCTACTACATGGTATTTCTCCGCCATTCCAAAGTAAATTGCTTGAGTGCTACCTTTAAAATTCCATCATTTACCTTTGCAATATATAGCTCATGGGACAAAATAGCCTTAAAAACTATCGTAGTATTGAATATGTACTTATGCACTTTATATTTTATTAAGTTGCTTGTTGTGCGATAACCATGCTTCTGGGGCCATCAACTATTGTTGAATATCATGTGAGTTGCTATGCATGTCCGTCTTGTCTGAAGGATCTATCATTTTAGTGGTTGGAGCATGCAAAATTGTTAGAGAAGAACATTGGGCCGCTAACTAAAGCCATGAATCATGGTTGAAGTTTCAGTTTTGGACATATATCCTCAATCTCATATGAGAATAATAATTGTTGCTACATGCTTATGCATTTAAGAGGAGTCCATTATCTGTTGTCCATGTTGTCCCGGTATGGATGTCTAAGTTGAGAATAATCAAAAGCGAGAAATCCAAAATGCGAGCTTTCTCCTTAGACCTTTGTACAGGCGGCATGGAGGTACCCCTTTGTGACACTTGGTTGAAACATGGCATGCAAAGATCCGGTAGTCCAAGCTAAGTAGGACGAGGTGCGGGCACTATTAGTATACTATGCATGAGGCTTGCAACTTGTAAGATATAATTTTCATAACTCATATGCTTTATTACTACCGTTGACAAAATTGTTTCATGTTTTCAAAATAAAAGCTCTAGCACAAATACAGCAATCGATGCTTTCCTCTTTGAAGGACCATTCTTTTACTTTTATTGTTGAGTCAGTTTACCTATCTCCTTCCACCTTAGGAAGCAAACACTTGTGTGAACTGTGCATTGATTCCTACATACTTGCATATTGCACTTGTTATATTACTTATGTTGACAATATCCATGAGATATATATGTTATAAGTTGAAAGCAACCGCTGAAACTTCATCTTCCTTTGTGTTGCTTCAACACCTTTACTTTGATTTATTGCTTTATGAGTTAACTCTTATGCAAGACTTATTGATGCTTGTCTTGAAGTACTATTCATGAAAAGTCTTTGCTTTATGATTCAGTTGTTTACTCATGTCATTACCTTTGCTTTGATCGCTGCATTCATTACATATGTTTACAAATAGTATGATCAAGATTATGATGGCATGTCACTTCAGAAATTATTTTGTTATCGTTTTACCTGCTCGGGACGAGCAGGCTTGGGATGCTGATACGTCTCCAACGTATCGATAATTTCTTATGTTCCATGCTACTTTATTGATGATACCTACATGTTTTATGCACATTATATGTCATATTTATGCATTTTACGGAACTAACCTATTAACAAGATGCCGAAGAGCCAGTTGTTTTCTGCTGTTTTTGTTTCAGAAATCCTAGTAAAGAAATATTCTCGGAATTGGACGAAACTTTCGCCCAGGGTCCTATTTTTGCACGCAGAAGACCGAAGAGATAACGAAGTGGGGCCACGAGGCGGCGGAGGGTGGCCGGCGCGGCCCAAGCCCTGGCCGCGCCGACCTACCCCTGGGCCCCTCGTGTGGCCCCCGCGTTGACCCTCCGCCTACTTAAAGCTTCCGTCGCGAAACCCCAGACCGAGAGCCACGATACGGAAAACCTTCTGAGACGCCGCCGCGAATCCCATCTCGGGGGATTCAGGAGATCGCCTCCGGCACCCTGCCGGAGAGGGGATTCATCTCCGGAGGACTCTACACCGCCATGGTCGCCTCCGGAGTGATGAGTGAGTAGTTCACCCCTGGACCATGGGTCCATAGCAGTAGCTAGATGGTCGTCTTCTCCTTGTTGTGCTTCATTGTTGGATCTTGTGAGCTGCCTAACATGATCAAGATCATCTATCGTAATACTATATGTTGTGTTTGTCGGGATCCGATGGATAGAGAGTACTATGATTATGGTGATTATCAATCTATTGTTTATGTGTTGTTTATGATCTTGCATGCTCTCCGTTATTAGTAGAGGCTCTGGCCAAGTTTTTGCTCTTAACTCCAAGAGGGGGTATTTATGCTCGATAGTGGGTTCATGCCTTCATTGAATCTGGGATCGTGACAGTAGGTTCTAAGGTTGTGATGTGCTGTTGCCACTAGGGATAAAACATTGATGCTATGTCTAAGGATGTAGTTGTTGATTACATTACGCACCATACTTAATGCAATTGTCATTGCTTTGCAACTTAATACTGGAGGGGTTCGGATGATAACCTGAAGGTGGACTTTTTAGGCATAGATGCGGTTGGATGGCGGTCTATGTACTTTGTCGTAATGCCCGGATTAAATCTCACTATATTTATCATATCATGTATATGCATTGTTATGCCTTTCTCTATTTGTCAATTGCCCGACTGTAATTTGTTCACCCAACATGCTTTATCTTATGGGAGAGACACCTCTAGTGAACTGTGGACCCCGGTCCTATTCTTTACATAGCATACAATCTACTTGTTTTACTGTTTTCTTTGCAAACATCTTCCACTCGATACGTTTAATCCTTTGTTACAGCAAGCCGGTGAGATTGACAACCTCACTGTTTCGTTGGGACAAAGTACTTGGTTGTGTTGTGCAGGTTCCGCGTTGGCGCGGAATCCCGGTGTTGCGCCGCATCACATTTCGCGACCATCAACCTTCAACGTGCTTCTTGGCTCCTACTTTCGATTAAACCTTGGTTTCTTTCTGAGGGAAAACTTGCTACTGTGCGCATCATACCTTCCTCTTGGGGTTCCCAACGAACGTGTGAGTTACACGCCATCACGGGGGCCTGTTTCACAGGGTCTGCTAGACGGCTGGGTAGAGCCCTACCTCGTATTTCGCTGGTTATTTTACGGGGTTGGCCCTTTTAGGGGGTCTGTTAGACATGCTCTTAGAGCATCTCCAGCCGTTGGGGCTCCCCAGGCCGAAATCCGGCGCTATTTAGCGTCAGATGGATGTATTTTTTGGTAAGGGAACGCCCATTTTTCCAGCGGCGAGCCCAGGATGGATGAAAGTTTTTGACAAAATATGGCGAATTCAGACAAAACTAGGTGAAACTCGTTCAAACATAAGCGAAATTTAGTGATATTTAACATATATAGGCGAGTTTGTACATATATAGGTTGAATTCGTACATATATTTGAATTCGGCGACATGCAAACTTAAACTAATAGCGGTCTTCTACATGCCAAAATGGCGGTAGAAGGTTGTGCAGTCACCGCCGTCGTCGTCGTTGCTGGAGTTCCCGGCTTCCTCGGGCGGCGGCGCCTCGTACCAGCGGCTAGAACCCTGGCTAGGGTCACCGGCGCGTGGAGGCGTCGGCCGGTAGAGGTCGTCGTCGCTGCTCGTTTGATCAGCGGCGGGGTCCTGGGCGAGGCGTTCTTGCCGAGGCCGGTGCACTTGGAGGCGAGTTGTCGCGCGGCCTCGGAGCCGACGCTGCTGCCCGCCCCTGCCGCTCCCAGCCCGCCTGGACCAGCCGAGTGCCCAGTCGATGGGGAGCACCAGTCGGCGGGCACCATGTCGGAGCGACCGCCTCCGGCGCCGTCCTCGGCGCGCTTCGCCTCCTCCTCGGCGAGCTGGTTGGCGGCGGCGGTGGCGGCGGCCTCCTTCTTGGAGGACTTCCGCTTCTGCCCGCGCGATGGAGAAGACGGTTGGTCGCGGATGACGAGCGTGCCGCTGCTGCGCCCTCTGGTCGGTGGTGGAAACGCCGCCTCCTGCTTGACGTGGTAACGCGGTGTCGCCGACGGAGGCGTCGATCCGCCGAACCTGGACGCGAACCTCGACCGACGAGGAGGAGGACGGCGCCATCCTCCTCGGCGTCCAGGAACTACCATGCCGGCGCGACTACCGCCCCGTCGCCATCCACGTCTGGGAGTTCCCACCCTCGATGTGCGTGATCACATTGGCGAGGGTGCGGGCAGGCGCGCTCCACCACTGGTGGCGGCCGGCGGCGTTGTTCCTAGCCGGAGGAGGAGGAGGGCCGTCATAGGCGGCGAGTTCATGCTCATACCTGCGCCGGAAGAAGTCTGTCCAGGAGTCGTAGTTGTTTGCTCTGCGCGCTGCTCGTCACGGAGAGTGACGAGCACATCGTCGATCGCCGCGTCCAGGGCGGCGCGACCCATCGGCGGCAGCGGGATCGAGACTCCGCCCGCGCTGAGTCGCCATCCTCCCGGCGCGCGGTAGTTCGGCGGCGCCGGGTAGCCCGCCATGTGGAGGAGCCGCCACTCCCATTGGTGGAGGGAGCGGCGGCCGAAGCCGTTGTTGGACGCGCCGTCATTCGCCATCGTGATCCCCGAGATCGATAGTGGAGAAGATTGGGGAAGATTAAGGGAGACAGCGGCGTGGTGAATGCGGCCAGACGCGGTAGTTCGGCGATAAATAGAGGTCGACGCACGTGAAACCGAGGCGACAGCATTAACTCTCCGTGTGGAAGCTACGCGGCCGGCGAACACTGACCGGCGGCAAGCTTTTACAGCGCGCGGAAGACGATGCAAGACAACGATTGGCCTCTCTCGCCAACAAGTTGGGGCCACCAGCCGCGCGGAAAAAAATTTCGGCGTTTCCCGCGCTTTTGTTTCGTCCAGAGTCCCCGAGCGCTCCCCGGGAGGCCGGGATGGCCTGGGCTCCCCGGATGGATGAAAGCCCAAATCCGGATGAAAACGAGTGTCCGGGGACACGGCTGGGCCGTTTTCGTCCATCCGGATGAAAAAGAAGGCGTCCTGGGGGTCTCGTCGGGGAGACTGCTGGAGATGCTCTTAGAAAAGAATATTCGGGAATATGCTGTTTTCCGATCTCCTTTTACGGTGTGTGGTCTGCGGAGCCTTTTTTTCAGCCCCCAAATCGTGATTTCTGCTGCCTGCAAACACGTATTTGAAATTTGCGGTTTGGGTTGCCTGCTAGAGATGCTCTAATCAGGAAAACCACCACCGTAGCTTTGTCAGTGTTAGCCATGGTGGTGATGTGGACGTACCCGTGAGCCAGAGTAGAGGAGAGTCAAACCACTAGTGTCGACATAATCCAACACAAGAAGTCACCCTAAGAGGCACCCAAGAAATATCATCTATCATCTTGTGGTACAATATCTCAAGGGACGGGTTTCGTAAGCATGATCTCCTAAAAGGCCAACATATGGTCATCAGGATGGGGGAGTATGAAAACATCACAACAAAACGGGCAAGCATGCATGTACGAGGCAAAAGAAATTATCTTCCGTCAAAATATGAGCTAACTCGATTCATGAAAGGTGATGCACACACGTTGTGTGGCGTGGTGAGATTGACATCGAAGGATTTTGACACTTGAAGTTCATTTTACTTTTTATGTAACAAAATACATTTATCTCAATTTATTTTGACCATATATCTTATAATAAAAATCCATAAGCTACAAGAATTGCATGTATATGGAGGTAAATAAAAAATGTAGGTTTAAAGTGATCAAACCCACAATAATATGAGAAAGAAGGAGAATATTGGGGGAAATCCCACGATTAAGGTTTTCACCATTCTTCATTTTCTTACCATCGTTCTCATGGTCATATTAGATCTGACGAAACTATATATCCAAAAGAAATCACCCTATTATTCCAAATTGTTAGTTCTAGAACATAATATCATAACTAATACTAGAAGGAAATATGATTAAAAAATATTCTAATAAGGGATAATCTATATTTGAACAATTCCTTAACAACTTACTGTAACAAAAAAAAGTAGCACACTGTAACGGTAAGATTGATTTTATCAGAGTACTTAAACTTCGTGAAAGACTTTGAAAACTTCTGGCCGTACAAAGGACATGATGATCTATGTTGTGTATTACAATCATATACTTCCACGACTCAAGCGAGTCAAAGTAATTCCACAGATACAACAAAGTTGTACAAAAGAAGATTATATTAGTTATCATGCATATTCTTGGATTTAAATAATAAATAGGAGAAACAATCATATACAATTCTAAAAGATAGGGTGAGTAAAAAAATGAACCTATAGTGACCACTTTCATATAGCCATATAGGTAGGATTTTTATTTTTACTGGTGCTCATATGAATCAATCATGAATGTTAACACTTTGAAACATTAAACAGAGGATACCATAAAACATGAATGCCATTTAAGTCTAACCCCTTCCTAAGTATATGCCTCTTAATCAATATTTTTATAAAATAGGATAGCTAGCATAAGTGAAATAGATAGTTAATTAGCACTTAAAACTTCACAATATAATGTAAAATATTAAAAAATTAATATATATACCTCTTGCGTAATAATTCCTAGTGTCCATAGGATTCAATAACATAGCTATCATGTAAGGAAAACTTAGGCATAAAAGTAAGATTATTCTGAAGATATAAACTTTCTCCTCTCAAGTAGGACTAGGATGTTAAAATTTCATAATATTTTTTTCTAGATCATGACCATCATCACTAGTAACAGGGGTTAATCATGCATCGTTAATAGAGGAAATTTCATCAAGCATATAAGTATTCATATAATTAATTTTATTCCAAATTCCCATTTTCATTAACAGAAGAAAGACTAACATCAATAGTGTAGCAAACATTATTATCAATTTATCACCGAAATAAGAATCATCGTTATTCTCAAAAGTGGTACTAGAAATATTGTAGCCTCATAGGGGTTATTTGACATGTGCAATAGTTTCATATAGTAATTATTCATCAAGCATATCATCATTAAGAATAGTATCATCCAAGATAGTTTTGATACCATTAGTTATAGATACCAAGTTATCATAAGATGGACCAAAAAATCTTCTTTGTCAATTTTTATCATAAAATTCACTTGAGAGTTGAAATCGTGGAGGGTGTCAGGGAGGCAGTTGAAGCGGGTGCAGCACAACGTGATCGACATATCTCCGTGGGTCGGTCGAAAATTATCTGTTTTGTTTTCACCCCTACGCTAGAGGCAGTTGTCGATGTAGATGGCCTTTATGGAGCTCCAAACGTGCTATGCGGTGTTGGTGGGCTGCATGATGATGTTGAGCAGATCTAGGGAGACAACATTGTAGAGCCACGAGAAGATGCACTGGTCGACCTAAGTTCAATGCACGACGATTACCATGAGATCCGACTTCAGGTTATCATCGATTTTCTTGATGATTCTGATCTTGTGGAAGATCACCAGGAATTACGTATGCCAGGTAGCGTATATGGAGTCCTTGAGATCGAGGATGATGGGTACATGGTTGTTGATGCGGAGCATCTAGATGATGGTGAACGACACAAGTGGGGTGGTGAAGGGGTTATTGTCACCTCCACCGATTAGGGAGGAACGGGAAGGGGCCGGCTGCATGGGAGTAGAGAGGGTGGAAGTGTGTGTACAGGTTTAAGATCGAAATGAAGTTTGTGCCATGAAGAAGGATGGAACAAGAGATTTGGGCAACGCAATTGTATCGATCGCATTGCGGTATACATATGATCAAAGTTCTGAACATCCTAAACCCTAGCTCTACCCTAGATCATGTTACAAAGGGAAACATATCACATGATTAGGGTGGACGGTTAGGTAGGATTGCAACAACAAACTTGGTATTTTCTGCATTCCAACCTACAACACTTTGTTGACTGTCTATTGATCACTAGGTATAGCTCTATAATTTTTGTTGAACTACTAGCTCGAAATTTTATTAAAATTTGGAGCTATGGAATTTGTATTCAGTCCACATGTATGTAACTCTTCTAAAAATATATTTTTGCAAAAGATAAATTTATTAATTTCTCGAGTTGACAAACTTTGTGAAACTTGAAACATGTGCAGGAGCCCAAATGCTAAATCTCTCTCGAACATGTGGGTGGAACTTATGCTTGACCCTTTAATGGAATGTTTGCACATATATCTTGGAGAACAGTGGATAGTACAGATATAAATAAATAGACACGCACTAAATTTTGTGATGGTGTTGTCGGGGTAGTGTTAGACGTGCTTATCTTTATTCTCAATGATGGACTGCCCTTTTTTTTGAAGGTTTCCCGATGATCCATACGACCGATATTGGACGACGTGGTTGAGCCCCAACCCGGCATGGACAAACCTTTCTACCCAAGATGCCATCGCCCAACAGGATCAGGACAGCTTCGCGGTGCCCAGCCATGTTCTTCAGACAGCCATTAGTACTGCCGGCAATGGCACGGTGCTAAATGTTCTCCTGGAGAAAGGGTACCAACCTTCATTGATGTTCAGATTGTTCCTCCACTTCACCGACTTCCAAAAGAGCCAGTTGCGGCAATTCGACGTCTACATCAATAATGAAAAGATCGTGAAATATAGCCTCACATACATGGCCGTTTCTAGTGTGCAGAATCCTGGCTGGTCCAACACCGACGATGGCAACTTCAATATCACTCTCGCAGCCACCAATATCTCCTTGCTGCCCCCCATGATCAGTGCATTAGAGTTATTCAAACTCATTCCTAACATCACTTCAAGAACGTTCTCCAACGATTGTGAGTTGTCTTCCCTTTCTCTATATCTCGTAGTTAGTTTCTCTATTTTGTTCTGGAGGTACAAACTTTGTTTGTGAACATATTTTTAACTTTGGAGCTCAAAATATTAATTCTAACTTTTGTTACAGATATATAACATATTATTAAGCTCGATCGCCTCACGGTGTTATCTAAACATATATTATGGACATAAAATAAGTACTAGTACAAACCTGAATATTCTAGTTAGTCGTTCTAGTTAATTTCCATATTATGTATGTCCTTGTAAATTAGCTATATTATATGACCAACCACTGAACACACTCATTTATTTGCAAATTATTGTTATCATAAATATTTTGCGACGCCATTTACATATGTATTTGTATTTTTTGTTTCTCTCTTGTTGTTGGCATTTGGATTTAGAATGTTATTGCGTTATACAAATACCTTTTGCCAACTCAGTAAAAAGATCAGCTTTTATAACAATACTAGAGATGCTACTGTGCATCGGTACTATAGTACTAAGCAGTAAGCACTATCTATTCTCGTATGGAACAAATACGAAGGTAGAGAGAGAGTACAAAATAGGAAGGGAGTGATGTCATGACCCTAGTGAACATATCATGACCATATTGGAGACATGGGTTGTTAGTGGACTTGGGCCATGGGCCAGCGATAGTGGCCCTTCGATTTGGCTTGGTCGCTATAAGGGAGGAGCAGTAGCTGCGAAGGGACATGGAACAATATTAAAGAGATAGAAACTAGTACATCCACCTCATGTCCCGCCGGTGATCGCCGCGACGTAAGGTCGATAAACAATTTCTTTTGGTAGCATCCAAACCCGACGATGACGAGATCCAAGTGGAAGGCAGGCGGGAGAGAGAGACCAATTTCAGATTCTTCAGTTCTATTCCATGTCCCTTCGTAGATGTTGCTGCTCCCTTATAGCGACCAAGCCAAATGCAAGGGCCACTATCGCTGGCCATGGCCCATGTCCACCAATATCCCATGTCTCCAATATGGTCATGATCATGTACATTTGTCCCCATATAAGCATTATGCCATTTTCTGCATTTTCCTTCCGTGCAAAATTTGGCCATACCTACTTCTTGCTTTTCACCATGGCTTACATTGTTATCATTCTCATGATTCATCTCTAGGCCAACACTAGTTTTGTGCCAAATGAGCTGTATTGAACAACCACCTACATCCCATGACAAGGAAAGTGAAGTAATATTGCTGACATACTGCATCTTCCTTAATAGTAGCTGTTGTAGCTTGCATTGTTCTGATAGTACCAGAAAGAATACCATTTGAATTCCACCTCTTCCATGCTCCAAGCGTTTTGGCTTGTCAATCTCCCTCTCCGAGTGGGTATCCACAATCTACTCTTGGAACAATGATGAGCTGCCAATTTGAGTGATGACATAGTTGGCCAGCTCCTCTCCCCATATCGCGTCCTTCAGGACTGTCATTAAACACACCATTTGCAGAATTCAGCTCAAGCTCTTCAAACAGGGACAAACCACCAACATGGGTCAACACCTCAACAAACAAGTCGGTGTCGATGTATAGGGTGTGTGTACCAGGATCATCCGTTGGGCACGAGATGACATGGGTCGAGTAGCCCGCAAAAGCACATAGATTCACATTGCCACTAGTTGAAACCGCCACCGCTACATGGTTAATGTTGACGTTGCCAGCTAAGTAAATGGTCGAACATCATGTGTGCATGGCAGAAGAGGTGATGGGGTCCGTGTGCGGTGCACCAACACCCGTGACCTGAACCGCCGAGAAGAGTTAGGACGACGAAGGCTTGGTCGTCTGCTGCTCTAGTACTCGACCTGGCACGAACATCGGCGTGGTTGCGGCGATTGGCGTGAGTGCTGCCACCATCTTCTTCGCATCCGCTAGCATCGTGTCCTGCCTAGCGGCAATGCGACCTACCGTCATGCTGATCTTCATCAAGGTCTCATTGATGGTGCTCAAGCTCGCCTCTATTGTCCTTGTCGCCACCTCCGTTGCTTGGACACGGTCAGATCAAATGGAGAAAAAAAATTAAATTCGTGAGAATTTGTGGAAGGAACCTTGCTCCAGATACCAAGTGTAATGTTCCCCGTTTCCGCCGGTGATCGCCGGGACGTGAGGTGGATAAACAACTACTTGTGAGGAAGATAAGATCCAAGAGGATGACAGGTGGGAGAGAGAGGCCAGTTTTGGTTTATTCACTTTTGTTTCATGTCCCTTCGTAGTTGCTACTGCTCCCTTATAGCGACCAAGCCAAATCAAAGGGCCATTATCGCTGGCCCATGGCCCAAGTCCACGAACAGCCCATGTCACCAATATGGTCATGGTATGTTCACTAGGTTCATGGCAACTGATGGTGGGGAACATATCACGTAAAAATGTGATGAGTCTGCAAATTTCCATTCGAGGTGTTGGATTAGCTACAAATTGTCAGATGATTTTCCCTTCTATTTTCCATGCATTTAGCCATGTTTTCCTCCTCTACACAACTTCCCATCCTAGAGAGCAACTTTCTATGTCGCCTCAACCTTTGCTCCAGGCGAATCTTGACGTCGGTGCCCTCCTCCACCATTGACTCCTCATCGAGCAACTCCCTTGGATCTAGCTGCATATATAGCGGCCACGTAGCTCTTCTCCAGTGCAGATTTGATGCGTATTTGCTCCCTTGGATTGTTGCCTTATTCGTGCAAACGAACAACAATGCCCCGTGTCTGTAGTGCCATGTTTTTTTCGAATAGAACCCTAGAATTAAGAGAAACATCGAACAGTACAAAACACCCCAATAAAAACAAAAATTACAATAAAATATTTGAGATGTCCTTTATCTTCAACTTCCAGACCACTGCCGCTCCTCCCTGAACCGCCTTGACGTTGTTGGTTGCGGACGGGAAATCGCCGAACGGGTTAGGAAGATGTCCCAAGGACCTGAGCGACCTCTACGCCGGGCAGCCCTCGGCATATCTTTGGCCCTAGGCGTAGACAGGGCTACGCCGACGGCCACCCTCGGCGTAGGCTATTTTTTAAATTTGTCTAATTTTGTAAAAATCATAACTAATTCATATGATGTCAGAAAAATGCGTATGAGGTATCAAAATGTTCAGAAAAACATCCTCTATCCGTTTATGTCAAAATCATACATATTTGAATCATGTAGAATAACATGTTAACATAGAAACAATTCAATCACTTTCTTATATGTTTTCAGGTTCCCGTTTTAGCCAGATGGCAATTTAAACGAAGTCAGAAAATCTCGCGGAGCCGCATGGCATCATTTTATGTGTTCTAGTAACCACTCCAAAAGATGGAATTGGGATACGACAATTATTTTGGAAAACCCTTCACGAAGGGCTATCAAGTCCGGATTTCTATGGCTTTTAGGGCAATGAGTAGGAAACGACCCGTGACACCGCATAGTTTGTCGGAACGAGACCATATTTGGCACGTGCGTGGTCCCTGGATGGGAAGCAAGGCCCCGGGAGCGCATTTCCAATCCGACCCATGGGCGATGGTTTTTTCATTTTCGGTGCCAAAACAGGTTTTTGTGAAGGAACTACATGGGGCGCATTTTAGTATTGCGCGAGACCTCGCGTAGTGGGACACCGCCTTCGCACCCCATATCACATGCCATATGTGCGCGCTAGCTATCTGGGAATCCATGCGGCTTCTGCGGTGTCCCGCTCGAATTGGAAAGTGATTTGAACTAGGGCTACACTTTCCGTCGCTCAATAAATTCCGCAAAAATTGTTTTTAGGTCTATGACATATCAGTTTATGTGCTAATTTTTGTCCGTTTAGCGCGATGGTAAACGGGTGCACCAGCGCTGTACGCCATACCGCATCTCCGTGGGCCTTTTGGCCAAATGAAAATTTAAACAAAGTCAGAAAATCCCGCGGAGCCGCATGGCGTCATTTTATGTGTCCTAGTAACCACTCGAAAATTCGGGGGATACGGCAATTATTTTGGAAAACCCTTCACAAACAGGGCTATCATGTCCGGAGTTCTATGGCTTTTAGGGCAAATGAGTAGGAAACGGCCCGTGACACATAGTTTGTCGAACGAGGCCATATTTGGCACGTGCGTGGTCCGGATGGGAAGCAAGGCCCCGGAGCGGATTTCCAATCCGACCCATGGGCGATGGTTTTTTCATTTTCGGGTGCCAAAACGGGTTTATTTTGTGAAGCAGCTACATGGGCGCATTTTAGTATTGCGCGAGACCTCCGCGTAGTGGTAGGACACCGCCTTCGCACCACATATCACATGCCATATGTGCGCGCTAGCTATCTGGGAATCCATGCGGCTTCGGTGTCCCGAATCCGCTGAAACGACCGTTTGAACTAGGGGTACACTTTCCGTCGCTCAATAAATTCCGGGAAAAATGTTTTTAGGTCTATGACATATCACTTTATGTGCTAATTTTTTTCCGTTCAGTGCGATGGTAAACGGGTGCACCAGCGCGCCCGGTACGGGCATACCGCATCTCCGTGGGGGCCCGTTTTGGCCAAATGACAATTTAAACGAAGTTAGAAAATCCCACGGAGCAGCATGGCGTCATTTTATGTGTCCTAGTAACCACTCCAAAAGTCGGAATTAGGATACGGCAATTATTTTGGAAAACCCTTCAAAAACAGGGCTATCACGTCCGGAGTTCTATGGCTTTTAGGGCAAACGAGTAGGAAACGGCCCGTGACACCGCATAGTTTGTCGGAACGAGGCCATATTTGGCATGTGCGTGGTTTCCAATCCGACCGATGGGCGATGGTTTTTTCATTTTTGGGGTGCCAAAACGGGTTTATTTTGTGAAGCAGCTACATGGGGCGCATTTTAGTATTGCGCGAGACCTCCGCGTAGTAGTAGGACACCGCCTTCGCACACATATCACATGCCATATGTGCGCTAGCTATCTGGGAATCCATGCGGCTTCTGCGGTGAATCAAAACGGATTGAACTAGGGTACACTTTCCGTCGCTCAATAAATTCCGCAAAAATGTTTTTATGTCTATAACACATCACTTTATGTGCTAATTTTTGTCCGTTTAGCGTGTTGGCGAACGGTGCACCAGCCCGCCCGATACGACCATTTCGCATCTCGCGAGGGGTGTTTTGGCCACATGGCAAATTGGGCGTCATATTTGGATTCCTCTAATTTTTAGGTTCAAATGATGATATGTATGTTATATTTAGATTCCTCTTTTTCTGATCGATTTAGACATATTATTTGTGGAATTTTGATTTTCCGATTTGAAGATATTAATTATTCAATATTAAATAGAAAAAAGACCAAAAAATAAAATCATTTATTTTTATTTGAATTTAATATTATTATTACTTATATATATTCATTGTTGTCTACTTAAGTAATTGTTTGGGATTCAAAAATAAAGAAGTGTGCATCACGGTTCAAGGGTTAATAGGGTTGATATGCTATTATTAGCAAGAGGTGTCAATTCTATAATGGAAGCTCATCCGAATGGAACCAAGAAGTTAAGCGTGCTGAGGCTAGAGTAGTGTGAGGATGGGTGACCGACTGGGAAGTTTAACCATGATTGTAATTTGACATAAGATTAAGTGTAGTTAGAGTTAAAAGTGTATTGGGTGAAAGATAAACAAGTAAAAAAAATAAGAAAAAAATTGTGTAAAAGAAATTTAAATTTAATTTTTTTTAAAAGTCTATGCCTAGGGTTTTGCCCGTCGGCATATAGAAAAAAATAATTTTTTTTTCGAAATTTTTTTGTTTGAATTTTTTGGAAACGGAAATTTGAATTTTTTAAAGTCTATGCCGAGGTTTGCCGTCGGCGTAGCGTGAGGGCCGGGCTACGCCGACGGCGATAGTGGCTTTGCCGAGGGACTTACACGCCGAGGAGCTATGCTGAGGGCGGCCCTCGGCATAGCCTATGCCGAGGGCCAAAGCATGCTACGCCGAGGGTTCCCGGCCCTCGGCATATAGCCCCATTCCTGTAGTGTGCCGCTCCTCCCTGAACCGCCTTGACGTTGTTGGTTGCGGACGGGAAATCGCCGAACGGGTTAGGAAGATCACATTTGTCCCGGAGACAAAGAAGAAGGAATAACTGCCGATAAAACTTCATGGAGATCCGCATATCCCCAGCCAAAAGAAGTCCACGAGAACCACACCACCTCCACAAGCTTCTCGCCGTTGTCGTCAAGATGGGGCTGAAGCGTGGGAGACTATGCCGCAGTCACCACCTAAGCACCGTCACACCAATCCTTAACCCTAAAACCCAAAAAAACGAAGCCCTCCGACCAAGATCCATCCCGCCTCCATGGCCCAAATGCCGCAGAATTGAGGCAGGCCGGCGGCAAGGAACCCTAATCACCTACTTGATTACCTCTCTCGAGATGTACCGGTTCGCTTCAGATGTTGAATGAGGTCGTGATCCTAACTCCCAGTGCCATGGTTTTTCTTCTCTTCAGATCTGGAGGTGTACGCAAGCCGCCATCGCAAATTGTAGGTTTCCCGTTATCTTTAATTGGCGTAGATTGACGATCCGGAACTAAAATTTTATTTTTCCATAAAGATTTTAAATTTCGTCTGCCTTACACACAACGGAAAAGAACTCTCTGTTATGTTCGTCTCGTCATCATCATCGGGTGAACAGCTCCATGAGGATAATTTCGTCTGCCTCACCCCTGAGGCCCGTGCTCCGTTGGCCGTAGGCACTGCATCCTCTCCTAAAATATGCACAACTGTTGTGGTGGCCTACCGGTGAGGCACAATGCATTGGCTCGCCCGGTGTAGGCAAACTGGCAAACACGAAGACACAAAACAGGTCACCACATTCGTGCTGCCAATGTAGGCGCTAATCACAGCGCCAGCGGCAAGGGCAACATCCGCCTGCGCGCATAGGCAAACCTGCAGACGCAAAATACATAAAGGGTTGTCTCAATGCAAAGTTGATCCCACCACGTCACTTAAGGTTGAATTGCTCAGAGTTTAAGTTTGGTATGGTGGTTAGCTTAGGTTTTCAAATGTGTTCAAATGTGTGTTAAAGTGTCAGAGTTCTGCAATCTTTTTTGTGGACACAGTTGGTCTGAAGAACCTCTTGAAACTACATATTTGCATTCAATAGTCCAACAGTTGTTTCACTCGAGTATGGCCAAATATATTTTTTCCTCACCACTTCCTCCTTTTCACTTTTTGATGGTAGTCGATGCAATGATGGCCATCAAATACAAGTATGGAGTAAAGAAAAACTGGAATGGTGATCCATGTTTCCCGGCCAACTATGCATGGAATGGCGTGAAATGTAGCAACTCAACTGACCGCACTACGAGGATAATATCTTTGTGAGTGTTGAGTACTATGTTGATGGTCTTTCATGTTGCATGTCCAAATATGTACTCTTTGTCTTATTTTGGATGTTAACTGTCATGCAGGGATCTGTCAGACAGGATCGATATCTAATGATTTCACGTTGCTCCCAGAACTCCAATTGCTGTAAGTATATCAGATAATGAGGATGCATATGTTTATGGTATATATACAAAACTGAGACAAAAATTAAAATTCTTTTTCATACGCATGTTTCCATTCCATAGCACTTTATCTTGCTAGATGATTAGTGGAATGTGGGGTGGTGCATAAAGGGCATCATACTTGCCTTCCATGCCATTTCTTTATTATCCACAATATCTGAGATTTAAATTTGACATGACTGGGGTATCCATTTTACATGTAGGCTGTAGTCATTAGTTAAGTACACCAATATGATCCACTTGAGTTTGCTTCAATCTGAATAGATTTTGCTGCATTTTTCATAATGCTATAAATTATCGCCGAGTGTCTAAAACTACACGTCAATTTCTGCAGCGATTTGTCTGGCAATAGTTTGAATGGCCCAATTCCGTATACCCTCTGTAAAAAGAATGGTGGACCACTCGTTTTCAGGTTTGGGTCTTCTTCATGAGGTTTCTTTATTTGTAAACATGCATTAGAATTGTACTTTAATGTTTTTTTCCTATCATTTTTAGGCACCTAATTTTTTAAGATTTTTTTTGTAGAAAATTGTTTGATGTAACTTCACTATTTCAGATCTGAAACTGGCGAAGATTTGTGCAATGTAACAATGAGTCCGCCTCCATCAAAAAATAGAAAAATTATTGTGTATATTTCTGTTGTGGTTCCCCTGGTTGTAGTGGTTGTACTTGTTCTTTCATATTTGATCTGGAGAGGAAAGAGAAAGCCCAAAAGTGAGTATGATCCTCTCTTTTAATAACTTGTAATTACATCCATTTGTTATTAAGGTTTACTCTATATCCGTTGCTTCTGTATATAACTAACATTTGTTCAACCAGTCTCTACGCAAGATCCTCATAAAGAGTCCGAGCTTCAGAGTGCTTCATTAAGTACAAAAGGTCATGGAAACCACCTGCAAAGTACTGAGAATCGTCGATTCACGTACAAAGAGCTGGAAAAGTTTACTAATAAGTTTGAACGGTTCCTTGGAAAAGGAGGTTTTGGGCTCGTGTATTACGGCCGATTGGAAGATAATAGTGAGGTTGCCGTCAAGATGCGTTCTGAATCATCGTCGCATGGGCTTGATGAGTTCTTAGCTGAGGTACTTTCTCCCTTGGTTGATAAAATTGTAGTTTGAAAAGTAAGTTTGGTGAGTCTTATGAGTTTACATGCAGATTAATAAATTTCCTTTTTGTCCTTTGTCTCACTAAATTACATAGGTTAATAGCTTGACAAAGGTGCATCACAGGAATCTAGTTTCTTTGGTTGGTTGCTGCTGGGAGAAAGATCACTTAGCGCTGGTTTATGAGTACATGTCTCAAGGCAATCTTTGGGATCATCTGAGAGGTTTGTCCATGAGAAACCTAAAGTATATATTGCTTAGTTTATAACAAACTTTGTAGCTTTCTTTAAACTCCAATATAGACTGATACATGCATATTAAACTTGAGATGCTGTCTTGAGTGGTTTTAAGATATTTCAGTAGGCTATCTAGATGTGTTTCCTTTAAAATGCCTACAGTTCTCAGTAACAGGAGAGGGGCGTTTCTACCATGCAAGGGTTATACCGTGCATGGGCCCATATTCTCTCTCCTTTACTATTGCATGCAGGCTGTACAGAGCCAATTCAACTCCACATATGAATGCATGTTAATCCGTTTCTAAACTTGGAAACCTCCATAGCTTTGGAATAAGAAATCCAACTTATGATCTGTTTGAACATTCGAGATCCTAGTGATGAGAGCTTCGAAATAAGACAGACATTGGAGATCTTTTGACAAGTCTTAAATTTCGAAATGTGACACTTGATGAAACTTTAAGAAACAAGATTTTCTTAAGCTTGTCGTGTTTTGCCGTCACATATTTTATTTTGCATGCAGAAGAGAGTTTATTGTATTTGCGTGTACTATAGTGTGTCATAATGTGGGTTAATGGGCATCATTGCATGATAATATACCATAAAAGTTTCAAAACAGTTTATTTGGATTTATCTTTTTTAATGATAAGTTCAAAATAGTGTGTCACTAGGATCAAGTGTTTTTATTTTATTGAGGTCCATTGTCCTCCGACAAGCTTTGAGAGTATATTGTTTGATATATTCATATGATATTCTTAAATGTGCGATAATTTCAGACCCATCTTAGTAGTGTTTCAAAGTGAATCATAGTGTGAGAGTTTGCCACAGACATGAGTCAGTATGGTTCAAACAGTTTCATACGGGTGTACAAGAGTTTGTAAATAACAATGCTACAAACTGTATCCAAAGAGACCGTATAAATGAGTTTTGTTGTGTTATTAGAAAACTATATAAATCTAGTTATATTGAATATATTTAGATAAATTTTAAATTTTGATGATTGGAACTTAGTGAAACTTGATAGAATTTTATGAAACCATGGAAAAGTAAAGAAGCAATGTGACATACATATAAATCTAATTATATTTAATATATTTTAAATTTAATTTAGTTTATCGCAGAACTTTACTTTTCATTTGTACATGGAGTTTCACCAAGTTTTAGAGAGTTTCATCATGTTTAAGAATTCACTTTTTTAGGACTTGTGAGAATATATTCAAATTTGGTCTTGTTTCAAAGCCCTTGTCATTTGGAACACAAATATGCAGTTAGAACATAAATTAGACTACTAGTTTAAAATATAAGATATAGATAAGCTTTAGAATCCAATAAAAAAACATGTGGGGAGGTGGGGGGTGAGTGCAGAGATAGTGCTACGCTGTGGCAGGATGAACATGAAGATTTCTGCATGCGCGTCACACCATAAAAATTAATTTATGTGAGCACACAATAGGATAGAGTGTGCTAGGTCATAATCTCAATTGGAATGGATGGTGTCTGCGTGTAACGCTATCTCTTGTGCACGCTAGAGGTGCATTTCTCTCGCTAACAGCTACTCATAGTTGCGTATTACTTCTCACCCAAGAGAAAGTTGCATACTTCTCGTTGGTTGACAAAGTAACACCCTTATTTCAACTAATCTATTCAATTTCTAACGCAAAACAGAGTAATGGAATTGCAAACAAACAAATATTGCGCACATGTGCAAACATTGACGTATCATTTTTTTATAGAACGCATGCACTTTATTGATCACATAATTATAATGCCATTACAAATAAATTCCCGAGTACCGCCTGGGAAAACATTTCACCACACAAAGCAATCAGAGAACTCAGTACAAAATCTAGCTAAAAGATGTGCGTCACTGCTCATTGCACTACTAAAGTGAAAAAAAACATACATGAACCAAAACTATTGGCCAACGGGGACTTGATAAGTTGTAGCACAGAAAGATAGCCCGTGGACAGAATGATGTGTCTGAAACAAATAAATTTGTTGGCACTGTTCTAACCGTTACTGTGATCATGATTGTATATGAAGGGATAAATGGAGATGAAACCTTAGATTGGGCAACACGCGTACGGGTTGTGCTTGAAGCTGCGCAAGGTATGATGTAATAAAAAAGTTATAGTTTCCTTAAGCATATATTTTATAGCTCATTTGTTTTTTCTCACTAGTTTTCTGGGACTTGTTGTGATATGCTTAGGCCTAGATTACCTGCACAAGGGATGCAGCTTTCCAATCATTCATAGGGATGTGAAGACCGGCAATATCCTATTGGGTCACAATCTACGGGCGAAAGTAGCTGATTTTGGACTTTGCAAAACCTATATTAGTGAAATACAGACTCACGTATCAACTAATGCGGCTGGAACACCAGGTTACTTCGACCCAGAGTAAGTCTCTTCACACGTATTATAACGTTTGTGCACTCTTAGCATATAATGAGAAGTAAACCAGTTCAATTTACCAAGGCAAAAAAAAGAGAACTGATAAGTTGATGGCATTGTCTTAATCGCTTCATCCAGATTTAGTTTTTCTATGTGACTCATCTACTTTTTTTAGGTACTTCCACACAGGCAGGCTCACTGAGAGCAGCGACGTTTACAGCTTTGGTGTTGTTCTACTGGAGATAGTTACTGGCGAGGCTCCGATGCTGCCAGGCCATGGACACATTGTTCAGCGTGTGAAACAGAAGATCACCACGGGTAACATCAGCTCGGTTGCCGATGAGCGGCTCAGCAATAACTACGAGGTTACCTCCATGTGGAAAGTAATCGACACCGCCATGGCATGTACAGCAGATACTTCTGATCGTAGGCCAACAATGGCCACCGTGGTGGCACAGTTGAAGGACAGCCTGGCATTGGAGGAAGCTCGCGAGGATAGTGGCGTCAGGGTAAGCCCCGCAAGTGATAGTTCTACAGCCTTGATGTCCACATTTGGTCCCTCGGCTAGATGAAGCTAGGACTATAACTGGACAGGTTTTATGCCATCGTTGATGGTTCTGTAATGATTATATTTCCTGGCAGAAACAGGATGGGTATGTATTACAACGGTATATTGTTTTGTCTCTCTAAATTATCCTCGCGTTAAGGAAAACTAGTGTGTGTTTTGTGTATACAAACTGTGTTGCATTGGTTTTTCTTTTTCTAAGTGATGGTGACATTATAGCTAGCTTCTTCATGTACAGAGCTACTTTCCATGTTTATGTGTACGAACCTAGCTACAACTTGATTACTCTGGTTTGATGAGAATGTGGTATAGTATGAAGCATTTGTTTGTTCCATGTTTATGTGACTTCCTGTTGCTTTTCCTTTGATCTGCTATATTTCCACGATCCAGAATTCGAAGTTGTTGTACCACTCTAAGTTGAATATCTGAAGTAAATTCTTGCATACATGAGACTGCCGGATTGGGGATATGTATCCATTGCAAATGCAGTGGTGGAGGTAAATAATAATACATATTCCTTAGTGCAAAACATTGGATAATAAGTCAAAGTGAAGATCAGGTGCAAATTTTTGATAATAAGGTTGTGTGCATTGAATGATACAGGTCCGGGTCTAAGTCCTCTTTTTGGAAAAAATATTACATTTTTTTATAATTATCGGCCGACTTCAACGCTTCTCTGCAACTTAAAAAAGGACGAATTTCCTTTTTTTTTCCTCCAATCGCTGGTTTCGTCCAACACTTTTTTAAATAAGACCATTTTTCCCTCCCACCAAATAACATAAGGCATAATCTCTACTACAAAAGATGACGAGGTTCCGTGTTCCACCTCATTTGTGTTTCCCTCGTTTTTGTCGTGCTCCTCCTCCTTTTAGATAAAAGGCATGGGAATGGTCGACTTTAAATTAACTAGTAAAGTTGCATGTGCTTTGCTACGTTTTTTAGATTTAAAAGATCCATCGGTATATATAAAATTTATTTTTATATTCATCATATACATACTACCAATTTTGGAAAATTAGAATATCCATCTGTAAACATAAACTTTGTTTTGTATTGACTTGGATTAAAAGAGAATCATTAGTGTGGATACAGTTCAATTCAAAGAGAGTCATCATTGGCAGATATATTGCCCGCAAACAAAACGATTGTGTGGGAGTACCAATGGACGATAGATGACGATCCAACATTACTAAGAGCATGTCTAACAGACCCCTTATTTTTCTACCCCTTAAAACACGAGTAGAGGGCCCTGTATTCACTTTTCGCTGGCCGAAAACTTGTCCGAGCTAGCAGACCCCGTATCTCCACCCCGTAAAACAGAATCCTACGGAATATTCTGTTTTCAGCGGCGGCGCGCGGGTGGCTATGGCGGCGGCACGGGGAAAACGGTTGGGAATTCTGAAATGTTTGCGCGCCCTAGTGAAATGGGATGAGGGATTGGCCCTGTATTCAGCCTCCCGCCCCGTACAAGTAAGGGGCGAAGAGCCGCCCCGTAGCCAAAACTGTAAAAAATCGACGCGGGGGCCTGTTTTACAGGTCAGCTAGATGGCCGGGTAGCGCCCAACCCCTTATTTTAGCGGTTATTATATGGGGTTGACCCTTTTAAGGGGTCTGTTAGACATGCTCTAAGTAACTTTAATCAAATTGACAACTAAATGCAGACACAACTATCAAACAATTCACTATTGTGTGCATTGATCAGTACGAACATCCTCTAGTCTCTCATAAATCTCTAGCAATACCACCGAATCTAATTTTCTGTGTCTCTCTAGCAATCAGCTCAGCCCAATGTTGCAGAAAAAGTGCAGCAGTAGCGCATCATTCCCTCTATCCCTGACCAACGCTAATGATGCACAATCAGCTGCGGTTTCTCATGTTCAATCTACCGACGGTGACTGGCGATCCATAGTGCATCATTTACTTACGCTGTAACCTCCATTCGTGAAAGAAAAATAGTGCATCATTTGCTTTATCAGCTCTATCTTATCTTAGTATTATTTATGCACTTCAAAATCAGTTAACGCACCTAGGTTCTGAGAATTTCAAACAATACAACGGCACCTGATGCGAAAATCATTTTTTCGAACACCTGGCCTGGAACAACCTGCATGATCCATCTCTTGCTGAACATACGAAGGAGTTGTCTGCATTACTCTTCCAATATCATCTTTAGACATCAGGGGATAAAAATATTGGCACCAAGTAACATAGATCAACAGACCACGATGAAATATATATTAGACGTGTACTGTACTGACATACCAAGCAACAACAACCATACCTCTCCCACTACTGTACTGTATTTTTCTTGGTTAGTAGCAGCACCACCTTGCTTGTTATCCTAAATCAATTGGTCGACTTGATTCCTGCTGCGTGACCAATAACGATGGATAAATCGATTACCAGAGTGGTCGTTGTGTAAATCCTTTTCGAGCTGGACCTTGAGATGTGAAGATGGATAATGAAAGAGCTGCAATTGGTGTGAAGCACACAGTCCGCAGCGTCAACTACGCCTGCCTGCAAGCGCGCGGCTGGTGCGCGGTTCTTCGTCGTGTCTTCCAGGACGACACCTTATTTCAGATGAGGAGAGAGTAATTGGCAAGCACCAGTAGGCAGTCGCACAGGACCACCCGGTGCCTGCCGCTGGATCGATGGCAGCTTCATGAACACAGACATGGTTCACACATGGAGGAGCCTGCTGAATTGCTGATGTGTGGCCACATTGTTGGCTTCTACGCTGCCGCGAAGCTACAACATTGCTACCGCTAGCACGGTAACGGACGCGCTGTCCTCATCGACCACACCCCTCGCGCCATTCTACGCAGCCGTTGTACTTGTACGCATGCAATGCTGCAAACTGATCGACCGACGCCGAGCTATTCGTCTGGACCGTCTCGCCACGAGGCCTCGCGGATGTCGTCCTCTCTGCCCCATCGCTACTCGCAGCTGTGCACCGCACGGTCTGGCAGTGGTAGTATCGTATCGATCATGCTGACCGTCAAGTCCTCCTCGTCCATGTTGTCGTCTTCCGCCGCGTCGCCTCACGGTGGCGCCGGGAGGAGGCCAGGATACCAGCGAGAGAAGAGCTCGGGGGGCCACGGCAGCAAGTGCGGGCGGCGCCGGTTGGCTGCGTGGGCGTCGATCGATCGCCCGGGCATCAGGATACTAGCGAGAGAAGACCTTGTCGTGGATCGATATCGGCCTATCTGTGTGTCCTTGCGACGCTTCTGAGCGCAGCGGTGGCCTCCCGGTATATATAGGGAATCAGGGATAGCACCGATAGGTATCCTTTAGGAACACGAGCAGATCGGGCGAACGGGCGTGACAGGGAGAAGACCTCCTGGCGGACGAACACAATTGACAAAGCGTTTGACGAACCTTCTGCTCGGCCATGTGCAGCACGCGGGCGAAAACGGTGGCGTGCTAGCTAGCTAGCTTGGACTGCCTGCAGGAACACGTGCGAGACTGCGAGTACGGGGCATGTCGCATGTACATGCATGTGGAGCGGGACGTGGTCAGGTCTTCATCTTTTCACGTGGACAGGCTGACGCGGCAGCGGTTGTAGAATAGAGTTTTTCAAAACACATGTATGCAATACTTCAGAAATTTAAACTCTATTTTCAGAACACAGTTGGATAAAAGTAAAAGTAAATATAATACTGATGGTGCTAATGGCCTGAATTCATAGCCCAATTTGTATTCGCTAATTAATATTCATAGAGATATGCCCTTTTTAAATTTTTGAGCTGTGTTTCAAATTTTAACTGAAATTTTAAACCACGATAGATGCTAGTATGCCTGATTGTTTATAGCCAATAGACAAGGATGCGAGGTCAAATACTCTTGGTTGGTCTTGAGCCTAATCCAGCCAAAAGAGCTGGTCACTTGCCCTAATTGAAAACCAAACAAGGGCAAATCGCTGAGAGCAGCGCGTCAGTTATTTTAATAAGAAGGCGTACGTACCCGGCCTACCTGCTATAACTATTAAGCAAATTGTCGATCCAATCATACAACTCTCGTCTCAAGTTGGCGCGCAATATATATACACGCAAAGGCATTCCTCATTTTGCCCGTACCATCGCGCATTGCCGCGGTGATCGATGGTTTCAATGGCGTTGTTTGTTTTCCTTGCTGCACTCGTGTTAGTAGCCACAGCAGATCATGACTCCGGTCAGCCAGGTACTTTGTTTTTTCACCTCAACTACGTACAGCGATCGTTGATACTGCTTAATTCGTCGCAAAGCAGCAGCAGTTTCAAGTCCCGGCTCTCAATTTTCATCTGCGCGCTTGTGTAAATAGGTCATCACTCAGATTTTCTGAGCATCGACTGCGGTGTCGGCCCAGTCGGCGACCGCAGGGACACCCGCACAGGCATCGAATACGTCTCCGACGGTCTGTACGTCGACGGCGGGGAGAACCACAGGATTGCCTCCAATGAAAGTGCTAACGACGACTCCGGGAAAACTGAGGAGCTTCCCCTCCGGAGTACGGAGCTGTTACACGCTCCCAACCGAGAAGGGTACAAAGTACCTGGTGCGGATGGTGTTCAACTACGGGAATTACGATGGCAAGGCGGACAGCCCGTCCTTCGACATCCACCTGGGCAACAACTACTGGGACACGTTCCTCAACAGGGATTACTGGTGGTCCGAGGCGATCTTCGTCGCATGGGCGAGCTGGGTGCCGGTGTGCCTGGTGAACACCGGCGGCGGCACCCCGTTTGTCAGCACGGTGGAACTGAGGCCACTGAATTCCTCCCTTTACCCTGACGCCACCGTCGACGAGTACATATCCACGCATGAAAGGACAAATTTGGGCGCAGACCATAATATACGGTACGTTTGAAGTTTTCCGGTGCCTGGTTCTTTGTTTCCCTTGTTTTTTTCTAAACGTATATAATATAGTTCAAAATTGACGGATATTGCATTTAGCGGCGAAAACTAACTTTAGCACATGAGCACTAGTGCTCCTAGTTTTAAAAAAAACATATTTCTGAGATTACAAAAAATTTAAGCTTAAATCTGCACATACATAGAAACCTTTGTAAATTTTTTTGGAAGAAAATATGTTGTATTTTAAACTATATAAAAAAGATAAATTTCTGACAAAAATTGTCCCAATACACAGTGATAAATTTGTTTTTTTTCTGTAGCAAAAAATTCAACATAATTCTTCGCACGAGTATTCATGACATATGTATGTATTCATGGAATAATTTTTATAATGTTTTGAAACATAAAATACAGTTTTTAAATATTTTAAAAACCGGAAGAACTGGTGCTCATGTGCACCAAATCTTCGTCCATTTAGCGGTTACATTTTCTGGAGCTAAGAAAGCTATGACGCAGCTTGCAGCGGATTAATCTGTTAAGATTCATGCACTAGCCACTTGAATCAAAAGTCCGAACTGATGAAAAAGGCTAGGCAATCTACTTATACACTTCACAACACCTCCACTCGCGTGTGACGGGAGAAGAGAAAGTCAACACGTGAAAGAAGAAGAGCACACCGAAACAGGGCATCAGCGGTGGCTAAAGAGGGGGGCAACAACAATTTTTAGGCTTAATTGCGAAAACCGAGGCAACAACAATTTTTAGGCTTAATTGCGAAAACCATGTGAAAGCTAGGATTTAAACTCGAGACCTTGGGCTCTGATATTATGTTAAGATTCATGCACTAGCCACTTGAAAGGGCTAGGCAATCTACTTATAAACTTCACAACATAATCCATCTAGTGGGGTTTTTTCCAACTCATAGCGAGGGATGTTCTCATAGGCCAGCTATTTACAATTTTGGTTGTATCTTCCTAAAATGGGGAAACTCCGACTCAAACATGGTTCAAGGTACTACCTATTCAACATAAATAAGTATTAAACTATTTATCCCACAAGTTTATTGAATTAAATCAAACACATCAACGACAATGGATTATTTAGTGACTTTGGGTTATTTGGATGTATGCTTTTGTCAAATCTTTGTTAAATATAGCATTTTTTCGATGTAGAATAATAAAAATACGTTCATTTATTTTGTAACTGATGGATTGTCATTTTTTAAGGTATCCGGACGATCCATATGACCGCATCTGGGAATGGAGCACCAGCTCGTCAATGGCGAACATTTCCACCGAACAGACCATCCAGCAGGATGACTTGTTCCAAGTTCCCATCCCCGTTCTTCAGACAGGTCTCGCTGCTGTCAATAATGGCACGGCGATGAGCTATATATGGGACACGTACCAGAGGTCGTTGGGGGTTAAGATGATCCTACACTTTGCCGACATACAAAACAGGCAAGTCCGGCTATTTGATGTCCACATCAACGGCATGCTGTACCAGAACTACAGCCCTCCTTACCTGTCCGCTGGATACCTGCACAATACTGATTGGTATAGGAGTACAGACGGCAACTACAATATCACTATTCAAGCAACCAACAAATCCATGCTCCCTCCCATGATGAACGCATACGAGATCTACAACCGCATCCCCCACGACACCCCGAGCACGTTCTCCAAAGACTGTGAGATATCTCCGATCCTAGCTACCCCCACTCATATATATTCACTGTAGTATGCAATGTTGGTTTATTTCTTAAACGAAACATATAGCATGTCAATTACTTTTAACCTTGATTCCATATGAATTTTTTCCTTTAATGTTTATAACATTCCCAATATACACTATAGGTTTTATATGGTCTTATAATAACAACCAGATATCGAGCGAAAATAGCTAGTATCTAGGTGGACCTGTATGTGGCCTTGAACTTAAAATAGTTGGTCTTATAATAATAAAAAAACTTGAACTTAAAAAAAATGCATGTGCTTAATACCATGGTACTTACTCTGCAATTTTTCATAAAGTACAACTGTATGTGGCCTAAACAAAAATGACAAAATGTCCAAAAACACTAATGATTTTATTTTAACTAGAACTTTTTTACGAATAAGTATCAAGGTAACATGTATACGCGTGAATTATTTCAGTTTTTTAGAAACTTTGAAATGGCATTTTTACGATTTTAGAAATCGGGTCCACCTAGTCCCGGGTTCACCAAATCTGGACCACATCTCATAGAACTTAATGTTTGAAATAGCAGTGTGGTTGGACACTTTCCCAGCTTCAGTCTTACAGTTGGGGGTTTCAAAAAGGCTCGATAAGGACCCCCCTTGGTACGCAAGTGAGGTGAAGGTGGAGGTGGCGGTTAGGGTTCGAGAGAGGGTAGGAGGGCTTCCTCCGAAACCAAAGAGAAACACCATGAATACATCACCGACCAGAACCCCTAAACCGCCTCCCCCTCATAGTTGCATTACACCCCCATTCCATCCCTCGTGCTTGCAACGAGGGCCTCTCTTGAATTTGGCATTTGGTCGGTTAGTCCCACTTTTCGCCATTAGCTTCATGATCACCAAGATAGCGGAGCCCTCGCACCCAAAGGGCGACGAGAGTCTTCATCATGAAAGGATAATGACATTGGGTTTTCCTCTACCCGGACGGCAGCTGTTGGGTGCATGAGAATGGGTGACGTTCTGGTCATGTGGACACCACGGGTGATCAGGGGCTCCAATCCAACGGGGGGCACTCAGGTTTACCCATAAATATATTGGGCATGCGCGGTTTTCATTGCATGGTCTAAAATCTTTCCATATCTACGGCTTACTATATGCTTAACTTGTACGCGGCTCATACTTATTTGGTCTAGTGGAAGATGATCTTTGTTAGTCAAGTCAGTGACCGATCCGGCCGATCCATTAGGAGTTTCTGTGGTGGACTAGGTGGCTAATATCTTGAAGACACCTAGATGGATTAGGTCAAAATACTCCAATCTGAAGAGGGAGCTTCCTTGATTGTGCCTGGACCCTGAGATTATGTGTTATTACCTCCATTGTAAAATATAAGCCCTTTTACTTCTTCGCTTTTAAAAATACTTATATTTTGAAACGAATGTATAGTATGTTTCACGTAGGTAGTGACATCCTCTCAAAAAAAAAATCTCGTATGTTAGAACTGGAGTTCATCAAGACCTCATGTTGGTGGCTCGCCACTGACGCATAATTCGTTGGCTCACGCCTTATAAGCCACAACTTAGAGGAAAATACATCGGTGCACATGGGTGTCGGGGCACCCTATACATGGGAAAAATCAGTAATACAAAAAAGACTAAAATACTTAATAAAAAATGGAATCAAAGATGATTATTGCATTGTACTCGTATAAAAATATTTTGCCATGTAATGACTTTTATTGGTTCTTTGGTAAAAAAAAACTTGAAACACCTTATGCACAAGTATTATCCACGCTATATTCTTCATAAATTTGGTTTTTCCTTGAGTAAAAGTAATCATTTCTTGGCCAAACAATTTTATACAAGTGCAATACTCTCGATCATCTTTGATTTCTAAAAAAATAAGAGTTTTTTTACTTTATTTGAAATTACTAAAAAAATAGTGCATATAGGGTGTTGTGGCACCCAAGAGCCAAAAATTCATGTCCTGTTGGAGGAAAATAAATCGGTGCACTTAGAGCCTTATACCTCAAGGTGGTGCTATCCTTTCAGAAAATCTACTTGGATGTACCCATTATCCGAAAACCATAAAGTATGTGGATGTACATCCATATATGTACGTACACAAAGTTTCGCTAAAAAATATATTGTTGTGGCTGGTGTAAAAAAAGACAGTTTTACGATGCTCCAAAATAGCCTAATACGAAACTTTATTTTTTCTACTTTACACATGCCTCTAAAATGCCTTTTCTCTAGAAAACTGTGTGTGCGAACATGTAATGTCCATATATATACATCCGGAATTTTTTTAAATATTTTAAAATATAATAAAAATAATAATTTTCGTTAGGTACATCTAGACCTGTAAGCTCAGATACAATGTGTCCCTCCCCTTCGCCACATGTTGCCAATTTAGGCGCCCACAGCAGCGTTGAGGCGTACAAACAGTGGCGAGCGGCTGCCGACTGAGCATATACAGCATATGCCAACTAGACGTAAAATACATGTTCCTCTCCACTGCTCCCGTGCTTTGAAACGTGCTTCATTAAATTACGAAAACGGGTTCTCCCACTTAAAATTTAACCCCGCTTTATCAGGTTATATTAAATTTCGCACATGCTAGTCGAGGAGCCGGGGTTCAAAAAAATTTACTGAAGTCTTAGCTTCGAGGGTCTTAGCTTTGTGACTTTTCCCAACAAACTGCATATTTGCATTCTGTGATCAATCATGTTTTTCATGAGGATGATTAAACATTTGCCTCTGAGCACTTCTTTTGATTTTGATATGGTAGTCGATGCAATGATGGCTATCAAACTTGAGTATGGAGTAAAGAGAAACTGGATGGGCGATCCATGCTTTCCAGTGAAATTTGCATGGAATGGCGTGAAATGTAGCAATATAACTAAGAACACTACGAGGATAATATCTCTGTGAGTATTGTTTTGACGGTGTTTCATGTTGATCATCCAAATATGTTGCGTTTCCTTATGTCGGAATATGAATTTCCATGCAGGGATCTTTCCAATAGTAACTTGAATGGATCAATATCTGATAACTTCACATTGCTCACAGAACTCCAATTCCTGTAAGTATTGGATAATGAAGATAATTAACCATGGTATATAGAATAATGTTAAAGAAATCTTGATACTTCTTCATGCACGACATGTTTCTTGCCACATGACTGATTAGCAGATGGTGAGCAAGGGTATAAAGTGCACAATACTTGCTTTTGTAGATATATGCAAGTATCTATAATATATGGCTTTTCTATTTGACATGATGAATGGGGAGCCTCTTCTACCTGTAGATATAAGTGGAGAACAGCACTAAGACCTACTTCAGAGGACTTCTGTTCAGATATATTTTGTTGTCAGTGTTATAATAGTAAGAACGTCCCACGTTTCTAAACTACATGCCACTTTCTACAGGGATTTGTCTGGCAACAATATGAATGGCCCAGTTCCAGACCCCCTCTGTAAAAGGGCTACAGGTCCTCTCAATTTCAGGTTTGCTTTTCCTTGTGAGTGTTTCCTTTTCTATGAATTTGCATTCTTATGATACTCGGATGCTTCTCTTTCTGTGATCTTTACGCATATGACTATTGAATAATTCTTTTTTGCACCAGAGTAACCCTGAACTTATTGATATATATTTTCTCTATTTCAGGTATGAATCTGACAAAAACATGTGCAACAAAACAAAAAGTCCGTCTCGCTCAAAAAATAGAACAACTATAATATCTATTTCGGTAGTGGTTTTCATGGTGGTAGTGGTTGTACTTGTTCTTTCTTGTTTAATCTGGAGAAGGAAAAGAAAGCCCAAAGGTGCATATGTTATTCTCTTTCAGTGACTATTAAGATTTACTGCATTTAGTGTTTACATGATATATCTGACATTTGTGCAACCAGTCTCTACATATGATGCCCCAAGGCCGGCAAAACCTCATAGTGCTCCAGTAAGTATAACAAGTAAAGGGGATCACTTGCACAATTCTGAAAATCGGCAATTCACATACAAGGAGCTAGAGAAGTTCACAAATAAATTTGAACGTTCCATTGGGCAAGGAGGGTTTGGGCTCGTGTACTATGGTCGTTTAGAAGATGACACTGAAGTTGCTGTCAAGATGCGATCTGAACATTCGTCGCATGGGCTTGATGAGTTTTTTGCAGAGGTACTTTCTCCCCTGGTTGAAAACAAAATGCAATTTCAAAAGAAGAAAGTTGCTATCATAGCAAGACTGCATGGAAATTTAGAAGTTTTTATTTGTGCTCTTTTTCGTTATACAGGTCAATAGCTTGACAAAGGTGCACCACAGAAATCTAGTTTCTTTGGTTGGTTACTGCTGGGAGAAGGATCATTTAGCACTCGTTTATGAGTACATGTCTGAAGGAAGTCTTACTGATCAGTTGAGAGGTTTGTCCATTAAAACATAAGTAATGGCTAAGTGATAACATACTTTGTGGTTGCCTTTAAATCCCATACGAATTTCCTATCCATTGTTTGAACTTAAGTGGCTATCTTGAGTGGCTTGAGAAATTTAAACAGAAATAGGTTGAGAATGTCAACATAAGTATCTTTTGAAGTGCCTCAATCATGAGTAACAACTATTCATGGCTGCATATTGCTTCTTGTGCATTTTTTTGGGATATCCTAACCGTGTGCTGAAAGTAACTATCTTATTTCATCTAATTTAATAAATTCCAACCAGGAGGATCGTAAGAGAATGTAACATAATTGCAAACATGGAAATAGTGCATGTGTGTATGAAATTTAAGTATTTTACATGTGAAGTTATAAAGGGATTTATGATCTAATTGTTATTATTCGTGTATATCAAGGAAAAACTGGTGTTGGCAAAACCTTGGGTTGGACCACACGCGTACAAATTGTTCTTGAATCAGCACAAGGTATGGTGTAGTGTGAAGATATCTTTAGGTCTAAGAGAATGTGTTATAGATCATATTCTCTTTCTTCCACTAATGGACTTGATGTAATATGTGTAGGTCTGGACTATCTGCACAAGGGATGCAGCTTACCAATAATTCATCGGGATGTGAAAACCAACAACATTCTCTTAGGTCAAAATCTTCGAGCGAAGATAGCTGATTTTGGACTTTGCAAAACCTATCTCAGTGAAATGCAGACTCACATATCAACCAATGCAGCTGGATCAGCCGGTTACATGGATCCTGAGTATGTGACTTTGTATACTATACGAATTTTTTTATTCTTTCTCATAAAGCTAATAATTGATTATGAAGTAAAGCACATGCAATTTAGTGTTCCTTTTAAACCAGTCCACTATGCAAGTTCAAAAATAGGGTTACTAAAAATAACATTGTGTTTAGAGCTTAATCAAAATATTAGGTTTGGTAAGATCTGGCTTGTATATGTTGTTGGCGATTTAGACAAATTAACATATTTATTTTACCTAATTTATTGAATTTCCAACTCATAAGACTACAAGAGAATGCAATGGAATTGGAATATTTTTTGCATGAATGGATGAACTTTGCCATGTAAAGTTGCTAATGCAGCTATGCTCTAACGGTTACTATGCTATGGTGCCAATTTCCCTTCATATTAATAAAGAGGCCTAACAAGTTACTATGTTATGAACTGTTGTTCTTAGGTACTACCACACTGGATGGCTAACCGAGAGCAGTGATGTTTATAGCTTTGGTGTTGTTCTACTTGAGGTAGCCACCGGTGAGCCTCCAATATTACCAGGCCATGGTCACATTGTTCAACGTGTGAAACAAAAGATTGCTAGTGGTAACATCAGCATGGTAGCTGACGCTAAGTTGAGAGGTGCCTATGATGTCAACTCCATGTGGAAACTTGTCGACACTGCCATGGCTTGCACAGCTGATGCTTCTATCCGAAGGCCAACAATGGCTGTCGTGATGGCGCAGCTAAAAGAGAGCCTTGCGTTGGAGGAATCTCGTGAGGACAATAGCATCCAGGGTAGCTTCACGAGTACTACTGGAGGCCCGGTTTCAACATTTGGTCCATCAGCAAGATGAAGTTGCAACTTTCATGGACTTTTTCATGGTATCCATGATGGTTCTCTACTATAACAAGTTGTTGTGAATAATATGTATGTCACAGTAAACTTGTGCGCATGTAGGAGCGCACTGTGATGGTTGTTGTTTAATACATGTATATGTGTGTTGCATTGATTCCTTTCTGTGTGCGAACAAAAAGGGGTGCCTTAGTGGATGAACTTTGTATTCCCTTCATTTATATTATAGTTATATTTATTTTTAGTACCACAACTTGCATGGGATGCGCAGTTTAGTACCACAACTTATAAAACGAGCACCCTAGGTACGACAACTTGAACCGAGAGAGCAAATAGATCCAAAATCGTCGTAATTTTTGCAAAACAAACCTTGTACATTTTTCCCTGGCTGTCACCTTGGTACTTTCTTCCATGCGGTCCCCACCTGCCAGTGACAATAGAAATAATTAAAATCAGTGGTTTCGAACACAAAATCTATCACTCTATTCTATACTACTACTATACCACTACACCACACAACTATTTGTGAACTGCAAACGTACGTTATATTTTTATGCGCACCTTAGCCTAAATCTGTATATGCCAAACGCCCTATTCTATTTCCAGTTGTTGTTAGGGTCACTTCTATTACGGACGCGGGTGACCGATCGGGTAGATCAGCGTTCCAGATCATTCTCCGGCTAAGCCATTGTTGCTTATGTGGTACTCGCCGAAGTGCTCCTCTCGGTGATGTATGCGGGTTCTTGTTGTCCTCCTCTTCCTTAAGCCGCCACTAAACATGCACCAAACCGTGGCAGTCGACGGCGCCAGTCCGGAACCACATCGTGGCCATGGCGGCGGCCGTACTTCACGCCTCTCCTCCGTGCTTTCCTGCCTCTCGGATTTGCTATGCAGGGCGCATCTCGCCGCCATGACATGCAGTGGTGCAACATTCGCTCGTTCTCCGGCTCTCTACTAGCTCATTACGGCAACCGTTGACGCTGCCGCATGCCTTGCTTACAATGCCATAGCACACCCGACCGTGAACACAAAAAATGCACGTTCACATGTACTAGGTCTTCACAGCGGTAAAATCCTTTCACATAGGGCATGCAGCTCACGTTGTTGCTATTCACTTTCTTGGACAAGATATACATACTAGCTTAGTTAGTTAGAACGATGTGATTATCTTCTGTACATGTATTTACAATGCCCACTCCATCCGCAAATGTTATAATAAAACAAAGTCTGAAATTATATTAGCAAGTGTTGTCTGTTTCACTGGTAAACCTGTTTTAAGTCAGCTCATATACCCGAGTTTGAATCCCACAAAGCGTCCTTACGTTCTTTTGTTGTTTCTCCATGTACTGACTGGTGGGTCCGCATGGAAGAAAGCACCAATGTCACATGTACGAGTAGGGATGACGATGGGTACCCATGACCCGCGTACCCGCTGGGCAAAAACCCATTCGTAGTACGGGTATGGGACAAATAAATATTCATGGGTACGTAAATGGGAAAATATCATATCCATTGGATAGAGCGGGTACGGGTATGGGATCATTGAACCCATACCCGTGTACCCATTAACCCGCCCAAAATTTGACAAGTGTATCACCGACGTATTTAAATTTCCTCCTAATCACATATCCATGTAGCTAGGCCAAATCTCAGCCTTCCCGTGCCACAATGGGTGGAACGTCAATGAGGATTAGACCCCTATTTAGGACCACTTCACCTCCTACCATGTGACTGCCGGGCTTTACATACTCTTTACGTGATCACATCCCGACGTGTTGTTGTTTATGGGCAAGTGTTACAATTTATGTGAATGTGTTGTTGTTTATAGTATGCTCTTGTTCATAATTATGCGTCGATGTTTATAATATGGTGTTTTTATTATGTATAGTTACATGTTGTTATTCACAACTTTTTTTGGTCAATTCGTTGTGTTATAAGCGCCGGTATTTTAACCCGTGGGTCCCCATTTACCCTGTCAGGTGACGGGTATGGGAAAATCTTGTACCCGTTGACGGGTATGGGTACGTGTGACGGGTAAGATTTAGGGTGATGGGTACAGGTATGGGATGGCTCGACCCGTACCCATACCCTGCGGGTGCCATCCCTATGTGCGAGAGAAAAATATATTGTTGCGTTTTTTTGCAAAAATCACAATGCCACGTGTTTGGTTCTGATTGATTGTGAACATATTTGCTTGCTCAGTACAAGTTGTGGTACCTCAGGTACTCATTTTGTAAGTTGTGGTACTAAATTGTACATCTAATACAAGTTGTGGTACCAAAAGCATATATTAAGGGTAATTGGTGTGGAAGAAGGAAGTGTTGGTTTTCATCATGATGGAACTTGTAAACATTTTTATTCTAATTATTCTAAGCTTTATGTGTGTCGAAAACCCAGCGTGTTGAGCCATTCCCGAGCAAACTTCGTGGGCCCGTTGGATTTCGAACAGGAGCTATCTGAGACGCCGATTTGGGCTCGTAAAAAATGTTTCTTCTTACAGCGAGGTGTGACTCCCGTATGAATTGCGAAAGGGCCCCATGCTCCCCGGTCCCAAGGGGCAGCGGTTACCTACTTTTTACAAACTGCGAGAAAAAAACGGAACCGCCCGGTGGAAAAAAAATGCTTATAGTTCGCTTTTGCTTAGAGCATCTCCAGTCGCGTCCCCCAAAGCGTCCCTGATACGTCTCAAACGTATCTATAATTTCTTATGTTCCATGCTACTTTTATGACAATACTTGAATGTTTTATACATACTTTACATCATTATTATACATTTTCCGGCACTAACCTATTAACAAGATGCCGAAGCGCCAGTTGCTGTTTTCTGCTATTTTTAGTTTCAGAAATCCTAGTAAGGAAATATTCTCGAAATTGGACGAAATCAACGCCCAGGGTCCTATTTTTCCACGAAGCTTCCGAAAGACCGAAGGGATAACGAAGTGGGGCGACGGCGCCGACACCACGGGGCGCGCGGCTGGGGTGGGGCCGCGCCGCCCTATGGTGTGGGCCCTCGCGCCGCCCCCGACCTAGCCTTCCGCCTACTTAAAGCCTTCGTCGAATACCCCTGTACGAGAGCCACGATACGGAAAACCTTCCAGAGACGCGCGCCGCCAATCCCATCTCGGGGATTCGGGATCGCCTCCGGCACCCTGCGGGAGGGGAATCATCACCGGAGGGCTCTACATCATCATGCCCGCCTCCGGATTGATGCGTGAGTAGTTCATCCTTGGACTATGGGTCCATAGCAGTAGCTAGATGGTTGTCTTCTCCGCTTGTGCTATCATTGTTTAGATCTTGTGAGCTGCCTAACATGATCAAGATCATCTATTTGTAATGCTACATGTTGTGTTTGGTGGGATCCGATGAATCTAGAATACTATGTCAAGTTGATTATCAATCTATCATATATGTGTTGTTTATGTTCTTGCATGCTCTCCGTTGCTAGTAGAGGCTCTGGCCAAGTTGATACTTGTAACTCCAAGAGGGAATATTTATGCTCGATAGTGGGTTCATGCCTCTATTTAATCTAGGATCGTGACAGAAGGTTCTAAGGTTGTGGATGTGTTGTTCCTACTAGGGATAAAACATCAATGCTTTGTCTAAGGATATTTGTGTTGATTACATTACGCACCATACTTAATGCAATTATCTGTTGATTACAACTTAATACTGGAGGGGGTGCGGATGCTAACCCGAAGGTGGATTATTTAGGCATAGATGCATGCTGGATAGCGGTCTATGTACTTTGTCGTAATGCCCTGATTAAATCTCATAGTAATCATCATTGATATGTATTGAATCTTGATCTGTCAATTGCCCATCTGTAATTTGTTCACCCATCATGTTACTTATCTTATTGGAGAGACACCACTAGTGAACTGTGGACCCCGGTCCATTCTTTTACATCTGAATACATTCTCTGCTTTTCTGTTCTTTGCAAACAAACACCATCTTCCACTCGATACGCTTAATCCTTTGTTTTCAGCAAGCCGGTGAGATTGACAACCTCACTGTTACGTTGGGGCAAAGTATCTTGATTGTGTTGTGCGGGTTCCACGTTGGCGCCGGTTTCACTGGTGTTGCGCCGCACTACACTCCTCCACCAACAACCTTCACGTGCTTCTTGGCTCCTACTGGTTCGATAACCTTGGTTTCTTTCTGAGGGAAAACTTGCTCTTTGCGCATCATACCTTCCTCTTGGGGTTCCCAACGGACGTGTACATCTACGCGCATCAAGCAACTTTTCTCTAGCTTGGGAGATCAAGACACGCTGCAAGGGGAGTCTCCACATCCAATCTCTTTACTTTGTTTTTGTCTTGCTTTGCTTTACTTTATTTACTGTCTTGTTTGCTTCATATCTAAAAACACACAAAAATTAGTTACTTTATTTACTGTCTTCTTTATTAGCTCTATATCAAAACAAAAAATATTAGTTACTTGTCTTTATTTTACTTGCTTAGTTTATTTTATTACTGCTACAATGGGTACTCCTGAAAATACTAAGTTGTGTGATTTCACTAGCACGAATAATAATGATTTTATAAGTACTCCTATTGCTCCACCTGCTACTACAAAATTCTATGAAATTAAACCTGCTTTCTTGAATCTTGTTATGAGAGAGCAATTTTCCGGTGTTAGAACTGATGATGCTGCCCATCTTAATAATTTTGTTGAACTTTGTGAAATGCAAAAGTATAAGGATATAGATGGTGATATTATAAAACTGAAATTGTTTCCTTTCTCATTAAGAGGAAGAGCTAAAGATTGGTTGCTTTCTTTGCCTAAAAATAGTATTGATTCATGGACTAAATGTAAAGATGCTTTTATTAGTAAATATTATCCTACTGCTAAGATTATATCTTTGAGAAGTAGCATTATGAACTTTAAACAATTTGATAATGAACATGTTTCTCAAGCATGGGAGAGAATGAAATCTTTGGTAAAGAATTGCCCAACCCATGGACTGACTACTTGGATGATCATCCAAACCTTTTATGTAGGATTGAATTTTTTCAGGAACTTATTGGATTCAGCTGCTGGAGGTACTTTTATGTCCATCACCTTGGGCGCGACTAAACTTCTTGATGATATGATGATCAATTACTCTGAATGGCACTGAAAGAACTCCTCAAGGTAAGAAGGTAAATTCATGAAGAAACCTCTTCTTTGGGTGATAAGATTGATGCTATTATGTCTATGCTTGCAAATGATAGATCTAATATTGATCCTAATAATGTTCCTTTAGCTTCATTGGTTGCTCAAGAAGAAAATGTTGATGTGAATTTCATTAAGAGTAATAATTTCAACAACGATGCTTATAGGAATAATTATGGTAACAACAACTATAGGCCATATCCTTCTAATAATGGTAGTGGTTATGGTCATTCTTATGGTAATTCTTACAACAATAATAAGAGTGCACCCTCTGGTCTTGAAGTGATGCTTAAAGAATTTATTAGTACACAAACTGCTTTCAATAAAACTGTTGAAGAAAAGCTTGGTAAAATTGATGTTCTTGCTTCTAAGGTTGATAGTCTTGCTCTTGATGTTGATCTTTTAAAACTTAAAGTTATGCCTGAGGAAGTTAAAGATGCTAGGTTTGCTAAAACAAATGCCATCCAAGTTCGAATTAATGATAATATTAGAATGTTGGCGAATTGCATGCTAGGTGGGATAGAGAAGAAAAAGAAAAACTTGCTAAAGAGAATAATGTAGCTAAAGTTTGGACTATTACCACCACTAGTAATGTTGATTCTACACATGTTGCTACACCTCCTACTATCAATGGTAAAATAATTGGTGTTGGCAATGTTTCTACTCCTAGTGCAAAGCGTGCAAAATTACCTGAAAACTGCTTGTGATAAAACTGCTGAAATTTTTCAAAATATTGGTGACAATGATTCCGTTGCTGTAGAACATAATGGTTTAGATTTTTATGATTGTCATATTACTGAAGTTATAAAGTTCTTACAAAAACTTGCTAGAAGTCCCAATGCTAGTGCTATAAATTTAGCCTTTACAAAACATATTACAAATGCTCTCATTAAAGCTAGGGAAGAGAAATTAAAACTTGAAGCTTCTATTCCTAGGAAATTAGAAGATGGTTGGGAGCCCATCATTAAGATGAAATTCAATGATTTTGAATGTAATGCTTTATGTGATCTTGGTGCAAGTATTTCTGTTATGCCTAAGAAAATTTATGATATGCTTGACTTGCCACCATTGAAGAATTGTTATTTAGATGTTAATCTCTGATAATGTTAAAGAAACCTTTGGGGAGGATTGATAATGTTCTCATTACGGTTAACAATAACCTTTTCCCCGTTGATTTTGTTGTCTTGGATATTGAATGCAATGCATCTTGTCCTATTGTGTTGGGAAGACCTTTTCTTGAACTGTTGTGCTGTTATTGATATGAAGGAAGGTAATATTAAGTATCAATTCCCTCTCAAGAAAGGTATGAAACACTTCCCTAGAAAAAGAATGAAGTTGCCTTTTGATTCTATTATTAGAACAAGTTATGATGTTGATGCTTCTTCTCTTGATGTTACTTGATTTGCACTTTGCGCTGAAAGGCGTTAAAGAAAAGCACTTCTTGGGAGATAACCCAAGTTTCATTTTATTACTGTATTGTTGAGTCTTGGAAGTTGTTTACTACTGTAGCAACCTCTCCTTATCATGTTTTTGTGCCAAGTAAAGTCTCTATGGTAAAGTTGATGCTAGATTTGGATTCTTGGCAGAAACAGCATTGCTGTCATCACAATTCGCGCAGAACTCTCTGAGAAGAGTCAAACAAATCTGAAAATTTACGTGCGTGATCCTCAGATATGTACGCAACTTTCATTAGTTTTGAGTTTTTCCGTTTGAGCAAGTTAAGTGCCCTGCAAAATTCGTCTTTACGGACTGTTCTGTTTTTGACATATTCTGCCTTTTATTTCGCATTGCGCTTTTGCTATGTTGAATGAGTTTCTTTGTTCCATTAACATTCAGAAGCTTTGTGCAATGTCCAGAAGTGTTAAGAATGATTGTGTCACCTCTGAATATGTGAATTTTTGATTATGCACTAACCCTCTAATGAGTTTGCTTGAAGTTTGGTGTGGAGGAAGTTTTCAAGGGTCAAGAGAAGAGGATGATATACTATGATCAAGAAGAGTGAAAGGTCTAAGCTTGGGGATGCCCCGGTTCATCCCTGCATATTTTAAGAAGACTCAAGCATCTAAGCTTGGGGATGCCCAAGGCATCCCCTTCTTCATCGACAACTTATCGAGGTCACTTCTAGTGAAACTATATTTTTATTCCGTCACATCTTATGTTCTTTACTTGGAGCGTCGGTTTGCTTTTATTTTTGTTTTGGTTTGAATAAAGTTGGATCCCATCATCCTTATATTGGAGATATTACGCTCCGCTTTTTCATATGGAACACTGATGTCTACTCACGCTTCTTTTCAAGTGTTGGGCCTCAGAGCGAAAGTTTTTTCCCTTAAGTGGATCACCCAAGGTTTATCGAACTCAGGAAGAGGTCAAAGATATCCCTCTCAAGCAACCCTGCAATCACGATACAAGAAGTCTCTTGTATCCCCAACACACCTAATACACTTGTCATATGTATAGGTGCACTAGTTCGGCGAAGAGATAGTAAAACACAGGTGGTATAGATGGATATGAGTGGTAATAACAATCTGAAATAAATATGGCAGCGAGTAAACATGCAGAAACAGTAAGTAAAGCGGTGTTTGCGGTATTGGAAACAAGGCCTAGGGATCATACTTTCACTAGTGGACACTCTCAACATTGATCGCATAATAAATAATAACTTCTCTCATTTGTGCTACATACACTCTTTTGTTGGATGACAAACACCATTCATTGTGTAGGGCTACAAGAGCTCCCTCAAGCCGGAGTTAACAAGCGCCACAACATTCAGCATTCATATTTAAGTAACCTTAGAGCATAATAGATCTTTGCAAAATAGCCGAGTACTAACATAGCATACACACTGTCACCATTACACTATGAAGGGGGATAGATCACATCAATACTATCATAGCGATAATTAACTCCATAACCTACAAGAGATTATGATCATAATCGACAAGAACCACACGATGCACACTGTCACTTTTACACCATGCAGGAAGAATAGACTACTTTAATAACATCACATGAGTAGCACATAGACTAGTAGCGATACAAAGCTCATCATATGGATCTCAATCATGTAAGGCAGCTCACAAGATCATTGTATTGGAGTACAGAGAGAGAGAGAGATTAACCACATAGCTACCGCTACAGCCCTTAGCCTCGAGGGAGAACTACTCCCTCCTCATCATGGAGCAGCAGCGTTGATGGAGATGGCGGTGGTGTCGATGGAGAAGCCTTCCGGGGCACTTCCCGGTCCGGCGGCGTGCCGGAGAGACTCTGTCCCCGGATCTTGGCTTCGCGATGGCGGCTCACCGGAACTTTTATCGTACCGTGGCTTTTCGTGTCGAAGATTTAGGTCAGGGGCTTCTTATGGCGAAGAGGCGGAGTCGGAAGGGCTACGGGGGCCCACACGTGGGCGCCCCCCCCTAGGCGCGCCGCCTTATTGTGTGGGGGCCCTGTGGCCCCCTCTGTTTCCTCTCGGGTGTTCTGGAAGCTTCTGGGAATTTCTAAGATTTGAGCGTTGATTTCGTCCAATTCCGAGAATATTTCCTTAGTAGGATTTACGAAACCAAAAACAGCAGAAAACTGGCACGCCGGCATCTCGTCAATAGGTTAGTTCCGGAAAATGCATCAAAACGATATAAAGTGTGAACAAAACATGTAGGTATTGTCATAAACAAGCATGGAACATCAGAAATTATAGATACATTGGAAACGTATCAGCATCCCCAAGCTTAGTTCCTACTCTCCCTCGAGTAGTTAAACGATAACACAAATAATTTCTGAAGTGACATGCTACCAACATAACCTTGATCAACATTATTGTAAAGCATATGAGATGGATGGAGTGATCTGAAGCAAAAGATTGCTAACAAAAGATGATGACTAAACAAATGAATCATATAGCAAAACTTTTCATGAATAGTACTTTCAAGACAAGTATCAACAAGACTTGCATAAGAGCTAACTCATAAGCAATAAATTCTAAGTAGAATGCATTGAAGCAACACAAAGGATGATTAAGTTTCAGCAATTGCTTTCAACTTGTAACATGTATATCTCATGGATATTTGTCAACATAGAGTAATATAACAAGTGCAATAAGTAAACATGTAAGAATCAATGCACAGTTGACACAAGTGTTTGCTTCTAAGATGTAAGGAAGTAGGTAAACTGACTCAACAATAAAGTAAAAGAAAGGCCCTTCGCAGAGGGAAGCATTGATTACTATTTTTGTGCTAGAGCTTTTGTTTTGAAAACATAGAAACAATTTTGTCAACGGTAGTAATAATTCATATGTGCTATGCATAATACTTCCTACAAGTTGCAAGTCTTATGCATAGAGTACTAATAGTGCTACGCACCTTGTCCTAATCAGCTCGGATAACACGGATTATCATCACATGACATATGTTTCAACCAAGTGTCACAAAGGGGTACCTCTATGTCACCTGTACAAAGGTCTAAGGAGAAAGCACGCATTGGATTTCTCGCTTTTAATTATTCTCAACTTATACATCCATACCGGGACAACATAGACAACAGATAATGGACTCCTCTTTTAAGGCTTAAGCATTCAACAACAAATAATATTCTCATAAGAGATTGAGGTTGTATGTCCAAATTGAAACTTCCACCATGATACATGGCTTTAGTTGGCTGCCCAATGTTCTTCTCTAACTGCATACTCAAACCATTTGATCATGAAATCGCACTTACTTCAGACAAGACGAACATGCATAGCATCTCACATGATATCCAACAAAGGTAAAAAGTTGATGGCGTCCCCAGGAACATGGTTACCGCTCAACAAGCAACTTATAAGAACTAAGACACATAACTACATATTCATCACCACAATAGTTTTTAAGCTATTTGTCCCATGAGCTATATATTGCAAAGATAAAGGAATGAAATTTTAAAGGTAACACTCAAGTAATTTACTTTGGAATGGCAGAAAATACCACATAGTAGGTTGATATGGTGGACACAAATGGCATGGGTTTTGGCTCAAGGTGTTTGGATGCACGAGAAGCATTTCCTCTCAGTACAAGGTTTGGGCTAGCAAGGTTGTTTGAAGCAAACACAAGTATGAACAGGTACAGCAAAACTTACACAGAACATATTGCAAGCATTATAAGGCTCTACGCTGTCTTCCTTGTTGTTCAAACATTTTACCCGAAATTATCTAGACTTAGAGAGACCAATCATGCAAACCAAATTAAACAAGCTCTACATTAGTTCTTCATTAATAGATTTAAATTACATGATGCAAGAGCTTAAACATGATCTATGAGATCTCAAAACAATTGCCAAGTATCAAGTTATTCAAGACCATATGAAACATTTTCTGATTCCAACCAAATAACAACAAGTGAAGCGATCAACTTTCGCCCTTGAACATTAAAAGTAAGAATGAAGAACACTAGTGTTCATATGAAAAAGCGGAGCGTGTCTCTCTCCCACATGAGCATGAATTTATTCAGAGAATGAAAATAACAAAACGAAAAATAAAACACAGACGCTCCAAGTAAAGGACATAAGATGTGATGGAATAAAAATATAGTTTCACTAGAAGTGACCTGATAATGTTGTCGATGAAGAGGGGATGCCTTGGGCATCCCCAAGCTTAGATGCTTGAGTCTTCTTGAAATATGCAGGGATGAACCACCGGGGCATCCCCAAGCTTAGACCTTTCACTCTTCTTGATCATAGTGTATCATCCTCTTCTCCTGACCCTTGAAAACTTCCTCCACACCAAACTTCAAGCAAACTCATTAGAGGGTTAGTGCATAATAAAAATTCACATGTTCAGAGGTGACACAATCATTCTTAACACTATACGGACATTGCACAAAGCTTATGAAAGTTAATGGAACAAAGAAACTCATTCAACATAGCAAAAGCGGCGAAATAAAAGGCAGAATCTGTCAAAAACAGAACAGTCCGTAAAGACGAATTTTGCAGGGGCAACTTGCTCAAACGGAAAAACTCAAAACTAATGAAAGTTGCGTACATATCGAGGATCACCCACGTAAATTTTCAGATTTTTGACTCTTCTAAAGAAGATCTGCGCGAATTCGTGACAGGCAATCTTGTTTCTGTGCAGCAATCAAATCTAGCATCAACTTTACCATAGAGACTTTACTTGGCACAAAAACATGATAAGGAGAGGTTGCTACAGTAGTAAACAACTTCCAAGACACAACAAAACAGTAGCAAAATAAACACATGGGTTATCTCCAAGAAGTTCTTTCTTTATAGCCATTAAGACGGGCTCAGTAATTTTAATGATGCACTCGCAAGAAAGAAAAGTTGAAGCAAAAGAGAGCATCAAGAAGCAAATTCAAAACACATTTAAGGCTAACCCACTTCCTATTAAAAGGAATCTTGTACACAAATAAATTCATGAAGAACAAAGTGGCAAGCATAGAAAAGCAACACAAGCGCAATTTCTAGATTCTCGACATAAAGAGGGAAACTTAATATTATTAAGATGCATATAACCATGTTTCCCTCTCTCATAATAACTTTCAGTAGCATCATGAATAAACTCAACAATATAACTATCACATAAAACATTCTTGTCATGAGCCACATGCATAAAATTATTACTCTCCACATAAGCATAATCAATTTTATTAGTTGTAGTGGGAGCAAATTCAACAAAGTAGCTATCATTATTATTCTCATCAAGTGTAGGAGGCATAGTATAATCATAATAAAATTTACTCTCCATAGTAGGCGGCACCAAAAGACCACTATCATTATAATCGGCAAAGTATCATCAAAGAAAATTTTCTCCTCAATGCTTGGGGGACTAAAAATGTCATGCTCATCAAAACCAGCTTCCCCAAGCTTAGAATTTTCCATATCATTAGCAACAATGGTGTTCAAAGCGTTCATACTAATATCATTGCTACTAGCATGCAAATAAGATTCCATAGGTTTTTAATTTCGCAGCAAACAATCCATGTCTTAACTCGGGAAATAGAATAAGAAGCTCATTGTTGCTTTCCATTATGCTAACTAGTGTAAACAAGAAACCAAAAGATGCAATTGCGAGTCTAAAGGAGATACCTTCGAGCACTTACAACGGCAAAGAAAATAACTTAGTTACGGGACCGGAGTATGAGTGCCTTTACCTTTCCTCCCCGGCAACGGCGCCAGAAATTGCTTGATCTGCTCACGCCTTTTCCTGTAGACAGTGTTGGGCCTCCAACGAGGTTTGTAGAACAGCAGCAAGTTTTCCCTTAAGTGGATCACCCAAGGTTTATCGAACTCGAGGAGGAAGAGGTCAAAGATATCCCTCTCAAGCAACCCCGCAATCACGATACAAGAAGTCTCTTGTGTCCCCAACACACCTAATACACTTGTCGGATGTATAGGTGCACTAGTTCGACGAAGAGATAAAAACACAGGTGGTATAGATGGATATGAGTGGTAATAACAATCTGAAATAAATATGGCAGCGAGTAAACATGCAGTAGAACAGTAAGTAAGCGGTGTTTAGGTATTGGAAACAAGGCCTAGGGATCATACTTTCACTAGTGGACACTCTCAACATTGATCGCATAATAAATAATCTCTCATTTGTGCTACATACACTCTTTTGTTGGATGACAAACACCATTCATTGTGTGGGGCTACAAAAGCCTCAAGCCGGAGTTAACAAGCGCCACAACATTCAAGCATTCATATTTAAGTAACCTTAGAGCATAATAGATCTTTGCAAAATAGCGAGTACTAACATAGCATACACCTTGTCACCATTACACTATGAAGGGGGATAGATCACATCAATACTATCATAACGATAATTAACTCCATAACCTACAAGATATTATGATCATAATCGACAAGAACCACACGATGCACACACTGTCACCTTTACACCATGCGGAGGAATAGACTACTTTAATAACATCACATGAGTAGCACATAGACTAGTAGCGATACAAAGCTCATCATATGGATCTCAATCATGTAAGGCAGCTCATAAGATCATTGTATTGGAGTACGAGAGAGAGAGATTAACCACATAGCTACCGGTACAGCCCTTAGCCTCGAGGGAGAACTACTCCCTCCTCATCATGGGAGCAGCAGTGTTGATGGAGATGGCGGTGGTGTCGATGGAGAAGCCTGGAGGCACTTCCCCGTCCGCGGCGTGCGGAATAGGAACTCTGTCCCCCGGATCTTGGCTCCGCGATGGCGGCGGCTACGGAACTTTTCTCGTACCGTGGCTTTTTCGTGTCGAAGATTTAGGTCAGGGGCTTCTTATAGGCAAAGGGCGGGTCGGAAGGGCTACGGGGGCCACACGATGGCGGCGCCCCCCCTCTGGCGCGCGCCGCCTTGTGTGGGGCCTTGTGGCCCCCTACGTTCTCTCGGGTGTTCTGGAAGCTTCGTGGAATTCTAAGATGCGGGCGTTGATTTCGTCAAATTCCGAGAATATTGCCTTACTAGGATTTCGAAACCAAAAACACGAAACAGGAACTGGCACTTCTGTCAATAGGTTAGTTCCGGAAAATGCATCAAAACGATATAAAGTGTGAACAAAACATGTAGGTATTGTCATAAAACAAGCATGGAACATCAGAAATTATAGATACGTTGGAGCCGTATCAAACACTTGCGTTCTTAATTGTGCTTTAATGTTCATGGCGAAGGCTGAAATTGCTTCGTTAAATTGCTATTTGGTTGGAATCAGAAAATGCTGCATATGGTTTGGAATAACTTGGCAATTGTTTGAGCTCTCATAGATCATGTTTAAGCTCTTGCATCATATAGTTTAATCTATTAATGGAGAACTACCGTAGAGCTTGTTTAATTTAGTTTGCATGATTGGTCTCTCTAAGTCTAGATATTTTACTAGTAAAGTGTTTGAACAACAAGGAAGGCATGTAATAGATCTTATAATGCTTGCAATATGTTCTTGTGTAAGTTTTTCTGTACCTGTTCATACTTGTGTTTGCTTCAAACAACCTTGCTAGCCCAAACCTTGTCTTGAGAGGAAATGCTTCGTGCATCCAAACATCTTGAGCCAAAACCCATGTCATTTGTGTCCACCATATCTACCTACTATGTGGTATTTTTCTGCCATTCCAAAGTAAATTACTTGAGTGCTACCTTTAAAATTTCATTCCTTTATCTTTGCAATATATAGCTCATGGGACAAATAGCTTAAAAACTATTGTGGTGATTGATGACCCACAAGTATAGGGGGTGTATCGTAGTACTTTCGATAAATAAGAGTGTCGAACCCAACGAGGAGCAGAAGGTGTTGACAAGCAGTTTCGATGAAGGATTCACTGTAAATGCTCTGGACAAGTATTCGAGGGGTTTTGATATGTGAGATAAATAAAGTACGAGTAAGTAAATTGCGAGAGAAATAATTGCAAAGAGTGGCCCAATCCTTTTTAGCACAAAGGAGAAGACGGTTTGTTTACTTATAATGACCAAACGTTCTCGAGGACACACGGGATTTTAGTCTAGTGCTTTCGCTTCATACACTGATTAATCTTCATTGTTTTGATAAGTGTTGTGTGGGTGAACCTATGCTAATGCACTTCCCTTCCTAGGACTAATACATACTTGTGATTATACCCTTGCAAGCATCCGCAAATACAAGAAAGTAATTAAGATAAATCTAACCACACGACCTTAAACTCGAGATCTGCTATCCCTCCTACTGCCGTACTAACGGGGTTTAGGTTTTTGTCACTCCGGCAACCCCACAATTAGCAATCAAATACAAGATGTACTCCCCTAGGCCCATAAAGGTGAAGTATCATGTAGTCGACGTTCACATGACACCACTAGAGAAGAGTAACACCACAACTTAAATATCATAACATTGAATATTACTCAACCATAATTCACTACTAACATTTAGACTTCACCCATGTCCTCAAGAACTAAACAAACTACTCACGAGACATCATATGGAACATGATCAGAGGTGATATGATGATGAATAACAATCTGAACATAAACCTTGGTTCAATGGTTTCACTCAATAGCATCAATAACAAGTAGAAATCAACCCGGGAGAGTTTCCCCTATCAAACAATCAAGATCCAACCCAAATTGTTACAGCGGTGACGAGGTGCAGCGGTGGAGATGGCGGTGATGATGATGGAGATGATGGTGATGATGATGGAGATGATGTCCAGCTCGATGACGATGGCAATGGCGTCGATTTCCCCCTCGGGAGGGCGGATTCCTGCCCGCGGAGAGCTCTTTTCTCTCCCAGTGTTTCTCGCCCTTGAGAGCGCCTCATCTATTCTCCGTAACTCCCGTGCCTTAGGTTTCGGGACGAACGAAGAGAGAGGCCAGAGGGGGAGACCTGACCCCCTCCCCACATGAGCGGCGCGGCCAGGCACAGGCCGCGCCGGCCTATGGGGGGCCCATGGTGGCCCCTCTCGGCCCCTCCTTTTGGCTCCCTTCGTCTTATGGAAAAATAGGATTTTTCATATAATTTCGTCAATTGTTGATCTTCCGAAATATGGTGTCCGGACGGTGCTTTTCCAGAGAATCCTGACTCCAGTGAATAATTCTCCAATGATCATGAAACATGCAAAATAGATGAAATAACATAAGTATCATCTCTAAATATGAAATATATCAATGAATAACAGCAAATTATGATATAAAATAGTGATGTAAAATGGACGTATCAACTCCCCCCAAGCTTAGACCTCGCTTGTCCCCAAGCGAAACTGAGCTCGATAAACAAGACCACATGTTTATGGGTGAAGAGTCGATAAATAAAATACGGACAAGAAGCACCATATTGATTCACACAAGATATTCTAGTAAACATTCTCTTCATATAACTCAACTTGAAATAAGTAAAAGAGAAATCACAAATAGAGGTGCATAGGAAATCATAAACGGTTATGGCAAACTTTGTTCTTGGTGGAGAGAACTGCTAACGGATTGTACTTATCTTCTAAGCAAAGCTTTTCATATTAGAATTTATATAACACAGGGCTTTCATCTTCAATCATAACAATCCCCCTCATAATCATTGATAACTTTCAAAGTCATATTCATTAAGATAAAATATGTATACTGAACAAGAAAGCATAAAACATGATTAACTAGATCATATAGCATAAATGGTTGGTTCACAACAACTCAATTTCTTGCTTAAGATAGAAAGGAGATAGGTGAACTTGACTCAACATAAAAGTAAAAGATAGGCCCTTTGCCGAGGGAAGCAGGAGTTAAATCATGTGCTAGAGCTTTTCAAGTTTGAAATCATATAAAGAGCATAAAGTAAGATTTTGAGCGGTGTTTGTTGTTGTCAACGAATGGTAATGGGCACTCTAACCCCCTTGCCAAGCAGACTTTCCAGAGAGGCTCCCATGAAGGAGGACGGCATCTCTACCGGCAAGGTAGATCATCCCCCTTCTCTGTCTACACACATGTATTTTAGTTTTATTATGGATGACACTCCCCAACCTTTGCTTTCACAAGCCATGGCTAACTTCGAATCTCAGGGTGCCTTCAACATTTCTCAAACCATGAAGTGTCTATTGCAAAGAATTAAGTTGCTACTTGATAAATCAGGGCAAAACATGTGAAGAGAATTATTAATGAAAGTTAATAATTGGGGCTGGGAACCCCGTTGCCAGCTCTTTTTACAAAATTATTGGATAAGCGGATGTGCCACTAGTCCATTGGTGAAAATCCGCCCAACAAGATTGAAAGATAAAACACCACATACTTCCTCATGAGCTATAAAACATTGACACAAATAGAGTAATATAGTTTGAATTATTTAAAGGTAGCACATGAAGTATTTACTTGAGTGGCAAAAACCACATAGTAGGTAGTTATGGTGGACACAAATGGCATAGGTTGGTCTAAGGTTATGGATGCATGAAGTATTCCCTCTCAATACGGAGTCTTTGTATGAGTTTAGCAAGCATAAAGGTTGATTGAAACAAACAAATATACATATGATAGAAACAATCATGCATCTTTCTCATAAGCACAAGCAATTTTAACTTAGAATACTAAACTCATTAGCATAAAGATAATAGAGTAATATATCTACATGTATTTCCCTTTTCTATTTAAACATCAAGGTGTTGTTGCTGTTGACCAATGCTAAGTTTGCCAAAAACCAAATAGATTTATGATGCTCCCAAGTGATATCAATACTAATGTCAAGAGTAATCATATAAAAGAAATTGCAAACCAAAATAAGGTGTGCAAAGAGTAAATGATAAGACTTCTCATTAATATTCCATATGATAACTCACACCAGCGGATACATAGATAACCAACTAAGAGAGATACTTCCATAACTGCAAAATATTCTATATGATAACTTCCCTACTCATGATATGACTCTACTTGATAGTAAAAGATAAAGATAGTGATGATGTGATACCGCGGCACTCCCAAGCTTGGAACAAACCAAGGGGATGCCCATCCCGATGATTACTCCTTCGTTGGCGATGATGGTGGGTTCTTCTCGTCATCGACTTCTAGGGAAGAGGCTCTCCATCAACAAGCGATGTCACTTGGTCTCGGGGAATCCACGAAACTAGCGACATCGCTAATGCGTTTTAGACCTGTTTTCATGCCACTCACGGTTTGATTCCAAGCATCATCCAAGTTGCTTTGAAGTTGGTTGGTAGTGTTGTGAAGTGAGGGGATATCGCTCCACAGCTCCTTCTCGTGTTCTGTGAAATAGGACACAGTCTTGTGGAAGATGTCCACTTCACGCTCAGCCATCTTCTTGTAGATGAAGACCTCTTGTTCTAGTTTTTCCATCCTGTCCTCCAAGCTTCCTTCTCCCTTAGGTCCCCGAACATCTTCTATCTGCAACTCTCCATCTACGAGCAGCAATTCCTTGGGATGCATCTTCAGCTCATGTACGGGTTGACGGCGTTCTCAAAGAAGTTGTCCTTCGGAGGCTCAGACGAAGACACATGGCGACTCTAGATCTGAAAACAATATATGGCAGAAAACATCCCGAAACAAAACACGACGAGAAAACGATGTACGGACCTCTGGAGATCCGGGGGATTATATAGCAAATATTTTCACGACCAAAGGAAGGTTCCAGACAGCAGTGGGCAGGGCCTTGTTTGTCCCATAGGGCAAGCCTTATTGGGAGTGGGGACCATGCCGACCTATGGTGACAGACCCTCGGCGTCCCACTCCGTTTCGATCCCGTAATTTTTCATATTTTCATTAACAGCAGAAATATTGTTCGGAAAGCTAAACGCGGACTTTTTATTACTAAAACTGTTACCTATTCAAAGTCGGACTCTGCAGTTGTCAATTTGATCTTTGATGAAAGCTTGGGAGTTATCACTTGAATAACATCAATATCTTCATTATAAGAATCTCCAGAAATATAATGCTTGAGTCTTTGTCCATTCACTACTTGTGTGGCGTTACCTTCCAAAGAGCTAATTTTTATTGCCCCTGAACGATATACCTCCTCAATAACATATGGTCCTTCCCATTTTGAGTAATTTCCCTAAAAAATCTGAGACGAGACCGATACAATGGACTTTATCTCCAACATTAAATTCTCTTTTAATAATTCTTCTATCATGCCACTTCTTAACTTTCTCCTTAAAAAGTTTAGCATTTTCATAAGCTTCACTTCTCCATTCATCTAAAGAACTCAATTGTAGCAACCTCTTCTTACCGGCAAATTTAAATCTTTAAAGTTCTCTAACAGCCCAATAGCTGCTCTAGTTCTAAAGGTAAATGACAAGCTTTTCCATAAACCATTTTATAAGGAGACATTCCCATAGGGTTTTATAAGCAGTTCTATAAGCCCAAATGCTTCCTTTAACTTACTAGCCCAATTCTTTCTAGATTTATTAGCAGTCTTTCCCAAAATAGCTTTAATTTCTCTATTTGATAATTCTACTTGCCCACTAGTTTGAGGATGATAAGCTGAAGCAATTCTATGATTAATACCATATTTGGCAAGAGTTTTTCTAAAACCACCATGAATAAAATGAGAACCTCCATCGGTCATAATATATCTAGGTACTCCAAATCTAGGAAATATAACATCTACAAGCATTTTTATAGAGATCTCACCATCGACACTTTTTGTAGGTATAGCTTCTACCCATTTAGTAACATAATCAACAGCGACAAGTATATGAGTGTTACCTTCTGAAGAGAAAGGACCCATGAAGTCGAATCCCCAACAATCAAATGGTTCAATAACAAGAGTATAATTCATAGGCATTTCATTCCGTCTAGAGATATTACCAACTCTTTCACATTCATCACAAGATAAGATAAACTTCCTTGCATCTTTGAAAAGTGTTGGCCAATAAAAACTGATTGTAGAACGTTTATGGTTCTATCTCCGGCGTGATGTCCTCCATAAACACTACCATGACATTTACTCAATATCTCTTGTTGTTCATAATTCGACACATATTCTCATAATACCATCCACTCCTTCTTTATATTAGTGTGGGTCATAAAAATAATGCCTCAAATCATAAAAGAATTTCCTCCTTTGGAGCTGAAAAGGTTGGAGGCAAATACTTGAAACAATAAAGTTAGCATAATCAGCATACCAAGGACTATCTCGTGAGCTCACCTTTATTACAGCCAATTGTTCATTTGGAAAACTATCATTAACAGGAACAGGATCATAAGTAATATTTTCCAATCTAGACAAATTATCAGCAACAGGATTATCAGCACCTTTCCTATCTACAATATGTAAATCAAATTCTTGCAAAAGAAGCACCCATCTAATAAGCCTTGGCTTAGCATCTTCTTACCATAAGGTACCTAATTGCAGCATGATCGGTATGACTCTAACTTTTGAATCAACAATATAGGGTCTAAACTTGTCACTTGCAAAACTACGAGCTAATAACTCTTTCTCAGTTGTAGCATAATTTCTTTGAGCAGCGTCTAGAGTTTTACTAGCATAATGAATAACATTTAATTTTTTATCTGCTGTCCAAGAACAGCACCTACAACAAAATCACTAGCATCACACATAATTTCAAAGGCAAATTCCAATCAGGAGGTTCAACTACAGGAGCGAGTTGTTAAGGCTTTCTTTAGAGTTTCAAAAGCTTCCTTACAATCATCATCAAAAACGAAAGGTACATGTTTGAAGAAGATTAGTAAGGCTTTGAATTTTAGTGAAATCTTTAATAAACCTTCTATAAAAACCAGCATGACCAAGAATACTACGAATACCTTTAACATCCCTAGGGTAGGGCATCTTCTCAATTGCTTCAACTTTAGCTCTATCAACTTCAATACCTTTCTCGGAAATGTTACAATACAATTCCTTCATTAACCATAAAGTGGCATTTCTCCCAATTAAGAACAAGGTTAGTTTCTTCACATCTCTGCAAAACTTTATCAAGGTTTCGCAAGCAATTATCAAAAGAATTCCATAGAGAAAAATCATCCATGAATACCTCAACAATCTTTTCACAAAAGCCATGAAGATAGCGGACATGCATCTTTGAAAAGTAGCAGGGCATTACATAAAAAAGGCATAAGCCTATAAGCATAAGTTCAGGGACAAGTGAAAGTGGTTTATCTTGATCTTTAGCTCTAACAGCAATTTGTGAAAACCCGAATATCCATCAAAAAACGAAATGAGTATTTTTAGACACCTTTCTAACATTTGATCAAAAAGGTAAGGGTAATGATCTTTCTTAGTAACTTTATTATTTAAAAATCAATGCACATTCTATACCCTACAACTACTCTTTGAGAATAAGCTCATCATTATCATTGGGCACAACGGTTATACCTCCTTTCTTAGGAACACAATGCACGGACTAACCCATCTACTATCAGCAATAGGATATAATACCTGCTTCAAGAAGTTTTAATACCTCATTTCTTACCACATCCTTCATCTTGGGAATTAGACGAATGATGTTCAACAACGGGTTTTGCACCATCTTCTATAACAGATGCTTAAATAGCGGGAGAAATCCCCTTCAAATCATCAAGAGTGTAGCCAATAGCTCCTCGGTGTTTCTTCAATATTTCCAATAACCTTTCTTCCTCAATATCTGAAAGCTTAGCACTAATAATAACAGGATATGTTTTCTTATCATCAATATAAGCATACTTAAGATTATGGGTAATGGTTTCAAATCAAATCAGGATCTTCCTTTGGTGGTGGTGTTACACCTCAACTGGTAAGTCATGTTTAAGAATAGGTTGTGAAGGAAAATTTCATCAAGCTCATCCCTTCCTAAAACTTCACTCTCACTATTCTCCAAATGTTGCTGCAAAGGATTACAGGAGCAAGAGCAATAGATGCACACTGTTCAACTCTAAAATCATCATTAGGCAAATCAGCTTTAAGGAGTTTTGGCAAATTTAGAAGTTAAACTCATAAGATTCACCAGCAAATTTAGTACAATTTTCTCTTTCTTGCAATCTATAATAGCTCCACAAGTATTCAAGAAAGGTCTACCAAAAATAATAGGACAAGACTTACTAGCAGCAGAACCAAGTACCAAAAAGTCAGCAGGATATTTAATCTTACCACATAGAACTTCAACATCTCGAACAATACAATAGGAGAGATAGTTTCTCTATTAGCTAGCCGAATAACCACATCAATATCTTCAAGTTCACAAGAACCAATTTCATGCATAATTTCCGTGTAGAGCTCATAAGGAATGGCACTAATACTTGCACCAATATCGCATAAACCATAATAGCAATGATCACCAATTCGAAAGAGAGCAGGAACACTGGCTTCCCTAGACTTATTAGGATGCGAAACAATATTAGAAGCATCTTCACAAAAAATAATATGACCATCTTCCACATTTTTCAGTCACAAGATCTTTAACTATTGCAACAACAGGTTCAACCTTTATTTGTTCTTCAGGTTCTCTAGGTTTCTTTGCACTTTTATTAACTACACTAGTTATAACAGAGTACTCTTTCATCTTAGCAGGGAAAGGAGTTTTTTCAATATAAGCTTCAGGAAGAACATTCAGAGTTTTAATTTCAATACATTTACCTTTAGGCGAATCAACTTTATCTTTATATGGTTCATGATACTTATCAAAATTCTTCCTAGGCAATTCAAATGAAAGGCAAAGGCTTTATAAATATTTGCAACAACTTGAGAGTCAAGACCATATGTAGCACTTATATTACGATATTCATCAGTGTCCATAAAAGTTTCAATGCATAATTATAATTTATACGACACTCTACCTTTGTCATTCTCCCATCCCAGTATTTTCTTGGATTCGATCAAGAAGGTCCCATTTAAAATCTTCTTTATTAGTGTGAATGATCCAGAACAAGCAGTATCCAGCAAGGTTTTATCTTAAAAGGAAGTCTCGCATAGAAATTATCAATGATAATATTACCAGGAAGCTCATGATGGGGCATTGGGCATTAAAGACTTCAATCTCCCCCACGCTTGGGCAATACTCTCTCCATCATGAGGCAGAAATTATATATACGGTTGCGGTCTTTGTGAATTTCACTTGGAGGATAGAATTTAGAGTAAAATAGAGGCACAATATCCTTCCAATCAAAGCGCCCATCCTTCAGAGTTTATACCAATTTTGAGATAAGCGACATAACAAATAATTTCTTCCTAACTTCATCCATTGAAATACTGCACATTTGAATAACCCGCATAATTCATGTAAAAACAGTAAATGATCTCCAGGATGACAGTTCCATCCCCTTCATAGCGGTTATCCACAACACGTTCAATAATTTTCATAGGTATTTTATATGGTATTACTTCCTCACGGCCTCATCCACTACCGTTGCAGTAGTAGTAGATTTCCCAAATAGAAATTCAAGGGAGGATCTCTCCATAATGACTTATAGCAGCACAAAATCAGCACGTACGGTAAAGTTTCCTTACCAATTCCACTTACCAATAGCGCTTCACTCCCCGCCAACGGCGCCGGAAAATAGTCTTGATGACCCACAAGTATGGGGGGTGTATCGTAGTACTTTGATAAATAAGAGTGTCGAACCCAACGAGGCAGAAGGTGTTGACAAGTTTTCGATGAAGGATTCATGTAAATGCTCACAGACAAGTATTAGGGGTTTTGATATAGAGATAAATAAAGTACGAGTAAGTAAATTGCGAGAGAAATAATTACAGAGGTGGCCCAATCTTTGCTAAGGACAAGGTTTGTTCTATAATGACCAAACGTTCTCGAGGACACACGGGGATTTTAGTCTAGTCTTTCGCTTCATACGACTGATTAATCTTCATTGTTTTGATAAGTGTTGTGTGGGTGAACCTATGCTAATGTGCCCTTCCTAGGACTAATACATATGTGATTATACCCCTTGCAAGCATCCGCAAATACAAGAAAATAATTAAGATAAATCTAACCACAACCTTAAACTGCTATCCTCCCTCTGCACCGATATACTAACGGGGTTTAGGTTTCTATAGAGCAACCACAATTGCAAACGAATACAAGATGTTTCCCCTAGGCCCATAAAGGTGAATCATGTAGTCGCGTTCACATAAACATACTAGAGTAACCACAACTTAAATATCATAACATTGAATATTACTCAACCATAATTCACTACTAACATTTGACTTCACCCATGTCCTCAAGAACTAAACAAACTACTCGCGACATCATATGGAACATGATCAGAGGTGGTATGATGATGAATAACAATCTGAACATAAACCTTGGTTCAATGGTTTCACTCAATAGCATCAATAACAAGTAGAAATCAATACCGGAGAGTTTCCCCTATCAAACAATCAAGATCCAGCTAATTATTACAGCGGTGACGAGGTGCAGCGGTGAGATGGCGGTGATGATGATGGAGATGATGGTGATGATGATGGAGATGATGTCCACTCGATGACGATGGCGATGGCGTCGATTTCCCCCTCAGGAATTTCCCCGGCGGATTCCTGCCCGCGGAGAGCTCTTTTCTCTCTGGTGTTTCACCCGAGAGGCGGCTCTGTCTATTCTCGTAACTCCCGCCGTACATAGGTTTGGGGGACGAACGCGAAGGAGAGGGAGGCCGAGAGGGGGCTGTAGGCCCCCTCCCCACATGGCGGGCAGCTGGGCACAGGTCCATGGCAAGCCTATGAGGTCATGATAATGGCACCCTTGTCTTACGGAAAAATAGGATTTTTCATATAATTTCCGTCAATTGTTGATCTTAAAATGGTGTCCTGACGGCTTTTTCCAGCAGAATCCGACTCCGGTGAATAATTCTCCAATGATCATGAAACATGCAAAATAGATGAAATAACATAAGTATCATCTCTAAATATGAAATATATCAATGAATAACATCAAATTATGATATAAAATAGTGATGCAAAATGGACGTATCGAATGATTGTAGTTATGTGTCTTAGTTCTTATAAGTTGCTTGTTGGGGTAACTGTTTCTGGGGCGCCATCAACTTTTTACCTTTGTTGAATATCATGTGAGATGCTATGCATGTTCGTCTTGTCTTGAAGTAAGTGCGATTTCATGATCAAATGGTTTGAGTATGCATATGTTAGAGAAGAACATTGGGCCCTCTAAAGCCATGTATCATGGTGGAAGTTTCGGTTTGGACATACAACCTCAATCTCTTATGAGTATATTTGTTGTTGAATGCTTAAGCATTAAAAGAGGAGTCCATTCTTATTTCTATGTTGTCCGGTATGGATGTCTAAGTTGAGAATAATCAAGCGAGAAATCCAATCGTGCTTTCTCCTTAGACCTTTGTACGGGCGGCATAGAGTTATTTGTGACACTTGGTTGAAACATATGTCATGTGATGATAATCCGTGTTATCTGAGCTGATTAGGACAAGGTGAGCACTATTAGTACTCTATGCATGAGACTTGCAACTTGAAGTATTATGCATAGCACATATGATTAATATAGTTAGCCAAATTGTTTCTATGTTTTGAAAATAAAAGCTCTAGCACAAAAATAGTAATCCATGCTTCCCTCTGCGAAGGGCCATTCTTTTACTTTATGTTGAGTCAGTTTACCCACTTCTTTCTATCTTAGAAGCAAACACTTGTGTTAACTGTGTGCATTGATTCTTATCATTACTTATTGCACTTGTTATATTACTCTATGTTGACAAATATCCATGAGATATACATGTTACAAGTTGAAAGCAACAGCTGATCAATCATCCTTTGTGTTGCTTCAATGCATTCTACTTTGAATTTATTGCTTATGAGTTAGCTCTTATGCAAGTCTTGTTGATACTTGTCTTGAAAATACTATTCATGAAAATTTTTGCTATCTGATTCATTTGTTTAGTCATTATCTTTGTTAGCAATCTTTTGCTTCAGATCACTCCATCCATCTCATATGCTTTACAATAATGTTGATCAAGGTTATGTTGGTAGCATGTCACTTCAGAAATTATTTGTGTTATCGTTTACCTACTCGAGGCGAGTAGGAACTAAGCAGGGGATGCTGATACGTCTCAAACGTATCTATAATTTCTTATGTTCCATGCTACTTTTGTGACAATACTTGAATGTTTTATACATACTTTACATCATTATTATACATTTTTAGCACTAACCTATTAACAATATGACGATTCCAGTTCTTACTTTGTTTTTGGTTTCGAAGAAATCCTAGTAAGGAAATATTCTCGTAATTGGACAAAATCAACGCGGGGTCCTATTTTCCACGAAGCTTCGGAAGGAAGAGATAACGAAGTGGGGCGACGAGGCGCAAACACCACAGGGCCGCGCGGCCTGGGTGGTGCCGCTCTATGGTGTGGGGCCTCGCGCGCCCCAGACCTGCCCTTCCGCCTGCCAAAGCCTTCGTCGAATACCCCTGCACCGAGAGCCGATACGGAAAACCTTCCGAGACGCGCCACCAAATCCCATCTCGGGGGGATTCGGGAGATCGCCTACCACCCTGCGAGAGGAATCATCAGGAGGGCTCTACATCATGCCCTCCGGATTGATGCGTGAGTAGTTCATCCTTGGACTATGGGTCCATAGAGTAGCTAGATGGTTGTCTTCTCCGCTTGTGCTATCATTGTTTAGATCTTGTGAGCTGCCTAACATGATCAAGATCATCTATTTGTAATGCTACATGTTGTGTTTGGTGGGATCCGATGAATCTAGAATACTATGTCAAGTTGATTATAAATCTATAATATATGTGTTGTTTATGTTCTTGCATGCTCTCCGTTCCTAGTAGAGGCTCTGGCCAAGTTGATACTTGTAACTCCAAGAGGAGTATTTATGCTCGATAGTGGATTCATGCCTCCATTTAATCTGGGGTGACAGAAGGTTCTAAGGTTGTGGATGTGTGTTGCTACTAGGGATAAGCATCAATGCTTTGTCTAAGGATATTTGTGTTGATTACATTCCACCATACTTAATGCAATTATCATAAATTACAACTGGAAGGAGGTGCGGATGCTAACCCGAAGGTGGATTATTTAGGCATAGATGCATCTTTGGATGCGGTCTATGTACTTTGTAATGACCTGATTAAATCTCATAGTAATCATCATTGATATGTATTGAATCTTGATTTGTCAATTGCCCACTCTGTAATTTGTTCACCCAGCATGTGCTTATCTTATTGGAGAGACACCACTAGTGAACTGTGGACCCCGGTCCATTCTTTTACTATCATTCCTACATTGTCTACTGCTAAAACAAACACCATCTTCCACTTCGCTTCATTTTTGTTTTTTGCAAACCTCAACACCATTCTTCCAAAGCTCTTGATTGTGTTGTGCAGTTCCGTTGGCGCGGTTTCTTTGGTGTTGCGCACTACCTCCTCCCACAACCTCACTTGCTTACGTTGGGCAACGTTTGTTGATTGCGATGCAGGTTCCACGTGTAGCGCCGAAAAGTTGCTAGCGCCCTTGCTCATCCTACTAACCTCTTGTGGATTCCCAACGGACGTGTACGATCCCACTAGTAGGAAAACTTAAGCAGATAGCTTCGGCTCAAACCAATGTCGTTTCAACCGCGTCGGACCCAATTTGGGGCGCGCCCGGATCACGGTCGGCCGCAGCCCGAGCTCCGCGTCGCTCCGAGCGCACCCGAGCCCCGCGGACAATACAGCAGAGCCTGCCGACGGGCGGCGAGCGACCCGTGGGCGGCACGATCGTTTTAAGCAACGATCGCCTACCTCCGCCGGACGTTATTCGGCGCAGTGAGCACACGGCGGCATCTTTGCCTTAATGGCGACGGAGGGGGCAGAGTCGTCGGCGGCGCTCGGCGCTCCAGCGCGTCGCCGGCGTCGCCGGCACCGCCCGTTCCCGTGCGCCGCTTCCTGCCCGCCTCGCGCTGTTCCCGCGCTTTCTACCCGACGCCGGCGTCTATAAAAAGGCCTCCCGGCTCAATGGTAGCCACCACACCCCGCCGGCAACAAACACAACCCTCGTCGCTCCACCGCCGTCTCCTCCATCACCAGTGGCAATGGCGAACCGCCCCGGCGCTGGCCACTTCCCTCCACCGCCGTCTCCTCCACTTCCAGTCCCGGAATCGCAGGTCGACACCGACCCTGCGACCCGGGAAGAGCGGCGGCGGCGAGGGATGCAGAACTGGCGTGCACACCGTCAGCAGCGGCGGGAGGCACTCGACCAGCAGCGTGAGGCGGCGCAGGCGGCGGATCTAGCGGCGTTCTGCGCCCCCGCTGCTGACGAGGCCGCGGCGGCAGTAGCGTGGCACGAGCAGCAGTGCGACACCGTTGCGGCGTTCGACGCCTCGACGAGAGAAGAGGCACGACGGTGCCGGTACCGGGAGGAGATGGAGCAGCGGTGGGCTGAAGAGCGCCAGCGCCAGCGCGATGAGCGGGATGCGCTGTACCGTGAACGGCGGGAGGCGATCGAGCGCCGGCGGCAGGAGTCGATCGAGCGCCAGCAGCAGGTGACGGCGGAGGAGCGTCGGCAGCGGGAGGCGGCGCTGGCGGCGATCTGGGGGAGGCGGGCGGACCAGTTGGCGGCGGAGGCCGACATTTTGGCGGCGGCGATGATGGAGGCGCCAACGGATGAGGAGGAGGCGCCAATGGAGGAGGAGGAGGCCGAGGCGGAGGAGGAGGAGACCGAGGTGGAGGACGACGACGACGAGTTCGAGTGGTCCGACGACGACGGGCCACACCCGGACGAAACGGCCGATCAGCAACGCGCGCTCGTCGAGTCGTTCGAGTCGGAGAAGAAGCTCCAGGACGACGCCCGTGCCCGCGAAGAAGAGCAGATTCGTCGCGCCGTCGAGCTCTCCCTCCAGGCGGTGCAGCAGCAGCGGCGTCTGGCCACCGCCCTACGCATGGAGAGGCGGCGCGCGCAGCAAGAGCTGCGGCGGAGGGCAGGCGACGCCGGGGCGGGGCCGTCGAACGCACCGCCGGGCGGTCAGTAGGCTAGGTTTAGATGAAAGCTAGCCGTTTTCATTCAAACTTTGTAATATATAATCAAAATTGAATGAAAACCTTTATTTTCGTGCACCAATATTTATTTGGGGGCGGCGTTTGGGGACGCGGCTGGGGAGCGACGTCCCCAAACACGGCACGAACAAACCGTCCCCTAAACGCTTGATCCGGGCGCGGTTTGAGCGACGGTTTGGGGTGGCGGAATACTCTTGGTCTCCCCTTTCTTCTTTCCAAGGCCAGCGAGCGGCGACCAGGGAGGCGAAGGAGATCCCCACATTGTCCTCAGCCCGGCGAACCCGTTCGTTCCCTCATCTGTCCGCCTCTCCGACGCCCACGAGGTGCACCCGACACTTGGTCTTGGGCGACGTGTAGGTAGGTTAGGCCCGGACCTAGGGGGCGGGAGGGGTGGCGCCCTGGGCCCCCGAAGTTGAAGGGGGGCCAAGTCCCGGTTAGCTATGCGAGGCGGAGGTCATCTCGGGCGCCATTAGAGTTCATGCTCAAAGCTTTCTCTATCTCTCGTCCAGTTGAGAAAGAAGGAGGAATCATTATGCACTTGATGGGCTGGAACCTTTGGTTATAATGGGCTTTTTTTTCATGGTCAGCTCGGGCCCTTTTCCTTTAATTAGCTATACGGCTATACATTTGGGGATTAAAATCTGGAGATTAAGTGGGTGGGGCCGTTGCAGATAATTACCACATTGCACGTTTAAATAGGTAGTAGTCGCTTCTACATGGAGCATATGCTCACATCAAACAAGAGATTAGTTCCAACGCAATAAAAACAAGATTATAGTGGCGCTAAAAAATTGAGAAGTGCACAATTTTGGGAGGCAGAGCCAAATAAAGGAGTACATACACTTGCTCAAAGATTTCTACATGACGATATAGATTGCTATACTTGAAAAAATTGCTAGAGGATGAGGTAATTAACCAATGAAAACAATCGTTGCGGCGGCTTCGCCAGGGCGCCTTAGACCCTTTCGTCGCTACCTTCTTGCCCGGTGGCTTGGTGACCGCTTTCTTGGCCACTTTTTTGGGGCCAGTCGGCGACGCCATGGATGGCGGGAGGGAGAGAGTAGCGGCAGCGGGAGGGAGAGAGTAGCGACAGCGGGAGGGAGAAATGAATCTGCACTAACAACCACCATGACGTGTTTCTAGCCAGAGTTGACGTGATAATCGATAAGATGGAATGGTGAAAACTTTTTCAAGAACAAGCATTCATTATCCGCAATCAATATTAATTTCTTTTGTACCATTTAAAATGTTTACTGGTAACATAGCATACATACATTTATACATTACCATTTGTTGCTTCTAGGGCCCTAGTTTTTAATTTTGCCTCGGGCCCTTAAAATCTCAGGACAGGGCCTAGGCGTGTAGCGGTAGGGGTAGGTCTTCGAGCGGCTTTGTCCCAATGGGGATGGCGACGCCACATCTTCGAATAAGTGGCCTTGGCTTCTTCCCCTCCTCGGGCTTACCATGGAGGTGTCGGAAAGCCGATGATCTTTGTTTCTGCTTATTTGTTAGGGCCAACGAATCCTAGCTTTGCCCTTCTCCCCTTCTCACTTACCAATTGAAAGCAGCACTCAGGCGAGGTTCGGCTGCTGCACGCCCCTATGGCTCTCCCCTTACCTCTCTACCTCCTTTACTCCTCCACGACGGTCATGTTGTTGCGCTAGCTCCGCTGCCCGACTCCTCTGCTCCTCTGCTACAACAGATGGCTCGAGGGCGAGATGCAAGTCCGCGGTACTGGATCTCTGTCCCTACACCACTACACAGTATTGCATGTCTCCATCACCCGCCTTCATATGTGGCTGCATCACACCGGTGGCCTACTGATCTAGGAGGTGTTGGCGTTGGTTACTCCAAGATGAGGATGAGATCGTGTTGGTTGTGTACGTGCTATGATCTCCATCTCGGATTACTTTTTTGTGTCATCGCCATGCGCCAAATGCCCCTTGATTCACCATTCCTCTCTAGATTAAGATTAGTTCAGTTTAATGCCATTTCTGATGTACTCTTTTTTGTTCTCACTGATAAAGGGAATATATTAATATTAGAAGATATCAATTACACACACCTCTGTAACAACGCAATACCCTAATGGTAGTACAGATGCACACAGCCAAAAAAGAGAAAAACAAAACTAAGAAATAAAAGTCCCGCTGCAGCATCTCAGCCCTAGCAACAACAATACTTCCACCACCTCAGACACTCCAAAAGCGACACCTCCAAGAAGGTAACAGTGCATCAGCGTCGTCTTCGCCCGATCAAAGATCTTAGGTTTTCACCCTGAAGACAGTCCCCGCTCTCAAAGCAATGCCTTCAACAAGATCATTGTCAGGCACAATCCGTTAAGGTCAGACCTTGGATTTTCACCCTGAAAGGTAAGACTCTCAAACTTCACATGTGTTGTCGCCCACACTTTCATACCATTGTTGTGAAGCCCGGAACACCAAGGAAGCCCCTCAACAACACAGAGACTTGAACTAGCTAGTCCTCCAATCCAGCCTTCATGATTCCCTTCTTCTGACTTCACCATGGAACAAAATATCAATTGATGTCAACATAGAACAGAGCTTTGTGCCGCTCCCTCCAGACCAAACCGGAATAAAAGCATGGGTGCGCACGACCGAATGCCACACGGTCTAGAAAACTCCAGACAATAGAAGCATTCTTACATTCGTCGGCGGCGCCTTCCGGAACTTATCACTCCGACCAGATCAAGAAAGGCAGGCCACATGAAGGTCTTCATCTTCGCACACGAGAGACCCTAGGACCGCCACCTTTATTTAGGTCGGGGCCCTACGTCGCCGACCATCCTAGGCTAGCCAAGGTTTGCCGGCCGGAGACACCAAGCGCAGATCGAAGTCTGAAGACGCCATACCACGGTGGCAACGCCGCAGCCCAACAGCCAGCCCTCCGCCGGCCGCTGATGATGGTGCTCCGGTGATGGCGCCGGACAATCTTGCTAAGCGTTGTTGTGGAAGCGGTTGGGAAACCCCAAGAGGAAGGTGTGGTGAGCACAGCAGCAAGTTTTCCCTCAGTACGAAACCAAGGTCAATCTCACCGGTTTCCTGAACACAAAGGATTAGACGTATCGAGTGGAAGGAGATGTTTGCAGAAATTAAAGAGAATATGAATTGCAGTAAGTAAACATAACAGGATGATTGTATCAGTGTAAAAGAAAGAATTGGGGTCCACAGTTCACTAGAGGTGTCTGTCCATAAGATAAATAGCATGCTGGGTGAACAAATTACAGTTAGGCAATTGACAGAATATCGACCACTATGAGATTCGTTTGGGCATTACAATATAATACATAGACCGTAATCCAACTACGTCTATGACTAATAATCCACCTTCCGGTTATCGTCTGAACCCCTTTCAGTATTAAGTTGCAAGCAACAGATTATTGCATTAAGCAATATGTGTAAAGTAAACAATAACAAGACAAACAGACAATGAGCATCTCAACAATTTTTATTTACTATGGGTAAAGCTTTTTATTGCAAATGCTTCATAGAATGCTCACTATGGTTTAACTGTAAATTTCCACCATGAATCATGCATGGCTTAGATTAGCGGCCCAGGCGTTTCTCTAACTCATATACAAACTCCATGGACTTACAAGTTTCCATTTTATTTCGCACCGCTAGGCATCCATAAACAAAAGAACATGACATCAACTAAATATAAGTGCAATGTTGAAAGTGTTCCTCATGAAAGCATGCTTATACTAAATCTCAACTTGCAATTTGCAAACATATAAAATTCATAAGATAGACACAATGATCAAGTTTATTAAGTGCAAGAAAGTAAATGTGCCATCAAGTTCGTGAGAGCTTTACTGACTAATTTTCTCATGCCAAAATTTAATTTGGAAGATAAATAAAAACATGATGAATTACTTGGAATAGCAATAATGCTACTAGGTAGATATGGTGGACACAATTGACAAACTTTGTTTCATGGTGGTTGGTTGCACGAGTAGAGTTCATACTTAGCACACACGAAGGTTAGCAAAAGACTAGGAGCGACCAACTAAGATAGCAGTAATGGCCATAATCATGCATAGCGATAAAACATTATCAATCAAAGCATAAAGTGATATTACAAGTCAAAAACTAAATGATCATAGAGACTTTAGTTGACTGGTTATAGTCATAACATGGTATAAGCATGAGTCAACCCAATAAAGCATCAAAAGAGAATATCATAATATTATGCTTTTATGATAGAAACAACACATGATTCTTTCAATGACACATTAGGTAAATACTACCTACCGTAGTCCGATATGAAGCAAACGGCCGGACTAGCATCTGTCCGTTCAGTCTACGCGACGCATCCAACGATGCAGGGTTGATGTTATATAATGGCCAACATCGCACCATCCCTAACTAGTACTAATGTCGCCGCCGCTACCGTCATCCTCCGCGCCGGTCACCGCTCGATGTTGCCGCCCCATCTCACCTTCCCACAACACTTCCCGAGCTTCTGGCGGCGCTCGTCAATGTTGCATGGGTATGTGGCCTAGACCTCCACTCACTGTTGCCGCCACATCCGGCCCTCCCCCGACGCTGCCCGAGCTTCTCCCCCCGACGCTGCTCGTGATTCCGGCGATGCTCATCGATGTTGCATGGGTCTGTGGCCCAGACTTCTGCTCGCTGTTGCCGCCGCATCCGGCCCTCCCCCGAGGCGCCTGTGCTTCTGATGGTGCTCGTCGACGCTGCATGGGTATGTGGCCCAGACCTTTAGCAGGGGCCCTCCAGGCCGAAGAGGGAGAGGAACGGAGCACCAGCGACTGTATCGGGGCAAGACGGCAATGCAGCCAGGAGCCTGGCGCCTCATCATGGTGATTGTGTCGCTTCATATGGTGAGGGTGGCCACTGCGAGGAAGCACTGCACAAGGTCTGTGGATTCATGATTCTCTATGCGCGCTCGAGTGGATCGACCTTGGCGAACGCGTTGACCATAGGGGTTGCTTTGCCGTCTAGATCGATGCCAACCGGCTCCGCCTGTGCCGGGGATCATACAATACTTCGTAACCTGTATGGCCATATCTGAGTACGTTCCAACAAAAAACAGCAGTGCTTCATCATTTGTACGCTTTTGACAACACATGGATGTGCTTCGAATTTTTTTACGTTGCTTCCTTCATAGACCATATGGATTCTATACTAGCATCGCATGTGCTTTCTGCTAATAATTTATTTGCTTCTGAAGCCAAAGAAAATATATCATCGCATCTTCCAAATTTACAAAGCTGCCGATGAAATAGCGGCATGCTTCTTAGTAAAACAATTGTGCTTCACACAAACTTTCCATGGAGCTCGATCAGTCGCATGCGTCCTTTTCCCATCTATCCGGACGTGAGTTACGGAAACAGTTACTGGGAGCAGTTTTTGCAAAGGAAGCATGCAATTAATCCTTGGATTCAGGAAGCGGACCTGGCTTAGAATCGTAGGGTCAAGATGCTTCAAATCCTATGGCTAAAGATTGGTCAAAGCAAAAAATCGGGAGCCGATTCCTAGTGCTGCCCGACACATTATGCACTCTCAGACATTTGAAACAAGTCATGCTACAACAATAATTACTAAGCGTATGACAAAAATAAAATCCAACATAACATGCCGAATTCTATGCCACAGTCTAGACAAGCTTCTTTTTGCATCACTATAGTTATGAAATATTTTACTCCTATCCAACACCAATCAACTTATTTGAAATAACTCTCTGAGATGAAATAAATTATGGACCAGAGAGATAAACATACATAAATAAAAAATACTAAAGATCTCTGAACAAAATTCAAGTGAAACAACAAGATCTAAACGCGGTACTAGAAAACTAGAACACTCGCAGAACAATAACATCGAAAACTAGAGCGTTCTATGAAATTAAAACAGAGCGGTTTTTTCTCCAAAACAAATGTCCCATGATACAACATATGATATAGCAAACAAAACAAAACTAAATTTAAAATAAAAATAAAGAGACTCCAAGAACAACACATAGCGTATGAAGCAATAAAATATAGCGCATAGAGAGATGACCAGTTGCTTTGTTGATGAAGAGGGGATGTCTTGGACATCCCCAAGCTTTGACGCTTGTACCTCTTGAATATGTCTTTGGGTGCAAGGGCATCCCCAAGCCTGAGCTTTTGTTCATTCTTCATCTCATCACATCATTCTTCTCTCCCTACCCTAAAACTTTCTTCATACAAAACTTCACACAATTCTCTATTAACAGCATTAGTACAATCAAAATAAACAAATCTACTTGGGTTCAGTACTAACATATATCAAGCATATATTAAAGCATACTACTGTAACTCTTCAAAAATCTCTTTAATAAAAAGAACTTAAAAAAGAGATTTAAGAGGCAAATGCAAATAGTGCAGAAATCTGTCAAAACAGAACAACAGGTAAAGATCAGTTTTTAAAATATTCTATGTTACTTATCTTGAAAAGTGGTCAACTAACAAAAGTTAGATAATAACCTGGGTCATGTTCATAAAAAATGACAGCTCAAAATTACGCGGTGGCTATTTTTATGAATTTTTATGGTAACAACACGGAATCTGTTTTCAGGACAGCAACTTCCCCAAATCTTACTTTTTTCCTATTAGAGGCTATTCTTGGCACAAAAACAAAATAAAAATGATAAGGAGAGGTTATTAGAGAGATAATAACTTCCAAGACTTAACAAAAAGAAAAATTACAGTAAATAAGCATGGGTTATCTCCCAAGAGTGTTTTTCTTTAACGTCTTTCAGCTAGACACAGAAAAAGAGCGAGCATCAAGTATTATCAAGTGAAGAAGCATTAAGATCAATGCGAGAAGTCTTTTCAACAAGAATTTGTATTTTATCAATATGAGTCTCAGAAAGACCCTTTCTCTACACTTTTAGGTTCACTACTTTCATCAAATGGATTTTCAGGAACAATACAATCAAAATTCTTTTCCTAGGCTTCATGCATTGCTACTAATTTGAAAGGTATTCGTATTTTACTTTCTATCCTATTTTTAGTTTTGTCTATTTTTTCAAGTGTACCAAAGATATCTACACATGAGCCTAGCATCTTAAACCGATCAAAAACTTTCCTAGCTTCTATAACAACATCTTTAAAATCTCTAAGCAAAGTTTCGAGGATAAAGTCTTTCTTTTCATCATACTCAACTTCATGGAGTTCAAGAAACATCTGCTGCATAAAAGGATTAAGGCTAACAAATCTAGCCTCCAGCATTTGAACTAAACAAGTTGCTGCAATTTTATAATTAGGAGCAAGTTCTACCAGAGATTTATCCTCCATATCTTTATGCTTAGTAACATGATTGAAAAAAAAATCAATGTTATCTTTCCCAATTATAGAACCACTACCTACAGATAGATCCTTCAGATCGTACTTAGGAATCAACATAATGAACTAGAAACAAAATAACAACTATGTAAGGAACTAAAAAAATTATGTTTTTGATATAAAGACAACTATAAAAGAAAATTAATTTTTTTGTTTTTTTATATAATAAAGCAAACAAAACAAAATAAAGTAAACTAAGCAAACAACGCCATAAAATCTTGATGGTGCTCCGGTGATGGTGCCAGACAATCTTGTTGAGAGTTGTTGTGGAAGCGGTTGGGAAACCCCAAGAGGAAGGTGTGATGAGCACAACAACAAGTTTTCCCTCAGTACGAAACCAAAGATTAATTGACCAGTAGGAGAAAGGCGTGACTTTTGAAGGTGTTGCTAGCTGACTAGTGGTAGGTGATGTCTACGCACGCTTCTATTCTTGTAAACAGTGTTGGGCCTCCAAGTGCAGAGGTTTGTAGAACAGCAGCAAGTTTCCCTTAAGTGGATCACCCAAGGTTTATCGAACTTAGGGAGGTAGAGGTCAAAGATATCCCTTTCAAGCAACCCTGCAATTACGATACAAGAAGTTTCTTGTGTCCCCAACACACCCAATACACTTGTCCGATGTATAGTTGCACTAGTTCGACGAAGAGATAGTAAATGCAAGTGATATGGATGGATATGGTGGTAATAACAATCTGAAATAAATATGGCAGCAAGTAAACATGCAGTAAAATAGTAAATAAACGGTGATTCGATGTTTGGAAACAAGGCCTAGGGATCATACTTTCACTAGTGGTCACTCTCAACAATGATATCATAAAGGAATATAAATATAAGCATTTCACTATGCTACTCTGAACTACTCTCCGGTTGTATAACGAACACTAATTCACCGTGTAGAACTGCAAAAGCAAACCTTAAAGATGTATTCCCAAGTACTAATGAACACCTCGCGCTGCACTTTGAGCATTCATAGGAGGTACTAACACACCACAATTTTATAGAGACATCCAACTCAAATCATAATTCAGTGAACAAGTATTCTGTGAAATATAGGCTAAGAGACCCACACGGTTCACACACTCCACCTTTACACACGTGGGACAAGGAGTCTATGGAGATCACATCAGTAAAATCCAATTGAATAGCATAACGACATCTAGATACAAAGCTCATGGTCACATAAAGATCACACCCTTGGAGAGAGAGATAAACCACATAGCTACCGGTAGAGCCCTCATCCCCGAGGGAGAACTACAACCTCCTCATCATGGGAGTCAACAACAGCGATGGAGATGGCAGTGAAGTCGATGGAGATGGCTCCGGGGTCGACTCCCCATCTCGGCAGGGTGCTGGAACAGAGACTTCTGTCCCCCGGATCTTGTCTGCGACGGCGGCGGAGCTACGGAACTTTTTGTGGGCGGAGGCTTGTATATTTAGGATTTTTGCGTCGGGAGATTTATATAGGCGGAGTATTTAGGTCGCTGGGGTGCCTGGGGGCCCACACCATGCCTTGGCGCGGGCCAGGGCCAGGCCGCGCCAAGGGCAGGTGTGGCCTCCCTATGGCGCCTCTTTGACCCCCCTCTGGACTCTGTCTTCGTTTCGGTAAAATATTGACTTCAGCTTTTGTTTCGTCCAATTCCGAGAATATTTCTTGTACAAATTTTCTGAAATACAAAAACAGCAGAAAACAGGGAACTGGCAGTGGCATCTTGTTAATAGGTTAGTGCCGGAAATCATCTAAAAATGCAACGAAGTGTAAACAAAACACATATAAATTGGTGCAAAACAAGCATGAAGCATCAAAAATTATAGATACGTTTGCAACGTATCAACAGGGTGCACTACCGGCGTCAGCAACAACGTGGAACCTGCACACAACACAACCAACGTAATTTGCCCCAACTTGCAGTGAGGTTATCAATCTCACCGGTTTGCTGAACACAAAGAATTATACGTATCGAGTGGAATGAGATGTTTGTATAAATTAAATAGAACATGAATTGCAGTAACTAAATAAAACAGGATGATTGTATCAGTGTAAAAGAAAGGACTGGGATCCACATTTTACTAGAGGTGTCTGTCCATAAAGATAAATAACATGATGGGTGAACAAATTATAGCTGGGCAAATTGATAGAATATCGACCATACATGACAAGATGATTACTATGAGATTTGTTTGGGCATTATAACATAATACATAGACTGTAATCCAACTGCGTCTATGACTAACAATCCACCTGCCGGTTATCGTCCGAACCCCTTTCAGTATTAAGTTGCAAGCAACAGATTATCGCATTAAGCAACGTGTGTAAAGTAAACAATAGAATTACCCTTGGATAAAACATTGTTGTTTTCTCCCTAATAGCAATAACACATCTACAATCTTAGTAGTTATTGTCACTCTCCCAGATTACTAGAGGAATGGACCTACTATCGAGCATAAATACCCCATCTTGGAGTCATAAGCATCTACTTGGCCAGAGTATCTACTAGCAACGGAGAGCATGCAAGATCACAAATAACATATATATGACATGAATATATAATCGACGTATACAATATTCATCGGATCCCAGCAAACACAGCATGTAGAATTACATAATAATGATCTTGATCATGTAGGGCAGCTCATAAGATCTATACATGAAGCACAAATTGGAGAAGACAACCATCTAGCTACTGCTATGGGCCCATAGTCCAGGGATGAACTACTCACACATCACTTCGGAGGCGGACATCGCGATGTAGATGCCTCCGGCGATGATTTCCCCCTCCTGCAGGGTGCTGGGAAGAGCTTCAGAACCCCTCGAGATGGGTTTTGCGATGGCGGCCGCGACGGAACTTTTCGTGGATGGAGGCTTGGGTATTCGGGGTTTTCCTGAGATCGTGCTTAAATAGGCGAAGGATTTAGGTTGGTGGGGTGTCTGGGAGGCCCGCACCACCCCTAGGCGCGGGCCACACCTAGGCCGCGCCATGGGGTGGTCTGGCCGCCCTGTGGCGCCACTTCGTCCCCCCTCCGGACTTCGTCTTCGCTTCGGCAAAATATTGACTTCGGTTTTTGTTTCGTCCAATTCCGAGAATATTTCCTGTACAACTTTTCTGAAATACAAAACAGCAGAAAAGGGAACTGGCACTGTGGCATCTTGTTAATAGGTTAGTGCTGGAAATCATGTAAAAGTGCAACGAAGTGTATGCAAAACATATATGAATTGGTGTAAAACAAGCATGGAGCATCAAAAATTATAGATACGTTTGAGACGTATCAGCTGACATCACGGAGAAGGCAAGGAGGAGAAGACATAGGGTTTGACCCCATCCAGCCCGCCCCAACCCGCACCTCTGCAGCCGGCCTGGCACGCCGTCGGAGGTTCCCACCACCGCTCGCCGGGCCGCGACGCCATACGCCTGGAGAACCGCGTGCAAGACAGCGCCTCACCATGTCCCGCCCCGATCCGCCGCCAAGGACACAAGGGAGCCATGAGAAACGCCCCGCCGCCGCCGTCGGCTGCCCGGCAGCTTCCTCCGCGCTGGCGCGGGGGAGGAGAGGCCTCAGCGGCTCTAGGGTTAGGGGGATGGTCGCCCCTGGGTCGCCCTGGCGAGAGCGATCGGGGAGGGGGGTTCTCTTGAGAGCGACTAAAAAGAATCTATGATTTGAGTTTATTTTGTCCTTTCTTTATCTATGATTTGGAGATGAAGAGGGGACACAAAGGGTTGATCCAAAAGCTTAAATAGACCATTGATTTCAGGTGCGAAAGAATCTGCAGCTGGAGAGAAATCGTAGAGTTTGCCGAGGCCATTGTGCAGAGATATGACAACGACGCAATGCCAACGAGATGTTGACTGGGATGCCAAGAACAAGCTCACCAATATATCGCATGCCATGATCTGAAATTTCTTGACATACATAATAATATTCGGCAAGAATCCTATATTAGACCTGCATTAATATGATTCATATCCTCAAGAGTTTGTTGTGTTTTTTAAAGAACTTAAATTTCCATATTAAGCCTGATTTAGAATTTTCTAGGATGCGAAGATTATGCCTTTTCTTAGCACTTGCAGAATAAATATAGTTGTTCTTCTCAATAGTTGAATGGATCAATGGGTGGTAAACTGAAGTTCCTTTAGAGTTAGAGATTGGGGGTTTAAACTCACTCGGTTAATTGTAAGTAACTAAACTAATTCGGTTAATTTATGCAAGTAATTAAACCTACTCAGATAATTTGTGTAAGTTAGACGTGCAAATATTAAACTCACTCCGTTATTTTTTAAGATTTTGCAGTTGTGGGAGTGCCTTTGTTGATTTTTCGCCGAAGATAAATTGTGGACACTCAAATGGTTCATATGTTCTGGATGGGGTTAGTGACAAATTTTTTGTGCATGGTCTTTTGTTCACTAACTTCATCCCTGAAAATAAGTGTGGCCCGTCTACCAGAGGTCTATCGGCACCGGCTTCGATAGCATCATGATGATTGCTGAATCCCTTGACTCCGCCCGCTCTAAGGTGGGACAGAATGTCAATGTGTATACCTTCATGGCTAAGTACATGGCGTTTCGGATTCACCTCCGTCATCTGCACAACTAGGCCATCGAGAGGGGTGACACAAAGCCTCCCAAGATTAAGCCGCCGAAGATCAAGGATCTAGACACTAAGAAGGAGAGGAAGCGAGAGCAGCTGAAGGCCATGAGAAGGGGTTGAAGAATCTGTTACTGCTGCCTATTGACTCTGTTATGTTGAACTATGTATGTGTATATTGATGGTTCGTAAGCAGTTTATTTTTGTTAAAGCTAGTGATCTCTCAAAACTATATGTGTTGGTTGCTGTAATTAGCTTATATAGAGATGCATCATTTAGCTTCATGTGGGCGAAATATTATTAACTTCGCCCATCCCACGCGCAAGGAGATCCTCTGACACACTCGTTCGGTACTGCAGAAGGACGTGGTCGCCCCGGTTCGTTGGCTGAGCATTGGAGGGTAGCCTCTGGAAACGCAACGATGGGGTCGGGAAATGCAACGATATGGTTGGCCCAAGTCCCAGTTCGACGAAGCGGTAATCATCAGCTCAAAAAGATAGGCGCTAGAGGTCCAAAACAGCGCCGAAAGAAGATGGCGAGAACCTGCAGCGGACGCACGGCTGTGCTCCTCAATGCGTTGCTTTGCTCATCAATCCGGGGTAAATCTCACTGGCCTCACTCTATCCGTTTCTCGCTATGGATTGGTAAAGGGAATAAATGGATGCATTCTAGGTAGAAGCAGTCAGTATGAAGAATATGAAAAATAGCGGATCAATGAGAGGAGTTGTGGAGAGTGGCCGGGATCTTCAGAGGATCCCTTGCGCCAGTAGATAAGTGAAGATGCCGCGAGTAGTTCGGCTTGGTGTGTGTGCTGCCCCTTAGGGGTTGCGCTGCGCGGGCGTCCGTACCCGGGCGCGTTGTAACTCAGGCCTTTTGGCCTTTCTTCTTGATTCCGATACGTCTTTCCATGACGTATCTTTAAAAAAACAGCGGATCAAAATTGATAACTTCTCTTAATCTGTGCACAATCTTGACTTAGGTCTAAAATAAAAGTTGTTTTTTGACAAAATTCCACCGATCAATTAATAATCATCAACAGTAGTAATAAAAATTATAAATAGGAATTCAGACTACCTAGCGATCACTACAAACACTAGCACGGTCGCCCCTCCATCACTGGAGCCGGGAAAAGTTTATCGTAGTAGATCATAAGAGACAGACATGAAACTACGCCAACAAACACGAAAACCAGCCAGATCCAAGGAGATCCGACGGGCGTACAACTTCGCGCACCCTCTGCCAATGCTAGACGCACCACCACAGCAAGGATAGGAAAAACTAAATTAAGAACAGAAACTTTGCGCCGGTGAGAGATTGTGGTCCACCACACCTTCAAAGACCCAAGGCCACCGGAGACGGAGTGAATCTTAGTTGCACTTAACTATTAACATTAACTAGTTGAATGCTCGTGCGTTGCCACGGAGCCTCAAGTTTATTTTCCCATCACACATGCTAGCATGATCAGCCCATATGGTGGCTGATTGGTGGTATTAATTTTTTAATGACATGAAAAAGAGATAATAACATCACTAGGCCGAGCAGACATCTCATTTGACAAAGCCTAGGAATAATGAATATAAACACAAAGTAGGTTAAGAAGAGAAGAAGAGGGAGGGCGATGGTGCATTGTAAAACTTACACCCATTTAGTCATCTCATTTGTACCTTCCAATTGTAATCGATAGAAAAAGACTAACTCATAAAATACAACTTTTTATATGTGCACAACACTGGAATTTTATGCACACTTATAATTTAATACAAGTTTTAGAGTGATTGGCACTTTTAATGAGCGTCTATCCACCTTAATCTAACGGTGGCAAATAGACGGAACCAAACTGACGAAACCTAAAATGTGGGACCGGAACCAAAATATGTAGGACCGAAACTTCTAATATACTTTGCGAACATTATAAAAGATGATCGTCCTTTTGCACGGTCGAAGCACCGGATAAAACTGCACGAATCTTAAAGCAACGAACATTTGAGATATATGCATACAATTTCTCAATCACTCACCGGTTCTCTTCTCCCGGCGATCCCCGCGTGGCTGTCGAGGCGGCAGCACAGAGCCGGCCGCCAGCGCTAGTCGAGGAGAAGCAGGCGCGTCGGGGATAGATAGGATCGGCGGCGTCCTGGACGTGTACTGCTGCTGCAAAACAGCTTCTATTTTGTTGTTAGTTAGGGTTCCCTTGTTGTTATGTTGTTAGTATGATGGTGTTGTGAAAAAACTCGAATCTGTTACTATGTTGGCTGTTGTGTATGCAGCTTATTATCTAGGGAGGGATCCCTATAATCTATCCATATTCTATTATATTTTGTTGGTCCTACTTTGTTTTCTCGATTTACTATGACTGTGTGAATTTATCGTACATTACCCTGGAGATTTGCTTCTAGATTTAACTACATATATATGGACCAGAGGGAGTACTAGATTTGTTATCATATTGGGCAAACAACGAGGGCCAAAAGGCACAAATAATTGAAGAAAGACAGAAATGCAAGCTTCTCTAGATTTGATACTAATTTGGTGAAAAAGGACAGAGAGAAAGAGGGGAAAATGTGCTCTTAATAATGCCAATTTGGGGCCGAGAGAGACAGAACCCAGCTCCTGCTCACGTGCAACCAAACGCGGTCTCGTCCTGTCCCACGCGGTCCCTTTCTACCAGCCCCACGCGACGCGGCCCCACACGTCAGCACGGAACGGTCAACTAAACGGGAATCCTCCCGTCTGAGCTCCTTCTGCGGGTTTCAAACATGGGCTTGGGGAAAACTGAGGAAAAACTAAGGAGTTGTGGAAAACTAAATACAACTAAGGACCTGAGGGCATGAGAATAGAAATCCCTAACCTTTTAATGTGATGAACCATTTCACTCATAATTTTTATCCATTAAATCATGATGACTTTCTGAGACCTTGTCTGTACATGCTAGGCTCGTAAAGTTTAACCTCAGTATTGCATGTGCAAACCTAGCTTACACCCGTTGTATGCACACATAGAATCTATAACACTCGATCATCATGTGATGCTTAGAAACGACGAGTCTTAGCAACGGTGCATACTAAGGACGACCACTTCATGGATATGCGAATATCGTTAGTGTCCAAATTATTGGAGGATCGGGACGCCTAGCGTCTTCAACCTTTGTACATCCCCATAAAACTTATGAGTTTATGTAGTCTCACTAAATTATATTCTATCATCTTGCACTAAGGTCTTAGATATCACATATATCTCACACCTTGCTTATTTCTGAAAACTAACTTTTCACCTCCTTACTTTTCAAACGGATTTGAACTTCAAGTTTTACGGAGACAAGACGATTTTAGGTACTAATTGAAACTATTGCTATTTTGAATCAGCAATGTGAGGTTTATCAAAAGTTTGCAATAGGACTTAATCATTTCTTGATTCTTTAACAATACGTACCAGTCCGTAAAGTTTTTTGTCAGACTTAACAGTATTTTTATCTCAATTACAAGACTAGCGCATGGTAGATAAAGGATACCAATTCTACAAATTTAATTCAAAATATTATTCAGACTATGTTCATGATAATTAGTTCATGTTTTAATCTAATTACTAATGAACTCCCACTTAATACAACATCCCTCATAGTTGTTTAGTGGCACACGATCCATATCCACTACACAAAAACCGATCATCACGTGAGATGATATAGCTTCAATGGTGAACATCAACATGTTGATCATATCATCCATATGACTCGTGTTCAACCTTTCGGTTTCCTGTGTTCCGAGGCCATGTCTGTACATGCTAGGCTCGTCAAGCAAATCCAAGTATTACTGGGTGTGCAACATGGCTTACACCCGTTGTATGTGAACATAGAATCTATCACATCTAATCATCACGAGATGCTTCAAAACGACGAACTTTAGCAACATACGAGGGGAGAACACTTTATTATCTTGATATTAATGTGAGGGATCATCTTATAATGCTACCGTCGCGATCTAAGCAAGATAAGATGCATAAAGGATTAACATCACATGCAATTCATAATATGTGATATGATATGGCCTTTCTTCTTGTGATTTTGATCTCCATCTCCAAAGCACATGAGCATGATATCCATCATCACCAGCATTGCACCAAGGTCTATGGCGCCGCTTCATGGTTGTCCATCACTTATAGCTACCATGACAACTACTTGAAATAAAGCTATTACATGATGAATAGACACGCAGGTCTTAAAAAATTTAAAGACAACCATTAGGCTCCTGCCGGTTGCCATAATACAATAATGAACATCTCATACATCAAATATAATCATCATCACATCATGGCCATATCACATCAACAAACCATGCAAAAACAAGTTAGACACTGAAAAAACATATCTCCTTTATAAGTTGTTTTGGTGTTGATGACAATGATTATATATGAGCATTTCGTTTTATAAGATTTGTAGGTTGTTGCATGCTCGGAATGCCCAAAAGTTGAAGAGTGTGCAAGATATCAAATGATATTTGTGTATGGTTGTTTGTTGGAAGAAAGAATGAAAGAGGAAAGAAAGAGAAGAAAAGGAAAAGAAAATGGAAGAAGAGAAGAATGGAAGAGAAAAGATAAGAAGAAGAAAGAAGAGAAGAGGGGTGGTCGCCGGCGGTGGTGCGGGCGGTACCACCGGCCACGCAGCGGCCGGAGCCTCCGGGCTAGGTACCGCCCGCGGTACCGGGGAGCGTGCGGCAGTAAGTATCAGGGGAGTTGGGAGCCCGGCGGTACCTCGGCCGGTACCCCGGCCGGAGGCTCCGACCTCCCCTCCCGGCCCGCACACTCCTGGCCACATGGCTGCCCCGCATTCGCCAGCCAGGTTGGGTCGGTACTACCGGTCAGCCTCCAACGGCTGTTTTCTGCGGGGGTATTTATACCCCTTCTTCCCCAATGGTTCAGCTCTCTCTCTCTTCTCCAAAAATCTGAGACACACCATTGTTGAGCTCCATTTTCCTAGATCTCTGTACTCCTCCACCCAAACTTCACCATACTTGAGGATTTGGTAGAGATGACCTAGATCTACTCTTCCACCAAAGGAATTTGTGTTTCATCAACATTCTTAGTGGATCTTTGTGAGGTGACCTCGAAGCTACTCTTCGTGTAAAGCTTCGTGGTTACATCTTGGGAGCCTCCAATTTGGTTGTGGATGTGTGCCCCAAGCTTCGTGTAAAGGTGCCGGTTGCGACCTCAAGGCAACCGCTTAGTGGAGCGTGGGCTAGGCCTTTGTGGCGTTGCTCACAGGAGAATAGGGTGAGCCTTCGTGGCGTTGGTTGGACTTCGTGTCGCCACACCCCTCCGAACGTAGACGTACCTTCTTGCAAAGGAAGGGAACTACGGGAATCATATCACCGTCTCTCCGTGTGCTCCACCTCGGTTACCTCTATCCTCTCACCGCCTTTACTACGTGTATCTTGTATTGTTGCTTGCTATCTTGTCATATAGGTGAATTCACTTAGTTGCATATCTAGAGAATTCACCTTTGTGTCAAGCCTAATTTGAAAAAGTATTAAAATTTGAGATTACACCTATTCACCCCCCCTCTAGGTGTCATACGATCCTTTCAATTGGTATCAGAGCCTCGGCTCTTGTTTCGGGCTTTACCGCCTAAGAGAGTATGGCCGATGAGGGGGAGCCCGCATCCATGGAAGACATCAAGGAATTGAAATCGTCAATCTCCTCGATGAATGACTCTATAAGTGAATTAAGGGAGATGATGATGAGCTTTATGCAAGCCAATAAATCTCCTATCCCTCCTACCACCACTACCGAGGTTGTCACCCCCGTTGTTGATAAAACCTCCCTTGGTGCCTCTACGGAGGCCGCAGACAAGGATGGAGAGGGTAGTAGTGAGACTCTTCCCAAGTTAGATCCTAATGCCACCGGAGTGTACTCGACGGTTGCTCCTCCGCTCGTGTATTCTCCGGATCCTCCCATTCCTCACCCTCGCATTAATCCACGAGGAGATCCACCGTCACTTAATCCTAATGCTTTTTCTTTGTGGCAAACCAAGATGAAGTCTTATTTAAATTCCTCATCTATTGAACTATGGAGAATTGTTGTTGAAGGATACAAGCCTCACAATCCTAATGGCTTGTCTCGTAGGGAAGTGGTTGATTGCCAACTCAACGCCACCGCCTTATATATGATTCAACAAGCCGTTAGTGAGGATGATAGACCCTACATCGAGAAAGCAACAACCGCCAAGGATGCTTGGGATATTCTCGCCGAAGTATTTCTTGGAAGCTCAAGCATGAGGCAAAACAAGTTCCAAGAGGTTAGCAATAAAGCCGAAGGTTTCTGCTTGTGACGGTAAAGCACACGTCCGTTGGGAACCCCAAGAGGAAGGTGTGATGCGTACAGCAGCAAGTTTTCCCTCAGTAAGAAACCAAGGTTATCGAACCAGTAGGAGATGAAGGCCACGTGAAGGTTGTTGGTGAAGGAGTGTAGTGCGGCGCAACACCAGGGATTCCGGCGCCAACGTGGAACCTGCACAACACAATCAAAATACTTTGCCCCAACTTAACAGTGAGGTTGTCAATCTCACCGGCTTGCTGAAAACAAATGATTAAACGTATGGTGTGGAGAATGATGTTTGCTTGTAGAAAACAACAGAGAACAGTGATTGCAGTAGATTGTAAAAAAGAATAGGACCGGGGTCCACAGTTCACTAGTGGTGTCTCTCCAATAAGATAAATAGCATGTTGGGTGAACAAATTACAGTTGGGCAATTGACAGAATAGAGATGCATATACATATCATGATGACTACTATGAGATTTACTTAGGGCATTACGACAAAGAACATAGACCGCCATCCAGCATGCATCTATGCCTAAAAAGTCCACATTCGGGTTAGCATCCGCACCCCCTCCAGTATTAAGTTGCAAACAACAGACAATTGCATTAAGTATGGTGCGTAATGTAATCAACACAAATATCCTTAGACAAAGCATTGATGTTTTATCCCTAGTGGCAACAACACATCCACAACATTAGAACTTTTTGTCACTGTCCCAGATTCAATATATGATAGATCAATAATCAACTTGACATAGTATTCAATATTCATCGGATCCCAACAAACACAACATGTAGCATTACAAATAGATGATCCTGATCATGATAGGCAGCTCACAAGATCTAAACATGATAGCACAAGAGGAAAGACAACCATCTAGCTACTGCTATGGACCCGTAGTCCAAGGATGAACTACTCACGCATCAGTCCGGAGGCGGGCATGGTGATGTAGAGCCCTCCGGTGATGATTCCCCTCTCCGGTAGGGTGCCGGAGGCGATCTCCAGAATCCCCCGAGATGGGATTGACGGCGGCAGCATCTTAGTAACTTTTCTCATATCGTGGCTCTCGGTACTAGGGTTTTCGCGATGGAGAGAATAAATAGGCGAAGGGGCAGAGTCGGGGGATGCCCGAGGGGCCCACCCCATATGGCGGCGCAGCCAGGGGTGGGGCCGCGCCCCCTATGGTGTGGCCGCCTCGCGTCCCTCTTCGTCTCCTCTTCGGTGTTTGGAAGGCTCCGTGAAAAAAAGACCGTGGGCTTTTGTTTCGTCCAATTCCGAGAATATTTCCTGTGTAGGATTTCTGAAACCAAAAACAGCAGAAAACATGAACTGGCGCTTCGGCATCTTGTTAATAGGTTAGTACCGGAAAATGCATAAAAACATTATAAAGTATGACTAAAACATGTTGGTATTGTCATAAAACTAGCATGGAACATAAGAAATTATAGATACGTTGGAGACGTATCAAGCATCCCCAAGCTTAGTTCCTACTCGCCCTCGAGTAGGTAAACGATAAAAACAATAATTTCTGAAGTGACATGCTACCAACATAATCTTGATCAACATTATTGTAAAGCATATGAGATGAATGAAGTGATTCAAAGCAATGGTTTGCTAACAAAAAGATAATGACTAAACAACTGAATCATATAGCAAAAACTTTTCATGAATAGTACTTTCAAGACAAGCATCAAAAAGACTTGCATAAGAGCTAACTCATAAAGCAATAGATTTAAAGTAAGAGGTTTCGAAGCAACACAAAGGATGATTAAGTTCCAGCAATTGCTTTCAACTTGTAACATGTATATCTCATGGATAATTTTCAACACAAAGTAATATAACAAGTGCAATAAGTAAACATGTAAGAATCAATGCACACAGTTGACACAAGTGTTTGCTTCTAAGATAGAAAGAAGTAGGTAAACTGACTCAACATAAAGTAAAAGAAAGGCCATTCGCAGAGGGAAGCAGGGATTACTCATGTGCTAGAGCTTTTTATTTTGAAAACATGGAAACAATTTTGTCAACGGTAGTAATAATTCATATGGGTTATGCATAAAACTTCCTATAAGTTGCAAGCATTATAAGACTCTACACTGTTGACGTGGGCATTACCCTTCGGGTAACCAATGTTGCTCTACCCTATACGGTCTAACTGGAGGCCCATGAAAGTACCCAAGGGCAAGATGGGCCACTAGGACGGTGCGACGGAAGATTGCTTGGAGTTCAAGGCACGGAGGAAGCCGAACAAGGAAAGCCTGAAGATAGATCTATTGTAATCCTACCCGTACTCGATGAGATCTCTCGGGACCTGGCCACCTATATAAAGGCCAGGAGAGGGGCTATCGAGGGACACAATCAATCTTAGCAATCTTAGCCAACAGAAGCTTAGAACTAGGTTACCCTAGCGATTAGCTATCTCGACTGATACGTCTCAAACGTATCTATAATTTCTTATGTTCCATGCTACTTTATTGATGATACCTACATGTTTTATACACATTATATGTCATATTTATGCGTTTTCCGGAACTAACCTATTGACGAGATGCCGAAGTGCCGTTCTGTTTTCTGCTGTTTTTGGTTTCGAAATCCTAGTAACGAAATATTCTCGAATTGGACGAAATCAACGCCCGGGTTCCTATTTTGCCCGGAAGCATCCAGAACACCCGAGAACCGTCAGAGAGGGGCCATGTGGGGCCCACACATGGTGGCGGCGCGGCCAAGGAGCCGGGCGCGCGCCCTAGTGTCCCACCAGACCCCCTCCGAGGCTGCCCTTTCGCCTATATAAGGTCCCTGACCTAAAAACCCCGGAAAAATAAGCCACGGTACGCGAAACCTTCCAGAGCCGCCGCCATCGCGAAGCCAAGATCTGGGGGACAGGAGTCTCTGTTCCGGCACGCCGCCGGGACGGGGAAGTGCCCCGGAAGGCTTCTCCATCGACACCGATGCCATCTCCACCGCAATCTTCATCAACGCTGATGCTCCCATGAAGAGGAGTAGTTCTCCATCGAGGCTCGGGGCTGTACCGGTAGCTATGTGGTTCATCTCTCTCCTATGTACTTCAATACAATAATCTCATGAGCTGCCTTACATGATTGAGATTCATATGATGATGCTTGTAATCTAGATGTCATTATGCTAGTCAAGTGGGTTTTACTTATGTGATCTCCGGAGACTCCTTGTCCCACGTGTGTAAAGGTGACAGTGTGTGCACCGTGTGGGTCTCTTAGGCTATATTTCACAGAATACTTATTCACTGTTATGAATGGCATAGTGAAGTGCTTATTTATATCCCTTTATGATTGCAATGTGTTTTGTATCACAATTTATCCATGTGCTACTCTAGTGATGTTATTAAAGTAGTTTATTCCTCCTGCACGGTGTAATGGTGACAGTGTGTGCATCCGTGTTAGTACTTGGCGTAGGCTATGATTATGATCTCTTGTAGATTATGAAGTTAACTATTGCTATGATGGTATTGATGTGATCTATTCCTCCTACATGGTGTGAAGGTGACAGTGTGCATGCTATGCTAGTACTTGGTTTAGTCGTGTCGATCTTTCATGCACTCTAAGGTTATTTAAATATGAACATTTAATTGTGGAGTTTGTTAACTCCGGCATTGAGGGTTCGTGTAATCCTACGCAATGTGTTCATCATCTAACAAGAGAGTGTAGAGTATGCATTTATCTATTCGTTATGTGATCAATGTTGAGAGTGTCCACTAGTGAAAGTCTAATCCCTAGGCCTTGTTCCTAAATACTGCTATCATTGCTTGTTACTGTTTTACTGAATTACTACTGCTGCGTTACTACTGCATGTTTACTTCCTGCAATATTACTACCATCAACTGCACGCCAGCAAGCTATTTTCTGGCGCCGTACTCCTGCTCATACTTATTCATACCACCTGTATTTCACTATCTCTTCGCCGAACTAGTGCACCTATTAGGTGTGTCGGGGACACAAGAGACTTCTTGCTTTGTGGTTGCAGGGTTGCATGAGAGGGATATCTTTGACCTCTTCCTCCCTGAGTTCGATAAACCTTGGGTGATCCACTTAAGGGAAAACTTGCTGCTGTTCTACAAACCTCTGCTCTTGGAGGCCCAACACTGTCTACAAGAATAGAAGCACCCGTAGACATCATCGACGAGATCACAGCCGAACTATTCGGCACCCCATTGTAACACTGTTTTCATCATAATCAAGAACAGACAGGCAGGACGTAAGGGTTTTACCTCATCGAGGGCCCCGAACCTGGGTAAATCGCTCTCCCCGCTTGTCTGTGTACCGATGTCTCGTATCAGCTTGCAGGATTCCATCAACCCTAAGTCCCAATCGGGGGACATTGTCGAGGAACACCCCCGACAATTGGCGCCGTCTGTGGGAACCCTGCTGGCACAAGATCAGTCATCGGCAGATCCGATCATGTCATCGACATCTTCATCGGCACCGCCATCACCAACTCTGGGAGGTCCGGTCCGATTCGGCTCCTACGAGTTCACCCCGCATAGCGATTCTTCTCGCTCAAACTTCTCAGATCTGCAAGGAAACATGGAGATGACCATCGGCAGCGTCCACTACAACGTCAACGCGGAGGGAATTCTCCAGCTGCTGGAATCGCCTACCTCTGGATCAACGAGTCCTAGCGCGTCATCATCACTCGATTTATTGGCTGGCCTGACAGAATCGATGAGCTCGCCCGCGCCTTCGACTCCCCGTTCAGCGTCCTCAATGTCAGTAGGATCCGATGAACCCACATCCTCGGAATTAACCTCCTACTATTGCTCGAACTGCGACGCCAGGCACGGCTTGGGGTCAAGCGACACACCGTTCATCTGCAATGCCCGATACTCGTCGGGAGAAGACAGTGTCGGCAGCATTGCCCGAAGAGCCACCCGAAGAACAGCACACCATCAGGTCTACGTCGCCAACAACACAGGAAATACAAGGCACGGAGGAGACGGAGACCGCACGCCTCGTTCCAGCAGGAGAGCGAGCTTCGAAAATAGCGCTAGCAATCGCGACAGCGACTATACCATCGCGGACGAGGAGTGGGCTGCGGCCAGGACAGCCGTACTTAACAACACCCCGCTCCCTGCAGGAACCTCGGTTGGAACCCTAAACGCATACCGCTCTATACTAGAGAAAAACCGGGAGCACCTGTCGAGAGAGCAAGCTACCCTCGAGAGACGTCTATCTGCGGCAGAACGATCCAGCGAGCGACGGAGAGCTTCACAAGGAAGCGCTTCCCGAAGTGCTCTTGGGGCGGGAAAACATCGGTCAAGACTGTCCAGGCTCTCAGAAGACGACGCCAGAGAAATAACGTCAAATCTAACCAAGTCTTTCATGACCACGGATACCGCAGGCATGCCACGGCCGAAGAACGTTGCGGGAGCAACAGCTAATCTCGCCGCATACCTCATCAACCAACGCCCCGAAGGATCCATGGCACAAGCTCACCGTGGTGCCCTAGAAAGTCTCGCCATATTGGGAAACAATCTAGTTCCGCAGAAGGAGAAAACCACGGCGCAGGCCAGCGGTTCGAAACATCGGGCGAGAGATGCTCGGGATGAAATCACCCAGAGCCGGATTGATAAAGCAAGACGACGACGCGCCGCCAGGAAGGATGACGACAGTGACTCCTCAGACGAGGATCAAGAGTACGATGGTGAACTAAGGGGAGCCGATTGTTTGAGTTACAAAATCCGCGAGTCGATGCCACCCAAAAAGTTCAAGCCTACTCCCACTGACGCTGCCAAGTATGATGGGCAGCAGGAACCAAGATCTTGGATAGATGATTACCTGCAGACTGTGATTCTGCATAAAGGGAACCAGATAGCAGCAATGCAGTGCTTGCAGCTCTACTTAAAGGACTCGGCGCGGGCCTGGTTAAGGGGGCTGCCGAAAGGTTCCATCAAATCATGGGACGACCTGGTGGATGCCTTCGTTGCTAACTTCCAGGCAACATATAAAAGACCCGTCGGGATTGAGGAGCTACGCAACTGCCAGCAGAAGCAGAAGGAGTCGATGCGCTCTTACATAGGGAGATTCACCAAACTCCTAAACGCTGCCGAAGATGTATCCGTAGACAGAGCAATCGACGCTTTCAGCGATGGTGTCCGACGCGAAAGTTACATAGAAGAACTTGGACGCAAAAAGCCGAAAACCATCACCAAGCTGATGGAAATCGCCAACAGTTGGGCTGATGGCGAGGACAACGTGCGAAGACCACGCCAGCGCAGCGATGACGAAGACGACGACCAGCCAAAGCACGACTCGGGCAGCCGAAGGGATCGGCACAAAAGGAGGAAAAATCGCAACTACGACGACAACAATCTGGTAGCTGCAGGATACTCCGATCGACATGATGATCGGTATGATGAAAGAAGAGACGATCGACAGGATGGCAACCGGAACAACTCTGGAAACCGCGGCAATTATAAACCACGGCAGCAGAGGGTCCCCGAGCTACCCTATGCTGAGCAGATCAACGCTCCCTGTTACCTGCACTCGTATGTCGACTCTAAGGACGGCAAAACAAAGTCGAGTCACCTTCTCAGGGATTGTCGACAGTTCCTCGACATGCACAAACTCATCCAGCAGTCAGGACAGCAACCGCTACCACCTCCACCCCCACCCCCACCACAGCACCAAGTCCAGCAGGCCCAACCTCATCAACCCAACGAGGCGTTCCCACCACCACGTGGGCAGATGAGCATGATCCACAAGACAGGTGTCTCGAGAAGAGAGATGAAGAAGCTCACCCGAGAAATTAATCTGGCCGAAAGCATCATGGCAAACATCCCTGAGTATGTCGAGTGGTCCTCTCAGAACATTACGTTCAGCCGAGCAGATCACCCGATGACCATACCAAAACCAGGACACGCTGCCCTAGTAGTTGAGGCACAGATAGGGGGATTCAAGATGAGCAAAGTCTTTATGGATGGTGGGAGCGGGTTAAACCTGATTTTCGTCGACACAATCAAGAGTATGGGGATCACCATGGGAATGCTGGAAGAGACAGACACCTGCTTCCATGGGATTCTGCCAACTGAACCAGGTTACTCTCTTGGAAGAATTTACCTGAACGTTGTCTTCGGCAGATCCGACAATTTCAGGAAGGAGAAGATCGAGTTTGAGGTAGTGAACTGGGAGTCACAGTATCATGCTATACTCGGGAGACCAGCCTATGCAAAGTTCATGGCCATGCCGCACTATGCATATCTCAAGCTAAAAATGCCTGGCAACAAAGGGACAAACATCACAGTCCATGGAAGTTTTTCGCGCTCAGACAGTTGCGATCGCGATTTCCAGAGGATCGCTGCGAAGTTTGGGAGCAAGCAAGAAATTATTAAGCCTCCACCCAAGTTGTTGTTGCGTGAAATCAAGGAAGAGAAGGACGACAGGGGAAGCAAAAAGAAGCCAGCCGACCTTGCCCTTAAAGCCTCGACAGCAGAAGCCTCGGCAGCAGGAGCTTTGGCAGCAAAAGCTTCGGCAGCAAAAGGTTCGGCAGTTGATGACGCAGAAGGCATAGAAAACAGCAAGACGCTGGCAGTCACAGCTCAAACCCCTGGTGAAATCAGCAACGCTGCGGCTACCCCTAACGTGGTGAAGAAGCCAGAAGAAGAGAAGAACCCCTTCCTTGATTAAGAATTTTTTCAGCATTTATTTTCCTTTTTTCTTCTACTTTATACAGGGCCTTCCTTTTTCGCCCTTCAGCCCCGTGCTTACTTTATTAATAAGAATTTAAGCTTCCATCTTTTGATAAAGCATTGCAGTGATCACGAACTTCTACGCCCCGTCACTACGAAAACGTAGTACAAGGATCGTGTTCCAAAAAAGCCTCTACGAGTGCTAAAAAGACGTTCACCTTTCCCTCTGCTATAGATGCCTCTACGAGTGCCGTAAATAGCAAGAGTTTGGAAATACACATAAACAACAACCCATGTTCGATATTTCACTTATGGAAATATCAAGGAACAACGGGCTCATCGGCAGAATCACTACACCCGAAATATTCGGGAGTGCCTGTCGAAATTTAAAACGGTTGAAAGCAAAGTTGCGCATACAACAGGTTTAGCAAGACCTGCAACACGAGCTGATCACTCACATGATTTGCTAAACAGCCAATATACATACATTTAAAAACGAGCAACTAAGATTCGCTCAAAATTGAAACTTGCCAACGGCAATAACATGGTAAAAGTACATATGCATGTATCTACCAAATGAAAAGGCGTCAGTACATAATCCAAACACTTGGATAAAGTAGTCAAACTATCTATTTACAAACAGTCATTAAAACCCTGAAATCATCCTTGTGGAGTTCCTTTTTCTTCAGGTACCTTTGAATCCTTCTCGAGTCTGTCGACAATTATGTTGGCAGGCAACAACACCTTCGGATACAGCGCCTCCAAGTCTCCAGTAACGTTGGCAATCGACAGTAAACCTGCCGAAGGATAACGGGCAAGTACAAGAGCAAGTGTAAACCTGGCTCCTGCAAAAACTTGCGCGCGCACCAAGTCCCGGATCTTCTTGGCGTTACCAAACTCCGACATCAATGCAAGGAGCGTGGGGGGAACTGCGTTCAAAGGAAACATCGTCTTCCAAACCACCCTCATGGCTTTATAGCATTTGTCGAAGAAGTGGTGGACCTGCTGAACTCGATCCTGAAATTGTGCGACAGCCGAAGCCTTCGAGTGCTCCCGCCAGAAAATCTCTTCGGCTGAGGACAGCTGGGTTAACGCATGTACACGCTCGTAAATCCGTTTGTTTTCTTCCGCACGGTTTAGAGCTATGACTGGCAAAGGAATAAGCAGAGAATCAGATAAGGAGTTGTCGTCAAACGACGCAGGGATCAAGGAACTTACAGTTCAAACTGTCGGTAGCTTTATTTAGCTCAGTAAGAGCGTATCGCTCCACGTTGGCTGCAATTTCACTCTTCTTGCTGACAATAGCAGCCAAAGCGTAGGTGTCGCGCAGATCCTTCTCCATCTGGGTGATCCGATCCTTCATCCGCTGGATCCGATCACTTTCGGGAAGAACGCCCGAGGAGTCATCAACAAACGAGGGCACCGGGAAAACCTGCAGGCAACAGCGTTAAGAGGATAATACGGTCAAATTAAGCATCCAACAAAACTCCCATCGGGAGAGGTATAAGCAATCCCTATCAGGAGAAGCACAAGTGAAGATATTATGATAAAAGCATGCTGGCAACATTGCCAGCACAGTGTTCATTACAAACTTAAGTTCTCGCAACAGAATAATGTTTCATACTAGCCCAAGGATAAAATTGTTACAAAAGTCAAGGAGCCTGAGTCTGAGTCGACAGGCTGGGGCCAACCGATGTTTTTCCTGAAACTAAATCGAGGAGCTGGCGAGCACAAGTACGGGCGGACGCCGTAAAAGCGCTTAAGTCAACAGATCGCCCATCTTTCTCTTTCGGCAGCTCCTTAGTCATTTCTTCGATGTCAGCCTTAAAGCCGTAACCCATCATAAGTTGGAAGGCAAGAAGGGCACCATAGGTACGCGAGGTACGCTTGAATACCTCAATGACTTCCTTGGTGTCGACTGCGAAGGCATCGATCAGCTGCCCCAGAGTTTTCTCCTGCTTGGCCTTGGGGAATATCATCGAATGCATCCGCGTCAGAGCACCCTTTCCCTTGTCAAGAAGCTCCCGGGTAAGTTGGTGGGCGGCGAGAACCGTCGACACACCATTTGCTGGGGAATTGCTTGGAATTTTGTCCAAGGCAGTAGCAGGGATGCTGGCGGCTTCTGCGAGAAATTAAAAGAAATCGTTGACGAAGAAATAGATCCATAAAAAGTGAAAGTCTACAAGGGAAGTAGGAGCTTACCAAGTAGGGCCAAGGCAGACTGATGGAGGAGTTCATCCTTCTCTGTCGCCCGAGCTTCCTCTTCCTTCAGCCTCTCCTTTAGCTTGTTCAGTTCTTCTTTCAAGGAGTCGACCTCCTGGCGAGCTACGGCGGCCTTTTTAATGGCGCCATCCAACTTTGAAGAGGAAGACTTAGCCTCTTCCTGCAGCCGAATTTTGTCTGCCTCCAGAGAGGTGAATTGAGAGGCGAAGGCCTCTAAGGAGGATATCACACCTCGTAGATCCTTGAAGAAAGGGAGTATTTTACAAAGATCATTATACAAAGACACATTCCAAAAGATTCTTGTTAGACTCAACAAAGACTTACAGAAGGAGGAGCTGCGGCGGCAGCAGGAGCATCTTTCCCTTTGGAAAGGGAGGAGGCAGTCGACGCTTGCGCTGCAGGAGCCGCCTTGGGAGCCGAAGCTTCGGAAGCTGCGGCGGCTGGCAAGACAGCATCAGATCTGACCCTCTTAGATGGAGGCTCAATGAAAGCATCGTCACTACAAGGAAGATTTGATTGACCAAGTCATGAGAAAAATGCGAAAAGATCGAGAAGCAGAAAATAGTAAGAAGAAGAAAAACACTTACAAATCAAGGAGATCATCTTCGTCGGCAAAACCGCCGATTGATCTCTTCACGAAGCCCTGGTCTCCTCCGCACTGCATTAACAAAGGCATCGTGATCAGCGTCATCATTGCGCACTGATCCCTCTGTGTAGCAAGTGTCACCAGCTGATGAGGGGAGATTGGCGTGAACAGTTTCGGAATCTATCGGGTCATCACGTTCGCTTGTTGGGTTTGTATGATCAACAGTACGAGAATCAACGGGTTCTGAAGAGCCTCTTCCTTCAGAAGTTTCATTTGGCAAGTTATGTAAGTCCTCGGAGGCTACGTGGGTCTGTCGAAGGGAAAAAATAAATGAGAATAACAGTCATATATGTCGATAGCAGCATAACAAGAATTCAAGGATGGCAATTACCTCTGGTGGAGGATGATCGGCATCAAAAGGAATATACGGAGATATCAGTGGGATCAAGTCCTCTTGACTAAAGGAAGTGAGGCGACGGACTTCATCGAGCAGTTCTTTTTCTGACAATTCAGCAGCGTTAATTCTAGTCTCATCCTTTAGACCCGAATACAACCACATTGGGCGAGTTCTAGCCATGACTGGTTGGATTCGACGTTTCAGAAACACTGCCGCTACCTCGGTGCCGACCATAGTTTGTCCATCAGCCTCCTTGATCCGAAGAAATCTGGCAAATAATTCATCGGCAGCTACTTTTTCGTCGGGAGAGAGAATATTCTTCCAAGAATTCTTAGGCTTGGCCTCAAGGACGTCGACAAAGCGAGGAAGTTGAGATTCGGGTGACAAGGAATCCTTGATATAAAACCACTTTAATCTCCACCCTTGCACGGACTCTCTCATTGGGAAGTTAAAGTAATTGACATCCGAACGAGCTACAAATCCTACTCCTCCGGTGACAAAAGATCCGTTGCTACTGCTGTATCTCTTCACGTAGAAGATCTTTTTCCACAGCCCAAAATGAGGCTCAACGCCCAGATATGCTTCGCAGAGGGTGACAAACACAGCAACGTGAAGGATTGAATTGGGAGTGAGTTGCCATAGTTGGATTTTGTAGGTTCGTAGGAGATGGAGGAGGAATTCGTGGACGGGAAGAGAAAGGCCTCGGTATAAGAATGACAAGAACATCACGGTAAAACCGGCAGGGGGATTAGGTCGAGAAATCGCACCTGGAAAGATCACATTCCCCTCATCAGAGGAGATCAATCCCAGGCTTCGGGATCTCTTCTCGTCACGCTTGGTGACGGTCGAAGCTACCCAATCTCCGGGCCTAGCTGCTGAGCTTGGTGGCGCCGGCGGCGCCGCTGGGGGAGGAGCGCTTGGGGCGCCTTCCTTCGAAAGAATTGAGGAAGATTTTGCGGCGGCGCCTCCGCTCGTAGAGCTGGCGGCGGCGCTAGGGTTCTTCTTCTTCACCATCGTAAGATCTGGGAAAAGCTAGGAAGCAGTGGCGGCGGCGCGAATAGTTGTGAGTGGGAGAAGAGGAAGAACAGCGAAAGGATGAATGAAGGAAGAGATTGGGGATTTCTATCTCTTGGGAAACTTAAGGAAGGCCTCGTATTGGTACTGGGCCTTTTTCTCCGGTTAATGGTTGCGGAAATCGAGGAGGTGCCTCGTTAACCGTGTAGAGAGAAGCAGGAATTGCTCGAAAACAGGGCTGGCAGGTTGCGTCTTGTCAGTCAAAATCAAGAGGACAGTAAAACGTAATCAATGACGTCATGGAGAATGATTGCATACGAAGAGATAAGAATATGTCGGATGAACGATTTGAGTCTAAGCGCAGATCGCAAGCATCTGCACTCAGACTCGGGGGCTACTCCCATCGGGAGCGCTGACGCGCACCCGACAGAATGAGGACTCGAAGGAAATATTTGACTCGAGTCTGCACCCGGGCGTAAAACGCCCGTGCCCAGACTCGGGGGCTACTCCCATCGGGAGCGCCGACGCGCACCCGACAGAACTTTTTTGCACTCCAGGATCATGCCCGGGGACTTGATTTTGTGTAGGGTAACGTTGTTTTGCCATCGGCAGTTAACCAACAGAAGTTGGGCACGTTATTCATTATCCCTTGCGTAAAGAAAATGTATCGGATGGAGTACAAAGACTTGCAGGAAAAAGCTTCGGCAGAAGAAAAATGTTTGAGTGGTACAACTTGAGTCTACGCACGAATTGCAAGCATCCGTACCTAGACTCGGGGGCTACTCCCATCGGGAGCGCTGACGCGCACCCGATAGAAGATGGAAGAAAGACAAGAATGATCAAAGAGAAGGACTTCGGAAGAAGACATGTTCTAGTCTCTACCCGAACTATGTTCGGCTAGACACTCGGGGGCTACTGACGTGGGCATTACCCTTCGGGTAACCAATGTTGCTCTACCCTATACGGTCTAACTGGAGGCCCATGAAAGTACCCAAGGGCAAGATGGGCCACTAGGACGGTGCGACGGAAGATTGCTTGGAGTTCAAGGCACGGAGGAAGCCAAACAAGGAAAGCCTGAAGATAGATCTATTGTAATCCTACCCGTACTCGATGAGATCTCTTGGGACCTGGCCACCTATATAAAGGCCAGGAGAGGGGTTATCGAGGGACACAATCAATCTTAGCAATCTTAGCCAACAGAAGCTTAGAACTAGGTTACCCTAGCGATTAGCTATCTCGACGAGATCACAGCCGAACTATTCGGCACCCCATTGTAACACTGTTTTCATCATAATCAAACAGAGACAGGCATGACGTAAGGGTTTTACCTCATCGAGGGCCCCGAACCTGGGTAAATCGCTCTCCCCGCTTGTCTGTGTACCGATGTCTCGTATCAGCTTGCAGGATTCCATCAACCCTAAGTCCCAATCGGAGGACATTGTCGAGGAACACCCCCGACAACTGTCTTCCTTGTTGTTCAAACACTTTTACCAGAAAATATCTAGACCTTAGAGAGACCAATCATGCAAACCAAATTTCTACAAGCTCTACGGTAGTTCTCCACTAATAGATTTAAACTACATGATGCAAGAGCTTAAACATGATCTACTTGAGAGCTCAAAACAATTTCCAAGTATCAAATTATTCAAGATAATATACCATTTACCACATGAAGCATTTTCTGTTTCCAACCAAATAGCAATCAACGAAGCGGCTTTCAACTTCGCCATGAACATTAAAGTAAAGCTAAGAACACCAGTGTTCAATATGAAAAAGCGGAGCGTGTCTTTCTCCAATACAAGGATTGCTGGGATCCGAATTTATTCAAACATAAACAAAAATAAAAACAAACAGACACTCCAAGTAAAGAACATAAGATGTGACGTAATAAAAATATAGTTTCACTAGAAGTGACCTGATAAGTTGTTGATGAAGAAGGGGATGCCTTGGGCATCCCCAAGCTTAGACGCTTGAGTCTTCTTGAAATATGCAGGGATGAACCACGGGGGCATCCCCAAGCTTAGACTTTTCACTCTTCTTGATCATATCATATCATCCTCCTCTCTTGACCCTTGAAAACTTCGTCCACACCAAACTTAAAGCAATCTCATTAGAGGGTTAGTGCATAATCAAAAATTCACATGTTCATAGAGGACACAATCATTCTTAACACTTCTGGACATTACCCAAGGCTATTGAAATTTAATGGAGCAAAGAAATCCAATCAAACACAGTAAAAGAGGCAATGTGAAATAAAAGGCAGAATCTGTCAAAACAGAACAGTCCGTAAAGACGATTTTTTTGTGGCACTTAACTTGCTCAGATGGAAAAACTCAAAACTAATGAAAGTTGCGTACATATCTAAGGATCATGCATGAATTTTCGCTGATTTTTTTATTCTTCTACAGAGAGAAAAACGCAAATGTGTGACAGCTAACAAATCTGTTTCTGCGCAGAAATCCAAATCTAGTATCAACCTTCTATTAGAGACTTTACTTGGCACAACAATGCATGAAAATAAAGATACAAAGGTACTGCTACAGTAGTAACAAGCACCTTGACTCAAATATAAAACAAAAATTGCAGAAATAAAACAATGGGTTGTCTCCCATAAGCGCTTTTCTTTAACGCCTTTCAGCTAGGCGCAGAAAGTGCAAATCAAGTATTATCAAGAGAAGAAGCATTAACATTATTACCTCGGGCTTTACGCCTACCCTTCTTACTCTTATTCTTACTCTTTGGTTTAGGGAATACATGACCGCCTCCTGGTGTAGAGGTGAATTTTAGGGTGCCTTTTCCCACATCTATGGTTGCTCCCAATAGTTTCAGCAGGGATCTTCCAAGTGTGATTTGTCCTGTTCCTACACATTCAATAACGAGATAATCAGTGGATACTGTTCTTCCAAGAAAGGTTGTGAACACACCTTCAGCTATCCCCTCAGGAATTATAACAGAATTATCAGTAAGAGTTATTCCTTCTCCACCTTCAGTAAGTCTCCAAAGTGTCAAAGATTCATAGATATTTTTAGGCATAAGGCAAAACTCAGACATAATATCACAACGGGCATAAAAAGTTTCACCACAAATAGCAACCTTAATAGTAGGGATAAACATTGAAGGTTCAAAGCTTACTGGAACATAATCATAATATTCACGAATCTGATTATACCCTTCTTTTAAACAAGATATATTTGTCTCGAGAGTGTTTAGTCTATTATGAATGCTAGCAAGAGATGAATCAATTTTACTAGCTGAGCTAAATGATGCAACCAATTTTTTTATGGCATTAAAAGCTTGATCCCCATCGCAATGAAGGAAATCTCCTCCCACTACAGCATCCAAGGCATATCTATAGCGAAGAATGAGCCCAAAATAAAAGTTACTAAGAAGCAAACTTAGAGTCATTTTAGGTTCAGCCATAAGAATCAAAAATTCTAGACCAAGCATCTTTAAAACTCTCCTCATCCCCTTGTTTAAAAGTAAAGATCAATTCCTCAGGTGAAGAAGTAACAAGTACAAGACTAGACATGATAACAAAATAAATTAAATGCAAGTAACTAATTTTTTTGTGTTTTTGATATAAAGAAAGCAAACAAAACAGAAAAATAAAATAAAGTAAAGCAAGACAATAAACAAAGTAAAGAGATTGGATGTGAGAGACTCCCCTTGCAGCGTGTCTTGATCTCCCCGGCAACGGCGCCAGAAATTTGCTTGTGACGGTAAAGCACACGTCCGTTGGGAACCCCAAGAGGAAGGTGTGATGCGTACAACAGCAAGTTTTCCCTCATTAAGAAACCAAGGTTATCGAACCAGTAGGAGATGAAGGCCACGTGAAGGTTGTTGGTGAAGGAGTGTAGTGCGGCGCAACACCGGGGATTCCGCCAACGTGGAACCGCACAACACAATCAAAATACTTTGCCCCAACTTAACAGTGAGGTTGTCAATCTCACCGGCTTGCTGAAAACAAAGGATTAAATGTATGGTGTGGAGAATGATGTTTGGTTGTAGAAAACAATAGAGAACAAGATTGCAGTAGATTGTATTTCAGATGTAAAGAATAGGACCGGGGTCCACAGTTCACTAGTGGTGTCTCTCCAATAAGATAAATAGCATGTTGGGTGAACAAATTAGAGTTGGGCAATTGACAGAATAGAGATGCATATACATATCATGATGACTACTATGAGATTTACTTAGGGCATTACGACAAAGAACATAGACCGCCATCCAGCATGCATCTATGCCTAAAAAGTCCACCTTCGGGTTAGCATCCGCACCCCTTCCAGTATTAAGTTGCAAACAACAGACAATTGCATTAAGTATGGTGTGTAATGTAATCAACACAAATATCCTTAGACAAAGCATTGATGTTTTATTCCTAGTGGCAACAGCACATCCACAACCTTAGAACTTTCTGTCACTGTCCCAGATTCAATGGAGGCATGACCCCACTATCGAGCATAAATACTCCCTCTTGGAGTCACAAGTATCAACTTGGCCAGAGCCTCTACTAGCAACGGAGAGCATGCAAGAACATAAATAGCACATATATGATAGATCAATAATCAACTTGACATAGTATTCAATATTCATCGGATCCCAACAAACACAACATGTAGCATTACAAATAGATGATCCTAATCATGATAGGCAGCTCACAAGATCTAAACATGATAGCACAAGAGGAGAAGACAACCATCTAGCTACTGCTATGGACCCGTAGTCCAAGGATGAACTACTCACGCATCAGTCCGAGGCGGGCATGGTGATGTAGAGCCCTCCGGTGATGATTCCCCACTCCGGCAAGGTGCCGAGGCGATCTCCAGTCCCCCGAGATGGGATTGACGGCGGTGGCATCTCAGTAACTTTTCTCGTATCGTGGCTCTCGGTACTAGGGTTTTCGCGACGGAGAGAACAAATAGGCAAAGGGGCAGAGTCGGGGGATGCCCGAGGGCCCACCCCATATGGCGGCGCGGCCAAGGGTGGGGCCGCGCCCCCCTATGGTGTGGCCACCTCGCGTCCCCTCTTCGTCTCCTCTTCGGTGTTCTGGAAGGCTCTGTGGAAAATAAGACCGTGGGCTTTTGTTTCGTCCAATTCGAGAATATTTCCTGTGGATTTCTCAAACCAGAAAACAGGAACCGGCGCTTCGGCATCTTGTTAATAGGTTAGTACCGGAAAATGCATAAAAACATTATAAAGTATGACTAAAACATGTTGGTATTGTCATAAAACTAGCATGGAACATAAGAAATTATAGATACGTTGGAGACGTATCAGTTTCTACATGGAAGATGGTGAACATCATCGGGATATGTACCGCCGTCTCAAGGCTCTTGCTATATCCTTTCGAGACCTTGGTGCCACCTATGTTGATGATGATTGGATCAAGAGGAAGTACATCAATGCTCTATTGCCCTTTGAACCGGCCGATCTAAGGATTCTCAAGAACAAGCACAACTTTGAGCAAATGACCTCCAATGATGTCATGCAAGAAATGGATGCTTTCAAAGTTGAGTCAAAGATTGCCGTTGATAGTCGTGCTCGGGCCATTGGGATGAAGAGAAGTGAAAACTTAGCATTGAAGGCACATGTGTGTGTTGAGGATGAAGAAGAATTGAGGGAAACTAAATATGAAGGGCACTCCGAAGAACTCAAACGTGATCTACATGGTCACATTGCTCTTCTCACTAAATCCTTTTGGAGAGACCCTTCCAAGTACAAGTTAAAGGGAAACCAAAGAGGAGATGCTAAGGGCCCAAGAGCTAGAACTTGCTACAATTGTGGCAATCAAGATCACTTCATTGCCGAGTGCCCATATGAGAATAGAGAAGATCATGGTGGAAAGCTCATTCTCAAGGACAAGTCAAAGGCTCCACGCAAGAAGCCCTTTATCAAGAAGAGTGGCTATGATATTTGCAAGAAGCCATCGAAGTATGTGTTGATTGCTGATACGCGTAGATGCACACGTCCGTTGGGAACCCCAAGTGGAAGGTATGATGCGTATAGAAGCAAGTTTCCCTCAGTATGAAACCAAGGTTATCGAACCAGTAGGAGCCAAGAAGCACGTGAAGGTTGTTGGTGGAGGAATGTAGTGCGCGCAACACCAGTGAAACCGGCGCCAACGTGGAACCTGCACAACACAATCAAAGTACTTTGCCCCAACGTAACAGTGAGGTTGTCAATCTCACCGGCTTGCTGAAAACAAAGGATTAAACGTATCGAGTGGAAGATGGTGTTTGTTTGCAAAGAACAGTAAAACAGTAGAATGTATTCAGATGTAAAAGAATGGACCGGGGTCCACAGTTCACTAGAGGTGTCTCTCCAATAAGATAACTAACATGCTGGGTGAACAAATTACAGGTGGCAATTGACAAATAAAGATTCAATACATATCAACGATGATTACTATGTGATTTAATCAGGGCATTACGACAAAGTACATAGACCGCTATCCAGCATGCATCTATTCCTAAATAATCCACCTTCAGGTTATCATCCGAACCCCTTCCAGTATTAAGTTGTAAACAACAGATAATTGCATTAAGTATGGTGCGTAATGTAATCAACACAAATATCCTTAGACAAAGCATCAATGTTTTATCCCTAGTAGCAACAACACATCCACAACCTTAGAACTTTCTGTCACTGTCCCAGATTAAATGGAGGCATGAACCCACTATCGAGCATAATTACTCCCTCTTGGAGTTACAAGTATCAACTTGGCCAGAGCCTCTACTAGCAACGGAGAGCATGCAAGAACATAAACAACACATATATGATAGATTGATAATCAACTTAACATAGTATTCTAGATTCATCGGATCCCACCAAACACAACATGTAGCATTACAAATAGATGATCTTGATCATGTTAGGCAGCTCACAAGATCTATAACAATGATAGCACAAGCGGAGAAGACAACCATCTAGCTACTGCTATGGACCCATAGTCCAAGGATGAACTACTCACGCATCAATCCGGAGGCGGGCATGATGATGTAGAGCCCCTCCGGTGATGATTCCCCTCTCCGGCAGGGTGCCGGAGGCGATCTCCTGAATCCCCGAGATGGGATTCGCGGCGGCGGCGTCTCTGGAAGGTTTTCCGTATCGTGGCTCTCGGTACTGGGGTTTCGCTTTAAGTAGGCGGAAGGGTAGGTCGGGGGCCACACGGTGGCGACACAACAGGGCCGCACGGCCAGCACTGGCCGCGCCGCCTAGCGTGTCGTCGCCTCGTGGCCCACTTCGTTTCCTCTTCGGACTTGGAAGCTTCATGTAAAAATAGGCCCCTAGGCGTTGATTTCGTCCAATTCCGAGAATATTTCCTTACTAGGATTTCTGAAACCAAAAACAGCAGAACTGGCACTTGGCATCTTGTTAATAGGTTAGTGCCGGAAAATGTATAATAATGTAAAGTATGTATAAAACATTCAAGTATTGTAATAAAAGTAGCATGGAACATAAGAAATTATAGATACGTTTGCGACGTATCAAGCATCCCCAAGCTTAGTTCCTACTCGTCCTCGAGTAGGTAAACGATAACACAAATAATTTCTGAAGTGACATGCTACCAACATAGTCTTGATCAACATTATTGTAAAGCATATGAGATGAATGGAGTGATCTGAACAAAAGATTGCTAACAAAGATAATGACTAAACAAATGAATCATATAGCAAAACTTTTCATGAATAGTACTTTCAAGACAAGTATCAATAAGACTTGCATAAGAGCTAACTCATAAGCAATAAATTCAAAGTAGAATGAATTGAAGCAACACAAAGGATGATTAAGTTTCAGCAATGGCTTTCAACTTGTAACATGTATATCTCATGGATATTTGTCAACATAGAGTAATATAACAAGTGCAATAAGTAAACATGTAAGAATCAATGCACACAGTTAACACAAGTGTTTGCTTCTAAGATAGAAAGAAGTGGGTAAACTGACTCAACATAAAGTAAAAGAATGGCCCTTCGCAGAGGGAAGCATGGATTACTATTTTTGTGCTAGAGCTTTTGTTTTGAAAACATAGAAACAATTTTGTCAACGGTAGTAATAATTCATATGTGCTATGCATAATACTTCCTACAAGTTGCATGTCTCATGCATAGAGTACTAATAGTGCTCGCACCTTGTCCTACTTAGCTCGGAAACACGGATTATCATCACATGACATATGCTTCAACCAAGTGTCACAAAGGGGTACCTCTATGCCGCCTGTACAAGTGTCTAAGGAGAAAGCACGCATTGGATTTCTCGCTTTTGATTATTCTCAACTTAGACATCCATACCGCCAACATAACAATTTTATGGACTCCTCATCATCTGCTAAGCATACAAGGGTATGGTGATTTCACATACAGCCATTGTTGCCGCGGGACGAGGATGAGTGATGCGCCGCGGAGAAGGTGCCTCACGCCTCTGTCGCCGCCGCCGTCGAAGAGGAAGTCGAAGCCGCGCGATTGTGGTCCGTCGCCGATATGGAGGTGGAGCTACTAGGGAAGAGATGGAGGTGGAGGTGGAGAGGGAGTGATGGTTTGTACTAGTGGCGGCCGGTGAGGTAGTTATAAATACAGCCTCTCTCTCTTTTTTGGCAAGGAATGCAGCTTCTCTTGGAAGGCAACGAGGCAACGCACTCCAGATTTCGTATATTACTATAATAATATGGACGGAGAAATTTGGACGCATCTGTGTTGTCTTGTCAAATGAATCACCAGGATTTGCTTTTAGTACTCCAGATTTGGGCGACCCAAGGAAGTAGAGATAGTAATGTACGCCATCTAGCTGCACGCTATCAAATCAAATAAATGGTCATGCCATTTACTTTTAAGATGGTGCAGCAGTTATTCTGACCAAAGAAACATGCACGTCTGCTGATTATTTCTGATGGGTATACATTTACCGTCCGCTAGCAAAGATTGTTTGGCACATTGTTCTTATGGCTTTCAACATCACACCCCTTAATAATATTATTAATCAATGTTTGGGCAATCAATTGAGTGTGTTAATAAAAAATTAAAACCCACAAATCCAACTGTACTATTTTTAGGGCCATATGAAGGACAAGGAATGATTTTAAATGCCATATGGAGTACCTCCAACCATGTGAAATATGGTTCTGTCATGCAGGTGATACCCATGGCTTCGCATTGGATCTGTATGTTGTCCTACATACAGTCAACTATGAAGTACCACGATTTGGTTTTTGGGTGCAACCGGCTAGAGAATGATGCACGGGTTTGTACAGCCAGTACAATTCACATTAAGATTTTCTGATAGGATGTTGATGTGTATATGTAAGAATCATACACTAGAATGTCTTCTATGTTTAGATGGTTGATCTACGTTTATACTTTCTGTGAACCATGAGGTTAAGACCTTTGTACTGTAATAAAGATTGCTAAATAACAGTATATATGTATGCCTCTAGGGACACTGAAACAGCCAAACAACCATGCATGTGTATAGACCGTATTTGATCAAATTAAAAGAAGCACCTGGGTTCATGCAAATAGCATAAATTTATCACCTAAGTACATTAGCTATAAATAGTTAAATAGGAGTCAAGACCAACTGAGCTAGCTAGTAGTATGATCCTACTATTACATAAATATCCCTAACTCTGATTGTCTTTGTTCCAGTCCAGCGCGTTGGTGTAGCTTGGGATGAACCAAAACCCCGTATGCCAGTTGGCCCCTGGACCGCTGCTTGAGAAAGATATGCTTTGGTGGTCTTCGCCATTTAGACTGAAGCGGAAAATTTCTTGATGTGATGTGTCAAAGTGAGAGCCAATGGCCTGAGGCGTGGTGTAGATGCAGTTTCTTCTTGTCAAATATCCTGGGGGAAATGTTGCACCACCCACTGGCATGAAAATCGGATAGTTCAACCCAAGGAACATAGAATAGTCTCCAAGATTAGTAACCCTTTCCCACGGGTTGGCTGGAAGTAACCGACTAGTGTCATTCGAGAATACAATGCAGGTATACCCCGAATAGCTGTGAACAGCGCGACCGCAATGGACAGAAGGGGTACTATCATAATGAGTTGGAGCACCGTCAGCGTCAAAATCCATTACGCCACGTGCATAGACCAGGAGAAGTCTAGAACGATCTTGAGATCTTGCCAGCCACCACGTACGACTATTAGAGTCAAAATCATCATCGCCATCAAATCCAGCCGTCCACGGAATGAATGGAGCAGGGAGCACTATAGGACCTTGAAAAAGGAAAGAACACGTCACATGAAAATATTGTTGGAGATATGCCCAAGAGGCAATAATAAATGGTTATTATATATCTTTGTGTTTATGATAATGTTTATATACCATGCTATAATTGTATTAACCGAAACATTGATACATGTGTGATATGTAAACAACAAAGAGTCCCTAGTAAGCCTCTTAACTAGCTTGTTGATTAATAGATGATTAGTTTCATAATCATGAACATTGGATGTTATTAATAACAAGGTTATATCATTATATGAATGATGTAATGGACACACCCAATTAAGCGTAGCATAAGATCTCGTCATTAAGTTATTTGCTATAAGCTTTCGATACATAGTTACCTAGTCCTTATGACCATGAGATCATGTAAATCACTTATACCGGAAAGGTACTTTGATTACATCAAACGCCACTGCGTAAATGGGTGGTTATAAAGGTGGGATTAAGTATCCGGAAAGTATGAGTTGAGGCATATGGATCAACAGTGGGATTTGTCCATCCCGATGACGGATAGATATACTCTGGGCCCTCTCGGTGGAATGTCGTCTAATGTCTTGCAAGCATATGAATAAGTTCATAAGAGACCACATACCACGGTACGAGTAAAGAGTACTTGTCAGGAGACGAGGTTGAACAAGGTATAGAGTGATACCGAAGATCAAACCTCGGACAAGTAAAATATCGCGAGACAAAGGGAATTGGTATTGTATGTGAATGGTTCATTCGATCACTAAAGTCATCGTTGAATATGTGGGAGCCATTATGGATCTCCAGATCCCGCTATTGGTTATTGGTCGGAGTGAGTACTCAACCATGTCCGCATAGTTCACGAACCGTAGGGTGACACACTTAAAGTTGGATGTTGAAATGGTAGAACTTGAATATGGAATGGAGTTCGAATATTTGTTCGGAGTCCCGGATAAGATCCCGGACATCACGAGGAGTTCCGGAATGGTCCGGAGAATAAGATTCATATATAGGAAGTCATATTCCAAGTTTGGAAATGATCCGGTGCATTTATGGCAGGTTCTAGAAGGTTCTAGAAAAGTCCGGAAGAAATCACCATGGAAAGTAGAGTCCCGGAGGGACTCCACCTTGCATGACCAGCCAACCCTAAAGGGGAGGAGTCCAAGGTGGACTCCCCTAGGGTGGCCGGCCAACCCCCCTCATGGAAGGGGGGAATCCCACCCCAAGTGGGATTCCCACCTTGGGTAGGTTTCCCTACACATGGAAGGTTTTGGGTTGGGGTCTTATTCGAAGACTTGTACACCAACTCTTGGGTGTTCCACCTATATAATGAGGGCCAAGGGGAGGGGGCCGGCCACACCAAAGCCATAGCTTGGCCGCACCCCTTAGTGGCCGGCCACCCCCTCTCCCCAAACCCTAGCGGTCTCTCTCCTCCACCACATCCCGCACGCTTAGCGAAGCTCCGCCGGATTTCTCCACCACCACCGACACCACGCCGTCGTGCTGTCGGATTCAAGAGGAGCTACTACTTCCGCTGCCCGCTGGAACGGGGAGGTGGACGTCGTCTTCATCAACAACCGAACGTGTGACCGAGTACGGAGGTGCTGCCCGTTCGTGGCGCCGGAACCGATCGTGATCAAGATCTTCTACGCGCTTTTGCAAGCGGCAAGTGATCGTCTACCGCAGCAATAAGAGCCTACTCTTATAGGCTTTGGAATCTCTTCAAGGGTTAGTCTTGATCATCCCCTCGTTGCTACCGTCTTCTAGATTGCATCTTGGCTTGGATTGCGTGTTCGCGATAGGAAAATTTTTGTTTTCTATGCAACGTTATCCTACAGTGGTATCAGAGCCGTGTCTATGCATAGATGGTTGCACGAGTAGAACACAATTGTTTTGTGGGCGTTGATGCTTATGTTGTCTTTAGTTTGAGTACTTTGCATCTTTGTGGCATAGTGGGATGAAGCGGCTCGGGCTAACTTTACATGACCGCGTTCATGAGATTTGCTCCACGCTTGACATGCAACTTGTATTGCATAAGTGGCTTTGCGGGTGTCTGTCTCTCCTACTATAGTGAAGATTCAATTTACTCTTCTATTGACAACACTAGTATCACCGTTGTGGTTCATGTTCGTAGGTAGATTAGATCTCACTCGAAAACCCTAAACCACGTAAAATATGCAAACCAAATTAGAGAACGTCTAACTTGTTTTTGCAGGGTTTGGTGATGTGATATGGCCATAATGTGATGATGACTATGTATGAGATGATCATTATTGTATTGTGGCAACCGGCAGGAGCCTTATGGTTGTCTTTAAATTTCATGTTGAGTAGTATTTCAAAGTAGTTGTAATAGTTGCTACATGAGGTGAACAACCATGAAGACGGCGCCATGGACCTTGACGCTACGCCGACGATGATGGAGATCATGCCCGTTGATGATGGAGATCATGTCCGTGCTTTGGAGATGAAGATCGAAGGCGCAAAGACTAAAGGGCCATATCATATCACATATGAATTGCATGTGATGTTAATCCTTTATGCATCTTATTTTGCTTAGATCGCGACGGTAGCATTATAAGATGATCCCTCACATTAATATCAAGATAATAAAGTGTTCTCCCCTCGTATGCACCGTTGATATAGTTCGTCGTTTCGAAGCATCTCGTGATGATCGGATGTGATAGACTCAACGTTCACATACAACGGGTGTAAGCCATGTTGCACACGCGGAATACTTGGGTTTGCTTGACGAGCCTAGCATGTACAGACATGGCCTCGGGACAACGGAAACCGAAAGGTTGAACACGAGTCATATGGATGATATGATCAACATGTTGATGTTCACCATTGAAGCTACATCATCTCACGTGATGATCGGTTTTGGTGTAGTGGATCTGGATCGTGTACCACTTAACAACTATGAGGGATGTTGTATTAAGTGGGAGTTCATTAGTAATTAGATTAAAACATGAACTAATTATCATAAACATAGTCTGAGTAGTATTTTGAATTAATTTGTAGTATTGGCATCCGTTTTTCTACCAAGCGCTAGTCTTGTTATTGAGATAGAAATACTGTTAAAATCTGAAAATAAACTTTACGGACTGGTACCGTATTGTTAAAGAATCAAGAAATGATTAAGTCCTATTGCAAACTTTTAGTAAACCTCACATTGTTGATTCAAAGAGCTATGGTTTCAATTAGTACCTACAATTATCTTGTCTCCGTGAAACTTGATGTTCAAATACGTTTGAAAAGTAAGGAGCTGAAAAGTTTGTTTTCAGAAATAAGCGAGGTATGAGATATATGCGATATCTAAGACCTTACTGCAAGATGATAGAATATAATCTAGTGAGACTACATAAACTCATAAGTTTTATGGGAATGTACGAAGGTTGAAGACGCCCGGCGTCCCAATCCTCCAACTATTGGGGCACTAACGATATTCGCATATCCATGAAGTTATCGTCCTTAGTATGCACCGTTGCTAAGACTCGTCGTTTCGAAGCATCTCGTGATGATCGGGTGTGATAGATTCTACGTGTGCATACAACGAGTGCAAGCCAGATTTGCACATGCGAATACTGAGGTTAAACTTTACAAGCCTAGCATGTATAGACATGGTCTCGGAAAGTCGTCATGAATTGATGGATAAAATTATGAGTGAAATTGTTCATCATATTACAAAGTTACTAATAGTGAAATCTGCAACACTTGTCATATGATGATCAACTTCAGAACCTCAAGGTTATTGGTATTTGACCAACAAACCTAGAAGTTATTGATGTTGAAGTGTTTTTCTGAATAATGAGGAAAGCTAAAAGAGAAACTACAAAAGATATTTTGGCAGAAAGAAAAGAAAAGACTAGAAAGTCTAGCTCAGGTGTATATAAATGATATACATGTTATGGATGTATTCCTCATTTGGTCACACAATGAAATTCTTGGGTATTTATACCATATTGGTTGGTATGAAGTGTCATACAAAACAACGCAATACAAGAATACAATGGCCTAAGTGACTGATAAGGAATATGGTAATAATGCACGTCTGGAACATAATAAAGTGTTATTATGTTTGTCGTTGGCATTCTACCTAGCCCTTAGAATTTATAATAAAGAACTTAATAATTGTTATTTTGCTCTGGTCAAATGAAAACAATGAGTTGTTCAAATTATGACATTACTCCATGTACGATGGATAAGTTATTATGAATCTTAATGGTGAAAATACACATACATAACACTGACGCTAAAATGCCATAAGGCAAATGATTTGAATTCCACTTATTTGTGGAACCGCCATTTAGGTCATATTAGAAAGGAACGCATGAAGGAACTCCATGCAAATGGATTTTTGGAGTCACTTGATTTTTGAATCATTTGACGCTTGCAAATCTTTTCTAAAGAGAATGATTAAAATACCGTTCATAGGCCAAAAGTTGAACGGGCAACTAACTTAGTGGAAAAATACATGATGATGTATGTGGTTCACTGGGCATAGTTGTGTGCGGGAGATTCTTCTACTTCATGAAAACTTTCAACAATGAATTGAGTATATATATGTGGATATATTCAATAAGGAAGAAGTTTGAAACATTTGAATGGATTCAAATAAATTTCAGCATGAAGTGGAAATCATCGTAATAGAAAAGTCAAATATCTATGATTGGATCATGGTAGAAATATTTGAATTACGAGTTTTAGCGAACATCTAAGAGAGTTATGAAATTGTTCTACAACTCACATTTCTTGGAGTATCATAATGATGATATAGTATCCGAGATATGTATCCAAACCTTGTTGGATTAATGATGAGATAAAATATTATGACGCCATTATATTTTTGTGGATTATGCTTTAGTGACTACCGCTTTTACACTGAATAGAGCATCATCATGATCCGTTGAAATGACACCATACGAGTTATGGTATGGGTATAAACCCTAATAGTCTTTCTTTAAATTTTGGTCTAAGAGTTTACAACCAAAATCGGATGAATGTCTTTGTTGGTTATCCCAGAGATTTAATTGGGAATTCTTCCCACGAGACAAAGACAAAAGTGTTTGTCAATGTTTCTTATTTCCGAGAAATTGTTTCTAGTGAAGTATTTGAGTGGGAGGACAATATAATTTGATAAGGTTTATGAACCTGAGCATAATGATCAGAGTAGCGCAGCATCGGAATTTGTTTCGGAAGCGGCCACGACGATCATGGCTCCCATGACTACAAAGTGTTTTAGCCATGGAGATCGAAGTACATATTGAACCTTGTAGGTATGGTTTACTTTGTGATCAAATAAATGATTTGTGAACAAAGGATTGATTTTGAATAATGATAAACCAACTACAAACAAAGAAGTTATGATGGGCCCTGACTCCGTTAAAATGGCCATGCGCCATGAAATCCATAATAGATGAATACTTTTTGAAAGTAAATGGATCTATAGACTTGGATGAAATATCCTTAAAGAAGCTCGACTTGTCGAAAAATTGTTTACGACAAAGTTCAAAGAGTTGACTACAATAAGATTAGATCTTCCGTAGCAATGCTTATAGTCTATATGGTTTATTCTAGTAATCACTACATATTTCTTTTATGAGATATGCTAGTAGGATGGCAAAATACATTACTTATCAGAAGTATGTATTAAAGGTGTATACAAAATACAACCAAGAGTTTTGCCTGTCCGTAGAATACTAGATAGGTATACAAACTTCAATTGGATGAAGTGAGTATCACGGAGTTGGAATCTTCACCAGATGAAATAGTCAAAGAGTTTTTGATTTCATCAAGAGACGATGAAGAGGCTTGTATTTGCAAGAAATTAAGTGGGAGCGCTAAGACATATTTATAATACTTTATGTAGGTGACATATAGTTGGTTATAAATGATGTAATTATATACTTGATTAAAAGGTTTCATTGAGAAATTAATTTCAATGAAAGGATATGGACTGAAACATATTTAGTGTCAAGATCTATGAAGATAGATTGAAACACATAAATAAGTTTAAGTCAAAGTACATATGATGGATATTGAAGTAGTTCAATATAGAAAAATTAAGAAAATGTTCTTGTCATGTGAAGGTTTAACAAGACTTGAGTGTATCTGACACTCAATGAGTAAAAACACATGAGTGATTATAGATCACGAATAATATGTACACAATCAGATATCATGTGCTATAAAGTGTTATGAGCATATACCAGAATGATTCATATGATGATCATTGGACAACAGTAAGAATATCCTTGAGTACTTTAGAAGAACTAAGGATATATATATATATATTTTTGTATGAAGAAATGACAAACAAATCGCTGTAAGGTGTTACACCGATATTGGTTTTGTCACATATAAAATATAATTTCAATCTCAAATTAGACTAAGTGTTGTTTAAAAGGTAGCACAATGAGCTAGAAGTTGTCTATGCTAGATTTAGAAGAGTTCTAAATATTGTGATGGATTCTACAAAAGAAGGCAGAATATGTCATTGTTTTGACAATGACAAAGGATGTTAAGTCAAGAGGTTCTTTGAGAACTTGGTGTAGTTCCGACAGAGTCAGAACTTTGAAGCTATATTGTGTGTGACAATATTAGTGACATATTTCAGACCGCGGAATTAAGGTTCCACCAGAAGACCAAACATATTTAATGCCGACTCATTTGGAAAATGAGTGATGCGTGAAGACGCAAATGAATTGCAAAATACATACGTTTCTGAGTGTGTCAGAACCGTTGACTAAAACCTCTCCCGTGAGCAAAACATGATAAAGCACCAGAAGGCCAAGGTGTTATATCTTTACATATGTAAACTAGATTATTGACTCTAGTGCAAGTGGGAGACTGTTGGAGATATGCCCAAGAGGCAATAATAAATGGTTATTATATATCTTTGTGTTTATGATAATGTTTATATACCATGCTATAATTGTATTAACCGAAACATTGATACATGTGTGATATGTAAACAACAAAGAGTCCCTAGTAAGCCTCTTAACTAGCTTGTTGATTAATAGATGATTAGTTTCATAATCATGAACATTGGATGTTATTAATAACAAGGTTATATCATTATATGAATGATGTAATGGACACACCCAATTAAGCGTAGCATAAGATCTCGTCATTAAGTTATTTGCTATAAGCTTTCGATACATAGTTACCTAGTCCTTATGACCATGAGATCATGTAAATCACTTATACCGGAAAGGTACTTTGATTACATCAAACGCCACTGCGTAAATGGGTGGTTATAAAGGTGGGATTAAGTATCCGGAAAGTATGAGTTGAGGCATATGGATCAACAGTGGGATTTGTCCATCCCGATGACGGATAGATATACTCTGGGCCCTCTCGGTGGAATGTCGTCTAATGTCTTGCAAGCATATGAATAAGTTCATAAGAGACCACATACCACGGTACGAGTAAAGAGTACTTGTCAGGAGACGAGGTTGAACAAGGTATAGAGTGATACCGAAGATCAAACCTCGGACAAGTAAAATATCGCGAGACAAAGGGAATTGGTATTGTATGTGAATGGTTCATTCGATCACTAAAGTCATCGTTGAATATGTGGGAGCCATTATGGATCTCCAGATCCCGCTATTGGTTATTGGTCGGAGTGAGTACTCAACCATGTCCGCATAGTTCACGAACCGTAGGGTGACACACTTAAAGTTGGATGTTGAAATGGTAGAACTTGAATATGGAATGGAGTTCGAATATTTGTTCGGAGTCCCGGATAAGATCCCGGACATCACGAGGAGTTCCGGAATGGTCCGGAGAATAAGATTCATATATAGGAAGTCATATTCCAAGTTTGGAAATGATCCGGTGCATTTATGGCAGGTTCTAGAAGGTTCTAGAAAAGTCCGGAAGAAATCACCATGGAAAGTAGAGTCCCGGAGGGACTCCACCTTGCATGACCAGCCAACCCTAAAGGGGAGGAGTCCAAGGTGGACTCCCCTAGGGTGGCCGGCCAACCCCCCTCATGGAAGGGGGGAATCCCACCCCAAGTGGGATTCCCACCTTGGGTAGGTTTCCCTACACATGGAAGGTTTTGGGTTGGGGTCTTATTCGAAGACTTGTACACCAACTCTTGGGTGTTCCACCTATATAATGAGGGCCAAGGGGAGGGGGCCGGCCACACCAAAGCCATAGCTTGGCCGCACCCCTTAGTGGCCGGCCACCCCCTCTCCCCAAACCCTAGCGGTCTCTCTCCTCCACCACATCCCGCACGCTTAGCGAAGCTCCGCCGGATTTCTCCACCACCACCGACACCACGCCGTCGTGCTGTCGGATTCAAGAGGAGCTACTACTTCCGCTGCCCGCTGGAACGGGAGGTGGACGTCGTCTTCATCAACAACCGAACGTGTGACCGAGTACGGAGGTGCTGCCCGTTCGTGGCGCCGGAACCGATCGTGATCAAGATCTTCTACGCGCTTTTGCAAGCGGCAAGTGATCGTCTACCGCAGCAATAAGAGCCTACTCTTATAGGCTTTGGAATCTCTTCAAGGGTTAGTCTTGATCATCCCCTCGTTGCTACCGTCTTCTAGATTGCATCTTGGCTTGGATTGCGTGTTCGCGATAGGAAAATTTTTGTTTTCTAGAACACGTCACATGAAAATATATTTCATGATTTATCTACTAGTGATATTGATTTGATATTGGGATGCCAATACTAGTACTTTATAAAATCATGGTCGAACATAAGATGGTTTGAAATATATTTCGAACATCTTGGTAAAACTTCATATGGATTTAAAACATGTTCCCGAAAATATTGGTCCAAATTTTAGATGGTTTGAATATAGTACTCCTTATTCTCTAGAACCGGGGGAATATAAACAAATGAAAGTCTTTATCAATATTGCATGGCACCTTTATTGATTCTATTTCTACTCTACCTTAAATTTTCTAGGGAGTAATAATAAAGAAACTTAATTACTAGGGGGCCTTTTTCCTAAGGAACAACATGCACATTAGACCATACTAAAATTCCTATAGATGTTAAATTCTATATATGTCCATACCACAAGAGGGTTATGGTGTGCGCCTATGGAATTCCTTTAAGCCAAAAGATGCCAAGACAGTTCAACAAATAAGAGGTGAAATACTATATAAGTTACGTATATAAAAAAGATAGGGAGGAAATGTTACCAAATTGATTAGGATCCCATGCATAAACATTTCCAAGCTCAGTAACGGCGAACACAAGTCCGTTATGTATAATTGCATCGCAGTATATGGCGCCGTACTGAAACTGGTTTTCAAGAAATATCCATGTACGAGGATATTCGCCATGGAGGTAGGCAATTGCAAAGTCGAAGATTGCGACAAGGGAGAAATCTTGATACCCCCTAGCAGCTGTAGGAACTTGGCAAATAGCTATCTTCTGCAGTTGAATAGCAGAACGCTGATACTCGAATATAAGTGGATTGCGTGTGGTTTCCAACTTGTTCCTCAAAGATGGAAGCTTAATCTTGCGATGAGTGTAGACATTGAGGAGGTTCCACTTGCCTTCGGGGCCAACCATGGCGATCCAATCTCCATTGGCGCCTGCCCGCTCCTCATCCTTACCGTGTGGCATTAGGCCATCATAGGAGAACCTGTCCAGCGGCAGTAGTTTGCACTTGCTGTGCACCGGCAAATCCTCCTTGAACACCGCCCATGGTTTATCCGCCGGGTCACAACAGAGAACACACGGAAGGCCAAACGGCTGAGAAGCAGGCAGAGTGGCACTGTATTTGGCTGACTGAAGAATACTTTTGGAGGAACCGACTAGGGACGCGGCGGTGATGGCGTCGCACTGGCTGATGAGCACTTCAAGGGGGCCTTCCGTAAACACCTTGTGAAACAGCCCAGATCCACAGACCCTGCTCGATTTCGCCATCGCAATGAGGCAGGTGGTACAATGGGGTTGGTATTTTCTTGGGAGATCTACTGATTCGAACTTTGGGAGAGAGATGGCGATCAATGGCGGCAGGTGGGGGTTTGAGTTGGAGAACAGAGGCTCTCAAACTGGGCACTGCTGGATAGGATGCGAAAGCGCCATGGCGGAGACGCAGGCGCGTGCTATGGAAGATGGGCGGAGTGGGGATAGACGACGGAGGTGAACCGAGACGCTCCTCCTCTTATGCATATACTGCCTACTGCAGTTTCGAGGAGAGTGTGAATGTGTTCAAAAAAAGAGGAGAGTGTGAATGTGTTCAAAAAAAGAGGAGAGTGTGAATGTGTTCAAAAAAAGAGGAGAGTGTGACTGTGACCCGACACCCGAGTAGGAGCCGAGCAGACGGACTATAGGAGTAGCCCCATCATTACAGAACATTAATCGTGCTTCCTACAATAAATAAGTGAAACATCCCAGGCTTGTGTTGTCTAATCAAATCGATGGCCATGTCAGTATTATGGTGAACAAATAAAACAAATACACACCAACCTTGTTCTTTTTGCAACGTACACCAACCTAGCAAGGCATCAACCTTCTCGCCATCAACTACGACTCCGTGGCTCCGTCCCACCAAAGTTGTCTCAACTTTGTAAAAAAAATACATCTATCCATCTAAATTTTAACAAAGGTGAGACACTTTTGGTGGGACCGAGGGAGTACAAAAAAACTTCACTACTCCATGCTAGTATCGGCCACTAATTCAAATTTCAACTGAAGGCGTGCTATTTTATGGTCCTGAAAATTGCCAAAAAAAATACAACCCAAAAATGCAACAGATCCATGTTAAGGGGGTACACCCTACGCAATATACATTAAGAAACTTTGAAACTTCAGCGACCTTGTAAGAATGCCCATGACAGTGCAGTTTTGCCAAATTAGGAAGAGACGAAATATGAATTCAACCAAAGAAATCTAAACGAATCCTTAGACAATAGCATAGTTAACACGTTCAGAAAAAAATGATGACTCCAAAAGAACAACATTAGCAAGAAATACTCCATTTTAGTTTGAATTTGCAGTCACATACATAACTAGTAGTACTGCCAAAATACTATAATACTCCGAGCTGCATTCTAGCACTCCAACTAGCTAGCTAATAGTTCTGGAGTAGTAGTACTACTATACAAGTCCAAAATACATCCGAACGAACCCTACTTCGAACTAAACTACTCCCTCCGATCTTCGAGTAACTACATTGCAGTATGACTAAACGAAGATTATTGTATAACCTTCTTGTTGATGCAAACGCAGATAGGCAACACACGCTGCCCTCCATTCTGCTTCGCGTAACGGGGCGGCACCGCCAGGAAAGAAGTGAGCTGCTGCAACATGATCGAGCTAGGCGTCGGGGAGCTCGTCGGCTCGATTACCGCCATCAAGGTGTCCGTCGAGAGGTCACTGGTCCCAGCCGTCGCCGGCGCCGGCGGACCAATCACCAACAGCTGCGCCTTGTACATCGGAAACAAGCACGCGGCCGACCTGATGCACACACAGGACACAATGGTGGTCGGGCCGAGCGCTCCAACGGTGATGGCGAACACGCTACCGTCTTCTTCCCCACTGCCGATGAACAGGTGTCCCCGCGGTTGTACCGGAACACGAACTATGCACCAGGCGGGTATGCCATACTGGAACGTAAACACTGGGATGGAGTGGGATGCTTGGAGGTGTACCAGGAGCTCCCGCGGCGGGCCGGTGAAGCTGCAGCCGGTATTGATGGCCTCTGTGCAGCCGCACGGACCATGCGGGCACGCGATATAGTGCTTGTAGGACTCCGTGGAGGCGACCAAGCTCTGGCAGCCGACGCACTTGACCATTGCCCCAGATCGATTCGACGGCGGCAATCTTGGCCCAGATCGATTCGACGGCGGCAACCACGCCGGCTGCTCGCACTTCTTGCACGGGTTCGGCGCAAGCTCGCCGACGCAGCGCCGACAGCCCATATGACCGCCCTTGCACTGCACGGAACAACGTACGTGGCATCAGTTGTCATTGACATTTCTCACAGGTGAACCTAAGAATGAAATCGGAAGGGAGCGACCTTGGATATGGGGGGTTTGAAGGGCAGCAGGCAGAGGGGGCACAAGAAGAGGGCCTCCTCCATCTTCAGAGAAGAGTGATCGGGAAAACGAGAACGGGATGGGTTCTTTTTTTTATACATGCCTTGGAGTGGAGTATGGATACTACTACTTATAGGAAGAACTTCCTTGCTAAGAATCGGCGTCGGCCGTACGCAAGCATAGATGCACCAGCGGCTCTGCAGTTTGTCAAAATAAAAGGACAGAGCTGCAGTGACTTGAAGTCTCCAAATCTCATTGTGACTTGGTGCCACCATCTACCAACCATTTGAGATCCAACGTTCCAAACTATCTCTTATTTCGAACCTAAAAACAAAAATTATGAAAAAAATCCAGTAAAATGTAGATGCCTTGTTCTAAAATCTGTGAATATTTCATCCCACTCGGACGATTAGCTTGTGATTAAAGAGCTTTTTACGTATACGAGCACTAGTTTAAACTAAATACTCCCTCTGATTCATATTAATTGACTTCAATATGGATGTATCTAGAACTAAAATGTGTCTAGTACATCCATATTAGAGTCAATTAATATGAACCGGAGGGAGTATATATTTGCTCACAAACCTTTGATTCAAATCGAATGAAACTTCACCAAAATATAAATCGAAATATGCACGATTAACTGGAAGTTCTTGAAATATTTCTGAGCAATTATAATAATTATTTAGTTTAAATTCTAAGTCGATCGCATACATTGGATCTGAGATGGATGGTGGATGGTGGCACCAAGTCACTGTGAAACTTGGAAGTATCAAGTCAGTGAAGCTCTATCCCAAAATAAAAGCTTCGTGAAGGGGGCAGTTTGGTTCAAAAAAGAAGACAGTGCCAAGCAGTTGTCAAACAATACCCATATAGTCAAATGTACTCCCTCTGATTCAAATGAATTGACTCAACTTTGTCTAGATATATGGATGTATCAAGTCACTGAAGCTAAAATAAAAGCTTCATGAAGGGGGAAGTTTGGTTCGAAAAAAAATACAGTGCCAAGCAGCTGTCAAATAGTACCATAACGTCAAATGTACTCCCTCCGATTCAAACGAAATGACTCAACTTTGTATTTTGCATGTTAAAGGTTTTTCGTAAAACTTGGCCAATCTTAACATAGTTTGCCTTTCTAAAAAAAGATATAAGCCCTAAGGCTCCTTTGATTCATAGGATGGGAAAACCATAGAAATATGGAAAACATAGGATTGAGATTTAATGGCTAGTTGAATCATATAGGAAGATGAGTTGTGTTTGATTGTGCCAAAGGAAATTTTCCATGAGGTATGACCTAATGTTTTATTCTTATAGGATTTGCACTGCAAGATTCCTATAGGATATGTTCCTATGAATCAAACAACTAGTGTGGGGAAAATTCACATGTGATCTAAATCCTACATAATTCCTATACAAATCCTATATATGAATTTTAGTTGTTAGGTCACTTAAAATGACTTCACTTGAAGAGTTACATTTTTGTTTTTTTCTGAATTAGTAGTGATGCCTAACCATATATATACCTAAACCAAGAGAATCAGCATAAACTTATGTATATTAATAGTAAGCGCATATATGAATGTTTTTTATCTACAAACCCAGGGTCATATATATGTACATAGAAACATGCATATATGCTAGTTTTTGTACCTTGGTGTGTTCCTCTTTTGGGCTATCTCTTTTTTGTTCACCGATTCACAACCAACGCCCTAGATTAATTTGGCACTTAAAAAATAACATTTTGTTTTTGGCGCACTAACACAAATAGTAGTAGCACGGTCAACACTGTAGAGAAGTACAAAATAAATGTGTGTGGGAAAAAATGACTTAAAGTGACCATTACATTGAGAAAAAGGGTAGAACCAAGCATTGCACAGGGAAAAAGCAGTGTAGTGCCCAGAAGAAAAAAACAAGTTGGGTTATACTCCCTCCATCCTGAAATAATGGGTGTAGAGTTAAAATTTGTCCATAAAAGAGTGTACTTCTCGTTTTGCAATGCACTTCAAAATTTGTCCACAAAAGAGTGGTAGTAAAAAATATTTCTTTCTCATCACGAGGGATATAGTTTCTTCACGACTAGTACGTACTACCTCCATCACAAAGCTTAAGTCTTTTTTTAAGAGTCAAAGCAAGTAAAGGTTGACGAAAATTTAGAACAATCTATCAACTAATATAATATTTTGTAGATACCATACCAAAAAAAATCGTTGTCTATGTATTGATATTAATTTTGTATTTTGCATGATAATGATTTTTGGTAAAATCTTAGTTTACCTTGACATAGTTTGAGCTTCTAAAAATAATATAAGCCTTACGCTTTGGGATGGAGGTAGTAGTATTTAGCATAATATGGTTTTCTTATTTACTACATGCATTTAGATCATTGGAGGTGGAAAAGTTGAAGAGGAAAGTGATGGTCGATGACAGTTTCCCAATGTAATAATAAAATCCTTAATATGCCTTGAAAACCCACACGTACGCTCTTTCTAGGACAGAGGCAGTATGAGGTAATGCACCCACGCGCTGTCATCTGCCGGTTCGTGCTATGTCTCCCAAATCTTGAAATATCGTCAGTTATCCATTTCACGTCCACACTTCTCCCTCTCTCCACGGACTAGGAAAAAACCCTCTCTTCACTTCCCCTTCCCATTCCACCGATGGAGAGCCCAACCGACGCCGTCAACGCAGCGAAAGCGAAAGCCGCGCGGCTGGCCTTAGCCGCAGAGGAGGCGTCCAGAGCCGCGACCGCAGCACGCATGGCCGCAACGGCGGCGATCATCGCCGCAGCGGATGCCAAAGACGAAGCGGAGGCCATTGCCGAAGGTCGGGCCATCGGTCGCTCATCGGCATCTGATGCTGTTGGTAGATGGGTCCACTCTCTTGGGAAGCATCCCCTAGATGACGAGGACGAGGTTGAACTCATCTTTGAACCGCCGCCGCCGACCTTCGACGAGAATATCGTCGACGAGGGGGAGGAAGTATGTTCCGATTCACCTCTCTCCCTTATTCAACATAGCCCTGTATCGATTTGCGCTATGGTCTCTCCCTCTTTTTTTTGCGCTATAGCGTTTTGAATTAGCGTCAGAATCTTTTTAGATTCATATTCAGTATTAGTTGCAACTGCTACATATTTGCTTCACATCCGATTCACCTCTCTCCCTTATTTAACATAGCCCTGTATCGATTTGCTCTATGGTCTCTCCCTCTTTTTTTTGCGCTATAGGGTTTTGAATTAGCGTCAGAATCTTTTTAGATTCATATTCATTATTAGTTGCAACTGCTACATATTTGCTTCACCTGTTTATTTGGCATGTATCAGGTTGCTACTGATGAGGTTGACAGCGATGTCGAGTCGCGTCATAGGAAGGCCAGGGCCACTCTCAACAAGCTTAAGGCGGGGAAGTTCGACAAGTATTGGAGTGAACCCTGGACTGGTGCCAGGAACAGCTGCCCCTTCTGCACAAAGAGCATAAAGGTTGACTTTCGAAGCGTCCTGCAGCATGCCGAAGCCGGTGGGTCCGGCTGTCTCAAAGTTGGGGAAACTGTTAACCGATCCGGCTTCATAGCCAACCACATGGCCTATGGGCTATTCCTAAGGAAGAAATTGAACCAAGCTATCGAGACCGGTCGTGTGCCTCCTCCCAAGCCCAAGCCACCAAAGATTAAAGGTATGGGCAGCAAGAAGCAGAAGAAGCGGGACCGGGAGGAGGCGACAGGAAGAAGATGGTAAATATACTCCGTAACTGTTGTGCATGTTTGTCTCTCCTACTGCTTCAAAAGCAGCATCTTTTGTTGAACTCTGTTTATGTTTGCTGCTCAGCAGCGTTTGTGGTGAACCTATTAGCTTAATTAGGGGTTGTTGAACTATGTCTGTGTTGAACCTTGCTTAATTAGGTTGTGTTGAACTCTGTTTGTGTTGGCGTGGGAAGGGGGGCATGATGCTACCCTGAATTTGCGGGACCCCCAAAAAACTTGCAAATACGAGTGATGCATCCAAAAGGAACAAACTTTTACATGGTAGACCCCAGTCTGAAAGCAAGAAATGCGATCGGGTCCTTAACAGCCACCGCCCGGATTGATCGGGTATTTTGCCTGCCTACCGCATGTGACTTGTGCTCACTGAAGTTTGGGACCTCACGCATGGGCACCACACGTAAGTGACAGACCTGTTGGTGTAAAAACTCGGGTGATTATTATACTGCATTAGTACAAAGTTTCCTATGGATTCAAGGGTTGGAAAGCCAAGTTAACTCATTTTCATGACTAAGAAGGAGCCAGGCTTACTTTTTCATTTTCATGTTTTAACTTGTTTAAATCTTGGTCAAACAAAGGATTTGACCAGGATTCAAGTGGGCATAAAAATTCAAAAAAGAAATCAAAAAAAACCAAAGCACATAAGCTTCTTATGTCATATAGTAAGCATTACAGTTGATCAACGAAGTCTAGACATATTCAAACCAGAAAAATATTGTATATACCCCCTAACCCTAAACTCTGTCTTATGAAGTCAAGCATGAAGAAAAGTGGTTTTGGGTTTCAAACATTGGAAATTGAAAAAACTCCCAAAAGCTTCATTTTGGAGTGACTAAGAAGAATCCAGGCTTTCATTTTCATTTTCATGTTTTAAATTGGTTTAAATCTTGGTCAAACCTAGGATTTGACCAAGATTCAAATGGACATAACAAATTCAAAAAAATCAAAACCAAACACATAGTCTTTTGATGTCATATAGTAAGCATTCAAGTTGATAAACAAAGTCTAGACATATTTAAACAAGAAAAATCATGTATATACTTGGCCCCTAACCCTAAACTCTGTCTTATGAAGTCAAGCATTAAGAGGAGTGGTTTTGGGTTTCAAACATGGAAATTTAAAAAACCTCCCAAAAGCTTCATTTTGGAGTGACTAAGAAGAATCCAGGCTTACTTTTCATTTTCATGTTTTAAACTGGTTTAAATCTTGGTCAAACCTAGGATTTGACCAAGATTCAAATGGGCATAACAAATTCAAAAAAAAACTAAACACATAGTCTTTTGATGTCACATAATAAGCATTCAAGTTGATAAACAAGGTCTAGACATATTCAAACCAGAAAAATCATGTATCTACCCCCTACCCCTAAACTTTGTCTTATGAAGTAAAGCACGGAGAGATATCATTTTGGGTTTCGAACATGGAAAATTTAAAAAAACCTCCCAAAAGCTTCATTTTGGAGTGAATAAGAAGGATCCACACTTACTTTTCATTTTCATGTTTTAAACTTGTTTAAATATTGGTCAAACCTGCAAGGATTTGACCAAGATTCAAATGGGCATAAAAATTCAAAAAAACCGAAAACCACTTCTCTTCGTCCTTGACTTCATTAGACAGAGTTTAGGGTTGGGGTATATACATGATTTTTAATGTTTAAATATGTATAGACTCCGTTGATCAACATGAATGCTTACTATAACTTAAGAAGCTTAATTATGTGCTTTGGTTTTTCATTTTTTGAATTCTTTATTGAATTTTTATGCCTATTTGAATCTTGGTCAAATCCTAGGTTTGACCAAGAATTAAACAAGTCAGTAACATGAAAATGAAAAAGTAAGCCTGGATCCTTCTTATTCACTCAAAAAATGAAGCTTTTGGGAGGGTTTTTGAATTTTCCATGTTTGAAACCCAAAACCATTCCTCTTATATGCTTGACTTCATATATATCACAGAGTTTAGCCTTAGGGGGTATATACATGATTTTTCTAGTTTGAATATGTCTAAACCTTGTTTATCAACTTGAATGCTTACTATAAACCAAAAATTCATGTATCTACACCTAACCCTAAACTATGCATGAAGAGAAGTGGTTTTGGGTTTCAAACCTGGATATTTCAAAAACCCTCCCAAAAGCTTCATTTTGGAGTGAATAAGAAGGATCAAGGCTTAATTTTTCATTTTCATGTTTTAATCTTGTTTAAATCTTGGTCAAACCTAGGATTTGACCAAGATTCAAATGGGCATAATTTAAAAAAATGAAAAATCAAGGCACATAGTCTTCTTATGTCATATAGTAAGCATTCAATTAAGTTGATAAACAAGCTCTAGACATATTCAAACCAGAAAAATCATGATGAATCTACCCCCTATATATCCCTAAACCCTAACTTATGAAGTCAAGCATGAAGAGAAGTGGTTTTTGGTATAAATCATGGAAATTTCATATTCATGTTTATTAAACTTGTTTAAATCATGGTCAAACCTAGGATTTGACCAAGATTCAAATGGGCATAAATATTCAGAAAAAACAAAAAATGGAAAATCAAGGCACATAGTCTTCTTATGTCATATATATAGTAAGCATTCAATTAAGTTGATAACAAGGTCTAGACATATTCAAACGAGAAAAATCATGTATCAAGCTACCCCTAACCCCAAACTCTGTCTTATGAAGTCAAGCATGAAGAGAAGTACGTGGTTTTTTGGTTTCAAACATGGAAATTTCAAAAACCCTCTCAAGAGCTTTATTTTGGAGTGACTACGAAGGATACATGCTTAATTTTCATATTCATGTTTTAAACTTGTTTAAATCATGGTCAAACCTAGGATTTGACCAAGATTCAAATGGGCATAATTTAAAAAAATGTAAAATCAAGGCATATAGTCTTCTTATGTCATATAGTAAGCATTCAATTAAGTTGATAAACAAGGTCTAGACATATCAAACCAGAAAAATCATGTATCTACCCCTATATATCCCCAAACTCTGTCTTATGAAGTCAAGCATGAAGAGAAGTGGTTTTTGGTTTCAAGCATGGAAATTTCAAAAACCTCCCCAAACTTCATTTTAGAGTGACTAAGAAGGATACAAGCTTGCCTTTTCATTTTCATGTTTTAAACTTGTTTAAATTATCTTGGTCAAATCTAGGATTTGACAAGATTCAAATGGGCAAACATATGATAAGTGATGCAAATATCATTTCTAAGTGCGGGCAAACCAGAGATATGTGGTTTTTGGTTTCAAACATATTCAAACGAGAGAAATCATGTATCTACCCCCTAACACTAAACTCTGTCTCATGAAGTCAAGCGCATGCATGAAGATATGTGGTTTTTGGTTTCAAACATGGAAATTTCAAAAACCCTCCCAAGAGCTTCATTTCAAAGTGATTAATTAAGAAGCATACATGCATGCTTACTTTTTCATATTCATGTTTTAAACTTATTCAAATCTTGGTGAAACCTAGGATTTGACCAAGATTCAAATGGGTATAAAAATTAAAAAAAACAAAAAAGGTCTTCTTATGTTATATAGTAGGCATTCAATTAAGTTGATAAACAAGTTCTAGACATATTCAAACAAGAAAAATCATGCATGTATCTACCCCTAACCCTAAACTTTGTTTCATGAAGTCAAGCATGAAGATATGTGGTTTTTGGTTTCGAACATGGAAATTCAAAAACCCTCCCAAGAGCTTCATTTTGAAGTGACTAAGAAGCATACATGCTTACTTTTTCATATTCATGTTTTTAACTTATTCAAATCTTGGTGGAACCAAGGATTTGACAAAGATTCAAATGGGTATAAAAATTCAAAAAAAAACAAGGTCTTCTCTTATGTTATATAGTAAGCATTCAATTAATTTGATAAACAAGGTCTACACATATTCAAACCAGGAAAATCATGTATCTACCACCTAACCCTAAACTCTGTCTTATGAAGTCAAGCATGCATGAAGAGAGTGGTTTTTGGTTTCAAGCATGGAAATTTCCATGTTTGAAACCCAAAACCACTTCTCTTCATATGCTTGACTTCATATGACAGAGTTTAGCGTTAGGGGGTAGATACATGATTTTTTGGTTTGAATATGTCCAAACCTTGTTTATCAACTTGAATGTGTAATATATATATGACATAAGAAGACTGCATGCTTTGGTTTTTCATTTTTTGATTTTTTTGAAATTTTAAGCCCATCTGATTCTTTGTCAAATAATAGGTTTGACCAAGATTTAAACATGTTTAAAACATGAAAATGAAAAAGGTAAGCCTCCATCCTTCTTAGTCACTCCAAAATGAAGCTTTTTGGAGGGTTTTTGAAAATTCCATGTTTGAAACCCAAAACGACTTCTCTTCGTGCTTGACTTGATAAGACAGAGTTTTGGGTTAGGGGTAGATACATGATTTTTCCGGTTTGAATATGTCTAGACCTTGTTTATCAACTTAAATGCTAACTATATGACATCAGAATGGGCATAAAAATTTAAAAAATTTAAAAATGTAAAACCAAAATTTAATTGGGAGGAAAGGGTACATGAATTACAATTAAAAAACAAGGTAACTTAAATACTTGGATGCCCCAAGATGTGTGGAAGCCCAAAACAATGGCAAAACATATCATGTGCGCATGCTGCATCCAATTCAAGTAGAACACATAGTAGGCATCGATAGTTTGACCTAAATTTGAAATCAAAGAGAAGGTGGTTAGAAAAAATCAAAATTGGCAAAGCAAAGCATGAAATCAAAAAATTGTGATGCACTCTAGCTATGAAAATTATCAAACAATGCAAACCAAAATGATTTTTTAGAGGAATACTAGTTCAACTTATTTAATTTTTTATTTGTAGGCCAAAATCAAACCCCGTAGTTGGATTTTTTTTTCAACTTGATCTGTAGTACTGGGGAAAACCCTAGTTTATAACCTATTTAATAATAGATTCGTAGTCGATTCTTTTACTTTTTTATTATTACTATGCAGCACATGTGTGTTTGCCCGTCGAGTGAAACTCGGAGGAAGAGGAATCACTCGGAAGGAGAAGAAGGGAGAGCAGTCACGGGGCCCCTCTTATTGATGGTGTATATTCTTTTTCTGGTGATGTTGACTGTTGTGCAGGGTTTGTCAGTGGCAGGAGGTGCGAGCGAGCGAGCGAGTCGAGCGAGGCCGAGAATGAGAGAGATTTGTTTTTTTGTGAGAGGGACAACCGAAGGATCCAGAAGGACCCACAGACTTCCAATACGCATCCGATGCGTCTTCTCTTGCAAAGAAGATGGCTGGGAGTTAGCGTACCTATTGCACGTGACTTGTGCTCACTCAAGTGTGGGACCACACGCGTGGGCACCACACGTAAGTGACAGACCTGTTGGTGTAAAAACTCGGTTGATTATTATAGTGCATTAGAACAAAGTTTCCTATGGATTCAAGGGTAGGAAATCCAAGTTAACTCATTTACATGACATTATTTTTTCCATGAAGCAAAGTTAACACTATCAATTGGTACATTTTGGAGTGACTAAGAAGGATCAATGCTTACTTATTCGTTTAATTTCACGTGTTAAACTTGTCTAAATCTTGTTCAAACCTAGGATTTGACCAAGATTCAAATGGGCAGAAAAATAAAAAAAACAGAAAAATGAAAAACCAAATCACATAGTAAGCATTCAAGTTGATAAACAAGGTCTAGACATATTCAAACCAGACAAATCATGTATCTATACCCCTAACCCCTAAACTCTGTCTTATGAAGTCAAGCATGTGAAGAGAAGTGGTTTTGGGTTTGGGGGTATATATACATGATTTTTATTGTTTAAATATATATAGACTTTGTTGATCAACATGAATGCTTAATTACTATATGACATAAGAAGTTTATGTGCTTTGGTGTTTCATTTTTTGATTTCTTTTGAATTTTTATGCCCATTTGAATCTTGGTCAAATCCTAGGTTTGACAAAGATTTAAACAAGTTTGAAACATGAAAATGAAAAAGTAAGCTTGGATCCTTCTTAGTCACTCCAAAATGAAGCTTTTGGGTGGGTTTTTGAAATTTCCATGTTTGAAACCCAAAACCACTTCTTCTCTTCATGCTTGACTTCATAAGACAACGTTTAGGGTTAGGGGGTAGATACATGATTTTTCTGGTTTGAATATGTCTAGACTTCGTTGATCAACTTGAATGCTTAGTATATTACATAAGAAGACTATGTGGTTTGGTTTTTGATTTTCTTGATTTTGTTTGATTTTTTATGACCATTTGAATCTTGGTCAAATCCTAGGTTTGACCAAGATTTAAACAAGTTTAAAACATGAAAATGAAAAAGTAAGCATGGATCCTTCTTAGTCATGACAATGAGTTAACTTGGCTTTACTACCCTTGATGAATCCATAGGAAACTTTTTGTACTAATGCAGTATAATATTCTGGTTTGAATATGTCTAGACCTTGTTTATCAACTTAATTTGAAAGACATACAAGTTATAGCACACATAGTGCATACATTTTCACACATACTGCACTAGATGCTAACCCTATAGTTTGAGGCCATTTGGATGAGGTCGAAAAAATTCTTGGATTAGAATCGTGTTGTTCGAACCCCGTAGTTGGATTTTTTGAACCCTTGATCTTTAGAACTGGGCAAAACCCAAGTTTAACCATGCAAGATTCAAATGGCCCTAAAAATTCAGAAAAAAATCAAAAGAATGAAAAACCAAAGCACATATATAGCATTCTTATGTCATATGTATAGTAAGCATTCAAGTTGATAAACAAGGTCTAGACATATATATTCAAACCAGAAAAATCATGTATATATCTACCCCTAAAACTCTAATTAAACTATGTCTTATGAAGTCAATCATGTAGAGAAGTGGTTTTGGGTTTCAAATATGGAAATTTCAAGAACCTCCCAAAAGCTTCATTTTAGAGTGACTAAGAAGGATCCAGGCTTATCTTTTCATTTCATGTTTTAAACTTGTTTAAATCCTGGTCAAACCTAGGATTTGACCAAGATTTATGGGCATAAAATTCAAAAAAATCAGAAAAATAAAAAACCAAAGCACATAAGCATATTCAAGTTGATAAACAAGGTTTGGACATATTCAAACCATACAAATCATGTATCTACCCCTAACCCTAAACTCTGTCTTATGAAGTCAAGCATGAAGAGTGGTTTCGGGTTTCAAACATGGAAATATCAAAAACCTCCCAAAACTTCATTTTAGAGTGACTGAGAAGGTTACATGCTTCCCTTTTCATTTTCATGTTTTAAACTTGTTTAAATCTTGGTCAAACCTAGAATTTGACAAGATTCAAATGGGCATCAAAATTCAAAAAAATCAGAAAAAGAAAAACCAAAGCAATAGTTTTCTTATGTCATATAGTAAGCATTAAAGTTGATAAACAAGGTCTAGACATATTCAACCAGACAAATCATGTATCTATACCCCTAACCCCTAAACTCTGTCTTATGAAGTCAAGCATGTGAAGAGAAGTGGTTTTGGGTTTCAAACATGGAAATTTCAAAAACCTCCCAAAAGCTTCATTTTAGAGTGACTAAGAAGGATACATGCTTCCCTTTTCATTTTCATGTTTTAAACTTGTTTAAATTATCTTGGTCAAACCTAGGATTCGACATGATTCAAATGGGCATCAAAATTAAAAAAACAGAAAAAGGAAAAACCAAAGCAATAGTTTTCTTATATATGTCATATAGTAAGCATTAAAGTTGATAAACAAGGTCTAGATATATCCAAACCAGACAAATCATGTATCTACCCCCGGCCTGTCGATCTTATGAAGCTAGTCTACTAGCATGAAGGGAACTCGTTTTCGGTTTCAAACATAGAAATTACAAGAACATCCCAAAAGCTTCTCCATTTTAGAGTGACTACGAAGGATACTGACTTCCCTTTTCATTTTCATGTTTTAAACTTGTTTAAATCTTGGTCAAACCAAGGATTTGACCAAGATTCAAATGGGCCTAAAAATTTAGAAAAAATTCAAAAAGAGAATGAAAAACCAAAGCACATAGCATTCTTATGTCATATGTATAGTAAGCATTCAAGTTGATAAACAAGGTCTAGACATATTCAAACCAAAAAATCATGTATATATCTACCCCTAACCCTAAACTGATCTGTCGATCTTATGGAAGTCAATCATGAAGAGAAGTGGTTTTGGGTTTCAAACATGGAAATTTCAAGAACATCCCAAAAGCTTCATTTTAGAGTGACTAAGAAGGATCCATGCTTACTTACTCGTTTTCACGTGTTAAACTTGTCTAAATCTTGGTGAAACCTAGGATTTGACCAAGATATGATTCAAATGCGCAGAAAATTAAAAAAATCAGAAAAATTAAAAACCAAAGTACATAGTCTTCTTATGTCATATAGTAAGCATATTCAAGTTAATAAACAAGGTTTGGACATATTCAAACCATACAAATCATGTATCTATACCCCCTAACCCTAAACTTTTTCTTATGAAGTCAAGCATGAAGAGAAGTGGTTTTGGGTTTCAAAGATGGAAATTTCAAAAACCTCCAAAAACTTCATTTTAGAGTGACTGAGAAGTTAGCATTAAAGTTGATAAACAAGGTTTAGACATATTCAAACCAGACAAATCATGTATCTACCCCTAACCCTAAACTCGGTCTTATGAAGTCTAGCATGAAGAGAATCGTTTTGAGTTTCAAACGTTTAAGCCAAAAGCCCCATTTCAAATATTTCAAACTTATTCAAAGTTGGTTCAAATTTGAAAGACATACAAGTTATAGCACACATAGTGCATACATTTTCACACATACTGCACTAGATGCTAACCCTATAGTTTGAGGCCACTTGGATGAGGTCGAAAAAGTTCTTGGATTAGAATCGTGTTGTTCGAACCCCGTAGTTGGATTTTTTGAACCTTGATCTGTAGTACTGGGCAAAACCCTAGTTTAACCTATTTAATTATAGATTCGTATATCGATTTTTCTACCTTTTTATTATTACTATGCTGCAGATGTGCGTTTGCCCGTCGAGTGAAACTCGGAGGAAGAGGATCACTCGGAAGGAGAGAAAAAGGCAGAGCATTATGGTGTCTCCCTTTTTCGGGTGATGATGATGATGTTGTTGTTGTGCAGGGTTTGTCAGTGCGCAGGACGTGCGAAGCGCGAGCGAGTCGAGCGAGGCCGAGAATGAGATAGATTTGTTTTTTTTGTGAGAGGGACAACCGAAGGATCCAGAAGGACCCACGGACTTCCAATACGCATCCTGATGCGTCTTCTCTTGACAAAGAAGATGGCTGGGAGTTGGCGTACCTATTGCACGTGACTTGTGCTCACTGAAGTGTGGGACCTCACGCGTGGGCACCACACGTAAGTGACAGACCTGTTGGTGTAAAAACTCGGTTGATTATAATAGTGCATTAGAACAAAGTTTCCTATGGATTCAAGGGTAGGAAATCCAAGTTAACTCATTTACATGACATTATTTTTTCCATGAAGCAAAGTTAACACTATCAATTGGTACATTTTGGAGTGACTAAGAAGGATCAATGCTTACTTATTCGTTTAATTTCACGTGTTAAACTTGTCTAAATCTTGTTCAAACCTAGGATTTGACCAAGATTCAAATGGGCAGAAAAATAAATAAAAAACAGAAAAATGAAAAACCAAATCACATAGTCCTCTTATGTCATATAGTAAGCATTCAAGTTGATAAACAAGGTCTAGACATATTCAAACCAGACAAATCATGTATCTATACCCCTAACCCCTAAACTCTGTCTTATGAAGTCAAGCATGTGAAAAGAAGTGGTTTTGGGTTTCAAACATCGAAATTTCAAAAACCTCCCAAAAGCTTCATTTTAGAGTGACTAAGAAGGATACATGCTTCCCTTTACATTTTCATGTTTTAAACTTGTTTAAATTATCTTGGTCAAACCTAGGATTTGACGAAGATACAAATGGGTGGGCACAAAATTCAAAAAAATCAGAAAAATGAAAAACCAAATCACATAGTCTTCTTATGTCATATCGTAAGCAATCAAGTTGATAAACAAGGTCTAGATATATCCAAACCAGACAAATCATGTATCTACCCCCTGTCGATCTTATGAAGTCTAGCATGAAGGGAAGTCGTTTTGGGTTTCAAACATTAAAATTTAAAGAACATCCCAAAAGCTTCATTTTAGAGTGACTAAGAAGGATACAGACTTCCCTTTTCATTTTCATGTTTTAAATTTGTTTAAATCTTGGTCAAACCAAGGATTTGACCAAGATTCAAATGGCCCTAAAAATTCAGAAAAAAATGAAAAGAATGAAAAACCAAAGCACATAACATTCTTATGTCATATGTATAGTAAGCATTCAAGTTGATATACAAGGTCTAGACATATATATTCAAACCTAGGATTTGACTAAGATTCAAATGGGCATAACAAATTCAAAAAACAAAAACCAAACACATAGTCTTCTGATGTCATATAGCAAGCATTCAAGTTGATAAACAAACTTGTTTAAATCATGGTCAAACCTAGGATTTGACCAAGATTCAAATGGGCATAATTTAAAAAAAATGTAAAATCAAGGCACATAGTCTTCTTATGTCATATAGTAAGCATTCAATTAAGTTGATAAACAAGGTCTAGACATATCAAACCAGAAAAATCATGTATCTACCCCTATATATCCCCAAACTTTGTCTTATGAAGTCAAGCATGAAGAGAAGTGGTTTTTGGTTTCAAGCATGGAAATTTCAAAAACCTCCCCAAACTTCATTTTAGAGTGACTAAGAAGGATACAAGCTTGCCTTTTCATTTTCATGTTTTAAACTTGTTTAAATTATCTTGGTCAAATCTAGGATTTGACAAGATTCAAATGGGCAAACATATGATAAGTGATGCAAATATCATTTCTAAGTGCGGGCAAACCAGCCTTTAGCTTAACATATTTCTAAGTACAAGGTTTCAGAAAATTGAGTGGGGGCGGCTGCCCCCCTTGGCTATAGTCTGGATCCGCCCATGCTATAGTTTGAGGCCATTTGGATGACGTCAAAAAAATTCTTTGATTAGAAATGGGGTTGTTCGAACCCCGTAGTTGGATTTTTTATGAACTTGATCTGTAGTACTGGGAAAAACCCTAGTTTAACGTATTTAATTATAGATTCGTAGGTTGATTTTTCTACCTTTTTTATTAGTACTATGCAGCACATATGTGTTTGCCCGTCGAGTGAAACTCGGAGGAAGAGGGATCACTCGGAAGGAGAGAAGAAGGGAGAGAATTATGGTGTCTCCCTTTTTCGGGTGATGATGTTGACTTTTGTGCAGGGTTTGTCGGTGGCAGAGGAGGTGCGAGCGAGCGAGTCGAGCGAGGCCGAGAACGAGAGAGATTTGTTTTTTTGTGAGAGGGACAACCGAAGGATCCTGAATGACCCAGAGACTTCCAATACGCATCCTGATGCGTCTTCTCTTGACAAAGAAAATGGCTGGGAGTTTGCGTACCTATTGCACGTGACTTGTGCTCACTGAAGTGTGGGACCTCACGCGTGGGCACCACACGTAAGTGACAGACCTGTTGGTGTAAAAACTCGGTTGATTATTATAGTGCATTAGAACAAAGTTTCCTATGGATTCAATGGTAGGAAATCCAAGTTAACTCATTTACATGACATTATTTTTTCCATGAAGCAAAGTTAACACATCTATCAATTGGTACATTTTGGAGTGACTAAGAAGGATCCATGCTTATTCGTTTTCACGTGTTAAATTTGTTTAAGTCTTGCTCAAACCTAGGATTTCACCAAGATTGAAATGGGCATGAAAATTCAAAAAAAAATGAAATACCAGAAAATTCATGTGTCTAGCTACCCCTAACCCTAAACTCTGCACGAAGAGAAGTGGTTTTGGGTTTCAAACATGGATATTTCAAAAACCCTCCCAAAAACCTTCATTTTGGAGTTAATAAGAAGGATCAAGGCTTACTTTTTCATTTTCATGTTTTAATCTTTTTTAAATCTTTGTCAAACCTAGGTTTTGACCAATATTCAAAAGGGCATAATTTTAAAAATGAAATATCAAGGCACATAGTCTTCTTATGTCATATAGTAAGCATTCAATTAAGTTGATAAACAAGCTCTAGACATATTCAAACCAGAAAAATCATGATGTATCTACCCCCTATATATCCCTAAACCCTAACTTATGAAGTCAAGCATGAAGAGAAGTGGTTTTTGGTTTAAATCATGGAAATTTCAAAAACCCTCCCAAGAGCTTCATTTTGGAGTGACTAATTAAGAAGCATACATGCTTACCTTTTCATATTCATGTTTTAAACTTGTTCAAATCTAGGTCAACAAACCTAGGATTTGACGAAGAATCAAATGGGTATAAAAAATTTAAAAACAAGCTCTAGATAAGCTCAAGTTGAAAAACAAGTTCTAGACATATTCCAACCAGAAAAATCATGTATGTACCCCCTATATATATATCCCTAAACCCTGACTTATGAAGTCAAGCATGAAGAGAAGTGGTTTTTGGTTTCAATCATGGAAATTTCAAAAACCCTCCCAAGAGCTTCATTTTGGAGTGGCTAAGAAGGATAGATACTTAATTTTTCATATTTATGTTTTAAACTAGTTTAAATCATGGTCAAACCTAGGATTTGACCAAGATTCAAATGGGCATAAAAATTCAAAATAAATGAAAATAAATGAAAAACCAAGGCACGTAGTCTTCTTATGTCATATAGTAAGCATTCAATTAAGTTGATAAACAAGGTCTAGACATATTCAAACCAGAAACATCATGTATCTAGCTACCCTAGCCCTAAACTCTGTCTTATGAAGTCAAGCATGCATGAAGAGAAGTCGTGGTTTTTGGTTTCAAACATGGAAATTTTAAAAACCCTACCAAGATCTACATTTTGGAGTGACTAAGAAGGATATATGCTTAATTTTTCCTATTCATGTTTTATTAAACTTGTTTAAATCATGGTCAAACCTAGGATTTGACCAAGATTCAAATGGGCATAAAAATTCAGAAAAAACAAAAAATGGAAAATCAAGGCACATAGTCTTCTTATGTCACATTAGTAAGCATTCAATTAAGTTGATAAACAAGGTCTAGATATATTCAAACCAGAGAAATCATGTATCTACCCCCTAACCCTAAACTCTATCTCATGAAGTCAAGCATGAAGATATGTGGTTTTTGGTTTAAAACATGGAAATTTCAAAAACCCTCCCAAGAGCTTCATTTTGGAGTGACTAAGAAGGATATATGCTTAATTTTTCATATTCATGTTTTCAACTTGTTTAAATCATGGTCAAACTTAGGATTTGACCAAGATTCAAATGGGCATAAAATTAAAAAAACAATAAAATGAAAAACCAATGCACATAGTCTTCTTATGTCATATATATAGTAAGCATTCAATTAAGTTGATAACAAGGTCTAGACATATTCAAACGAGAAAAATCATGTATCAAGCTACCCCTAACCCCAAACTCTGTCTTATGAAGTCAAGCATGAAGAGAAGTACGTGGTTTTTTGGTTTCAAACATGGAAATTTCAAAAACCCTCTCAAGAGCTTCATTTTGGAGTGACTACGAAGGATACATGCTTAATTTTCATATTCATGTTTTAAACTTGTTTAAATCATGGTCAAACCTAGGATTTGACCAAGATTCAAATGGGCATAATTTAAAAAATGTAAAATCAAGGCACATAGTCTTCTTATGTCATATAGTAAGCATTCAATTAAGTTGATAAACAAGGTCTAGACATATCAAACCAGAAAAATCATGTATCTACCCCTATATATCCCCAAACTCTGTCTTTATGAAGTCAAGCATGAAGAGA